>CP139757.1:23557500-24807500 GCA_034370585.1 Fragaria x ananassa | reverse complement strand
TGACAAGACTCTATCTTTAGGATATATTTCAGCTCACTAGTAATCGATCATCAGTATAGCTCTTCTTAATTCGAACGATATCATGCCAAGACCAAAGCGGCATACTAGAATGAGGTAATACCTCGTAGCTTATCATTAATTTCCCTCCAACATTAGAACTCGTCAATCACTCGCATAGGCGGAACTACCTTAGGACCAAGGGGTGCCATGGCACCCCCAGTTTTGAAAAATGTCGATTAATGCTATGTTATTAGTAAGATTATATGGTTATTATTATAATTGGTACTCACAAAGTTTTTTAAAAATGTCAATTAATAATATTCTATCACTAAGATTGAATGGTTATCATTACCAAAAGAAAGGCTTTACCCGACGAAAAAAAAAAACCAGGCCGACGAATTTTTTTTCGTCGGCTAAAGTGGACTTTAGCCGACAAAATTGTCCTTCGTCGGCTAATTAAAAATTTTCGTCGACTGAATAATTTTTTTCGTCGGCTATAGTCGGTGAACTTTAGCCGACGAAATTTTCAAAAGTTTAGCCGACGAAATTTTCAAAAGTTTAGCCGACGAAATTTTTAAGAGTTTAGCCGACGAAATTTTTAAAAGTTTAGCCGACGAAAAAAATAATTTCGTCGGCTATAGTCTGTGAACTTTAGCCGACGAAATTTTCAAAAGTTTAGCCGACGAAATTTTTAAGAGTTTAACCGACAAAATTTTTAAATGTTTAGCCGACGAAAAATTTAATTTCGTCGGCTAAAGTGTCTTATATTTACAGATTAGGACAATAACTCATCTGGAAAAAAAAAATTATACGTAGAACCTTCAAATGCAAAAAAGTCGTGAAATAAGATATGACCAGAATGGTAAAATACGTCTACGGTTGAAAAATGACGATATTCCGGTAAAGTCTCGGTGCCGATAGTTGACTTACCCTTATTATTTACTATGTTACAGATTTGGTTTTTGGTGTCCGATTGACTATTGTGATACCTTTCCAGAAGCGTAACGGCCCTACGAGTCAAACTCATGGGTTTTCCATGACGTATAGGCTTTTTTAGCCATCCGAGTCCGTTTAGGGCTTCAAAATGCAGTTTTCTTATTTTCGATTAGAGTTGACCGTTTCGATCGAGCCCTTAACGTTGTTGGATCCAGTTGAATTTTTTACCATAGATATATTTCGTCATAATGATCATATCTGACGGTCGAATTTTAGTCATCGGAATCACAACGTGTCTACTAATGTTGTATAACTTATTTAGTAGGTTATACAACTTTGTGAACCAACTCTACATAAGAAGCAAAATTATTAAAAATCTCGTGAAATAAGATGTGTTCAGAATGGTGAAATACGGCAATGGTTCAAAAATCACGTAAATCAGGTAAAGTCTCGGAGCCGATAGTAGCGGTCAACTTTATTTATCGTTATTATTTCTTAAGGGAGCCCTATCGTCGAAAGGTAAATGTTTCAAAATTTTTATATAGGTGGTTGCGTCTCATCTACGTGAGAGTTTTTCGTGTGGGAGATTTGACCAAACTACGTAACATAGGGGGAGATATGAGTGTTTTCGTGAATTTATAGACTTTAGTGGACAAAAATATATGAAAAGTCTTCGGCTAAGGTCAAAAATTTCAAAAATTTTTAGGCAGTAAACCAAAGTTGGAGTAAAATTTTCAAAGGACTTTAGCCGAAGAAAATATATAAAAATTTGTCGGCTAAGATGGTCTTTGCCGACGAATAACCTAATATTTCGTCGGCTATAGTTATTTTTTAATTTTTTAATTACATATTATAGCCGACGAATATGTTAGGGTATTCGTCGGCTAAACCCTAAAATTTATCTATTACCTACTATAGCCCTATATTCGGTGGTTATTTTGCGTAAAATTTTTATACGACTTGTTGCGTGTCATCGGTTTAAAACTATTTTCAGTTGGAGGTCCGGCCAAAATACGTAATTTAGACGGTCGAACAATTTTTTCCGTGCGTTTAAGGGTTTGACTTACGAGATTGACCATCCGGATCGAGCCCTTATTCTTTTCGGATCAAGTTGAATTTTTTCCCATAAGTGTATTTTATCATGATGGTCAAATCTGATGGTCAGAATTCTGTTTCTCAAGTTTGATCATCACAATCACAACATGCATACTAATGTTGTATAACTTGTTTACCCAGTGTTATGTAAATGTTCCGTTTCAGAAACAAACTATACGTAAAACCTTCAAACGCTAAAAAGTCATGAAATAAGATATGAAGAGAATGTTGAAATACATCCACGGTTGAAAAATCACACTATTCCGGTAAATATTCGGTGCCGATAGTTGCGGTCAATGCAATTTTTCATTTTTCCCTTATGAGTAGCCCTATATTCGGTGGTTATTTTGCGTAAAATTTTTATACGACTTGTTGCGTGTCATCGGTTTAAAACTATTTTCAGTTGGAGGTCCGGCCAAAATACGTAATTTAGACGGTCGAACGACCTTTTCCGTGCGTTTAGGGGTTTGACTTATGAGATTGACCGTCCGGATCGAGCCCTTATTCTTTTCGGATCAAGTTGAATTTTTTCCCATACATGTATTTTATCATGATGGTCAGATCTGACGGTTGGATTTCTGTTTCTCAAGTTTGATCATCACAGTCACAACATGCCAAATGTATAAAAATACTTTTAGCCGACGAATTTCAAAGGTTTAGCCGACGAATTTCCAAGTTTTAGCCGACGAAATTGGTACCTTTAGCCGACGAAATTTTCAACGGACTTTAGCCGACGAAAATATATGAAAAGTCGTCGGCTAAAGTCGAAAAATTTTCGAAATTTTCAACCAAATTTTTTTGGCGGTCAACCAAAATTTTCAAAGGACTTTAGCCGACGAAAATATATGATAACTCGTCGGCTAAAGTCGAAAATTTTCAAAATTTTCAACCAAAATTTTTTGGCGGTCAACCAAAGAGTTTAGCCGACGAAAATAAAGAATTTCGTCGGCTAAAGTTCTTTATATAGCCGCAGAGTAGGGTGATTAAATATCGTCCTCCTCCTCCACACAACCACCTCAAATAATGCGGCCCCTCTTTCTCCTCCTTCTCCTCCTCCACCTCCGCCACTCTCTCTCATCACCCCACCGTCTACTCTCCACCCCCACGCGCCCAATGGCCACCTACCACGCCCTCCTCTCCCTCAAGTCCTCCCTCGACGACCCCGACTCCCGCCTCTCCTCCTCGACACCCAACACCGCCTGAGATCTCTGCTCTCTCCGCTCTCCGCTTCCTCAACCTCTCCAACAACGTCTTCAACCGCACGTTCCCGCCGGAGCTCTCCAACCTCACTAACCTCCGTGTTCTCGACCTCTACAACAACAACCTCACCGGTGTGTTGCCGGTTTTGGTGGCTCACATGACCAACCTCCGCCATTTGCATTTGGGTGGCCGAAAGTTTAGCCGAAAGTTTCTGCAATTTTTTTTTCAAAACCCAGCAACTTTAGCCGACGATATTCAAACACTATATTCGTCGGCTATAGTTATTTTTTAATTTTTTTTAAATTTTTTTTATAAGGTTTAGCCGACGAATAACCTAATATTTCGCCTATAATTATTTTTTAATTTTTTTTATAAGGTTTAGCCGACGAATAACTTAATATTTCGTCGGCTATAGTTATTTTTAAATTTTTTAAAATTTTTTTTATAAGGTTTAGCCGACAAAATATTTTATATTTCGTCGGCTATAGTTATTTTTTACATTTTTTTACAACGTGTAGCCGACGAAATATTTTTAATTATTTATTACGCACTTTAGCAGACAAATATTTCGTCGGCTGTAGTCTGCGACTATAGCCGACGACATTTTTTTCGTCGGCTAAAGTGGGACTATAGCTGACGAAAAAAAAAATTTCGTCGGCTAAAGTCATCACAGACGGCCCCGACGACACTATAGCCGACGAAAGATCGTCGGCTAAGTTCTTAGCCGACAAATTTTTTTAACAGGCCGACGAAAATTTTTCGTCGGCTAAAGTGCATGTTCTGGTAGTGTATGATTATAATTGTATATGTCTAGATTACTTTCCATGTAATATTATGTCATGTTACCATTGCCTCTTACCATATGGATCCATCACCACAATTAATTAGATATTAACTAATCATTTTACATACATCTAAATTTTCAATACACATATATGTCATTACATGGACATAAATGAAGTTTTATAACGAACAATTATGTTTAAAGATTATGAAAAAACAATAATAGTACTTTCAATTAAAACATAATTTTGTCAAACGATTTAAAATTATTATATATCTTTTTCCGTTCATTATATTTCGGCCCCCTTAAACCTTCGGTTTTGGCTCCGCCATTGATCACTCGGTTCATTAGTCATAATCTCAACAAGAAATAACCTCATCGATCAGCTAAAAGCGTATTGTATTCTCATATTGAGATGATCCAGAAGAAGAATTTACTTGATGATCGAGTACGTTCCAATCTGTTCCTGGGTGCATGGGATGAATTAATTTTCGATGGATTTAGGGATTCTTTTGATCATTCAAGTTAATAATCTCATATAATAAAAGTAATTCATCAGAGATTCGGAGGCTATATTCACCATATGCTAATATATACATCATCATAGTTACGTTTATAATTAGGGTAAGTGTTCCTCTGATCTTCACATGTGGGAAGAGACAACTAATTTCCTTTTTTTATTTCACGACAGTTTGATCAAGCTTTTCGAGTCATTGGCTTTTACTTTTTCCCTATTTGTTATATGGAAATCAAGATATATGGGCAGTCCTTATTTAGATCCTAGCTGCTCTAAAGAATGACCATTTTAATTAGCTATAATCTAATTATTTTTCAACATTTACCTAATAATTCATTACAATAATTGACATTGAGAGTGAAAGATCAATATGATCCTCTATTGAAGGTGGGCAGATGAAGATACATTTTCAATTTCTTTTTAACAATTTTAGTTACAGATTAATTATTGATTCTAATTATTTGATCACCAACATTTACTCACTAATAATTCATTCCAATAATTGAGAGTGAGATTAAAACAGTCTGTATACATGCGCATGATCATCTAAGTACTATGAAGTATATACGAAGGTGGGCAGATAAAGTTAAACTACTTTTTGTTATTGCTAAACAATTTTACTACTTTCTTAACTGCGTGCTACTTATTTTTTGGATTATTTTCTGTATAAAGCTGTCTCGCATGTACTAGGGAATCAAAGAACTGAGCTTGGAGATCAAGTTTGCTGCAAATTACCTATATATAAACTGGAAGCATGCACTGCTCTTTGATCCTCTTCCAAATCTATTTGGTCTGTAACTAATTTCTCATTTATACAACTCCCACATCAAAATTAGTTTATATGCAGCAGTCAAAAGAACACATTGTCAATTCTTGAAGTGAGTGTTTCATGTGACCAAAGCTCATGTCCTAAACCTCAATAATGGGAAGCATCTGCCAGTATAGTTGGCAAAATACTCAAATATATAGCTATAGTTAAGCAGAGTGGTGCTCTTGTGATCGATAAAATACAAGCATTTCTTGAGTTACGGTAGACTTTGTGATTTATTTTTCAGTAAATGAAGAACCCTAGGAATTCTGTAACAATATCTATGAATTGCCGCGACAAATATTACCCAAACTATATGAACAAGTTGATGCAATATGGATTACGTCTGTGTAAATTAATCTGTATTAGTTATTGTGATGAGCTACTCACTATGCTCTTGTATAGTATCAAATTGACATCTTTGATCTTTAGTTCTTTCCTGCATTTAGTAGCTAGGTATATATATATTCAGTAATCATCTATATATATATATATATATATATATATATACACACACACCTAGTGTTCAGTGGTAACCATTAACTCAGTAAGTATCTTCTTAATCTGGCCATAAGGAATCGCGCACATTTTTATTCCCTTAAACCAAAAGAACTGAGAGTCCCGATAGTTTTCCATCTATCGGCTCTTTTCCCGTTTTCGTTTATCATTTTGTCTTCACTCACCAAGGCTGTGCATGATTGTGTTAGAACGGAATGTGCATCTAGACCTAATATTCTTAAGAAAAACATAACCCAACTCGTGAAAATTGATTCTTGTACAAGCTGTTGTTTGCTTTAGAAATCATGAACAAAGGGCTTGCATCTTTTCCATAATATACAGATATCACAATCAGCAATATGAAACAGATATTGCATAATGATTAACAGAGCTAATTGGGATGATTCTCTGAGCTGTTAGAGGAAGACTCAACTATTTTTAAGATTAGTGAATGGTAAGGTTTAACACATGCTTATCTTTTTAATATATTGTTCAACTATCAAATTGACAGTAGCAGGGTAACTGCACGCCTCTGAAAATGGTAGGTTGGATAATTGAGTACAGCATATAATGGAGGATTCATTTGAAATGACATATCAGGTAAACATTGCATCACTCTATATCACTGGAGAAAGGCTTTTCTGGGCACAGTGATCATCAGATTAGAGTTGAAGCTGCTAGGTTACTATTTATTCTTAGCTAGCCCCATGTTATTTAATTTGCTTCCTTTCGCAGGTACCCGTTATCTTCACCCTTCTATCAGACAAGAGATCATGGAGAGGAGCACGCACGAGAGCCATAGCTATCTAGATTTTAAGTTTGATTATAAGTTTCACAAAAAGAGATATGGCAACATTATAGGGCACAAAATAAGAAATATATTACTACTATGATCGTGAACATGAATATTACTTTACACAGCTAAAGCAAATAAAGAGCTTATGCTTTTTAAGGGATCGCACATTATAACCAAGTTCCTTAATTAACTTGTTTATGGATAAATTGATCCCAACAATGAAATGGTATCTATTTAAACAAAAATATATAAGATCCAAGGAGCTAGGTTAAGACATTAGAGGGTTAAATGAGTGAAGAGGAAGGGTGCTTGATTTTGGAAGGATGGATATAGACCTAAGCCATTGGGCTAGGGCTGGCATTTTGTCCAGAGAAAACCGAGCCAACCGAGTTCCGAGCCGAGCCAATAACAATTGATAACCGACAAGTCGGTAACCGAGAGTCTCGGCTCGGTTGAGCCGTACCAAGTATGTATCTCGGCTCGGCTACAGTATATAAATTTTTACACCGTCGGTATACCGTACCGACCGAGATATACGTATACCAGTATATCATACGCCTGCAAATGCAAAATACATGATATTTTGCCAAAGTTGGGGCTCGAACCCAACACCTCCTAGTTGGAGAGACTCGCCTCCAACCACTAGAGCAAATGCTCTTCTTATTAATCTATATGCAAAAGTTAAATTTATTGCTTTGTTGAGTCAAAACTAAAACTTAACACGTTATATATAATGGATTCTTCTCTCCTGGCCGCCCTTCTTCTTTTCTCTTCGTCATTCTTTCTTCTTCTCTCCTCTGCTCCATTTCAATCATCAACAAATCTCTCTTTTTCAAAGAAACTCAGACCACCATCACCCTTTTTTCCACATCTAGTTCATCAAAGCCCACCCTTTCTCTCTTCTCCCTGCGTCTCCTCCACCGAGATCATCACCTCTCCTCCCTCCGTCTCCTCCGCCGAGATCATCACCGAAGCTGCCGAGATCCTCTACAATTCCTCGATTTGATGCATGTAGGGTGTTGATGGAATTCTGGAAATTCTGGAAATTTAGGGTTAATTAATTCAGTTTTTTTTTTTCAAAACTGAGAAATTGTGTTTTGATTTGGTTTAGTTGTTATACTTGATTTGTTTTCCATTGTTTCTGGCTTTCTCCATTGTTCCTTATTTACTTTTCTTGGTGTGCAACAAATATACCATCGAGATTTGAGGCTCGAGGTTTATGAATGAATAAGTCGGTATATACCGGTTACCGTACCGCACCTACCGATAATCTCAGTATACCGAGAAATCGGTACACCGACTTCGGTGGCCGGTTGTGGTATCAGATTTCTTCTACCGAGTAGAGTCGGTGTGGTAGGCGGTTTTGGCAAAAAATGTCGGTTACCGTACCGGTTTCAGCCCTACGTTAGGCACCAAGATTTGGGAGAGCCCACATCAAAAGATTAATGGAATCTTAAAAGTAGTAGTTTAATGGATTCATTTTGTCAATATTGAAATGGGTTATTTTCATAGGGTTAGGTGGTGAGAGGGAAACCCACTAGCTACATAGGGGGTTCCATATGGTTGGAAGAGGAGTTGGAATCCACTAAAAGGGCTTAATATGAAGAAGACATGGGGTTTCTTTATGCTATTCTTGCCAATATATTATCAAATGGTTTTTCAGATTTAACTTACTCGGTAGATATTTAACTTAGTATTTCATAAAATAAATATATTTAATTAGCTCATGTATTGTCTTGTTAGATTGTTATAGTAAAACTTCTTAGATGCTTATTACGATTTTAAACATATCATTTTTGAACATATATGTTAAAAACGTAGCGATGAAACAAACATTTATCACATATATATTCTTAGATGTTATTTACTTTTTTTTATAGTATTAACTATAAATCTCTTAGTCAATGATTAACCATATGAACACTACTCATATATCTAATGAAATATGACCGATGTTCGATCTTTAGGATTAAATATATTCAAATATGAAGGAATTTCACCGTTGAGGTTTCACCCTCAAACTAGATGTTTTACCCTGATATACACAGAATAACTGATCAAGGGAGTATTCAAACAATTATAGTGCAGAAACATCATGCAATATTACTTAGTGATGAGCAAATTTAGTAACCCTAAAAGCATTGCTATTGGGGACACCTAGCACGGTTCCATGCCATAGGAAACCTCTGCCTCATTCAGACGTGTAAAGAGATTTTCCCACTATATTGTATCCATTATTGGCACCTTAAACAGAAATAAATAAAGTCCTATAAGCCCCCAATTATTGGTGAAAGAAAAAGAGCCACTTCTTCTCTCCTGCAGGGACAACATATTCAACCAACTCTAACTCTCTGTATCACACTTCGCTTCTTGCAGCTAGCTTAGCCTTTAATATATCATCATCATCATCATCAACATCATCATCGAGTATCATCTATGACAAATGAATCAAATGATGTGCCGGAAAAAACAAAAGCTAGCCTCAGGAGGCAGCAGGCAGATTCTGCTGCCTTTTACTTCTTACTGAACCATCCCAGCTCGGTCCCAACAAATTAACAGCACCTGGGAACAAATGAATTAAAGAAACCAAAACTTAAAGATGCGAGGACCTCTGTGGAAGATTAAAGCGTATTGACCGTTAAGATCAGTAGTGCATGTACGCAGTGGCGTAGCCAGAAATTATATTAAGAGGGGTCAAACTTAATTTGAACGAGTTAACTATGTAGGAAAAATATTTTTGTTAGATAAAAATATTAGATAAAATAAATACAAACAAATGAACACATTGTTTTGGCTTTAATCTCATGAACTAACTAAAAACAAGTGTATTTGTTATCACATTTGAAGGGGCACAATTAGTCAAAGAGTTTATAATACTCTTATATATGAGTAAAAATGTAAAAACAATAGATGTTGCAAGATGGTGAGAGATGTCAATTGAACCTCCTGCTCTCCATGTAGCTACGCCCCTGCATGTACGTGTGTTTTGTATTGTGGTTTCCATGTGCGATAGAAAGAAGAAGAAGAGCAGAAAAGGATCTGTCTTTCTCTTTCAACGTGTCAATCCTCAGCTGCTATATGATGCTGTAGGAAAACTGGTCCCTGCATAGAGGCCAGGGTTGGAGCTAGCTGATCGACTCTGATCATGATCAAGGTGGTGAAGATCATATATACGTATATAGTAATTTATAAAGATCGATGATTTTATATAGTAATTGATGTTATGGATCGTACGGAGTTGGATCAGTAAACATGTGTTTACGATTTGATAATTGGATTATCCATGTGAGCAGCATCAGTAGAACAGAGATCCTGATCTTCTAAGAGGAAGCATATGCGTCAGGTGCTTGCATAGCAGGTAGCTTGGAGCTAATCCCTTGCAATTATCGTAAGCAGTAGAGTTTTGGTTTAAGAATTCCAACCAAGTAGCTACGGGAGTTCTGTAATGGGTTTCTGCTTGTCCGCAACAGGCCCGGACCTGAGATTTTGAGGCCTGAGTCGAACTCTCAGAGTTGGGTTCATAATTTTTTTTACTATATATAAAATAACATATAACATCCAAAAATATATAGGATTTTTATGCAAAATACTTATTATGCAAATAAGATTCCAAAACCTTGATAGTTTAGTAATCTTAATTGTATTATAAATCCTATCTATATAACAAATATCTTACATGTTTGGCTGCTTCTATTTAATATTTTAATTTTTTTATGAGTACAAATTTAAAGTAGTAATTGATGGTTTGACCTCTCATTATGTGTAATTGTCTTTGTTTTAGGATAGTTGTCTTTAATTCATGTCAGATTGCACAGCCAAAAATTATTAAAAAAAAATTTGGACAACTATAAAAAAATATTTTTGGACCCCTTACATTTTTAGGCCCTGAGTCCCAAGCCTCTTGTGCCTCTATTCAAATCCGGGCCTGGTCCGCAAACGATTGAAGAAATTGGTTATTGGGTCATATGCTAACGTCAAATGGACTCTGCACCCCAATTGTGGACATATATATATATATATATATATATATATATATAAATATGCCATCATATGATGTTGTATAAATCCAAACTAACCTCTTCTCGATCAAACCCATGACCGAGACAAATTTAGATCTTAGTGATGTAAATGCTAATGTACATGGTGTCGAAGAAAAGATATAGGGAAGAAAATGAAGACAAAGATTAAGAACATAACTAATTTGAGAAAGAGAAGCGCGCAATTGGTATTAAATTTAGGGTAATTTCACAATTTGTTGCAACTGATTCTAAGGGTGAAATTTTGAAACCGAAAGCTGAAAAAAATCGAGCTGAAAATCAAACCGAAACTGGAAAAAACTAAACCGAATTAAGAAAAACCGAACCGAACCAAACCAAATTAGTTTGGTTTGATTTTTGGTTTCAGCCCTTGAAAAATCGAACTGAACTGAAAAACCGAATCTCTCTAAAACGACGTCGTTTTTTGTCTTTATTTTCTTATTAAATATTTGATTTGAACAAATATGATTTTAGGTTTTATGTTCTATATAATTATATGTTTGTATTTTCTAATATTTTGCTTTTTATTTTTGTTTTATGTACATATAGAAATGTTTTAGGTGTCGTGTATACGAAATATAGAGAGTGATATGTTACCTCTAAAATCGAAGACTTTATTCTTGCAAGCTTTAGATGATAGACTCTAATATTTAATTTATTTTTCTCTTCTTTATTCAAATTTATGATTTTTAAACTTTAAAATTCAGAATTTATTTGGATGGACTTTAAATTATGGAGTCTATATTTTGTGTTTAAGATGAACTTAGAAATTTTAAAATTATGGTTTCATGGTGTGCTAGTGTGGTCAATTCTCAACATTTTCAAAATTATTGAGTATTAAACTTTCAAATTGTTGGTTTGTTGAAGAATCATTACCAAAATTTTTATTGATATATTATATGTGCTTATAAAAATAAGTAATAGAATAAAAAAAAGACCTAAAATTCAATAATTTTTTACTAAGCCAAAAACATACAAATTTTAAGAAAAATTATTTTAAAAAAGAAGAAGAAAAACTGAAAAAAAAAAACCGAAACCGAACCGAATCACGGTTTGGTTTGGTTTCCAGTTCAAGGTCTTAAAAAATATCAAACCGAACCGAACCGAACAAAACCGAACCCACCCCTAATTAATTCTACTCAACACTCTAGTGAGCTGTTGTAATTATTCACTCCATTATCTTTTACAACTCATCTCATTATAGTTCTACAAACCAAATCCCACTACTTTTAATCTTATTAGTGTTAATAAGATTTAAACTAATTGGGTAGGCAGTCAAAACAAGTTAAGCACCCGCCAACTCACTGGGGTCAATGATGCAAATGGAATCAGTTGTCGACTACTCTTGTTTAATTTACCTATCAATTAGAATGGTTACTGCTAACATATAACAAAAGAATTTGTTAGAATATAAGAGTAATTAGCTATATATGTTTCAAAATGCATGTATTGATGATTCTCAAAAACTAAAAAAATGAAAATAAGTGTATTGATCGTTTAAGAAGATGGTTTAAAACACCAGATAATTAATCAATGAGAAACATATATAGAACGCCGAAGGATTTACAAACTCATACAGCAAGAAGTCAACAACTGAAACTCTACAAATTAACGAACACCAAAAAATGAATAAGAAAGAACTTCTTTACATTCATTTGCATGCCTTACGAAATATTATCGAACTTCTGCTCTAAATAAATTACACTTCCAAAATACAGAATATACATGAACCAGACTCTCCATTCTTTCATTCATGATTTGCAGGCACAAGATAATTGAACTAGAGAGGGATGAAACTGAATAAAAATAGGAAGAAAAAACAAGAAATTAACGAAGGAAAATATTGTAAAGCAATGTGAAATTAGATGATCAGCACCAACTTCTACCAACTTTACATGACGAGTGCTGCCAAACTCGTTCCTACGTAACATCACATTTTTTTGTAATTGCTATGTTCTGTTTGTACGACATTCTTGGTTCAGAACTCGAGTTCCCTTCACCAATGTATCCACCGTAAAATCACATTCGACACGAAAGATCATGCTTTTCTTCAAGGCCCCCCTACGCATCCGCCCCGGGATGTCCATGCTCAGAGAAAACTTGACATGGACTTTCTGTTTGCTACTCGTGCTACTTTTCTCAATGTCTTTAGGCAACTTAATCTTGGAGCCATGAAAAATCAAAGCAAACTCTTTTGAGTTTCCACCGTCTTGTTCGAAAGACGGGTAAGTAGCTGTGGCGATTTCTTGCGTCTTAAGATTAAGGAAGGCGTCGTCTCCGCCTTTCTTGTATAGAACGGCCACTTGGGAATTCGGATTTTGAGACTTCAACGTTATGGTGTAGTCCGGTCGATGCGACTTAGTTTTGTTGTTGTAGACGAGTCGTTGGACGGAGAATCTAGGGTCTTTGGACATGGTCACGGACACGTAAAGCCCAGTGATGAGCAAAATGATGAATAGGAGAAAGAAACCAAGGATGCCTAGACAGATGAAGTTACAGCATACCGGTTTCTTCTTCGTAGACGGATCTCGGTGGCGTTCGACGATGGTGGCATTTTCAGAGGGAGGGATGCGGTAGATTTGATCCTTGGGGACTTGGACAACGTAGGTGCTGGACTCGAAGGTGGCGTATTGAGATTGGTTGTGGGGGACTAACTCTTGGGATGGTGGTTCTAATGCCCTAGCTGTAGATGATGAGGCTGTTTGTTCGAACATTTCATTAGGTTTTTGTGGTTCGGAGTACTCATCATTGCCGTTTCCGGGAGGTGGGACCCGGTCCGCCATAAGAAGATGGGGAGCGGAGGACAAGGAGGGTGGTGTATCTGCCCAATGAGATATTGGACGCGGTGGCAAATTGCATGGGGAAGGAAGGGAGTGGTGGAGGGGGGGGGGGGGGGGGGGGGGGGGACAAATGGGAGGTTGTGAGGTACAGAGAGAAGGGAAAAAGAATTGATTAAAGGAGGATTAGAGGAGATCTAATCCTTATTCAAGGAGATCATTTTGAAACTGCACTATAATTAGAAGTTGTTTACAAGGTCAATAGCATTTTGAAATCAATGGATAGTTAAGGGTTTGTGTTTTTTTGTTTCATCCAAAATAACTGAGCTAATGGACTAGAACTCGGAAATTGTGAGTAGAGATTGGCGGGAGGTCAACTAAGAAGTCTTTAATTTGTTTGTTTCAAATCTAACAATGATACCACAAACACAAAGAAACTGCTTGCAAATGCCAGAACAGATCGAAGAATGAACCAAGTGAATAACGCAAAGGGTAACATTAAAATAAATTAATTGCATTCTTAAGTTCAATAGTTTAGATACAACGACTCTTACGCGCGACAACCTCATCACGTGTCCCTTACGACCAGCCACTTCAACATTAACACGCATCAATTTTTTTCTGTCAGCAGCGTTCTTTCTTCCCTCTTCGACGTCGCCTTCAAGCTTTCTAGCTTCACATGTTCCCGTCGAGCAGTACCAGCCACCGCTTGCAGATCTATAAGGGACCCTCCACCAGTGACGGACCTCCCAACATCAGTCACCTTCACAACTCTATACTTGGATTCAGGAAGGTCAGCCATCACCTGCAGACCATAGAACTCTGCTCCCGATCCATCCCCGGTAGCTTGACCACAATCTCTAACAGAATCTAATCGGCCAATTGGGCCTTCTGGGTCATAACTTCCCAAATCGGGAACTAGGGTTCTCGCCGGCTTCAATCTGCACTCTATGTCCTCTGTACGAGCTGTTGAATGATGAAGACGGGAGGAAGAAAACATTGTCGTAAAACGGCGACGAAGAGAGAAGAAAGAACGCTGCTGGCATAAAAAAAAAGAGAAAAGTTCACCATCGGTCCCTCAACTCTTGTGGCAAGGCCAATGTGATGCCCAACTTATAAAAACTACCAATGTGATGCCTACACTTTATTTTTCGTATCAACGTGGGGGCTGAGACCATATTCCGTCAGGGCGCCGTCTGCTTGGTCACGTGGCTCACTAAAATCGGTCCCTCAACTCTTGTGGCAAAGCCAATGTGATGCCCAACTTATAAAAACTATCAATGTGATGCCTACACTTTAATTTTCGTATCAACGTGGGGTCTGAGGCCAAATTCCTTCACGATGTTGTCTGTTTGGTCATGTGTCTCGCACGTGGCTCACCAAAAAAAGGGCATAAAGAACATTTCGTGTGTTTTGTGCCGTCTCTTCCGATCGGCTTTGTCTACAGCCAACACAGACCCAAGATTCAAATTTCGTCACACCCGCTCGGGAATTCGTTAGAACAGCTCTAGTCTCTTTTCAAATCTCAGACCGACATCTTTCTCAGTTTCGGATTAGCATCGTGCTTTCATCTATTCGGCGCCTTCTGCTTCAAATCCCTTTCTGCTGCTGACCTCTGCTTCGTCTTCTATTCAGACTGTTGTCGTCTTCCTCTATTCAGAAACTCAACATATTGTCCCAACCACAGAACAACGCCACCATCAGGGTCCACCTCCGCCTCCGGCGAGTACATCTCCCTCGCCAAAGATGGCATCAAGGTTGATCTCGGCGCCCGCCGCCCCTGGAAGCCCATGTTCGACTACCGCTCTCTCAACTTCGCCCACAACTTCGTCACCTCTGCTACAACGCCATCATTGTCCTCATCATCCCCACAGTCATCACCTTCGTCGTCCGCTCTCTCAACTTCGCCCACAGCTTCGTCACCTCTGCTACAACGCCATCATTGTCCTCATCATCCCCAAAATCATCCCCACTCGTCTTCTTCGTTGATGTAATCATCTTCTTCCTTATCGTCGACTTTGTCGTCTGAGTGTTGAGAGCGGAGGCGAGACAGCGGCTTACGGCGGATCTCGATGAGGCGGTCGCTGACTTGGTCGACGCTGCGCTTGTGGATGTAGAAGGCGGAGACGGACATGAGGGACGCGCTGCTGACTAAGGCGGCCATGGCTTGGTTGAGAGCTGTGGTAGAAGAAGATGAAGATGAAGTTGAAGACGAAGCCGATCGGAAGAGACGGCACAAAACACACGAAATGTCCTTTATGCCCTTTTTTTTGGTGAGCCACGTGCGAGACACATGACCAAACAGACAACGTCGTGAAGGAATTTGGCCTCAGACCCCACGTTGATACGAAAATTAAAGTGTAGGCATCACATTGATAGTTTTTATAAGTTGGGCATCACATTGGCCTTGCCACAAGAGTTGAGAGACCGATTTTAGTGAGCCACGTGACCAAGCAGATGGCGCCGTGACGGAATATGGTCTCAGCCCCCACGTTGATACGAAAAATAAAGTGTAGGCATCATATTGGTAGTTTTTATAAGTTGGGCATCACATTGGCTTTGCCACAAGAGTTGAGGGACCGATGGTGAACTTTTCTCAAAAAAAAATTTGATACGTTTCAATGTTGGAGTGGCTGGTCGTAAAGAACACGTGATGCGGTTGTTGACACGTAAGAATTTCTCGAACAACCATTAACATAGATTGATAAATAACAGAAGAATGATCTTTTTGATAAAAAACAAACAAAAAGTACATGTCAAACATTAAAACTAAATCTCTTCAAACAAAAAAAGAACATGACAACTAAATTAAGGAACAAAAACTTTTGCATTTATATATATATATATATATATATATATCAATATATGTGCCAACGTTTTGTCTGCTCTTTTCCTTTTCATTTTGTAAGCTTTGGCCAAGTGTTCAGTTTGAGTACTTTTTTTCCTTTCTGTTCTTTGGAGGTTCTGATCCTTGGCCTCCTCTCTCTGTACTCTCTTTTTTCCTTCGTTATCAAATAAAAATAGAGGGGCTTTCCCCTTAAAAAAGAAAAGGAAAAAAAAAGAACAAAAACTTCACCATGATTATAAATAGATGGATTAGGCAACAACAGACCATAAGTGAGAGTTGTACTTCATCGGTAGGCTTGCATAGACGTCTTCATCTTTCTCTATAGTTCAATCACCACCAAACCTTAAGGGAGAAGAAGAAACCGCAACTACAAGATCCATAGTATTGAAACTTCTAAATTTTCATATTAGTTGTCGCAGTTTACTTTAGAATCTCGAGTCTTTAAATCAACCCATCATACAACGCACTCAACGCTGCAAACCGTAATTAGTAAGTAACAACTCTATAAATTACTAAAAAAAAAGAGAGAAGCGCACTCTTTTATCTCTCTAGTCTCTTCTATCCTCTCCAGATTTTTAAGTCTTTTCTTCTCTCTCGATTGGAAATGGAGATGGAGATGGACGGCTTCGATCGGCTGCCGGACGCCGTGATCCTCCAGATCTTCGACCTGGTCTCCGACACCAAAACCCTCATCCGCTGCCTCGCCGTCTCCAAACGCTTCAACTCCCTCGTCCTCACCGTCGACCGCGTCATCTCCTCCGACTCAGACTCCGACGGCGACAACGCCTCCAACCTCCTCTCCTCCGCCCTCCGCTTCATCCTCAACTCCCTCCACAGCCTCGTCTCCCCTTCCAAACCCGACCCGACCCGGACCCGCGCCCGGGTCCCCAACTCCCCCGCCCAGATCCTCCGCTGCTTCCACCGCGTCAGGTGCCCCGCCATCGATCTCCCTTCCGGCGACCTCCGCCTCGAGAAGGGGACCCTTCTCAAATGGAGAGCCGAGTTCGGGAAGACTCTCCGGACCTGCGTCATCCTAGGGTTCCGATCCGTCGGGGAGTCTCCGGCTCCGGCTCCGGCCGGAGCTGAGTCCGACTTCGCCGGCGGGCTAAAGGTGCGGGTGGTGTGGACGATCAGCACTCTGATCGCGGCGTCGGCTAGGCACTACTTGCTGAAGGAGGTGGTGAGGGAGCAGACCGGGCTCGAATGCCTGGTCTTAAGGGACAGAGAGGCGGAGGGAGCGGTGGTGATGGAGAAGGATGGGCTGAGAGAGTGTAGAGAAGAAGGTGAGGTGGTTGGTGATGAGGAGGAGGGATTGGATAGGTGCAGGACCAGAGTGCCGAGTGTGAGGATGAGAATGAGGCATGTGCCGAGATTGGAGCTCAAAGGCGGGCTTTGGGTCGAGGGCGCCACACTTGTGGTGGTCCGGCCCAGTTACGGCGGTGGCAATGGCAATGGCGGTGGCGACATGGCGGCCGAGGATGGGGAATTGGCATTGAAGGCATTTGGGGATGGTTTGTATGGAGAGGTGGCGCAGAAGCTGGTCAAGGCCAGAAGCTATTTGCTGGAAATGAACTCGTTCTGAGCTGCATTGCTGCGCAGGAGTTTGAAACTGTTTCGCTCAGTGTACTGTAAACTTGTTCCATTCGACTGTCTATGTTGGGGTTTTTTTGTTTAATGGCAGTCGTAGCTGAGGGTTTAGATGTTCTGTACATACATGCTTGTTGTATTTTGATCCAATATTAATGAAAATAGACTCCCACGGTTACTTGTTACTATCAGTCTTTCAAGCGTTCTGTAATGAACATTACAATTCTTGAGCACTTTATGTTCATGTTTAGAACCATCAGTCTCATTACGTTTATGGTTGGCAATGAATGCATCAAGTCGCAAATAAAAGCCTGCAAATTTGATTCAATTCAGACCGAAACACATCATCATTCTAATCCAAACTTGAATACATCATCATTCTAATCCAAACTTGAATAAGGTCAGCTTCGTATTCCTATATCCGTGCCAGATGAACCCCATAGCAGCAGGGTTACAAAAAAGGGAGTGGCTGCAGGGATGCCATGCCTATTAAAAGTACAGTTTTTTTCTGGATGGTCTCATGAACTGGCAATTAACCAGCTTAAAAAGTTAAAGGTACAAACCAAGAGCCTGTCAGAATCTGGGGCCAGGGGAGTTGGAAGGGACTTGGATGCAGTTTCACCAGCCGTAACACCATCACTGAAGCTGGTGATTGGCAACAGTTAGGGAATGAATGCTGGAAACTAGGCTTCAGAGTAGCTGCGTCTTTCAGATGCACAGAAGTTTAATATATATTTGCCATAGCTTAAGGCTTTCTAAGTCATATAGCAGGGCTTGCAATATAGCATCTACACTAACATTGTTTACAACCCCAGAAACAGATGAGGCACGTACCAGACTGAAATTAACAGGTCACTTCAAAAGAAAACAGTACCGTAAAGGCCATGAATCCGGTGAGCCCTATGGCAGAGCCAAATACCAACATAATCTCTAACCCTCTCCCTCCCTCGCTTGAGAGCCAACTATCCATTATTAGAAAATGAGCAACTCTTATCTCAGTCGTCCTCGCCTTAGTAATAAACAACATCGACAGTAGGAAATCCATCAGACCATAGAAGCACAAAATAAGACTCCTCCCACCTTCAAACCCTGCAACAGTGTTCCCTCATTTTTAACTCAATTCTTACTTTAAAAACCTATAAGGTGGATCTAATTATTATCCAACTACATTTATAGTCTAATGTCTTATTGTCGAGCAAATAAAAGTGATAGACTGATAGATTTGTTGATTGCGACAAACATTGATACAGGGTATAACGATAAGGCCAAACATTCAAAACCTTCTGGTAAATCTTATTAGATATGAGTCATATGACATAGGAAAATAAGCAACTCTACCATGATATTGGATGTTCTAACTCAAATAGGTCAACTCGATAAAACTAATTGAGTATGGATAGAGATGAGTGTCTAAATAATTTGCAGACCACAACGCAAGTTAAAATCTACCTAACTAAGAAACAGAACTTACATAATCACCCAGCAAAAAGAAAACAATCAAAGTCAAAATATATGTTAGCAGCGAAAGTTAAAACACCAAGCAAAAGGAGTAATCTTAGCTCAAGATATTGGATAGTAAAAGCCTAACAGAACCATCCAGTAAGTTTGAATAGCATATATGGTCGAGTCAAAAGGTGCAGCTCTTTTCAATGCATTCAAAGTTCACAAAAGTTTCATACAATGAGCAAATTATAATACAAGTACGGCAAAAAATACCTGCAATAACAATCACGGTCTTCAATCTCAATTCTTGGCTCTTCCCACCTCAATACCATTCATCAAATTCGCAGAGACACAAAACATAGTGAACTTTATAGGGAACCCCTCTGAGGATCTTCACAGTACATATCTCATGATCAAGTACTTGCACTTTACTACACTCATCATTTATAGGTCATATCCTTTCCAAGTTCATTTGCATAAGGAAGAATAAATTTTTCAGCAAACTTCTGCTCTGAGTACTTGCAGACTGTGTTCAGCTTGGGTTTTTCCTCGAGTAAATTTTTCTTTTCCAAAATCTCCAAAACTTTGAGCCTCGGTTTCAACCTCCGCTCAACACTATACATAAGCAACTCCGGGTTACTAAGCAGATATGGGACGTCAAACTGTCCCGCACTGACCAGCAGCTCTGTTACCTCCTTAAGTTTCTTCTCAGATATACCAAACACCATAGGCGACCTCTTAAACATAGTGAAGACATCCTTTTCCGAAAACCCCAAACTCCGGAAAAGCTTCTTCTTAAGTTCCAAGGTCTCCACCTTCAAGGAACTCATGATCCCAATTGCTGATATGAACAACCTGGAACTCCGATCAAACTCCATCTTATCAACTCTTTCAACAAATTCCAAAATGGCCTTCTGATTATGCAAAAACAGTCTAGGAAATCGAAACATATACTTAACCAGCTGCGAGGAACTAATACCAAAACCCTCTAACAACTCCATATTAGCCTTCAAACTCTTATCCAAATCATGTTGAGGATAACGCCTACTTAATTTTAAAAACTTACACACCTCAGCATTGGAGCCCAAAATGCTCTTCAGCACCACAAGAGCAGGACCAAGCTTATTATCGGCACTCCGCCACAGAATCCAGGGATCACAGGATATAATGTCAGCAATGTCGGAATCCGAAAAGCCCAAATCTTGGAAAATCTTGATTTTGGGTTTGATGGAAGTGTCGAGATTGGCACATAGTATTTTGAACAACTCCCTCGAGATGGGTTTTGGAGAAGCCGCTCTGCTTGAGAAATGAAAGCACCGAGTCCGAGTCCCCTGGGTTTTTGAGATAAGCGATGGTTGCCGAGGCCTTGTTTTGGCCCACGTCCTCAGGGAGATTAGGAAACAAAAGTAAAACGATGTGTGCGGGTCGTGCCACCTCATGGATGAGGAAAGAGAACAGTGCGCGTTCTTGACTTCTAACCAGGCGAAAGAGAGCTCCGGTGCCACCTCGCGGGCGAGGAAATTTACGAGCTTAATCTTCTTGTCACCTGTCGATCGATACTCACTGCTGGAGCGAGCAGAGCAACAATAGGGAAATCGGAGACGAGTCTTGACGGGCTCTGGGGATCTAAGGCAGGGTGCGCCTAAAACGTAAGGGTTTTCGAGGAGGCTCGAAGGTTTCGACTGTGTTCGTCTGTTTTGAGAGAGTTGTTGATTGATTCATTGTGTGTCTTTGAGTAAGCCGTGAAGCTTCTTTATATAATCATCTGCAAGCAACCCACGGAGACCTAATCACAATCCACTTCGGACTCGGCAATTAGAATCTCACAAGGATACGATCAACTCGCGAGCCGTGTGCTCCATGCGACACATGTCAGACCAACCTTGCTTAGGTCTTGTCCACAGCCTCGCATCATTCCATTGTAGAGTCGTACGCGAACTCAAACACTAAGCGATCTTATCCCGAGGGCATTGTCGCCCATTTTCAACTCTCCCTCGCCAGGCACTGTAGAGTCCCACGCGAACTGAAAATAAGGATCCCGCGAGGACGAATCTCGCGGGGTATCAGAATCTTTTGGACAAAGTCCTCGTCGCGTGCTGTCAAACCTCGCCACCCTTCGTGGGCTAAAAAGGTCACAGGCGCTGGCCCAAATGCTATCCAAAACCTATCTAGAGTCTTGGACCAAAAATGCCCACTGGGCTCAAACAAGCAGTTTCTTGGGAAAACTGGTGGTGGTTTATTAGGTAATCAGCCGTGGGATTTGGTTCTAAGGTTTTGGATGAGTAGAAGAAGAGGAAGAGTGAGTTGTGAAAACAGGGCGTGGGAAGAAGCAGTGAGCTTTTGAGAGAGTGTGCCATGAGTGTTTTGGTGAAATGTTTTGCACAAGGGTTTTGTACTTTTGTTATTAGCAGGGTTTCGCGTATAAAATGAGTAAATACAAAAGAGAAATGTTAAAATGTTGATAATGTTGTAAATACATGGTTGTCTAAATTAATTTGTATTTTAATCTTAACTAAGCTTGTACTAAACAAAGCTACCATGACTTGTGAATATCTAGCAAGTTAACTTGAGTGTGTTCACCAAGTTACCAAGCTTCTCCATCAAATCTTATATATGTATTCACCAAGTTTCCCAACCTTTTATGAGGCAACAACATCACATTTCCCCTTGCCATCTATTCTCTCTTAGTCTTCTACTATCTCTCTCTTACTACTTTCTTCCCTCTTCATACACTTTACTTTCTAGTAAGCAAGTTATGTCATTTTATAACACGTTATCAACACGATCGTCTCTTGTATAAACTCTCGGAGATTCAAGGTTCCTATGATTCAACTTCTTTTCCGAGTAGTGTTGTTGATCTAGAGTTTAACTTGCTTATTCTTTATTCTTATGACATTATCTAATATTGATTATGTCAATCCACAAGGACATCCACAAATTCATACAATGCAATCGCATTAACATTATTCATTATACGAGTGAGAATCAACATTCATATTGTTTCATGTATCTTGCTAGACACACATATCAACGATGTAAGTACCCCACATATTATTACTTTGATATTTTCATAAGTATATATATGGTTGTTCATATATATATATATACAATATTCATGTATGTTTAAATTCATTTATTGAATATCATACCTACATATAAATATGAATTCCAAGTTCTTATTGGTCTCGAACGGGAAGTTTCAAGTGCTAAGTGTTTGGACCACATGTTCAAACCACCAATATTTAGAACCTCATGTTCTAATAATAAAGTCTCGAACCCAAAGCTTCGAGCACATAACTCATCCATGTTCCATTATTCAAATTGATATGTCAACCTCGAACCCAAAGTTTCGAGTGAATTACTTCCTCATGAAGTGTAAATTATTTCAACATCAGGAACCACAATTCTGACCCTTAAGACCTATGACATATCTCATCTCATTTATATACAAGAGATGACAAAAATGAGAACAATGTGAAAAATATTTGCATGACTCCCAATACTTACAGCCAAAGGCGTATATTGGAAACATTGGTTGCCCTATCTTCTGGTTTATGTTATACAACCATTGCATCAATGAGGCATACCATATCGTGAACCGCAAGTTCATTGATCAACGAATACTCATGTTTTGGCATGACTTTTTCGGTCACTTCAAATCCGGATCATCACAAATTCCAATAGACACCCATTGTTGAACAATAATAATATTTTGCCAAGTAAAAATCCTTACAAAGTATGCTCACAAGTATAGTTGATCATAAGTCCATCGTTAGCAAAGATTAATATCAGTTCCTCATCACTCAAGAGGAAATTTTGTGGGCTTATATGTTTAACCGTATTGTAGACCGTTTTTGTATCTTATGGTCTTGATTAATGTCACCACAAGATGGTCACATGTAAATACCATATTTTAGAACTTGCAGTTCTAATTTGTATTACTCGAACCATATGTTACGTGTCACGCCCCGACCCTTAATTTTTACCTTAATTACTAGCATAATGGTAATAAGAGTTTTACCGTCTTCGTCATTAAGTGTTTAATTTAATTGATCCCCAGAGAGGTTGTAGGGGACGATTATTTCATAGGATTTATTCGAAGGAAGAAAACGTGACGGTGGTAAAAATTGTAATTTTTGCTAGTAAAATGTAATTTTTATTGGGGTGTTATATTTTGGATTGGGTAAAAGGGGGTTGGACTGGCTGGGCCGAGCCCAACTCATTTCTCTCTCTCTCTCTCTCTCTCTCTCTCTCTCTCTCTCTCTCTCTCTCCCTGAGTCCCTCCGCCCGGAAGAGTTTCCCGAGCCCGACCGCCGCCGTTCGTTGCCGCACCGATCCCAAATGGTCGGCCTCCATCCCAGCTCTCATTTTAAACCGGTGAGAGGTTTCCTAGTGCTACCGATCGAGAGGAAAGCTAGCCGGAAGTCCCGGCTGTCTGAGTGTTCCCGTCGCCGGAACTCTCTCCTCCGGCCGCCATAGCCGGCGATCCTTGGCCCGTTGGAAAGCCCTCCTCCCGTGTTGCAATCCCTCCAAAGGGCTCCCTCCCTCTCGAGCTAGGTAAAGAGAAATCAGTAATGGAAATTCCAGGGTTTTTTATGTGTTTTCGTTCGATTGGCATAGTTAGGCTTGGAATTGTGGTTCGTGCTAGTTAGGAAAGTTGTAGAGGAGGTTGAGAGGAAGGTGCTATCAAGAAAGTTTTTAGATATCGTACAAGGAATAGATGAGTGTAAATACATACTGATATATATAAAATATTCTAGCCTGAGTGGCCATTTTTCTTAAAGTTTAGGAGTCTAGCGAGGCTAGACACCAGTTCAGAATTTTCGAGTTAAGCTTTTAAGTTATCACTGGTAAAACGTTTTCTTTAAAAGTATTTTTAGAAAAATATTTATTTGTTGTCGAAATTGCTTTTGTCCACTCACTCTGACGTTTTTGAATATTTTCTCATGGGCTCTTCGTTTTAAAATGTCCAGTCTGCAGCGTTCAAGTGAGGTCTAGAAGGAGGCTACGAGGCATAGTCACCCATCTTTCTGCTACATTTCGCCAGTAGGTTACATGTTTAATCTATTAGGAGATTGTTAGCTTTTGTTTTTTTTAGTAGCTCTGTATACTGTTGGGATTTTGTATAACTTTTCTGGTATTTATGGGTTGTTGCGGAGGATGTTATGTTTGGTTTAAAAGGTGGTTATATAATTCTTCCGGGTTAGGGTTGTCCATTTTCAAGGAAGGTTTGTTGAGTCTTTCGGTAAATTTTCCATGGAGGTGGTCCCCGCAAGACTCACCTCTGGTTTCATGGTGAAATTTGGGGCGGGTCCTGACATTACGAGTAAATATTCAGTAGAAACCTAATGTTTCCTGATTATAAAAGGACCAAAAGTTCCTCAATTTGGTATTACATGAGAATGACCATGCAATCTCATATCAGCTAATAATTATGTGTGAACTTCAAGTTCACCCCACACTTATAACCTAATTGTGTGGACTTGAACGTGAAGCTTCGGGTAAATCTAGAATGAAAAGGTTCTAGTATGTGTCACCCTCGATCCCAAAGTGTCAAGTGAGTTGCCTTCAACATGAGATTGTACAAGAACCTCAAGTTCTAAATCTTGACACATTATTGATGGAAATGTTGTGTCAACAACACAACACAATCATGCTCATGGTCTTTAAAGCTCTATAATAACAATAATCGTAGGTCTTGCAGACCTGATTAATTGATGACTCCGCATGAGTTCATTTTGTGGAGTACTGTTGCATTATGCACCTCCAAGATAGACATATATTGAAAGAGCTTGCCATCTTTTATGGGTTGACAACCATAAAGCCAATTTTGACATGGCTACATAACCACGTACCACAAGTGGAATAATGACAAATTGAAAGACCATATAAGTGGTGTCTTGAAATCATGGTATGTTTCCACATGTGAAATGGAAATATGCGTCGTGCATCGTGCATCTTAGCATATTCATGTTTCGCACTCTATACTACAGTGGATTTTTATTAAGTCACTTTGAAAGAAAGTGATCAAAGTGAGCATCAAGATGTTTTCAACATGTTTTATATTCCACCGTGATATATTAAAAGTCATCATTCATTTGTTTGGCCAGAACCCCACCATAAATATTGATACATGGTGTTGTACGTTGTATCGCTAAAAAGAGATCGAAACTTAAAGGTTTCTTGATCTTCATTATATGAGAGCTAGCAACTCTTCAGCCATTTTGATGTGGATCCTTAAAATAAGAGCCTAAAGTGCCTTATTTTTTTGCTATTACATGCATTTAACGTTCATGCTTCTTTTGGAACCTCAAGTTTCAAAAGTTATATAAACTTGAGCCACAAACTTTGAGTATAATTAAAGAGTCACAAAGAGCATAAATGCAAATTACGAACTAAAGGTTTCAAGTAAAATAGTGTGACATGAAACTCAACAATGTCTCCTTGTTAAGAACTTATAGTTCTAACATTCATGGATCCAATGCATCATTTCTTCTAAGTAAACTCGACGAAACAAAAAAGGAAAGATATGTATTGCAATTATGAGCATGATCTTTAGAGATCAAAGTAACTCTCAATGTTTATATTATCTATCCCAGATCCTCATATCTTGGTTGATGGCTCTAGAAGAGCCCAGATTCATTTTTACCGAAATGAGAGATACTTTTGTCTTTGGTACCTTAATACTCAAAGTGCGTGGTGTATATTGAAAAATACATCCGCCCTCTCAATACACAACAACAAGAGACATATATGGTTATAAGCTACAAGCTCACTAAGCTAAATACATTTATTTGACATGACCCAATTGGTCATCATGTTGTGTAAGGTTACCAACAAGCTCCAATGAGACTTATTGTCGAGTTCAAATACTGGTATATTCTGCAATAGTGATTGCATAATTTGTTCATGAGCAACTCTGTTAAGAGAGCATTATTGCACATATGATTTGTCACTTCAATGAGACACCATTCTCATCGTTAGGGGGAGAGAATAGTATATTTGATAAAAGACGTGAATTGATCATGTCTCATATTGAGTCTCGTACCTCAAGTACTACATGAAGTTCATCAATCACGTGTGGATGTATGTCATGTCTCAAATTGAGCCTCGTACCTCATGTACGACGGAATTGATAATCACTAGTTGTGAAATGAATTAAATAACAAGTGACAAAATCATTTGTCAAATACAATCCTCATAGTTGGGATACGAGTCCCCTAGAGTATGAAAATATTCTACAAGCAGTCTAGACCACACTTGAACTATGAAAAACGTGTTGGTCCAGTAAAACATGGTACTCCTCATGAGACTGTCATTCTAAAATGTTAGCACTCCTGAAGAGGCTACACATATAAAGCTAAAAGCTATTATTGATGATGTCATGGTGTGACATTTCATAAAATATGTCAGTCGCTTCAAGCGTGACATATCTATAGGTTCCAAAGTTTAACTCCTGCAAAGTGGAAGTCATCAAGCCTTATATCATTCTAACACTTTGCATGAGGTTATGAGTAAATGACACATTCTCAAATATGTTCATCCATGTGATATGACTGTCCTAGAAAAGAGACAAGTCTATTGAAAACGGATGAAAGCTTTAGAAAAGGCATGGGTACCCAATATTACTAAGCTATATGGACAGTTGATGCATGCATATGAGAATAGTGGGATCACAAAGTTGATGATCATCGATGATCGATATTATTTTTTGTAGCTACTAAAATCATCAAATGCTATGATGACATTGATCACGTTCTCATAATAAACTCAACATGATTATTGGCCAAACTGGAAAATGGCATTTTCAGTAAAGTTGAGTAATGTTGAACGTGCAAAAGTTGAACCTATAGTTCAAGCACCAAACAAATAAAATGGTTTTTGAGATGATGCGAAATAAAATCGTTGATTATGGCACATGGATTCTCAAATGAGATAAGGGTTATGATTATCATTTAATCTCCTCCTATATATACAATTACATTTGTGTCATTACTATGCCATGGCAGGCTAGTGTTATGGAGATTTCATACACCATAACGGTTTTGTGTAAAAATCCATCCGAGCCAAGGAATGCTTGAAGTTTATCACCTCAAGCAATTACTCATGGATTTGAAAGTGTATCACTATCTCTAAAGAAGTGCCTTCAAGCATATTTGTTAATGCTAACCTCTGAAGGACTTAGATTGCCCGAAAACTAGTCCATATAAAATTCAGAGATCCATAATCGCAATCATGGTGTTAAAGAGCCTCATGCTCTTAGATAAGTATCAAAAGGCTCCATACTCATAGTAAAGAACCTCATGTTCTTCGTACAGTATTAATGAGCCTCATGCTCATAAGTACTGAATAAAGTCACATCAACATGTGCCTTAAGTTGCATTATTGAGTACTCGATAATCGAAAGCATTCGATTCGAAATTTGTTGCAACAAACCCATTAAAGGTTATGAGTGTAGTTAGAGCTCCTGAAGAGCCTACTAATTTATTTTCACACTTGTGAATGGCTTGCTAAGCCATATAAATCTATTTATGCTCCATGCATATTTACAAAAAGTAAATTTATCAAAATGCATGTCATGGTTATTTCACACAACCAAGAGCATAGACTTATCACTACTTGTTTTTATGTGGTAAAGGACTTTAGATATAGTCTAGTTTCCTCTTGTGTTGCTCTAACTTAACAGGTACACAAATAAGTTGTAAGGACTTATACACACCACAAAGATCACTACTCAACCGTACTTTGACCCATATTATGTGGTGGTGGATTAGAGCTTTTTTTGGTGTTCTCATTCAAACACCCGGACGTATTCCTTACTTCATCGAGTGACATCAAAACCATGCATGAAGGTTTTTGCATCCTCTATGGCTTAAGTTGTTAGAGAACATACTCATCACCGAAATCAAGTCAAAGTCTACATATTTGGAAGATGATGTCTAATCAATGTGCTTCTTCAACAACATCATTGAAGCTTGCAACCTTTAGGGGGAGCATTCAACATCAAGCTTAATGGATATTTGCGTGTTGAGCTCTTGCAAAATTATTCTTCACGCATGAGCTTCAAAAGCATGAAGAAGTTGAAGTTAGAAAAATCCGTCAGTTGATAACTTGGCAAACCTCTTCACCAAATGTCAAGACCCACCCTAAATTTCATATTGAAACCCGAAGTAAATCCTGCGGGGTCCACCTTCAAAGAAAATTTACCAAAAATTAGGCATAATTTACCTTGAAAATAGACAACCACTACCTGAAAATTTTTATATACACTTCTATAATAAACCATCCAACCTCAACTCCTTGAGCCTTCCTGCTCCCCAAGTTCATAACATCTCTTGTAATACGCTAGCCTTAATCAAATACTAACTATCTCAAATGGTTATCAGAGCATATCTATAATGAAACAAAAACAATGAATACAGAATAAACGGAAGCAGCCTCTGACTATGCCTCGACTTCATGTACGCTCAACCTTAAATGAACTTAGCCTACACACTAGGCATTTAAAACCAAATGGCGCAGGGAAAAGTAAATTAAAAACGTTAGAGTGAGTGGACAAAAATTAAAATTAAATAATTTAACAACTACAAATTTATAAATATTTTCCCATGTTTCAACTTTTAAAACTTAACGGCATGCAACTTTGATAATCCAAATACTTTAAATCCTGAATACCTTAAACAATAGACAAACCAGCCCTGTTGGTTTAACCAAATATAGAAATCTCGAAAGAAGAGATAAACCAGCCCCGCTGGTTAATCAATTATATAACTGAGAAAAAAATAAAATAAGGGGAAGAGTTATCACCATATAAATGGAGCCTCCCATGCTCGGGTCGGTGCCTCCCAGACTATAATAGAGTCTCACGTTAAGCATTCTACTCACCTATAGTGAGGACCGCTAATAATGACTAGCTAACAAATAAATATAAATACCGATCGGTTTCCTCCCACGCTAAACGCTCTACTCACCTATAGTGAGTAACCACTAATAATAGTTAGCTAGCAATAATCAATATAAACGACCCTATATTATGGTGACTAAAAACATACGAAATCTCTTAAATCTATTAAACTTCCCCAAGATCATACGAATGATACGGTTCCCAACCGTACTTGAAAACCATCATAAAAAATTATATTAAAACTCAATAACGTATCTCACATGTCAAAATAGTCTCAAATCCTTAATTATAAGCGATATTTAATTATCAAGTATAAATTGTAATTAATTTTTTAATTCAAAAATACTCGTTGAAAATATTCTCAATTTGTAGATAGGTAATCCACAATTAAATACGAAAGTTATAACTAGAGAATTACCGAAAATCTCATTTTTAGAAATCTTTATAAATCTCAAAGTCCACAATGAAACAATCATAATAAAATCCGGAATTTATAAAAATATCCAAACTCAAATATCAAATTAATAATCCGAGCTCAAATCCATAAATCATGAACAATACTTAATCCATTCATCAAACTCAAATAAATTTCAAGATCATTTCATATGTCGAAATTATAATATATGCTCAAAAAATAAAATGATAATTTATAAAATCTTGTATGCATATTTATTTAAAATTAAAATGTCCACTCACAAATTTAGGCATAAGCCCGATGATATCCAAATCGTCACTCAAGTGAGGTTCCCTATGCATTCTGTCACAATAATCATGCTTAGAACCAAATTTCAATTCCAGAAAATAAATACTTAAATATAAACACCAAAATTTTTCCGCTTAACTCACTACCTTACTAAGATTAAGCTCACCGGATTTCCACCAAACTCCACCACAACTTTAATTCATTAATTTCTAACATTCTATAATAAATATCAAGGAAATCTAACTGTCAGATTTTCATTCTAACAACCGTCAACATTCAAAATCTTAGGAAAATCCAAAACCTAACCAAAATTCCTCAAAAAATTCCAAACTTCACATCAATAAACTCCCCTTAATAAAACATATTTAAAACCTTGAAAAGCCCCCTTACAGCGGGGGCCGGCGGCAGACTCTAGCGACCTCCAATGCCTACCGAATTGTAGCACCATCTTCCTCTCAACTCGCACAACAACTTCCTTCACTAGTACATAATCCAATTGTAAGCCTAACTGGGCTAATTGAGTCAAAACCTTAATTTGAGCCCTAGAACTTCAATTATACATTTCTCCTTGTGAAGATCGAATTGAGTCAATTCCTTTTGAGGGATTACTAACCTTGATGAGAGTTACAAGATAAGCCAAGTTTCACGAGCTATGGTGGCCGGGGGAGCGATTTTCAGCGACAGAACAGTCAGGGTTGCTAGGAGCGGTTTCCTCCCGCTTGGCGGTGTCCCACACGCGGTCACGGGCCCAGGAAAAGAGAGGAGGCGACGGGGGTCCGAACAGGACCGGTCCGACGGGCTATGGTGGTGAAGCCGGCAGGTCAGGGGAGGCTTAGGAGAGAGGAGAGAGAAGGAAGAAAGAGAGAGTGTGAGTTTTGGGCTTCTCGAAATCTTACTTGGTCCATACAAAATACCCACAACAAATAAAGCCTACTAAAATTTTACTCCATTTTTACCAACTCAAAATTTACCCTTTTATAAAATAACTTTTTCATACGAACACCATTTCAAATGTGCCACATATCCGCGAACTCCATTTAACATCCTCTACGACTTTCATGAAGAAAGTTTTCTCAAATTTTAGACGTAGGAAAAAGTCAACTCCAAGGTCTTTTAATAGTAAACGGTTACTCAACTCAGTAAAAGGTCAAAGTAACCTAAAAGTCAATAACCATAAATTAACTAAAGAACCGGGACCAAATCTCTACCAAAATGCATATTCAAGAAATTAGTACAAGGCATTAGAATGCATCAACTCTCCAAGCCACGAGAAGAAGTGTGCAGTGATTAGGAGGAGCACCTAAAACCATTCTCAAAAGGACATATACGCGTTGTACTCTTTTTCTCATTCGACCATGATTTTTTTTTCCCCACTAGGTTTTTATTACCTGACAAAGTTTTTAACAAAGCAACATTAATCGCATCTAATACCAAACTAATTGGTGGACATTCAAGAGGGAGTGTTGTAAATATATGGTTGTCCAAATTAATTTGTGTTATAATCTTATCTAGGAAGCTTGTACTAAACAAGCTACCATGACTTATGAGTATCTAGCAAGTTAACTTGTGTGTGTTCACCAAGTTACCAAACTTCTCCATCAAGTTTTATATGTGTATTCACCAAGTTTCCTAACCCTATATAAAGAGGTTAGTTGATGATGATTGAGACAACAACAACACCACATTTCCCCATCTATTCTCTCATAGGGTTCTACTATCTCTCTTTTACTATTTTCTTCCCTCTTCGTACACTTTACTTTCTAGTAAGCAAGTTATCTCATTTTATAACAGATATGAGAAATACTTAACAAAAACTTCAGAATGAAGTTCAAAGTAATTTTTTTAAAAATGGGGCGGGTGCAGCTGCTCTAAAGTTGTTGAGGAGAGACGTAGATCCCAATTCTTGAGTTACATAAATATAAAAAGAACATCACGTAATAATACTAAGATTAGTCACAAAATTATATATTTTAATACACGCCTACTAGTAAAGATTGCACGACTCACTACTCCTTATGTTTTGACATAGCAGTGACATACCGAAAATAGAACAGTGGAGGCTCTTAATTCCATAAAGCACATTTTACTCACAATGTTGTTGCACAGAAAGAAATCTGACGGCTCTTAATTTTATCATGCATTTAGGAGGTTGCGTCCGGCCAATTGATCAAACAAACAGCTCGCGGCTTCGCTAGGCTAGTTAAGGCACATCATGTGTGTACCTACCATGATCGAGTGCATTTCTCCATACAAAAAATAGAAAGGAGATTGTAACCGACATTAAGCTATAATTTACTAAAACTCACGGGCTGCTTGGCAAAGTAATAAAATGTATATTTAACAATAGTTGACCATTGAAATTATAATTATTTTCTGGTTTAAAACCGAGGTGACTAGAGGGTTATGACCAGAGGGTCATGCCAAAGCATAAATACATATTAATCAGTGAACTTTTTGTTCATAACATGGTATGCCACAGTTGGTGTGACAGTTGTGAAACAACCCAAATGATAGGGCAACTAACTCTTCAGTCTACGTTTTTAGCGTAATTATCGCAAGTTATGTAAATTTCCACATTATGATGATTATTTGTGGACTCAATATGATATCTATTTGGATTCAGAAGAGAATAAAGTCTCTTCAGTAAAGATAACAGTGTCATTTATCATTCTAATGTGGGCTATTGGAACCTTAAACCAGGTCTGTAATTACAGATATCATGGTCACAATAACTTTGGTAAATACCAAAGTGGAGAAAAATTTCTGATCACTAAGAATCGTGTGTGGTAGCACTATCAACAAGGCATATATGTTCTCCAACTTTTTGGAGCATAGGGTGTCCATGAATCATTGTTGTTGTCATAATAAGATGCATGCATTGATAATGTGAAATCAATCTTCATTGTTGATATCAATTCGTGAGTACCATATGCCAAAATAAAAGGGACATTTAGATTCAGCAATTGGAACATGCATTAGTATCTATAACATTATAAAATAACAATATAAAGATGATGATGTCTTAGTTGGTCGAGATATTTAGCTCTTATCCAGAACATCCAAGTTCAAACCCTGCAACGGAATATATTTTGTTATTCATTTTTCATAAAGAAAACGAAATAATAATATTTAACAACAATCACCAAACAATTGTAACAAATATGAGGAAAACCAATTCACAATGCAAGGAATTACATATCGTAGCCACTTTTTTAGTAGGTTCGCTTAAAGCATAAATCTCTTCGTCTCTCTCAGAGTTGAGGAATCCCAAACCCTAGGGTTTGTCAGTGAGGCGGCGACATCAATCGACTGCGGGTCCTTCAAGGGGCATTCAGCGAAGGCTACTACGCCGATTGACTATGGAGTGGAGGTTGTGAAGGTTATTCTCCGGTTAGGGCTGTTTTCGGCTACGATTTTGAGAGAGCTAATCAAGATCGGGTTAGTGTTTTTGAGAAGGCAGAGGTAGGGCAGTTGTCGACAAGCGACTCTTAAGGTCGGCATCTATTTCTCGAAGGTGGAGACGGAAGCGTGAACTAGTCAAAACCCGGTGATTCTGTGAGTTTTCTGGTTTGATCTAGGTTTGTGAGGAGGTGCTCTAGTTTTCTTAAATGTGGCGTTCTGATAGGTAGCAATGATTATGGCTTTCATGGCAGAAGAGTCACTAGACTGAAATGGTGGTCTGAGGAGTTCTCAGCAAGCTTGTTGTCGGGGTCGAACAGGAAGGGAGAGAGGAGGAGCATGTTAGGTACCCGGGCCTGAGTCTGCTAGGCTACTGTTTGAAATGTGGTGGGTTAGGCTTCTGGGCCTAACTTTCTATTTTCTTTTCAATCTTTTGTTGGCTTTAGTCGGGCTTGTTGTAGGCTCTAAACAAGATTCCTACTAAATTCCAAACATAATTTATCTTTCTAGTTAAATGATGAAAGGTACACCAATGGGTCTTAGACATCTACTCGTTGAGAGATTAGTTATGTTGGGGGTGAGGTAGGTTATTATGTTTTCTAGTATTTCATGTCCACTTTTTTTGACGTAGCTTTGCGGTTGTATTTTCAATTCATAGTTTGTAGTTTGTATTAAGTATTTTGCTTTGGGTGTGAGTAGTTCTTGGATTACTCAGACATTGATTGCTTTGCGGTCGTTATAGGCTTTAAGCCTAATAGAGTAAATCTAGTATTTCAAAAAAGAAAAATGTAACAAATATGAGGACGGAGAGTTACTAAGAATAACTACTATATATATCTTGACAATTAAAATGATAAGGTGTTGTCTTTTATAACCATGATTACCAAATAATCAAAAAGGTAATAAGTTTTGTTGTTAACAACAATAATGATAATTGAAGAGAAATTTTGAAAAATGAGCTCTTTCACGTACTCAAAATGATTTTAACCAAGTTTTCTCAAATTAATGAAAATTGACCATCTTGAGGGAGGAATAGTCATAATTGTCCTTGTCATAATTCTTCTTTGTAATTACGTTACTGTATAATTCTTGTACCAAAATTCTTTATATTCTTATTCAATTCTTTCAATTCACCAACGTATCAAAGGAAGACTTCTCTTTTTATTATTCTTTCATATTTTTATTTCAAGAGTTTGATACATCAGAAGACTGCTCTTCTCCTTTCATGTAGCTCATATTTCTTTATCTCATACGACTCATCTTCCTCTTCAAATATTGTATTTTATTGCTGATAACAAATTGAGAAACATGGCATAAGAAGAAGAAAACTGTTTTGTTGAATTCATGAGTAGATCGAGCCAGTTACTTTTAGAGTCATCAACACCATAATAAAACGGAGAGGCCAATATTACATTCGGATTACAACCCTCATAGAAATCTCATCTCTTTTGCGTTGTTAGATAGTTGTGCAAGTACCAAGAGATCTCTTTTTATCAAGCAATCGCATACAAAATAGGGCTTATGGAAGTTAAAGATCAAATCGAATTCACATAAGATCCAAAATATTGGTCAAGAATTTCAACAAAATAATGAAAAATAATCTCAAGACCTCAAGTTCGTTATTGCCTTGATGGATACTTATAGAGAAATAAAACTAGGGTGTTAGAGTATAATTTTATACACAACGTGTATTCTTTTCACCCTGCAAAATTGCAGACTTGGGTCCTCATGCAAAGATTATTCCATTGAGCTAACATAGTAGTCCAGTTCTTTCATTTCGATGTTTCTCTTCAACTAGTGTTTGAGTTCAAGAGTAATGGCTGCAAGTCGTGGATTCATATTTGCAGAAGAAAGAGAAGCTGCATATTCGTGGATTCGTGAGAATTGAGATTGACAGTAATAAGATCATTTTCTTTAGAAGGTAAATATGATTTTCTTTAAATGAGGTTGATGAATGGGCACTTTAGACATTTGCTTCATTCATATGGTCATTTTTCATCTATTTAACAAGACAAGGTTAAAAATCAATTTGGATACCTAAAATTGGTTATTTATCAAAATTTCTCATAATGAAAATGGTAATAAGGAACCGTCAATATTACTAATTTATAGTCATCGATAAACATAATGTACCACATAATGGTGATAAAAATGGTAAAATTGTCATGATTTCACCACAAATACTCATGACCAACACAATTATTGTAATAAAGGTAAATAAACGGATAATTAAACATAATTACGTTTAATTAGACCTAAACATAGGCTCAAAATTAGTCGATGTTTAAGAACACCATATATTGTTGATTATTTCAACATGTTTCTCGTCCTCCATAAAATAAATTGTTGATTTTCGGTGGAGTGATGCATAATGACTTAGATCAGTCCCAAGATCAACGTATATATCAGCATTATTTAGTGCCTTTAAGGAGGGCTTGGTAGAGTGCCATTAAATTTTAGGGCATGCACCAAAGGTGCTACAAATTGTTATCATAGCCACATCTATAGCCATATTAGGATCCATATTAGAACATGTATGTTCTTTAAAAATGATTATATATCATATTCGAAACAAAGTTTTCGAAGTGCTAATGAATATGAACAATGGATCTCATAAAGGAGAACACAAGAAAAACATTCGTGTGGTGTCTGTAAAACCATCGGTTTGAGATTACTCGATCAATGGACTTGATTCTTGACTATTGGAACATGAAGTTCTTAAAGTCGTATCCAGAAAAATTTTCGTCGGCCTATTAAAAAAATTCGTCGGCTAAGACCTTAGCCGACGATCTTTCATCGGCTATAGTGTTGTCGGGAAAAGGCCGTCTGTGATGACTTTAGCCGACGAAAAAAATTTCGTAGGCTAAAGTGCGTAATAAATAATTAAAAATAATTATAGCCGACGAAATATAAAATATTTCGTCGGCTAAACGTTGTAAAAAAATTTAAAAAATAACTATAGCCGACGAAATATAAAATATTTCGTCGGCTAAACCTTATAAAAAAATTTAAAAAAAAATTAAAAATAACTATAGCCGACGAATATAGTGTTTGAATATCATCGGCTAAATTTGCTGGGTTTTGAAAAAAAAAACTGCAGAAACGTTCAGCTAAACTTTCGGCCACCCAAATGCAAATGGCGGAGGTTGGTCATGTGAGCCACCGAAACCGGCAACACGTAGGTGAGGTTGTTGTTGTAGAGGTCGAGAACACGGAGGTTAGTGAGGTTGGAGAGCTCCGGCGGGAACGTGCGGTTGAAGACGTTGTTGGAGAGGTTGAGGAGGCGGAGAGCGGAGATCTCAGGTGGTGTTGGGTGTCCAGGAGGAGAGGCGGGAGTCGGGGTCGTCGAGGGAGGACTTGAGGGAGAGGAGGGCGCGGTAGGTGGCCATTGGGTGCGTGGGGGTGGAGAGTAGACGGTGGGGTGAGGAGAGAGAGTGGCGGAGGTGGAGGACGAGAAGGAGGAGGAAGAGGGGCCGCATTATTTGAGGTGGTTGTGTGGAGGAGGAGGACGATATTTAATCACCCTACTCTGCGGCTATATAAAGAACTTTAGCCGACGAAATTCTTTATTTTCGTCGGCTAAACTCTTTGGTTGACCGCAAAAAAATTTTGGTTGAAAATTTTGAAAATTTTCGACTTTAGCCGACGAGTTATCATATATTTTCGTCGGCTAAAATCCTTTGAAAATTTTGGTTGACCGCCAAAAAATTTTGGTTGAAAATTTCGAAATTTTTTCGACTTTAGCCGACGACTTTTCATATATTTTCGTCGGCTAAAGTCCTTTGAAAATTTCGTCGGCTAAAGGTACCAATTTCGTCAGCTAAAACTTGGAAATTCGTCGGCTAAACCTTTGAAATTCGTCGGCTAAAAGTATTTTTATACATTTGGCATGTTGTAATTGTGATGATCAAACTTGAGAAACAGAAATCCAACCGTCAGATCTAACCATCATGATAAAATACATGTATGGGAAAAAATTCAACTTGATCCGAAAAGAATAAGGGCTCGATCCGGACGGTCAATCTCGTAAGTCAAACCCTTAAATGCACGGAAAAGGTCGTTCGACCGTCTAAATTACGTATTTTGGCCGGACCTCCAACTGAAAATAGTTTTAAACCGATGACACGCAACAAGTTGTATAAAAATTTTACGTAAAATAACCACCGAATATAGGGCTACTCATAGGGGAAAAAAATGAAAAATTGCATTGACCGCAACTATCGGCACCGAATATTTACCGGAATAGTGTGATTTTTCAACCGTGGATGTATTTCAACATTCTCTTCATATCTTATTTCATCACTTTTTAGCGTTTGAAGGTTTTACGTATAGTTTGTTTTTGAAACGGAACATTTACATAACACTTAGTAAACAAGTTGTACAACATTAGTATGCATGTTGTGATTGTGATGATCAAACTTGAGAAACAGAATTCTGACCGTCAGATCTGACCATCATGATAAAATACATGTATGGGAAAAAATTCAACTTGATCCGAAAAGAATAAGGGCTCGATCCGGACGGTCAATCTCGTAAGTCAAACCCCTAAACGCACGGAAAAAGTCGTTCGACCGTCTAAATTACGTATTTTGGCCGGACCTCCAACTGAAAATAGTTTTAAACCGATGACACGCAACAAGTCGTATAAAAATTTTACGCAAAATAACCACCGAATATAGGGCTATAGTAGGCAAAAATTTTACTATAAATTTTTACGCAAAAATTTTTGACCTTAGCCGACGACTTTTCATATATTTTCGTCGGCTAAAGTCTATAAATTCACGAAAACACTCATATCTCCCCCTATATTACGTAGTTTGGTCAAATCTCCCACACGAAAAACTCTCACGTAGATGAGACGCAACCACCTATATAAAAATTTTGAAATATTTACCTTTCGATGATATGGCTCCCCTTAAGAAATAATAACGGTAAATAGGGTTGACTGCTACTATCGGCTCTGAGACTTTACCTGATTTACGTGATTTTTGAACCATAGCCGTATTTCACCATTCTGAACACATCTTATTTCACGAGATTTTTAATAATTTTGCTTCTTATGTAGAGTTAGTTCACAAAGTTGTATAGCCTACTAAACAAGTTATACAACATTAGTAGACACGTTGTGATTCTGATGACTAAAATTGACAAACCAAAATTCGACAGTCAGATATGATCATTATGACGAAATATGTCTATGGTAAAAAATTCAACTGGATCCAATAACGTTAAGGGCTCGATCGAAACGGTCAACTCTAATCGAAAATAAGAAAACTGCATTTTGAAGCCCTAAACGGACTCGGATGGCCAAAAAAGCCTATACGTCATAGCATAGCAATGTGTTTGACTCGTAGGGCCGTTATGCTTCCGGAAATGTATCACAATAGTCAATCGGACACCAAAAACCAATTATGCAGCATAGTGAATAATAAGGGTAAGTCAACTATCGGCACCGTGACTTTACCGGAATACCGTCATTTTTCAACCGTAAACGTATTTCACTATTCTGGTCATATCTTATTTCACAACTTTTTTGCGTTTGAAGGTTCTACGTATATTTTTTTTTTCCAGATTAGTTGTTGTCCAAATCTGTAAATATAAGACAATTTAGCCGACGAAATTATATTTTTCGTCGGCTAAACTTTTAAAAATTTCGTCGGCTAAACTCTTAAAAATTTCGTCGGCTAAACTTTTGAAAATTTCGTCGGCTAAAGTTCACAGACTATAGCCGACGAAATTATTTTTTTCGTCGACTAAACTTTTAAAAATTTCGTCGGCTAAACTCTTAAAAATTTCATCGGCTAAACTTTTGAAAATTTCGTCGGCTAAAGTTCACAAACTATAGCCGACGAAAAAAATTATTTAGCCGACGAAATATTAATTTCGTCGGCTGAAGTCCACTTTAGCCGACGAAAATTTTTAATTAGCCGACGAAAAAAATTCGTCGGCCTGGTTTTTTTTTTTTGTCGGCTAAAGCCTTTCTTCTGGTAGTGTCGTATTACTTAATCGATTAAGTAATATGAAACAATTAAGTAATACGATGTTCATATATGACATAAACAAATATGATAAACTCATAGATCATAGCCTTGGTAATAGACAACTTTATTACACCATAAGACATGTGGATCATCATGAAGTTCATAGAAAAAAAAAAGGGGGAATTTGATGTTACACCCAAAATCATAGACCCATTTTAAATTACACCCACGTGTTATAGTCTTTTGAAATACACCAAACTTATTAATTAGGTTGATTTAGTAAAAATATTAATATTGTTTATCTAAACAATAAAACTTGTTGTTGAAGGAAATTGCTGAAATGCCACCAACTGAACCATTGCAATTAACAAGCTGTTTAACTGACTCATTAAACATAATTACCCGGCAGCTGAAAACCCGGTTCCACAGACTACGCCCAAACCCTAAACCCTAGTCTAAACCCTAATCCCTAAACCCTAGTCTAAACCCTAATCCCTAATCCCTAAACCCTAAACCCTAGTCTAAACCCTAATCTTTAAACCCTAAACCCGGTTCCACAAACCCTAAACCCTAGTCTAAACCCTAAACCCTAGTCTAAATCCTAACCCTATTTAAAATAGAAGAAAGTTAAGAGCCACATTTAGGGAATGTCTTCTCATTTAATCAGAAGGGAAAAATCTTTTCAAGAAAAAACAAAAAAAACGGAAGGGCAAAAGAGTCAAGGAAAAGAGGGATACAAATTTCAAAATAAAAATAAAACATATAAGGCAGGTTCAATAGTAGGGTTATGTGTAAATTAAAATGGAATATGAGTATGAGTTTATTTTAAAAGGGGTTTGGTTTTTCGGGTTTTTGTCTAATTTTCTCAAAAAAAATAAGAGCAAATTCATGTTGATAACGTGTTATAAACTAAGAAATGAGAGAGATAATATAGAAAGATAGAATGTGGGAGGAGGAAAAAATGTATCATTCATTCTCATTAGGTTCCTTTATATAGGAGTATAATTTACATCATAAAAATATAACTAATAAGTAATTATGTAGACAACCACAAATATATAATATTTACAAAAATTTATTTTTTATTTGGCTAAGCTGAAAGGGTTATTTGCGACCCCTAAACTCTATTAGGCTAGGTATCGCTGTTTCCGTTGAGATTACCAGAATATGGGAAGCTCACCGCCTCCAAAATCTTGTCAGCCCCACAAGGACATGTCGTCATGTAGTTCCACTGAATAAATGAAAGGGTCGACAACCTTAGGTTTAAAAAAAAATTCAGTTTAAATGTATAATACCAATAACATCACAAAATTGCTATCCCTATTGAAAAAATCAAGCAAGTAAATTATCATATATATACCGTTGAGTTGGAGTCTCCTTGGAGTAGACATGCATCAAAGGTCCCCAATAAAGGTAAAGTCTAATATTAACTAATAATGCAATTAGTGGTTAGAGGGGTCATCTCTTTTACATCTCCTCAAGTGCATTACTCACTTCATCATGACAACCTCGCTGTACTTGATCCTCTATACCTCTTTTGATGATGAGTTTTCTGCATCCAATCCTTTGTTTCAACACTTTCGGTACGCCTTTCATCTCCTTCTTCAGTTGTTTAACTAAATTATGTTAAGAAATGTATTGCGTGTTTATAAATTAATGGAGTAAATGCTTGTGACACCTTGTAGTTTACACCTAAAATCAGTTTTGTCCCTCACTTTTTTTTTTAAACTGGTATACCCCTCTACTTTGAATTCTCGACTGATTTACCCTTTTTTTAAACTGGTATACCCCTATTCACAGTCATAATCAGCTGGAAAAAGGGCAAATCAGTCGAGAATTCAAAGTATAGGGGTATACCAGTTTTAAAAAAAAAGTGAGGGACAAAACTGATTTTAGGTGTAAACTACAGGGTGTCACAAGTATTTACTCCTAAATTAATTATAGAATTAAATTCAGTTTACTCTCCTAATCTTTGATATTAAAATCAGTTCAGTCCTGCAACTTTTTTTAAAATCAGTTCGCCCCTTTAACTTTCATAAACACATCAGTTTACTTTGTGTTAAATCAGTTCGCCCCTTCAACTTTTGTAAACACATCAGTTTTGTCCAATTTTTGTCACCAAACTGACAAGGGGACCCATTTTTAACAAAAAGTTGCAGGACTGAACTGATTTTGACATCAAAAATTAGGGGGTAAACTGAATTTAAAAAAAAACTAAAGGGGCGAACTGATTTTAAAAAAAGTTACAGGACTGAACTGATTTTGTCACCAAAGATTTAGGGGGTAAACTGAAATTAACTCTTAATTATATGGCATATAATAAATTGTATTCGGTATTCTATATATCATAGCTCACCATGACGCCACAAAATAATATAGAATTTCTTCCTGGTTTGTATTTGGTTATACGATCCTAGATAGATCAAATAATATTTTAAAAAATAAATAAATAAAAAAAATTTCTAAATCGGGTATTTTGGTCTCTACCAGCTGACTAGTTTATTTATGCATGTCATCATCTCACAGACTTAGTGTAAGTTTAAAAATATAATCTCGGTGATTTGTTTCCACTCTCACTGTACAACCAAGATCGGAGCATGTACTGGAATTTAGTGTTTGTTCCCATTTATGCATTATTTGGTGTATGTTAGGGAAGAAAATCTAATTTTTGGTATTTTTGTCTATACAAAAAGCCAAGCTTTTGTCATAGTGATGATATAATTAATTACAAGAACTTCACAAGAAAATTTCGAGGATATCTTTCCATCTTTTTAAAAACGAATAATGGAAAGTAATGAAATTCAATGTTGATGACACTCTTGCCATTTCCATCACCTAACATTTACATATATTGGAAATGAATTCATTTACCAATATTTTTAATTTATTAGGGCCTCAATAATTTAACCACGTATTACTGGAAAAAAGCTCTTCCGTCGCCTAAGCAACATAATTCGTCTCTTAAGTACTTAAGCGACTGACGTGAGATAGGTGTCTAGGCGACGAAAAATTGATTTCCGTCGAGTTAAAATTACTTAAGCAACGGAATTGTTTTCGTCGCCTAAGTACTTAGGCGACTGATATTGTTTAATTACAAAAAAAATTATTTTTCCCCTAGGCGACAGAATTACTAGATTCCATCCCTAAAGTGAAAAAAAAAAAAATTAACATGGGCGAGGAGTCCACTGGCACAGAAGGCGCGTGGAATCCGCTGGCAAAGAAGGCGCGCAGACTCTGCTGGCAGATAAGGCGCGCGGCCTCCGCTGACAGAGAAGGCATATCAAGGAGTGGCAGGAGGCGAAGAAGAAGGAGAGGCAGAGGGAAGAAGAAGGAGAGGCAGAGAGAAGGAAAAAGAGAGGTAGAAGAAGGTGAGGCTGAGGGAAGAAAAAGGAGAGACAGAGGAAAGCTAGAGTCCATGCATGGAAACTGGGCAGAGGAGAGGAGGGAGAGAAAATATATAAAGAAACTTTCAAAAATTTGGTTCAATTTTTTTTGAAATTTTTGACTGAAAAGGTGCCGCGAAAAATTTTGGTACTTAGGCGACGAAAAGTTATACTTTCGTCGCTTAAGATATTAATATTTTTTTTAAATAATAATAATTCTGTCGTCCAAGTAAATTTTTCAGTTGTTTAAATCAATCTTAGATGACGGAATATGTTTCCGTCACCTAAGTGAATATTTTTTATTTTTTATTTTTTATAGAAATGATTTCGTCTCCTAAGTACATTCTCCGTCTTCTAACACTACCAGAAGAAAGGTTATAGCCGACGAAAAAAAAAAAACCAGGCCGACGAAGCATTTTTTCGTCGGCTATAGTGGGCTTTAGCCGACGAAATTTTCTTTCGTCGGCTAAGGTAAATTTTCGTCGGCTATGATGTCCACTTTAGCCGACGAAATTTTATTTCGCCGGCTATTTTAAATTTTCGTCGGCTATGACAAACTTTAGCCGACGAAATTTTTTTTAGTCGGCTAAAGAATTTATGTCGTCGGCTAAAGTTCACAAACCATGGCCGACGAAATATTTAAAGGTTTAGCCGACGAAATTCATAGTCGTCGGCTAAAGTGCTTTATATTTGCAGATCTGGGCAGCAGCAGCTCATTTAGAAAAAAAACGGAAAAAAAAACGGGAGAAGAAAAAAGGGGAGAAAAAGTTTGGGTGTGTCGAAATCTGTCCATAATCAGTTTGTGGAGCCATATATAGGTACGTATATGTATATATATGTTGATTAATTGAGTTTTATTTGAGTTGATCGATTTTAATTAGTGTGATTAATTGAGTTTATTGATTTTGATTGTGATTGAGTTGATTAATTTTGAGTACGTTGGATGTATATATATATGTGTTGATCGATTTGGTTGATGATTTGAATTGATAATATATATGAATTAATTTATTGTTAATAAATAGTAAATATATATATGTTAATATTAATTTATAATATTATTGTGTTGATATGGTATGGAGTTGTTGATGATATATATGAGTTCATAATGATAATTTTGTAATTAATTAGTTGTAGTACGTACGTAGAATATATATATATATATATACTAAATGAATTGAGATTTTATATATGGCATGAAATTTTATTAATAATTAGCTAGCAGCGTTATAAATATATATATATTTTGTTATATTTTCAGGATATGGATAAGAGTTGGATTTCGCTTCCAAAATGGGACAAAAGATACGGTGCAGGAGTTATGAGTTTTCTAGAATATGCGATGGATAATGCTAACGGGAATACAATTTTCTATTGCCCGTGCACGAAATGTCAGTGTCGCAGCGATATGTATCGATTTCCCATTGACAAAGTATGGCAGCACCTGAGGAGTAACGGGTTTTGGGAGAAGTACACATGTTGGTTATATCACGGTGAAACATCATCAGGGGGTCCGCATGATCATGGCCAATTTTCCGAGACGGGCAGTGCTAGTACATCCAACGATCCAACAACGACATTCATCAACGACATGTTTTCTTATGAGAGCGGTGTATGCGCTCAAGGACAGTATATGCCTGACCCGGTGCAGCCCTTCCCTAGAGCTGTGAACACTGCTGGTATTGAAAAGTACAACAAACTGCTTGCTTTCCAACAGACCCCTGTGTACCCCGGTTGTCAGAAGACCGTTCTTGAAAGTGTGATGGACGTAATGAGGATTAAAGTTGAGACAAAATCGACCGTGAAGGCTGTTGATGAGTATCTACAGTACACTGCTTCGATGCTGCCCAACGGTCATCGTCTTCCTACCACTCATCGAAAGGTCCGATGTATCCTGAAAGATCTTGGGCTTTCCTACATCAAGATCCATGCATGCAGATATGACCGCGTTCTCTTTTGGGGTAAAGATCCAGAAGGGAATGACCTTGGTGGCCTTGACGCATGTCCGGTATGTCACACTGACAGATATAAGCTGACTCCTGCAGGCAACAGGAAACCTGTAAAGGTACTTCGGTATTTCCCTTTGACGGATAGGTTGGAGCGGTTGTACATGTCTTCACACATGACCGAAGCGATGAGATGACACGCTGATAGGGAATTGCATGACGAAGATACCCTTATACACCCTGCTGACGGGGAGGCTTGGAAGCATATAGACAGGGAGTTTCCTCAATTTGCGTCAGAGGTCCGAAATGTGAGGCTCGGGCTCTCATCCGACGGGTTCAACCCTTTTGGGAACATGAGTCTGCAATACAGTATATGGCCGGTGATTTTGGTACCGTACAACCTTCCCCCATGGATGTGCATGAAGAAGGAGTACAATATGTTGAGTTTGTTGATTCCGGGGCCCGGTTATCCGGGGAAGTGTCTCGATGTGTACTTGAGACCTTTGATTGAAGAGCTTAAATTTTTGTGGGACGTTGGTCATCCCACTTATGACAAGTACACGCATGAGATGTTCCAGATGCATGTCATGGTTGTTGGCACCATCAGTGATTTTCCTGCCCGTGGGATGTTGTCGGGCAACGTTGTTAGGGGATACAAGGCTTGTCCAGAGTGCCTTAGCGATGAGGGGAGCAGCAGTCATTGCAACAAGATATGCAGATTGGGTCACCGTGCTTTCCTTCCATATGATCACGAATGGCGGTTCGATGAAAATGCATTTGATGGGACCATAGAACACGGCGTGCCTCCCAGAAGATGGACGGGGGAAGACATTTTAGCGGTGCTTAATGAGTACGATTTTGGGCAGCTCAGCAATCAGCCCAACATTGTGGCGGCAATACCTGAAAGACCCGACATGTACAAATTCTGGACACATAAGAGCATATTCTGGGAACTCCCATACTGGAGTAAGTTGTTGATCAGGCACTACCTGGATGTGATGCACATAGAAAAGAATGTGTGCGACAGTGAGGTGGGCACAGTGCTGAACTTGGAGGGGAAGACGAAAGACGGTCCTAAGGCACGCATTGATCTAAAAAAATGCGGAATAAGAAGACATTTGTGGTTGAAAGAAGGGAAGAAAAAAATGCCTCAAGCTCCTTACACCGTGAAGCCTGACCAGAAGAACCTAATTTTCAGGTGGATGAGTTGTGTGAAGTATCCTTCAGGCTATGCAGGAAATATTGCCCGGTGTGTGAACTTCCGGGACAATAAGATGTACGGGTTGAAGAGTCATGACTGTCATATCCTGCTACAACGTCTCTTCCCTGTTTTCATTCGACCGTTCCTTCCCCGTCAGGTGGTGGAGCCGTTAGTAGCGTTGGGAAGGTTTTTCCAGAAGTTATGCACACGGGAAGTGTCTCGATGTGACCTCCGGGAAATGCAAATGGACATCATTTATATCATGTGTAAATTTGAGAGGATATTTCCTCCAAATTTTTTTGACATCATGCCTCACCTGATGATCCATCTTCCCGAGCAATTGTTGCTTACCGATCCAGTACACTACACTTGGATGTATCCCATGGAAAGGTACGTTTTTTACTTTCATGAATTCCTCAATACATATACATGTTCAATAATCATAACATTTTGCAACGTAATTTACAGGCAACTTGGAGACTACAAAGATTATGTGGCTAATAAATCCGCTCCTGAAGGATGTATAGCTGAAGCATATATTGCGCACGAGTGCGTCACCTACATGAAGTTGTATTTAGGAGCGTTGAAGGAAACTCCGCAAACCATGCCGGTAGATGTACCGAAGTTCAATCTTTCCATAGTCTCTAGTGATGTTGAAGTGTATGGAATTTTGCAACTTGATTTACAGGCAACTTGGAAACTACAAAGATTATGTGGCTAATAAATCCGCTCCTGAAGGATGTATAGCTGAAGCATATATTGCGCACGAGTGCGTCACCTACATGAAGTTGTATTTAGGAGCATTGAAGGAAACTCCGCAAACCATGCCGGTAGATGTACCGAAGTTCAATCTTTCCATAGTCTCTAGTGATGTTGAAGTGTATGGAATTTTGCCAATCTCCTACAAGTTGCAACCACATGAGCTAGTCATTGCCCACTGGTGGGTATTGATTAACTGTCCAGAAGTTGAATACTGGAAAGACATCCATCTCAATCATCCCAACATTCAAGGTGATCTCGAGTACCACAACAGGGAGTTCGCAGATTATTTTGGCGGTTGGGTACGTAATTTAATTTTTCTCTACGGGTTTATGTTTATTGCATAATTATCCATATTTATAGTTGAGATGGTTGGTTGCAGATGAACCATATTCAATCTGATGGTCACCCAAATTGGTCGCACGAACTAAGACTTCTAGCCATGAAGCCGATAGTCTCAAGAGTTTATCCGATGTGCAAGGTGAATGGCGTGCAATTTATATGCGAACAAAGAGACAGCAGAAAGAGAACACAGAATTCTAGGGTCATGGCACATGGTGGGCGGAATGGAGTTGACTATTACGGTGTTCTTGATTCAGTGGTGGAACTCGTTTACGGTGAAGGCATGACAGTGCACCTCTTCAAGTGTAGATGGTTTGATACTAGGCCGCAGAGCATGAAGACCGATCAGTACGGAATATTATAGGTGAACACTGCTACAAGTTCTTACGAGGATGACCCCTTTGTTTTTGCCACATCGGTAAAACAAGTGTTTTATCTTGATGACCTTGCTAAGGGTGACGCGTGGAAAGTAGTCAACCTTGTGCACCCTCGAAACATTTATCGGGCGGCTACACTTGGAGAGGCCGAAGACGAGGAAGAAGATGTTGCGTATCAAGAGCCCAACGCAATAGGTATTCCTAACTCCTCTACCATTCGCCTTAATAATTTTAAAGCGGGTCGTTCGGTACGAATTCGTGATGAAGAGCCAAGGCTTGTTGATGTTGATCCAAATCAAGAGTCAGACGAAGACTCTGGCGATGAGGAAATACATATATTACCAGAAATTAATTCTGACACCGAAGAAGACTCATCGGATGATTCCGATTATGAGCCTTAGTTTTAATGTATGATTCCGATTAATTTGTATAATTTTTCAAAGACTTTTTCCTTTATAGTTTACACATGTTGAATTCATATTTCAGTTATGAATATATGAGATTTTGGTGATACATGATGAACAGGGTTTTTTTAATGTATGGTTTATGAATATCGTCTGTTTACGAATAACCTAATAATTCGTCGGCTATAGTTATTTTTTTAATTTTGTAATTACATACTATAGCCGACGAATATGTTAGGGTATTCGTCGGCTAAACCCTAAAATATTTCTATTACCTACTATAGCCCTATGTTCGGTGGTTATTTTGCGTAAAATTTTTATACGACTTGTTGCGTGTCATCGGTTTAAAACTATTTTCAGTTGGAGGTCCGGCCAAAATACGTAATTTAGACGGTCGAACGACCTTTTCCGTGCGTTTAGGGGTTTGACTTACGAGATTGACCGTCCGGATCGAGCCCTTATTCTTTTCGGATCAAGTTGAATTTTTTCCCATACATGTATTTTATCATGATGGTCAGATCTGACGGCTGGATTTGTGTTTATCAAGTTTGGTCATCACGATCACAACATGCCAAATGTATAAAGGTTTAGCCGACGAATTTCAAAGGTTTAGCCGACGAATTTCAAATGTTTAGCCGACGAATTTCAAAGGTTTAGCCGACGAATTTCAAATGTTTAGCCGACGAATTTCAAAGGTTTAGCCGACGAATTTCAAAGGTTTAGCCGACGAATATATGTATAGCCGACGAAATTTTGTTCTTTAGCCGACGAACAAATTATTTCGTCGGCTAAAGTCCTCGGGTTTTAATTGCGAACCCTAGCCTCCTCCCTCATTTCTGCAATTTTTCAACCCTAGCCTCCTCCCTCCCGGTCTCCTCCCTCCTCCCTCCCGGTCTCCTCCCTCCTCCCTCAACGATCCAAAAACGCTAGTGGTGCTGTTTGTCTGCTCAAGGTACGCTCCCATAAACCCCAAATTCATCGATTTCTTTTCTGCAAAATATATGGATTGATGATTGCTTCTGCGTTTTGCCATTTTGGTTGTATAAAACTGAGAATGACCGTAACTTGTACGTGTTGGGTTTCGATTTGTAGTACCAATTATCTTGTTTTGATCTAAAGAAACAATTCAAAAACTAGTTACATAGAACGATTTTGATATCAGGGTTAACTAGGAGTCATAATCTTTTTGAAATGATGGAGTTGAGGTCGTTACTCTCCTCAAACAATTTGCGGAATCCAGTATTTGTAGGTGTAGAGATTTCTGTAATTTTAACATTTCTGTAATTTTTAACATTACAAAATTTTAAAATTATTGTAACATTTTAAATTTTAACATTTCTGTAATTTTTAATATTATTGAATTGTTGTTTTAATATTATTGAATTGTTGTTTTGTAATTTTTAATATTATTAAAAATTTAACACTAGATTAAGTAGAGAATCGGGATGAAAACGCGAAGTTGAAGAAAGGAATAAAACTTGTAATTTAATTTGTGTTAATTTAATTTGTGTTAATTAAATTTGTGTTAATTTAATTATGTTAGTTTATGTGTTTATTTTTGAATATATGTGTTTATTTTTGAATATATGTGTTAATTTATTTTTGATTTCGAATTTAGTTTTACGATATGTTAGTTAATTTATGATGATGTTGATATATATAATATTGTTATGTAAGTAAAATATATATATATATATATATATATATATCTATATATATATTGGTATGTGTATCTATTTATTGAATAAGTATAATTTTAAAAATGTATAATTTTTTATAAAACAAAGACAAAATAATCTAAAGCCTTTAATTAATATTATAAATAGGATGAGCGGCTTTTTTCGATCGAAGAAGAGTTCGAAGGGCCAAAGGTCCGAATCGTCTGAGGGAACCTCTAGCAACCCTCAAACGACGTTTCAAGGCCACATGACAGCCAGACGTGCGAGCCTTCTGGAGACGGCGCCGGAGGTGCCCGTTTCATCGAGGCAGGCGGCCGTCCCTCGTTCCCCGAGGCCCTTGACGGAGGTGTCTGCACCTCGTATGCCCGAGATACACCGGGCGCCCACTCCGAGTCCTACTTCTTCGGATAGTGGGTCATCTGGGGTACAGATGCCGCCGCCTCATCTGTTCCTTCCGCGGATGATACCGGCGATACCACTGCCCCCGCCAGTGGCTCCATCAGCGGCGTACCGGTTCCTGCCTTTTGATACGCCTCTTATTTCTACGAGGGTATCATCATCGGTGACAGAGCCAGAATCCGTCGCGAGCTCCTCAGGTAATCAGTGATGCATGATTACTTTTAAAGGGTCATATATATATATTTTAATAATCAATTTGGCCGAATCATGTCATAGGCACAAAGAAGAAGAGAGGCCCCGTCACAGGGAAAGCTCTCGAGAAGATGGTGAGTACCATGGGGAGGATCCCCATCGATACTGACGGGGATGGCCACGCAGTATCGGGCGGGAAGTCGAGGATGTACTCCGGCCGCGTGGGTGCTCTCATTAGGGATAGAGTCCCTATGTTGTGGTCCGACTGGGGCGAGGTCCCGCAGGAGGTTAAGGACATGGTCCACAACGCGATGTCGGTGAGTTTACAAAATAATATTATGTATTAAATTGTTGATTTCTCGAAAAGCTAAACTAATAATAATCGGTTAAATGCAGGTGTGGTTTGAGGTTCCCGAGCACCTGAGGGACAGCTGGGCCGACGTTGTGCATGGGGGAAGGTACGTTGGGAAGTTAATGAAAAACAATTTTGTATGTGATATTAATAATATTTCTAATATTTTTGTTGTATCTGTAGGTACAAGGAGTGGAAGAACGAGCTGCGGACCCATTGGACTAAGCACGGGAACGCACGTTCTGGTACCCCTACTGTGTTCCAGTACAGGGAGTACGAGTGGCGTTGGCTTCTGACATCAGAATTCAACAACCCTCGTAAACAGGTATTTAAATAAATTAGTTAGTTAATTTAAAAATAAGTACGTGCGTTTTAAAATATTCTACTAATAGTTTACTTTTTTCTTTGATGGCGGTTTCCCGGGTGAACGCTCAGAACCGGCAACGCAACACAAGGAACCATCATGCCGGTTCTAGACCGTTCGGTGTCTTCATGGACGAGGCGGCGAAGGAACATCCAGAAGTCAACCCCTACGTCTATACGTACGAGAAGGCATATCCTGACTCCCAGGAGGATATTGTAAGTCACTTTACGTTTTTAAATTTTTAAATTTATGTAAAAATTTTAATTAATAATTTTTTTCCTATCCATATAGGCGAGGGTGAGGGAGGCTAGTGACGAGGTCCTGAGTACCTTAGTGAGGGAGGCATGGCCGGACACGCAGGATTTCGAGATGTCCGAAGCCATGTCCCGGATCGACAATTCGGATCCGACGATTGGGGCGAGGATCATGGGCACAGCCTTCCCACCGAGAGGAAACAACTTCTACTGCCGAGGTCTAGGAAAGAGAGGCGAGGGGGTCCTGAAGACCACTCCAGGATTTCAACGAAAGGCAACCTCGACCAGTACCAGCACCACGTCCACGATCAACAGGACGACTCAGCTAGAGTCGGAAGTTCAGAGACTACGAGAACAGCAAGCTGCTCAAGCTGCTCAGGCTGCCTCGCAGGCTGCCTATATTGCCTCGTTGGCAGCCTTTAATACCGCGCAGGCAGCCTATGTTGCCGAGATATGTGCCATCCAGCAGGCCCAGCAGCAGCAGATGTTGCAGTACATGCAGGACTTTGCAGCTGCCCAGAGTCAGGGACTTCCGCCTCCGCACATGCCTCCGCCCATGCCGCTACCCCAGCCGCCGCAACCTCCGCAGCAGCCCCCAGAAGATGACATCAATTTAGACGATATAGACTTTACGTAGTTGATATATACTTTTATGTAAATTGATACTTTTATGTAGTTCATATATTCTTTTATGTGTTTGTTGTTGGTTATATGAAATTGTTAAATATGTCTTTTGCAGCTTGCATGGAATGGTAATTCAGAAATTTCGGGGTTTTTTTTTTACTGGAATGCACTTATAGCCGACGAAAAAAGCCATAATTCGTCGGCTAAAGTTTTCTTAAAAAAAAAAAAAGTTTAGCCGACGAAATAAGCTTTAATTCGTCGGCTAAATGCCTATAAAGCCGACGAAAAATACAATATTTCGTCGGCCATAGATGTTTTATATTTATTTATTACAAACTTTAGCCGACGAATATTTTAAATTATTCGTCGGCTAAAGTTTGGAATATAACCGACGACACAAAATGTCGTCGGCTAAGGTATGGACTATAGCCGACGACATTATTCGTCGGCTATAGTCCAACCTTTAGCAGACGAAATAATGTCGTCGGCTATAGTATGACTATAGCCGACTAAATAATGTCGTCGGCTAAAGGTTGGACTATAGCAGACGATATTATTTCGTCGGCTATAGTATGACTATAGCCGACAAAATTTTTTTTCTCGTCGGCTAAAGTCATTACAGACGACCCTTTCCCGACGACACTATAGCCGACGAACCTTCGTCGGCTAAGGTTGTAGCCGACGAATTTTTTTAACAGGCCGACGAAAATTTTTCGTCGGCTAAAATGCCTGTTCTGGTAGTGTAAGTTATCACATAGGCGACAAAATAGTGTTCTGTAGCCTAAGTGGTAACTTTGGATACGAAATCGTATTCCGTCGCTTAAGTTTTACTTTAGAGACGAAATTAAAACAATTTTGTCACCTAAAAACTTTTTTCCAGTAGATCGTTAAACACTTCTAGTAATAATAATGTTAAGAGCTTTATATGATCGAAATGACATGGTAGTAAGCTAGTTCTAATCACTAAATATCAAAATGGAAGCAATTGAGAGAAAATCACTAAGCAATGACCTATATATATATATATATATATATATATATATATATATATATATATCCACCCTCAAATTCTTGTGGGTTCCATTCAAGTGAAGGTTTGGTAGCAATCACTTGTGGTTGTGGGCACTAGCACTAGCACTAGCACTAGCACTAGCCAATAAGGCAAAGGCTCATAACTGGCATGGCCTCACAAGTTGAGGTGGTATGATCGGATCATGAAACAAGGCTCGTGGGCGTCAACTTTCCCATGCAACTTTCTTCGATTCTTTTCGATTTTCTATTTGTTTAGGGAAGAATTGGGGCAAAAGCAAAGGCTAAGAAAAAAGTTCTATCCCTATGAGCTTGTGACCCCATTCCAAAGAAGCAAAAAGGAGTGTCAGGAAAATGATCAAACAGATGTTAAAAGAGTGTAGAAGGGGGAAGAAGATGTTAAAGAGAAGAAACACTACATTCAGTAAAGGCAGAAGTAAAGGAAAGCTGTCAATCCCTCCCTCCTTTCTTTTATAAACCATCCTCAGATCCAAACACAACTCTGAGACCAAAACACAACACAGGTTTACATAGAAGAAAGCAATATATATTATATAGAATCAACAAGAATGAAGGGAAGAGATACCAAAGGAGCTCTTTCTGCAGATTTACTGGTATGTTTTCCTTCAAGGACCAGTTTAGCCCTTATGCCAAAATCCATTTGCAGCCCAGCAAGGTCCTTAGAAGCCAAAAAGCACCACATCAATCACAACCAGCAGCTCGTCAAGAGAGGCAGAATCAAAAGCTTTAGCCAAGGCAGTCCCATGTTATGGGCCAAAACCAAGGCAATGGGCGCTGAAATCTCCGAGCCTACGTCGCCAAAAGTCACATGTGCCGGACAGATCAAGGTCCGGCACAAGACTGGCTCGATCAAAAGCTGGCAATCAGTGATGGAAGAGATTGAGAGGATTCACAAGAATAAGAAGCACAAGAAGACGAAACCAAGTTGGGCCGAGGGTCTCGGGTTCAAGAAAGATGTAATGCACTTCCTGACGTGCTTGCGAAGAATCCGATTCGACTTCCGGTGTTTTGGGTCCTTCCCTCAAGCAGATATCACGTCTGACGATGAAGACGATGATGAAGAAGAAGAGGAAGACAGAGAAGAAAACCATGCGGGTGTTGAAGGAAGTGAAGGCACTGACGAAAATTCCAGAACGGTTTTTTCGAAATGGTATATGGTTTTACAGGAAAACCAGAGTGATGGTTTTTGCAAACAAGATAGAATTGAGAGAGATGATAAGGCTAGTTTCGGGGACGACGGATCGACTTCTGAAGTACCCTCGGTTCCACCACCAAATGCTCTGCTTCTAATGAGGTGCAGGTCTGCTCCTGCAAAGAGCTGGTTAGAAGAGAAAGAAGAAGAAGAAAACAATGATCATGAAGAAAAAGAAGAGAAAGAAGAATGCCAGGAAGCAAATATATTAGAAAAACAAGAGAGAAAAGGCAAAATTACTTTGAAGAGCTTAATGGATGAAGAAAAAATGAAGAAGATGAACGAGAACCTGGTGGTGATGACATACGGTTCTGATTTGTACAACATTTCAACTGAGATTGCCAAGGAGACATGGGTTGTTGGTGGAATGAAAGATCCGATTTCGAGGAGTCGAAGTTGGAAGAGATGATGATGATCTTTCCATTTTTTTTTCTTAATAGTTTTCTGTGGTTTTTTTTTTGAGCTTTTTTTGGGAACTGGAAAATTCAAAAGCTCCTTTACCTTTAGTTTGGTTTTGATTCTTGTTGCCATAGATTTGTACATGTACAGCACTAAAGCTTTTTTCATTTTGTTTCCCTGGAAAACGATTTTACAGCCATCTCCATTTTCTTGGTGTATATATACCGACCATATAATAAGATTGCTAATTGAGTGTGACAGATGTTATTTGGTTTGGGTGTTCCGACCAACGAGAATATTCCATCTGGGAAAGAGCTGCCATTTGGTCAGACTTGTATCACATGAACTCAGCAGCTCTGAGCACAACTGCAGAATTCTCCAAAGAAGCTCTTTCATTTTGTATTTATGCCGCGAAAGCTGCTCCTTTCGCAAAAAATAAACCAGAAAGGCAGATTTTTTTCGGTCCAAGGCAAGTTCTGGCATACGCCAGATGTAAGAAAACGCCTAGCAAAGTGTTTAAACACAAGGACAAAACTGTAACTTTCTGTGAGTTGGTAAAATAAAACTGAGGCGCCATAACGTAATTCTAACAAGCCGATCTGCCTCCCTCGTGCGTTCTTGAAAGAATCTAGATTCTCTGTTTGAATTTATGTTACTTGGATTTGCTTAGATATGTTATAGCTATTAGATTAAGTAAGGATGATATAATACGTGTTCTTAGATTGTACTCAATCAAATGGTTGTAAGAGTCATTCAAGTAAATTTAAGCAACATAAATTTAAAAAGAAGATATGCGTACAAGCCTTGGTGGGTAGCGAACACCATCATCGGCAACAAAGGCCACCGCGGCGTCTCCAGTGGAGAGCTCTACCTCGTCTCCATTGAGATCGACTTAGTCCACGATCCGATCATCCTCTTTCTCGATAAGCCGACCTCCAACAAATTGCTCAGTCTGGCAGCATTGTGGTCATGTCCGTCCACCAGCCCAGCTATCGTATCCTGGGTCTTTTAGACTGGCTCTTCTTCCTCAGCCGCGGCCAAACAGTTTTCTCTGGTTGGCCAACATTAGCTCCCTTTCTATTTCGCGAAGTTCGGACGACCCATACCCGACTCCGAAAACAAAACCGAGTTTGCTTTGGACCTCCGTGAGCTCGAAGGCAAGTCCGGCTAGAATCATTGCGAGCGGAGAGAGGGCCGCAAAGACGTCGAGAAGGACAAGTCCGGCTACTTGTTGTTGAAGGCTAGCTTTTGATGCCGATTCCATCATCTGACAATTCTTCCTGGTGGACAAGTCCTCCTCAACGGGCCCACTAGTTCAGAATGTTAATACAACTAAATGTACGTCCTTCAATTTTTACTATAATAGTTTGTTTTACCATTAACGAAGTTAAATTATAGAATTACTAGTTATCCTTCGAATGCAAATATTGTGGACAAAATTGTGCCACGTGGCCTGCCCTATTTCGATGTACCGTAAATTGGCGTAGTCCAAACACTTTTCTCGGTCCAAAGGTAAATTCAATTACCAAGGCCACCGGGCCAAGCTAACGTTGAGGATGTGAAAACCAAATCAATACTCCCAATTTGAAAAATTATAACCTTGTGTATGAGTTTACAAATGATTCAGATCAACTACATCTATTACGAATGCATTTTTCACTTTTGTGGTGAAGCCCGAATTACTTTAGTCTCATGGTTAGGTTAAGTGCATACATGAAGGTAGATTTCATTTTGTCATAAATGAGAGACAACCGGATTCAAGTTATGATAAGCCCATAATGCATGACTCACACATTCAATTGATACGGTAGAAGTCACAGATTCAAGTTTTACCGACATATGTAAAAGTAGATAAGTTAAGAGATTTATTATAAAAAAAAAAATCAAAAACTATCAGAACCATCAAGAACGGAAAGCATAAGCCAAAGAAGCAAATAAAGAACCACAAGTGAGACCATTTCTTGAGAACATGAGCACTCATTATATTAGATGATTGGTGAAATATATTATTATAGTAATTTGGATGCACCTATGCCACTATATATGCATCACTAGGTTAAACTATCTATCTCGCATTCGGTTAAGACATTACATTGCTCTCATATTCTTTGTGAATGCAACTCGATCTGTTGCGGACAGGTTACCCAATTTAAGTTTGGCTTCTCGCTAGCTCTATGATTTGATATTTGCCTATTCTCCACCTGAGAACTATCATTGCTAAATCCTTGTGAATGGATTCTCTTATACTCGTGGTTTTGCATAATGTTATTTTGGGTGTCTTGGAGTCTCTTTTCCTTTTTTTTCTTTTTCTTGAAAATATCAATATCGACTTTCATAAAATTGGGTAAAGCGAAGGCTTGAAGTAGCCATTACATACTCTACTGCTATCATCTACAGATAGACAAGTAGTTGTGAGATATGTCTCACTATTTTGGCCACGCTTCTCAGCAGAGAGAGAGGAATGATTGTACCAAATGTTTCTAGGGATGCGAGTTTGCCACAACGTAGACACGGAATGCAGTAGGGTTGTTGTTGTAGTGCGTTGACCTGTGCTTCTAATCAAACGAATGTAGGGCTCCAGTACCATCTCACGGACAAGGATTTACAATAGTTTCTCCGCCATCAATATCGATACTCATGGTTGTAGCGAGCAAAGCAACCAAAGGAAAAGTAAACAAGAACGCCAAAGAGCTCCGGGAAGCTCGAAAAGTAAAAAGACAAGGACTCCGGAGAGACTGAAAGTAAAGGGTGCAAAGCTCCGGGGAGCTTGAACAGTCAAAGGATGCTAAGGCAAGATGTTTTAGTGTCGGGTTTCAACTAGGTCGAGAGTTTGTAGTTGTGTTTGTAGAGATAGACCAGATCCTCGAACTTACTTATATAGAGGCGAATTCGTTTAGTTGTTAATAAAGATCGGTCTTCGTTGTATAGTCAATTGAGTTGTACAAGGCTTTGTTTTACTTGGCAACTATGTAATTGGGTGACGTACACAGTTCTAATTACGTATGTAGACTTATTTTAGAGCAACATGTATTGGCCCAAAATGAGTCAAAGACTTGTAAAAGTCTTTAAAGTAAATGTAGCGTAGACACTATTAATTACTTGCTTGATATGATTATGCTTCGGCAAAGTAACTAACTGTCTATATGTAGAAGAGTTGACTTTGAACACCTGATGGAGATTTGAGCTACTTGTTGGCCATCCAAATGTAATCAAGGAGTAGAATCCTTAACCAATGCACATATCTTCACATGCACGCATCGTTCACATAGTCTTCCAAGCAATTAAGGATAATTGCTTCCTTATCCAATTAATCACGCATGCGGCCAATGCCTTAGTCCTTCTTTCACGTGAACTCTTCTTCTTGACTTTATGCAAAGTCCTACCCTCCTACGCGAACTTTGTATAGCACGCATGAAAACTTCAGACTCGATGACTTCACAAGTCTCTTTGCATGCAAACCCTATCTCGCATGCAAACTGTACCGTTCAGCTCATACGATTTTGCTGGCGGGCCATAATTTGTAAACCCAATATTTCGAGCTCGTCGATAATATACAACATAAACCACGAACTAGGCCCGTATTCACTTGAGACATTTTACTATCCAGTAAAATGTTAATTTAGGTGTAAACAGTCACACTAGTTGTCACGCCACGACTCTTAAATTTTACCTTATTTACTAGTATGATGTTAATAAAAGTTTTACCGTCTTCATAAATAAGTTCATAATTTCAAAGGTCCTTAGAGGGGTGTTGAGGGATAATTATTTCGGAAGAATTATTTGTGGTAGAAATATTTATCGACGGTAAAACAGTAAATTTTAGCTAGTAAAAAGATAAGTTTTATTAGGGTATTATTTTGGGGTGTTAAATTTTGGAGATTGGGTATTAGATGTGGGATTGGACCGGTTGGGCCAAGCCCAAATTTTTTCTCCTCACTCTCTTCTCTATCCTTCCTCCCGATTCTCTCTCCCTCTCCCTCTACCCGGAAAGCTCCCTCGAGCCCGACCACCGTTGTCCGACCACCGTAGGTCGCCACACCGGTCCTAAACGGTCGGCCATCTCCTCCTCTTCCTTCCTGGACCGGTGGCAACCTCCTTAGCGTCGCCGTGAAAGAGAAATCAAACCCGGAAGGCCCGACAATTCTGAGTGCTCCGTCGCCGGAACTCCCTCCTCTGGCCACCATAGCTAGCAATCCTTGGCTCATTGGAAAACTCTCTTCCCGTATTTCAATCCCTTTGGAAGGTTTCAGTTCTATTCGGCTTAGGTAAGAAATCGTGGATTGAAATTCTAGAGTTTTAATTTATGTTTTAAGTCGATTGCCTTAGTTAAGTTTGAATTTGGACTTTGTGCTAGTTAGGAAAGTGGTAGAGGAGGTTGAAAAGAAGGTTCTGTCAAATTTTGGTAGGCAAATGAGGTCGTCAGAGTCGGCCGCCGACCGCCGCTGTTAAGGGCATTTTTATAGTTTTGAAATTTTTGGAGGAGTTTTGAATCGGTATTTGATATTTTTAGGATTTGAGATTTATGGTGGTTAATGAGTTAAAAATGCAGTCGTGGGTTAATTATGGTTAGGACAGTGGAAAGTGATTTTAAGGATGTCAGTATTTGGGGTGAGGTATGGTTGACAACGAATTTAAGATTAAGGGCATAAGGCATGGTTGAGCGCGTGAAACTCAAATTTAATTCTGCCTATTTTTTTTATAAGCATCGGTATTTTAGTTGAGAATTTAATTATGTTTTTAGAACAGGACGTGAGGAGACTCGAGCGGAAGAAACATCTGACCGACATCAAGCTTAGGCCTAATTTGTGAGTGGACTTTTGTTTTAATTAAAATGCATGCAATTAATTACTGTTGAGTAATTTATTTTGTTAAAGTCTTTGACGTCATTTTTAAATGACAATTTTATGTATTTTGGAGTATTACCGAAAATCTCATTTTCGGTAAATTATAAATATATTTATGACAAGAATATGTATATAAATGCTAGCTAGCCATATGTATTTGTCCACCTTAATGTCATAGTATATAACTGCATTATGGTGTGACTTAAGCGTTGGATGTAAGCGTAGTAGCTATACATGAGTGTTTAATTCATATAGGGGGTATGAGCACATATTTATACACATGTTTGTCCACCTTAATGACGTAATGTAGCACCGCATTAAGGAGTGACGTGAGCCTTGGACGCAAGCGTAGTAGCTCTATATAGATTATTTTAAATCTATTTATTTCTATTGGGAGTATGGGCATGTGTAGATAAATATGTATATTGATATATATATTTTTGAGCTGAAGAGACTCGATATTTATGAGATAAAAGATTTCTCATTTGAAACATGCATACAATTTTTCTTTGGAAATTATTTTGAGAAAGCATAAGTGTTGATGCTTATTTTTCTTTATTTTATTTTTTGTCTACTCACTCTAACATTTCCGGATGTTTTTCCTTGGGCCATTCGTTTTAAAAATGTCCAGTCTGCAGAGTTCGGGTTGGATCTAGTAGGAGGTGACTAGGCATAGTCACCCATCTCTCAGCTACTTTTCACCAGTAGGTTACCTGCTTAACCTACTAGGGTATTATTTTTTGCTTCTGTTGATTTTTTAATAGCTCTGAATACTCTAGGGGTTTTTGTATAATATTTTCGGTGGTGTGCTAAGACTGAAATTTTATTATCTAGATAATTATAGATTGAATTGATGAATGAGATAATTGTTAAGAGGATAGTTCTGTAATTTTTCGGGTTAAAGTTGTCTATTTTCAAAGGAGGTTTACTGAGTTCTTTGATAAATTTTCAATGGAGGGGGTTCCCGCAAGACTTACTTTAGGTTTCATAGTGAAATTCATGATAGATCTTGACACTAGTACATAGGATAAACTACCATTTAATTGTATTCACTCATAGAACCCACCAGGAGTTTAGGACATAGTCACAACAACGTGAGTTGTATACTAAAGGTTGAACCCACATGAAATTGAACAGATGAAACTAAAACTAGAAAAACCTAACCAAAGGATAGAGTTGGCAAGCCTAACATAACAGCCCAATGGGGTTACCCAAGGAAGAGTGCACTTCATACCCATAAAGTTTGGTTTGGACCAGCCCACCACCAACACCCTCGTCCCTGAACGATCATGTCGGCCAAGATCCGACGACCAAGTCTGCAACACCACGACCAGCCTTATCACGTCACAACAGCTTCACCATCGGCAATCCAAGTCTCCTTGGCCACGCTGCCGCATTCGTACGCCTCGCCAGACCCATCCTCGATCAGGATCATCATCACAGCCCACACCATCAAAGGAAGTCGTTGGTAGAAGAAGAACCTGTTGATCGCCAAAAAATAACAAAAAGAGAGAGAGAGAGAGAGAGAGAGAGAGAGAGAGAGAGAGAGAGAGAGAGAAAAGTTATTTTTTTAAAAATATATAAAAAATACTTTTCTTGTGCTACAAACACAATGCTTTAGACTTCAATCATGACTCTTGCAAAAAGCTGGACAGCCAAGTCCAATACAAACTCAATCTTCCAAACCGTGCACTCTATATAAAGAGACACAGGGAAGAAGAAAAGGGGGCGGAAGACAAAAGGACAGAGCGCAACAGAGGGAAGCGAAGCAAAAAGCAGGGAACAAGAGAAAGGCAAGAGCAGGCGGAGTCAACACGAACAGAACAAAAGAGGAGAAGAAGAAGAAGAGAACAAGCGAAGCAAAAAGCAGAGGGAAAGAAGAAAAGAAGCGGCGAGCCAACAAGAAGGTGGAGCCCACTCTCTAACTCTCTTGACTTCTTTTGCAGGATCTCTATCCTTCGTCCTCGTTCCTCGTTCCTCACTCCGCCAGAAGCCCGCAAGCCATCTCCCCCTAAGGCGAAACGACCACGTGAGGTAGCCATCAAAAAGAAGGCGAGATGACCTCGACCCCTCCTCTCGTTGCAATAATTATGTAGCCGCTCGGCCCTTACTCTTGTACACAACGCTGTGCGTTTCGCATAACAAGCCATACAAGAGAAGGAAACAAGCATCCCTGCTAAAATATTGTCAGGCGAATTGGGATGACCTAACAAGACTGGAAGTCCAGGCGAACCAGGTGACCTCACATCGAAGTAAGGAACCCTAAGGGGTGGCGAACCAACATTCAAGCCAAGGCATGAACCCTAAGGGGTGGCGAGCCAACAATCAAGCCAAGGCAAGAACCCTAAGGGGTGGCGAGCCAACAATCAAACCAAGGCAGGAACCCTAAGGGGTGGTGAGCCAACAATCAAGCCAAGGCAGGAACCCTAAGGGGTGGCGAGCCAACATTCAAGCCAAGGCATGAACCCTAAGGGGTGGCGAGCCAACATTCAAGCCAAGGAATGAACCCTAAGGGGTGGCGAGCTAACAATCAAGCCAAGACAGGAACCCTAAGGGGTGGCGAGCCAACAATCAAGCCAAGGTAGGAACCCTAAGGGGTGGCGAGCCAACATTCGCGCCAAGGCAGGAATCCTAATGGGTGGCGAACCAACATTAGCGCCAAGGCAGGAACCCTAGGGGGTGGCGAACCAACATCCAAGCCAAGGCAGGAACCCTAAGGGGTGGCGAGCTAATATTCAGAAGCTCTAAGCCCAGACGAGGCGAGATGATGACACAAGCGAGGCGAGGTCCATTCATGCAGAAGAAGCAAGTCGCGGAGTCCGCTCAAAAGTGAACACGTGGAGTCCACTTACAATTATACACGCGGAGCCCGCCCACAAATGAACACGCGAACCCCGCTCACAAGCGAACACGCGGAGTCCGCTCATAGGCATACGTGGAATCCGCTCACAAGTGAGCATGCGAAGCCTGCTCACAGACATGCACAAACAGTCCGCTCACAAGTGAACACGCGGAGCCCGCTCACAGACATGCACAAGAAGTCCGCTCACAGGTGAATACGCGAAGTCCGCTTACAGAAATACACGCGGAGCCCGCTCACAGTCATACGCGCGGAGTCCACATGAAGTGACAGTCAGCCTACACGCAGAGATCACCTACGCAACTATCAAGGACTGAGGACAAAGCCATTCAAGAATTTTGTCACGCCACTGCCTCACCTATTCCGGGTGCCTAAATCAAATCAACAGACACTCTATCAAATTGAGTGTCCATAAGAAACACAATTAACGGACTCCAAATACGTCTGTTAAACCAAAAGCCTACAAACCTCTTTTGAACTACGGTCGGTTTGATCCCACAAAGGGGTACGTAGGCAGTCTAGCAACCCACTAGATGCAACCAAAATTCCAAACAGAATCGCTGACACCACCAGTCAAATTCTTCCAGTCCAAATGATCCTGGTCAAATTCCTAAAGCACTAGAAAAATCAAATCCATAACCAAACCTTTTGAACCATATTGGTTTGATCCCTTCACAAGGGTATGTAGGCAGTCTAGATTTAAATCTGGATGCAACCACCAACCCAAATAAATTCTCGGATCGTCTGAAGCCAGAATCACGCTCCTAAGCTCAAATGCCTTCAGACACAAATCCAAACACATTCTAAAGTCAAAGCCCTCCAACGAGTCATTCACTTGTTGGAACCCTTGAACTACGAGTGACTTGATCCTCTCCAGGGTATGTAGGCAACCCATTTCCAAATATGGGTGCAGTCACAAAAACAAACAAACCTACAACGGTCTATTGGTAAACGGAATCAAAGGGTGTTCCCTTGTAACAAGGGATTGTAATTAAGAGACACATTCTGTCTTGAATGGATTTAACCAGACATAAATTAAAACCCTATCTTAGTCAATAAGATAGGGTGACATTATGTTGGGTATATATATTTTTACAATCTTTGCCCAACAGAACCAAAATCGGCCTCTAAACCATGGGCGTACCCCCTTCGTCGTACCAACCCAGCCAAACCCTACCTTGAAATCATGCACCTTGTTGCCTCCGGTATATCCTAAGAGGCGATAGTCCATACTAGAAGCAGTAGACTTCGATTACTTGAAGGATAAGATCGTCTCCCCTTCTGGCAGCATACTCTATGTATTTGGGTCAGAGACCATGGCGGGCGTACGGTGCCACCAGACAAGACTGAGATTGTAGTTTGGAGGCGTAAACTACGCTTGGAGGCAGAGCGGCACTAGTAGGGTTTTTTCTATCTTGATACTCACACTGGTACACATGTGGTTTATTCTGTTTTTCTTGGAGTCTCTTTTCTTGTTTCAAAGATGGAGTGTTTTTCTTTCTATCTTTTTATATCATGCTTATATATGTTTGTACTTATAGGTCTAGCGTAGAGGTGGCAAATAGGCGGTTAGGCACGAGCACGGGCATGGCACATTAACAAGAGGCTAGGCCCGGTCTAAGCCTGTTATAGGCCCGGCACGTCCTGTGTAAGTTTGTCTATTGGGTCGGGCTGGGATTAAAAATATTGGCCCAAAATCCTGACCCGGCCTGACCCGAGCCCGTTATAAGCCCGACACGGCCCAAGCACGGTAAACTACAGCCCGCAGCCTGGCCCGTTTATAATTTCTAGTCTTATATTCAAGACCGCAACATCAGTTAGTGATAATCCTCACTTAATTCACTTTCCCTGGAAAAATTCAATCGTCTATCAATAAGCTTCAATCTCAGACCTTTCAGCTTATCAATGGAGAAGAATCAGAAGATGCCAATACACACACTAGCGAGCTTCCCATTGAATCACACCTTTCTACCTTCATCATTGAATTTGTACTCAATCTCCTTCTTAACGCCGTTGTCGTTGGGTCCGATCACCTCCTTCGGCGGCAGAAGAAAGTCCATATCTTCGTCCTCCTCATCTAGATCTCCCTATGGGGGCTTTGCCGATCGGGCCTCATCTGTTGTTCCCTCAATCTTTCCATTCCATATGAGTATCTGATCGTATCAAGCTTGAAGATGAAGGTATGTATTGATGTTTCTTCTATGTTTTGATTGATCAATAAAGTGTATGTACTGATGTTTCTTCTATGTTTGTTGCAGTCCATGTAAATGAAATATAGATAAAGCTTCAGTTGGACTCCAACTGGATTATATATGTCTTAAGAGCCAATTCTTAACTGAAACGCAAGAGGTACGGTATTATATATGTTTTGCATATCTGGGTTGTTGTTTTCTGTTTGAGTCTCTTTGCTCGTGTTGGTGTTTTGTTTTACTTAGATATGGACAATGAGGATGATTTGAATTTGGGTGAGTACTATGATAATAGAGATTTATTTCCACAACCAGACCTTGAGAATATGGCATGTGAGTCTTTGAGTTCAGGCGAATCACAACCCTCATCTCCAAATGATAACAGCCAACCTATTGAGGTTGGTACTGAATCTAATGAGCCTGACATAGAAGAAGTGATCAAAAAAAGAAAACGAACTTGTAGTGTGTGGGATAATTTCAAACTTGAGAAAATTGATGTCAGTGGTGGTAATACAGATGAAATGGCAATATGTAAATTTTGTAAGTCCTCATTAAGCTGTAAGAGCAGTAACAGTATTGGACATCTTAAGAGGCATGCTAACAAATGTCTTGAAAAACATCGCTCTAAATCTGATCCTACTCAATCTCAATTGAGTAGAAAAGATTATGGTAGTGTGGGCGCATTTAAGTATTCCCATGCTAGAATGAGGGAGGGTTTGGCTAAGCTTTTAGCTGCTGAGGAATTACCTTTCTCTTTTGCTGAGAGTCCAAACTTTGAAAGATTTCAAAGAGTATTGCCAACCGGAGTTTAAAAAAGTGTCTCGTAACACTAACAAGAATGACTTGTTGAAAGTTTACAAAGAGGAAAAGAAAAAGTTGATACATGTTTTCTGAAATTTAAAGAGCTCAATTGCTATTACTTCTGATTTATGGGGTGGTAGAAATAACTTGCCTATTATGTGTGTTACTGCTCATTACATTGATGATAATTGGTTGCTGCATAAAAGAATTATTGTCTTTCGTCTTCTAGAATATCCACATACTTGTAGTACAATATTTAATGGCATGATGGATGTGTTTAAGGAATACAATATTGTTGGCAAAATATTTTCAATCACTTTTGACAATGCAACCAATAATACGGTTGCAATAGATCAGCTGAAGTGTTGTTTGCATCCTCCTCATGGAGGAGTAATTTTTCATATGAGATATGCATGCCATATCATTAATCTGATGGCGCAAGATGGACTGAAAATTATTGGAACTCAGATTAGTTGTGTTAGGGATGCTATTGGATATGTTTGTTCTTCAGATAGTAGAGTTCAAGATTTCAATAAGCTATGCAAAAGTTAAGGCCTGAAACCCAGAAAATTTAAAAGAGACATGCCTATCTGTTGGAACTCAACTTATCACATGTTGAACAGTTGCAAAGGTTACACCAATGCACTGAGTGTTTACTATAATGACAAAGTTGATAAAAATATTTTGACTAAGGATATATGGAACCTTTGTTTCAAATTTTGGGAGTTTTTGAAAGTCTTTTATGATGCGACATGCAATTACTCAGGTGTTTACTATCCCACATCTCCTATTGCACTTAATGATTTGTATGCAATTAGTGTTACTTTTCACAAGTACATGTATGAAATTGGTACTTTCGGAAGATTTGTGAAACGATGGTAGCCAAATACAAAAAATGTTGGGACGTGGTTCCTTGTACCTTCTGTTTTGGGGCTATTATGGATCTAAGGATCAAGCTTAATGGTTTGGAATTGATATTGAGTGAGATCGGGAAGAATTTGGAAATTACTATCCCAATGACATCAACTAACATCCAAAATAATTTCAATGATACTTATAATTTATATGCAAAGAAATATGCAGCTGCTAGTGTTCAAATTAGCCAAACTTCTCACCATCCTTCTCCATTAGATTCTAATGCATCTAGTAGTCAAGCTGTTTTTGGTTTGCTTGCTAGCAAAACCAAACAGAGGGGTGTTGTCAGTTCTTGCAATGGATTTTTTAAATATTTAGATGCTGATTAAACTAAGTTCATGACTGAGGAAGAAAAAGTAAAGTTGGATATTTTGGGGTGGTGGAAAACACATAGCAGGAATTTTCCTGTGCTTTCCATCATGGCGCGTGATCTACTAACAACTCTAGTGTCCACAGTAGCATCAGAGTCTGCTTTTAGTGCAGGTGGTCGTGTATTGGATGAAAAGAGGTCAAGGTTAACTCCTGGAAACTTGGAGGCTCTTATGATGGTTAAAGATTGGAATTATGTAGATCGTAGGGCTCAAACATTTTGTGGATGAGGAATTGACATGTGATGAAGAAGAAAACAAAGGCACACTTGCCATTCCTGTTGATTAACAAATCCAGTAAGTAAGACAAAGTACTAGATTTTGCAATTTCTATTTGAAGTCATCCTTTCAAATTTCACATATTTGTCTAATTTTTTTTTCTTTTCATCAGAGACCAAATTGAGATGGCAGAGGACAATGAGGGTGGCACTTATGTTACATCATCAATGTGATATGGATATCTTTATTGATGAAAAGGTTTGACGAATGCAAATGAATGATAGTTGAGTGGGTGCCAACATAGTTGGGATGTGCTCAAACTATAGTGATGCAATTTCACCTTTTCAGACTTGATAATGTTTTTGTGCTTTATCACAGGGCACCGGTTCTTTGTCCTCCCCATTGTACTTTTCTATGGTTATGAATAATATGCACAGGCGTGGGGATGAGCTTCCCAGATAGCTGGGTTCCAAACCCTTTTTTAAAAAGTGTGATTTTGCTACTAAATACTATGGACATAATGGAATTGTACATGTTTAAGAGAGTGAAATTGTATATGTTTGAGAGAGTGGAACTATATGTAATGTTAATTAGCAGTATGAGATAGAGTCCATCTGATCTAACACTTTTGTTTGACCCTTTGCCCTTTGCTATAGACTGATGAGATATATGAAATTTTGTCTTCTGATATCTGTCAGATATGCTGTGACTAACTGTAGCATAAATTGCAGGGATGTGTCCAGGTGGTAAGGTAAACAGGGTTGCCGCCCTTTTGGTTCATGAGGCGGGTGCTAAGAGAGCTTGTTGCTTTGTTGGAAATGGGGGATTACGATTCCCAGATCTCAGTTTCTTATGATAACTGGATTTGGCGCATGGTCAGTTGTAGCTATGCATTACTTTTTAGTTTTTAGTTTTGTTTTAAAAATGCAAATAAGAAGCCCTATTTGTGGTTTTGTTCTGTTTGGCTGTGTGAAACTTTGAAATGACTAAAGTCCAGAATGATTTAGTACTAGGACTTGTTACTGTTTGTATTGAGTGCAGGATTGAAACTTTTGATCAAATGTTCATTTTATTACGATGTTTGTGAAAAAAAATGTTGCAAATAGATTTTACTTGTGCCGAGTAATGACTTTATCAAGTTATTTTGTTGGTTTTGACATGCTATACAGTAAATCATGGCCTTCTACTCGTTGAAACAATGAGCTATTGCTTACTATAATGATATCCAGCTTGTATTTACAAAAGCACATATACGAGTGTGTGTTTACATATACATGGTCTCTGATTCTTTATGATATATTTGCCTGCAGAATTGAGTTTTCCAGGAGCATCAATCATCGTCTTTGGCAAAGATCAACTACTCCAGGGTGAAGAAACTTCTTATTTGTTTGGACTCCATGGTTCAATGCCACCATGCTAATGAGGAGAACAAAGAGCATCAATGATTTCATGTTTGATAGTGTCTTGATCTTCGGTTATAACGTACACAAATCTATCGTATTCTCTCAATGATTTTCACCGAACAGGATGTTATTGAGTTATAGATTTACCTCCAATTTGTCATGATTTTCATGCAGTTTTTGGCCCGGCATGACCCGACCCGGGCCGGTAATAGACCCGGCCCGGTATGTTGTGGGCTTGGGTTATGGGCTGGGCTGGGCTTAATATTTTAGTAAATCGGCCGGCCTGAGCCCGAACCCATTAAGTAGTGACCCGTCATGAGCAAGCCCGAAGCCCAATTAGACTGGTCGGGCCGGGTTGCGCTGGCCCATTTGCCACCTCTAGTTTAGCGCTAGGTCCCTTTTTATTTTATTTTTTGTATTTTTTTAATTATCATTAATAGAAAATTTAAATAAGGAGACGGGATGTGTGCTCTCAGAATGTGGTGAATCCTTAACTTTCGGATTTGAGGGTGGAAATCGTTCCCTAAATTGTTGAACTCGCTGCGAGAAGCTAGTACCACATAATCCCATATTTGATTATCAAATATATATATCTGTGTGCGCACTCGAGTGTATACAAACAAAAGCTGGTCAAGAATATATTTGCTATTCATTGCTCAACAATGGCCTCTGAAAATGTATTTAGTTTAGGATGAAGAGTTGTAGATGCTTTTAGAGCATCATTGACACCAAAAATGGTAGAGGCCCTGGTGTGCACAAGTGATTGGTTAAAATCTGATCCACCTAACCTATACAAGGATCCTACTAAGGATGAACTCGCCATTTACCCTGAGTTGGAGGAGATTGAGAGAGATAATTATTAGAAAACATTGTGAATTTGTTTTTTTTGCAGAAAACAGTTTCAATCAAGGACTGAAGGTAACATCAACCCCAATAGAGCTTACTGGAAGCTCTGGGCAAACCAATTTGTAGTAGATGTGTGTTTCGATTCCAGAGATTGTGAATTTTCAGAATTTGTCATTACTGTGTTGGTTTTAAGTTTTTAATATTTAACTGTTTGCTACTTTGCTTCATTGCTTGAGAGTTGTGAGTTGTGAACTTATTTTTCTGCCTTACTTACCTTGGAAACTTTGTTAATTAATTGAGGCATATCTATCATGTTTTGAACTCTGTTTGTAGTTTGCATGTGAGCCGTACTTTCAGTTTTGTGCTACTATGCATTTTTGCATTTGTTTCAGTGTTTGGTGTAAGGCTTTTACTATTAGTATGTTAGTTTTATTGTTTTGAGATGTGCAGCTGCAGTTAGGAACTTATGTTTTAGTGTGTTAGGCTTTAAGAGTTTAAGGGTGTGTAGTGTGCATTCACTACTAGTTAATGTGGCAAGGGCCGGAAGCCTGGAATTGTTGTAGTGTGCTTTTTGTTGTTGAAGTTATAGCGTGCTTTTTGCTGTTAGAGTTAGAGTGTTAGACTGCTGGACTAGAGTGCTGGGACCTTAGGCTTTAGGTTTTAAGTTGCAGGTGCAGGTGGATTTGGAATTTTAAATCATTTGAACGATTTGATCATTTGAACTAATGGACTTAGTGCAGTTGCATGTGGATTTGAATTAGATTGAATGTTTGATGATAGCAAAGAGTTTTTTTTTTTTTTTTTTTTTTTTTTTTTTTTTTTTTTTTTTGAGCTTGAATGTTTGATGATTTCAAAGTTTTTTTTTTTAGCTGGGCTTGTTTATTTGGGAATAAAGGTAGCATTTTTTTTAGCCCAAAAACAAATTCGGTTGGAGGCCCAATTGTATCGGTACCAACCGAAAATTTGGTATACCAAACTCTCGGCTTACCGCCTTCATTGATCGGTAGTGGTATCAAGTTTTAAGTCCCAACGGCAGTTGGTTCGGTAGGCGGTTTCAGGAAATTTTGACGGTAACTGTACCGAACTCAGCTCTACTTAGCGTAACATCTCTAATTAAGTATGATATAGTTGTGTTTTTTTATTTTTTTATTTTAAAGGTTGTAAGTTTGGTGCCTAGCTCTTATCCAAATATTTTTAACATTCCAAACTCAATCACTAGAGGTTATAGCTACTCTTTCATTTATTAAAAAGAGAAAGATTGAGTAGCCCTAAGTTTCATAAGCTCAAATACAGCCCCTGTTTTTGTATGGAGGATCAAACATATGTCGCGAACTTTCAAACCATACACATAACATATACTTACAACATACGTGTGTGAGGATTATATACAATTGTAAAGTTTGGTCCCCCTTTTTCGTACTCTATACTTTGGGTCCTCTAAACCTACAGTTTTGGTTGTGCCACTGCTTGATGAACCAAACTCTCTGAATGCTCACACTTTTCTTCAACATCATATGGGTCCACTTCTTGAGTAGTAAGGAGAAAAGTTTTCCGGGCGAGAAGAATACCTTCTATAGCCATCCCCCCTGAAGTCTAAGAGAGACTTATAGAAGGCTGACTCTTACTCACTTACACGTATACTGGCATCCATTCAACAACGGGCGACAAATCAAATCACGGTCGAACATATGAGTTGACTTAGCAAATTCGCCGCATATTCTTTGTAGCAACCTACCAATAAAGGAAGTGCGAAAGTTGAGACTCAAACTTGGGTGGAGGTTCTACTCAAGAAAGGGCTTGCCCTTCTTGCCAACTCTCATTGGCAAGATAGATGAAGGTTGATGATGGGGTGTCAAGAGTGCAACTAAACAAGGATGAACATGTTTTTGGGTGAAAAGAGAGCAGTCTCAATAAAAGCTCCAACATCCACTGGCTCAGGCACAGCTGAAAGAAAAAAAATACACTAGAAATAATGTAGAACACCAATCATAATATTAATGAATCTACTATGCTCGCTTCTAATTCCTAAACTGCTAACCATGAGTAAAAAAGAAAAAGAAAATTGTAATAACAGTACACCAAATATGGATGACTGATAATTAAGATGAATATAGTTTCTATAATATCATAATGATGTCTGAGGTTAAAACTATAGCCTAACTTCAGTACATATTGTTAATCTATCTGTTAGTTTGTTTGTTTTCCGTTATATTTTTTAGGGGAAACTCGTCTTTTTATGAATGATACAAGAAAAAAACTCATATGCAACTATGGACACCAAGATTTACCTCTACACCTATTGATTATCTTCTCCTCCACCATCGATTACCAACCACAAATAAAATTCTTGAGGGAATCTATTTCTTCCAAAAACAAAATTAAGATTCTCTTAATAGGGACGAAATCCGATTTGGTCTGTGTTCCTCTTGTCAAAATTCTGGGCACTTTTTTGTTGTTCTTGAAGTCAATCTAGTTCATGAGGAAGAAAGCAAGAAACTTTCTTGTGTTCATGAATCATGACTCGTTGAGAAAGAGGGAGATATGAAATGGGTTCTAGGTTTTGGAGGGATGGGGATGGAAGCAGAAGGGAAGGAGGGAGAGATTGGTTTTTTTTTTTTTTGTATGAAAGAGAGATGAGAGGGTAAGAGTACTAAATCACATTTTTAATAAATAAATAATTACATAATATTGACAGTGTTAGTAACGGTGTGTACCTAAATCGAATAGAGTTTGTAACGTCAGACGTCATTGTGATATATTATAAAGTATATTTATCTTAATTCTCAGTCATCCAGACTTCATGTAGTGTTTTAAAAATTTTCCCAAAAAAAAAAAGGTGCAAAACAGTACAAAGTTCAATCTGAATTTTCTTTTACAATGATTCGGGTTGATTTGCTTGGCACCCTTTTTCTTGCTTTATTAGCCCAATTGATAATTGTGGTCTTTTTCCTTTGAAGGTCACCATGAATATGCACAATATGCATAGTTCTTGTTTTTCTTGTTTCTGTCTAATTTACAATCCTGAACTGCTGTATAATTTGATTGAGCTTTCTAATATTTCATGTTGGTTGCCTGGAATTTCTCTGACTCTTGATCCATTTTTGTATATCTTGAAGGCTGGGATGGTGCTCACGTCCTCCAGTTTTGTCAAGTAAGGGTGGTCTTCTACCTCCACCTGAATTTATGAACACATCAGAAAATAAGGGCGGGATGGTTAATCCTAATATCTTGTAACAATTTTCTTTAACCCATTCTTTCACATATCTGGCATACATATATATCATGTTCTAAGAATGTCCATGTATTCGAGCAAGAGTTCAACTTGTGAATGATCCAAATTTGAGAAAGTTCATTACATAACATGCAAGGCCATTAGAATGGAGAAAATTTCTCAAAATCAGGTTGAACAGTTTTCGCCCCAAAATTTGTTTATTGTTCTTATAAATGACAAACCTTGAGGAAGTTGACAGAAGGGAATCTTTTGCACATTTGTTCCAGGGATTGCAATACTTGCTTCTGTCTAGTTTTGCTCCAGAAGAGCACCACTGACATGCCTGTTATTGACTCCAGCAGTTAGTTTTTGTTGAGAAATCAGTTAGGTAGAGCTCGAGGAAGAGTCATGACTCATGATTTACCAGGAGAGGTGACATAGTGTCTGAAACGCTCATTGTTGGCTATGGATATCAAATTTAATCCAAATTTCATGTCCCCAATATCTTCACCATGTAGTCTTTTTAGCTGGATTTGGGATTCAAACAAAGCCTTCCCAACTTCTTCATCTCCTGGAGTTTCTCTTATCAGCATCTCATAATCTTTAACTGAAGCTCCCCACCTTTCTAACTGATGCCACAAAGAAGTAACAAGCGTTAAGTTAGTGATGGGCTTTTAGCAAAAGAGGTATACTTGGCTTGGAGACAGACAAAAAATTTGCATAGAACTGTTCTATATGATTGAATTTGTCATAGAACTGTTCTATATGACTGACATGTGACAGGTTGAATGCGAGAAAAATGTTGCACTTTCTGAGAGGGGGTTAAATTTCACCTTGGCATTGCATTCAGCTCGTCGCATCCTAGCCTTGCTATAACAAGGCTGCAGATTAAGAGCTGCAGTGCAATCTTCAACAGCCTTTTCATATTGGCCTAGTTTAGAAAGACAAGCTGCTCGATTGCATAGCAAAACAGAGTTGTATGGATCCTGCTCTAGTCCTTGGCTATATACTACACTAGCTTCTGTGAATTTTGATGCCTTGAAGAGAAGGTTACCACTCGATCGAGCTGATGCAACAGTTCTAGCCCTCTTCACCACAGCGCCGATTTCCTTGTGACCCGGATTGAGATGTGCTGCCTGTTGAGCTGCTGCCATTGCATCTTCAAACCTGTAATTCCATACCTCAGTTAACATATTCACACAAGACAAAACTGCTATCTGCAACCATAGTGTATTAATTTTCACTCCTGATTAACGTATAAATTTTCATATATATTAGGAGTTGAGTTAATATATCCGAGCGCAATAAGAAAAACAGTCGGCCGAAAAGTAATTATCACTAATGCTGGGTCATTAGTGACCAAAATGGTGGTTGCAAAGTCTAATTAAATGTGACTGAAGATTAGATTAGATTAATGAGTAAATGCTTGTGACACCTTGTAGTTTACACCTAAAATCAGTTTTGTCCCTCACTTTTTTTTTTAAACTGGTATACCCCTATACTTTGAATTCTCGACTGATTTACCCTTTTTTTAAACTGGTATACCCCTATTCACAGTCATAATCAGCTGGAAAAAGGGCAAATCAGTCGAGAATTCAAAGTATAGGGGTATACCAATTTAAAAAAAAAAGTGAGGGACAAAACTGATTTTAGGTGTAAACTATAGGGTGTCACAAATATTTACTCCTTAGATTAATAATGACTAACCTGCCAGCAGCCAAGTAAACTTGTGCACCAATCATTAACAAATAAGCACTGTTTGCATGCCAAAGAATTTAGTGCACAAAATAATGCTGAAATTTGGTCTCTTCTGGTAGGTAGAATATGCCTCTTCATGTCTATGAAGCTTCAACAAGGCCTCAGCTTGTAGAGCAAAGACCTATATATTCATTAGTAGGCAAAAGTAAACACCATGAGATTACTTTCAAGTAACAGATCAAATTATGTAACTAACTACCTTTGGCAGAAGTAGGGTTTGACCAAACAAAATCTAACCTGTGGAGCTGAATTGGCACCTGAAGACATTGCCAATTGGGTCTCATTTAACAAAACATTCCACTCCTGTAATTTTTGAGCCTCAATGCATCTGCTGAGGCATTTTTGAAGAGTCTGGCATTGATCTATGTCTTTCGAATACGCGTATGGACCTGAAAGTTTGTAATGATCTAATGCTTTCTGTGTTTCTCCTAGTCTGCAGCAGAGTAAGATCTAACAGAATTACTTTCAAGTTCAACTATTCAAGTCTTGCTTAACAAAATTTAGAGCATAATAATAAGCTTCTTATTACCTGAGATATGCTGTTGCTAGTCGATAATGAGCTTTGTGGTAAGAAGGCTCAATCTGGATGGCTTCTTTGCATTCAAAAACTGCCTCGATAAGGCGGCCTAAACCAATCAAAGCAGCACTTTTGTTGCTGTAATAAGCTGCCTTATATGAATCTAAAGCAATTGCTCGATCATAGAAATCCAAGGCCTCTTCGAATCTGTCCTCCTTGTATGCTTTATTTCCCATTGACTTCAACGCCTCAGGGTCTAATTTATTCACAGAACTAAGAACTCCGTGGTCGTCACTATTCTTTTTCACAATGTTTCCCATCACTGCAGCTTTACATTTCGGTGTGGAGTTGGGAGTACTATTGCCTGTTAGCAGACTCGAAATTCCTGGCTGCAGTCTCAAGTTCCCGACCTGTCCTGAATGAATGACACTACCTGAACTGGCTCGGACTAGAGGTTTGCTTTCACTGGCTTGATGGTGGTCGGTGATCTTCCTGCTTATCTCAGCCGAGCCAGTAGTAGATGCTCTTTGAATCTTTTTGTCCTCCGGCGCCACAGACACCTTGAGTTGCCTAGAACCATTGGAAGATGTTGAGCTTCTTCCAGCATCTGAGCTTCTTCTTCTTCCTGGAAGTACCTTTTGGTGAGTACCTGTGGAAGAAGGCCTTGGATGATCAAAGCCCAGCTTTCTGATGTGCTTCACTTCTTGATTCGAAGAAGGCTTAGCCGAATTGGTGGAGATAACGAAAGAAACTTCTTTGGATTCCTTAGGCTTCTTGGAATCATCATTGTCTGGTGCCTTCAACTGATTTTGGCTAACATTGGTGGGTACTGAATGAACCAGAGATTTCCTTGAGCACTGGACAATCCCAGATAGAAAACCACAGCCCAAGTCATTATTCTCCACCTTATATTTGGCCATCTCTGCCATTAGTCTTTTACTTACTGATGCCTCTTGCAGAAGATATAGACTTATTGAAAAAGGTTGATAGATGAGCCAATGATTTAGAGAACAGAGGAGATGTTAGAAATGATAGCAAACAATTTTATTATGAAGAATGTGTATAGTGCAGTAGCAGAATATTACACTAAAATGAAAGATGGTTAAGCATAACTGGTTGAATGAATCTGAAAATATAAATATGAAGGATATGAACTAATCAAAGGGTAGCCTGACCATGAAGGTTTTTTATGTGACAGCATATTATCCAAAAGGCTAGGGTGTGTGTGTGTATAAACTCAGAGACTCCAAGAGTGGCTTCCAAGAAACCAACTTTATCTTTTTGGGGTTTTGTTAGGAGGAGAGTGTAGGGTCAAACTATAAACAAATTTAACTTGCATAACAAAAAGTTTAATCCTAGCAGGGCTTTTGGTTTTCTGGGTTCCCAATACAGTCTTGTACTAGTCACCAATTGATAGCAGAAATATTGTTCAAAAATTGTAGCTGATAGGGATGTGAATAATTAGATATAGACTTATTGATAAAGAGACTTCTCAACCTCCTAGCTATGTCAACACTAGGGCTGTCACTTGGTTTGGTAAATACCAAACCGATCGAAAACCGACCGAAAATTTATGATTTGGTAAACCGAATTTTGGTAATCGAAATAAAAAAACCGAAACTGAGAAATACCGAAAAAGTTGGTTTGGTTTTTGGTAAATATCAAATTTACCGAAATTCTAATTATTTAAAGACTTATATTTCTAAAAACACACAGATTAATAATCTTATATCATGTTTTCAATTGTATATACCATTTAGTAAAAAATAAGACAATGAATAGAAAAATTCAACTATACTTGGTAGCATTCAGGTCTCAATTAAAGCGATCAACTTTAATTCAATGTTACTTGTTATATAAAAACGCTCTTACCTACCCGTCTTAGTCGATTCATCACACACACACATAGACAAACCCACTTATATGACATGTAACCGCCCATGTAAAAATTTAGGAATGTTTTTACCTCTCTTGATGATAGGGCTCCCCATAGGAAGCACAAACGTAAATAGGGTTAGCCGCCTTGATCAAGGCCAAAACATTATCAAAAATACCTAATTTTTCTACCATAGTCGTATTTCACTATATTGATCACATCATAGTTCACAAGGTTTTTGAAAATTTTGCTTCCTCTTTGTAGTTGGTTCACAAAGATGTACATATGCATATAACTTACTAAATAAGTTATACCACATTATCAAGCATGTTATGGTTCCAATTATTACAATTCACAAAATTAAAATTCGACCGTCTGATGTAATCATTATAGTATAATACAATTATGATAAAAAATTCAATTGTACTCAATAATGCTCGGGTCTTGATCAAAGCGGTCAACCATAATTTAACGTCACTTATTACACGAAAAAGCTTTTACTGCCCTTATGTAACTTGTTCATATAAAAATTTGGAAACATTTACATCCTGACTATTTCGGTAGAAAATTAAACCATACTCGATAATGTGTACTGAAATGACTATCTTTTGTATATGTATTATCAGACTCTAGAAACTCAAGTGATATTTAAATTTTATAGTTTTGTATTGTTTTGTTATATTTTGAAAATATATTTGTTGTGAAGTTTGGTATTACCGAAAAACCGACATCCGAAATTGGTAAGATTTATCTCATACCGAAGTTTTTGGTTTGGTAATTGAAAGTCATATTTAATTACCGAAAGCTTTGGTTTTGAAGTTGGTAACACCCATTACCGATTCGAACCGACCGAGTGGCAGCCCTAGTCAACACTCAAGATGACATGTAACAATGAAATGTCAAAGCCAATAAGGATATACTTACAAAGTATGAGACAGATTAGACAATCTTAATTTAACAGATAGAACTCAATGAGTCATATTCCCCAATTGAACTGCACCTTTGATCTGTTCTTGCAATGGATTTCATGAATTAAGTTTATGATCAAATTAATCCACACTTGGTTTAGTATTGATATTTTCCACTATGGAAAAGGGTACCTCAACTTACATTCAAAATTGGTAGGTATAATTAGTATTAATTGTTATACTTGACCAAAATTAATAGCTTGTAGTCTACACCAACTGAGGTAGATAGATAATCATGATTGCCTGAGGAAGGGTATTTCTTGGTGTCATGTATCAAACGAGGCCATTCACCAAACCAAGTAACCAACATCAGGAATGAAAGGAAACCTTCAATATGGGTTGAATTAGATTTATATAGAATTAAATTCAGTTTACCCCCCTAATCTTTGATGTCAAAATCAGTTCAGTCCTGCAACTTTTTTTAAAATCAGTTCGCCCCTTTAACTTTTTTTAAATTCAGTTTACCCCCTAATTTTTGATGTCAAAATCAGTTCAGTCCTGCAACTTTTTGTTAAAAATGGGTCCCCTTGTCAGTTTGGTGATAAAAATTGGACAAAACTGATGTGTTTACAAAAGTTGAAGGGGCGAACTGATTTAACACAAAGTAAACTGATGTGTTTATGAAAGTTAAAGGGGCGAACTGATTTTAAAAAAAGTTGCAAGACTGAACTAATTTTAACATCAAAGATTAGGGGGGTAAACTGAATTTAACTCATTTATATAATATTGGCACACTATTGGAACATTCAGTACTCAGTAGTAGAGAGTCGATATTAAAGTATTACAACTTTTTTTTATCAGTAAACAACTTATCTATTATAACAATCTCTCTATTTATAAAAAAGAGATTATGCTGTTAGATCAAATGGTATTAGGGAAGTTCAATCTCAACTTGAAAATTAAGAGCTTTAGAAAAGAGAATTGGTGTGATTAGCCTATTAGATTAATTGTAACAACCTCCACCATTGGAACTACGTGTACCAACTTGCTAAATCTTGTATTTGGTGAACATATACAAACTGGTGCTTATGCAAAGAACAAGGTTGGTAGAGATTATTTTCTGTCGGCTTGTGCAACAAAATAGACTAATATATACGTTGTAATCTCTGGTTCTTCTATATACATAAACATATTGGATTATGTGACTTGAAAAACATATCTCATTTTTTTTTTCACTTCTATTCTAGTCTAGTCACGTCATCGTTTTTTCTTTCTTTGTGATAATCTATACATCTATCCGATATACATTAGCATACTAAAATCTTCAATAAACTAGAAACTATCGACATGCAAAGAGAATATATAAAACCTAACATACATATATAATTTCAACCATAACTTTATTAATTAAAATGTGCCAATATATTGCAAAACATGATATATCTCTGAAGAGGACAAATGTTTATCAATTTTAAGTTTGTTCTCCAGTTTAATGTGAGAAAACATACACCAAGTTGTAGGACCATTTTATGCAACGGCTGTCAAAAGTAATCTGCAAGAATATATGTCAATGAATCTGGATACATCACGTCTGTGTGGAGATATGTCAGAAATCCAGTCGGTGCCGGCCGGCTTCTAAACCCCAACAACCACCTCACAATTCTCGTACAAATGATACAATTGAACGGCACGAAAACAACGGTATATGTATCAATTATATTAATAGCTTAGAGAGCTTGGAATGTATGAAAAACATTCTTATTTATGATTGATGTGCTACACTTAACCAGCTACAAGTACTTTGAACTTGAACCCAAAAGAGGTTAAATATGTCCTACCCGATGATCGATCGAGCACAAACTATAGTCGGTTGTTGGTTTAGGAATTCTCTTGAACGAAAAAATGACAACATAACATATCAAATGGTAGCTAATCAAACGTATATGCATAAAATGATAAAATGATAAAGACTTCTTCTTGTTCTTGCTAGGAATCCAAGTCGTGCATTAGACAATTTAGTTGCCGACACACTAGGCAATTCTGTCATTGTGCTCAAGATCGGAGGAAGTGGGAAAAGGTATTAAAATCCCTGGAGATCGAATCACACTTTTGTGATTTAGGACCACGTACACTAAAAGCTAACAATGTAGTCAAATTTTACAACTATGTAGCACAAGAGGCCCCTACTGCTTTGATATATTCTCATTTTCTAATTCCCCTCCTGCATTGGTCTCTATGTTCGGCCATATATAATTTGAGGAGTCCTCCGATCATCACAATCCAAAACATGGGTGCCGATCTTTAGTTATGAATGATAAGGGATTTGATTCATACATAAAAGATAGCAAGCTGTGTAGCTAGGTAGCATGAGGAATATCTATGACTGGATTCGAGCATAGAATAAATCTGTCTGATTATAATGCAGGATGAGGTTCAGAACAGACACACGTTTTCTTATTGTACGTTTTGCCAATAAAATTGTATATATGTATGTATGCCTTAAGATCTACACAATCTAAATTTCACACGTGAATATTGACTGCATACATAAGCGAAATGCCATATGCTGCACCTGTGACATGTCCTAAATCACAAGCAATCCTAGTGAAAATCTTCCTGAGCTTCGATCTGTTACATATAATATGCAAATAATGCATGATTCATTTATATTACTGTATACAGAATGATGACTGGTTGTTTTCCTGATATGAATTTTTCATATGAACAGAAATGCTCCTTTTACAAGGGAGAGCAGGAGAAGTAGTTCTGGTAAATCTGCAGGATTAGTTTGGGTGCAGTGTGCATGAGGCATGAAAGTTAAAGTTAAAGGGGGATAACATATACAAGTTAAAAGGTCTAAAGTGAAGGTTGGTGTGATAGGACTGGCTAGGGGCAACAACTTTGGTTTGGGGCAAATCCAACTTTTCCCAGCTGGCCTTTTCTAGGCAAAATTGAAGCACAAGCGCATGGACATCTCTATCAAGAGTCAAGCCACAGCATAACCATACAGTTGGCAACAAAAACAAACTTGCAACAAAATAGAAGTGAGGAATACTACATATACCATAATACGAAAACACAGCTCAAAATTTTTGAGTCCCAACTCACATGCATAGTAGTGAGGTTTCATTTGTCGATGCCTGAGTCAACTATGAAACATGTACGTATTTCTACCCAAAATATTGTTATGTCAATCATTTGTCGAATCACAAAATCCCAACCTAATATTTTCTCTCTTCTTTAAGTAATCTCAAGAGCCCTAATTACATGCCTAGCTTTGGGTTTCTTTCCCCTCGCACTTGTCCAAACACACCAATTCACAAACTAAACAAGGATCACAGTCACATCCTTGAGAATCAAATAATTTACATGGTAAAAGATGACAAATATTTTCCTCCTTTTGTGAGACTTTGATAAAGGTCTTAGCCTTACTAGCTCACTACTTTGATACAACTTCTTCTCTACGTTGGAATCTCAGAAAGGAAAGAAGAGAGATCGATAAATACGTAGCAGTAATGAAAAGAGAAAGAAGGAAGGGTAGCTTGGAACACAAGGCTAAGAGGAAATCTGGGATTCAGGGGAAAAAGTGAAAAGTGATCGAGGGCATGAACTGCATGAGATTCAGAGATTATTTTGGATCAGCAGCTAGCAGCTGCATGCTTGGGACTCAAGGCAGGCTAGCTGATCGATCGTGTAGAGAAAAGTGATAGCAGGTATAGGCGTATAGCTCCGGAAAGGATGGCACGTGCACTTTAAGTAAAGACGACAATAGGTGGTCACGTGATCCAATGCTCTTTGGCTAAAGCTTTAGCTTGAAGCATATATAATGTCATCGAAACCAGAAACCCTAGCCTGTTTGTGGGTTCTGGTTCACATGCAATGGCATATGGATCAGCCTCAACAAGACATTCTAATTAGCCGTTCGGGTTTAGGGTTTAGGAATAATCCACATATTATTCCCATAGGACTTAGGGATCAACCTAGCTAGCTCCCCTCCCCTCAATGCTCTTAGAAGTTTGTAGTTTTCATCATAGGTCATAGCCTTATATATTGATAAGATAGATTGACAAACCAGTGGATAATGTGGTTTGCATCATGTGACATCTCCTAGCTTTGTTTCTAAGTAATGTACATATATGCATGTATTCTTCTGCAAGTATAAGAGTTGGACAATGCATGTGTATTGACATATTATCATATTATGCATAACTTGTTTAAATTAAATCCCAAACTTGTCTTCATAAAATCACATGTTTATGTCATATATTGGGAATAAATCACACATTATTCTTTGTCTTCATAAAATCACATGTATATCTCATATAATGGAAAAAGAAAATGACTCCTATGCGTGTAGTGCACAAAATTACCCATCTTGTGTATATTACATACTCGGTTTAGTTAACTAATGAGCGAGTAGTAAAGTAACTAATATTCACTTGTAATCTTGTATGCTTAAAATGAAAGTTTCGGGTATGAGCTTTTTTATTTTTCCTAAACAGTCAAAAGACTCAAGACAACCCAATCTTCTCATACATACATGCAACCTCTTCCTATATATTGGATCGATCAATTGGACTGATCCAATGCCAATTGAACACTTGATGGCTATATATATACAGATTAATAAGAGGGCAAGCTAGAAGTAACTTAGTTCCCAAAATCTGCAGTTGCAGTTTTGCGGTTCAATCTGTTGAACACAAGTCAGAAGCTTAATTATAGGTAAAATTTCTCAACATTCTACAGAGAATGTAATAACTTGAAGATGATGTATTGCTCTTTTGTAGAACAAGTGAGGAGGGAACTCGACCTTAATTATACATACAAGTGCATAATGATGAAGATCGAATAGAGACGATTCGTTTAAACTCATTTTATTTCATATTTTTTCAAGTATTTCACTGAGGTTTATATGAGACTGTCAATAGTACTATTGTTTCCTACCCTATATATATAATTATTAGAATTAAATTCAGTTTACCCCCTGTGGTTTAGAGCTAAAATCATGTTAGTCCCTAAACTTTCAATTTTATCAGATTACCCCCCGAAGTTTTATTTTTTTGTCTGCCGTCTCATTCCGTCTCATTGAGATGTTAAATCCAACTAAAGAAGGCTAATATGGTATTTTTACACAAGTTGGCTCCAAAATTCGAAAATTTCAAGTTTTTCAAACTACACATGCATGTTTGAAAAATTTGGAGCATGCCCCCAACATAAGTTTGGAGCATAAATCTGTTGCAAAAAAAGGAAAGAACAAAAATTTCAAGAACAAATCTGCTTGGACAAAAGCATATATAGTGTCTTCATTCATAAAATTAAGCAAATGATTCTTTAACATGAACATAATAATACGCATATTACCTTACATCCATAAATTGAAACCAAAGGATCCAAAACAAAAGCAAAGTTGCAAATAAGTTCTAGCTCTAATCATCTTGACAAAAAATTAGAGCTAGCAACCAAAGCTATGATAGCTAGAGGTTGCACAAAAGCTTGCAACATAAACATAGATCTGATAATGTCAATACGTGTATGCTAGTAAGACATACAGTTTTCTATTTCCCCCTTCCCCTAGCATTTTCTCTGATTCTGTTGGATGACTTACTCGGAGCTGCTTGCTTCGACGATGATGGAATTGTCTTTGGTGGAGCTGGAGCAGAACTTGTTGAAGCCTTTGCAGGTCTAGCCTTCGCAGGAGCATCAACACTTGTTGAAGCCCTTGTAGGTCTAGCTTGTGATCCTCTAGCAGCTGCTTCCTTCTTTGCATCTCTCTTTTCCTACAATAACATGCAACAACACAACATAATTCTAAACTTTAAGAAATTCCAAACACATGCCAACATGCACACCGAAAACAGAATTAGGAATAAGAACAAACATCTATCTTTACCTTCAGATTTTGTGCCTTTAGCTCAACTTTCTTCCTCTTCTCATTCTTGGTTAATGGTCCACTCCTCTTAGTATTGGTCTGCATACACATAAAATCAAAACCCTAATAGATCTGAATGTCTCAACTCTAATGTCATTATAGAAAGTCTAATTTGTGATCATGAACAATTATAATTTAAAGAACTTAGGATCCAAGAACTTAATACAAGTCTAACAAAAGAAAATTGTAGTTTAAAGGTGATACCTGGGTTACTGATGTTGATGCATCTAGCTTCCTCTTCCTATTTTGGTTTGAGGTTTTTTCTTTGGGTGGTAAGTGTCGATGACAAGTTTTTTGATTGTGACCAACTACACCACAATGACCACACTTTAGAGATCTTTGATTCCGAGGAAGATTTATACCACCAGTTGCATCCCGCTCAGCTGCATTCTTGGTCCTCTTTTTCTTTGGTCTTCCTGGCTGCCTTGTGTACTGTGGGGGTACGATTGGGGGTTCATCAATTCTTGACCACAATTCCATACCATTAACAGGTTTGATGGTATTGTTATAAATAGCCATGTAAGTGTCCTTCATATAACAACCATCCACGTAGTCCTCAGGGGCATGTCTCATCCAGTTTGCAGCAAAAATTGCATGCTTACATGGGATACCAGTTAAATCCCATCTCCTGCATGCACAAGTTCGTGCTTGAAGGTTCACCACGTACTAGTCACCATGTGAACCTACAACTTCAATTTGTGGTCCACCTGAACCAGTAGGAATACAATCAGTTGCAGCTTTGACTTTATTTTTCTCTAATATCTCCCTAGGTTTGGGGCAGATTCTATCCTCAATCTTGAGCATCTTATCTTTTCTAACTTGGATCCTCCTCATCAGCTTTACTCTAATTTCTTCAAAGCAGGTCACTATAGGCTTTGATCTACATGGTACAATGAAAGCATTGAAGCTCTCACACAAGTTGTTCAAGAGGATGTCACACTTCAAGTGAGTTTGAAAATGTGCCCTTGACCAATGCTTTGGAGGCCTTTCCGGACCTGCAAATAAAGTCATTGTTAGCTAACTCTAAAAACACATGAATATAGCACAATTTAACACCACTTGGAACCAAATTTACTTACTTGTGAGCTAATCATACGCGATAGGATCTAGTGTATTCATTATATTCATTTCCTTGAGGAAGTAGTTCTCTGTGGTTGCCTTTGCACATGCCCAAAGTTGGTCTTTCATCACCTTCCCAGGAAATAAGTTGTTAAAATTTGTCCACAAGTGTCTGACGTAAAATCGGTGATCTGCAAGAGGCAACATTTTAGCACAAGCAGGTATCAACCCCTTTTGTTTATCACTTATGAATGTCCATCCAGCTCCTTCATCCTTTATGATCAGATCTTTGGCTAGGAGGTCTAGAAACCACAACCAACTGTCCTTACTCTCCATCTCTACCATTGCGTAGGCCAACACCCATGTTGAGTTGTTTGCATCTAAACCCACAGCTGTTAATAGCTGCCCACCATAAACACTCTTCAAATGACAACCATCTAGGCCAAGTATGGGCCTACATCCAACTCTGAATCCCATCTTAAGAGCACCTAAACATACATACATTCTCTTGAAAACAGGTAATCTATCTCCATGAGGGAAGTCACACTTGATATCAACGGTAGTGTTTGGATCAGCTCTTACAAGCTCAGCTCCGTAGTCCCTGAGTCTTGCATATTGCTCTTTGATTGAAGCTTCTAGAAGCTCCAATGCCGCCTTCTTAGTACGGTATGCCTGCTGGTAAGACACTTTTGCCTTCACTTCCCTCTGCATTTGTTGTCGGAGTGCTTCAAACAAAAATGGTTTAACTCATTCAATGGATGCAGTACATTCTTCATCAGAATCATATTAAGTTAACGCGTACGGCATAAAGTTGTACCTGTGTCCCAACCTGGGTTTAGCTTAATTTGCTCGCTGAACTTCTCTATTAGGTAAGGTACCCTAACACTACTGTTTACATTCACTCTTGCACATGTGTGTTTCCCGTTGTATCTCTTGATTTGCAACGTGCTTTCATGCTGCATCTTAGAGGCATATAGCTCAAATGGACAATTTTGAGCTTTGCAGATCACATCAACTCGCCAGCTGTCAGTTTTGTAAAAAGAAGGTTCCCACCCTTTCTGAATTGCTCTCTCTCTAACAGCAGCTCTTAAAATCTTTGCAGTTGCAAACTTCATACCATTGCAGAATTGGGGATTAAACATATCAGTCTTCAGGTTGAACTCAGGGTACCCATCTCCTTCTTCCTCTCCATCAGAATTGACTTCATACCCAATACATTCTTCATCAGAATCAATAGCTCCATAAAGTTGCTCATTGTCCTTAAAAAGCATATCTTTATCATGATCCATACTAGCACTTGACCCGTGGCCATCTAATCCACCCTTAGATCCTTGGCCACCTCCTCCAATCCACTTTCCTGTCTCATTAAACTCAATCTCCATACCACCCATCCAGTCATCATCAACACCATAATCATTATAGTCATCCTTGTCAAACTCAGGAGCATAGTCTTCATCTTCGGAACTGTTCTCAACCCATAGGCCCTCTTCATAATCGTTTGGGAGTAAACTTCTTGATCTTGAGTTCCTTGGTTCATCATAGCCGGGCACATCCATAAGATTTTTTTGGTCATCGAACTTAGTAGCAGCAATAACTTCATCAACTTTGTTCTTTCCTTTGTCCTTCGGGTCATGCACTAGAGCTATACTTACTTGAGTGGGAACTACATCATGCCATTCTGGCTCCCTTATGACTATTCCAAATGCTTTCTTTGGCTGCTTCTTTAGGGTATCCTTCTTTGGTAAGTCAGGTACATCATTGGTTACTACACTTGGTTGCCTCTTTGGAGAATCTGGTAGCTCCTCAATAAAAACTGCACTAGACCCAGCCTGACTAAACGCAAACTCATGGAATTCATCTTCCATAAACAGTTCATCATCATCATCACTTAACTCCACATATTCAGGATCAAGCTGTAAGTGGTCGAGGTATATGGTGACAAGCCTATCCTGTGGAACACAACAACACATTCTAACTGCATCCAAGTCAGTCTCAAGCTTCGTTAAACCATTGTCACCTATCTTATACCAATAGTTTATTCTCATCCCGCCATAGTTTTGGTTCAATCCCCTTACCATTGAGTCAACTTCAACCAATGACATCCTATCCTTGTCAACATAATCGTAATAGTTTATCTTCCCACCTACATACTGGTTGTCCTTAATATAACCTCCATGATTCATTTGGACTGTAAAATAATCTGGTAGACCTGCATATCACAAACTCAAAGTCCAATCAAATGTAATGTTTAATGCATGAATAGCTAGCACGGAAGATCTTTTCAAGCAAAACAATAAACAAACAACTAGAACTCTTTAGATGGTTGTTTACTCAAAACCCAAAATAATGCACGATCTCTACAACCATATTTAAATCTCTAAACTTAATACCCAACAACTTTCTTCAATATCTTCAATACTTTATTCATCATCATAAACACAAACAGACAAGAAATCAATAAATTATGAAAACCCAACCCCTATTTCAGTTCATAAACACGAGTCTAAGCCATTATGTACGGTTGAAATCTCCAATCGGTCCTCTAGCGAGAGGAGAAACCCTAATCCCAGAAACCAAAACCTCAGTTAGAAATCATAATCTCTAAAATAGAACCTCCAATTGAAACTTTATACCCATATAAAATCCCCAAAACTCACTGTAATTTGGAAGCTCTTCTCCTGCGTCTTCCTCTTGCGGTATCCAATCATCGTCCTCCATCGAGGTATCTCAGTTCTGGGTTTAAGTGTCTTAGTTCAGTGCTTGGGTTCAAAATTTTGGTTTTTGGTTAGAAGATGGGTTTTGAATAAAAGGTGGTCGGGTGGGTTCTAGGTAGAGGGTGGGTTTTTAGTCGTTTAGATCTGAAATGGGGAACTGTGCAAAACTTTTAGGGTTAACCGAGAGGGAAACAAAGAATAAAAAACGAGGGAAAACAACAAACAAGGTTAAACTGGTAATTTAGCTTCTCAACCCCACACACGTCATCAAATTTCAAACAGTATGTTAGGATTTAACGTCTTAATGAGACGGAATGAGACGGCAGACAAAAAAATAAAAGTTCAGGGGGTAATCTGATAAAATTGAAAGTTTAGGGACTAACATGATTTTAACTCTAAACCACAGGGGGTAAACTGATTTTAGCTCTAATTATTATGTTATATTTATATACCTCTCTGCTGTCTTCTTTTGCCCAATTATCTAGACCTCAAATAACAGCCCTTCGAGCTTCCTTTCAACCTTATAAGTTATATCTACTGACTACTGGTATATCCATCTAAGCAACTTCACTTAGAGCCTTCCATGGTTCTTGCCAAGTTCCACACAAAAATTTCCCTTAGCCTTCTCTAAGCAACTTCACTTTACTAACACACCAATGCCCCTTAGATCTGCAGTAAAATTGTCAGTATATAATTTTATTATTAGGTAGGCTGATACTAAATCACCAATAACAGTTGTAACTATATCACAAGAACTAATAATACTAAACTAACATGATGCATCTCTCAAACATAGATTTCTTACAAGTACTATCCTCAGAACGGAAGTATTGGGATCCTCATGAAAACGCCTTCTTTAACTTCATATTTCAACTTCTGATAAATAAACAACCAGCTGCTTCTTGTTATGCAATAGCAATCCGAATGATCGAGAGAATTGAAAGAGATCCAGAACAAGGAAACACTCACTTACTCGAGGCAGTCATAGTATCTTAGATCGTGATGAACTGATGATAATATTCACCAACAAATTCAGATTGTTTACAATTCGTACACATTGTTGAATATGTTTTCAGAAGTGTGCGTATTTCATCTAATTACCTCCAGTAAAAGAAATACTTTCAAATCCGCAAAAATCATCTTTTGTTGAATAATCGAATCAGAAAATAAATAAATAAATAAATAAGAAACTCACTGTTGTTCTTGGCAGCGAAAATGGCAGAGCAATCGGAGCATTCTTCAACCAATGGTGAAACCGGAGAGAATACAGAAGGGTGCTTCTAAATGTACCTAACAAATTCCTAAGTAAACCTAACAAAAGAAAATTTACTCTCAACCTTCCAACTTTATCCTTATAGAATCAGAAAGAAAACTTGCACCCAGCGTTGCCATTGAGACTGACTTCAACGTCATCTCTCTCAGATTGAAACCCGCAAGTCCATAACCAGATGCGTTGCTTGGAAGGGAATCTCAAATAGCCTCTTAGCAGCATCAAGGGGGTTATAGAGTGGATTAGTTTGTACTTGGATTATTGGTTGCACCTTGCGATGACCTATCTGCACCCTTTTAATTAAGAGAACATCAATTCAATTTCAATTCTTGATTGACACCAGGACAATGCAATCGATGGGTTATTGGAAGAAGTACCAATATAGGCGAACTGCTGCAAGCTTATTGAACGTAGCTTCTTTTCTTCTCTATGAAGAAGAGCTTGAAATAGATGAACTTCAAATTTAAATATAATAACTGATTGTATCATCAATTGAACAAGAAACCCATAAATCGATGTTTTCAATTACTGAAATCCTCAATATCCAATCGAAATTTCCACAATTGGATAAGCTATCGTAGATCAACTTGTTATTTCTTGGTAGAAGATGATAAGTCAGTGCTGGGTGCATTTAGAAACAAACGGTAAAATTAAAAATTAAATTATTGCTGGGTTTACTTAGAAATTTGTTAGAAAAATTTAGAAATACTCATACAGAATAGCATGCTATATGAGTATTGAAAGTTGGGACCATTGGGAGGCTAAAAAATTTGGGCTGCCATTTGTTATTTAGGCAAGCTTTCTTGTGCCCATAACCCAAGAACCCAAAGCATCATTATATGCCCTCAAGCCCAACTGTTGACCCAATAAATCAAGAAGCCGGGTGCGCCAGATTCAAGTCATTCAACGCCAATACATCACCCTCGTGCCGTCTCCGCCAAAAGGAGTCACCACAACACCATCTCCACAGCTGCCACAACTGTCACTATTAAGAGCCGGCCTAACCACAGTAATTATCTTCTTTTAATGTAGCAAACACATCAAGCCCGGATAAATAGGGTTTGTCATCAATGAAGTATATCACTTCGTTCTTCTAGTTCGGATTTTGTCGAAGGCTGAGTCTGAGATATATAATATTTTACTATTCACTTATTTTACCACTAATTAAACAAATTAAGGAGTAATTATTTCATATACCCAGAACACTACATTGACAATAAAATTACTACATGTTTAAGGAAATTATGTTTTCGTCCTTTTATTATGTGTTTTGCCCTAATACACGTAGGATTGGTTAATCCGGTTTACTTATTAGAATATATTACTGATACATGTGCATCCTTTAGCTTTTAGGAATTAGTGATTCATTCTCCAAGTTAGTTAAGTACATAGTTTTCTAGCTTGAAAAAGAATAGTTGTCTAACTTAGTTAATGAGTAGTTTCCAAGTTAGATAAGGATTTATAGAGTTAGACTCTATAAATAGAGGTGCCTAGCTTAGTTCTAGATACCAGAGTGAAACAGAGACAACATCTGTTTAGACAAGAGTGAAACAGAGAGATAGACCTGTTTAGAGTTATTGTGAGGGAATGATTCAGACAATAAACATTGTACCTTTGCACAATAATAAGAGAGGAATATATTTTCTTCGACCTACATTACTTGAGTGTTTTAGTACTACTAATATTTTCGCTACTAGTAGTAACACCTGAGTAATTCGTATCAAGTTGGTAATCAGAGCTAACCGTATCCGTGGGGAGTCTTGAGGTGCCTAGGAAAATCTCTTGTGTCTTTGGAAAATACCACAAGATCAAGAGGAAAGAAGATGGGTGATGAAACACTAGAGAAAGAAAGACTTGTTGCGTTGGAGAAGCAGATGGCTGCGTCAAACACTGCAATTGCAAAATTGACCGGTCTCGTCAAACAGTTGCTATTGAAGTTGTTCGAACCACCGTTACTTAATGATGATGGCGACAACAAGACAGTATTACCATCAGTTGAGAACTTGTGGTTTGACCGAGAGGATCCATTAGTTGAAGATTGCATTTTGGAGCGTAAAGTGACTACAACACGTAAGGGGGAGCGGACAGCGTTTCTTATTGGGCGTGCCGGTCAAGTTCCAAGCAAGGCTAAATGGTTCAGCAAAGAAAAGGGAACTCTTGAGTTTCCTAATCTCCAGTTTTAACTTAAACGAGAGTTTAAGTTCCTAAAAGGGGGAGCCATGATACATGTGTATCCTTTAGCTTTTAGGAATTAGTGATTCCTTCTCCAAGTTAGTTAAGTACATAGTTTTCTAGCTTGAAAAAGAATAGTTGTCTAACTTAGTTAATGAGTAGTTTCCAAGTTAGATAAGGATTTATAGAGTTAGACTCTATAAATAGAGGTGCCTAGCTTAGTTCTAGATACCAGAGTGAAACAGAGACAACATCTGTTTAGACAAGAGTGAAACAGAGAGATAGACCTGTTTAGAGTTATTGTGAGGGAATGATTCAGACAATAAACATTGTACTTTTGCACAATAATAAGAGAGGAATATATTTTCTTCGACCTACATTACTTGAGTGTTTTAGTACTACTAATATTTTCGCTACTAGTAGTAACACCTGAGTAATTCGTATCAAGTTGGTAATCAGAGCTAACCGTATCCGTGGGGAGTCTTGAGGTGCCTAGGAAAATCTCTTGTGTCTTTGGAAAATACCACAATATCAAGAGGAAAGAAGATGGGTGATGAAACACCAGAGAAAGAAAGACTTGTTGCGTTGGAGAAGCAGATGGCTGCGTCAAACACTGCAATTGCAGAATTGACCGGTCTCGTCAAACAGTTACTAGTAGTAACAACTGAGTAATTCTTATCAATTACAGTTGATAGAACTTCTAGATCCTTCAAGAGACTCTATGTAATGCATATAAATAAGTTTTTCTATCAATGAATGAGTAGACCGTTATTCTCGTTATTTTTTCTCTTTCAACACGTTATCAGACTTGGTGCTCTTACCAAGCTTTGCTAATAGTCCCTCCATTGAAAAGAAAAAAAAAACCATAAACCCTAAAATCGGGCAACCTTGTTTTTCCTGATTTCTGACCAAAATTCCGACAGCCCTTGGCCGGAAAATTAAATCCCCAGAAAGCTCTCTCCGTCCCGGATCCAAGCCGTCGGCCTCACCCCGAGAACAGGCCGAAAATTCTCCGAACCGGCCGCTAGAAGATTCCAGACCACCACCACTACCGACCACCGGTTCACCGCCTTCCCCTGCTCCGATCAACCTGAATTTTTGATAGCAGCTTACCCATCCAAAGTTGCGCCTTTTATCCAATTTTCAGCCCTAAACTCGAAGCGGAAGTATGTGAAAAGTTGTTTCGCCTCTCGGCAACCTCTAGAATCCGAAAATTCCAAGATTGATCACATTCGAAGCAAGTCCAGAAAGGATCCTACTCCTTGGCCGACGCCCACAACCGACCTCAACTCATTAGAGTTATATATTCCTTTCGGGTACTTCTCTACTTGGAAAGAGTACCTCAATGGCGGATTAACACTCTTTATCGAGACACCTCATTCGCCAAGAAAATTGCTCTGGGCACCCACCTTCACTGATCCGGCAGCCTAGCTCCGACTACTCACACCGATAGCTAAGCGCACCAGCCTCCTTACTAGCCGAGCCCCATCTTAACCCGTTGCCGCCGCACTCTTGTAACCCAGCGCCCTGCCTTGCGGAGCCGCTACCCACAAACACGATGGAATTGCGAGAGTAACTTCGCAGCATGGAAGCAAAAATAAAAATTACAAGGGCAACTTCTCTTACACGACAAACTAACACGTAAACTTTTATAAAAGTTGCTGCTTTTGAATTTTAATTTCATAACCAGGTTTCGTAGCCTTCTTCTACATCTCACCTTTCTTTATAATGTGGGACGATATTGAGGGATTGAAAGTTGAAATTTGTGACATTTTGACAAGTCACGGTATTACGACGAAATATTGTTGTGGTTAATAAAGGGACAACATTGATTTGCGACTGAAATTGTGGTGGTTAGTATCAATTTGTGACGGAAATGTCACGGTTAACATCGATTTGTGACGGAATTTGTCACGATTTACATCGAATTGAGTTACCATAAACTTTGGTCTTGACATAATTCATCACTTGAAATTAATTATCGTATATCGATCATAGTCCATCTTCCCTCTTGTTGTTTAAATATTTGACCGAAACATGAGCCCTGAATTTGACATAAAAAAAAAGTGACGAATTTCATGTCACGAGTTTTGAAAAAAGGGAGAGGCAACGTCTCGAACCCCACATGTCATATTAAATCTTGTTATTGATATGGTTCTACATCGGTTTACTAATTGCAATGAAAACAATATTATGATCAATGTATACAAAATATATGGAGTTCTTGCAACAAGAAACTCACGATATGGAAGAAGATGAGAACATTATTCTCACAGTTACAGATTTTAAAAGCAAACGGTATATTGCGGAAAATATGAACCGCACGACTTCAGTTTAATAGTCTAAATGACTACAAATCCATTTATTTTTCCAAGTTTTGTGAAGGCATACACCTCACATATTTGACTAAAGTTACTTAGTCGTTATGTTTTGAATTAAATTCATGGTGAAGACCTCGTTATCATTGTTGGCATATATATTCAAATTTTGTCTGGCACATATGGTTCAATCTACATAAGCTATATGTTAATGAAATATATCGCATTACAATATGACACTACATTGGACTACAAAAAACCACCAGTTATTATAAGGTGACGTTTATAAAGGCTGAAATTGCACCAAATATGGCGCAATGCATACTTGGGCATCATAATTAAACCAAGTGTGGTACAATACACACTCGACATATCATGATATTGCGCAATGCACATCGGTTTTGGATCAAAAGAGGATTTGTAATGTCAAGTGTGGCGAAATGCACACTTATATAATTACAAAAACATTACAAACAAGAGTAGTCTTTTACACTCTTGAGCGGATTCATAATTGCAAAAAGAAAATTGTGTTACGCTAAATGTCATCCAAAATTAGATATTGAAAAATCCTCTTCTTTCTTTACAAGATCCAACAGTGGGCGGTGGATGCTCACGACCAATTTGCCAAGGTTTGGCATGTTTTAAGCCTTGTTTCGTCCATCTATGTAGTCTTACACGTCATATATATATTGCACTCTAAAGGATTCCAATACCTTTTTTCAATCTCCATCGAAATTGTTAACATATTTCGGTTTCTATGTCTTGACATAAGACTGTTATCTCTATATTCGTCTCTATATTCTTGTACACGAATGTGTCGTAGAGAGATTGAGTGCTTAGCTTATTGCAATATTGCAAGGAATAGACAACTATTTATGGATTTTGTTCTTTATAAATCCGTTGTGACTACGATGACTAGATCATCAGAAATAATCAAAGAGTTGATTAATGCTCAAGTTTCAATGCCTAATGACATTTTGATTCAAGTCACATATGCTCTTTATACATGTATAAGAAAGCAATCGAACCGTGCTATGATTTAATGATATTCATGTCAACGTTTATCACCCCTAGAAACACATTGTGAGAATTGATGAAAATTTCTTATGTATCATTATAATGAATGTGCAACATTCATAAGTCACTGTAATTCGGTTAATTGAATCGGTTGTTGTCACTGTTGTCATCACTGAGTGAGAATTGAGATATTGACTCATGCAGACTTTAACATAAATCGTCCGGGACAATTTTGGACGTGTTTTGATGATTCGTATACTAAAGAGTAAAGACTCTCATGGACATCATTTCTTTTGAATAAAGTAACCATTGAGATCAAAGATCACCAAAATTCCACTTTGTAGAGCTATGAGCAATGCTCATGGCCTATGGATGACATTAAAGCCATTCGCGTCATCCTCTTATGCAATGGAGGCACTATTCATGCTTTCATAAGAAAATATGACGCAAAAGACCCCCATATGATCTCACATTGGTCATATTCGTTACTTGTTTTGTAAAGCCTATTATTTAGCAAAGATTAGAAGCGACACACTCCTACACTAAAGACAATAAAATATAGAGACTAGCATATAAATAAGATGCTAAGTCGTTGTTCACTAAGTAAGACATTAATTACAATGTCTATGAGTGATTTTATAAGAATGATACATAAGTTGTTGGCTTAATGACTTCTTATTGTTCACTTTGAGGCATAATAATGCTATGGTGATATTCACAATGGTTTAACTCAAGCCATAACAATTAGCTGTTATGAGGAATCTTAACAATGATTGAAAAGTTGAAAAAACTTAGAATTTTTGGTTTTTCAGCTTGCGGACTAGTCATTGTGAGATCCGGTTCAACAACTTTTGGACCTGTGTTAGACCGGTTCTTGAGGTTCTATTTGCGGCCACGGATTCCTAACATCCAAACCTACCTATGTACAACATTTTATAGCATTTAGAGAAGTGGATGGTGGTGAACCGCTCAATATAAGTGTTCACGGATGTCCAGTGACTCAGACGGACGGTTCGGCAGGTTTTAGGCCGGTTCCGTCATTGAGGCTATGGTTTTGTACTGCCAACTTCCATTTCTACCTACTTACAAAATTTAGTAGTGTTTGGAGCATTGGAGAATAGTGAACCGTTAAAGGAAGCGTAAAACAAAAGTTTGGTGATACTGGCAGTCAGTTCAATCAGTTTCTTTTTTACCGGTCCTGGCGATGAGGCCAGTGATTTTTTAGACTTGTAAGACTAATGAATACGGGTTGTAGCAGGGTCATAGTTTTACTTATTCATCTTTACCCACAATCATTCAAATCTTTATGTTACGATTGTAACGGTATGCATATTTGTTAACGGATTAAGTTAACGTTCTATAATCTATATCGTCCACATGTTGTATGTGCCAAATTACGCCTCTACAAGCGCACAATGATGGGTTATTTGATGAATATTATCTTGGAATAAGACATGAGCTTCCGACTAGTCTGCTTATATAAGGACCTTGATAGGCAATCTCTTTTATGTCACTTTGATAAGTCAGTCTTCCCGTCGTTAGGGGGAGATAAGAACAAGAATGTTCCATTAGAACGACTTAAAATTGTTGTGGTTTGTCCCTACTGTGTCTCATCAAGTTTCCTAAAGTGACGAGATCACATATACATGCTGCAAACATGCCTGCAAGGATTGATGTCCAGATAAGGAGATGTTGATGTCCAGATAAGAGGACATGTTGATGTCTGGATAAGAGGACATGTCGTCACCCATAGATGGTGGCATGGTGACACCATAAATGTGGTAGATGGTGTCGCTAGGTCATGGCTGCCATGGTTTAGGGGGAAGCCACTTGGTTCTATACATACTTGCCAAGGAAGAATGCGAGTTTAGCACAGCTTGATTATTTGATCAATGATACTCATTCGTTTGTTAATACTGGATTATGGTCATCATTGGGGGACGTCTCAATGTCAATACCATTGAGATCTTTACACTAATGACTACTCAATGTCAATACCATAGAGATCTCTACACTTAAAAATTACACTGGTGTACATGATGACGTGGTTTAATGAGTTTGATATCAAATCATACTTCGTTGAGAAAATACCAACATTGTAAATTGGCCTAGATGGAAAGATGTGATCCAATTTAAACAAAGAGATAGTGCTTTGGTTAGGTGACGCTGACACCCCAAGTGTAAACTCTATCAGTTATGTCTTTGTTAGAAAGCGTAGTGAGAAAAAGAGTTTAGACTCACATTCTGGCGCAAAGTCTCTCACAAATACCCTGAAATCGACTACAATGAGATATACTCTCGTAATGGATGTCATTGCACTCCACTACCTTATCAGTTTGGTAGTTTCTGAAAAACTGAACATACAGCTTGTGATCACAACTTATCTTTGTTGGGAACTAAGAGATGTACATAAAGATCTTGAATAGATCGGTTTTCACCCAAATTAAGTGGCTCCTGACCACGAAGTACGTTTGCAAGGTATTTGCTAAGTATCTACTTGATTAGGGAAGGGATATGAAGAATTATGCCGTGTAAATTCTGGATAAATCGTGATGAACTCTTGTTAAACTAAGTGATGTCACTGATCTAAAATTAAGAATGAAAGGATCTTGGGAATTCTTGGTCTTGAAAGTGAGGACCGTTATTGATGATGCTTATTCATTAGTTGGCTTAAGGCAAGCTAAATGATGATGAAGTTCTGCCTATATGTATTCCTTGATCGGTTGAAGTGTTGAGAAGACCTGTTTCGTCCATATGAAGAAGAAGTCATAGGAGAAATCCTCCATTTAAGTACGGTTATACATTCATGTACTTGTTACAATATGCTTGACTCGACATCTCATTCCCTACAAACTTGTAAGGCCAGGTTCTCCTTAGTCTTTCAACTCTCTTCCTAGCGATCGAGCATTTTCGCTCCCTTTTAGATAAGTGTGAAGAAATATCAAGGTAGTGGCTGGATGAACCCATGCAACGCCAATATAATGGTAGTGATTCCTTCTATGAAAGGTTGTGGCTTATTCATCCCTACAGAAAGACACATTAACAACGAAATCAGAATCTACCCAATTTCGTAGGTCAACTTCCACAAGACCTACAGGATAGCCCACTCGTTGGAAAATAGTTAAATTAGTACCATTGGAAAGGTTTATGTGTCTAATTTCCAGGGGCACCAACCATTTGATCACATCTATCATATTGGTGAGTTATGGTTATTTTAGTAAAATAGGACGTATCTGTCCGAGAATCTACTTCTGCAGAACAGTTAAATTCGACAAAGCTTTGTGATCAGCTCAAGATGAACTAGGTTATAGACCTTATATGGTTGCAAAGCTACGTATGTCTAGTTTCCAGAACTTTATACGGTTTGTCCATACCTATTGTATCGAAGACGTTATGACTGTTTAAGTACACAAACGTCATGCCATGCGTGGATATGATTTTTAACGCGAACTTATGTTTTGAGTTATTAGGCAACCTTCTCTGTCAAGACCCGCCCCGAATTTCACCCTGAAACCCGAGGTGAGTCATGCGGGGACCACCTCCAAGGAAAATTTACCGAAGAACTCGGCAAACCTTGGACAACCCTAACCCGGAAAAATTATAAAACCACACTTTTAACCAAAAATAATATCCTCCGCTACAACTCATAAATAGTTAGAATAAGTTATACAAAAATCCCAACAGCATTCAGAGCTACTATAAATAAAAACAACGGAAGCTGACAATCTCCTAGTAAATTAAACAGGTAACCTACTGACGAAATGTAGTGGAAAGATGGGTGACTATGCCTCGACGTCTCCTTTTAGACCTCACTCGAACGCTGCAGATTGGACATTTTAAAAACGAAGAGCCTAGGGGAAAATATTCAAAAACGTCAGAGTGAGTGGACAAAAACAATTTCGACAACAAAATAAATATTTCCTCAAAAATACTTTCAAAGAAAACGCTTTACCAGCGACAGCTTAAAAGCTTAACTCGAAAATTCTGAACTGGTGTCCAGCCTCGCTAGACTCCCAAACTTTAAGAAAAAAGGCCTCTCATGCTAGAATATTATATAAATCAGTATGTATTCACACTCGTCCATCTCTTGTACGATATATATGAATAAACTCGAAAAATAGATAACCATATTGTTTACGCCCTAATTAATATGTTACTGGACAATAATTGTCTATATAAATATTAATTGAATTCTTGGTCTATGTCAGCCAGCGAGCCCAAGTTCTTTAAGTTTACAAATAATGGCCCGCCAGCAAGACCACACGAGATAATTGCAAAGTTCGCGCGCGGAATGACTCGGCATGGACTAACAGATCTCGCGCGCTTTCAGACGAAAACAAAGCTCGCGCGCGAAATGATCTCGCGCAGAGTGAGGATCACGCGAGCTCGCGTGTCTCCTGTGGAACACACAGTTCGCGTGGAATGCCTTCGCGCGGGATGAATTACTTGTTGACTTTGGCATTAGGCGAGGCGGAATGCATCTAGGCACACTGGCGAACTGATTCGTTAGTTCGCGAGTTAGACACACGCGGAGTCTACGCGATTACTTGTAATCGTTTCTGATTTTTTACAGTCTTTGACATGCTTTGGGCCAATCTCTGTGGCCCTTTTAGTATAAAAAGCCTTATTTTAGCCCGCGAGGTGGAATTGAGCTACAGAAGTCCGCGGTCTGCGCGTGCTATTATTTTTCTACATGGACTATGGCACCCCGCGGGATAAGATTGCTCATAATTTCAGTCCGCATAGGACTCTACAGTTGAGAGGCGCGCCGGAAGCAGTGTCCTATTCTGAATGGACTGTGCGAGCTGGATATGTGTCACATAAGGATTGGTCTACATGGGAGGAATAGTGTCCTTATGTTTCACATTGCAGAGTCTAATAAGGATTATGACTGTCTTTCTTTCGCGGCAGGGAATGCTCCCACTATATAAAGAAACTCGACGACTTACAGACGGCTCTACCCACTACCAGAAGAAAGGCTTTAGCCGACGAAAATAAAAAAACCAGGCCGACGAATTTTTTTTCGTCCGCTAATTTAAAATCTTCATCAGCAATGGTCAACTTTAACCGACGAAATTAAAATTTCGTCGGCTAAATAATTTTTTTCGTCGGCTATAGTCTGTGAACTTTAGCCGACAAAATTTTCAAAAGTTTAGCCGACGAAATTTTCAAAAGTTTAGCCGACAAAATTTTTTAAGAGTTTAGCCGACGAAATTTTTAAAAGTTTAGCCGACGAAAATATAATTTCGTCGGCTAAAGTGTCTTATATTTATAGATTTGGACAACAACTCATCTGGAAAAAAAAACTATACGTAGAACCTTCAAACGTAAAAAAGTTGTGAAATAAGATATGACCAGAATGGTGAAATACATCTACAGTTGAAAAATTACGGTATTCCGGTAAAGTCTCGGTGCCGATAGTTGACTTACCCTTATTATTCACTATGCTGCAGATTTGGTGTTTGGTGTCTGATTGACTATTGTGATACCTTTACAGAAGCGTAATGGCGCTACGAGTTAGACAAATGGCTAGTGCCACGATGTACAAGCTTTTTTGGCCATCTGAGTCCGTTTAGGGCTTGAAAATGCAGTTTTCTTATTTTCGATTAGAGTTGACCCTTTCGATCGAGCCCTTAACGTTGTCGGATCCAGTTGAATTTTTTACCATAGACATATTTCGTCATAATGATCATATCTGATGGTCGAATTTTGGTTTGTGAATTTTAGTCATCGGAATCACAATGTGTCTACTATTTACCGTTATTCGGGTTTATGGGAAGCCCTACCGTCGGAAGGTAAATGTCTCAAAATTGTTATATGGGCAGTTGCGTTTCATCTACGTGAGATTTTTTTGTGTGAAAGGTTTGACCAAACTACGTAATATAGAGGGAGATATGAGCGTTTTCGTGTGATAAGTAACGATGGATTAGGGTTGACAGTTTCGATCGAGCCCTTAACGTTGTCGGATCCAGTTGAACATTTTACCACAAACATCTTTCGTCATAATGATCATATCTGACGGTCAAATTTTGGTTTGTGAATTTTAGTCATCAAAATCACAACGTGTCTACTAATGTTGTATAACTTGGTTAATAGGTTATACAACTTTGTAAACCAACTCTATATAGGAAGAAAAATTATCAAAAATCTCGTGAAATAAGATGTGTTCAGAATGGTGAAATAATGCTATGGTTCAAAAATCATGTAAATCGGGTAAAGTCTCGGTGCCGATAGTAGCGGTCAACCCTATTTACCGTTATTATTCCCTATAGGGAGCCCTATCGTCGGATGGTAAATGTCTCAAATTTTTTATATAGGCGGTTACGTCTCATCTACGTGAGAGTTTTTCGTGTGGAAGGTTTGACCAAACTACGTAATATAAGGGGAGATATGAGCGTTTTCGTGAATTTATAGACTTTAGCCGACTAGATATTAAAAAAATTGTCGGCTAAGGTCAAAAAATTTCAAAATTTTTTGGGAGGTAAACCAAAGTTGGAGGAAAATTTTCAAATGACTTTAGCCGACGAAAATATATGAAAAGTCGTCGGCTAAAGTCGAAAAAATTTCAAAATTTTCAACCAAAATTTTTTAATGGTCAACCAAAATTTTCAAAAGAGTTTAGCCGACGAAATTCTTTATTTTCGTCGGCTAAAGTTCTTTATATAGCCGAAGATGGATGGTAAGAAGTCTATTATATGCCAGTTTTCTTCTCGGCCTAGCTCCGCCGTCAAGCCACCGGAGACCGTCACACTTGTCCCAAAAGCTTCGCCGTCGTCTCTACTTCATTGCTGGATAGGTGGTACATCGAGTGGCGCCGCCGTGAGGGATTAATCGAGCTCCAAAACTCCGTCGGTTCGGATTCGGTGTCGATCGAATTTCTCCTTCCTTAGGTCACCATTTGGTGAGTTCTATATATGGATAAGTTGAGTTTAATTAGTACTACATTTCCCTAGAATTTGGTAGCTCGATTCGGTGTGTTTAAAGAGAATCGAAGATTTAAAGTTTTTAGTGTTTAAAATTGGGGATTTTTATATTTTCAGTCGATTGACCTGTTTAGGCTTAGAATTGAGCTTCGACTTCTTCTAGAAAGTTGTTCAAAATGTTGAGAGGAAGATTCTGTCAAATTTTGGTCGTGATTAGAGGTGGCCGAAAGTTTCTGCAGTTTTTTTTTCAAAACCCAGCAACTTTAGCTGACGATATTTAAACACTATATTCGTCGGCTATAGTATTTTTTAATTTTTTTATAAGGTTTAGCCGACGAATTATGGCATGTTTCGTCGGCTATAGTTTTTTTTAATTTTTTTTATAAGGTTTAGCCGACGAAATATAAAATATTTCGTCGGCTATAGTTATTTTTTTAAATTTTTTTACAAGGTTTAGCCGACGAAATATACTAAATTTCGTCGGCTATAGTTATTTTTAATTATTTATTACGCACTTTAGCTGACGAATATCTTAATTGGTTCGTCGGCTAAAGTCTGAGAAAAAAACCGACGACATGTTTTTCGTCGGCTAACTGTGGGACTATAACCGACGAGCCTTTCCAGACGACACTATAGCCGACGAAGGTTCGTCGGCTAAGATCTTAGCCGACGAATTAAGATAACAGGCCGACGAAAATTTTTCGTCGGCTAAAGTGCTTGTCCTGGTAGTGACCTCTCACACACACAACTTATTCAAACAGAACAAAACCTTTCAACCTTATTAAAACCGTCGACCCAGTCGAATTTCCAACGCTCCCAGGAGCTTTGTTTCCACTTCCCCTTTGAAGCAAACTTTCTCACACAACTCAATCAATTGCAAACAAGCACGAAAACCAACTGCAACCCAGTTCCCTTCGAAGCCACTTCGAAACCCCAATTCTAAGCGCACCGCCGCCTAGTATTCTTCAGAGCCCTCATGGACTCATCCTGATTCCTTGGAATCTTCCCTATAGTTGCTCTTCTCACGCTGCCGTGAGTATCGACCGCCTTGTGCTCATAAATTCCTCCTCTGAGGTGGCACCTAGAACTCCTTTTGCCTGATTCAAGAAGTCAAGACCTATTCCTTGTCCGTGAGGTGGCACTCCCGCAACACTCTTCCTTTCTCTTTGTTCGTTATTCACATCTGCTCCGCACGTTGAGGATCGTGGCCAAAACATTGGCACACCCAGTGGGACCAGAAAGTACATGCGAGACATCATAGGGAAACCAGGAAAACATGCGATTCTGCGCCATGGTAGGCTCTCAACCGACCCAAGACACATATTCCGCTCCATCCATGGAGCGAATCTTCCAGATGTTTAACAGTTGACGAGTCAGAATTTAGCTATTCAAAAAAGCATCATTGACCTAATTGAACAGATCAAACAAGATAGAACCCTTTTAGAGGCCAGTCATAACAAACTCACTGACCCTACTAAACAGATTGAACTGCCTAGCAGCCAATTTAGTGGTGAAGATTTTCCTTTGGATGAACCTACGTCCAAAGAAGAAGTTACTTTGTCAATCAACGACAAAGAGCCTGAGGTTGATGCAGGCGAGATTATGGATGATAATCACATCTCGAAATTTTACGGTGTTCCTCAGGAAAAGAAGCTTGAAGGTAGGACAGAAAAGTCCACCTTAGAAGAAGAAATCGGTTCGCACACTGATGGCGAACCACAACTTCGCATGATGGCGAACCACAACTTCCAAGTAGGCTGCTTTCTTATGCGAGACTTATATGCGGACACAGGTCGACCGTAAGGGGGGCAAGGCGGAGCTCGCCCTCCTTCTTTAGTTAACCACCATGATCAAGGGCATGATCAACTCAAGATTTGTCCAATTACTGGACGGGATCAAGACGCTGCCCCAAGTATTGACAGGCGAAATGAAGCTGCGATAATGGATTGACACAGATTTGATGAACTGTTGGAAACCTTCCGCAAGCAAATAGTTGTGCAAGCTGCTGCTCAAGAAAATGAAAAGGCTTTACAATGCCAGAATGTAAAGCTTAAGGTTGGCGAAGATTTTCCTTTAGATGAACCTACGTCCCAGGAAGAAACTGCTTTGTCAATCAATGACAGAGGATATAAGGTCGAGACTGGCGAGACTTCGGAATATGATCTTATCTTAAAGACTGACGGTGATCCCCAGAGAGATAAGCTTGAAAGTAGGACAAAACACTCCACCTTAGGGAAAAAGAGCGGGTCAAACACTGATGGCGAACCATAAGTTCGCATGAAAGGTGACCCAGGCGCCAACTTATCCATGCGAGATGTATATGTGGACACAGGTCAGCCGCATGGGGGGCAAGGCGGAGCTCGCCTGCTTTTTCTCCCAATTCATGACAAGCGAAACAAGGATGGACCAGAGCCTCTTGAGTTTCCGCTTCTGCCTGCACACGCGGGGCGCCAAGGCTGGCAGGGTCCGCTTCTCCTAGAGGTTCATCTCGCTAATCTTATGTTCACCAACGAGATGAATCAGTCCTCTTCACCAATCCTAGATCATGATATGCTTAACTACGTATGGTTTGGCGATATCCCTCGGCCAATCCGCGGTTTCACATGGCAATACACTTGGAGTCTCTGTATGCAAATTCAAAGGCCTAAAGGGGACTTTGGTTTATGGGCGAAGTACGTACATGTCCCATGCATGCCTATGGTTGCAAAGAAGGTCAAGCTACCGACTTTATTGATTATGCATGTGGTTTTGACACAGAACCAGCTTATGATGAATACGATGAAAATTATATGTTGGTGCATCTGTCTCCAAATCACATGCCACAAGAGTTCAATCCTAGTAAAACTCTTGATAAAGTGAAAAGAGACAAGCCAATGGATCCCTTCCTTGGTCAATGTGTGGCTATTCCTGGTAAGACCACGCCTTATGACATGATAGTTGACGACAAGGCAGATCTCAACATCATACGATCCACTAGAATGCAGTTGAAGATCTTGCTTGGTCAACATACAAGGATATGTGGGGGCAACGAGACATACCCTGCGAAATACCTTGCCTAAATTTTCAAGTTGTTGACACGGAACAACTTTGCTCAACCCTTGAAAATTTACAACAGCCACAGTCTCACAATCGAAACATGACGACGTCGAGACTTAGAGTGAAGCATTGGTGACCTTCCCCGTGGCCTAACGAGGGATCACTACTCAAGCTATGATTTCTTCATTGCTCCTAGCTTTTAATTAAGCTTTTACTTCCGTTTTCTTTCAGTTTCTTTCTTTCTCGCATTGGAAAAAAGAAAATACAAAAAAATCAAATAGCCAAAAACACAGAAAGAGATCCTTGGTCTTGCTGAAATGCAAGACAATGCTCTTGCCTATATCAGGCTTGAACTTTACTTAGGAGCCTATCCCTGAGGCTTAATGATAATCGGCATTCCATATGTCTTGAGTTGCTGCCAGCGAAGTCAAGACAGGTTGCAATGCAGAAAGTTGCAACAACCACTAATGAATAGTTGACTTCGCTGATTAAACTAGACTGATCCAGGAGGAACTAGCTGGCGTGCCTTATATCAACAGAAAGCCCTAGATGTCTACTTTCCATAGAATTTTACGGTTCATCATTCCAACATCCCTGGAGAGAGTTATGGCAGTTTGAATGCAGACAGGTCAAGATACGCGCGAATTTGCAAAGGGCATTTTCAATGTGTTTTCATGACCTTGCAATGTTTTTCCTCTACCGGGGGCATTCATAAAGTTTGGGGTATCTTTATCCATACACCAGGATCTACTCAAGGCTGGTCCACAACCTTTTTTGGTGTTCGTCATTGTCAGTGATGCATGGTACCACAACCCCTTCCCTGGGGGTCATACTAAAGTTTTGATGTCTTTCATTCTTCTCAACATCGGCGAACATACATCAAAACTGGGGGGGCCAATAGGGGGATATGTTGTTCCAGTTACTTCAGACTTTAGACATTCTTCAAGTGTCTTGGTCATTATTTAGGTCAATCCCTGTGGTTTCCAAGTTTCCAAAGTTGGTTCGCCAACATTATGTGGCTGCTCGCTAACTCTTTTGCCTCACATGGGTTTGCACTGGGGGCAGCGAAGTGCATGGCATCTTAAATTTTTTTTTTTCATCTGCCGTTCGCCGGCTCCTATTGTTGCCTCTTACTGGTTCGCACTGGGGGGCAGCGAAGCGCATGGAAGTTAGTTCGCCATCGTTATTAGGCCGTTCGCCGACACTTTTGTTTGTTTCTCTCTGTTTCGCACAAGGGGGGCAGCGAAGTATATGGCCAATGTCACTCCATGATTATCACAAAGTTGGCTCGCCATCGCCAAGATTCGCGAGGGGCCATTTTTGGAATCTAGTCAACGCAAACGTCTACTCCAGTTAAGTGATATTCATGCGAACTACATTCACTCGCGGTGTGTGCATGTCTTCTAAGAAGAGCAAGCGAATGCATTGGAAGCCCAAGGTACCTAGGTGAGATGTACAAAAACTTTGCTACAATGCCTTGTTGGGTTCTTGGGTTTCAAGGCCTATTCACAGGCTTCTCTACTCGCACTCATCTTATGACCCGAGCCAATACAGTGGCTTTGAAGTAGAATGAACATTACCCTCTTCAGTCATTCTTGACATTCATGACTTCGAGGCTGGGGGGCAATGTTTACGCCCAAATTAATATGTTACTGGACAATAATTGTCTATGTAAATATTAATTGAATTCTTGGTCTATGTCAGCCAGCAAGCCCATGTTCTTTAAGTTTACAGATAATGGCCCGCCAGCAAGACCACGCGAGATGATTGCAAAGTTCGTGCGTGGAATGACTTTGTGTGGACTAACAGATCTCGCGCAGAGTGAGGATCACGCGAGCTCGCGCGTCTCCTGCGGAACACAAAGTTCGCGTAGAATGCCTTCGTGCGGGATGAATTACTTGTTGACTTTGGCATTAGGCGAGGCAGAATGCATCTAGGCACGCTGGCGAACTGATTCGTTAGTTCGCGAGTTAGACACACGCGGAGTCCATGCGATTGCTTGTAATCGTTACTGACTTTTTACAGTCTTTGACACGCTTTGGGCCAATCCCTGTGGCCCTTTTAGTATAAAAAAACCTTATTTTAGCCCGTGAGGTGGAATTGAGCTACAGAAGTCTGCGGTCCGTGCGAGCTATTATTTTTCTACATGAACTGTGGTACCCCGCGGGATAAGATTGCTCCTAATTTCAGTCTGCATATGACTCTACAGTTGAGAGGCGCGCCGGAAGCAGTGTCCTATTCTAAATGGACTGTGCGAGCTGGATATGTGTCACATAAGGATTGGTCTGCATGAGAGGAATAGTGTCATTATGCTTCACGTTGCAGAGTCCAATAGGGATTCTGATTGTCTTTCTTTCGCGGCAAGGATTGCTCCCACTATATAAAGAAGCTCGACGGCTTACAGACGGCTCTACCTCTCACACACACAACTTATTCAAACAGAACAAAACCTTTCAACCTTGTTAAAACCGTCGACCCAGTCGAATTTCCAACACTCCCAGAAGCTTTGTTTCCGCTTCCCTGTTGAAGCAAACTTTCTCACACAACTCAATCAATTGCAAACAAGCACGAAAACCAACTGCAACCCAGTTCCCTTTGAAGCCACTTCGAAACCCCGATTCTAAGCGCACCGCCGCCTAGAATTCTTCAGAGCCCTCCTGGACTCATCCCAATTCCTTGGAATCTTCCCTATAGTTGCTCTGCTCACGCCGCCGTGAGTATCGACCGCCTTGTGCTCATAAATTCCTCCTCTGAGGTGGCACCTGGGACTCCTTTTGCCTAATTCAAGAAGTCAAGACCTATTCCTCGTCCGTGAGGTGGCACGCCCACAACACTCCCCCTTTCTCTTTGTTCGCTATTCACCTCTACTCCGCACGTTGAAGATCGTGGCCAAAACACATACAAGTGTACGACGCTGGCGTCTAACAATCACGTCACCCCATACTAGAATTGTATCTCAGTATGGGGGAAACGCACGAGTGGTTATATATACGTGTTGATTCCTTATACGAATTCTATGAATGACTTCTAAAAATAGAAATTCGTACAAGGCTACGACGCTAGCGTTTAACGCTCACGTTACCTCATACTAGAATTGTACCTCAGTATGGGAGAAAATCACATATAGCTAGCTAGCATTTATTTATATACATACTATTCTCATAATCAACTGTATATGAGTATAATCACTGAAATTCTTAATTTCGGGAAATTTCTAATAAAGAAAATTATTCAACAATAAAGTATTTTAAGCACATTATTTAAAACAAAAGCCTGATGTTAGTCGGAGGCCTCATCAGCTCGAGGCTCCTCACGTCCTGTTCTAAAAACATAAATAAATCCTTAAATAAAACACCGACGCTTAAAGAAAATATGGGTAAATAAAAGTGAGTTCCGCGCGCTCAACCATGCCTATTGCCCTAAATCTTAATTTCACTACCAACCAATAAATCTCCTCAAATACCGACATCCTAAAAAACACCTTCCACCATAAATACTCTGCTGGATTCTAACTTATTAATCTGCCAAAAATACCAAACTTTAAAAATTCCCAAACGTATCCAAAACTCCTCCAAAAATTCTAAAACTCATTTCATTAAACTCCTCATAAAATTCCTTACTAAAAACATTTTTTCAGCGGCGGCTGGCTCTGGTGACCTCCAATGCCCACCAAAATTTGACAGCATCTTCCTCTCAACATCCTCTACAACTTTCCTAACTATCACAAACACCAATTTCAAGCTTAACTATGTCAATCGAACGAAAACACATAAAAAACCCTAGAATTTTCATTACAGATTTCTCCTTACCTAGCTCGAGATGGAGGGAGCCCTTTGGAGGGATTGCTGCATAGGAGGAGGGCTTTCTTTTGAGCCAAGGCTCGCCGGCTATGGTAGCCGGAGGAAGGAGTTCGGGCGACGGGAACACTCGGACAGCCGGACCTTTCGGCAAGTTTTCCTCCCGATCGGCGGCGTTAGAGAGCCTCTCGCCTATCTAGAAAGGAAGCTGGGTTAGAGGCCGACCGATTGGGACTGGTGTGGCGGCGAAGGGAGGTCGGACGGTTTCCGGGTAGTGAGCGGGTCGGGGAGAGAGAGAGGGAGGGCGCGGCTAGAGAGAGAGAAATGAAACGGGTTTGGGCTTGGCCCAAACCAGTCCACCAACAATATACCTATTCCAAAATTCAACACCCAAAAAATAATACCCCAACGAAAATTACCTTTTACTAGCAAAAATTATCATTTCTACCATCGTCGAAATTTCTTCATTCTAATAAATCATACGAAATAATCGTCCCCTACAACCTATCTGGGGACCAATTAAATTAAACACTTACTGACGAAGACGGTAAAATTCTTATTACCACCACCATGCTAGTAATTAAGGTAAAAATTAAAGATCGGGGAATGACATTCTCCTTAAAGATCAAAGTAATGCTAAGCATAGCAAGTCTGATTTAAGGATGTTGTGGCTGGATTTAATGACTAAATCGTTGCCCAAGTCTACTTTTGAAGTATGTGAAGTGTATTGGCTTGCACCGTTTATCTGTACTCTAAGATTAAGTTATCTGTTTTGACCACGGTCCTCTTGGTAGGGAGTAGAGAGGTAAATAGCGAACAAAGAGAAAAGTGTTGCAGGCGTGCCACCTCGCGGACGAGGAAAGAGTTGTATGAATGCGTGCAAGATCTCGACTTCTTGATCAAGCGGGAGGGGGGTTTCTAGGTGCCACCTCAGATAAGGAATTTACGAGCACAAGGCGGTCGATACTCATGGGTATATCGCGAGCAGAGAAACAATAGGGAGATCAGAGGGAACAGGGGTGGCGAGTACAATAGGGCTCTGAGCCCTAGGCGGCGGCGCGCTTAGGATTAGGTTTTCGAGGTAGCTCGAATTTATTTGTATTGTTTGTTGAGAGAGAGAGGGAGAGAGATAGATTGTGTGTGAGGGGTTTGCAGCTTCAATGGGGAAGCAGATGCAAAGCTCCTGGTAGCACTGGAGGTTTCAACGAGGTTGAAAGGTTTTGTATTATGTTTGTTTGAGTAATTGTGTAGAGAGCGAGTTTTCTGTAAATCCTTGAGCCCTTTATATAGTGGAGCTCGACTTGTGGCAGAAGAAAGATAATCATAGAAACCAAGTCGGACTCTGCAACATAATAGCACAAGGACACAGTTTCACCTGCGCGGACCAATCTTTTTGTGACACATGTCCAGTTCGCACATTCCGCATAGGACACTGCCACCGTGTTGCTCAATTATAGACTCATATGCGGACTGGAATTAGGAGCAATCTTATCACGAGGGGTGTCACAGTCCATGTAGAAAACTAATCTCGCGCGAGCCGCAGACTCAAACCATCTCGCGGGCCTTTCTAGCTTGCGGGCCAAAAGAAGGTTTTTTAATTAATAAGGATCACATGGATTGGCCCAAAGCATGTCAAAGACTTGTAAGAGTCTTCAACGATTAATGTAGTACGCGCGAACTCCGCATGTGTCTTCCTCCCGAAATCTCTCACGCGAGCCAGTTCGCCAGCTCGCCTAGATATATTCTGCTTCGCCTACGTGGAGTCAACTAGTAATTCCACGCAAATAAATTCTGCGCGCGAGCTATCACTAGTGGATTACGATTCTTAGCCTACGGAATATTTCCGTCGGTTAAGAAACATATTCCGTCTACTAAGAACTTAGTCGACGGAATAGTCGTCGACTAAGATCCGTCGGCTAACCGTCGTCTGCTAAGACAATAGCCGACATATATGTGTTCCCCGCGAAGCGCGCAAGCTGCTGACTCCACACAAAGTCATTCCGCGCGAGTTATGTGTTTTGTGTGAAGTTTACTAAGCGCGCGAGATCTGTATTCCCCACGGAGTCATTCTACGCGCAGACCTTGTAATTCAGCTCACGTTGTCTTGTTGGCGGGCCATTATTTGTCAACTTAAAGAAACTTGGGCTCGCCGGTATAACATGAACCAAGAATTTAATTAATATTCATATAAACATTTACTGTTCAGTAAAATATTAATTTTAGCTTAAATATTATCAATCAGGGGGAGTCGTTGTGTAGACATTTGGGGGAGTCTACATGCATCACATGTTATCTTTAATTGCAGTTGGTGCGTTGTGCTTTTTTTCCCTTCGTCCAAGTTTTTTGTTTTACCCATGAGGTTTTTGTTTTACTTTGCAAGGTTTTTACCGAGGCAACACTATATAGCACCGTGTCGTATTAGGGGCGCAACACAAGGAGGAGTATTTAAGGAAATTATGTTTTCATCATTCTGTTATGTGTCTTGCCCTAATACACATATGATTGATTTCCGTCATTTTGTTATTAAAATATATTACAGTTGATAGAACTTCTAGATCATTCGGGAGACTCTATGTAATGCCTATAAATAGATTTTTCTATCAATGAATGAGTATACCGTTATTCTCGTTATTTTTTCTTCTTCAACACTACATTTGTTTTACAAATTTATATATAATTTAACCAAGTTACTACAGTGATAACAAGTTATTCAAAAATTTGTAAATTGTCTTAAATTGAGTAATTACTTTTAATAAAACAAAAATTACTCAAGTAATGATTATCTTTACTAAAACAACATCAACAAATTAATTGTCATATTGATAAATGTATGTATCACAAACATGTAGGTACCTTAGAAAATTCCTAGCATGCAAATTAAGCTTAAAATTAATTTGAGAGAGTAATATACAGAGTACAGACCGTATCTATGTTCAAAATCTTCGGTGTAAACATGTAAGAGAAAGTTCAACACCTAAACCCAAATGGAGAAACTTCAAGTCTTCAACCTAGTAATTAGTTGGTCGAGCCTAGACGACATAGTCGTTTCGTTCACTTCTGGTTGTTCCCATTCAGTTGTTATCCCCCTTTTTCCTTTCTGTACTTCCATTTCCATTTTCTCTTTGTTTCACTAATCGCACTTCTAATTCGCTAATGTGTTCATCATTTTTCATTTTTCTGGGTATATATAATTCTGTACTGTTGCAACTATTGCAACCTTTACCTTTCATAATATGATGACATCGCTTTCTGCCTTTCATAATCAAAACCCTCTCTCTCTCTCTCTCTCTCTCTCTCTCTCTCTCTCTCTCTCTCTCTCTCTCCTTCACTTTGAGTTTGACCCGTTGCCAGCCACCGGCACCTCTTTCTTTCCTACTCCAATGGCGACCCCACGCTGCACTCTCTCATCTCTCGACGATCCTTCTAGTAACCTTTGCTTCTTCTTTTTTCCATTTTTTAAAGCCCTATTTGTCTGATCCCCAGAAGAAAAAGCTTAAATAAATAAGCTTTCCTCCTCTATCATTTCCCTTTGGCTTCTCTGAAACCCTAGCAGCTACAATTCTCAGAGCAGAAAAGTGAAGGAAAAAGAAGAAAAGAGAACCTCCTCATCCTCTCCTATCTGTTTCTTTCAGGCTTTCACATATATAGTAATCATAGTGAAGATCTCTAATATTCTCTCTTCTTTTAATAGAAAAATCTCTTGATATCTCCAACTGAAAGACAAGGAAAAGATTTGCTTCCATTTTGCAGATCCAGGCTTATCATGACATACACATCCTCTTCACGGGTTCTTAATTTTTCAGTGTTCTCATCATAGTCCTTGTTTGCTTCATCTACCCCTGTCTTCTTTGTTCTCAAGCTTTCAAGCTAATTAGCTATGGATTCTGGTAACAGTGGAAGCATATCTTCAAGTGGTGGTGATGATCAAGACCTTGATATTGTTTCACGGCCTGAATCCGTTTCCGGATTTCTGAATTCTTCATCTCACGCCACTATGCAATTTGGTGGCTCCTCCGACAACCGCCCAAATCTGTTTTCCCAATACCAAAACCACCACCACCAACAACAACCCAATTCTTCTTTTGATCTTTCATCCAATTATCTCCAGGCATTGTCTCAATCTCAGCCACCAAACTCTTCAAATCACAGTTTCCTGCTCAATCAAAGTTCCGATTGTCAACCAAACTCCACCACCAATACTAGATCCGATCATCAACAAGCCAACTGCATCAACTCGATTGCAAACCTACCGGGCTCATCATCTTCAGCTCATCAAGCTCTATCGATATCGGGTACACCAAGGGGTAGCTATTCTGCCAAGCCCAATAGTTTGGTCAGAAACTCGAAGAAGAGGACGAGAGCTTCTAGAAGGGCTCCCACGACTGTTCTGACCACCGACACCTCGAATTTCCGAGCAATGGTGCAGGAATTCACTGGGATCCCAGCACCGCCGTTCTCTGCAGGCTCATCATCCTACTCTCGAAGGCTCGACAGTATCTTCGGGTCTGGATCTGTCTACCCTTTACGTCCTTCAGCACAAAAGGTTCATCAAACCCCATTTCTATCTTCTTCTTCCTCTCCCTCTTCATTGTTGATGATGAGTAATAGTGTTGGTATGGTTAATGCTTCTGATATGAGTAATAGTGTTGCCACTAGTACTAGTCATGATATGAACAACTTCAATTTCACTCATCAAGGACTAATTGGGAAACAGCTACCTCATCATCATAATATGATGGTAAACATGCAAAACCCATTTCTGAGTGCATTCCAGTCATCCCTTTCCCATTATCATGAACATCAGCAGCAGCAGCAGCAGCAGCCATCTCCAATCCACTCTTCCTCAGTTAACTTTGGGACAAAGCCTAATAGGGACAGTACTACTTTGCCTTTACATTGTCTTGAAAATCAATTGGGTATGAGCATGAGCCATGGATATCTAAACACAAACCTTGGTGCTTCTGATGGGTCAACAATGCTGCCATTGAGGAGTGATGATGATCATAGTGTTAGATGGAGAGATCGTGGACTTGGATTGGGCGCCGTCAGCGATCAAAATCACCATTTGAGGCCTAATTTGGATCAGGGGATAGTTAATTCATCGAGATCAAACACTAGAGGTGAGGCTACGGTTGATTCTTGGGTTTGCCCTTCAGACTAGACCTCTAAGCTATAGCTAAGTACATAATGAAGATGGCGTATCCTGCAAAAAGGAGAAGGCATGGTTATGGTCATGGTGGTGGTGATAATTGATGGAGAAGCTAGGTAGCCATACCGTAGCTAATTTTTGTTCTTAATTAGCCTTATTAATCAGTCACCATGCACCTCGCATTATCATTTTGCTGTAAATGATTTCAAGTTTTCTACAGGTTATGAAATTGTTTGAATAATCATGTAAGCAAAGAATATATTCCGACGCATATCTTTGTAGCTTGATATTCTTTGTCTACTGTAGAATGTAGGGATACATTTTGCATATATGCTAGTTATCATATATGTATATATACAAGAGTACTCTGATCATATTAGTTTTTCAGCTATTGTTTATATATGCTGCAAGTATATATATATCCCCATTGTTCGTCTTTAATTACTTTTTATTCAACTTTCAAGCCTTTTTGATGTGTGCTTATTAGTGTTCCTAGGAAATACAGCACCAGAATATAAGCAAATTCCCTTCCAGAAGAAAAATAAAGCCAGTGCTACTCAGCTCTTCCAATATTCGACGTACTTTGTATTTTTCTTATTATCACATAATCTTTACCTGATATGTTTTCAACATTTGAATATATATGTGTGTGTGTCTGTGTGTTATACCTAGCTAGCTTAGCTATACATACTCCCAAAGGTCTTTGTCCATGGGAAAAGCAAGTGTAGTTGAGAGGGACTGTGTAGACCTTGTATATGGTCCTTCAACTTTATAGGTTCGAAAAGCCATTAGCGTCGTGCCCAGTCTTCTTAACTGGAATGATCTGAATTATATGGTTATAATTGAACTGAATTATATATCGACTTTTTCCACTATTTGATTAGCTAGCTCATTTTGTTACCTTAAGTTTGTTGCTTCTAAACTTTACGATGTCTCTAAGCATCGATTATGAGGCTAGTTGATCGATTTGATCGTTCATCTCTAGCTATTTGAGGATATATACACCTTAATTAGCTTTCACTTTTGAAGCAAATATATATAGAGATCATCATCTTGATATGATGCGGTGTTGGTGGCAAGATTTGGGAAATCTTTACCTGCCGCAATCATAAAGTAGATAATGAAAGACTTCTCACAAGTCCTTGTGCTCATGAATTACTGCAATTCCCTCTCCCCCTTTCAGGTAAGCAAGTACCTTCTGCGTTATAACTATTAGGTATTGTTAGCTTTTCACTAGGTTGAAACTCACTAATTCTTTGAGACGTACTTGCATTAATTATCGTAATTAATAAGGTATTGTAACAAATAGAAGGGATAAAGGAAAGGAATGCATTACACTTTGTCACAATGTGTACCACTAGATTCTTCTAGTATTGTTTTGTATGGCACAAACAAATAGTTGATATAGTGATTAGAATCTCTGTGATAAATCTCAAGCATAAGATCGAGTCTCGGCCTCGTTAGATTAATACTAACGAGAAAATCCCTCGGCAAGAGTTGTTACCCAAAAGATGAAGGAATTGGTGAGTGATCAGAACGAGAAAATAACAAGGGATTAAGAAAAAGCTAGGGTTCGACTCGAGAAACTGCAACAATATCATGTAATTAGTTTTGGTCTAACAATAGTGTTTCTAATAATCTGAAACAATGTCAACAACTCTTAACTTATAATTTCAGTTGTTAATGAGTTATCGTTGATTGATTAAAGTGTTTAACTGGTAACTTTAAAATCATAAATATATGTACCGTGTGTTATTAATAATTTTTTTTTTAAACTTGTAATTTCAGCATTATCAAGAGGTTCTAGCTAGCTGGCCATCCTAAGTGCATGGTACAAAATAGTTTACGATATTAATGAAAAACTCCAAGAAAATCAAATTGGAAACATGCATGAATCTTTGGTTACGATCACGAGGATAGATTGATGTGGTGATAAGTGACTCGTATGTTTTGGAATTATGGTGACTCATGGCCCATGCCAGAGAATAACACACGGTATTGTAGCAATTAGCAATGATGTACTTCAGTTCACCATGTCTATATCTCATATTTCCTCCATGGCCATGTACCTTTTCACTCACTTGGATCTTGTCCTGACTCCTCTCCCCTCGCTCCCCAGCCTCACGTAGACTCATCACTCACCTTCTCAATTGTTACGAAAGGAAGAAAGGAAAAAAAAAAGTATCATCACTTCACCCTGTACAACACCACTAGATTCAATATATATTGCTCCTCAAATCCAATGCATACATCTAAAACTAACTGTGTTATAGAGGTGGAAGTGTTCTTACCAGAGCATCGATCTATCTGATTGTTTATATGATTTAAGATTTAGGGTTTAGAGGTTAGGGCATCTCCAACAGGGGTACGCATACCCATACCTAAACCCAAAACTTAAAAAAACCTATCTCCAACAATCAAAACGTATACCCAATCTATACCAAAAATGGGTTCCTCCCAGTTCCCCGACCCAAAATGGGTCGACTGTGAAGGAGGAAACCCATATCCAGCAGTGCGGGACCCACGAGCCAGCAATAGCCAGCAGCTGCACCTGAAGAAACAGACAGTCGCAGAGGAGAGCAGAAGCAGACGCACGGGAAAGGAGAACAGCACCTGACGCGCGCTACAGGACAAAAAAACGGACGGAAGCAGCAACACGCGCCACCACGCGATGAAGGGAGCTGAGCTGGTGCGGGCCGTCCACTACCAGAAGAAAGGTTATAGCCGACAAAAAAAAAACCAGGCCGACGAAGCATTTTTTCGTCGGCTATAGTGGGCTTTAGCCGACGAAAATTTATTTCGTCGGCTAAGGTAAATTTTCGTCGGCTATGATGTCCACTTTAGCCGACGAAATTTTATTTCGCCGGCTATTTTAAATTTTCGTCGGCTATGACAAACTTTAGCCGACGAAAAAAACTTTCGTCGGCTAAAGAATTTATGTCGTCGGCTAAAGTTCACAAACCATGGCCGACGAAATATTTAAAAGTTTAGCCGACGAAATTCATAGTCGTCGGCTAAAGTGCTTTATATTTGCAGATTTGGCAGCAACAGCTCATTTAAAAAAAAAACGGGAAAAAAACGGAAGAAGAGAAAAGGGGAGAAAAAGTTTGGGTGTTGTCGAAATCTGTCCATAATCAGTTTGTGGAGCCATATATAGGTACGTATATGTATATATATGTTGATTAATTGAGTTTTATTTGAGTTGATCGATTTTAATTAGTGTGATTAATTGAGTTTATTGATTTTGATTGTGATTGAGTTGATTAATTTTGAGTACGTTGGATGTATATATATATGTGTTGATCGATTTGGTTGATGATTTGAATTGATAATATATATGAATTAATTTGTTGTTAATAAATAGTAGATATATATATATATATGTTAATATTAATTTATAATATTATTGTGTTGATATGGTATGAAGTTGTTGATGATATATATGAGTTCATAATGATAATTTTGTAATTAATTAGTTGTAGTACGTACGTAGAATATATATATACTAAATGAATTGAGATTTTATATATGGCATGAAATTTTATTAATAATTAGCTAGCAGCGTTATAAATATATATATATTTTGTTATATTTTCAGGATATGGATAAGAGTTGGATTTCGCTTCCAAAATGGGACAAAAGATACGGTGCAGGAGTTATGAGTTTTCTAGAATATGCGATGGATAATGCTAACGGGAATACAATTTTCTATTGCCCGTGCACGATATGTCAGTGTCGCAGCGATATGTATCGATTTCCCATTGACAAAGTATGGCAGCACCTGAGGAGTAACGGGTTTTGGGAGAAGTACACATGTTGGTTATATCACGGTGAAACATCATCAGGGGGTCCGCATGATCATGGCCAATTTTCCGAGACGGGCAGTGCTAGTACATCCAACGATCCAACAACGACATTCATCAACGACATGTTTCCTTATGAGAGCGGTGTATGCGCTCAAGGACAGTATATGCCTGACCCGGTGCAGCCCTTCCCTAGAGCTGTGAACACTGCTGGTATTGAAAAGTACAACAAACTGCTTGCTTTCCAACAGACCCATGTGTACCCCGGTTGTCAGAAGACCGTTCTTGAAAGTGTGATGGACGTAATGAGGATTAAAGTTGAGACAAAATCGACCGTGAAGGCTGTTGATGAGTATCTACAGTACACTGTTTCGATGCTGCCCAACGGTCATCGTCTTCCTACCACTCATCGGAAGGTCCGATGTATCCTGAAAGATCTTGGGCTTTCCTACATCAAGATCCATGCATACAGATATGACTGCGTTCTCTTTTGGGGTAAAGATCCAGAAGGGAATGACCTTGGTGGCCTTGACGCATGTCCGGTATGTCACACTGACAGATATAAGCTGACTCCTGCAGGCAACAGGAAACCTGTAAAGGTACTTCGGTATTTCCCTTTGACGGATAGGTCGGAGCGGTTGTACATGTCTTCACACACGGCCGAAGCGATGAGATGGCACGCTGATAGGGAATTGCATGACGAAGATACCCTTATACACCCTGCTCACGGTCAGGCTTGGAAGCATATAGACAGGGAGTTTCCTCAATTTGCGTCAGAGGTCCGAAATGTGAGGCTCGGGCTCTCATCCGACGGGTTCAACCCTTTTGGGAACATGAGTCTGCAATACAGTATATGGCCGGTGATTTTGGTACCGTACAACCTTCCCCCATGGATGTGCATGAAGAAGGAATACAATATGTTGAGTTTGTTGATTCCGGGGCCCGGTTATCCGGGGAAGTGTCTCGATGTGTACTTGAGACCTTTGATTGAAGAGCTTAAATTTTTGTGGGACGTTGGTCATCCCACTTATGACAAGTACACGCACGAGATGTTCCAGATGCATGTCATGGTTGTTGGCACCATCAGTGATTTTCCTGCCCGTGGGATGTTGTCGGGCAACGTTGTTAGGGGATACAAGGCTTGTCCAGAGTGCCTTAGCGATGAGGGGAGCAGCAGTCATTGCAACAAGATATGCAGATTGGGTCACCGTGCTTTCCTTCCATATGATCACGAATGGCGGTTCGATGAAAATGCATTTGATGGGACCGTAGAACACGGCGTGCCTCCCAGAAGATGGACGGGGGAAGACATTTTAGCGGTGCTTAATGAGTACGATTTTGGGCAGCTCAGCAATCATCCCAACATTGTGGCGGCAATACCTGAAAGACCCGACAGGTACAAATTCTGGACACATAAGAGCATATTCTGGGAACTCCCATACTGGAGTAAGTTGTTGATCAGGCACTACCTGGATGTGATGCACATAGAAAAGAATGTGTGCGACAGTGTGGTGGGCACAGTGCTGAACTTGGAGGGGAAGACGAAAGACGGTCCTAAGGCACGCATTGATCTAAAAAATGCGGAATAAGAAGACATTTGTGGTTGAAAGAAGGGAAGAAAAAAATGCCTCAAGCTCCTTACACCGTGAAGCCTGACCAGAAGAACCTAATTTTCAGGTGGATGAGTCGTGTGAAGTATCCTTCAGGCTATGCAGGAAATATTGCCCGGTGTGTGAACTTCCGGGACAATAAGATGTACGGGTTGAAGAGTCATGACTGTCATATCCTGCTACAACGTCTCTTCCCTGTTTTCATTCCACCGTTCCTTCCCCGTCAGGTGGTGGAGCCGTTAGTAGCGTTGGGAAGGTTTTTCCAGAAGTTATGCACACGGGAAGTGTCTCGATGTGACCTCCGGGAAATGCAAATGGACATCATTTATATCATGTGTAAATTTGAGAGGATATTTCCTCCAAATTTTTTTGACATCATGCCTCACCTGATGATCCATCTTCCCGAGCAATTGTTGCTTACCGGTCCAGTACACTACACTTGGATGTATCCCATGGAAAGGTACATTTTTTACTTTCATGAATTCCTCAATACATATACATGTTCAATAATCATAACATTTTGCAACGTAATTTAATTTTTCTCTACGGGTTTATGTTTATTGCATAATTATCCGTATTTACAGTTGAGATGGTTGGTTGCAGATGAACCATATTCAATCTGATGGTCACCCAAATTGGTCGCACGAACTAAGACTTCTAGCCATGAAGCCGATAGTCTCAAGAGTTTATCTGATGTGCAAGGTGAATGGCGTGCAATTTATATGCGAACAAAGAGACAGCAGAAAGAGAACACATAATTCTGGGGTCATGGCACATGGTGGGCGGAATGGAGTTGACTATTACGGTGTTCTTGATTCAGTGGTGGAACTCGTTTACGGTGAAGGCATGACAGTGCACCTCTTCAAGTGTAGATGGTTTGATACTAGGCCGCAGAGCATGAAGACCGATCAGTACGGAATATTATCGGTGAACACTGCTACAAGTTCTTACGAGGATGACCCCTTCGTTTTTGCCACATCGGTAAAACAAGTGTTTTATCTTGATGACCTTGCTAAGGGTGACGCGTGGAAAGTAGTCAACCTTGTGCACCCTCGAAACATTTATCGGGCGGCTACACTTGGAGAGGCCGAAGACGAGGAAGAAGATGTTGCGTATCAAGAGCCCAACGCAATAGGTATTCCTAACTCCTCTACCATTCGCCTTAATAATTTTAAAGCGGGTCGTTCGGTGCGAATTCGTGATGAAGAGCCAAGGCTTGTTGATGTTGATCCAAATCAAGAGTCAGACGAAGACTCTGGCGATGAGGAAATACATATATTACCAGAAATTAATTCTGACACCGAAGAAGACTCATCGGATGATTCCGATTACGAGCCTTAGTTTTGATGTATGATTCCGATTAATTTGTATAATTTTTCAAAGACTTTTTCCTTTATATTTTACACATGTTGAATTCATATTTCAGTTATTTTATATGAATTTTGGTGATACATGATGAACAGGGTTTTTTTAATGTATGGTTTATGAATATCGTCTGTTTTTTTTCCCCGTTTTTTTACTTTAGCCGACGAAATATACTATAATTCGTCGGCTAAGATGTTTTTTGCCGACGAAAAAAGCCTTAATTCGTCAGCCATAGATGTTTTTTATTTATTTTTATTACACACTTTAGCCGACGAAATAAACTGTGATTCGTCGGCTTACCTTTCTTAGCCGACGAAAAAAGCCTTAATTTCGTCGGCTAAACTTGTTTTTTTATTTTTTTAATTACTCACTTTAGCCGACGAAATACACTGTAATTCGTCGCCTAATATGGTTTTTGCCGACGAATAACCTAATAATTCGTCGGCAATAGTTATTTTTTAATTTTTTAATTACATACTATAGCCGACGAATATGTTAGGGTATTCGTCGGCTAAACCCTAAAATATTTCTATTACCTACTATAGCCCTATGTTCGGTGGTTATTTTGAGTAAAAATTTTATACGACTTGTTGCGTGTCATCTGTTTAAAACTATTTTCAGTTGGAGGTCCGGCCAAAATACGTAATTTAGACGGTCGAACGACTTTTTCCGTGCGTTTAGGGGTTTGACTTACGAGATTGACTGTCCGGATCGAGCCCTTATTCTTTTCGGATCAAGTTGATTTTTTTCTCATACATGTATTTTATCATGATGGTCAGATCTGACGGCTGGATTTGTGTTTCTCAAGTTTGATCATCACGATCACAACATGTGTACTAATGTTGTATAACTTGTTTACCAAGTGTTATGTAAATGTTCCTTTTCAAAAACAAACTATACGTAGATCCTTCAAACGTAAAAAAGTCGTGAAATAAGACATGACTAGAATGGTGAAATACGTCTACGGTTGAAAATCATGGTATTCCGGTCATGTCTCGGTGCCGATAGTTGCGGTCAATGCAATTTTCCATTCTTTCTCCCTATGGGTAGCCCCGGGTTCGGTGGTTATTTTGCGTAAAATTTTTATACGACTTGTTGCGTGTCATCGGTTTAAAACTATTTTCAGTTGGAGGTCCGGCCAAAATACGTAATTTAGACGGTCGAACGACCTTTTCCGTGCGTTTAGGGGTTTGACTTACGAGATTGACCGTCTGGATCGAGCTCTTATTCATTTCGGATCAAGTTGAATTTTTTCCCATACATGTATTTTATCATGATGGTCAGATCTGACGGCTGGATTTGTGTTTCTCAAGTTTGATCATCACGATCACAACATGCCAAATGTATAAAGGTTTAGCCGACAAATTTCAAAGGTTAAGCCGACGAATTTCAAAGGTTTAGCCGACGAATTTCAAAGGTTTAGCCGACGAATTTCAAAGGTTTAGCTGACGAATTTCAAATGTTTAGCCAACGAATTTCAAAGGTTTAGCCGACGAATTTCAAAGGTTTAGCCGACGAATATATGTATAGCCGACGAAATTTTAATCTTTAGCCGACGAACAAATTATTTCGTCGGCTAAAGTCCTCGGGTTTTTATTGCGAACCCTAGCCTCCTCCCTCATTTCTGCAGTTTTTCAACCCTAGCCTCCTCCCTCCCGGTCTCCTCCCTCCTCCCTCCCTCTCCCGTCGCCGCCTCCTCCCTCCTCCCTGCCTCCCGGTCTCCTCCCTCCCTCCTCTCTCTGTAAAGCTCTGCCGTTTCTCAACTCTCACCCGATTGCAGGTAACATCTACTCCTTCTACTTTGATTAATGTTTTGGGTTCAAAACTTTATATTTGGTTCCCATATTAATTTAATTTTTGTTTATACATTGTTATACTAGATCTTAATTTGTTCATATAGATGAAATTGAACATAAGTGTGGATTTTGATTTGGAAATTGATCTAGGTTTTTGATTTGCTGTTGATGGACTATTCTGCATATTAGTCCTACTAGAGGATTAATTAGGCCGAATAACTAGCGTAATGATAATTAAGAAGCTGCTGGATCAGCATAAGGTTTAATCGTGTAGATAATCTCATTCATCGTGTAGATAATTTAATTTGTGTTAATTTAATTATGTTAGTTTATGTGTTTATTTTTGAATATATGTGTTTATTTTTAAATATATGTGTTAATTTATTTTTGATTTCGAATTTAGTTTTACGATATGTTAGTTAATTTATGATGAGCATAATATATATAATATTGTTATGTAAGTAAAATATATATATATATATATATATATATATATATATATATATCTATATATATATTGGTATGTGTATCTATTTATTGAATAAGTATAATTTTAAAAATGTATAATTTTTTATAAAACAATGACAAAATAATCTAAAGCCTTTGATTAATATTTTAAATAGGATGAGCGGCTTTTTTCGATCGAAGAAGAGTTCGAAGGGCCAAAGGTCCGAATCGTCTGAGAGAACCTCTAGCAACCCTCAAACGACGTTTCAGGGCCACATGACAGCCAGACGTGCGAGCCTTCTGGAGACGGCGCCGGAGGTGCCCCTTTCATCGAGGCAGGCGGCCGTCCCTCGTTCCCCGAGGCCCTTGTGGCCTCAGACGGAGGTGTCTGCACCTCGTATGCCCGAGATACACCGGGCGCCCACTCCGGGTCCTACTTCTTCGGATAGTGGGTCATCTGGGGTACAGATGCCGCCGCCTCATCTGTTCCTTCCGCGGATGATACCGGCGATACCTGTAGTCGATGGCTCAGGGACGCCGATTTATCCACTGCCCCCGCCAGTGGCTCCATCAGCGGCGTACCGGTTCCTGCCTTTTGATACGCCTCTTATTTCTGCGAGGGTATCATCATCGGCGACAGAGCCGGAATCCGTCGCGAGCTCCTCAGGTAATCAGTGATGCATGATTACTTTTAAAGGGTCATATATATTTTAATAATCAATTTGGCCGAATCATGTCATAGGCACAAAGAAGAAGAGAGGCCCCGTCACAGGGAAAGCTCTCGAGAAGATGGTGAGTACCATGGGAAGGATCCCCATCGATACTGACGGGGATGACCACGCAGTATCGGGCGGGAAGTCGAGGATGTACTCCGGCGGCGTGGGTGCTCTCATTAGGGATAAAGTCTCTATGTTGTGGTCCGACTGGGGCGAGGTCCCGCAGGAGGTTAAGGACATGGTCCACAACGCGATGTCGGTGAGTTTATAAAATAATATTATGTATTAAATTGTTGATTTCTCGAAAAGCTAAACTAATAATAATCGGTTAAATGCAGGTGTGGTTTGAGGTTCCCGAGCACCTGAGGGACAGCTGGGCCGACGTTGTGCATGGGGGAAGGTACGTTGGGAAGTTAATGAAAAACAATTTTGTATGTGATATTAATAATATTTCTAATATTTTTGTTGTATCTGTAGGTACAAGGAGTGGAAGAACGAGCTGCGGACCCATTGGACTAAGCACGGGAACGCACGTTCTGGTACCCCTACTGAGTTCCAGTACAGGGAGTACGAGTGGCGTTGGCTTCTGACATCAGATTTCAACAACCCTCGTAAACAGGTATTTAAATAAATTAGTTAGTTAATTTAAAAATAAGTACGTGCGTTTTAAAATATTCTACTAATAGTTTACTTTTTTCTTTGAAGGCGGTTTCCCGGGTGAACGCTCAGAACCGGCAACGCAACACAAGGAACCATCATGCCGGTTCTAGACCGTTCGGTGTCTTCATGGACGAGGCAGCCAAGGAACATCCAAAAGTCAACCCCTACGTCTATACGTACGAGAAGGCATATCCTAACTCCCAGGAGGATATTGTAAGTCACTTTACGTTTTTAAATTTTTAAATTTATGTAAAAATTTTAATTAATAATTTTTTTCCTATCCATATAGGCGAGGGTTAGGGAGGCTAGTGACGAGGTCCTGAGTACCTTAGTGAGGGAGGCATGGCCGGACACGCAGGATTCCGAGATGTCCGAAGCCATGTCCCGGATCGACAATTCGGATCCGACGATTGGGGCGAGGATCATGGGCATAGCCTTCCCACCGAGAGAAAACAACTTCTACTGCCGAGGTCTAGGAAAGAGAGGCGAGGGGGTCCTGAAGACCACTCCAGGATTTCAACGAAAGGCAACCTCGACCAGTAGCTGCACCATGTCCACGATCAACAGGACGACTCAGCTAGAGTCGGAAGTTCAGAGACTACGAGAACAACAAGCTGCTCAAGCTGCTCAGGCAGCCTCGCAGGCAGCCTATATTGCCTCGCAGACAGCCTTTAATGCTGCGCAGGCAGCCTATGTTGCCGAGTTACATGCCATCCAGCAGGCCCAGCAGCAGCAGATGATCCAGTACATGCAGGACTTTGCAGCTGCCCAGATTCAGGGACTTCCGCCTCCGCCCATGCCTCCGCCCATGCCTCCGCCCATGCCGCTACCCCAGCCGCCGCAACCTCCGCAGCAGCCCCCAGAAGATGACTTTAATTTAGACGATATAGACTTTACGTAGTTGATATATACTTTTATGTAAATTGATACTTTTATGTAGTTCATATATTCTTTTATGTGTTTGTTGTTGGTTATATGAAATTGTTAAATATGTCTTTTGCAGCTTGCATGGAATGGTAATTCAGAAATTTCGGGGGTTTTTTTTTACTGGAATGCACTTATAGCCGACGAAAAAAGCCATAATTCGTCGGCTAAAGTTTTTTTTTTAAAAAAAAAAAAAGTTTAGCCGACGAAATAAGCTTTAATTCGTCGGCTAAATGCCTCTAAAGCCGACGAAAAACACAATATTTCGTCGGCCATAGATGTTTTATATTTTTTTATTACAAACTTTAGCCGACGAATATTTTAAATATTGTCGGCTAAGGTATGGACTATAGCCGACGAATAATGTCGTCGGCTATAGTTCATACTTTAGCAGACGAAATAATGTCGTCGGCTATAGTATGACTATAGCCGACGAAATAATGTCGTCGGCTAAAGGTTGGACTATAGCAGACGATATTATTTCGTCGGCTATAGTATGACTATAGCCGACGAAATTTTTTGTCTCGTCGGCTAATGTCATTACAGACGACCCTTTCCCGACGACACTATAGCCGACGAACCTTCGTCGGCTAAGGTTGTAGCCGACGAATTTTTTTAACAGGCCGACGAAAATTTTTCGTCGGCTACAATGCCTGTTCTGTTAGTGGTCCCACGTGAGCTCGACTAGGTTTAGGTATGGGTATGGGTTTAGGTTTTGATATAATGGTTGGAGATGAAATATGAATTTGAATAGTAATAGGTTTGAGTGACTCAAAATATAGGTATAAGTATGAGTATAGAAAAGATTGTTGGAGATGCCCTTACTTTCCGGAGTTTCGACTTGATGTTATGTCAATTGTCAAATAAATGTAAATTGAATCAACTAATTAAATTGCAAGTATCTGTTATACAGAAACTAATTACACCTCAAATTGTTGCAAATTCACCGTCTAAAAGGAAATCAAAAAATGTGTTGCTGGATTACGTAGCTGCTTAGGGTTTATAGCTTTCAATTAATTTGACAACTTACCTAAGCACTACTAGAAGAAAGGCTTTAGCCGACGAAAATAAAAAAACCAGGCCGACAAATTTTTTTTTGTCGGCTAATTTAAAATTTTCGTCGGCTATGGTCAACTTTAGCCGACGAAATTAATATTTCGTCGGCTGAATAATTTTTTTCGTCGGCTAAATAGTCTGTGAACTTTAGCCGACGAAATTTTTAAAAGTTTAGCCGACGAAATTTTTAAAAGTTTAGCCGACAAACTTTTTAAACTTAAACAGATGAAATTTTTAAAAGTTTAGCCGACGAAATATTATAATTTCGTCAGCTAAAGTGCCTTATATTTGCAGACTTTAGCCAACGAAAAAAAAACCAGGCCGACGAATATCGTCTGTTTTTTTGAATGTATTTTTTCATTTAGCCTACGAAATACACTATAATTCGTCGGCTAAGATGGTTTTTTCCGAGGAATAACCTAATATTTCGTCGGCTATAGTTATTTTTTAATTACATACTATAGCCGACGAATACGTTAGGGTATTCATCGGCTAAACTCTAAATTTTTTCTATTACCTACTATAGCCCTATATTCGGTGGTTATTTTGCGTAAAATTTTTATACGACTTGTTGCGTGTCATCGGTTTAAAACTATTTTCAGTTGGAGGTCCGGCCAAAATACGTAATTTAGATGGTCGAACTACCTTTTCCGTGCGTTTAGGGGTTTGACTTACGAGATTGACCGTCCGGATCGAGCCCTTATTCTTTTCGGATCAAGTTGAATTTTTCCCATACATGTATTTTATCATGATGGTCAGATCTGACGGTCGGATTTCTGTTTCTCAAGTTTGATCCTCACAATCACAACATGCATACTAATGTTATATAACTTGTTTACCAAGTGTTATGTAAATGTTCCGTTTCAAAAACAAACTATACGTAAACCTTCAAACGCCAAAAAGTCATGAAATAAGATATGACGAGAATATTGAAATACATCCACGGTTGAAAAATCATACTATTCCGGTAAATATTCGGTGCCGATAGTTGCGGTCAATGTAATTTTTCATTTTTTCCCCCTATGAGTAGCCCTATATTCGGTGGTTATTTTACGTAAAATTTTTATACGACTTGTTGCGTGTCATCAGTTTAAAACTATTTTCTGTTGGAGGTCCGACCAAAATACGTAATTTAGACGGTCGAACGACCTTTTCCGTGCGTTTAGGGGTTTGACTTATAAGATTGACCGTCCGGATCGAGCCCTTATTATTTTCGGATCAAGTTGAATTTTTTCCCATACATGTATTTTATCATGATGGTCAGATCTGACGGTTGGATTTCTGTTTCTCAAGTTTGATCATCACAATCACAACATTCCAAATGTATAAAAATACTTTTAGCCGACGAATTTCAAAGGTTTAGCCGACAAATTTCAAAGGTTTAGCCGATGAATTTCAAAGGTTTAGCCGACGAATTTATAAAGTTTAGCCGACGAGTTTAGAAGGTTTAGCCGACGAATAGGTGTATAGCCGACGAAATTGGTATTTTTAGCCGACGAAATTGGTATCTTTAGCCAACGAAAATATATGGAAAGTTGTCGGCTAAAGTCGAAAAATTTTCAAAATTTTCAACCAAAATTTTTTGGAGGTCAACCAAAATTTTCAAAGGACTTTAGCCGACGAAAATATATGAAAAGTCGTCGGCTAAAGTCGAAAAATTTTCAAAATTTTAAACCAAAATTTTTTGGCGGTCAATCAAAATTTTCAAAAGAGTTTAGTCGACGAAAATAAAGAATTTTATCGGCTAAAGTTCTTTATATAGGCGAAGATGGATGGTAAGAAGTCTATTATATGCCAGATTTTCTTCTCGGCCTAGCTCCGCCGTCAAGCCACCGGAGACCGTCACACTTGTCCCAAAAGCTTCGCTGTCATCTCTACTTCATTGCTGGATAGGTGGTGCATCGAGTGGGGCCTCCGTGAGGGTTAAATCGAGCTCCAAAACTCCGCCGGTTCGGATTAGGTGTCGATCGAATTTCTCCTTCCTTAGATCACCATTTGGTGAGTTCTATATGTGGATAAGTTGAGTTTGATTAGTACTATATTCCCCTAGAATTTGGTAGCTCGATTCGGTGTGTGTGAAGAGAATCGAAGATTTGAAGTTTTTAGGGTTTAAAATTGGGGATTTATATATTTTCAGTCGATTGACCTGTTTAGGCTTAGAATTGAGCTTCGACTTCTTCTAGAAAGTTGTTCGAAATGTTGAGAGGAAGATTCTGTGAAATTTTGGTCGTGATTGGAGGTGGCCGAAAGTTTCTGCAGTTTTTTTTTCAAAACCCAGCAACTTTAGCCGACGATATTTAAACACTATATTCGTCGGTATTGTTATTTTTTAATTTTTTTTATAAGGTTTAGCCGACGAATTATGGCATGTTTCGTCGGCTATAGTCATTTTTTAATTTTTTATAAGGTTTAGCCGACGAAATATTTTATATTTCGTCGGCTATAATTATTTTTTTAAATTTTTTTACAAGGTTTAGCCGACGAATAACCTAATATTTCGTCGGGTATAGTTATTTTTTAATTTTTTTATAAGGTTTAGCCGACGAAATATTTTATATTTCGTCGGCTATAGTTCTTTTTTTAAATTTTTTACAAGGTTTAGCTGACGAAATATACTATGTTTCGTCGGCTATAATTATTTTTTTAAATTTTTTTACAAGGTTTAGCCGATGAAACATACTAAATTTCGTCGGGTATAGTTATTTTTTAATTATTTATTACGCACTTTAGCCGACGACATGTTTTTCGTCGGCTAACTGTGGGACTATAGCCGACGAAAAAAAAATTTCGTCGGCTAAAGTCATCACAGACGGCCTTTTCCCGACGACACTATAGCCGACGAAGGCTCGTCGTTTAAGGTCTTAGCCGACGAATTTTTTTAACAGACCTACGAATTTTTTAACAGGCCTACGAATTTTTTGTCGGCTAAAGTGCTTTTTCTGGTAATGAAGGTTTGATTAATTAATTAGCTCATTATTGGGATGTAATTGTGTGCCTTTGCACGCCAATAAAGAGACTGCATATGAATTACGAATAATGATCATCATGTTTCTTGTTCTTTCACTATGCGAGAGTCAATCATTCACAAGAAAATTTCATTATTTTAAGGTGCCTCCTCCTTTTTCTACTTATTATTTTCAAAATTCTCTTTTAATTTCCTTCTTGTTTATTATTTATCATTCTTTAAACAATTCATGTATGCTTAAGCTAATATGCAATCCATGACGGTTAAAAACCCTAATGTGACCTAAGCGAGTCTTTGGAAAACTGGGTACGTAATCCAGCTTCGAAGAAGAAAGAACTCGTGGCTTAGACTGCTTGAAATGTTAGACCGTCGTTAACAAATATGCAGAAGAAGAATGGTAGAAGGCATGCTTTATATACATGGAGAATAGTTAGAACCTAGGGTTTGGACCATTTATAGCAATTAGGTTTTAGTGGAAGGGCTAAGCATCCTATAAACCCAATAATTAAGTAGATGACTTCACATTTTCTTTGTATAAACGAATGAATGGTAATTGGCATCTTAGATTCTTAGTCAAGTCTCGCTGTCCTCTCGTATGTCCAGTTGCAGTTAGGTTGCCCACTATAGAAAAAGCCAATAAGTTCTTTGGACCAACCACGCATAGTCAAAATATATATTGCAAATTACATTACTGCTCGATTATTATGTAGAACTATGGTTGAAAATTCGAGTTCTAATTCTTGACTAAGTATTAATAAAATGATCTCTCTGGTTATTCTGCGTTTATGTATTAGGGTTTAGTCATATAGAATTTGCTTTGATGACTATATATATATATATATGGTATAAAATATGACACTTTGGTACTCTAGAAGGTTACAACACTCGTAAATGAACTACGGGTCGATAGCTTCATTTTACTCTACAATTCCAACGGATGCTGCTGGGCATGCAAAGGGGAATGAAATCAAAGCAAATGAAAACGTGAAAACAGATAACGTACGTACTGCTAATACCATTTGACTAGGAGAGATGGATGATAAATGGTGATTTTTCTCAAAGGTTTGTTCAAATTTTCAATCCATTGTGGGGAAGTAAGGGATTACCTTTCTTCCTTGGACAAAAATTAGGCTAAAGCTAATAATTAATATCCCATGTGGTTTGGAACTCATTTCCAGTGTTGTTAGGGCCGAGTATCGATCACTCAAGATATTGCGTATGTAGTTTTATAATGTCCAATAATAGGTACCACTGTTGTTTGCGATAATGGGGATTTCAGTTTCACTGCATAACTAGACATGGAAACATTATCCATGTCTGACTCAAGAGGTCACCAGTAGTTCTCATGAACCCTACATGTTCCCCACTATATATATTTCCACATCGATCTCATAGCTCTGAATTGTAGAAGATGTATGTAGCAGGTGATTATTGGTAGCCAGCAATAGCCACTCAGATCGAGTTGAGACGTTATGTCTCTTCTAAAGCCACAATCACAGATATGCAAGTTCTTTTAGTTCGATCTTCCTGTCATATTTGGATTACGAGCTTGAAAGTATTTATAGCTAGAAAATTAACGTAGACAATGACCCAATATCTTGTACGTATGTAACGAAACAAAAACATCAAAATTTATTCCCGGCACCGCAGGGACAGGTGCACCACTCATCACAGTCATTCAATTTGCCACGGGTTGCCTCAGTAGATCTGTTGTTGTTAACTTAAACAGAGTAACCGGAGGTAAAAAGAAAGAGAAAGGGGCTTGATCGTTTAAACAAGTTTTAGTGACTTCTTAGATTCTCACTTTCTAAAAACAAAACCGTACTTGAATAATTGCTGCAAAAATACAATATGACTTCAAATTTATTGTCTTATGAATCAATGAAAAGTAGCTTAAAACTGACATTTATTGACACGACCCACCCCAGATTTCACCCTGAAACCCAAGGTAAATCCTGCGGGGTCCACCTTCAAAGAAAATTTACCGAAAATTCGGCATAACCTTCTTTGAAAATGGACAACCCTTACCTGAAAAATTCAACTTAACACTTCTAAAACCAAACGAACCAGCCTCAACACCTGGAGCCTTCCTACTCTCCAAGATCAACACATCTCCCAATATAACAATTACTCACTAAACTAATCCCACAACCAAAAATAAACAACATTAATTCACTAACTGATTATCAGAGCATATCTAGAGTTAAATAAAAAAACAATAAATAAAGAATATGCGGAAGCAGCCTCTGACTATGCCTCGACTCCATGTACGTTCGACCTCACTTAGACTGAGCCTGCAATCTGGGCATTTAAAACCAAAGGGCCCAGGGGAAAGTAATTTAAAAACGTTAGAGTGAGTGGACGAAAATAAACATAAGATAAGAAACCAAAATTTAAATATTTTCCCACTTTCCAATATGCCATAAATTCGTTGCATGCAAATGTCAACAAAAATCTTTCATTAAGAAGATCCCAAGAAGACGGACTAGCCCCGCTAGTCAAATTAATGACAAAGATAAATAATAACCTTCATAGAAGAAGGTACCAAAACAAGGGCTAGTCAAATCAACAACGATAAATAAGAAACAGCTATAGCCATACAAGTGAGCCTCCCAGACTCGGTTGCCTCCCAAGTAATAATACTCTCATACTCCCTACACCTTCAGGTTATGATAACCGAGAGGAGTAGGGCTTGCGTGATGTCGTCGACTACATCACATCACCCGAAGGCGGAAATGGCTTGAGTAACCCCACTTAAAACGTGGGAGTTACATCGCCTCGAAAGGCGGAACGACATGCTAGCATGAATAATATTGATCCAACAAGTATGGCATAAATAAAGAAACATAATCCATGTGAGTTTCCCCGAAACTCATAATTAAAGCATAAGTACGATTCCCAACCGTACTCAAAGAATTCAAAGAGTAAAGAAACTAATTAAATTCAACGACGTGTCCCACACGTTAAAATGCTCAATGAAATAAATAACTTCAATGATTATCATCTTTCCAAAAACCAAATAATATGCAATTCAGTATGAAACCTCAATCCGGAAATCATAAAGAAAATTCCAAACTCAAATATCTTATTATCAATCCGAGCTCAAATCATAAATTCTGACCAACATTTAATCCATGCATCAATCTCGAATAAATTCCAAGATCATTTCATATACCGAAGTTATAATATATGCTCGGAAAATAAAATACTAACATATAAAATCTTGCATGCATATTAATTAAAAACCAAGATGTCCACTCATAGATTTAGGCCTAAGCCTGACGAATTCTGAATCACTACTCAAGCGAGGTTCCCTTTGTATCCTGGCACAATAAATATGCTTAGGACCAAACATAAATTCTGGAAACTTAAACATTTGAAAATAAACACCCAAATCTCTTCTGCTTAACCCACTACTCTAACTAGGGTTAAGCTCACCGGATTTCCACCAAACTCCACCATAACCTTAATTCCTCAATTCTAACATTTTAGAATAAATATCAAAAAAATCCAACGGCCGGATTTTAATTCTAATAACTGGCAAAAACCTTAATCTTTTAAAATCCCCAAACCTTAACAAAACTCCTCCAAAAATTTAAAACTATACTTCATTAGACTCCTCTCATTAAAACAAACCCAAAAACTTGAAAATCAACCTCCAAGTGGCGGCGCCGCCGCCAGCGGCGGCCTGCAGCCGTACTCCGGTAGCGTCCATTGCCTCCCAAAATTCAACAGAATAATCCTCTCATCAAGCACAACAACTTTCATAACTAGCACTTAGTCCAATTCTAAGCTTAACTAAGGTAATCGAATCAAAACCTCCATAAATCCCTAAAATTTCAATTAAATATATCTCCACACTAAGATCGAATTAAGTCGATTCCTTTTTAGGGATCACTAACCTTGATGAGAGCTACTAGATGAGCCAAGTTTCACAATCTATGGTGGCCGGAGGTAGGAGCTCCGGCGAAGGAGCAGTCGGCAGCTCGGGCTGAATTCCCTTCAATCGGTGGCGTCCCAGGCGCGGTCACCAGCCCAGAATGAGAGAGGGGACAACAGGGGTCCGAACGGAGGTGGTCCGGCGGTCTGCAGTGGCCGGACGGCTGCGCCAGACGGAGCTGAAGTCTCCGGTGGGAGAGAGAGCTCGGGGGACTCGGGAGAGAAAGGAGAGAAGGGAGAAAGAGAGAGAGTGAGAGTTGGGCTTTGACCCACTCTTCATCCGGTCCAAACTTAAAAACACCCACAAAATAAAGCCTACTAGAATTTACCTCTTTTTACCAATATAGTAACTTTCGTTTTAGACCATAACTTCTTCATACGAACTCCGTTTTAAGCATGCCGTGTGTCCACAAACTCCGTTTAACATCCTCTAAGACTTTCAGGAAGGAAGTTTTCCCGTATTCCAAACGGAAGAAAAAGTTAACTTTTGGAGTCTTAAATAGTAAACGGTTATTTAAAACGGTATAATGTCAAAGTAACCCATAAGTAAATAACCGCAAATTGACTTAAGAACCGGGATGTGATAATTCTCCCCTCCTTATAAAAATTTCGTCCTCGAAATTTCAAATCATGCAAAAGAGGGTAGAGATTACTGTTTTTCTCCTCAGACTCTAATAAGCACTAAGCTAAATCATCCCATCAATGCTCTTCAAACTTTCTTCTATCACAAATTTTATCTTTTCACTTGTGGAAACAATTAATCAAATTCTTTTCCAATTATATAGACACGTCAAAATTTATCTGCCAAACCCGAGGCGTGAGCATATGCTTTAACAAATCTTAAACTTAAGATCAACTGAAATACTCTGCCAACACTCCACATGGCACCACTCACATAACACATTGCTCCTCGACTTACCTTCCTCTAAATGAATGACTTGCCTGATTGTAATTACTTATGACACACAACCCCAAATCACATGGATGACTTTGACTTTCGTCAAGTCAAAATGGTCAATAACTTTCATAATTTACCAAACTATCTTACTTTCGTTACAAACTAATCAAAACAAAACTCGATCTTTTTGCATCAAAATTGGACTTTCACCACCTATATGATTGGTCACAATCGTTAAGCTGTTCAGCGAATATCTCCCTTATTGCCAAATTACGCTAATGCGATCTTATAATACCAAACCCTTATTCTGAATATCTCTTGCAACTCAAATTGTATCCATACATCAATGACCTCCCAGGTCCTACCCAGATCAAGTGGTCTCACCACAATTCGATCATGTATGAATACGCATCACAAGAAAGCCATTTACATGCCTGATACAATTTACCATTTATGCCAACTGATTAACAAGCCTTGACTCAAAATATTTCTCGAGTCACCAAGGATCTTTTTCCTTTAAAGATAAACAACCAACCAATCATTTTATTATTTCCGATAATTCGCCCCGCGAATTAATCATTACTAACCTATAACAACCGTTGGAATCTCATCCTTAAATAATAAATTCAACAGTCGCCACCAACAACTACTTACAAGCACAAGAAAAATATCACTCTCAAAATCGATCAACATATCTCAAACTGGCACCTCCAAAAATGAGAAAAATACGATGATTAGGCGTATGACGATACCTTAGTAGTTACGAGTATCTCCTCGTACGAACCGAGTTCATTCATACTTGCATGCAAACTAGTCTTTAGGATACAATAACTTTCCATAAACAAGAAGAGATAAGTTGCTCATTGCTTACTGCAACAATTCAGGTTGCTTTTACTACAACACGCGTCTGCAATTATCACCATCATCTTATTAATACCAGTTGATCAAACGGAAGATAATCGAAATAGTGAATTTCACGCTAGTCAACGAAATATGAGGATCACAATTGAAATTTCACTATTTGATGACTTGCTTCTCGCGTTTTATCATGCATAATAGCGACTAAGTATCAACTCAAGTCGAGGAACAAGAATTTTCAAGTAACGGCCCCGCCATTACGCATAATGTTAAGAAAAATCATCGCTGGGCTATATTTCTCTCACATAATTATGCATTGTTAATGATGCCAAAGATCACAAACACCTATTCGCAATTCCTGAGTAGAACTTTGCTCCATAATTTCTCGTTATCGATAACAAACGTCGAAATCCCATTAATAAATCGTACCTACTAATAGCTGCCAAAGCACAGAAATTCCCGCATTAACTATAAAGTCAAATCACTTTAAGTACTCACCTGATAACCACACTAACAAATAAAATACAAACTCCGAGTTGACCGAATTGAGTGTCAGCCTAGCTGATGTTGGCAGTCTATCATTCAACACTAGATAGTCCTCTCTTGCTGCCTCCAAATGATGCAAAGTGATTTCCTTTCTTCTATTTGGCTGCTAGTTCTGACTAGCTTAATCAAGCAGGTCCATAACATCCAAGGAAGCTAAGAGCACCAAAACTAGGGTCCTACACTCAGGTCGCCAAAACGACTAGATGCCAAAGATAATTACTCTTCGTAGAATGCCGAATTTTACGAATGCGTACAAAAGTCTGTAACACCTTTCTAGATAAGATATGATGATCAGCAATCATGAGTTGGACTGCACCCCGCAAAGCCCGACTCTTCAACTCATGCCGAAAATTTACTTAGAACACCCCAGGTCATCGACGATACTCATCGATTGCCACATGCACTGCTCCAGTAATTACCTCAAAGAATCTAGGGTCTAAAAAGACAATCTAACATTAAGTCACACTCTTCACATAAGAGAGATACCCCGAATCTCCTCGATTCATGTGCTACTCCTCGAGCAATGTAAAATTGACGGCCGCATGCTCCATCTTAAAATTGCGCGTCGACCGCATTATCTTCTGCGTAACGCTCAAGTGGAAGCATAGAATTGCTGGAATCCGATAAAACTTCGACAACCACTTATAGTCTCGACCTATCAATTTCACCACTTCAATACTCCAAACAGAAGCTACAATCGTGGGATATACTACCTTAAGATCAACACCTCACTCAACCTCTTAGGAATTATCCACATCAGCTAACAACAGTAGCTAAAGCGAAAAATAATTATTTCAAGATCAATAACTCTAATTACACCGCTTAAACTATCCTTGTGTATCATCATACACATTACCAATCCAAATTTATCCTGACACTCTTCTCCTAACAATCACTCGACTCGATACCACGATTTCCTAACCAACCACACTTCGAATTTACATCTTCAACCTTACTTACACCAATGATTAAGGATATCAAAGATCGAGATTTCTTTTAGACGATAATGATTCGTCAGTAATCTCCTGCCACAACCAAAAGACTTAAGAGCTGGAATGAGTCATTTCCAAACACTATTTTGTTCAAGACTAACTTATATCAATCAACCCAAAACAATATCGCTTAAAATAAATATGGACACCCATTTACGCTTCTTCGATAAATTTATACAACTTTGGTCTCCATATTCTGAATTGTTCCATAACTCTTTTTACCTATTGACAGAACTGACACCTATACACAAAAGTTGCACTTTCCTCTTATTCCCTTCATTCCCCACGCTCAGTCATTTGACCACAAATATATTGCTTAAAACGAAATAAATTCAACATTTGTTACTGAAAAATCAAAGTGACCACTACTATCTCACCTCTGCTGCACCACTATATACCAACGCCATTTACACTTACAATACTTCCAAAACACTCAACATAGACAGGGGAGCAAATCCCAAATTTATAGATACCGGACCTAAATCGACCAACAACAATTTCAAAAATCACTCTTCAATGCATAAACCAAACTTTCACAGCCCCATAAAATACATCAAGTAATCTCCACAATTTATTCGCTCAAGCAATAGCTTTCCACATTTTATCTCAAAACAAAGCAACCCTTACATGTTAACACCTTTAAGATATCTCTTATTTCCGCACCAACCTTGACTAGATATTTCTCAATCTTTCGTTCACAAGCATGCCCCTTTCTGTTATTAATATCTGCAAAAAGGCTCAACTCGCCATTTAAATAAAAGTCAACAACTCAATAAATAAATAATAGAACTCAGCAAATTCAGGTCACTTCCCCAACTCATAACTGAACTCAAAATCTCCCAATTCACTTATTTTCCCATTACTCGGAAGATAACGAAGATACTCTTTGAGGTCAGCATACAGAGGCATAGTCATAGAAATATAGACATTTATGGCACACTACCGTCCATAAATAAGATAAGAACAACTACCTCACATACTTAATAAACACCTAGCATCTTATGCATATAATGCTAATGGATCCGCCGTGGTTGGACCATCACTCTATAGACACTAAGTATTACCAAATATATGAGGTAGTGATAGGAATCAGATAACCTAATGCTCTGATACCAACTGACAGGACCCACCCCGGATTTCACCCTGAAACCCAAGGTGAATCCTGCGGGGTCCACCTTCAAGGAAAAATTACCGAAAATTCGGCATAACCTTCCTTGAAAATGGACAACCCTTACCTGAAAAATTCAACTTAACACTTCTATAACCAAACGAACCAGCCTCAACACCTGGAGCCTTCCTGCTCCCCAAGATCAACACCTCTCGTATGTCCAGTTGCAGTTAGGTTGCCCACTATAGAAAAAGCCAATAAGTTCTTTGGACCAACCACGCATAGTCAAAATATATATTGCAAATTACATTACTGCTCGATTATTATGTAGAACTATGGTTGAAAATTCGAGTTCTAATTCTTGACTAAGTATTAATAAAATGATCTCTCTGGTTATTCTGCGTTTATGTATTAGGGTTTAGTCATATAGAATTTGCTTTGATGACTATATATATATATATATGGTATAAAATATGACACTTTGGTACTCTAGAAGGTTACAACACTCGTAAATGAACTACGGGTCGATAGCTTCATTTTACTCTACAATTCCAACGGATGCTGCTGGGCATGCAAAGGGGAATGAAATCAAAGCAAATGAAAACGTGAAAACAGATAACGTACGTACTGCTAATACCATTTGACTAGGAGAGATGGATGATAAATGGTGATTTTTCTCAAAGGTTTGTTCAAATTTTCAATCCATTGTGGGGAAGTAAGGGATTACCTTTCTTCCTTGGACAAAAATTAGGCTAAAGCTAATAATTAATATCCCATGTGTTTTGGAACTCATTTCCAGTGTTGTTAGGGCCGAGTATCGATCACTCAAGATATTGCGTATGTAGTTTTATAATGTCCAATAATAGGTACCACTGTTGTTTGCGATAATGGGGATTTCAGTTTCACTGCATAACTAGACATGGAAACATTATCCATGTCTGACTCAAGAGGTCACCAGTAGTTCTCATGAACCCTACATGTTCCCCACTATATATATTTCCACATCGATCTCATAGCTCTGAATTGTAGAAGATGTATGTAGCAGGTGATTATTGGTAGCCAGCAATAGCCACTCAGATCGAGTTGAGACGTTATGTCTCTTCTAAAGCCACAATCACAGATATGCAAGTTCTTTTAGTTCGATCTTCCTGTCATATTTGGATTACGAGCTTGAAAGTATTTATAGCTAGAAAATTAACGTAGACAATGACCCAATATCTTGTACGTATGTAACGAAACAAAAACATCAAAATTTATTCCCGGCACCGCAGGGACAGGTGCACCACTCATCACAGTCATTCAATTTGCCACGGGTTGCCTCAGTAGATCTGTTGTTGTTAACTTAAACAGAGTAACCGGAGGTAAAAAGAAAGAGAAAGGGGCTTGATCGTTTAAACAAGTTTTAGTGACTTCTTAGATTCTCACTTTCTAAAAACAAAACCGTACTTGAATAATTGCTGCAAAAATACAATATGACTTCAAATTTATTGTCTTATGAATCAATGAAAAGTAGCTTAAAACTGACATTTATTGACACGACCCACCCCAGATTTCACCCTGAAACCCAAGGTAAATCCTGCGGGGTCCACCTTCAAAGAAAATTTACCGAAAATTCGGCATAACCTTCTTTGAAAATGGACAACCCTTACCTGAAAAATTCAACTTAACACTTCTAAAACCAAACGAACCAGCCTCAACACCTGGAGCCTTCCTACTCTCCAAGATCAACACATCTCCCAATATAACAATTACTCACTAAACTAATCCCACAACCAAAAATAAACAACATTAATTCACTAACTGATTATCAAAGCATATCTAGAGTTAAATAAAAAAACAATAAATAAAGAATATGCAGAAGCAGCCTCTGACTATGCCTCGACTCCATGTACGCTCGACCTCACTTAGACTGAGCCTGCAATCTGAGCATTTAAAATCAAAGGGCCCAGGGGAAAGTAATTTAAAAACGTTAGAGTGAGTGGACGAAAATAAACATAAGATAAGAAACCAAAATTTAAATACTTTCCCACTTTTCAATATGCCATAAATTCGTGGCATGCAAATGTCAACAAAAATCTTTCATTAAGAAGATCCCAAGAAGACGGACTAGCCCCACTAGTCAAATTAATGACAAAGATAAATAATAACTTTTATAGAAGAAGGTACCAAAACAAGGGCTAGTCAAATCAACAACGATAAATAAAAAACAGCTATAGCCATAAAAGTGAGCCTCCCAGACTCGGTTGCCTCCCAGGCAATAATACTCCCATACTCCCTACACCTTCAGGTTATGATAACCGAGAGGAGTAGGGCTTGTGTGATGTCGTCGACTACATCACATCACCCGAAGGCGGAAAAGGCTTGAGTAACCCCACTTAAAACGTGGGAGTTACATCGCCTCGAAAGGCGGAACGACATACTAGCATGAATAATATCGATCCAACAAGTATGACATAAATAAAGAAACATAATCCATGTGAGTTTCCCCGAAACTCATAATTAAAGCATAAGTACGATTCCCAACAGTACTCAAAGAATTCAAAGAGTAAAGAAACTAATTAAATTCAACGACGTGTCCCACACGTTAAAATGCTCAATGAAATAAATAACTTCAATGATTATCATCTTTCCAAAAACCAAATAATATGCAATTCAGTATGAAACCTCCAATCCGGAAATCATAAAGAAAATTTCAAACTCAAATATCTTATTATCAATCTGAGCTCAAATCATAAATTATGACCAACATTTAATTCATGCATCAATCTCGAATAAGTTCCAAGATCATTTCATATACTGAAGTTATAATATATGCTCGGAAAATAAAATACTAACATATAAAATCTTGCATGCATATTAATTAAAAACCAAGATGTCCACTCACAGATTTAGGCCTAAGCTTGATGAATTCCGAATCACTACTCAAGCGACGTTCCCTTCGTATCCTGGCACAATAAATATGCTTAGGACCAAACATAAATTCTGGAAACTTAAACATTTGAAAATAAACACCCAAATCTCTTCTGCTTAACCCACTACTTTAACTAGGGTTAAGCTCACCGGATTTCCACCAAACTCCACCATAACCTTAATTCCTCAATTCTAACATTTTAGAATAAATATCAAGGAAATCCAACGGCCGGATTTTAATTCTAATAACCGGCAAAAACCTTAATCTTTTAAAATTCCTAAACCTTAACAAAACTCCTCCAAAAATTTCAAACTATACTTCATTAGACTCCTCTCATTAAAACAAACCCAAAAACCTGAAAATCAACCTCCAAGTGGCGGCGCCGCCGCCTGCTCCGCCGGCAGCGGCGGCCGGCAGCCGTACTCCGGCAGCGTCCATTGCCTCCCAAAATTCAACAGAATAATCCTCTCCTCAAGCACAACAACTTTCATAACTAGCACTTAGTCCAATTCTAAGCTTAACTAAGGTAATCAAATCAAAACCTCCATAAATTCCTAAAATTTCAATTAAATATATCTCCACACTAAGATCAAATTAAGTCGATTCCTTTTGAGGGATCACTAACCTTGATGAGAGCTACTAGATGAGCCAAGTTTCACGATCTATGGTGGCCGAAGGTAGGAGCTCCGGCGAAGGAGCCGTCGGCAGCTCGGGCGAAATTCCCTTCAATCGGTGGCGTCCCAGGCGCGGTCACCAGCCCAGAATGAGAGAGGGGACAACAGGGGTCCGAACAGAGGTGGTCCGGCGATCTGCAGTGGCCGGACGGCGGCGGTAGACAAAGCTGAAGTCTCCGGTGGGAGAGAGAGCTCGGGGGACTCGGGAGAGAAAGGAGAGAAGGGAGAAAGAGAGAGAGTGAGAGTTGGGCTTTGACCCACTCTTCATCCGGTCCAAACTTAAAAACACCCACAAAATAAAGCCTACTAGAATTTACCTCTTTTTACCAATATAGTAACTTTTGTGTTAGACCATAACTTCTTCATACGAACTCCGTTTTAAGCATGCCGCGTGTCCACAAACTCCGTTTAACATCCTCTACGACTTTCATGATGGAAGTTTTCCCGAATTCCAAACGGAAGAAAAAGTCAACTTTTGGAGTCTTAAATAGTAAACGGTTATTTAAAACGGTAAAATGTCAAAGTAACCCAAAAGTAAATAACCGCAAATTGACTTAAGAACCGGGACGTGACATCTATGACCACCCAAAAACATGTAAACCAGCAACAGAGATAGGGGATATAACATTACAGCCCTAAAACACATCCAAAGAGGGAAGGTGGTGCGGCAACTCGCAACAACGTCCATCAGAATGCAAACGATTATAATGACTAGAACTTCTGCTGAGAAGCTCCATGTCAAATTTTGGTGGCGCTTGACCTCGTAATCCGCAGTGAACCAGGTGAGAAGCTTGCTGAGATGGGAGATACGATCGGATGCTGCTGAAGCGCAGGCTTAAAGATTCTTGTCGTGGAGAGAGATGGAAGGCCGTGACACGCTCGCGAACAGTGGAGAGAGATGGAAGGATGTTTGTGCGGATTGAGATCGGATTGAGATTGTGGTAATTATGGCTTTAACCCCGCTCGCCCGGCCATTTCCATCAATCATTTATTAACACCATCAGTTTTTTGCCGGGTGCACCTGTCCCAATGGGGCACCAAATAGGCTCTCCAAAAACATATCAGATTAGCTAATATACCTAGCTCTGCTGGTTGTTCTCTCTCACTTAAGGTCGGTGTATTTCTTTTATTTCCTTTTTCACTTTGTAACCTCGAAGGACTTATGATGAACATATACATGTCACACTATTTACAGATCGTTAACCAGACAAGACCGACAGCTGGCAGCTGAAATCAAACTTGGATGGAGTTTCCATCACAAGTCCGCTCTTACCAACTGAGCTAAATTAACTTCGTTGGCGGTCTGTCTCTATTTCTTTGAAGCTATTCTACTATCTTCTTCCACAGTATAAAGTCACGGTAGGGGATGCGAGTTCTTCCTCGAGCACAAAATGGGAGTCATGCATGAGGCCTATGTATAACAGGCATCTCAGCTCTGTTAGGGCTCCCATAACGGTACGTAGATCCACCAAAACGAACTCCCACTGATTCCGATACTAAAAAAGAAGACAAAGAAAAATAACCATTGTAGCTAGCTAGCTAGAAATGTAGAATAACTGGGCTTCTGTAACTCATAGCCACGTGATGACGCACGAGTAGACGTCAGAGCCACTTCATCTTCAACCTCAAGCAATGTGTACTGAAAATGCAATTAGAGGCGTTGTGCGCGGGCGCCTGAGAGAGACTGCGACCGGCAAGGAGGCGCGAATTATGGTGTGGATGTACACGTGTACGGTGAGGCATGGCTTCCACACTTGGGAAATAGGCCGGAGCTGTCATTGGCTGTGATGATGACGGTGATGATGGTGATAGTGATGAAGACGATCTGCTATTTACACTTGCAAGTTGTACGAGATGACAATGATATCGGATTCTTTTCAAGTTGGGGTTCCCCTGGAGATCATGTTATTCGAAAGATCATTATTCGTCCTTTCAATTATGTAACCTCCAAACTGTCCAACCTTGAATGGAGGTGAGAGGTCCCTAGCTCTCTGCAACACACTGCAGCTTAATTCGTAGTGGCTGTAGATTTCACACAGAATCTCAGTATATTCAACACAGCAAGTGAGTAGGAAATTCATGTGTGTGTGTGTATATATATATATATATATATTTATTGTAGTTATACTTGCATATACTTCGAGTTTCATCCACAAAAACTATTAAGTGTCCAAAATTGTTACAGGTAAGGTCGATTTGACTTGCGTAAATTGTAATAAAAATGATATAGAGTGCTTATTAATTATATTTGTAGTGACCCAATTTTTGAATATTAATTTTCTGTATTATTCTCAAAATTAATATAAAGTTGGGTTGTGTGGGAATGCTCATTCCGACTCTCTGAAGTTGAAGCTTTTAGAAGTTTAAATCATCAAAAGCATTTCATTTTCTACTGCTCGAAAGTTAACTTTCTTATTAGTTTAGTTTTTTTAGAAAACTTCATTCACCAAAGTTGGAAGAGAACGATGATACGAGTTCGTAAACACGTAGCACGTGTAAAACGGACAACGTATAAAGTTTAGAATCATTCCGGATTGGCCCCCCTAAAGTTTCACACCATCATTTTCTCTTGCCGAAACCCTAACTCAGACCGCCATTGAACTACCTTAGCTTTTCCGGCCAGCTCAGACGGACCAAACAACGGCACTGGTCAGAATCTTCTCCTCTCTTAGGCACGAACTTCCCTCTGGTTGTGGGCAAGATTGATTGGAGCCACGTCGCGTGAATCAAAGCCCTCAATCGACGATCACTTGACTCACTTCCGGCCGATTCCAACAACGGTGGGACTTCAAACCACCCATGTTTTGAAGCTCTACTCCTCCTGATCACATCCATAGAAGCCTTGCATCTCGATTCTAAGTGTAGGCGACAAATTTAAAGTTTCTCTTTGCCGGAGACGATTTTGACTGATTCTGACCGAATTAGCGATTCCTGAAGGTATGAAAGATGATCCGCTTTCTGAGATGTGCATGATGGATATAACGGGTTGTGCCTATCTACGATTTTTATAGGGTGGTGCATGGTGCCTTGTTCAACCTCCTTTGGAGCTTTTTGTTGCTCCATCACCAAGTACTCATCAATACCAACATGTGGATATGTAATTTGTAGGTTTCGGATATCGTTCGAGAACGTTAGGGCAGAGTTCGTTCTCTTTCAGTTTCGATTGGTGAGAATATGAACATTAAGGTTCTTGCCTAATTCTTACAATAGGTTCTTTAGGGTGTTATGGTGACCTTGGGAGGTCTCGCAAGAAGATTATATTGCCTCGATTTGGCTAATCTCGGTTTATATAGTTGGTGCAAATGGTAATCAACTAATCACTTTGTTTTGATTAGTCACTAAGTTTGAATTATGCTATTTAGGTGATTGTCGAAGATTGTATTGTGTTTTATCTTTGTGGTGAGAGATGACACAGTGAGAATGTGAGGCGATTAAACGTCACTATATTCTTCAATGAACGAAATTACCTTTATAGTTAATTGAATCGCTAAAATTGTAAAATGATTTTTTTAAATAAATAGTGGTCGTAATCATATCAAATTGATCGACTACGGTTCATGAGTAAGTAAAATGAGGTTTTCATATAAAATGATTTTATGTGTTTTGCGATTGTGAACTTTTATTAGTACTAGTGGCCTATTCGAGCGCATGCATATTTAGGCCTTGTTGAAATATGTCTTGTTGTTGTTGTGGTAATGTACAAGTGTGATTATGGTTGAATTATCTTTAGTTATTGTGTGAAGAGATTACTCTTGTTTGAATGCTTTATATCATGTGATTGATTGTATTGTGCGGAAGAGTTTATTGAGTTGAGTTGGAACATTTGAGTCATATGTGATTTGTAAATGACTTCCTGTGTGGCGATTGTGATATTCATTAGTTGCGAAAGTGATCATTTCTTTTGTGGTGATAGGTCTTCCTTAGTAACGAAAAAGGTAAGGACGAAAGAGATACAGTGAGGGAGCATTTAGAGCTTAAGTTCATTGATCTAATTCAGGGAGATATGAGTGTCAGAAAGTATGAGTCACGATTCTCTCAATTGTATCGATTTGCTCATCATTGTGATGAGGCAGTCTTGGCACAAAAGTTCGTACGATTTGGGATCATGACTATTTTGATTGTACATCGAATTACCACCACTACAGAAAAATACCTCTTAGCCGACAGAATCCAAAAAATTCCGTCGGCTAAGCCCTACCTACGCGACGGAACAATAACCGTCGTGTAGGACAACATAATCGTCGCCTAAGATTTACCTAGGCAACAAAAGAAAACTGTCGGGCACCTCCGTCTGCTAAAACATTCATAGCCGACGAATACTTTCCGTCTGTAAGTTTTCGTCGGCTTAGTAGGTCTTGAGCGACGAATATTATTCCGTCGTTATAGTTTGTCTCACGGGAGACGAATTTATGTTCTTAGTCTACAAAGCAATCTGTCGGCTAAGAAATTGAATTATTACCTGACACACCGCATAACAACTATTTTTGCCAACGACTTTTGTCTTAGGCGACGGAATATTCCGTCGGTGTAGATGATCTTTAGTGACGAATAATGTTCCGTTGGTATAGTGTGTCTCGGGCGACGAATTTGATCTCTAAGCCGACGGATTCTTCTGTCGAGTAAGATATTAAATTATTCATCTGACACATCGACGAATGAATATATTTTTCCTGACACAATTTGTCTTAGCCGACAGACTAAACTTATCATTTATACATCTTCCGTCACAACAAATATTGTCCCCCTCCCCCTTATACTCCCCCTCCCCGTGCAGAAGAAACTGTCCCCCTCCTGTTTATACATGTTTCGTCCCGAGCCGGGAAGTGGACACGGGGCGGAACGAAATAGAATTCTTGAGGGGCTTTCACTCGGTACCTGCACAAATGACAACGTCACGGGGTCAGGACTGGGGTGGCACAGTCTTCGACTCTCCGATGCTTAAGTTAGCTTTGAGCACTTGTACGGGTAGAGGAATGAAAGTGGGACAGAATATATGTGTGTATACGTGAAGGTGTATATGTGTGTACCTTGAGCTTGTTTTATAAGGCAAGTATGGGTACCTTTGCCTTATTCTCCAATGTGGGACACTTTGCCCTCCTTTGGAGTGTCTCCCCTTTTGGGGGTGTTTTGCCGCTAGAGTGACTTTGGCAAGCGGTTTGTTACCGGCCTTTCCTTCTTTGGATGTCTGTGAAGGGCTCACCAGGGCTATCTCGACTGGGTAATTGTACCGTATTCTCGGCTTAGCCAAGCATTTTGGCTATGTACTAACAAGTCCCCAAGTCCCCAAGTCCCCAGTCCGAGAGAGTTCTTGGGTGGGGAGTTATTCTAGAGATGCCGAGGATAGGTTTTACCCGGGTGCAGGTAGCATGGTGCCGAGTCCCCAAGTCCCCACGCGAGAGTCGCGAGGTGACGGGGGTGATGTTCTGGAAACCTGTTGGCAAGAAGAAAAGTTTAGTGTTGCTCTGGTAAGTCAGTCCGCGCTTGGTTGGGGACTGTCGCGAGGTAGCTAGTCAGTCTGCGCTTGATTGGGGACTGTGGCTATGTGGTGAGTCAGTCCGTGCTTGGTTGGGGATTGTCGCGAGGTGGCCAGTCAGTCCGCGCTTGATTGGGGACTGTGGCTATGTGGCGAGTCAGTCCGCGCTTGGTAGGGGACTGTCGCGAGGTGGCCAGTCAGTCCGCGCTTGATTGGAGACTGTGGCTATGTGGCGAGGTAGTCCGTGCTTGGTTGGGGACTGTCGCGAGGTGGCCAGTCAGTCCGCGCTTGATTGGGGACTGTGGCTATATGGTGAGTCAGTCCGCGCTTGGTTGGGGACTGTCGCGAGGTGGCCAGTCAGTCCACGCTTGATTGAAGACTGTGGCTAAGTGGCGAGGCAGTCCGCGCTTGATTGGGGACTGTCGTGAAGTGGCCAGTCAGTCTGCTCTTGATTGGGGACTGTGGCTATGTGGCGAGTCAGTCCGCGCTTGGTCGGGGACTGTCGCGAGGTGGTCAGTCAGTCCGCGCTTGATTGGGGATTGTGGCTGTAGCGAGTCAGTCCGCGCTTGGTTGGGGACTATCGCGAAGTGGTGTTACGGGATGCTACGTGGCGAGTCAGTCCACGCTTGATTGGGGAGACTCGCTATTGAGCGTTGCGGGCTGTTGCCTTGACGAGGCAATCCATTTTTTTTAGGAGTGGCCAACAGTGACGTGGCTTTACCCTGACGGTTCAGTTTTGTGGGGTTCAGGGGGATGCCTATAAATAGGGTTGGAGAGAACTGAAGGGGGAGTTCGTGTTTTGAAACTGGAAATTGTGGAGGCGCGATTTGTGCTTTAGGGTTTCGGCTATTCTACAAGTTTCAGACTGGGAAACGTTCAATTTCATCCTCAATCGATTGGGTGCGAGCGCTCAGCCGATTGTAATCTGCTTCACTGCCACTACGCGAACCCAGTATTTTCAGGTATGAACTCGTCGTTTCCTCTGTCTTTGATTTTGTATGTGGTGGCGGCGTTGTTTCGGCTTATTTGGGTTGTGGGATTGTTCACATTTTTGTGGTGTTGGTAGGAATTCTAGGGTGGGGGATTTGTTGTCGGGCTGGTTAGGGTTAAGGTAGCGGGGTATGGCAGATCCAGTGTGGGTGTCCAGCGAAGAGATCGTGGAGGTCTCTAGTTCGCATAGTGTTGATTCGGACACTTTGCACCGGATGGAGGAGGGATTGGCTAACCTTATGGCGGAGGTTGCCCTTGACTTGGGGGAAGGCATTCCTGTGGTGGATGCCGGGTCTCATGTGTCCTCGTATGACCCTCTATTGCAGGAGGTTGAGGAGTTTATCATGGTGACATCGCATGAGGAGGATGACTCATTCTGGGAACCCCCTGGAGAGAGTTTGACATCGTCGGAGCTTGAAGTGCTTCGCCAAAATTGGAGCATCCCGATGAAGGTTTTGTTGCGGCCGCTGGGCCGAGGGGTGAAGTTTTGGGATCCCCCGGGTAACTTTACGTTGGTGTATGAGTACCAACTGAAGTGCGGGTTGATGTTCCCGCTGCCCCCGTTTGTGCAGTACACCTTAGCGTGTCTGCATGTCGCCCCGGGGCAAGTTACCTGATCTACCTTTATTTGAGTCATTATTTAATTTAGTGTTTGCTAAGGGGCTAGCAAAGTCTAAGTGTGGGGGAATTTGATCTACGCATTTTAGGCGTATTAATTAGTACATTTTCTCTACATTTTTACTTTGTTATTTACTTAGTATGGTTAATTTTACTAGCTTTTACTTAATTTTGTTATTTTTAATTGTAGGACAAAAGAGACGGAGTAAATGAGCCAACAAGCATGCAAAACATGAAGATAAATGGAAGAAGAAAATTGGAGTAAAAAAGGAAGCTGTGTTGACTAGGAAACAATTTTGACTAGGATTTGGAAATGATATAAAGCATGGAGCTTAATTGCATGATGAATGCACATGGATAATGGCAAGCTTAATTGCATGGGAAATGCATGGCCAACGGATTGGGTGATATTCAAGGAGCATAATGTGAAACGGCATGGATAAGTTTAATTGGAGATGAGCATAATTTTTAGGGTATTCGGAGTTGTTTTGATTGGAGAACAAAAATAGATAATACAGAAGTACTGCTGAAAACAGAATATTAAAAAGTGAATATGGATGTAAATATGAGAGAAACAATAGCTAGGAACTTCTCTCCACCACTAGATATGCTTCAATCACCCCAAAATAATGTCAATGACTAAAGATGAATGCACTCACAGTTAAGCCAATGTCGTTAGGTCATTAACCGTATTACGTTCTCTTACTTGTCATGTTAAGTGAAATGTCGGTATCGACTTAACTATATTCTCAATTAATTGACCTATGAAATGTCGGTATCTAGATCAAAATAACTGAAATCATGAAGATCTAAGAACGTTTGAGTAGCAACAAAGAATCTAAGGTCAATGTCGGTAGCCTTAGATTACCAAGGAATTACTTCACACAAGTACCTGCAAAGAACTTGTTATCTCTTATAGAATATGCAATGATATGTCGGTCATAAACACATTCAAGATAATAAACCCTAAAACATGCATCAAAGTGTCGACCCAATGAAACATGCAATAGAATTATCAATGAACAATCAGTGAAGAAATTCTCATCTAGAATTATATAAATCAATTGGGGTTCAAAATCAAAAACATATCTAGGGCTTTGATCAGCCCCTAACTATCAAGGAGTTTAGTTACACATAGTCTTAAATGAAAACATTAGAGAATCCATGGAAGATGAAGTAAGGGTGAAGAAGAAAAACTTGATTGGCCGAGAGACCGGTCGAATTCTCCTTGGTTCCTCTTTTCTCCTCTCCCTCTTTTCTCTTTCTTTTCTTCTCTTTCTTTTCTTCTCCTCTGTGTTCTTTTTCTCTCCCGTTCTTCTTTTTTTCTCTTCTTTTTGCCTCCCTCTTGTTTGGCTGCTCCCTTGTATAAATAGGTTTGTTAACCTATATCTCACGTCCATCACCAATCCAACTAGGATTAGGGATCCTAATTAAGCCCAATTATCTCCTTTTCTTTGTTTGACTTCAAAACACCTAAAAACAAATAAAGTTAATTAAAAATAGAAAAACATCACAAAATAAATAAGTAATAAGAATAATTAGCATGATAAAAGTCGCACAAATATGCGACTATCAAAATACCCCACACTTAGCTTTTGCTAGTCCTCGAGCAAAACACTAAACTAAGACTCTGAAAAGACTCAACAATAGCACAGACTACAAAACTCTAATGCCCTTAACACTTTGTCTCAGCAACCTCCCTAACATTGCAACACCAAGATCACATGATAATTCAGTTCAATCCACGGAATTTCGAAGGTTAATGTCAATACATGACACACATGTAACATGTAGGACGAAGACATAATCATGGTGAATGTAAAGCTGTAGCATGCAGTAAACAAGTTAAGATTCAACCTCACATGGTATGCTATAAGTGTTTCTCTCAACATATGTCTAAGGTTTTCACTCAACTCAATTACTTGCCAAATGGACCGAACCATATGCTTAGCTCTTGTGACTTATCTCCACAGATCAAAGACTGCCTATCTTGAGGATCAAAAAGGACTTTATAAGGTTGTAACGGGGTTAAGCTCATAGGTTTATGAATCTCAACCAAGTTTAAGCATGCTGAGAGATCTGTACCATGTTAACTCGTTTCTACATCCACTACATATTAACACATGCACCATATATCAAGATTAACCAAAGAAACTCAAATAACGTAGTCACATGTTTCACTCTTAGTCACAATTTTAGAAGATATAAACACATCATAAACTAGTTAAGGGCCCTAAGACTCAAACAAGACTAAAAACAGTTTTTTTTTGTTTTTTTTTGTTTTTTTTAGCTAAACATAGACGCTAAAGATATCATATAAACCCCACCCCACACTTGAAATTTGCATTGTCCTCAATGTAAAACGAAACCAAAGCATGCAATACATCAAACAAGTATGACGCATAATACATATGACATCGCAAAAACACACTAAACATGAAGAAAAATAACACAGGAGAAAGAATGAAGAATGCAAATCTGGAATCCAAGCTTCTCCATCAACATGGGTTGCCTCCCAAGTAGCGCTAAGTTTAACGTCATCAGCCAGACGGCACTCATAATCATTGTTCCACTGGCACTGGATCGCGGAGCTGTACTTCTTCCAAATGCTCAGGTAGAGGTTTGAGCTCTAACTCGGGTGCTTTCTGAATAGATGGAGCAAGCACGTTAGTTGAAACCGGAAGAGGAATGAGTTTACGAGGCATACCTGTCATGTATGGCAAAGATTCAAATGCCTCCTCCATTGCATAATACTCCTCCTCCATCTCAAGGTCATCAGTTGAAGCAATCTCAAATACAGGCTCAAATTCGACAGGTTGAGGAATTTCCTCAGCAGATTGAACCGGTTGGGCTGGAACTTTTTTTTTACTAGCCATTTCGATGACTTTTCGCATGGGATCCTCCCCCAATGAGTACTGAATGAACTCCTGCACAAAACTCTCAAAAACATCAATAGAACAACAAGAGTACATATCATCAGTATTTGGGTGCTTGAGGGATTCAAAGATGTTGAACTGGATCTTTTCTCCAGCTACTTCCATGCTAAGTGAACCTTCATAACAATCAATTGTGGTACGAGCTGTTCTTAAGAATGGTCTACCAAGAATCAATGGTATCTCAGAGGGCATCTGTTCACCTTCCATCTCTAATACAAAGAAATCCGCTGGAAAAATCAAATCCTCAACCTGCACTAACACATCTTCTATAATACCTCTAGGGTAACAGTTAGATCGATCAGCAAGTTTAATGGTTATCCCAGTAGGTAAAAGTTCTCCCATATTCATTCTATCATACACGGCATATGGCATTAAATTTATGGAGGCACCTAAATCAAGAAGAGCACTAGCAAACCTGTGATCACCAATAGTGCATGGAATAGTGAAACGTCCCGGATCACCTAACTTTGGTGGCAACTTTCTTTGCAGCACAGCGGACACCCTCTCACTCAAGGCAACTGTTTCGGTTCCTTTGAATTTTCTCTTTGTAGTGCACAAGTCCTTGAGGAATTTTGCATATTGAGGAATCTGCTTGATCACATCCAACAATGGAATATTCACCCCAACCTTCTTGAAGACGTCTAGGATCTCCTTGTCCTTTTCCTCTTTCACCTGTTTTTGTAACCTGCTAGGAAAAGGCACATTAGTGATAATCAAAGGTGAGGTTAAGGGACATACCGTGGCTGGTTTTGATCTTGACTCAACTTTTGTTCTAGGTGCATTCTCAACAGGTTGAGAGAATTCCTCAACGGATTGGGTTGGGGTGCCTAGACTAACTTTTGATGGCTCCTCAGGCACAATTTGCTCTAATACAGGCTCTTCCCACTTTCTTCTTGGCTTCTTAACCACTAGAACTGCATCCACCACCTTCCCACTTTTCAGAACCATTGCATTGACTTCATGTTGACCCTTAGGATTAGGAAGAGTGTTGCTGGGAAGACGTCCTGGGTTGACTTGAGCAAGAGTTTGTTGGATTTGGCTCACTTGGCGCTCTAACAAGTCAATTGCCTTCCCTTGTTGCTGAGTGGTGGACTTGATCTCTTGGCGGAAGGCACTGCTTTCCTCTCTTTCCTTTTTGCTATCAAACATCATTTGTTGCATCATAGCTTCCAAAGTTAAAGTTCCTGTTGATGTCTGAGCTGGAGCCTGTTGTTGTTGAGGCACACGTCTTTGGCCAAATTGCTGCCCATCCCCAACAGGTTGTCTTTGTTGGAATCCAGGTGGAGTAGTTGGAGGATTGAGCACATTATTGCTTCGGTAGCTAAGGAAGGGATGATCTCTATTCCCATTATATGTGTTTGGCTGCCGATAAACAAAATTCAAATCCTCCTCTTGGGTGTCTTCCTCAACTGCTATGCACTTAGGACAATCTTCTGCAAAGTGGTTCTTAGCTGAACAAATAGTACACACCACTTGAGATACAGCAATGGTTGCCTTCTTATTCACCTTCATAGCACTAGCAATTAAAGCAATGTCATTCTCCATAGAACTCAATCTCTTCTCTATGGCTCCATCTATGGTAATGGCATTCAAGGATCTTCTGCTGGCACCCATAGATCGGTCTCTGGACTGAAACTGTCTTGAATTCTCTGCTTGATTCTCCACAATTTCCTTAGCTTCAGCTCCAGTCTGATTCCACCAATTTCCTCCACAAGCCGAATCAAGTTTTTGCCTGTTGAGTGAATCAAGTCCTTCATAGAAGTACTCCATTTGAGTGTTGAGATCAAACTTGTGATGGGGGCATTGGCGTAGTAGACCCTTGAATTGACTCCACGCTTCATGTAATTCATCTCCATCTCTCTGCCTGAATGTACTGATCTGCTTCTTTAAATTCTTGGTGCGAGAGGCTGAATAGAATTCTTTCATAAATGCAGCACACATATTGTCCCATGAGTCAATAGATTGGGAAGCCAATGAGTTGTACCATGCCTTTGCTTGCTCTTTCAAGGAAAAAGAAAACAGAATAAGTTTCACAACATTCTCATCCACCGCTGCTGACTTCTGTATTCTGCACAGTGCTGTAAACTCATTAAGATGGTCTTGTGGGTCTTCAGTTTGAGTGCCTCTAAAGTGTGGTAGATTCGAAATCAGAGATGGGGGAATTGAGTAAGCCCCTAAATCGTCTGGTAGCACAATTGGTGAATCTGCTGCACCTGTTCCCGGAATAAAGGACTCCTTAAGTTTCGCAGCCATTGGTCTTGGTGATGGTGGAAATGTTGGAATATGTTGCTCTTCCAGTTCCTCGATCTCTGAATCAGAATGATGTTCAGGCTCAGAATTCTCACCACCACTGTTACTCGTGTTCACTTGTAGTCTCTGCTGTTTCCTGTTTCGTTTTGCTGCTCTCTCAATCTCTTGATCAAATAACAGTGGTACAGAGCTTGTAGAGTGACGAGTATGCATACACAATGCTTCTGCACACAAGTATAGACGTAAGACTCAAAAGAAAAATAAAGTAAACAAAGCAAAACTAAAAACAAAAGACACTTTTAAGACTTAGAATTAAACAATCCCCGGCGATACGGCGCCAAAATTTGATAGGCACAAAAGCACCTACAAAGATACCCTATTATCAAATCAATTATATCAATGTAGTAAACGGCAAATAGGGGTCATTACCCGCAGAGGATTGGTGATACTAAGACTTAAACACACAAGAATCACAAACAGACGCGTAAACCAGAAATCTGGCAGACTCGACCTAGGAGCAGAAACCTAATTAATTAGCTAATCTAGACTCAATCAAAAATTATGAAATTAAATACACAGTAACTAGACACAGTGGCGGACTACCACACGAATTTTTAGGGTATTCGGAGTTGTTTTGATTGGAGAACAAAAATAGATAAAACAGAAGTACTGCTGAAAACAGAATATTAAAAAGTGAATATGGATGTAAATATGAGAGAAACAATAGCTAGGAACTTCTCTCCACCACTAGATATGCTTCAATCACCCCAAAATAATGTCAATGACTAAAGATGAATGCACTCACAGTTAAGCCAATGTCGTTAGGTCATTAACCGTATTACGTTCTCTTACTTGTCATGTTAAGTGAAATGTCGGTATCGACTTAACTATATTCTCAATTAATTGACCTATGAAATGTCGGTATCTAGATCAAAATAACTGAAATCATGAAGATCTAAGAACGTTTGAGTAGCAACAAAGAATCTAAGGTCAATGTCGGTAGCCTTAGATTACCAAGGAATTACTTCACACAAGTACCTGCAAAGAACTTGTTATCTCTTATAGAATATGCAATGATATGTCGGTCATAAACACATTCAAGATAATAAACCCTAAAACATGCATCAAAGTGTCGACCCAATGAAACATGCAATAGAATTATCAATGAACAATCAGTGAAGAAATTCTCATCTAGAATTATATAAATCAATTGGGGTTCAAAATCAAAAACATATCTAGGGCTTTGATCAGCCCCTAACTATCAAGGAGTTTAGTTACACATAGTCTTAAATGAAAACATTAGAGAATCCATGGAAGATGAAGTAAGGGTGAAGAAGAAAAACTTGATTGGCCGAGAGACCGGTCGAATTCTCCTTGGTTCCTCTTTTCTCCTCTCCCTCTTTTCTCTTTCTTTTCTTCTCTTTCTTTTCTTCTCCTCTGTGTTCTTTTTCTCTCCCGTTCTTCTTTTTTTCTCTTCTTTTTGCCTCCCTCTTGTTTGGCTGCTCCCTTGTATAAATAGGTTTGTTAACCTATATCTCACGTCCATCACCAATCCAACTAGGATTAGGGATCCTAATTAAGCCCAATTATCTCCTTTTCTTTGTTTGACTTCAAAACACCTAAAAACAAATAAAGTTAATTAAAAATAGAAAAACATCACAAAATAAATAAGTAATAAGAATAATTAGCATGATAAAAGTCGCACAAATATGCGACTATCAGGAGTAGAAATGAGGGGTGGGTTAGAGGATGAGACATGTATACAATCTAGCTAGGCCCTCCTGGGAGTATGGAGCCAGTCTGGCCTTGGAGAGAATCCGGGGTCCCGGCAATTCGTGCCGCGCGGTCCAAGCTATCGTTGTACACTGTACGATGCTCTAACGTGGCGCGGAGCAAGAATTGCTCTTTCTCCAACTCAGCTATGCGTACTCGGTACGCTTCCGTTTCTGTCCTTTCTTTTGCCGTCTGCTTGGGGAATGCATGGAAGTCCCGCTTGAGGATTTCAAGAGCTGTGGCGGGGTCGGAATGGTTAATGGGGGCTGGGCTGCTGGTTTGGGGAAGGGATGTGTCGTCGGATTGAGGTTCTACTTGAGTGCCAGGGTCCACGGGGTCATCAATAATCACCATGGTGCCGAGTTCCGAGGCAAGTGGGAGTTCCACAAGATAGGGGCCCTCCTTCTAGCGCCAATTGTTTCTACCTGTTTCGTCCCGAGCCGGGAAGTGGTCGCGGGGCGGAACGAAGTAGAATTCTTGAGGGGCTTTCACTCGGTACCTGCACAAATGACAACGTCACGGGGTCGGGACTGGGGTGGCCCAGTCTTCGACTCTTCGATACTTAAGTTAGCTTTGAGCACTTGTACGGGTAGAGGAATGAAAGTGGGAGAGAATATATGTGTGTATACGTGAAGGTGTATATGTGTGTACCTTGAGCTTGTTTTATAAGGCAAGTATGGGTACCTTTGCCTTATTCTCCAATGTGGGACTCTTTGCCCTCCTTTGGAGTGTCTCCCCTTTTGGGGGTGTTTTGCTGCTAGAGTGACTTTGGCAAGCGGTTTGTTACCGGTCCTTCCTTCTTTGGATGTCTGTGAAGGGCCCACCAAGGCTATCTCGACCGGGTAACTGTACCGTATTCTCGGCTTAGCCAAGTATTTTGGCTATATACTAACACCTTCCCAAATAGAAAAAACATACTTCCCCTCCTCGTGCCCCCCCCCCTCCACACACAGACGAAAAAAATTCTTCCCCCCAACCCCCACACAGAAGAAACATACTGAAGACCCCCCCCACGCAAAAGAAGCATATTGAAGAGGTGCCCCCCTACATATATATATATATATATATGTTTTGGTGTCCGTGTTTGTATATATATTTACAAACTTAATTGGTATGTATAATTTATGTGAATTAATACGTATAATATGTTTGTATAATTAATATATGTGTGTATAATATGTTTGTACGTATAATATGTGTGTATCATATTAAGTTTTTGTGTGTGTGTATATATATACACACACACAAAAATATATCTTTAGCTTTTGTGTGTATATATGATTAATAAATATTATGTGAATAATATGTTTATTAATTCAAATTTTTGTTTTCATGGAAATCATTTGTGTATTCAATTGATGATAAAAAATAAAATGATGAATTATGTAATTAAGAATTATAATATTCTTACATTCATCAATATATTAATTATACGTTACCTTTAAAAATCTCGTTCGAGAACCATTACGTTACGACTGTGTCTAACATAATGTATGATTTTCGAATACTTCCATATTTGTTGACAACTATATTTTTGTTTCCTGTTATTATAGTGTACAACATAAACAATTGTTGGATGCAATTATGGAGAACGTCCCCTCATTATATGCAAGACATTTTTGATTTTTTTGAGTTCGTGTGTCTACATAGTCCTCCAGACAAAGTTATTCACATATGTCCGTGCAACAAATGTCTCAATCGGAAATCAGTAACAATTGAAAAAATGTATTCTCACTTTGCACTGTACGGTATTTGTTCTAGTTATACCACATGGACATGGCAAGGTGAAAATCAAGTTCAAATATATGCCCACACTTGCAGAAATTCAAGCACAACATAATCAGCAGGCATGATCTTCCAATGCAAGTTACGGGACCCTGCTGTGATAAACCTCTTAAACGATGTCTTCCCATTCGCCTCCTCAGGATATCAGAAAAATGTTGTTCATGACAACGCCCTTGACACCTCCCCTGATGTCTCCCACGTTTACTACAACAATGATTATGATAAATACAATAGGCTTGTACGGGAAATACAAACCCCATTGTATCCTGGCAGTGAGCATACTGTGTTGGGTACCGTCATGGAGCAAATGACGATAAAAAAACAAGTGGGAAAAGAGTAACTTATGTTTTAAGAAAGATATGGCCCTTATGAAGAAAGTGCTTCCCAAAGGTAACAGTTGTCCAGCTGATTACGACGAGGTAAAAATCATGTTGGCTGACCTCAGTCTGGAAGTCCAGAAGATAGACGCTTGCATCAATAATTGCATGTTGTATTACAAAGAAAACGAGACGGAAGATGAGTGCCGACATTGTTACGAGCCAAGGTATCAAGCAGCTTCCACTTCATCTAAACAGACACTACCAGGACAAGTACTTTAGCCGACGAAAAATTTTCGTCGGCCTGTTAAAAAAATTTGTCGGGAAAGGGTCGTCTGTGATGACTTTAGCCGACGACACACGTATAAGTCGTCGGCTATAGTCCAGAGTTTAGCCGACGAAATAATGTCGTCTGCTATAGTCCAGACTTTAGCCAACGACATTATTTCGTCGGCTAAATTACATACTTTAGCCGACGACATTTTGTGTCGTCGGTTATCTTCCAAACTTTAGCCGACGAATAATTTAAAATATTTTTTGTCGGCTATAGTCCATACCTTAGCCGACGAATTTTTTGTCGACTATAGTACATACCTTAGCCGACGACATTTTGTGTCGTCGGTTATCTTCCAAACTTTAGCCGACGAATTTAAAATATTCGTCGGCCAAAGGTTGTAATAAAAAAATATAAAACACCTTTGGCTGACGAAATATAGTATATTTCGTCGGCTTTATAGGGATTTAGCCGACGAATTAAAGCATATTTTGTCGGCTAAAACTTATTTTTTTTAAAAAAACTTTAGCCGACGAATTAAAGCATATTTCGTCGGCTATAAGTCCATTCCAGTAAAAAAAAAAAACCCCCGAAATTTCTGAATTACCATTCCAAGCAAGCTGCAAAATACACCAAAACAATTCCATATAACCAACAACAAACACATAAAAGTATATATCAACTACATAAAAGTATCAATTACATAAAAGTATCAAACACATAAAAGTATATATCAACTACATAAAATCTATATCGTCTAAATTAATATCCGCTTCTGGGGGCTGCTGCGGAGGTTGCGGCGGCTGAGGTAGCGGCATGGGCGGAGGCATGGGCGGAGGCGGAAGTCCGTGAATCTGGGCATCTGTAAAGTCCTGCATGTACTAGAACATCTGCTGCTGCTGGGCCTGCTGGATGGCATGTATCTAGGCAACATAGGCTGCCTGCGCGACATTAAAGGCAATATAGGCTGCCTGCGAGGCAGCCTGAGCAGCTTGATGTTCTCGTAGTCTCTGAACTTCCGACTCTAGCTGAGTCGTCCTGGTGATCGTGGATGTGGTCCTGCTGCTGGTCGAGGCTGCCTTTCGTTGAAATCCTGGAGTGGTCTTCAGGACCCCCTCGCCTTTTTTTCCTAGACCCCGGCAGTAGAAGTTGTTTGCTCTCGGTGGGAAGGCTGTGCCCATGATCCTCGCCCCAATCGTTAGATCCGAAGTGTCGATCCGGAACATGGCTTCGGACATCTCTTCCTCCTGCGTGTCAGGCCATGTCTCCCTCACTAAGGCACTCATGACCTCGTCACTAGCCTCCCTCACCTTCGCCTATATGGATAGGGAAAAAATTATTAATTAACATTTTTACATAAATTTAAAAATTTAAAAACGTAAGGTGACTTACAATATCTTTCTGGGAGTCAGGATATGTCCTCTCGTACGTATAGACGTACTGGTTTATTTCTGGATGTTCCCTGGCCGCCTCGTCCATGAAGACAGCGAACGGTCTAGAACCAGCATGATGGTTCCTTGTGTATCGTTGCCAGTTCTGAGCGTTCACTCGGGAAACCACCTTCAAAGAAAAAAGTAAACTATTAGTAAAATATTTTAAAACGCACGTACTTAATGATAAATTAACTAACTAATTTATTTAAAAACCTGTTTACGAGGGTTGTTGAATTCTGATGTCAGAAGCCAACGCCACTCGTACTCCCTGTACTGGAACTCAGCAGGGGTACCAGAACGTGCGTTCCCGTGCGTAGTCCAATGGGTCCGCAACTCGTTCTTCCACTCCTTGTACCTACAGATACAAAAAAAGTATTAGAAATATTATTAATATCGCATACAATTTTGTTTTTCATTAACTTCCCAACGTACCTTCCCCCATGCACAACGTCGGCCCAGCTGTCCCTCAGGTGCTCGGGAACCTCAAACCACATCTGCATTTAACCGTTAATTAGTTTAGCTTTTCGAGAAATCAACAATGTAATACATAATATTATTTTGTAAACTCACCGACATCGCATTGTGGACCATGTCCTTAACCTCCTTCCGGACCTCGCCCCAGTCTGACCACAACATAGGGACTCTATCCCTAATGAGAGCTCCCACGCGGCAGGAGTACGTCCTCGACTTCCCGCCCGATACTATGTGGTCATCCCCGTCAGTATCGATGACGATCCTCCCCACGGTACCCACGATCTTCTCGAGAGTCTTCCCTGTGACGGGGCCTCTCTTCTTCTTTGTGCCTATCACATGATAAACCAAATTGATTATTAAAATATATATGACCCTTTAAAAATAATGATGCATCACTGATTACCTGAGGAGCTCGCGGCGGATTCCGTCTCTGTCGCCGATGATGATACCCTCGTAGAAATAAGAGGCGTATCAAAAGACACGAACCGGTACGCCACCTCAGGAGCCACTGGCGGGGGCAGTGAATAGACAACAGGTAAGGCCGGTATCATCTACGGAAGGAACAGATGAGGCGGCGGCATCTGTACCCCAAATGACTCACTATCCGAAGAAGTAGGACCTGGAGTGGGCGTCCGGTGTATCTCAGGCATACGGGGTGCAGACACCTCCGTCTGGGTCTGAGGCCACAGCTGCCTCGAGGAACGAGGGACGGCCGCCTGCCTCGATGAAAGGGGCACCTCCGGCGCCGTCTCCAGAATGCTCGCACGCCTGGCTGCCATCTGGTCCTGAAACGTCGTTTGGGGGTTGCTAGAGGTTCCCTCAGACGATTCGGACCTTTGGCCCTTCGAACTCTTCTTCGATCGAAAAAAGCCGCTCATCCTATTTAAAATATTAATTTGAATCAAGGCTGAGGCAACATTGAAAAAGTAAAAATTCAAGTTTATCCTTCTCAAATCTAAGGCTTTAGATTATTTTATCTTTATTGTATAAAAAATTATACATGTTTAAAACTATACTTATTCAATAAATAGATATACATAATTAATAATTACACGCAATATATATAGATATACTTAATTAACATAGCATAAAAATAAATTCGAAATCAAAAATAACTTCATACCAATATATATATAGATATACTTAATTAATAATTACATAACAATATTATATATATCAACATCATCATAAAAATATAGCATAAAACTAAATTCGAAATCAAAAATAAATTAACACATATATATTGACACATATATATTAACACATATAAATTAACACATAGCATAAAATTAAATTCGAAATCAAAAATAAATTAACACATATATATTGACACATATATAAATTAACATGTATATAAATTAACACATATAAATTAACTAACATAGCATAAAACTAAATTCGAAATCAAAAATAAATTAACACATATATTCAAAAATAAACACATAAATTAACACATATATTCAAAACTAAATTCAAAAATAAACCATGGAGACCGGGAGAGCGAGGGAGGAGGGAGGAGGTGGAGGTGGAGACCGGGAGAGGGAGGGAGGGAGGGAGGGAGGGAGGAGGGAGGAGGGAGGAGGGAGGAGGGAGGAGGGAGGAGGCGGAGACCGAGAGGGAGGGAGGAGGGAGGAGGCGGTGACGGGAGAGGAAGGGAGGAGGGAGGAGACCGGCCGGCCTGGAGAGGGAGAGGGAGGAGACTGGGAGGGAGGGAGGAGGGAGGAGGGAGGAGACCGGGAGGGAGGAGGGAGGAGGGAAAAAATTGCGGAATTGAGAAGGGAGGAGGGAGGAGGCTAGGGTTTTGCAGTTAAACCCAAAAACTTTAGCCGACGAAATAATTTGTTCGTCGGCTAAACGTACCAATTTCGTCGGCTATACACCAATTCGTCGGCTAAACCTTTGAAACTCGTCGATTAAAACTTTGAAATTCGTCGGCTAAACCTTTGAAATTCGTCGGCTAAACCTTTGAAATTCATCGGCTAAACTTTATAAATTAGTCGGCTAAACCTTTGAAATTCGTCGGCTAAACCTTTGAAACTCGTCGGCTAAACTTTGAAATTCGTCGGCTAAACCTTTATACATTTGGCATGTTGTGATTGTGATGATCAAACTTGAGAAAACGAAATCTGACGGTCAGATCTGACCATCATGATAAAATACATGTATGGGAAAAAATTCAACTTGATCTGACAAGGTTAAGTGCTCGATCTGGACGGTCAATCCCGTAAGTCAAACCCCTAAATGCACGGAAAAGGTCGTTCGACCATCTAAATTACGTATTTTGGCCGGACCTCCAACTGAAAATAGTTTTAAACCGATGACATGCAACAAGTCGTATAAAAATTTTACGCAAAATAACCACCGAACATAGGGCTACCCATACGGAGAAAGAATGGAAAATTGCATTGACCGCAACTATCGGCACCGAGACATGACCGGAATAGTGTGATTTTTCAAATGTGGACGTATTTCACCATTCTTGTCATGTCTTATTTCACAACTTTTTTACGTTTGAAGGTTCTACGTATAATTTGTTTTTGAAACAGAACATTTACTTGGTAAACAAGTTATACAACATTAGTACGCATGTTGTGATTATGATGATCAAACTTGAGAAACAGAAATCCGACCGTCAGATCTGACCATCATGATAAAATACATGTATGGAAAAAAATTCAACTTGATCTGACAAGGTTAAGTGCTCGATCCGGACGGTCAATCCCGTAAGTCAAACCCCTAAACGCACGGAAAAGGTCGTTCGACCGTCTAAATTACGTATTTTGGCCGGACCTCCAACTGAAAATAGTTTTAAACTGATGACACGCAACAAGTCGTATAAAAATTTTACGTAAAATAACCACCGAAGATAGGGCTATACTATGTAACAAAAAAAGTTTTCGGTTTAGCCGCCGAAATACCCTAATATTTCGTCGGCTATAGGTTCTTTTAGCCGACGACTTTTCATATAATTTCGTTGGCTAAAGTCCTTTGAAAATTTTGGTTGACCGCCAAAAAATTTTGGTTGAAAATTTTGAATTTTTCGACTTTAGCCGACGACTTTTCATATATTTTCCTCGGCTAAAGTCCTTTGAAAATTTCGTCGCCTAAAGATACCAAATTCGTCGGCTATACACCAATTCGTCGGCTAAACCTTTGAAATTCATCGGCTAAAAGTATTTGATACATTTGGCATGTTGTGGTTGTGATGATCAAACTTGAGAAACAGAAATCCAACCGTCAGATCTGACCATCATGATAAAATACGTGTATGGGAAAAAATTCAACTTGATCCGAAAAGAATAAGGGCTCGATCCGGACGGTCAATCTCGTAAGTCAAACCCCTAAACGCACAGAAAAGGTCGTTCGACCGTCTAAATTACGTATTTTGGCCGGACCTCCAACTGAAAATAGTTTTAAACCGATGACACGCAACAAGTCGTATAAAAATTGTACGCAAAATAATCACCGAATATAGGGCTACCCATAGGGAGAAAGAATGGAAAATTGCCTTAACCGCAACTATCGGCACCGAGACATGACCGGGATACCGTGATTTTTCAACCGTAGACATATTCCACCATTCTGGTCATGTCTTATTTCACGACTTTTTTACGTTTGAAGGTTCTACGTATAGTTTGTTTTTGAAACAGAACATTTACATAACACTTGTTAAACAAGTTATACAACATTAGTATGCATGTTGTGATTGTGATGATCAAATTTGAGAAAAAGAAATCTGGCCGTCAGATATGACCATCATGATAAAATACATGTATGGGAAAAAATTCAACTTAATCTGAAAAGAATAAGGGCTCGATCCAGACGGTCAATCTCGTAAGTCAAACTCCTAAATGCACGAAAAAGGTCGTTCGACCGTCTAAATTAGGTATTTTGGCCGGACCTCCAACTGAAAATAGTTTTAAACCGATGACACGCAACAAGTCGTATAAACCGATGACACGCAACAAGTCGTATAAAAATTTTAAACCGATAACCACCGAACATAGGGCTATAGTAGGTAATAGAAAAATTTCAGGGTTTAGCCGACGAATACCCTAATGTATTCGTCGGCTATAGTATGTAATTAAAAAATTAAAAAATAACTATAGCCCACGAAATATTAGGTTATTTGTCGGCAAAAACCATCTTAGTCGACGAATTAAAGTGTATTTCGTCGGCTAAATGAAAAAATACATTAAAAAAATAGACGATATTAGTAAACCATATTAGTAAAATTAAAAAATAACTATAGCCGACGAATCTAAAAACCGTCGTCTGCTATTGTCCGACTTTGGCCGACGAACTATTTGTCGTCGGCTATTGTTCCGGACGTTAGCCGACGAAAAATAGTTTGTCGGCTATTGTTCCAGATTTTAGCTGACGACGTCCTGTGTCGTCGTCTATACTCTCAGACTTTCTTTAATTTCGTCGGTTAAAGAAAGTTTAAAGTCGTCGGCTAAAGTCACAGACTTTAGCTGACAAAAATAAATTCTTTAGCCGATGAAATTTTAATTTCGTCGGCTAAAGATGACTATAGCCAACGAAAATATAATTTAGTCGACGAAGGAAAATTTCGTCGGCTAAAGTCTACTTTAGCCGATGAAAAATTGATTCGTCAGCCTGGTTTTTTTTTTTCGTCGGCTAAGGCCTTTCTTCTTGTAGTGAGAAGAACCGGCCCATTCTTATGAAGATTCTTCGTTACTTCCCGTTGGGTCCTTGTCTGCAACGTCTGTACATGTCTTCACATACAGCCAAGCATATGAGATGGCACCAGGTAAGGCACCAAGGAGAGGAGAGGAGAGAATAGATCCGGATAATCTCACACATCCCGCAGACGGGGAGGCTTGGAAGCATTTTGACCGTTCTTTTCTCGAATTTGCTGGAGACTGTCGAAATGTCAGACTCAGACTTGCAACAGACGAGTTCAATCCTACTGGGAACATGAATTTGTCTTACAACATTTGTCCTGTGATAGTATTTTCGTAAAATCTACCTCTCAACATGTGTATGAGGAATGAGTACAATTTTCTTACGCTTATGGTTCCAGAGCCGTATTCTCCAGGAAAGTGCTTGGATATGTACATGAGACCATTAATTGACGAGCTACAAGAGTTATGGGAAAATAGACTCCCTACTTTTGACAAGCATGGTCAAACTTCATTCATGTTGAAAGAAGCTGTTATTTGGACCATCAGTGATTATCCAGCTTACGGGATGTTGTCTGGCCAACAAACTAAGGGGTACAAGACTTGCCCGATATGCTTAGATGACATCAATTCTAGTCGCCACTTCGACAAAATCTGTTTCTTGGGATCTCTTATGTGGCTTGATGAGGATCACGAGTGGCGGTGGGATGCTGAGGCATTTGATGGGACTGAGAAACATAATCTGAAACCCCTAGGGATGTCTGGTGAGTGGATTTTGGAGAGGCTTAACCAGCACTAGTTCAGATATTTGAGCACCAGTAAAGATGTAACCGACTTAAATCCTCCCACGCCTGATGAGTTTAAGTATTAGACACACAAAATTGTATTCATTGAATTGCCTTATTGGTCGACTTTGAAAATCATACACAACTTGGATGTCATGCACACATAGAGAAAAAATTTTGTGACAGCGTTCTTGGAACAATTCTGAATCTCAAAGATAAAAACAAGAACACCCCCAAAGCCCGTGTTGATCTTAAAAAAATGGGTATACGCTCTAAGCTATGGCTAGTAGAAAACAAAAGAATAAAAAAACCATAATGCCTCAAGCAGGCTACACAGTCCATCCTCAGAAGAAGACATAAGTGTTTCAGTGGCTTCATAACGTTAAGTATCCTCATGGGTATGCAGAGAATATCGCTCAATGTGTTAAGACGAGGGATAATAAGATTACTGGGTTGAAGACTCATGACTGTCATGTTTTGCTGCAACGTCTTCTTCCCGTGGTCATTAGACCGTATTTGTAGAGGCTGACACGTTACTGGGTTTGTCAAAGTTCTTTTAGAGGATATACGTTAAAAAACTTAACAACTCTGATGTTTGGTCATTGCAAAAAGACATTGTGCACATCATGTGCAAGCTGGAGAGGATCTTTTCCCCAACTTTCTTTGACATCATGATTCACCTCATGATCCACCTTCCCGAATAAGTGTTGTTTACTGGTCCGGTACAGTATACCTGGTTCTATCCAAATGAGAGGTATACACTCATATTTATTCTAATTAACCATCATTTCAAATTAAGATAATTTATTGTAAGAGAATAAATATATGTTTTACAGGAAACTATGAGATTTCAAGAAGAAGAACAAAAACAAATGTTTCCCTGAAGGGTCGATCACAACGACATACGTTAAGGCTGAGTGCGTAACTTACTACAACGCATATCTCAATGATGAAGACAGAATGGGGAATCATCTGGAGCGGGTAGTAGCCAACAATTCAATCTATCAGTTGTTTCCAACGGTTCAACCATATAGTAGATTAAGTAATTCTGAAAGATTAAGTAATGTTGAGATCAAAGAGGCTCATTGGTTTGTCCTTCAACATTGTGACGAAGCCGAGCGGTACTTTCAGTCCTATTTGCAAAGGCAGAATGGTAACAGAGTCATACACAAGAGATATTTTCCTGATTACTTCCCTATTTGGGTACCTTTCTATCGATCTCTATATATGATGTTACATAAATTTAATATATATGTCATTTTTTGATGTTACATAATGTAACAACGTTGCTCTTAAAATTGTTACAGATGATGCACATTCTACAACGTTTTCCTCTCCACACCGACCCGACTGGGCTCGGGTCTCTCACTCTGTTCCACTCCATGGTCTAGTCTCTCTGTTACCCCATCGCCGCTTACCTGGCAGTGCGTCACAACCGGGCCCAAGTCATCGCCCTCGGCGCCTTCCTCTAGGCCGCCGCCACTTTTCTCGTCGCTTTTTCCTCCACTTTCTACCAGGTATTTGGATTTTCCGCATTTCTCGTTTACCCAATAAGAAAAAGTTACTGTCTTCATTGTTGTTGGACTTTGGTAATTCCTCATTGTAAATTTCAGTTTATGAGTTGCCCAATTCAGTAATCTGATATCCTTTTGTTGCATGATGTTTGTACAAGTTGTTGTGCGGTACATTAATATATTGATACATCAAGTATACGGGTTTGATATATTAGTAGATTAGCTTAGCCTGATCTCGAGTTAATCAAATATTATGGTCGGTGAGCCGTAGTTTAGTTGGTTAGCTAGCCTGACTCAGACCATTGAGGTCATGACTCGTGAGTTCAAAGCTCACTACCATATGTGACTTGATTGTAGATAGTTGGTTTACATTTACGTTTGATTAAATGTTGTGGCATTGGGGCATGGTTTATTGAGTTTTTTACTGATCAGGTGGCTATATCCAGAGCTTTGAATGGGATTGGCCTTGCTCTGGTTGCTCCTTCTATGCAGTCACTAGTGGCCGACTCTACTGATGATAGTAGCAGGGGTACGGCTTTTGGCTGGCTTCAGCTGACTGGCAACTTTGGTTCAATAATTGGTGGTCTTTGTTCAATACTGATAGCTCCATATACGATTATGGGAATCCCTGGTTGGAGGGTTTCCTTTCATCTTGTCAGGCTGATTAGTGTTATAGTCGGTATATTAGTTCGTATATATGCCACTGATCCACATTTTCCAGAGGGTACAACAAAAGAAAGTAATCAGAGTCCTAGTAGATCATTCTTGTCTGAAGTTAAAGAGCTGGCTAAAGAAGCCAAGTCCGTCATCAAAATTCCTTCTTTCCAGATTGTTGTGGCGCAGGGTGTTACTGGCTCGTTTCCTTGGTCATCATTGTCATTTGCGCCAATGTGGCTGGAACTTATTGGCTTTTCTCATGGGAAATCTGCTTTCCTCATTGCCTTGTTTGTGATTGGTAGCTCTCTTGGGGGTCTTTTTGGAGGTAAAATGGGGGATATCTTATTGGTGCGTTTTCCAAATGCTGGCAGGATAATTCTAGCACAGATAAGCTCAGCTTCTGCAATACCTCTCGCAGCAATTCTTCTGCTTGTATTGCCCGATGATCCATCCACAGCTGTCATCCATGGTTTAGTTTTGTTCATCATGGGATTCTTAATATCTTGGAATGCTCCAGCTACAAACAAGTAAGTCTCTTGGTTACTGGTTCGCGCGTTCACGCATGTTCAGACCTCTTTTTCATCCAAATTACAGCATCAAATCAAAAGTATGGATGAATCTGTCTGGTAATGTGGTTAGGCTTTTAGTTTCATAATAAATAATCCTCTCTTCAATATCTGAAGAACATTGTGACTTATATGTCGTACTGGTTTCACGAGTAACCAAAATAGAGAAGTTATTGTTGAAAGTCAGATTTAATATATCATATCCAGTTTAAGAAGAAGAAAAATTATGGCACATGTTTCCGGAGATATAAGATAAGACAATTTTCTGATGTTGCATTTGATGATATTTTCCATGCAGTCCAATTTTTGCTGAGATAGTTCCTGAGAGGTCCCGAACAAATGTGTATGCTCTGGACAGATCTTTTGAGTCCATACTCTCGTCATTCGCTCCTCCAATAGTTGGGATTTTGGCTCAGCACGTTTATGGTTATAAACCAGTTGCCGCAGGGTCCAGTGCATCTGAAGAGATCACCACAGATAGAGGGAATGCTTTATCATTGGCAAAGGCATTGTACACAGCAATAGGAATTCCAATGGCTCTCTGTTGTGTTATCTACTCATTCCTATATTGCACCTACCCAAGAGACAGGGAGCGTGCTCGAATGGAGGTTTTAATAGAATCAGAGATGCAACACATAGACAATTCACCTAGTGGAGACGAAAACTCACAGATGCGGTTTCCTGAGTCTGAAGAACTATTTGTGAATGATAGAACTGTCATCGACGTGGACTACGAGGGTGAGAAAGGCCTTGTTGGTGATGCTGAGGATGATGAACAGGCATTGCTGTACCACCAGTTGACCTTCGCCAATATGAGCCGGGAGTAATCAAGCAAGCAGAGAATGACTCTTCATACGTGCAGTTTTGTATGGCTCATAGCGTTTAATGGCTATCATATTTTCCACAATAGGCTGAACATTACTCCATTCAAGCACATCCACAGATCATACATGTACAGAGGCAAAATGTCCCTGCTGTTTTGACATTTCACCGAAAAGTAACCCTGCACAAAGAGTAATACATCTGGTTTTACCTGAGACATCTTTTCTTTGGTTTTTCAAGAGTTTTAAGAGTAATACATCTTTTTATCTCAGACATCTTTTCTATGGTTTTTTTTTCAATAGATTTAAGAGTGTAATAAATCTTTGTTTTTCCTAAGAGGTTTCTTGTGGGGACATCGTACAGGTTCCACAGATCATTGCGCAATAAATATCTCTTGTCATATAGTTACCTTGTAAATACAAATAGTGACTGAACCATCCCTTTTTCTTTAAATGAAAGTGTTTTAGCCAGCTGACGAGAGGTAAATAATGAACAAAGAAATGAGATTTTTGCGGGCGTGCCACCTCGCGGACGAGGAAAGAGTGATGGGTGCGAGATCTTAACTTCTGATCAGACGGAGGGGTTTCCAGTGCCACCTCAGATGAGGAATTATGAGCACAAGACGATTGATACTCACGGCGGGACGCGAGCAGAGCAACTATAAGGAATCAAGGAGATCGAGGGCAAGTCCAGGAAGGCTCTAAACTAAGGCGGCACGCACTTAGGATTAGGGTTTCGAGGTAGCTCGAAGGGTAATTGATTTGAGTTTGTTTGTTGTTGTTTGTAAAGAGATTGTGTGTAAAGAGATTTTGAGAGTTCGACCCCTTTATATAGTAGTTCGACTTGCAGCAGAAGAAAGATAGCTTAGAATCCAAGTCGGACTCTGAAACCCTAATAGCACAAGGACACTGTTCCGCCCGCTCGAACCAACCATCTTGTGACACATGTCCAGTTTAAACACTTCACATGGGCTACTGCTTCCATCTCGCTGGCATTTCTAGCTCGCCGGTTTTAGAAGGGTTTTTTTATATTAAAAGGGCCACAGAGATTAACTCGAAGTATGTCAAAGACTTGTAAGAGTCTTCAACGATTAATGTGGTGTACGCAGACTCTGCATATGGCTTGATGTATTCCACCTCGCTTAAGACTTTTACGCGAAGTACTATTGCGCCTCGCCTATACGCGAAGTCATTCCGCATGCGAGATCATTAAATGTGCGAGCTGTGTATTTCGAGCGAAACGCGAGCTCTCTACTCCGAGCGAAATCATTCCGCGCGCGAACTCTATATGTTAACTTGTGTGGTCTCACTAGCGGCCATTATTTGTAAACTTAAAGAACTTGGGCTCGTCGGTATGACATAAACCAATAATTTAATTAATATTCATATAAACATTTATTGTCTAGTAAAATATTAATTTAAACGTAAACAAAAAAAATACACCTTTACTGAACAAATTGTTGAAAAAAAAAATGCTTGCTTTCAGTACAGCCTAGTGGTAACTATGACTAGGTATATAACTTGATATACTTTAGTATTTTTATACAAACTCGGGTTCTTGAAACCTCATTTTGCAAGAATTGCGGTGTCATATCATCCTGCTGGTATGGTACCTATAGTGTTGTTGTGTCTTTATTACAATTTCCGAGAACTTTCAGAGAAACACATCTCACATGAAATGCCTATACAACATTGCACAAACTGGGGAGATCCTCGGTGCGAAGAATACTAATTTAACTTGGTTTTGTAGCAGAGATCATCACAAATAGCCCATTCCTCACAACTGTAACACCTATTAGGCCACATGCTGTACAGATGTCTTCCAATTCACCTTCAGATAGGAAGATTTGGCTGCCTGATACTTGCCTTGCTCTCTACAACAAAAACAAAATCATACGCTACAGATCATCATTCAATACATTAGAACTTTGTGTATAAATTGAAAGTCTTACAAGGTTTGGAAAGTCTTTCTATTTGTAATTGAGTCTCACATATAATAAAACAATAGAAAACAGAAACAAGTTCAACACTTGTAAAAGAACAACGATTTTGTGAGAACAAGAAAAAAAAAAGTTTCAGCTATAAAATTAATTCTAAACCATGAGGCACAATGAGAAGAATCCCAAACAGTGCAGGTTCTGAGTTTAAATGATATACCTTCGTTCCTTCCCTCAAAAATGGGACAAAGGCAATAGGACCATCAAGTATGTAAGTTGTTGCAACGAACACCCCACCAGGTCGCAGTACTCTGCTAATTTCAGCAACCTTCAAAACCACAACTGCCAAATTACTAATAGAAAATACTGCCTAATTTAATTATTATTTATATTTATAAAGGGGAAGGGGGAATTTAAGAAGAATGAGAGCTTAGAGCTTAGATCGTTAAGATGGACATTCCCTATAGCCAACTTTCCTTCTCATAGAATATACTGAAAACAATATTTCTTTAATTAACGTATTAAACATCCATTCACCCTTGCAATGAAATCTGTGCAATTTGCACCTTAATATGGAGACAACAGATGTATCAGTTACATATGCATTCAAAGAACTTGCACTTAATGACTAAATATTTACAGTAGAGACTGTAGAGCTCATCCCCTCTCATCTTTGCTGCATTATCTTTGCAACATCAATTTTACACAGTGATAATGTGTTTCCATTTAAAGACAAACACTAGGAATATTTGAGAAAAACACCAGGAATGATAGACGCTACTGCAGTTCACTGATAATTTTGTATTTTTTGTTATAAAAAAAATAAAAAAAGGGTAAAGGAATTGGAAGCTTTGTCCCCCTTTAAACAAGGCTAAACTACCACGAAAAAAGATCTATATACACAAGGTCATTTAAATACTAGAAGGTATCTCTTTAAATGTGCTCCTCGTGAAAATTGTTTCATTAACTTTTATTAAAAAAAAAAAAATTCAAGTATCATTCATTATCATGTACATGTACATGTGCTTACTTTACTGCTACCTGATTCATGAATACGTATGCCTTACAAGTGTAACAGTAAGCAGAAACTATTAGCCAACACAATACAGAGATAATACTTACAGCTCCTGTTGGTGAAGGCCAACAGTGTATGGCAGCACCAGCATGCACAGCATCAATAGAACTTGTAGCGAAGGGAAGCCTAGAAATATCAGCTCTGACCAAAGTTATGTTCCTGAGAGAAAAAAAAAATTAAAGTTATTAGCAATAGTAACAACAATTTTGGAAGTAATAGGTTTTGACACTTCAGGGTCATTCAATGTAATGCAAAATTCAAATTCTGTACTCTTTGGGGATGTTCTCTTCCTTCTCAATGAACTCATAGCACTGCTTCAACATATTTTCTGAGTAGTCCAGAGCAACAACATGAGAAAACAATCCACTCTTGGCGAAAAGCCTGGAAAATAACCCACTCCCACAGCTAGCATCAATGATGCTTCCACCCAGGACTGGTTTTATGTAATCCTTAATCAACTCAAACTGCAGCCACAACAATAACACGATCAGCAACTCAAATCAAGTACACAACGCAAAAGGGATGATCTGTATTTCAGCATTTCAATAAGTCACTTCTCAATTATTGGCCATAAAAAAGAACAGTTTGACAGAAACGGGATCATTTATTCTGTTTTCTGTGAACTGATCATAAATAGCTACCTTTCTTCTTTTTTTCCTTCCTTTCTCTTAAAATACAGCCAACTGCTATTGGAGGTGGGATTTCTTATTTGTTTAAATACACTGACCGCATAGAATAGCCATACTAGAAGGCAGATCTTCACTTCAGATAAAAAAACAAAAACAAAAACAAAACTAACTAGATTTCCATGCAATGTCCAATACTCCAAATAACCGCTCAAGAAATATATATGTATGTAGGTTATCATTCCGCAAACTTCTCAGTGTCTAAAGATGGAACAAATTACAATCTACCAAGACATACACTGTTTTGAAGCTTGAAACACGAATACTAGATAAGGGAAAATGTGGAAAAAGGAAACAAAACACATCACCTCTTTCTCTGGCCCAGGAAAACCACCCCATACTGAAAAGCTTTGACGCCAGCCCCTCTCGTAAAGGAAAGATATCAATGGAATCCTGATCCAACAAAACATTTCTTGACATTATAACATGGCAGGTGAAATCAATTGAACTAAGCATGCTCTGCACATGCATAAGAGATCAAAAGTAACAAACTTGACCAACATAGGTGGTCATATACGCAGGAAAAGTTTTTCGATTAGAGTATAAATATCCTTCATAAAATTCTACATGAGAATTTATTTTGTCTTGAACGTTCTTCCAAATTTCCAATCAAAGCTATACAGTTTGATGATACTATGGCCATTTGATTGACTCTAGAATTATAAAAGAAAACTAAAGACAGTAGCAGATGATACATGTTGGCAGGACCTAAGTACCAAATCAGGCACCCAAAGATCAAACATCAGATGCTATTCTTCATCATAAGCTATTAGAATAGAGCCTAGTTACTTATTTTTGTGCATAACACACACTAGGAGAGATGGATAAACCAAGAGGATTTGCATCCGAGTCTGCTTCAACCCTATTGCTTCGCCATCCTCATTTAAAATTTCATCATGAAAATTCATGCATAACACTCAAAGTTCAAATCTATACCATTTCAATACCTGAAAAACTCGGTGGAAGCTGGCATTGATTCACCATAGTTCTTGGCACCGCTCGCCAGTGTCAGGTCCAAATGTGTCTCATTTCTAGAGTAAGTCTTCTTACAAGTGCTACATTCGAAACTAGACCCGGAACCAGACTCGCTGTAAATCCAAACAACCAACCACTCAACCATTATCCAAACGAATTAAACATGTGCTTCAAGTAACTCTTACCCTTTTGATGAAAATCGATCAAAGCATATAGGACAAGCCAGCAAATCGTAACAGATGGTGGCCTCATTCTGAACCACAATCGGTTCCTAACATTCATACACAAGAACAAAAACCCAAGAAACTTATCAATATCTAAAACCAAAAAGCTCAAAACTTTTTGAATTCTGAGCATAAACTGAAACTGGGTCCTAATCATTCATACACAACACAAATAACCCATGAAACTTATCACTATCTAAAACCCAGAAAGCTCAAAGAATTCTAAGCACAAACCGAAACTGGGTCTTCCATTTTCGACAGATTGCATTGAGAAGAAGCTTAACTTACGGATGGGGTGGTCTCGACGAAGGCGGTGGAAGAAGCTCGGACAGTGATTGCCGGGAAAGAAGAGCGTTTGAAGCTAACGCTGAATGGGTTGCTGAGCTTGAGCGAGTCAGGCCTCGAGTTGCCGAGTTGACTCGGGAGAGAGAGGTTGCTGGTGAGCGTCGTCGTCGCCATGTGCTCTCTGTGGTTTTGGGAGTTGCTAATGGGATGTGATTAAACTAAGTTGGCGGAAGATTACGACAAATTTTAAGAGGGATATTTAAAATAGAGTCCCTCCCTTTGGGTGACTTGGTCTCTGTGTTGTCATGTGTGTATGGAACTATGGATCGATTTGGACTCGAGTATTTGTAACACGAAATACTCGATTGGATTTCCCGTTACATTTTTTTTTTTAAATCATACCAAAATGACGATAAATATATTCATAACACGTAATATAGATATTACATATTCTACGATAAACAGACAATGAGTTAATAGCAGCACATATAATGGTACATATATAATAGATTTTTTTTAGAAATGACACATAGTAAATTTATCGTTAGATATTTTTACAGATTTCATGTAGATGTAACGGATAATCTCTTTCGGTACTACTTCAGAAAGCGCGAGGAGAACTTTCAATTATATTTGGGTTAAGAGAACTTACAATTACTTATAATCTCTTATTACTTTAGAAATTTACTATACCCAAACGGTTTTTTCCCAACTGGACGCGCAACCCCCACGCGCCCCACCCATGCGTCAGCCTCCTCCTCCAAAAGCGTTTGTCTCTCTTCTCACACACTAGTGAAACCAACAAACAAAAAAAGGGTGAGACTCTCTTCTCTCTAAAATCCAGAGCTCAATTCTTTGTCTTCTCCGGCGCGCGAAACCATAACCCTAAGGCGCTCTTCTCTCTCGCCCTCATTGTTTCAGCAGGTACAGTACGCCTCTGATCCCTTCCTCGTCTTCCTCCTTATCTTTATCGTAAACTTTTTTTTTTTTTCTTTCAAAGTCAAATTTTCGGCTGTAATTTTCATATCGGAAATCATCGCCGTCTAAATTCGCTGAAAGGCGTTGGATTGTTTAACAATACGGTCAGCTTGATTTTTGTGTTTTCGGAAATTTTCGGTGTCTGTGAATAGGGCATGTTAGATAGGAGGAAGGAGCTTTGTTTAGTATCAGGAAATCGAAGGATTTGATATTGTGAGGAATTTGAGCTCAAGTAGTGGTGTGGTTCCATGGATTGTTATGAGTGTGATTTTAATAGTGCAAAAGGTTTTTGATACTGATTGATTGTCTCAGGGAGGGATTCAAGTGTTGCATTGTATGGATTCGGGAGATAAGTTTCTCCTGTCATGTGTTTGTTACTGGATGTTTGGTCTCATATGTGAGATAATATCTATTGCTGAGATTTCATCAGTACAAAGGAGAATAAGAGGGTTAACCTTGTTTCTGGAGTATTAAGATTTCATCAGTGTTCTGACCTCTGAATCATATTAAGGTGTATGCTTAATATTACTGCAATAGTCAGCTTTCCTAAAACTTTGTCGACGTGCATAGATAAAAATTATTATCTACTTGAATCAAGACTTTTTCTGTTTGCATCTTTAGTAGTCAAAATAGTATTCTCTAACTTAAGTGTATGCGTCTTCCCATACAATGGAAAAGTAAACAGACAATTCTACGGCATGCGACATGGAATGCTAACATCCATTTTGGAGTCAATGAGAAAAGAATTGCACTTTTTATAAATTGTTTGATCAAGTTTTCTTGGACTTTCATTATAACAGCAGTCGTATGTCTTTTCCTTGCAGATACTATGATTAAGAACTTTGAAGAAACTCTAGCAACTAATAGGTTGGCTACGGAAAGTCTGAACACTAAATTGGGTGAGGTTCATCTTGAGTTAAATGAGGAGAAGCAGAGGTGGATGGGCCGGGCTTAATCACGGTCATAATACTGGGCTTAGAACGACTACATGCATGAGAGAAATCCACCTTGAAACCGGACATGGAATCCCACATCGGTTTCTTGCCAAAGAGAGCACCCGTTGGGCTATAAATACAGTCCAACCACTAGCTTGTCATGTATCATTACTACCCTTATTAATTACATTCAAGCCGGCCGGGAACGAATCGCAGGATCGTGCATATATGGATGAACCTATTCCCGGACGAAATGAGAAATGAAGGGCCACTACTCGTGCCTGAGCCGGTCCTGGATGTCCATGCTGGAAGATCGGGAGAGATGGAAGAAACCCTGAGAGCGATCATGGACAATGTGGCGAGTTTAGCCGAAAGGGTCACGGACGTTGAGAGAAGGCGGGCGCGTAACCTAATCCGCACAACTTTTGAAGAAAGAGGGAGACCATTCACGAGAGCGATCACCTAGTTTGTCTGGTCGAGCACAGCTAAACCGTTGAAACTTAGCTATAACGGGGATCGAGACCCTCATCTTTTTATGGATAGTTTCAAGTCTCACACCAATGCCAAAAGGTACTCGGACGTGATATGTTGTAACATGTTTTAAGAAACCTTGTCGGGGGAAGCACTCAGTTGGTTTTATGAGCTCCTGTCAGACTCGATTGATTGCTTCCGGCAATTGGCTGACAGGTTTGTCAATAGATTCATCTTGCGAACAGACGAGTAGAGCACCGCCCAACTATTCAAGGTTAAGCAAGATAGGGGCGAGGGGCTGAAAGCCTTCGTAAACCGTTGGCAAGGAGCCACAGCCAGGGTCAGGAACATTGACAAAAAGGTCGTAGAGGAGGCGTTCGTTCAGGGGCTGCTTCCCGATGTGGTACCGATGATCTTTCACCATGGCGAGGTAGCCTGGACGTCAGTCTATAAGTTTTATGACTGGTCTATGGGCAGGGGAGCTAGTTTCCTAACTACCGACAACACTCACAATATCCATTGTTTTGCAGTATGTGACATGCTGAAGACACCGTTAGGCGACAGGCCAACTTTCAGCCTTGGTGTATCTCCTTGGGTTACATTCATGAGCCCACCAATTGTCATTCCCGTGGACAACAGGACAACTCCACCACTCCCCCAGGTGATCGACCTAACAACAATGGAGAAGGAGCCTGAAAAGTACCAATTGATATTGTCTCTGTCGCCCGAAACTATAAAGGATATTAAAGCGGAGATAAGGATCCCTTTGGTGGAAAACGCTGGGAAACTGAGGATTATGAGGAAACACATCATCATATACACTCATAAGACCACTATTACGATAAGAAATAAATGTGACTTGCCTCGTACCATATTTTGCCAACTCTTCCGACAAACACTCCAGAAAAAATCTCCAATTTCTCCCATCTCCAGAACCCACAATAGCATAAGTAATTCGATACAAACCTGAACAAAGTCAAGGGAAAAACAAAAAAATTAGTCAATGCATACCAAATAATCTATCATCTCATTACTGTGTAACTGACCAAGTAACTATACTAGAAGGTAAGAAACTAAACATGTAAGTAACAAATGCAAGTAATCTATCATCTCAGTAACGTGTAACTGACCAAGTAACTGGAAGGTAAGTAACTTGTTGGAAATTATGTAATAATATCTAATATGAATGAAAATTAAATTGCTCATGACTTTTCCATTTGAAAGGGTGTGTCTTTTTCAATAGGTGTCTTTAGGAATAAGTGTGTCTCTTCAAGGAGATAAGTGAACGGACATGTTGGTTCACTTGGGGTTCTATATAAACCCATACTCATTTCTCCTTAGAGATGAGATTGAGAATCCTCAATTCTTCAATATGTCTTGTTCGTGTCAAGAGAGTATAAGATACAATTTATGGTTCGCTAGATTCCAAAATTGCGGTGCTTCTATTTTGGATCATCGATTGTTGTATTCTACAAGGCGGACGCCCATCGAACTACAAGCACAAGGGTAGGGGCGAAATCTGTCTTTAGTCAAGTGCATTTATGCATGCCTCAATCGGAATATCAAGTCAGTTCTTTCTTTCCTTGTATTACTTTTATAGGATTCTTACATTATTTTACTCCTATATTAGGATTGATTCATTACTTTCAATCCTAAACGAATATTGTTATGTTTCTTATATTCTTTATTGAAATTTCTATCATATTTATAATCAAATATATGATTGTTCCCCAACAATCTAAAGACAGATTTTATAATGGAACAATCATGTTTGACGATGAGTCCTAACCAAACCAAGAAGCATTTGAAAGAGAAAAATTGCTATGGTCTCTTACTGCGATTGATTCCTTATCTTAATACAAGGAGTAGTGTGGCATTGGTTAGATGGAAGATAATGAGTAGTCTGTGATGTATATAAAGTATATATACAAGATGAAAGTTAAAAATCGTTGATGAAAAGTGATTTATGGCGATAGTCCCAATTATGATGTTATCATTGAAAGATTTAAGATCTTTATGATCGTATACAAATGAGAAGCATTTACAAATGTTAGTAAGACATACTCTTGTTTTACGAACAAAAGTAAGAGAAAGATGTTTGATGAATAATGCTTCAATCACTAAATAGACATCCCAAGTTGGAGAAGTGCATGAAAAAAAAAAAAAGATAGCATAGTTATTCCATAAACGAATGCGCTCTTAAATGAGGTTTGTGGGAATACATTACTATCTTAATTGCATTACAAGAACCTATGATTGAGGGTTTACTTCTCAAATGTGGGGGTATTTATAATGTCTATAAATTGTATGTAATACAATTGAAGAGATGGTGTTGGAATGCTTTGGCATTTACATATCTATATCGATCAAAAGCATACGAACAACTACTCTCAAGTGGAATTTGATTTGATTGTCAACCTTATGGATCCAAATGTGAAATGGTTTGACAAGATAGATAGTTGATGATCGAGGGGAATGAGTTAAAGCCAATAACACAATGAGTCATTACTTGGCGGAAACCTAACCTAGCAACATTGGAGATCCCATGGTCTAGGTTCAATAGGCAAACTAGTTGGGGAAGACTCAAGATGCATAACACACAACTCACTCATTCTTATGATCAATGTGTGTTTTCCGTAGCTGTAATAAGGTTATGCTTTTGCATTTAATGATACTAATATCTTGTTACCAAGAAGAATATAGCGGAGTGTTCTTAATTAGTGTGATCACCTATATGAGAGTAGAAGTCGGGTCGCTTCTATGAGAATGATATGGCTTAGTTCTCTAAAGCTCTCATGAATGTGGAAATTGTTCAGGACCAAAATGAACACAACCGTAAGAACCATAGTGTATTAGAATAAGAGATGTGTGAGGCTTATTGTCTTGGTTTACACAAACGGTGAATAGTTCAAAGATCTTCTACATCTACTATTTCACCAAGTAAATCCGATAGGTCTTCACTATGAAAGGTTCAAGTCCAAAAGACACCTCTTCAAATGCATCTCTTGTTCGCTTGTACTCTCTAATTCCTTGTCATTCATTGTCCTTGTCATTTTCATTCATGTGGGGGATTGTTGGAAATTATGTAATAATATCTAATATGAATGAAAATTAAATTGCTCATGACTTTTCCATTTGAAAGGGTGTGTCTTTTTCAATAGGTGTCTTTAGGAATAAGTGTGTCTCTTCAAGGAGATAAGTGAACGGACATGTTGGTTCACTTGGGGTTCTATATAAACCCATACTCATTTCTCCTTAGAGATGAGATTGAGAATCCTCAATTCTTCAATATGTCTTGTTCGTGTCAAGAGAGTATAAGATACAATTTATGGTTCGCTAGATTCCAAAATTGCGGTGCTTCTATTTTGGATCATCGATTGTTGTATTCTACAAGGCGGACGCCCATCGAACTACAAGCACAAGGGTAGGGGCGAAATCTGTCTTTAGTCAAGTGCATTTATGCATGCCTCAATCGGAATATCAAGTCAGTTCTTTCTTTCCTTGTATTACTTTTATAGGATTCTTACATTATTTTACTCCTATATTAGGATTGATTCATTACTTTCAATCCTAAACGAATATTGTTATGTTTCTTATATTCTTTATTGAAATTTCTATCATATTTATAATCAAATATATGATTGTTCCCCAACAATCTAGTAAGAACCATAGTGTATTAGAATAAGAGATGTGTGAGGCTTATTGTCTTGGTTTACACAAACGGTGAATAGTTCAAAGATCTTCTACATCTACTATTTCACCAAGTAAATCCGATAGGTCTTCACTATGAAAGGTTCAAGTCCAAAAGACACCTCTTCAAATGCATCTCTTGTTCGCTTGTACTCTCTAATTCCTTGTCATTCATTGTCCTTGTCATTTTCATTCATGTGGGGGATTGTTGGAAATTATGTAATAATATCTAATATGAATGAAAATTAAATTGCTCATGACTTTTCCATTTGAAAGGGTGTGTCTTTTTCAATAGGTGTCTTTAGGAATAAGTGTGTCTCTTCAAGGAGATAAGTGAACGGACATGTTGGTTCACTTGGGGTTCTATATAAACCCATACTCATTTCTCCTTAGAGATGAGATTGAGAATCCTCAATTCTTCAATATGTCTTGTTCGTGTCAAGAGAGTATAAGATACAATTTATGGTTCGCTAGATTCCAAAATTGCGGTGCTTCTATTTTGGATCATCGATTGTTGTATTCTACAAGGCGGACGCCCATCGAACTACAAGCACAAGGGTAGGGGCGAAATCTGTCTTTAGTCAAGTGCATTTATGCATGCCTCAATCGGAATATCAAGTCAGTTCTTTCTTTCCTTGTATTACTTTTATAGGATTCTTACATTATTTTACTCCTATATTAGGATTGATTCATTACTTTCAATCCTAAACGAATATTGTTATGTTTCTTATATTCTTTATTGAAATTTCTATCATATTTATAATCAAATATATGATTGTTCCCCAACATAACTAACCATGTAACTGAAGAACTAGAAACACATACTGAACAAAACAATAACAATAAGGGTAGGGAGATCACACCTTGATTCGCATCCTTAGCCGATGCAGCAATAAACATCCCTTTGTACTTGTTAGTGATGAATGTAGGATCCATGAATAGAATTGGGCGGCAAGACATAAAACCCTTCATCGAAGCACCATAAGATACAAACATGCGCTCAAATCTTTTAGCTTCAGTATCAAACTGCAAACCAATCCTAGCATCAGGATTTGCAGCCACAGTGCACTTACAAAACCACTCCAAATGTGAATATGAAGCAGCTTCATCACCTAGAACAGCCTCTCTTGCACGCTCCTTACCATACCAAGCAGTACGATACGTTACTTCTAATCTATAATCACTTTTAATCTCACTACACATATCAACAGCCTTTTTATTAGGATTCTCACGAATCTTATCTAATATAATTGACTTACCAACCTTTGAGCCCATCAACCTATGCTGTCTCAAACGAATGACACCATGACATTTGTGTTCATTCACAAAATCAGTTATCAAAAAAAAAACCATTAGACCTGCATAATGATGCCTTGACACACCACTGACAACCCTCAGAATCCTTCTTTGAACAGTAAGCAATAACACGCTCCTTTTTGTTCTTGATGAACTCAAAATCAAACCCCATCTCGATACAATACATACGTAGCTTCTCCCTAAACTCAGCAACACCACCTTGGGAAATCTGACCTTTGGACCTAATTAAAGACTCCCAACCTTTCGTAAGGTAATTCTTTTTTCCTCTTGCCTATAACATATCTATTAATACAGCCAGAAGAGATGTGGGAATGGTTAAATTTTTGAAGTTCCGAAAAAACCACAAATTTATTATTCTTCACCTATATCTGTATATTGTGTGTATGGATAGTATAGTCATTTTGAAATAAGAGAGGATTCCGCGAGAGAAATCGGAAAGGGGAAAAAAAAAAAAAAGGTTGCAGTTGCGAACTGCCAAGACACGATCTCCAGTATTCTCCACAGTTCCCATTGACGATAACTGCAAGAAGGACGTGGCGATACATCTTATCCCCTGTTTCCATCTGCATTGCGTGCCAAAAAGGAAACGAAAGAAGCAAAGAAGAGCAGAGCAAAATCAAATCCAAAAAGTCAAAACTAATAATTTGGATTCGCGCCATCGGTTTTATGTAAGTGATTTTGATTGTGGTAATCAGATTTGTCAAATTGGGTCATGGATTTTTAGTGGGGTTCCGGTGATTGTATTTGGGATTGGAATGGAAACTGTTGAAATTTGGGGATGAATGTGATACTGGTTGCATGGGGTGGATTAAAAAATATGGGGTTTGGCTTGGAATGTATAAATCGACAAAAATTATTGATTTTCAATGTTTAATTTCAGTTGTATGCGATTTGCAGATGAACCCAGAATAATTGTTGATTAGGACTACGAATGCGGGGATATCAATCATATGAAAGACAGGTAAGAAAATTTTCAAAGTGTTGTTTGTATGCCTGTTGTTCTTAATTGGTTCTTCTTCTTCTTTGTTTGAAACTCTCAGAAGTAATTGATTTCAAGTCTGGTTCTTTTAGTTATGGTGTTGGATTACTTCTTCGACTCACTTTACGAACTTCCAATTTCTTTCATTGCAGGTAACATAGCTTTCCATTTCTTTAAATTTCAGACCCATCTCTATACTTTGTATTAAAATTCTTCTCAATGTATATACCTTTGGTTTTGTTGAAAGAGAACTCATGATGAAAACATTGTAGGTTCCATCTCACAAAGGCTATCAACTGCTTATTCATCACTCCACTACAGATGGATTGTCTCAGGGTAACACTGTCTGCCTCTACTAGCTTCCATTTGGGTAATCAAAATTTTCCATTTGTATATGTTAGTCTTGCATTTGTGATGTAATATTTCTGTTTCATATTTACAATTTGTAACTAATCGAAAAAAAAAATATTCAAAGTGTTGTTTGTATGCCTGTTGTTCTTAATTGATTCTTCTTCTTCTTTGTTTGAAACTCTAAGAAGTAATTGATTTCAAGTCTGGTTCTTTTAGTTATGGTGTTGGATTACTTCTTCGACTCACTTTACGAACTTCCAATTTCTTTCATTGCAGGTAACATAGCTTTCCATTTCTTTAAATTTCAGCCCCATCTCTATACTTTGTATTAAAATTCTTCTCAATGTATATACCTTTGGTTTTGTTGAAAGAGAACTCATGATGAAAACATTGTAGGTTCCATCTCACAAAGGCTATCAACTGCTTATTCATCGCTCCACTACAGATGGATTGTCTCAGGGTAACACTGCCTGCCTCTACTAGCTTCCATTTGGGTAATCAAAATTTTCCATTTGTATATGTTAGTCTTGCATTTGTGATGTAATATTTCTGTTTCATATTTACAATTTGTAACTAATCGAAAAAAAAAAAATCTACAATCTGTAAACGTACAAGAGCTTATGAACTTTTGTTTTTCTGTAACCAGGTGAGAAATAAGATGGAAGTGTAGTTTTAAGAAACCAGGTGATTCAACTTACTAATCCAATCGTCTTCATACTTTTTAATGAGATTTTTGCTTATGACCTTGATAATTTTGGTTATTGATTTTGCTATTTTGGTCATCTTATTGAATGGTTTGAATCCGGGATCAAGGATCCATTGCCATCACTATAAGGGGGTCATTCCTGTTCGATATATATAGATATGTTGTGACTCAATGCAACCTAAAAAGTCTGGAGAACAGTATCTTTGTGATCGCGATTTTTAGATATACTTTGATGCCAGGTGACAATGGGTGAGAGAAGAAGATTTGGCGAAGGAATTGAAACTGCAACCAACCAACTGTCGTGTTTTGCATATAATATATCCTTCTGGTGGATTGGATTCATTTGTTGTTACTATTAAAAGTTAGGTACTCTGTTCAAGTATGGTCTGCAAGTTTAAAAGGCAGTACCAATTAATTTGTTTTACCTATTTCTTTCTGAGATGGTTAATTAATTATATATTTTGATCTCAGAATGGCTCCTGATTTAGTTTGCATTTGCTAAAATTTGATTGCTTTTCGCAAACCCCATCAGTAAAATTTGAACCTTTGTGCTCCATATGTGCCAATTTTTTAAGTAAACAAGCCTTCAAATTAGCTTCTCTTTGTAAGATTTCAATTCTGCTATGGTGGAGTTTATAAGCTTCAGTTGCTCATTAATCAAGTTCAGGTTGAGTTAACTATGAAGCTTAGTTTAGGGGAGCTACTACTAAGTCTATGTCTACCCTGCAAGAGCCAAGAGCCAAGAAGGTAAGGGCCTATGAGAAAATGTTTTCTTATCCTTTTGTTTTTTTTTTTCCTCTTCTCAGATTCATTCATTTTGAGCTTTTTAGTTTTGTTATAATGTGTGTAATGCATTCATTGTAAAGAGATTTGGATGTAACTTACAATTTTTTTTCCGCAAGTGAGGAAGCAGGGCACCAAGTTTATATCAGTGCAATCTGACAGCATCTATTTGTCCATAAGCATAACGTATTTCATGACGAAAAAAAACATACGCACGCGCGAGCGCGGCCCTTCCGCACGCGCATCGCGCGTGCAGGAAGGCTAGTCCTAAATAATGATTCATCCAAACAATCAACATCCACATCTAAAAACGTAGAACCAAAACGCTCCAATACTTTAAACATCATCCTCATGTCAGCATCATTATCGAGAAGATAAACAGTAACATCGGGGTGTACCTTGTATCTAAGCTTAAGAATGCTTCTACTCAATAGCTGAAAACGATCACGAACACTATTTGCAAAATCAACAAACGAAGTATTTTGAGAAAAAGAAACCGCTGCTCCTTCACCAGAGAACACAAACTTTGCAATGTAACTACAATCCATTGATCTGAACATATATACAAGGAAAAAAAAAATCAAAATGAGTAAAACAATGGAACTATACATGTATCTATTAATTTCATATATAACTAACCATGTAACTGCTTATCATAAGAATGTAACTAGACTTGTAACTTCATAAAATTTCAATGTAACTATTAATTACATGCTCATGTAACTAGTCATGTAACTGTTTAACATAAAATGTGACTATCTATGATACTGGAACCACTTAAGAACAAGTAAAAAAGACATGAGCAATCAAAAATCTAAAAATGAATATATGATATAATAGTAAAGAGTTGGAAACCTAATAGACACTGGCATATACTCATGTAAATGTTTTTAATATTTGCAGCGTTCCGCTGCCATATACCAGAATAAGCAAAACACAAGCAATCAAAATCAAAAATGGAGATCTGAGAACAAAGTGGTACAAAGGTAGGAATCTAAAACGTTGATCTCAAACCTCTAGTGAAAAACATAAACACTGGCAGGTATGTAGGGATAAACAACATTTACTATATGGAGAATAAAGAATTGAAGATTCCACATCTCAATTCCATAATTCTCAATTCCATAACTGCTTATCATAAGAATGTAACTAGACTTGTGAGTTCATAAAAATCCAATGTCACTAGACTCTTCACAGCAAAACAAAATCATGTAAGGCTTTTAGAATCTGAGAATGCCATTCTCATACCTTCTGAAAAGTCAGTCTCAACAGACTCTAGACAGGCCTTTATTTGATTCTCCTGTCCCTTTTCCTTTTCCAAATCATCAGCCTTCTGCTGCAGGGCACCACAAACCAAAATTAGATCTGAATTAGTCAACACACGCTAGTTCCAACACTCAATAACAAGTACTTTTGCTAACTAAAAAAAATACTAAGCATATGATCTCAGTTTCACAATTAGGTAAACCTGTAATCTCTAAATTCATGAATATTTTGCATCGAAAAAACACGAGTGCTGGAACATGATACTCTAGAAGCTAAATTAAACCTATAGCCTATACTGAATCATCAAATCATCTAATAAACAGAAAAAGCATGACTAGTGCTATAATCGTTTCATCCAAAACTAAAATACAGAATTAAACACCAGAAATCCGATAAGTCGAATCAAATCTCTACTCTAGTACAGTAAATTACCTCCGAAACCTGAACCACGCAACCAGAGCAGCTCCGATAATATTAAGAAAAAATAGAGCAGCTCCGAAACGGCATACGCGAACTCCGTGGCGTCGAGGCAGAGATTCTGAGGGAGAACATCGGAAACGAACTTGGAGCGGCGTTGATCGGGATCAAAAACCTACGATTTGGAGCGGCACTTGGAGCGAGACTTGGAGGAGTGGATTGAAGCGTAGGGCGGCGCGGATTGGAATTAGAGTGTGGTGAAGTAGTCGATGCTGAAGAAGACCCAGATCGAGAGAGAGAGAGAGAGAGAGAGAGAGGGAGAGAGAGAGAGAGAGGGAGATTCAAATCGGAAGAAGAAAATACAGAGAAATAGAACCGTTAAATCTAACAGAAGGGTAAATAGGGAACTGAAATATATTAAAATAGCCCTAAACTATCATTCTACAATATACGTGGAATCCTTTTTATGATGTTATAATTAAAAGGGAAAATGTTCCTTTAGTACTAATTCAAACCTCTTATTTCTCATTCCAATAATAATCTTTTGCATTAGCCCATTCCAATATAAGGTAACCATTTTTATGTCCAAATGCACAAATCTTTACTAAAGTCTTAACAAACCATATTATTTCAAGACTATTTTGCCCCCACCTCTTCAACATGAAAAGACTTGGCCGGAACCTCGGACTCCGGTCACCGGCCGCCGGATTTCGGTCACCGGAATTTCCCCGATTGCCAGATTCCGGTCACCGGATTTTCCCCTGTAACCAGTTACTGATCCCCAATAATCAGTTACTGACCAGTTAATGACCCATAATAATTACCAGTTATTAACCCCCAGTAACCAGTTATTGATTAATTACTGACACCCAGTAATCAGTTACTGACTCCCAATAACTTTTAGTTTTCAGTTATTGACACCCAGTAATCACTTAGTTTTCAGTAACTCGGTTGCCGGACTTTTATTGTCGGATCCCCGGTCACCGCTAACTCGGTTACTGACCCCAAGTAACTCAATTTTTCTCCGGTCGTGGGATTCCGGTCACCGGTAACTTGGTTATTGACCCCCAGTAACTCAATTTTCTCCGGTCACCGGTAACTCGGTTACTGATCCTCAGTAACTCAATAACTGACCCCAATAACTTGGTTACTGACCCCTAATAATCAGTTACTGACCCCAATAATTTAGTTATTGTCTCCTAATAATCAATTACTGACCCCCAATAATCAGTTACTGACCCCTAATAATTAACTTGTTTCAGCTTAATGTAATAGAAAAGAAGATTTAGCAGAAAATAATCAAAGTACTGACCTTAATAATCGAGTTACCGACCTCAATAACCTTTAGTTTTCAGTTACTGACACCTAATAATCACTTAATTTTCAGTTACTGACACCCAATAATCATTTATTGACCTTCAATAATCACTTATCAATCCTCAATAATCACTTGTTTCGCTATTCAGCTCTCTCAGAGTTTCACCAAGTGACCATAGCACCCAGCTAGTGATCGATACAATCGCTGAAATTCCTCAATCAACTCTAGCTTCTTATGGGAATATTTTGCAATATCTTTTGGCAAAGAATCACCATCTCCTTTTATCAGCTACACCTACCGCAGAGCCATGCACCCTCACACACCGGATCTACTCCCTTACCACCCTCATCGGAACTGCTTCACCTCCAAGTTATTAAAGCTGCCAAAGATTCAACCTCTCTTCGCCACTCCAACAACCCCTATGGGCGGCGCTACTCTCCATCCCCTCCCTCAAATTCCACACCCAAAACCAAAACGCCACCGTTTCGCACCTCCCAACCGACCTTTCAATCCAGTCGTTCCATGACGCCGAGAATCTCAACCTGAAGCTCGTCGCCGATCACCCTCTCCGCAATAACGTCCTCGGCCTCTACGACGTCCGATCTGCTGCCGACGCCATGTGCGTGTACCAACGCAGAACCCTAGAGCGCATGGCCGCGGCTGGGTAAAAGGGGATCACGCAGAGTCAACTCTCCAAGGAGCTTGGGATCACCGGAGAAGGACGACACCGGAGATGGCGACGACGTTTGGCGAGCGACACAGCTTTTTGGATCTGCTGCCGGGGTCGGATAAGGGGGATCGGAGAAGGAGGACGTTGACGAGCGGCGATGATTTGCGGCAGCGGTGGAGGAGGTTGCAGAGGAGAGAGCAGAGGTAGGCATGGGCTGCGTCGTCCACAGAGAGAGAGATAGTTGGTTTCAGATCGGATAATAGATGGTTGGTTGATATGAAATAAGGTTATACTTGTCTTTTTAACTAGAATCATTGGAATGAGTTAAGGGAAACAAAACTCATTGGAATGAGCTTTAGTTTTTAAATATTTGGGTATTAGGGCATTTTTCCTAAATAAAAAAGAGCCCTGTTTAACTAAGTGAAAAACTAAAAGACCTTTTTTTATCATTAGGTATATCATGTAGCCCTTTTTTTTTTTTTTTTTATCAATTCTAGTTATTGGCACTTTTCTTTTATATTCCTTAAAAATGAAATAGATAGCCAAATGTGCTCACCTTATTGGCTTTGGTCACCTGGTGACCATGGCTTGTCACCTAAGTTCTTTCATTTCTCTATATAGCTACTAGGTCATTGTTAATAGAAATGGGTAAACAAAATAAAAGGGTAGTCTTGTTACGCAAAAATACACATCATTTGGTCCGTGTTTGACAATCTCAACACCCTTTTAAACTTCTCTCATTTGCTTTAACGGCCATCTCTATCCTCAAGATTTATTATATCATTTCCTCTCTCTAGCTCCCTCTCTTTTTATTAACCCCCCTAAACCACCCACCAAGACTCCAAAACTAGTACTCTCTCTCTATCTCTCTATCTCTCTATCTCTCTCTCTCTCTAAGAAGCTCATCAAGATACATTATCTCAACTCAAGAGCGAGTCAACGACAAACGTGGCCAATGAATCATCCTTACTCATTCTCGGATTGTGAATCGTACGTCTTGACTGTTGTCCAAGGATCGATTTAAGAAGAAGAGTGTGCTAGCTAGCTAGAGCTATGGGGAATGAGTACAGCCGGTTTAACCATTACCACCAGCACCACCACCACCACCACCACCATCATGTACACGCGCAGCTGCATATAAACCACAGAGGCACATTCGTGCCCATGTTATGCTCAAGGCCATCAATCAAAGACGTCCAGGTTCCAAGTAGCTTGGTGTCTCCAAGAATCGGTTGTATGGGACAAGTTAAGAGGAGCAACAAAGTTTCAGGCTATCCAGTCACCTCTACTCAATCTAACAACAGCAGCAACAATATCAAGTACTCAAAGCTCAAGAAACTCTTCTCCGGCAAAAACTTCACACCCTTTACTCCAACTAAAACGACCACCGCTACCGCCACCGCCACCAGCTGTCCGATAAGCAGATGCAGAAGCAGAAGACCACAAGTGAGTACTAATGTGAGGCAAGGTCATTGTGTTGTGAAAACAATCAACTTAGCTGAGATGGATCCTCCTCTACCTGTGATCAAGAGAGTGCAGAGATCTCCCCAACAAGGAGAAGAGAGTACTCTTTATAAGAGAAGATCTGGTGGGGCTGCACTACAAGGTTTGCAGCTGAAACAAGTTCATCTTCCTAGACTTCAAACGCAATCCAAAAGTGTATGATTATAATGAATAGAAGAAACCCCATTAAGGGGATTAGTAAAAACAAGGTGTTGTACATGTCCTCCTCTTTTGGATCCAAATTTGGATATTGTTTGATTCATGTTCCAGTGACATACTTATTAGGACTGGTACTGATAGCTTATTACTGTGATGTATTTGAGTTCATATATTCATATATCATAGATCTAATATTATTTAGTTAATTTGAATTTTTTCGAATCAATGGGAAGTCCTATCATGTGAGCTTTACTCATTCTTTTCAAATTGCAAATTTGGAGGAAACTTAGCTTTCTGAGGTTGAAAGATACCGGTTCGGAAGGTAAGGCCCCTTCGTTTCATACGGTCAAGCATTTGACTGGTCCTATAGATTTCCAAAGCCACAATCACAATGTACTGAAGCCCTTGCTCTCTGTTTACAACCAAGAATAGTTCACATGATGATCTATTATGGTATATTGGCAGATTGTTAATCTGGATGAGTTGTGTACTAAAACACTGTATGAATCAATTTTCTGAACTAATAAGTAATAGGGTCCGGTTCATATAATGGTAAGTGATAATATTCACTTTCACCAGACAAAGTTTCCTTTTCCTCTTAAGCAACTGCACTTACGAATGAGTACTATCATGCACCCTTCTTTTCCCTTTTCTAGGATCACCTACAAAGAATAAAGTGATCTATTTAGAAAACGATTGTCTAACCTGACCTTCACACCTTCCATGTTGGGATGGTGTCACATTCCATAGGTTTGGCAGCCCCTAGATCGGGGACACACCAAGGTTAGATGTTCTCTGCGTTAAGGATAGTGGTGCTGATGGCCTGTCTATTTTGAGCAACTCCAAGTTCCAATAACTCCCTGCTAACAGTGGCGGATCCAGGATGAAAATGCTAGCTCACATGATTTCGTTGGCGGGCTTTCCCATGCGAAGTCATCTCGCTTCGCTTCCATACTAGGCCTCTATCTCCTACACGAAGCCTCGAATCATGACATCACTTAGTTCACATGACTTTGCTAACGGGTCGTCACTTGTAAACTCAATATTCTGGGCTCGCCGATGTGACGTGGACTATGAATTTAACTAATATTCATATAGACAATTAATGTCCAGTAAAACATTAATTTGGGTGTAAACAGTAGGGAAATTAGTCTTCCAGAATCTAAACAAGTTTATGTTTTATGTTTTGAACGTTGAAGAATTGGGTATATGCTAGTTTTGATGGATTTTATTAGTTTATTTCCGTTATGATATCCCACATCTCGCTAATTGTTTTCTAAATGAAAAGATTTTTTTCTTTAAACTTTTCATAAATTTTAATTATAATTTAGCAGTTATACGATGAAGAATTAAGTTTTTGATATGAGTGCGGCTATTGGGACCTCTAAATTTACTCACTAGACTCACTCTATTTTAAATTATTAAATGACATATACATCCTCATACACAACGATTATTAAGGACAATAATTATACAAAATGAAATATTGTATTTATTCTCTTTAGACTTTCTAATTCAATAATAATTGATTTCATTCTTTATTATTTTTCTTATATATTTTTGTTTTCCAATTTCTTTTTATAAAGCATATATATAGTTTATAAGAGCTAAAAAATAATGAATATCGATCATGTTAAAAAGATATATAGAGTAGTTCATGATAGAACATTTTCTTGCATGAAAAAAATAATCAAAAAATGAAGGTATGGATTGTTTCTGCATAAACCGGGAGGGCCATGCGGAATCACTGTGGAGCACTAATATGAACAATCACAAGCAATGCAAGGACATATAGTGGTTCACCATGCCTCAGAGGACATGGTTACGTCCACTTACGAATCAACTATCATGGCCAATAGGCCTTTGGTGTTACAAGTGCATCCATCCATCCTGCCCATGAGGAGTAGGGGAGGGAGAGGGAGCATAATATACATTCATTCTATATATGGGGGGGGGGAGTTTGGGAGTCCAATCTCTATCTACACATGGGGAGCCTTCCTTTTATAGATAAGGAAGGCTTCCTTTTATTACATACTTCCGATATGGGACTAACTAGGAATTTATCTTATCATGGTGCCTTCTTGTGGAGCTTGGAGAAGCACCTTCCCGATGTGGTACCGATGATCTTTCACCATGGCGAGGTAGCTTGGACGTCGGTCTACAAGTTTCATAACCGGTCTATGGGCAGGGGAGGTAGTTTACTGATTACTGACTACAAGTCCCCCCAAGTTCACGTTCAAGACACATCTTGAGTGGGGACTTAATATACAAAATGCTCATAGACCAGTCATATGACCCCAACACGAACCCGGTCCCAGTCCCCCCAAGTCCGTACTCAAGAGGTGTATTGAACGGGTTCGCCTCACACAGAAAGGCTGACACTACCAGGCGAGCTGAGGAGTCCGCTTCGCACAGAAGGGGTGACAGTCGGGTGAGCTGAAGTGTCCGCCTCGCACCATAATGGTTTAATTGTCATGTGAGTTGAGTCTACCTCGCCCAGGAGGGTTGACACTCGGGCGAGCTGGGTCCACTCGGACTGAAAGTCCGCTCCGCACTCAATGACTACCCGCGAGTTGAATAGTTCGCTCATCGCTGAAAGGCTTACACTCGGGCGAGCTGAGAAGTCCGCTCCGCCCAGAAGGGTTGACACTTGGGCGAGCTGATTTCGCTCTGTGCACAATGCCTACTACACACGAGTTGTGGAATCGGCCTCGCACAGAAGGGCCGATACACGGGTGAGATAAGTCCGCTAGCGCGAACTGGGGTACACGCGAGCTGAAGAGTTGGCTTCTCGAGGAAAGGCTTACACTCGGGCGGGCTCAAGATCCCGCTCCGCCTTCAATGACGACCCGCGGACTGTGGAGTCCGTTCCGCATACAAGGAGTACACGCGAGCCGAATAGTTTGCTCCGCGTAGAAAGGCTTACATTTGGGTGGGATTGGAGTCCGCCTCACAGCTGGTACTTGGGCGAGTTGAATCCTCTCACGCAAACTGAGGAGTCCGCGCCAAGACTACTGCGCGAGATGATGAGTCTGCTCCGCGCACAAAGTATGACACTCGGGCGAGCTGTGGAGTCCGCTCCGCGTATAAGGAATACGTGAGGTGGATCTTGGTGTTACATAACACTATGACTATAATAAAGAAATAATCAAAATTTGGAGTTGTAGGCTTAGAGTCAAAAAATCATCGGCAAATAAACACAACAACTATGAAACATGTCAAAAGAGGTAGCCCTTTGTTAGTTGCATCAGCAACAATTATGAATACCATAAGCATGCCTGAATTGAGGGACTGCGTCATAAACCAATTATCTAAATCACAACCTAGTTCCCCAGTAGAGTCGCCAAAATGTAAGGGTTTTTTTTTTGAATTAAATTACGACTAGCTAGGCCAAAATCAACTAAATAATCCGATTATTGGGAAGACTTTGTATGTGATTCAAATCAAGTAGAAATCAAAAGGAGCTTGATAGAGTGAAGCATGGTGTGGGAGCTAGAAACATACTGTGGTGACAGAATTTGGGCGTTTTCTGGGTAAGGAATTTTTGGAAAAAACAAATAGACATTGTAGGTGGATGTTTGGAATGGTGATTAAGGATTGGATTTGGTGCTTGAGAGCATGAAAGTTGTTTCTAGGCATTTTCTGGGTTTCACAAGATTATGCCCCCCTCCTCCCTTTGCGATGTTATTAGCTTTGATAGCATGGCATGTATTGAAGAACCTTGTTGGACTTTTCATAACCTTGGTAGCTTGCATTAGCTTTGTACCTTGCTTGTGATTTTGTAAGACTTTAAAACAGGGGCTTTGAGATCTGGCTGATTTCAAGTATATGTAGAGATTTTGATGGTCTCTACAGTAAGATTTTGGCTGCGGACAATTTGTTTTGGTTTGAGCAGGCTTAGAATTTTGCAAACTATAGCAATAGTTGTTACCCTTCATTTTGGTACAGGAAAAGATTTATTTGACTATGTATGTGAACACTTCATGTTGAAATTTGCAGAATGCAAAAGAGCATGAATATATCTTGGCTTGAACTTTCACTCTTCAGCCCCCAAGTTTATTAGCTAGATTCATATCCTTGAATAAACTTCAATATTATACAACGTTCTTGATGCAGACCATAAGATTCACAACATTTAATCATGCTTGTTCTCATGACATAAGAAGTTATAGTTGCAGGGTGCTTGATTGCATTGATACACATGTTTTATCTATTGATCGAGATTCATCACGCACCAACATTTATATATATGCAAGGAAAACAAATTATGCTTGTATATATGCACATCGCTTGAGCATCTCCTTCATTTTAAAAGACAAATTTACTGCAGTGCAATGCAACAATATTGTCATTAAGATCCACCCGTATATGTCATAACAACATAGAGTTTACTTATATTCAACTAATAGCTTTCATTGCAATTGAGGATTTGGCTAAGAGGGTAAAAAATTTCAACTAGGACTTGAGAATTTGAGATATGTGGAAAACTTGAAACTAAGGATTTATGGTATCCAATATTTTTGACTATTGCAGTGAGATGCTGCTGTGAAGACTCATGAATGGCAGGGAAGGCTACAACAACTTGAAGAAGGACAGTGCAACAAGAACTATATTCTCTTAGACATATGGTTTTGGAATAACAAAAACGTTGCTTCCATTGAGGCTTCTGAACATAACACCATGACTATAATAAAGAAATAATCAAAATTTGGAGTTGTAGGCTTGGAGTCAAAAAATCATCGGCAAATAAACACAACAACTATGAATCATGTCAAAAGAGGTATCCCTCTGTTAGTTGCATCAGCAACAATTATGAATACCATAAGCATGCCTGAATTGAGGGACTGCGTCATAAACCAATTATCTAAATCACAACCTAGTTCCCCAGTAGAGTCGCCAAAATGTGAGGGTCTTTTTTTGAATTAAATTACGACTAGGCCAAAATCAACCAAATAATCCGATTATTGGGAAGACTTTGTACGTGAATCAAATCAAGTAGAAATCAAAAGGAGCTTGATAGCGTGAAGCATGGTGTGGGAGCTAAAAACACATTGTGGTGAGAGAATTTGGGAGTTTTCTGGGTAAGGAATTTTTGGAAAAAAAAAAAGATTGTAGGTGGATGTTTGGAATGGTGATTAAGGATTGGATTTGGTGCTTGAGGGCATGAAAGTTGTTTCTAGGCGTTTTCTGGGTTTCACAAGATTATGCCCCCCTCCTCCCTTTGCGATGTTATTAGCTTTGATAGCATGGCATGTATTGAAGAACGTTGTTGGACTTTTCATAACCTTGGTAGCTTGCATTAGCTTTGTACCTTGCTTGTGATTTTGTAAGACTTTAAAACAGGGGCTTTGAGATCTGGCTGATTTCAGGTATATGTAGAGATTTTGTTGGTCTCTACAGTAAGATTTTAGCTGCGGATAATCTGTTTTGGTTTGAGTAGGCTTGTAACAAGAATTTTGCAAACTATAGCAATAGTTGTTACCCTTCATTTTGGTACAGGGAAAGATATATTTGACTACGTATGTGAACAATTCATGTTGGGATTTGCAGAATGCAAAAGAGCATGAATATATCTTGGCTTGAACTTTCACTCTTCAGCCCCCAAGTTTATTAGCTAGAATTATATCCTTGAATAAACTTCAATATTATACAATGTTCTTGATGCAGACCATAAGATTCGCAACATTTAATCATGCTTGTTCGCATGACATAAGAAGTTATAGCTGCAGGGTGCTTGATTGCATTGATACATATGTTTTCTCTATTGATCGAGATTCATCAGGCACCAACATTTATATATGCAAAGGAAACAATTTATGCGTGTATATATGCACATCGCTTGAGCATCTCCTTCAGTTTAAAACACAAATTTACTGCAGTGCAATGCAACAATATTATCATTAAGATCCACCCATATATGCCATAACAACATTGAGTTTACTTATATTCAACTAATAGCTTTCATTGCAATTGAGGATTTGGCTAAGAGGGTAAAAAATTTCAACTAGGCCTTGAGAATTTGAGATATGTGGAAAACTTGAAACTAAGGATTTATGGTATGCAATATTTTTGACTATTGCAGTGAGATGCTGCTGTGAAGACTCATGAATGGCAGGGAAGGCTACAACAACTTGAAGAAGGACATTGCAACAAGAACTATATTCTCTTAGACATTTGGTTTTGAAATAATAAAAATGTTGCTTTCATTGAGGTTTCTGAACAGAACACCATGACTATAATAAAGAAATAATCAAAATTTGGAGTTGTAGGCTTGGAGTCAAAAAATCATCGGCAAATAAACACAACAACTATGAATCATGTCAAAAGAGGTATCCCTTTGTTTGTTCCATCAGCAACAATTATGAATACCATAAGCATGCCTGAATTGAGGGACTGCGTCATAAACCAATTATCTAAATCACAACCTAGTTCCCCAGTAGAGTCGCCAAAATGTGAGGGTCTTTTTTTGAATTAAATTGCTACTAGGCCAAAATCAACCAAATAATCCGATTGTTGGGAAGACTTTGTGCGTGATTCAGATTAAGTAGAAATCAAAAGGAGCTTGATAGCGTGAAGCATGGTGTGAGAGCTAGAAACACACTGTGGTGAGAGAATTTGGGTGTTTCTGGGTAAGGGATTTCTAGAAAAAAAATAGAGATTGAAGGTGGTTGTTTGGAATGGTGATTAAGAATTGGATTTGGTGCTTGGAGGCTTGAAGGCTTCAATTCTTGAGGGCATGAAAGTTGTTTCTAGGCGTTTTTTGGGTTTCACAAGATTATGCCCCCCCCCTCCTTTGCGATGTTATTAGCTTATGTATTGAAGAACCTTGTTAGACTTTTTGTTAAGACCCGCCCCAAATTTCACCTTAAAATCCGAGATGAGTCCTGTGGGGACCACCTCCAAGAAAAATTTACCAAAGAAGTCGGCAAACCTCCCTCGAAAATGGACAACCCTAACTTGGAAAAATTTTAAAAACCACCTTTTTAACTCAAAATAAATCCTCCGCTACAACCTAAAAGTAGCTAGAATATAATACACAAGAATTCCAACAGTATTCAGAGCTATTAATAATAAAATAATACACAGCGGAAGCTAACAAACCCCACGTAGATTAAACAAGTAACCTACTGGTGAAATGTAGCGGATAAATGGGTGACTTTGTCTCGACGTCTCCTTCTAGACCTCACGTGAACTCTGCAGATTGGGCATTTTTAAAAACGAAGAGCCCAGGGGAAAATATTCAACACGTCAGAATGAGTGGACAAAACTATCCCGACAACAAATAAATATTTCCCCAAAAATGCTTTCAAAGAAAACGCTTCATCAGCGGCAAAAACAAAAGCTCCACTGGAAAGATTCTGAACTGGGGTCCAGCCTGGCTAGACTCCCAAACTTTAAGAAATTGCCTCTCAGGCTAGGATATTATATATTTTAGTATGTATGTACACTCATCTAACTCTTTGTACGATATCTATGAACAACTCGAAAAATAGATAACATACGAAGCTACTACGCTTGTGTCTAACGCTCAGGTCACCTCATACTGGAATTGTACCTCAGGCTGGGGGAAGCGCCCGAGTGGTATATATACGTGCTTACTCCTTGTATGAAATCTATGAAGGAATATGAAAATAGAAAGTCGCACAGGGCTACGACGCTCGCGTCTAATGCTCACGTCACCCCATACCGAAATTGTACCTCGATATGGGGGTAAATCACGTATAGCTAACTAGCGTTTAATCATATACATATTATTCTCATATAAGAGTATAATCACCGAAATTCTCAATTTTAGGAAATATCCAACAACAGAAAATCATTCAAAACGATAAAGCATTTCGAACACATTAATTAAAACAAAGGTCCACTCACATATTAGGCCTAAGCCTGATGTCGGTCGGAGGTCTCTTCCACTTGAGCCTCCTCACGTCCTGTTCCAAATAAATAAAACCTTAAAGAAAACACCGACGCTTACAGCAAAACATACATAAATAAATATGTTTTGCACGCTCAACCAAGCCTAACACTCCCAAATCTTGAATTCACTGCCAACCTCAAAACTCCACAAAAATTACAGACAACCTCAAAATCACCTTCTACCAAATATAATCCAATGGTCGGATTCTAACTTAATAATCTGCCAAAAATACCAAACTTCAACAATTCTCAAACATATCCAAAACTCCTCCAAAAATTCTAAAACTTATTCCATTAAACTCCTCACATTTTTCCCCACCAAAACCATTTTCTTGGGGGTGGCCAGCCACCAACTCCGGCGACCTCCGATGCTCACCAAAATTTGGCAGCATCTTCCTCTCAACCTCCTCTACAACATTCCTAACTATCACAAACTCTAATTCTAAGCCTAACCATGCCAATCGAACGAAAATACACATAAAAGCCCTAGAACTTCAAATACTGATTTCTCCTTACCTAGCTTGAGATGGATCGAGCCCTTTGGAGGGATTGAAGCACGGGAGGAGGGCTTTCTTTTGAGCTACGGCTCGCCGGCTATGGCGGCCGGAGGAAGGAGTTCTAGTGAAAGGAACCCACGAACAGCCGGAGCTTCCAACGGGCTTTTCTCCCAATCGACGGCGCTAGAGAGGCTGCCACCGGTCTAGAATTGAAGCTCGGACGAAGACTGATCGATTGGGACCAATGCAGCAGTCTGGGGCCGCCGGACGGCGGCGTTCGGGCTTGGGCAATTTTCGGGCAGAAACGGGTCGGGGGAGAGAGAGAGAGCGGGGCGCGTGGAAAGAAAAGAAGAAGAAAAAGTGGGCTTGGCCCGAGCCGGGTCCAAGTCCTCTAATAAACCCAAATCCAAAATTTCAACACCCCAAAATAATACCCCAATAAAATTACCATTTTTTACCGTCGTCAAAATTTCTTTCTTAGAATAATCCCACAAAATAATCGTCCCTTACACCTCTCTAGGGATCAATTATATTTTACACTTAATGACGAACACGGTAAAATTCTTATTACTACTATGTCAGTAATAAAGGTAAAAATTATGGGTCAGAGCGTGACACTTTTCATAACCTTGGTAGCTTCCATTAGCTTTGTACCTTGCTTGTGATTTTGTAAGACTTTAAAACAGGGGCTTTGAGATCTGGCTGATTTCAGGTATATGTAGAGATTTTGTTGGTGTCTGCAGTAAGATTTTGGCTGCGGATAATCTGTTTTGGTTTGAGCAGGCTTGTAACAAGAATTTTGCAAACTATAGCAATAGTTGTTACCCTTCATTTTGGTACAGGGAAAGATATATTTGACTATGTATGTGAACACTTCATGTTGGGATTTGCAGAATACAAAAGAGCATGAATATATCTTGGCTTGAACTTTCACTCTTCAGCCCCCAAGTTTATTAGCTAGATTTATATCCTTGAATAAACTTCAATATTATACAACGTTCTTGATGCAGACCATAAGATTCGCAACATTTAATCATGCTTGTTCGCATGACATAAGAAGTTATAGCTGTAGGGTGCTTGATTGCATTGATACATATATTTTCTCTATTGATCGAGATTCATCAGGCACCAACATTTATATATATATGCAAGGGAAACAATTTATGCTTGTATATATGCACATCGCTTGAGCATCTCCTTCATTTTAAAAGACAAATTTACTGCAGTGCAATGCAATAATATTGTCATTAAGATCCACCTGTATAAGCCATAACAACATAGAGTTTACTTATATTCAACTAATAGCTTTCATTGCAATTGAGGATTTGGCTAAGAGGGTAAAAAATTTCAACTAGGCCTTGAGAATTTGAGATATGTGGAAAACTTGAAACTAAGGATTTATGGTATGCAATATTTTTGACTATTGCAGTGAGATGCTGCTGTGAAGACTCATGAATGGCAGGGAAGGCTACAACAACTTGAAGAAGGACATTGCAACAAGAACTATATTCTCTTAGACATTTGGTTTTGAAATAATAAAAATGTTGCTTCCATTGAGGTTTCTGAACAGAACACCATGACTATAATAAAGAAATAATCAAAATTTGGAGTTGTAGGCTTGGAGTCAAAAAATCATCGGCAAATAAACACAACAACTATGAATCATGTCAAAAGAGGTATCCCTTTGTTTGTTGCATCAACAACAATTATGAATACCATAAGCATGCCTGAATTAAGGGACTGCGTCATAAACCAATTATCTAAATCACAACCTAGTTCCCCAGTAGAGTCGCCAAAATGTGAGGGTCTTTTTTTGAATTAAATTGCTACTAGGCCAAAATCAACCAAATAATCCGATTGTTGGGAAGACTTTGTGCGTGATTCAGATTAAGTAGAAATCAAAAGGAGCTTGATAGCGTGAAGCATGGTGTGAGAGCTAGAAACACACTGTGGTGAGAGAATTTGGGCGTTTCTGGGTAAGGGATTTCTAGAAAAAAATAGAGATTGAAGGTGGTTGTTTGGAATGGTGATTAAGGATTGGATTTGGTGCTTGGAGGCTTGAAGGCTTGAATTCTTGAGGGCATGAAAGTTGTTTCTAGGCGTTTTTTGGGTTTCACAAGATTATTTCCCCCCCCCCCCAACTTTTTTTACTGCAGGGACTCACCTTTTATAGGCTCAATGGATAATGTTTTGATGAACAAACGCATATGAATATCTGGGTAAAACAAAGTAGTCTTCTGGATACATGATTTCTGCCTTAAAACTAGTAAAAAAGAAGCTTGCTTGTGATGACTGCCAATTGATGCAGTGACAACGATCATGACAACAGAGAACAAGGAGCGATGTGGACAAGAGAGATTGGAAAATGTGAGCTCATTGTTTAGGGGGAAGGAAGAAGCTTTTCTCTGGTCTCGTGGCTTCTTCTAACAGAACAAGGCTATAATTCGGATAAGAGTTATTTTGGACTGGGTATTCATATGCTGCTAGGAAGAAGAGATGGGGTATTTGGTAGCTGCAGGGAAGAGAATATGTGTTTGAAACGAAGAAGAAGAAAGAAGGGAAGTTGGGCTTTCTTATATTATGTATTGAGTTTCAAATGAAAGGCTAGCTAACCAAATTCTCATGTTCACCATTTCATTGCCGATTTAAATCGTTGAGCTTGGATTTCGGGCCCAAGACCAAAATCATCAACGATATTAAATCGGCAGATGAGCATTATGCGTTCCTGTAACCTTTCACATCACACCCACGTCTGCAAGCCCCAAAGATGAGCGGATGTGGCTTGGGTCCACATCAATTGGCATATTTGCTTGGTGTGTTAAAATCTTAAGATTATAGGAATTTACATAAATTGCATAATAAATTGTAGCGTGGCAAAGTGCATGATTTTTGGAGGTCCCAATAACCACATTCTTTTGATATTGTGTTTCAAAGCAGAAAGTTTTCAATGGAATTGGTCTTGTTGACAAGATTAGTATCCAGACTAAAATTATCAGGGATTTCTAACAGTGTTTACTTTGCAATGTCCAGAAAACCTTGTTCGGGGTACAAGATGAAGGAGATGACTGGGAGTGGCATTTTTGCTGGGGGAGCTAACGATGAAGGATCAGAACCTGGTAGTGCTAATCCTACCCCAAATAGCAAAACTGGAATCCGACTGTACCAGGTACCAAATTTAAGATCGATCACGAAATCTTAGATCAATATATGAGTAAATGAAAAAATGGAGGTCTTATAGTATGGCATGTCATTTTGGCACAAAAACCCTTATGTGACTTTGTCTTTTGATGGTATGAAACGCCAGCAAGCGGTTGCTGGAATCAGTCATATCTCATTTGGTGAGGAAGAGGGTTTTACTCCCAAAAAGCCTACCACAATTGCTGAAGTCGCAAAGCTGCGAGAGCTGAGTGGAACCTTGGAAACTGAGGCAGAGGCAGAGGCAAGGCTGAAGAAGCAGCTTTCAGAGTCTAAATATAAGGAGCTCAGTGGGCATGACATATATGCACCCCCTCCTGAAATTTTACCTAGGGAAACTACTGCTCCACGACAACTAGCTTTGAAAGGAAGCATTCAAATAGGAGAACCTACTTTACCAGTTTACGAGTCTGCTAAGGTGCCTAAACACATGAATGTCATCACTTGAGAAAGGAGCAGTGAGAACTTGGTTCATCTCCCTTGTGACAAGAGGCATAAAAGGAAAGATACTTTATAGAATCAAATTGGGTATGTTCCAAGTAATAGGTTACATATTTATATATGGCACCGTGGGACATATCATTATGTTCCTTTACTTAGGGTTTGGGTCCATATATCTTTCATTCCCATTTTAAAATCGTTGCTCACCTAAACCCTCTAGCATGGTAATGATGGATTCGCAATACATGGGTTACCAATCCAAGAAGTCAAAACTATGATGCAACATGTATTTCCCTTTGTTATAAAGTTTTGGGAATCAAACAACTTAGGTTACAAGTCCATTGGAGCTAAACATGTCTAAAAGTGCAACCTCATTATCATCTAAACCTACGAACTATAAACTTGCTTAGGTACTATTGATACTAAGAATCTGACCAAGCTAGCTAAGCGAATAATACAGTAACAAAGAATGAAGTTTTACATTGTCGTGTGATGTATTATTGTACAGATAAATAAACAATACGTGACGGCTTTTATATTAATACGAACACTAACAAGTTGATGCGATATAGATCCAACCTAAATATAGTTACTAAATGTTTCTGTAAGAACCCGTAGGCTGTGTAGAAGCACGGTAGAACATAAACATACGCATAAAGACACAATATTTATAGTGGTTCACCATGCCATTGGAAGGCATGACTACATCCACTTGAATCTACTGTTATAAGGCCTCAATGCCTTGGGTGTTACAAGAGTTCTCCGGGATGGAGCGGTTATCATTCCCCAGGAGAGAGAGAGAGAGAGCATCATTTCTACATATGGGAAGCCTTCCTTTTATAGCTAAGGAATGTTCCCTCACATTATATGTTTCTGATGTGAGACTGATTACATATATATATTCTCTTGGTGTCTTCTTGTGGAGCTTGGAGAAGTATATTCTCGTTGCTGCATTGATGATCCTTCACCATGGCGAGGTAGCCCACATGTCGGTCTACCAGGTCATTGCTTATGCTTGGTGAGGTAAGATATATATCGTATCTACAAGTTTCTTGATTGGTCTATGGGCGGAGAAGGTAGTTTCTTACTACTGACAACAAGTCTCCCCAAGTTCCCGTTCAAGACATGTCTTGAGTGGGGACTTAATATATAAAATGTCCATAGACCAATTATTTATAAATGGGCACTAGGTCCTAGTCCCCCAAGTCTGTACTCAAGACGTGTGTTGAACGAGACTTGTTTATTTCAGGTCATACTTTTCTTGATATACATTGATCTTGAAGTCCGCTGGGTCCCTCCCGGCACCCAGCCTCAAATCTGATTCGACCAGGTGAGGACCTCACATGCGAGCTGTAGAGTCCACTTGGCATAGGATTGACACTAGCGGGCGATCGGAGGAGGGCTTCTCACACAAGGATACTACCGGGCGAGCTAAAGAGCTCGCGTGCTTGTTGTGGAGTCCGCTTCGCACAGAAAGGCTGACACTTCCGAGCGAGTTGTGGTGTCCGCCTCGCACAAAAGGCAGACACTATCGGGGCGAGTGATGCAGTCCGCCTCGCACAGAAGGGCTTCTATCATCGGGCGAGCTGAGGAGCTAGCGCCTCGCACATGGAGTGAAAGAGCCAAGCGAGTTGAGGAGTTTGGTTCGTGCACAAGACTACCGCGCGAGCTGTGGAGTTCGCGAGCGAGCGGAGGAGTGAGGTTTGGGCACAAAGACTGATTTTCAGGCGAGCTGTGTTGTCCGCTTCACACACAAGAGGCCGGGTGGCGCACCTTGATTATACGCGAGCTGAGGAGCTCGCTCTGCGCACAATGATTACCTGTGGGTTGAGGAGTTCGCTCCGCGCAGAAGTTCTGACACTATCAGACGAGTTGAGCGGTTCGTACATATCAAGACAATGACATGAGTTGCATGCGAGTTAGACTTATGACAAGGTGTAACATAGCGAATTATGCATAATTAAGGAGGCTTCTCCTTGAGTTGTGTACGACTTCTCGTAGGAGACTACGAAGAAATCAAGAGGAAGAGACCACATATAAAAGGGGGACTAAATGAGAGCAATTATTCCGCATGGTACCCTGCATGATTCTAATTGCATAAGCGATTATCTCTAATTGCATGGGAGGCGGGTCACATGGTTTCCTTTCGCGCTGGCACCCTCTGTTTTGCTTTTGGTACGTTAGAGTACCTCTCAACCCCCTGTTGAGGATGGTGGCCAAAGCATCTTGTGCCTAGGTGTTATGAACTCGGTCACACTCACCCGAGATAGGTCTTATATCTGGGTGTTTATTCAGGTGTTGTTTTCTCATACAATTTCGTTGTACGACCACCCGGTGGTTTGCCCCCCCAAGTTTGGACTCATGATGTGTTTTATCAGGTCTTATTTTCAATGGACGAAGGTAGCGAACCTTTTCATATCATGTGTTTATACTCGTATGAAGGGAATGATATGAACTGCCTAACCCCCACCCTCCAAGAGCTGTACAAGGGAGTTACAGTTTTCATGACGTTAGTTGTTTCGCGCATGCTTCCAGGTGGTACATTGTCGGGGTATGTTCATGCATTTTAGTTCGTGTATGCTTCTCGTTGGTTCTTGCTCGGGTATAAGAATCGCATAAAACGGTTGTTGTATGTTTCTTCTCGTTAGTTCTTATCCGAGAATCAAATGCTTGTAGGAAATTTGTCTTGTTGACACGTCCACATAAAGGGCACTCAAGTCAAGATATTACGAAGTCAAAATTGAAGAAGTCACAAGCAAAGTACAAGGCTAGACATGGTGAACATCGGGTACCTTGTAACTTTGGTAATAGCGACTTAGTTTGGTTAAGGCTGAGTAAAGAGCGCCTTAACGAGGATCCATTGCTAGTAGATTGCATTTTGGAGCAGCAAATGGCTATGACACGTCGAGGGGAGCGAACAGTGTTCCGCATTGGGCGTGCAGGTCAGGTTCCAAGCAAGGCTAAATGGTTCAGAAACGAGAAGGGAACTCTTGAGTTTCCTAATCTCTAGTTTTAACTTAAACGGGAGTTTAAGTTCCTAAAAAGGGGAGCCATGATACGGGTGTATCCTAGCCTTTTAAGGATTAGCCGTTTCCTTCTCCAAGTTAGCTTTTCTAGCTTGTTAGGGGAATAGTTTTCCAACTTAGTTTGGGATTAGTTGTCTAACTTAGTTAGGGAGTACTCTCCAAGTTAGATAAGGATTTATAGAGTTAGACTCTATAAATGGAGGTGCCTAGCTTAGTTCTAGAGACAGGAGAGCGAAACAGAGAGATAGACCTGTTTAGAGTTATTGTGAGGGAATGATTCAGACAATAAACATTGTACCTTTGCACAATAATAAGAGAAGCTATATTTCTTCGAACCTATATTTCCTTGTGTGTTTCAGTACTATTAATAATTCCGCTATTAGTAGTATTCCGCCTAGTAATTTGTATCAGCCTCGCCTAGGAGGGCTGACACTTGGGCGAGCTGAGTTCGCTCGGCGCATAAATCTTCACGCGAGCTGAAGGGTCCGCCTCGCACACAAGGACTGAAATAGTCACGCGAGCTGACAAGTGTGCTTCGTGTGCCACGACTACCACGCTAGATGAGGAGTTCGCTCAGCGTACAAATGGACGAAACGTATCAGGCGAGCTAAGGAATTCGCTTTGCGCACAATAACTCAAAATAGCTTCAGGTGTCCATAGCTTTTAACACAACTTCAATAGTCAACTTTGAATATCTAACTCCCAGGCACCGACTAACACCAATAGGGCAGTAGAACTATTAGGTGGCCAAATTTGATGTTCAGGTGTACATAGCAAACTCCTTTCTTTTTTTCTTTTTCTTTTTTTAGCTGCAGCCTGGCCGGGATCCCAATTAGTTGCTTCATCAACCTTCCTAGTGACCGCAAGAGAGCCCCTTGCCCTCTCTATTGCCATACTGGCCCGAGAACTATCGCCTCCCGTAGACTGCTTCATGCTGCCAGGCGAGGCCATTGAATTTCCTACCCGGAGACTGAACGCTAGAGCCACCGGGAAAAGAAGGTGATCCGGATGCGGGTTGAGTAGTTCGTCTCTAGCTAAGCTCCCGTTTGACATGACTTAGCTCCGGGTGTCCATCGTGATTTGCCATTGGGACCCGCTGTTTGCAGATCAGATGATCCCGACTGGATCCACTGGTACCTCATAGAGCAGGCGTTGCCAAAGGGAAGTGATAACCGAAATGGACGACCGGGACCTGCGTCTTGATCGAGATTTGAAGTTTCAAAGTACTCTCCTGCCAACGCGCGGACGCGGAATACTACAGAGTTGTCAATGCTTCACAAGGTCCATCTCTCATGCGGGGTCCGCCTGTGCGAAGTCAAAACTTTGCGTAGCACATTTCTCGCGAGGTCAGCTCGCATGCAACTCATATCACTATTTTGATACGTGCGAACTCTCCCCCTCGCCTGGTAATTTATGTCCGCCTTTGTGCAATCAGGTCATACATCCAGCTCGCGTGATAACTTAGGCGAGGTTCACCCCTTAATACATGCCAACTCTTCCACTGGCGAGCCACACGCATAGCCCTTTATGCAATTAAAGATAATTGCTTTCTTATCCGGTCAACCAACCATGCGGGGCTCGCCTCATCTTGTCCCCCTTTTGCAGTGAAGTCCTCTTCTTGTTTATTGGCGCAGTCTCCCATGCGAAGTCATTTCGCTTCGCTTCCATACTAGGCCTCTATCTCCTACGCTAAACCACCCCTGTCAATCTCGCGGTCGAATGCTAATCTCGGTTGAATGCCTCTTGGTGAGATGGCTCTTGGTCATGATGCCTCTCGAGAATGATGTCTCTCGGTGGCATACCTTTTGGTCAAATCCCGATGACAAAAAGAACTCGGGTGGGTCATCTCGCTTTGTTTCCCTGCGAAGTCATCTCGCTTCACTTCCCTACGAGGTCAACTTGCTTCGCTCCCCTACGAGGTCATCTCGCTTCGCTTCACTGCGAGGTCATCTCGCTTCGCTTCACTGCGAGGTCATCTCGCTTATCTTCACTACGAGGTCACCTCGCTTCGCTTCCCTGCGAGCTATCTCGCCTCTACCTATTGCTCATGGATTTGAAAGAACTGCCTTTCGGGTGGTAGAGCAACATGATCTTTAGTAATGATTCTCACAGATAGCGCCAATTGTTTCTGCAAGAACCCGTAGGCTGTGTAGAAGTACGGTAGAACATAAACATACTCACAAAGACACAATATTTATAGTGGTTCACCATGCCATCGGAGGGCATAACTATGTCCACTTGAATCTATTATCATGAGGCCTTAATGCCTTGTGTGTTACAAGAGTTTTCCGGGATGGAGTGGTTACCATTCCCCTGGAGAGAGAGCATCCTTTCAACATATGGGAAGTCTTCTTTTTATAGCTAAGGAAGGTTCCCTCACATTATATATTTTCGATGTGGGACTGATTACACATATATATATATATATTCTCCTGTTGTCTTCTTGTGGAGCTTGGAGAAGCATTTTCATGTTGCTGGATTGATGATCCTTCACTGTGACGAGGTAGCCCACATGTCGGTCTACTGGATGTATGTCGGAGGTGGGGCATGCCATGGCCAGAGCACGGTCTACGGGGTCATTGTTTATGCTTGGCGATGTAAGATATATATTGTATCTACAAGTTTCTTGACTGATCTATGGGCGAAAAATATAGTTTCTTACTACCGACAGCACTAGCATTTTACAACCTATATCTTGCATCTCGATTGGGAAGTAAATTTGAGAAGAATAGACGCGATAATGATGAGAAAATTTTTTGTTGAGTTACTAGGATTGGGCATGTGGGTTATCATCACTTAAGAGCTGGCAAATTCATGATTTCATTTTTAAGGTCCAAGGCGCAAGGTCGTTTCGGTAATTCAGCCACACCAGAATTTGAAACGAGTATGGTATAAGGTATGTAACGTATAATCCACTCACGACAAGAACATGACGAGAATACCCCCCTGCCGTGATTAGAAACGAGAAACACAGAGAGGTGGGGGTCGTGGTGGTAAGAATATAAGAGAAGCTTTACGCAAGAATTACACGTGAAAATCTGGCAGGACGTGACCCACGAATGAAGGGTATGACCTACGAGAGAGGGGATAGAATATAAACAGAGAGACCTGCAATTCTGGCCTTTGGGTTAGCTGGTGTTGTTGGCTGGATGTCTCTCACTTTCTTCCACATGGAGGAGGAAATAGACCTGGAAATTATGATTCATTTTCTTCTGGGGATAAAGATTAAAGGAAGCAGTGAGCATATGTTATCCTCGATCTGGAGGAAGAGAAAAAGATGAGCTGGGGGCATGTGTTTCTGATACGATCTCAGGCAACAAAGTCGCAGTTTTGCTCGGCAAGCCTGCTGGCCTTTTGACTTTGGCTCGATCTCAGTTTTGATCTATCACGAGGATGATTACTAATATGAGATGGAGAAGTGTACTAGAGCCTTCTAGCTTTCAACATGCAACGTGATCACCAAGTGATCGAAATCTATACAAAAATAAAAAGAGATGTGTGACTCTAGATATCTCCATTTTAGGCTAGTTTGGTATGATCTTATATGAAAGTCATTTAATTTTTGTTGCATTTAGATGCTTCATTTGAAGTTTTTCATCGATATGAGTGCACAAAATGAGAGTACCACAAAAGAGTCACTATATATATATATATATATATATATATATATATATATATATAAGTTTAACAATAAAATTGGTTATGAAATATTATAAAAAGAGGTAATACGTCTCGAATTACCTTTCGATTCAAATTCAAAACTCGCACGCTTTCTAAATTTAGTAATATTTTCATAAATAGCAACAACAATAAATCCGTAAGTTAAGACCTAAAAATACAGCACTCGGCCTAAAATAAGCCTAACCAAATATCATGGAAGTCGCAAAGTATGCAATTATTACTTCTACGCATCTTAGATATGTCTATGCAAACAACATCGAAGATTATTAAGATTACCAGACAAACAAGAGTTTTTCATGCCCTATCCGACCATTGCCACCGGTCGGCACCACTTAAGATTATTATTGTAGCCAAACTGTAGTTCTAGTCCGAAAGAAAAAAATATAGAGAAGTTCAACTCAAAAGACCAATTTTAATAAAACGCCGTACCAAATAAAAACCTAATTTGTACACGCTCGATCATGGAACACACCAATTAATTATGCAACTCTATCCCGTATGTCCTGCTCATAAAATTAACCGGTTCCACAACCATAGAGGACTAAGAGGAGTATAGATAGAGTTTTTTAGATTCTATAACACAAATTCTATAAAATTTAATATTGAAATCACGCAAATTAAATCAAAATCGAACTTCAAAATTTTTGTTTCAAGCCGATGAACAAATTTAAAACCCCTCTGCCATTATCCTCTCGCATGAAAATAAAAACAAATTTTGATCCAAAGACCTTTGCAAAACAACATCATCTCCTTAAAATCGTCGCTTATTCCACGCCCAATAAATCTTCCTTAATTTAAATTTTAAATTTTAAACAATCTCTCTCCAAAACCACCCAATCCGTACTCCACACGTACCCCCCATCAAGTCAAACAGTCAACACCACTATCCCAACAGCCCCATTCCGTAAATTCACCATCACATTTCACCTCCACGTGGCGGTCACTCCGGTCTCAGCCTATCTCGTACGCGGTGCAGGTGTGGCTATTCCGTCATTTCAACAAAACCCGAACCCGACCCGTTTTCCCACATTTCTTTTCCCTTTTTGGTTTTAAGAAAGTAGTAGTGTAGCTCAAAACACAACTCTACTCCCTACTCCAAGTCTCTCTATCATCTCCCTTCAACTCCACCCTTTCCTCTCCTCTCCTCTCCGCTTCTCCCCCCATTTTAAAATAACCACAAAACCCACCATTACACACCGCAATCCTCCCGGAGCTCCGTCTTTTCCACCTCAAATTCCGGCGCATTATTGGCGGAAATGAGCACTCCGGTGAGGAAGTCCCACACATCCACCGCGGATCTGCTCACCTGGTCCGAGACTCCGATTGCCGACTCCCCGGCGCTCCCCTCTTCCGCTACTCGGCCTCACCAGGTATTGGAGTCCCACTTTAGTTTTTTTTTTCCGATGATTTAGGCTTCTTTGCAGCAATTGATTCGGTGTTTGGTTTGGTGTTAGCCGTCAGATGGGATCAGAAAGGTGGTGTTTGGAGGTCAGGTGACGGATGAGGAGGTCGAGAGCTTAAACAAACGGTCAGATCTGCTTCCCCTGCTTCGGCTTCTTTTATCTTGTTCATCACATTTTGATTTTTAGGGTTCTCAGAGGACTTATTAGTGGACCTGCAATTGGTTTTTGTTCTTGAATTCTTGGAATATTATTATTTCGTTTTGGAAAATGTGTAATTTGAAGTTGAAGATTGATGTTCTCTTGTTAATGATCTGTGAATCTGTGATCGATCTGCTTATTTGACCTATGATTTATATTTCCAAAGAATTTTAATTTTCGTATTTTTCAAATTATGGTTGTCAAATTAATTTGTCACTTTGCTTCGATTTGAATTTAGATTTTTTTTTTTTTTGGTAAATTTGGTGGGGAAATTGGTCCTACAGAATCTAGACAAGTTTAATTAGCATTGGGAATATGGTTTTATGTTTTGACCGTTGAAGAATTGGGTATATGCTAGTTTTGATGGATTTTATTAGTTTGCTTCCTTTATGATATCCCACATCTCACTAATTGTTTTCCAAATATGAAAAGATTTTTTTTCTTTAAACTTTTCATAAATTTTAATTATAATTTAGCAGTTATAAGATGAAGAATTGGGTTTTTGATATTGTGTTTCAAAGCAGAAAGTTTTCTGTGGAATTGGTCTTGTTGACAAGATTAGTATCCAGACTAAAATTATCAGGGATTTCTAACGTTTACTTTGCAATGTTCAGAAAACCTTGTTCAGGGTACAAGATGAAGGAGATGACTGGGAGTGGCATTTTTGCTGGGGGAGCTGACGATGAAGCATCAGAACCTGGTAGTGCTAATCCTACCCCAAATTGCAAAAGTGGAATCCGACTGTACCAGGTACCAAATCAATATGTGCTACATTTAAGATCGATCACGAAATCTTAGATCATTATATGAGTAAATGAAAGAATGGAGGTCTTATAGCATGGCATGTCATTTTGGCACAAAAACCCTTATGTGACTTTGTCTTTTGGTGGTATGAAATGCCAGCAAGCAGTTGCTGGAATCAGTCATATCTCATTTGGTGAGGAAGAGGGTGTTACTCCCAAAAAGCCTACTACAATTGCTGAAGTCGCAAAGCTGCGAGAGCTGAGTGGAACCTTGGAAACTGAGGCAGAGGCAGAGGCAAGGCTGAAGAAGCAGCTTTCAGAGTCTAAATATAAGGAGCTCAGTGGGCATGACATATTTGCACCCCCTCCTGAAATTTTTCCTAGGGAAACTACTGCTCCACGACAACTGGCTTTGAAAGGAAGCATTCAAATAGGAGAACCTACTTCACCAGTATACGAGTCGGCTAAGGTGCCCAAACACATAATGGTATCATTCCAAATTTCTTTATTCTTGTGTCATCTTTGGAAGCATCTGACTGATTCAAAATTTGGTTTCTCTTTGTAGTCTGCTGGAGGTCAGATCAATGTTATACCAGGTGAGGACCCTGTGTCCAAGACGGCGAAGAAGATTTATGACAAGAAATTTTCTGGGCTGTCAGGAAATGACATATTCAAGGGCGATGTTCCTCCGTCCTCTGCTGAGAAACCACTGAGTGTGGCAAAATTGCGGGAGATGAGTGGCAGCAACATCTTTGCTGATGGGAAGGCAGAGGCTCGAGAATATTTGGGTGGCGTACGCAAACCCCCTGGTGGTGAGAGCAGCATTGCCTTGGTTTAACTTGCTAGGTGGCCTAACTTGGTGATTTTATCACATGGTGTCTGGTTTTGTTCTTTTTCTCTTCTAGTGGTGGAGGATTGTTATTATATAACTTAACCTTTTCATTGTGGGATTTCTTGGAGTCATGTTTTAGGTTATAAGGTTTTAGAGCTATGGACTATCTCTGCTAATTGGGTTGTGTATGTCCATATTTATGTGTTCTTCCGGTGCTTGTCTTAATGTAGTGCTTGGGCTGTTTCCCTGGGTTTTAATTTAATCCATCATTTGTTGAGCCCCCTTGATCATGCATTTTGCATCATTTGTCCTTAATGGGTAATACCCACGGGTTTTATACCCACCCAGCATCATAATGGGTACCCACTTGGTAAAAACCCATCATTTTTTTCATGGGTTTTTCATATTTTCTATTTTTATATTTTTTTTCTTTCTTTCACATCCTTTCTTTGACTATCATTTTATCGGGAAAAACTCTTAATATCATTTTATCATTCTCCTCTCATAGGCTCACAACTCAACCACCACTTCATCTTTGCCGATCATAACAGCCTCGCTAATCAACTTCTCCGACCACCATATCTTTGCCAAGCCTCGCCAACCAACTTCGCCAACCACCATAGCTTTGCCGACCTCTCTCTCTCTCTCTGATGAGAGAATATGGAGAAGATGAAAGTCTGCTCATTGATAAGGAAATGAGAGATGTAAAACTGTTATATTTTCAATTTTTTTATTTTTTTTCTTGTTTTGGTGAAGAGAAAATTCAATTTGAAAAGAAGAAGATTTGGGATTGACAGTTTAAAATGAGATGATAAAGATCTGGAAATCTGCAACCATGAAGAACTTCTTTCAATTACAATTTTTTTTTCTTTTTGTTTTTTTTTTAAATTATTCTAATATTTATTTTAGTTAATACAATTATTTTGATATTTAGTAATATGAGACAAAAAAGAATATCTAATAAAAAAAAGTTTAAACTTTTGTTTTGGTCGTAATAAAGGTTTAATTAGTTTGATAAAGAAAAAAAATTATAGTCATATGGATATAGGTTATATATTAGGTTTATAACAATTAACTCCTAAGAGCATTTATCTTATTCTAATTCTTATTCTAAACCCTGTATGTAATGGTTGTAACTCTCGTTAGACATGATGTAGCATCACCCTTCTTCCTCTCCTTTTACTGTTTTTCAGCGTTCAATAAATCAATGATTTCTAGCATGTATCACGTTTTTGTGGCTGTGTGCTTCTGAATCTCTTTGCTTCCGCATCTTTCATTTCATTTAGTATGAGATTCGTGTTTCCTCAATTTCAGAAACCCTAACCCAATTTCAGTTTCAATCTCGAATCAATTCCTTCTCCTCGGTCTTTGATCAGTGAAGCCTAACCGTTCTTCGTCACCAGCAAGGCCCGATTTGTCACCTTTGATCCTTGACCTATTCTCCTCCGATTGAGTTCGAGTCTGTGTTCGTTTCGAGTGCCGAAAATTATGGCCTCAACAATGATAACTTCGAGGTCTGGGCTTCTTCTTGTTTTTCAAGGTGATCAATCGCGAGGTGGTTTTGGAAATCTGTGGTTTTTGAATTGGTCTGCATCCTGTGTCAATTTCTGCCACTCCCATCAGCTAGCATTAAAATCTTCAGATTTCAGTTTCTTATGGTAATTTCTCTTTGATTTGGTCATCTCTATCTGTTGGAATCATGCTTTCAAGGTTGTGATCTCGATTACTCTTCCTAGTATCATCATTTGTTAGTTGTTTTTGTTAATTGAAGTTTAAGTTGAAGTTTAAAGTTTGAAGAAGATTTTTCTTATTTCTTTTGGACTGGTGATTCTGGCTAGATGACTTGGTTTGCAGCTTGATTGTGTGGCTTCATGTGCTAGTTGTGCCTATTTTGGGAGATGTTTACTATCTAGAATTGATGTTCAGTAAGTGATGATAAGGTGATTATGCTTCATAGAAGGGAACTTACTGCTTATTATGTCAGAGTAGAACAGGCTGAAGACAGAGATTAGGATGTGAATATGCTGAGATTCACTACCAGAAGAAAGGCTTTAGCCGACGAAAAAAAAAAACCAGGCTGACAAATTTTTTTTTCGTCGGCTAATTAAAAATTTTCGTCGGCTAAAGTGGATTTTAGCCGACGAAATTAATATTTCGTCGACTGAATAATTTTTTTCGTCGGCTATAGTCTGTAAACTTTAGCCGACGAAATTTTCAAAAGTTTAGCCGACGAAATTTTCAAAAGTTTAGCCGACGAAATTTTTAAGAGTTTAGCCGACGAAAGTTTTAAAAGTTTAACCGACGAAAAATATAATTTCGTTGGCTATAGTCTGTGAACTTTAGCCGACGAAATTTTTAAAAGTTTAGCCGACGAAATTTTCAAAAGTTTAGCCGACGAAATTTTAAGAGTTTAGCCGACTAAATTTTTAAAAGTTTAGCCGACGAAAAATTTAATTTCGTCGGTTAAAGTGTCTTATATTTACAGATTTGGACAACAACTCATCTAGAAAAAAAAATTATACGTAGAACCTTCAAATGCAAAAAAGTCGTGAAATAAGATATGACCAGAATGGTGAAATACGTCTACGATTGAAAAATGACAGTATTCCGGTAAAGTTTCGATGTCGATAGTTGACTTACTCTTATTATTCACTATGCTGCAGATTTGGTTTTTGGTGTCCGATTGACTATTGTGATACCTTTCCTGAAGAGTAACGGCCCTACGAGTCAAACTCATCGTTATGCCATGACGTATAGGCTTTTTTGGTCATCCGAGTCCGTTTAGGGCTTCAAAATGCAGTTTTCTTATTTTCGATTAGAGTTGACCGTTTCGATCGAGCCCTTAACGTTGTTGGATCCAGTTGAATTTTTTACCATAGACATATTTCGTCATAATGATCATATCTGACGGTCGAATTTTGGTTTATGAATTTTAGTCATCGGAATCACAACGTGTCTACTAATGTTGTATAACTTGTTTAGTAGGTTATACAACTTTGTGAACCAACTCTACATGGGAAGCAAAATTATTAAAAATCTCGTGAAATAAGATGTGTTCAGAATGGTGAAATACAGCTATAGTTCAAAAATCACGTAAATCAGGTAAAGTCTCGGAGCCGATAGTAGCGGTCAACCCTATTTACCGTTATTATTTCTTTTGGGTAGCCCTATCGTCGAAAGGTAAATGTTTCAAAATTTTTATATAGGTGGTTGCGTCTCATCTACGTGAGAGTTTTTCGTGTGGGATATTTGACCAAACTACGTAATATAGGGGGAGATATGAGTGTTTTCGTGAATTTATAGACTTTAGCCGACGAAAATATATAAAAAGTCGTCGGCTAAGGTCAAAAATTTCAAAATTTTTTAGGCGGTAAACCAAAGTTGGAGGAAAATTTTCAAAGGACTTTAGCCGACGAAAATATATGAAAAGTCGTCGGCTAAGATGGTTTTTGCCGACGAATAACCTAATATTTCGTCGGCTATAGTTATTTTTTAATTTTTTAATTACATACTATAGCCGACGAATACGTTAGGGTAATCGTCGGCTAAAACCTGAAATTTTTCTATTACCTACTATAGCCCTATATTCGGTGGTTATTTTGCGTAAAATTTTTATACGACTTGTTGCGTGTCATCGGTTTAAAACTATTTTCAGTTGGAGGTCCGACCAAAATACGTAATTTAGACGGTCGAACGACTTTTTCCGTGCGTTTAGGGGTTTGACTTATGAGATTGACCGTCCGGATCGAGCCCTTATTCTTTTCGGATCAAGTTGAATTTTTTCCCATACATGTATTTTATCATGATGGTCAGATCTGACAGTAGGATTTCTGTTTCTCAAGTTTGATCATCACAATCACAACATGCATACTAATGTTGTATAACTTGTTTACCAAGTGTTATGTAAATGTTCCGTTTCAAAAACAAACTATATGTAAAACCTTCAAACGCTAAAAAGTCATGAAATAAGATATGACGAGAATGTTGAAATACATCCACGGTTGAAAAATCACACTATTCCGGTAAATATTCGGTGCCGATAGTTGCGGTCAATGCAATTTTTCATTTTTCCCCCTATGAGTAGCCCTATATTCGGTGGTTATTTTGCGTAAAATTTTTATACGACTTGTTGCGTGTCATCGGTTTAAAACTATTTTCAGTTGGAGGTCCGGCCAAAATACGTAATTTAGACGGTCGAACGACCTTTTCCGTGCGTTTAGGGGTTTGACTTATGAGATTGACCGTCCGGATCGAGCCCTTATTCTTTTCGGATCAAGTTGAATTTTTTCCCATACATGTATTTTATCATGATGGTCAGATCTGACGGTTGGATTTTTGTTTCTCAAGTTTGATCATCACAATCATAACATGCCAAATGTATAAAAATACTTTAAGCCGACGAATTTCAAAGGTTTAGCCGACGAATTTATAAAGTTTAGCCGACGAGTTTAGAAGGTTTAGCCGACGAATTTCCAAGTTTTAGCCGATGAAATTGGTACCTTTAGCCGACAAAATTTTCAAAGGACTTTAGCCGACGAAAATATATGAAAAGTCGTCGGCTAAAGTCGAAAATTTTTTGAAATTTTCAACCAAAATTTTTTGGCGGGCAACCAAAATTTTCAAATGATTTTGGCCGATGAAAATATATGAAAACTCATCGGCTAAAGTCGAAAAATTTTCAAAATTTTCAAAATTTTCAACCAAAATTTTTTAGCGGTCAACCAAAGAGTTTAGCCGACGAAAATAAAGAATTTCGTCGGCTAAAGTTCTTTATATACCCGCAGAGTAGGGTAATTAAATATCCTCCTCCACACAACCACCTCAAATAAACCCAACACCTTCTCCACCTCCTCCTTCTCCTCCTCCACCTCTGCCACTCTCTCTCCTCACCCCACCGTCTACTCTCCTCACCCCACCGTCTACTCTCCACCCCCACGCGCCCTCCTCTCCCTCAAGTCCTCCCTCGACAACCCCGCCTCTCCTCCTGGACACCCAACACCAGCCACTGCACTTGGGCCGGAGTCATGTGCGACTCCCACAACCACGTGACCTCCCTCGACCTTTCCGGCTTGAATCTCTCCGGGTATCTCTCCCCCGATATCGCCTTCCTTCTCTACCTCTCCAATCTCACCCTCGCCGAGAACAACCTCTCTGGTCCCATCCCGCCTGAGATCTCCGCTCTCTCCGCTCTCCGCCTCCTCAACCTCTCCAACAACGTCTTCAACCACACGTTCCCGCCGGAGCTCTCCAACCTCACTAACCTCCGTGTTCTCGACCTCTACAACAACAACCTCACTGGCGTGTTGCCGGTTTCGGTGGCTCACATGACCAACCTCCGCCATTTGCATTTGGGTGGCCGAAAGTTTAGCCGAAAGTTTTAGGCAGTTTTTTTTTTCAAAACCCAGCAACTTTAGCCGACGAGTTTCAAACACTAATATTTCGTCGGCTATAGTTATTTTTAAAGTTATTTTTAATAACTTTATAAAGTTATATTAGGTTATTTCGTCGGCTATAGTTATTTTTAAAGTTTTTTTAATTTTTTTTATAAGGTTTAGCCGACGAATAACCTAATATTTCGTCGGCTATAGTTATTTTTAATTTTTTTTTAAATTTTTTGTATAATGTTTAGCCGACGAATAACCTAATATTTTGTCGGCTATAGTTATTTTTTAATTTTTTTTATAAGGTTTAGCCGATGAATAACCGAATATTTCGTAGGCTATAGTTAATTTTAAATTTTTTTAATTTTTTTTATAAGGTTTAGCCGACGAATAACCTAATATTTCGTCGGTTATAGTTATTTTTAATTTTTTTAATAAGGTTTAGCCGACGAAATATTTTATATTTCGTCGGCTATAGTTATTTTTTAAATTTTTTACAACGTTTAGCCGACGAAATATAAAATATTTCATCAGCTATAGTTATTTTTTATTATTTATTACGCACTTTAGCCGACGAATATTTCTTCGGCTAAAGTCTGAGACTATAGCCGACGACATATTTTTCGTCGGCTAAAGTGGGACTATAGCCGACGAAAAAAAAATTTCGTCAGCTAAAGTCATCACAGACGGCCTTTTTCCGACTACACTATAGCCGACGAAGCCTCGTCGACTAAGGTCTTAGCCGACGAATTTTTTTAACAGGCCGACGAAAATTTTCGTCGGCTAAAGTGCCTGTTCTGGTAGTGATTGGAGATCAGTAGTTTGAGTGCTATACTGTGTTCCTATTCTGATGTTGCATTATCATGCTTCACTCAAATTACATAGACATTGGAGAGCTCTTTTCTGATTCAGTCAGCTCTCTCGCTTGACTCATGAAATCCGTCTATGGTCTCAATTATTGTGCTTCAATTCATCAGTTTTCCAGTTTTATTTTTCTTTATCAAAGTTTGTTTGCCGTCAACCAAAAGAAAAAGGTGACGAAGCAGTTTATATCTTTTTGTTTGTGGACTGATGAGAGCGGCTTGATGATTTTGATTACTGATTGGTTCTATGACTAGTGTGCAGTGCATGTCTGAATTTGATGAAGATATTTCTGTTTTCTTTGTCATTTGGTGTTAGTTGCATTTGGTTGGTGTATGCATCAGAGAAATTTGCAGTAGTTTGTTCAAGACATGTGTGATTACATTGCCAATGGTTGATTCAATTTACTTCCATTGGAGTTAATAATTAGAAGTGTAGAGAGGAGTTAAGTTGGTTATGAGTTGCTAGAGTGCATATGAAGTTTCAAATTAAGGGAAAATTCTTGGTGTTGCTTTTCCATGGTTGTTGGAAGTGTGCAAATGAGTATCAGAAAATTTGTGGCAGTCATAGGCAGTTTTCAGTCTTTCTATATATCAGAATTTAGTCAAATTTGAAGAGATTTTTCAGTTTATATCATTTCTGCGCTATACTGCTGAAGTTGCATTACATATTGCTGCTCTACTGCCTTTGCTATCACCATGTGAATTATGAGATTCTTCCAACAAACTCTCTATCCTCTTTTGTAAATTTGCTGCAAATCAAGATGGAGGCTAGTCTTTATCATATCATGTTGGATTTATGAATTGGGTGTTATCTTGTAATAGGTGTTTACGCCCAAATTAATATTTTACTGGACAGTAAATGTCTATGTGAATATTAATTAAATTCTTGATCCATGTCACACCGGCTAGTCCAAATTCTTTAGGTTTACAAGTAATGGTCCGCCAGTGAGACCACACGAGCTGAATTACACAAGTAATGGTCCGCCAGTGAGACCACGCGAGAGACCGGTCACCAGAAGAGGAACCACTGGTCTTACGCATCGGTACCTCGGCTTAGGCGACATCTGGACCGAGTTTTGGAGTCTCCGGGAGAGGAGCCATCAGACCCGGTCGGGCACCTTCCTGGAGTTTTACGAGTCTCCAACCCCTGCATCCCGGGAGGAGTATACTGGAGGTGGTCACCGAATCCCAATGAGCCATTTCCAGATTTCTCCTAAACCCGAAGTTGATGTAATTATTTTCTTTCTTGGAGACGACCCGGTGATGAAGGAATCCTGAGCGGGTCAAGCTATTCCGCCTAATGGTTGGGCCGGGCCTGGCCTGCATACCGGACACCATGTGTTGACTTCATGCATGAGCCTGCTGGTAGAGCAACAAGACTTTTTGTAACGTTTCCCACAGACGGCGCCAAAAGTTTCTGCACAAGAAGGCACCATGAGATTATAAATATGTATTATGTCCCACATCAGAAATGTAATGTAAGAGGGAACCTTCCTTGTCTATAAAAGGAAGGCTCCCCCTCTAGATATAGGATTGGGATATCTGACTGAAAGGCAATAGAGATCAGGAAAGGTAGTAGGTGGGATAGGCTCAGCAGTGCTTCCCTTATTCCACCCCGCGCGGGATGGGTGCTCTTGTACCCCGCGCGGGATCATTGTATTTGTAACACCAAAGAAGGATGATTGATTCTAAGTGGATGTAGCGATGTCCCCCGAGGCATGGTGAACCACTATATGTCCTTGTGTTCACTGTTCATACTATTCATACCCCACCATCAGCTTCGGCATATCTCGTCCGGGATTGTGCAGAAACAGCTCCGCTAACTCGGGAGGCGCCATGCGGTAAGCGCCCATGGCGGGAGGTTTGGTACTTGGTTTCAGCTCTATTTCGTGGTCTATCTCTCTTCTTGGGGGTAGCTTCTTTAGCAGCTCAGCTAGTGAAACATCTTTGAACTCCTCGAGACTGCTGCTACCTCCTTGGGCATGTCATCTTGGGGTCTTGGCTCATCATCATCGAACTCGTTAGGGATCGCCAAGTAGCTCTCCTCTTCCCTCTTAATGCCTTTCTTGAATTGCAACGCCGACAACACCTTCAAGTTTTGTTTTGTGTCTCTAGTTGTTGGCACTACACAAGCCTTGTCGCCTTCCGTAATGCACAGGCTATTAGCAAATGGCATCGGAATTGCCTTGATCTGATCTTGGAATTCCAACCCCAGGACGACTTTGAAGTCATCCATTGGAACAATCGAGAAGTCTAGGTTCCCACACCATGCTCCCACGCTGGTCTTGACTCCTCGAACTACTCCATTAATGGGTCGAGCTGGTGAATTGACCACCTTAATGGAGCCTCCTCCATTGTTTCCCATAAGGCCTAGCCTATGGGCCTCTTCAACCGAGATGAAGTTATGGGTTGCACCCGTGTCGAGCATCGCCGTAGTTGGCTTCCCACCTATGGCGACATCGACGAAGAGTAAACATTTGGCTTAGACCTTAGGTGTGGATCAGATCACATTCAATAGCTGAACCACCGTTGTCACCCTCGGCTTCTGTCTCACTTTGATGACTTCCCAAGAGTGCACTTAGAGCTCTACTTTGTGGGCAATCTCTAGCCCAATGCGGACCGTCGCAAAGGAAACACTTGTTGTTGTTGGGTTTACCCGAGCTCCTTGTCTCCTTTTGCTTGCCTTTGTCCTTGCTCCTTGCCGAGTAGTTGTCTTGACCGGGCTCATCTTTGCATTGTCTTTTGTCTGCCCCACCTTTGGCATAGCTACTCTTCCTTTCCTTCGGCTTGCCGGTTGACTCCTTTGGACTAGTATAGTCAATTAGGCTTTCGGCCACGGCTATAGAGGTAGCAAGGTCTTGCACCCCACGTCGCCTTAGCTCGGTCTTAGCCCATGGTTGGAGACCATCCATAAAATTGAAGAGAGCATCCTTGTCGGGCAAATCAGGAATCTCAAGCACTAGGTTGCTAAAGTCCTTAATATAATCACGAATTGACCCTGAGTGCTTGAGCCTTCGCAAGCGAGCTCTTGCCTCATCCTCGACATTCTTCGGATAAAATTGCCTTTTGAGCTCTTTTGTAAAGTCATCAAAGGTAGCAATGGTGCACGTACCTTTTTCAACATCTCCTCGCCTTCTCCTCCACCATAGCATGGCGGTGTTGATAAGGTAGAGAGCCGCGTTCCTAATCATGGCTTCTTCCTTGGTGATGCCTACGGCTCCAAAGTATTGGTCTAGCCCCCATAAGAAGTTGTCTACTTCTCGAGCGTTGCGCAATCCTTCGAAACTCTTAGGCTTTGGCACATCGATGCGCTTAGCCTCCACAACACTGCTAGTGCCGGCTCCCGTAGCCAATGCGCGCTTGCATAGGACCAAGTCCTCATGCATCTCCTCAATACTTGCAAGCGTGCTATTCAACTCCTTCTCGTGGACTTGACGAATTTTGGTGAGTTCCCCCATGAACTCCTCGCGAATCTTCATCATCTCGCCCCCAAGGACTCCTCTAGCCGGGCCACCATGCTCTTGATCGCAGTGTGGATGGCAGCATCCTCCGCCTCTAAGCCTTCTCCTCGTTGGCCTAGATCATCCACCTGGGCCTCCATGCCACTCACGTCCTCCTCCACCTGAGTTAGGCGTGAGTCGAAAGCAGATATCATGTCCTTAGACCGTTCCCGCCTTGGAACGACAAGGTCGACTTGCTCTTCGCGACCACTCCTTTGCGTAACTTTCTCGGAAGGGTTGGATCCTGATGCACCTTTGGCGGCATCATGCTTCGCCAATTCGGAGGGGTTTGATCCCGATGTAGGTTTGGTAGCACCGTGCTTTACCATTGTGTTGAGCGAGGTTCTGATTGAACTTTCTCTGATACCAACTGTCATGAGCTTCCTTTTTTCAAAGCTTCTCATGCGGCCTTAGCACTTCCCTTATGCTAAGTCAGCCTTCCTTGCGCAAACACTTTGGCTAGAACACTAAAGCGAAGGGAGAAGATCTCTGAAAGAGAGAACTTGTATTAAGCTTGAGAGAACTTTACAAGGCTTTACAAGTGAGTTAGATTGCTACTTAACTCTCTATGTCCCAAATGAGAGGGGTGCCTCCCTATTTATAGGCATCCTCCCCCCCCCTTGCCTAAGTTCTAGACTTTTCTAGGACATTTACAAGTATAGAGGATTTTAGAGTGTTTTATACATCTCTAAGTATTTCCTTGAGTATTCTAGAGAATTCCGGAGTGGTCTTAAGCCTTGAGTATCTCTAGGGTTCTAGAGAGTTCCAGAGTGTCCTAGAGACTCTAAGGTGCTAGAGAGTTCTAGAGTTGTCCGAATGCTTCCCGATCCTTCCGGATGCTTCCCGATCCTTCCGGATGCTTCCCGATCCTTCCGGATGCTTCCAAGACCTTCTACCATATTTCAGATGCTTCTAGAATGCTCAAGTGCTCTCTAAAACATTTACTTGAGCCATGTTTGCATCAAAATACCTAAAGAAACTCCTCTTTAATTTGACGGGGCGTAACAATATGCTCTTACCTCGTGAAAGAGCTGAAGAATTTGTACAACCTGCTATATAGGCTGCTACATTGGGGACATTAGTCACAGAAGCAAACGTCAGACCTCAGTCTGGTTGACTCGTTTGTTGCCTTAATTCCATGCTACTGCACAAGCAGAAAAATGGAGACAAACCCACTTTCTTTACCCAATATGCACTACAATAAAAATTTACCATAGAGAAGTTCTGCATTTGAAATCACAAGTGGGTAAAAAATCTCAAAGCAGTAATGGCATCAGAGATCAGTGCCAGAGTTGGTTCAAAAAAGACACTGCGGAAAACAGTGGCAGGAGGAGTGATACCTATTTGTAGGCATAAAACAAGAGTGGAAGGTAAGGCCAACTCTTGGCTGCTGATAATGCCCTTGCTGAAAACTGATCGATTCAGAAGGATCAGAATATCAGCTACCTGCAACCTCACCAGATATGATTTAGTACGCATATAGAAAATTTTCCCCACTTCACCATATATAATAATATAGTGACTAATTTCGGGTTAAACTACTTTTCGGTACTTTTTTTCCTTTAGCTGAGTTCAAGTGACTTCGGTTTAGCCAAATTTACCTTTCTTAACCTGAGTAGTCCCCCTATTCAAAGCAAAACATATTGTGAAATTGACCAATATCTTGTAAGTATAGCCGACGAGAATAATGAGATATAACTGTATAAAAAGGGGTTAAATTTAGCTAAAGGGGAACACAATGGTAACGAAAAACACGAAACAAATTAGTTACAGGTGCATTAATTTTAGTAGCTGAACATAAATCATGAACAAAATATACTATTAGAGCGGACAATTTTCCGTATGCAAAGCCAACTATAAAGGATCATTCTAACAACAAATTCGATACTAAGTTAAACTCCCGATCAATTTAGCCTCTCCAAGATAGATCATAGGCAAAATTCCAACTAAATCTCATGAACCTTTTGAATTAAGACAACCTTCTTCCCTTACCTCTCTTATAGTCTTGTTCATTTCTTCATCTTACCAATGGCATAGACATAGAAAAATTTTGGGCTAGAAGAAGTAAATCAAATTTGGTTAACAACCAGAAGAAGCTATCACTTGCTATTATTAGCTGCAATCCAAACTGTCATATAGCCCTGAAACCCAAAACTTACCTCTATCTATTTCAGGTAAAAAACTTGTCAACAAAGAAAAGTATAGCCCAGGAGGTCAGAAAGGTAAAACAGTAAGTAGCAAAATAACCAACAACCCGGAATTATTCAAATGTGAGAATATCAAGCCGGTAAGTTACACAGGTCAGAACTCTCTGTTTACGAAGTTGATACTCTCATAACTAAACAGTGTTTAAATGTTTTTGCTAATATAACTATGGAAATTACTACCTTTGTTTAACTACAAAATTTCCAGAAGTAAAAAGAAAAAATTGGTAGGAAATACAAATAGGCCTAGTCAGACCTCCTCTCTCGCTTCTCTCTCTGCATTTTGTTTCTTGTGCAGTGTAGTGGTGAGACTTCATTTTAATGGTGACAGAGAGCATTGTACTGGTGTGTGAGAGAGGCCTCAAAACCCTGTTTTGATTCCATTTTCTTTTCGTTTCAGAAAAACCCATCACCAAAACCCATCCAAAGACACTAAAAATGTGTTGTGTTGATATCCCATCATAAAAACCAGTGCTTGGTTTTGTGTTTTTTGGGTTGGATACTAGTACCCAGTCTTGTGGAACCGTTTTCCTGACGTGGGTTTTCGAATTCTGAATCTGGGTTTTGGATAAATATGTGATCTTTGAGTCACTTGTTGTATATTTGTTGTGTTTGTCACATTGTTGTGTTGTTGTGTGTGTGAGGATGTTGAAATTAGCTGAGCAAGACCAGAGGGTCTTGATGAACATGAGGAATGATAACAACAACAATCTTAGAAACCCTGCTTCGCCTTATCGTAATTCCAATCATTTTCACTTTCTGCTTCAGCCTAACCAGCATCACAACCATGTGAGTGGTTCTTCACCTATTAGCAGAGCTTCTATGCAATCTGAGTTTTCTCCTTCAAGCTCTTACTCAAATGGGTTCTATTCCTCGGGGGATAGCTCTCCTTATTCTCCTTCAACCCCATTTGTGGAGGCAAAGTATCAGACACCTTTTAAGCATTACATGAATGGAGGAGGAGGGTTGTGGTTGGACTCCAAGCCAGCACCAGTATCACACGAGTCTCATTTCAATGAGATTTTGGGCGATGATCTGGGGTTGGCTGAGAGTTTTTACAGAACGAGTATTGGGGATGAACATGAGGGTGGTGTTAGAAGGAGGGGGTTTGAGAGAGACCCAGGTGGGTTTGGGCTTGGTGGTGGTGGTGGTTTCTTAGGGGGTAATGTTCCTTGGAATGTTGAGGACTATGGCTTGTTTGAAATTTCTAGGAATAATATGTCTGATGTTGAAGGTTATCAGTCCTCTCATTTTGGTGTTAGGGGTGGTTTTAATGGTTACGTGGAGTCTGAGTTTCTTGGGTCAGGGCCAGATTATGTTCTCGGTGATTCAATGGGGACTGTTCTTAATCATATGCAGCAGCAGCCTAGTGCTATGTGTTGTGGTCCCAGTGGTGTGAAGAACCAAATGGGTTACATGTTGGAGCAAAGAAAGGAACTGAGAGATGAATGGTATTACAGAAATGTTCAAGTAGAGAACCCATATATTGCCAGGCCTTACCTTGATGATGAATTTGTTCATTCACAGTTATGTGTAAGAGATTCTAATGGCGGAAAGGGTCATATGTATCCGATGAGCTCCCCTCAGTTCCCCTCAGTTGCTCAGTTGTGTGTGAACAATGGTTCACATAATCATCCAGTGATAAAACAAAGGACTAGAGGAAACCCAACTAGGAAATGTGCAGGGCACCTAGAGGGTCTTAGAGGTGAGGATAGTCTTGTTGTACAAGGTAAACATTTCAATCATGGTGTCACTAAGGGTTGCAAGACTTCAAAGGCTAACAAGAATAACTCTTGCACTAAGATGGCAATGAGGACAGAAGTACAGAAAAGCTCTAGACTAGATTTGGATTCATATAATGGAGGAAGTAGTGGAAATGAATGTAGTCAGAGCAGTAATGACTCAGTGAAGTCACTGCTTTCTTTGGGTTCATTGACTGACGTCCAGGGATACATATACTTCCTAGCAAAGGATCAGCACGGTTGCCGCTTCTTACAGAGAATGCTCGATGAGGGAACCCGTCAAGATGTGCAGCTAATATTTGATAGGATAATCAATCATGTTCTTGAACTTATTACAGACCCGTTTGGCAATTACCTTATGCAGAAGTTATTGGACATGTGTAATGAACAGCAAAGGATGAAGCTTGTACACAAGGTGACGAAAGAACCAGGACAGCTTGCCAGAGTTTCCCTGGACACACATGGGTATACCCTTTGTACTCTACTTATTGTTGTTCCCTCTTCTGTAATATGCCTTATTACTGCCTCCTTGTTCATAAATATAATTTGTTGTGGTTTCAGCACTCGCGTGGTGCAGAAGTTGATCGAGACTGTGGAAAATGGGAAACAGATCTCTTTGATCATATCATCCCTTGAATGTGGCTTTCTTGATCTCATTAAGGATCCAAATGGCAACCATGTGGTACAGCGTTGCTTGGACTGCTTCAGCATTGAAGAGAACAGGGTATATTTTCTTGTTAGCTTGACGGCCATATATCAAAATTAAGGTTGAATAACTTCTGTGATATGTAATTAGATATCATGTTGTAAGCTTGTGTGTGTTTTCTGAGGTGGATGCTAGTCAACAATAATTCTCTTGAGGATGATTAATTTGCAATGGCTAGTCTGTCGACTCATTTATTTGCTCTAGGCAGTGTATCTAATGTGCAAAGTGAATTGAAAGCTTGGCATATTTTCCAAATGCTAATGATGTTGTCTAATGTATATGCAACCAGTAATGCCAATGCATACTCAAGGTGTAACATCTGATGAGATAATAGTAATGTTCCTTTAAAGATTGGCATGCCTAAAATAATAATCAAAATGCTTAACCAAATAATTGGTGGTTTGATCTCATTGCCCTGGATATTTTGGGCCAGCTACTCAAGTTATGTTCTTTGTCAACCTTGCATTCTCACGTATTCATTTTCATTTACTTGGAAGAAACTGTATCTTACTAACTATCATAGTAACTCTTCCCCAGTTAATGTTTCACCTTCCTCACACCACATCTTATTAAAATCTGATTTTGTTTTTGCTGTATATGAGTATATCCAACTATTTAGATAGGCCAAACATAGTATTTAACTGTTGGGGAAAGGGTTTCAGTTCAACTGTTGAGCGCTTACTGCTACGTAACTGATTTGTTTAGAAGAATTGGAACTTAAAGTCCATTGTTTGTTGATAATTTCTTGCAGTTTATATTTGATGCTGCTGCAAGATTTTGTGTTGAGATTGCAACTCAGCGTCATGGATGTTGTGTGCTACAAAAATGCATTGCACATGCCAATGGTAGACATCGAGATAAGCTGGTCACTGAAGTTTCCAGGAATGGGCTTCTTCTTTCCCAAGATCCTTATGGGTAATGATCTGGACTTTTCATTAAACTGTCTAGCTTTCTTTTCATTGCTGGTCATAAATCCCTAATTGATATGATAATCCACACTAATTGCCTAAGTATTTTATTTATTCTGTTTCTTGAGGAAGTAAAAGTCTTGTTTAGCAGCAATTTCTTTGGCTCAGAAGCAAATATAATTGTACACAACCAAATCACTTTTAAATTGATATTTCATGCTTACTGTGCCAAAATTCTTAAAGTTTTCAGTGACCTGGATCATTCTGCTGATAGTAATTAATCCTAGCTAGATATGACTTTTATAAAATAATCCTACATATGCCTGTTCTAATCCATGATTGTTTTCTTCTATGGTGCAATTTGTTTGTTTCTCTGATCGAAGTATGGTTTTATTTTGTTTCATTCGCAACAGAAACTATGTTGTACAGTATGTCATAGAGCTGAAGATCCCAGCTGTCATGGCGAGAGTGATCTCTCAGTTGAAGGGACATTTTGTACTCCTCTCTATGCAGAAATGCAGTAGTCATGTAGTTGAAAAGTGCCTCAAGCACTATGAAGAGAGCCGAGCGAAGGTCATCCAAGAATTGCTCTCAGTTTCTCGCTTTGAACAGCTTTTGCAAGACCCTTATGCTAACTATGTCATTCAATCTGCTCCTTCAGTTACCAAGGTTTAGCAGCTTACATCTCTCCAATTGATTTACCAATAAACTCTTTCTCATATGTCCTGATTCATTTACTTTGTTTCCAGGGCCCTCTTCATGCAGTACTGGTTGAAGCAGTTAAGCCTCATGCAATCCTACGCCACAGCCCATACTGCAAAAGGATTTTCACAAAAGACCTCCTGAAGAAGTGATGTGTTTTAGCGAAAGAAGTGTTGTTGTTCTCTATGTTTATTACTAATAACTCCTCTGTTTTGGGCTCCTTAGCTAAGATATGAGATATGTTTGTTTACATGTCTTATAATCACCAGGTAAAATGTGCAATTTTTGGCTTTCTGGAAGGCATCAAGAACTCTGAAGAAGTTAAAACAGAATTTTGCTTCCAGTTACGTATGATGTAATACATCATGTCTGTTGTTTTGTGTCTTAATCCTAAAATCAACTTTTGCTGTAGGATATTCCACTACTAGAATTGTGGATATCTGATTAGATGTTGTATAAAATGTGATGCCTGGATTTGTTCTGTTGAAGTTGAGATAGTTATATAGAGGCACCCGCGCGCTCTTGTGTGTTATTATATAGTTCCCTTTTCTATTCTGTTGTGAGAATGTGATAAGGATTTCCATTAAAGGAAAGACTCAACATTCACCTAGAAAAGGAGAAGACCTTCAGCATCAATGCAGTGATAGTCAGAAGTTTTTACATCAAGAAGAAATATCATAAAATTCAAGCATGAAAATGCTATCTTCACTAGAGAAAGAATTTCCCCTGAACCTTGATCTGTAGGACGGGAAATGCGTTGGTCCAAAATATCTTCAATTGGCATTTGATATGCAGTTGATGATGATGATGAGGAACCTGTTGATATAGATGAGAAAAAATCTCCTGGATGCCTTCCCATAACGAATTCCAATGTCACCACTCCGAAGCTATAAACATCACGTTTTTCATTCACCACCACTGTATACGCAAGCTCTGCACACCAAAATAAAATTTAATTAAATAAGGTTAGAAATTTGAAATTACCAATGGAAATGAGTGTCAATAAATGAAATTGTGCGTATGATGATATTAGAGATTAATTACTTGTTACATTTACTCTCTCTCTCTCTCTAGGAAGTGAAAAACTAGAAGCTACTTTGCCTATTTTCCAATCAAAGAATGAAGTTACAAAAGCTACAAAGGCAATACCTAAAACTGTAAAACCTTGGAAGACATTCGAAGTTAAATTTGAAGCAGAGGAAAAACAGGGTGAAACGTTGGAAAAGAAGGAAAGAAGAAGCTAGGTTGAGTCTGAAGGCATAAATGCAAATATGTTATTATTGACGTGAACACAAAAGCATTATATATAGATGATAAATAGCGAGAAGAGAGGAAAACCTGGTGCTATATATCCATATGTGCCGGCAACGGCAGTCCAATTAGCAGATTCTGGGTTTAGAATCTTTGCAGTGCCAAAGTCTGAGACACAAGCCTCATTTTCATAATCCAACAAAATGTTTTTGCTCGATATGTCCCTATGCACAATTGGTGGCAAGCAATCATGGTGCATGTAAGACAATGCATGAGCTACACCTTTGACAATATTCATCCTTTTACTCCACCAGAATTCTTTAGCTTCCTCGTCTTTGCTCAAGATTTTGTCCAAGCTACCCCTTTCTAGAAACTCATACACCAAGAATGACTGTTGTGGATGCAAACAATAACCATAAAGCTTCACAATGTTTCTGTGTCATATCTCAATAAGTGCCCTTATTTCATTCGAGAATTCCTTCTTTAAGTTTATGTCTTCATTACTAAGTAGATGGAGTTTCTTCACTGCTACTATGCAGTCTGTGGACAAATTTGCTTTGTAGACAGTTCCATTTCCTCCCTTTCCAATGCAATATTTGGGATCAAAATCTTCTGTTGCCCTTAATATTTCCTCGTACACTGACTTGCCATCAAAATTCAATATCGAAAAAGAAATCACTTTAGGTAAGTTCTTTGTTTCTTGATACTGATGCTTCTTTTTTCTATATGCAACAACAATCATGATCAAAGCAGAGAGAAGTAAGATCATTTCCAGGAGAGAGAATAAGACCACAAAGAGCATTTTCTTCTTTTCTTTCGAGTTATCCCTATTGCAATGTTTCAAAGAACCCACATTGCTGCACAATCCCTTGTTCAAGTGGAGCATCTTGAAATGCCTTGTTGTGCGGCAGGGGTCCTTCCAATTCATTGTAGGATATGTCAACATACGACAACCCAGGCATGTTTTCAAAACTTGTTGGAATGAAACCAGAAAGATTGTTGCGGGATAGATTGAGCTTCTCCAGACTCTCCATATTGCTAATCTATGATGGTATGTTACCTTCAAGTGAATTATGGCTTAGATTATTGGGAGTGGAAGTATGGCTGGAAGTATGGCTGGGGTTATGCCTGGCTGAGGTTATGCCTATTATTCTTAGGATTTCCAGCCATTCCTATTACTGTATACTTTATCTTTCACTTTATACTTTACTTGTATAGCTTCCCTTTATAGCTTATTTTTATGTCCTCGTTGTCTGCTGCTAAAGTGGGTTTGACGTGTAAGAGTCTGAAAAAAAAAGGAAAAGGAGATATGTTTTTCATCTCAGTCTCCTATATGTAATGTAGATTTGTAAAGTCTTTTACATCAAGAAGAAATATCATAAAATTTTGGCAAGCTTTGCCCTCAGTTTTTCTACATGTTATTAGAGCAGGAATTCAAGGCCTGTCTCTATATCTCTTCTTGATTATTTCTGATTTCTTCTTTCCTCTGTGAAAGAGAAATTTGTTCAGAGGTTTTTTTTTCCTCTGATTATTTTGTGATTTCTTCATCTTGTTATGGAAGAGAAATCTGTTGAGAGGTTTTTTAAACCCTAATCTTTTTTAGATGTTGGAATGAATCCAGATCGGTGTTTTAGTTCTATGGAGGTGAATAAACTAGAAGGTGAGCCTTCTGTGAAACGCTTGGGTAATCTTACAAGCATATGGAATGAGTTTGTTGTCTATCTCAGCAAGAAGCAGATACAGACCAGATGCAAAGAAGCGAATATGTCTGGAAGAGAAAGCCACTCTGCCATCCTTAAACAATTTTCTAGGTTTCTTGCAGAAACTGGTTTTGTTCCACATGAAGAACCTTCAGGTACTTTATCATCTTTGTCTACTGCTCTCACTGTTTGTGCTGAGAATGATTATTGGATTATAAACTTATGAGCTACGGATCACATGACAAATAAACTTCAAAGTTTGCATGATTTCAAACAATTGTCCATTCCTTCAAAAGTGTCTCTTGCAAATGGCCATGGTGCCTCTGTTTTGGGAAAAAGAAAAACTGCATTGCTTTCTAATCTTATTTAGTCAATTGCTCTGTATGTTCCTTCATTTCCCTTTCAGCTTTTATCTGTTGGAAGGATTACAAACACCTTAAAATGTCTTGTTATATTTTCTCCTTATAATGTCATATTCCAAGATATCATCACCAAGAAAACAATTGGTGAAGGTTTCCTTTTGAATGGTCTTTACTATTTGTCCAAAACTTCTTTTGCTTCCAAGAGTTTTCAATTTGGCTCAAGTTGGCTCAAGTTCTATACAAGATCATAATCTATGGCACCAACGCCTGACTCATCCATCTGAAAAAGTGATGTCATGGTTGTTTCCAAATATGTGCAAATCAGACAAACAATGTGATGTTTGTCATTTGTCAAAACTTCCAGATTGCCTTTTCCAAATTCTTTATCAAGGGCTCATAAACCCTTTGAAATTGTTCATTCTGACCTTTGGGGTCCTGTTCTTGAGTCACATGACGGTTTTAAGTACTTTGTAATCTTTGTTGATGATTTTACAAGAATTACTTGGTTATATCTTTTGAAATTCAAAAGTGAAGTTCTAAATGTTTTTAAGGATTTTCATAATCTTGTTCAGACTCAATTTTCATCATGTTTTGGCCACGATCCTCAGCGCACGGAGCGAATGTGAATAGCGAACAAAGAGAAGAGGGAGTGTTGCGGGCGTGCCACCTCGCGGACGAGGAAAAGGTTGTATGCGTGCGCTTGACTTCTTGATCAGGCGGAAGGGGTTTCCAGGTGCCACCTCAGATGAGGAATTTACGAGCACAAGGCGGTCGATACTAACAGAGGCGCGAGCAGAGCAACTATAGGGAAGATTCAAAGGAATCAGGGTGAGTCCAGGACGGCTCTGTAACTAAGGTGGTGGTGCACTTAGTTAGGTTTAGGGTTTCGAGGTAGCTCGAAGGAAACTGGGTTGCAGTTTGTTTGTATTTGAGTAATTGTGTTGAGAGAGAGTTCGCTTCAACGGGGAAGCGGAAACAAAGTTTCGGGGAGCGTTGGAGATTCGACTGGGTCGAGGGTTTCAACTAGGTTGAAAGGTTTTGTTTTGTTTGTTGAATTGTGAGTGTGTGAGAGAGAGAGCTCTGTAAGCCTTCAAGCTTCTTTATATAGTGGGAGCCCGACTTCTACTAGAAGAAAGAATAATCAGAGATGTTTAGTCGGACTCTGCAACGTAAAGCATAAGGATACTATTCCACCCATGCAGACCAACCTTCTTGTGACACATGTCCAATTCGCACATTTCAGTTAGAATAGGTCACTGCTTCAGGCACGCCGCTCAACTGTAGAGTCCTATGCAGACTGAAATTAAGAGCATCTTTATCCCGCGGGGTGTCATAGTCCATGTGGAAAACTAATCTCGCACGGACTGCAAACTCAAACCATCTCGCGGCCCAAAAGAAAGCTTTTTATTAATAAGGGCCACATGGATTGGCCCGAAGCATGTCAAAGAGTTGTAAAAGTCTTCAACGATTAAATAGTACGCGCGGACTCCGCATATCTCTTCCTCACACAGTCTCTCACGCGAACTGGCAAACCAGTTCGCCAGCTCGCCTTGATGTATTCCGCCTCGCATAAGCGAAGTCAACTAGCAATTCCACGTTAGTGACTCCGCGCGTGAGCTATGTGTTCCGCGCGAAGAGCACGAGCACGCGAGATCCCCACTCTGCGCGAAGACCTTAAGTGCACGAGCTTTGTGTTCCGGGCGAAGCGCGAGAGTTCCTTCTCCGCGGGAAGTCATTCCGCGAGAGATCTGTAGTCCGCTCGGAGTCATTGTAATTCAGCTCGCGTGGTCTTGCTGGCGGGCCATTATTTGTAAACTTAAAGAACTTGGGCTCGCCGGTATGACATAGACCAAGAAATTAACTAATATTTACATAGACATTTACTGTCCAGTAAAATATTAATTTGGACGTAAACACATCCTCTATTCACATTTTAAGATTAGATAATGGTGAAGAGTATATGTCCAATAACATGTGTCAATACTTGAGCATGCATGAAATTCTACATCAGATTAGTTGTGTTGGTACTCCTCAGCAAAATGGAATTGCTGAAAGGAAGAATCGGGATCTCCTTGAGAAAACAAGAGCTCTCATATTACAAATGAATGTACCTAAGAGTTTCTGGTCTCAAAGTGTGCTCTCTGCTACGTCAATCGTCTGCCTAGTAGAGTACTTGGTGGTAAATCCCCTCTTGAATTGTTGAAAGGAAGAAAGATTGATATCTCTCACCTGAGAGTATTTGGTTGTGTTTGCTTTGTTCACATACAAGCTAAACAAAGAGGCAAACTTGAACCTCGGGGTGAAAAGTGTGTGTTTTTAAGATATTCATCCACTCAAAAGGGATACAAATGCTATAGCCCCTCTTCTAAAACGCTCATTGTTTCCAGGGATGTTAGATTCGATGAGAATACTCATTTCTTTGTTGGGAAATCAGATGGTTATAGTCAGGGGAAGTCTTTATTTGATATGTTTTCAACTCCCAATCTTCCTGTCGATAAGGATATCAGACAGTCTTTCTATCATTCTGCTCAAGTTCCAGCTTCGAGTTTCAATCATCCTGTTGTTGGGGATTCCAGTCAGGATTCCCATCCTACTGCTCCGGTTTCAGAAATTCTAGCAGTGCCTCCAAATCCAGATGTTGATCAATCTGAATTACCTGTGAAACCTATTGTTGAGCCGCTTTCTCCACCTCCAGCTGTACCTCGTAAAAATCCTACACGAGTACGAGGTCCTCCATCAAAGCTCCAGGATTATGTGACATGCTGCGAGGTATCTAATGACTGCCTTCATCTCTTATAAAATGTTCTATTCTACTCATTCTGCTTTTCTTAGCACTCTTGATGCTACTCATGAACCTCAAAGCTTTGATGAAGCAAATCAATATGAAGTGTGGAAACAGGCTATGACTGATGAAATTCAAGCCCTTAATGAGCATAAAACATGGAGTGTGGTTAAGATTCCTCAACGGAAGAAGGCAGTAGACAGTAGATGGGTGTATAAGACCAAGTTTCACTCAGATGGCACTATAGAAAGACATAAGGCTCGATTGGTAGCTCGGGGTTTCACTCAAACCTATGGAGTTGATTACAAAGAAACCTTTGCTCCTGTTGCAAAAATGAGTACTGTTTGGGTTCTTCTTTCGATTGTTGTGAATCATGGTTAACCTCTTTTTCAAATGGATGTGAATAATGTTTTTCTACATGGTAATCTTGAAGAGGGGGTTTATATGAAATTGCTTCCTGGTCACTCTCAATCTTTTGATCCTAATATGGTATGCAAACTTCACAAAGCCAATTATGGTTTGAAACAAACTCCTCGAGCTTGGTATGCCAAGCTTAGTTATGTACTTGAAGAAGTTTGTTTTCATAGTAACAATGAAGATTCCTCATTATTTGTTTGAATTGGTTCAACAAGTAAGCTTGTGATGCTTATCTATGTTGATGATTTAATTGTGACAGATGATAACTTAGAAGAGATTAATGTTCTCAAGCAATCTCTTGGTAGTAAGTTTGTTATTAAGGATTTGGGGCGTCCTAAGTACTTCCTTGGTATAGAAATAGCTACTTCTCACAAATGATTGTTTCTAAATCAAAAAAAGTATGTTCTTGATTTGCCGAAAGAGTCAGAGCTGTGGGACAGCAAGTCTACCAGCACTCCCCTTGACAATAAGTGGGATACCAAGCCTGCTAGCACTCCTCTTGACAACAAGCTTCAATTTGATACTTTAAGTTCTTTTCTCTCTGATGTGACATCTTATCAAAGGCTGGTTGGTAAGTTAATCTACCTTAGAATCACTCGTCCAGACATTACCTTTGCTGTGAGTATTGTTAGTCAATTTATGCAAGCTCCTACTCAAGCTCATCTTCGCATTATTAAGAGAATTCTTTGTTATCTTAAAGGCTCTGCTGGTAGAGGTATTTTGTTGAAAAACAATTGTCATACTGACATCTTACGCTACACAGATGTTGATTGGGCAGGAAATTGTCTTGATTGTATAGTTCATTATAGGTGTCACACTCTAATTTTCGAATGGAATTTTCAAAAATTTTGGCATGATATAATTTAAAATATTACAATCCCAAACTTATTCCAACAACAACAACAACATCCCACAACTAAAACTCAATTGTAGAAAAGTAAATATCCTACAACCTATCACTGAGTTAAATATTACATTTTCTTGTTTTACATAAACTTGCAATTTCAAGAATATGAAAACCCCTCATGAGTTTAATATTATCTACACAGTTAACAAAACTATACATAGTACATCAAAAACCAAAAAGCATCCTGCCACTATGCCACCGTCTCAACCCTGTTGGTCCTCACATGCAGGTCTAACCCCTACACCAAGAATTGGTACATCGGGATTGTAAAATAACAAACCCGGTAAGCTAAAAGCTCGTATGAGTAAACTCAAATAGCACAATATTTCTCACATCTAAAAATTCCACAAAAGCAATTTATATCAACGAATACAACCACAAATCCAACACTTTTTCAAATAATATGTACCCATGAGTCCTAGGTATTAAGAAATACCTCTCATGACCTACAACAACAAAATTGTGTACCTATGGGTCCCAGATACAATAAAGTATCCCCCATAACCTACACTGGACGGACTAGAGCTCTAATTCCTAACTGTAACCAATCACCCGGTTAAAGGCTTGGAACCCGGTTTGACTGTCCAATATCAAATTCAAAATGGTAAATAGCATCTAAACCATAACCAATCACCTGATAAAATGCTTGGAACCCAGTTTGCCTATTTATCCAACAATCACAATATCACAACATCAACATCAACAACAACAAAACAAGATTACATCATAAATTATATCCTTTCACATAGATATATTTACATAAACAATTATAGATATTCCATAAGAATAATCTATCACTAACCAAAAACATTATGATCACATGAACCTTAAAAATAATCATAAAATAGGGAAAACTTGTTTTAACTTATCTATCAGCCATTGGCGATCAAGCTTATATATTTTAAAAAGGAGTAAATACTTGTGACACCCTGTAGTTTACACCTAAAATCAGTTTTGTCCCTCACTTTTTTTTTTAAACTGGTATACCCATATACTTTGAATTCTCGACTGATTTGCCATTTTCCCAGCTGATTATGACTGTGACATGCTCATTAACAGTCTAAATAACTCTTCACTCTTATCTCTTCTAGCATAGTAATAGGGGGCTTAGACCTTGCTCTCAAAACCTAACCATTGAAGCTCTCACAAGCATTGTTAATGAGCATGTCACAGTCATAACCAGCTGAGAAAAGGGTAAATCAGTCGAGAATTCAAAGTATAGGGGTATACCAGTTAAAAAAGAAAAGTGAGGGACAAAACTGATTTTAGGTGTAAACTACAGGGTGTCACAAGCATTTACTCCTTTTAAAAATAACAAAAACATAATTTTTAAATGGAGTAAATACTTGTGACACCCTGTAGTTTATACCTAAAATCAGTTTTGTCCCTCACTTTTTTTTTAAATTGGTATACCCCTATACTTTGAATTCTCGACTGATTTGCCCTTGTCGTCAATTGACCAGTTAAAGAAGACTGTTAAGTTGCTGAGATGACCGATTTGCCCCCATCTCTTCTTTTTCACTCTCCTCCTCTCCCCCCTCCCCTCCGCCCCCTCTCTCTCCCAACCCGAATCCTTTTCAGAAACATCTGAACCCGACTCCGACCCATCTTCCCTCTCCCTCCCTCTCTACCACCTCGACACCCTCTCCTCCAACAGAGAAAGAGAGAACGAAACAGCTGGGGTGAAGATGGACATGGACATGTACGGCCAGCCAAGAGAGTCGTCTCATGTGCAACAAGAAGCGAAGCCTGGTGTTATTGGGTATGTTTTTAGAGACGAATACACCACACTGAAGGCAAAGGAGACGACTGATGCGGCTGGTGAGAAGCTGGACGAGTATAAGGAGGCTGCGGCTCAGTCTGCGAAGGAGGCTGCGGATAGAACAACCCAGAAGACGATGGCGATGAAGGACACTACTGCACAGAAGGCCAAGGAGACAGTGGACAAGGCGAGAGAGACCAAGGAGTCTGCTAAGGGAAATGTGAATGAGTACGCGGGTTATACTGCGCAGAAGGCCACAGAGGCTAAGGATGCTGCGACAGAGAAAGCCAAGCAGATGAAGGACTATGTTGCCGATACTGCAAATGAAGCAGCAGAGAAGGCGAAAGAGACTAAAGATACCACAGAAGGGAAGTACTTGAAGCTTGCTTAGTTCTTGGTTAATAAGGAATCAAAGAGCAAGGGCAAGGGAAAGGTTGACGAGGATGACACCCAAGTGGAGGCTCCTATAAAGTGGAGGGGTTACAGTGTGGAGTTTCACTTTCCGGAACCTACTGAGCTTACACCTCCACTCTTGCAACTTATTGATGTCAGCTTCAGTTATCCGAACCGGGAAGATTTCAGGCTGTCCGATGTTGATGTTGGTATTGATATGGGTACTCGTGTTGCCATTGTTGGACCAAACGGAGCTGGGAAGTCCACTCTGCTCAACCTTCTTGCAGGTGATTTGGTTCCTATTGAGGGTGAAGTAAGGAGGAGTCAGAAGTTGAGGATTGGTAGGTACTCACAGCACTTTGTGGACCTGCTGACAATGGACGAAACCCCAGTCTCATACCTTCTTCGTCTTCATCCTGACCAAGAGGGATTTAGCAAGCAAGAGGCTGTGCGTGCAAAACTTGGAAAGTTTGGACTCCCTAGCCACAACCATCTGACTCCTATTGCGAAGTTATCCGGAGGACAGAAAGCTCGAGTTGTCTTCACGTCAATATCCATGTCAAAACCGCACATTCTGCTTTTGGATGAACCTACTAATCATTTAGATATGCAGAGCATTGATGCACTAGCTGAGGCACTTAATGAATTCACTGGTGGGGTTGTACTGGTCAGTCACGACTCTAGGCTTATTTCACGTGTGTGTGAGGATGAAGAGAAGAGTGAAATTTGGATTGTTGAAGATGGTACTGTGGAGAAATTTGATGGAAGTTTTGATGAGTACAAGGATGAGCTACAAAAAGAAATTAAAGCTGAGGAGAGGGAAGATGGGTCGGAGGAGAGGGAGAGGAGGAGAGTGAAAAAGAAGAGATGGGGGTAAATCGGTCATCTCAGCAACTTAACAGTCTTCTTTAACGGTTAATTGACGACAAGGGTAAATCAGACGAGAATTCAAAGTATAGGGGTATACCAGTTTAAAAAAAAAAGTGAGGGACAAAACTGATTTTAGGTATAAACTATAGGGTGTCACAAGCATTTACTCCTTTTTAAATTATAATCATCATCAAAATCATTATCCTCATCATATGACCATAATTAAACTTGGTTCAAAAATGAACCTTGGTGAGATTTACTCACCTCAATATCCCGCTGCGTTTCCGTAAAACACAAGAGCAAGCCAACTCAATAATTTCACAAAACATCTAAAATTACACAATTAAAAACCTTAGTACAAAACACAACAAAGATTAAAGTACCCTTAACCTAAAGGTTACCCAAAGAAGGGCAATCTTTCCTCCAAGACCTCCCAAGGTCATCGGACACTCAACAACAAACCATTATTACTTCCAAGAATCAAACTTTCTAAGTTTCCAACTTAACTAACACCAACAACCAACTTAGTACCTAAGATGCAAAAACCTGAACAACACTCAATCATCACACACCAACAACACACTAGCAACAACAAGGACTAGCTAAGACAGCAACCAAATCCTTTACCCTGCCTGGACGCGCTCCCACGCGCCGCCACAGGCGGCGGCGAGTGAGCCTCACGCGCCTCCACCAAACTTCAAAATTTGAGAAAACTCAAAACATGAAACTTGTAGATAGAAGCATAAGGAACACTTTTTGTGCCTGAGGTTTCAACTTTTTCGGTCGGGATCGGACAAAAAACACCCCATAATACCAACCCGGAAATCAAAATCCACACCTACAAAACCAGCCCTAAAACTTGATTTCTAGATCACCAAAGGGTAGAGACTCACCTAAACTTGGCCGGAAACGGCGTCGAAATCGCTGGCTTTTCAGCGGAACAGCAGCATCTCCGCCGCTTCATGGCGGATTCCAGGCGGCACAACGGCGAGCACGACTGCCCCAACAGTGGAGAGGAGACCCATGCCGACCCAACAGGACCGGCGGCGTCCAGTTTGTTGGCCATATGAGAGAGAACTCAGCTGGAGAAGAGAGAGTTCGGGGGAGCTCGGGAGAGGGAGGAGAGAGAAGGAGAAATCTGTTGTTTAGGTTTCCAAATTTACTCCCCCACATTTTTCTACTTATATACTTTCCAAACCCGGAAACTAACTTCCTCTAACCATAACTTCTTCATACGAAGTCCGTTTTACACGTGTCACGTGTCTACGAACTCGTATCACCAAGCTCTACAACTTTCAAGAAGGAAGTTTTCAAAGATAACTTACAGAAAAACAAATCAACTTTTGGCCTCTTAAAAGTCAAAGCACCTTAAAAGAAAACTCTCTAAACTTCAAAATTTGCACCACCAAAAAGAATTTCCATAAATAATCCTTCATTAAATATGAGACTAATACAAGGAAAAATGATATGAAAATCTAGGGTATTACAACAGGTTTTTGTACCTTTGTAAGTGGTAACTTGGTCAGTTGGAGAAGCAAGAAACAAATTGTTGTTGCCCGTTCTAGTGCCGAAGCTGAATATCGAACTATGGCTTTCACTGCTTGTGAGCTTATTTGGCTGAAGGGATTGCTGTCTGATTTGGGATCCCCTAGTAGTCAACACATGTTCCTTTAATGTGATAATCAAGCTGCAATGCACATTGCCTCTAATCCTGTCTTTCATGAGAGAACCAAGCATATAGAGGTTGATTGTCAAAATATACGAGCTCAAGTTCAGTCCAAGGTTATTGATACACATTACACTCGCAATCAAGATCAATTAGATGACATCTTTACCAAATCTCTTTCCACTGCTCAATTTCATCGACTCTTGGGCAAGCTTGGCTCAATGAATCTCCTTGATCCAGCTTGAGGGGGATTATTGGAAGTGGAAGTATGGTTGGGGTTATGCCTGGCTGGGGTTATGTCTATTATCCTTAGGATTTCCAACCATTCATATTACTGTTTACTTTATCTTTCACTTTGTACTTTACTTGTATAGCTTCCTTATATAGCTTATTTTTATGTCCTTGTTGTCCGCTACTAAAGTGAGTTTGACGTGTAAGAGTCTGAAAAAAAAGGAAAAAGGAGATCTGTTTTTCATCTCAGTCTCATATATGTAGTGTAGATCTGTAAAGTTTTTATATCAAGAAGAAATGTCAGAAAATTTCTGCAAACTTTGCCTTCAGTTTTTCTACATAGATCGAGTATGGTCACTTGATCTAACTTCCCCAGCTGAAATGGAATTTCTTTTCCAAACTCGTTGTTGCTCAAATTCATGTAGTTTAATTTGAGCAAGTCACCAAGAATAATTGGAATGGACTCATTGAATTTGTTTGTTGATAGATCTAGATATTCAAGACTAGTCAAAGAACCCAATGCTGAAGGTATAGGACCAGAAAGCTGGTTGCCATCCAACTTCAGCTTCACCAAAGAAGTCAATCTCTCAAACTCCTTAGGGATTGTTCCAACTAAATGATTTGAGGATAGATCAAGTTCATGAATTTGGGTTGCATTGCCGAGCTGAGGTGGCATACTTCCACTAAGGTTGTTTCCAGAGATTAGGAGGCTAGTTAACTGAGGGCATTTCCCCCAGTTCTTTGAGATTTCACCATAAAGTTTATTTTGGCTTAGATTTATACAAGTAAGATTTGGATACACACCAAAGTCTTGAGATATATTGCCTGTAAATTGGTTCCCATCAAGGCGGAGTCTGAGTAAGCTGGAGCAGGTTTTCAAGCCTTTGGGGATTGGTCCTATAAAATGGTTGTTGTCTACAGAAACATTAGCGAGTGATCCACCTTGGAAAAGGTTTTGTGGCAGATAACCAACAAACTGGTTATTAGCCAATTGCAGTACAGACAACTTTGCGAAAAATTCCATGTCTTCAGGAATTGGACCAGAAAGTTTGTTTTCAGTGAAGGCTAAGAATTGCAAGTTGCTCAGTTTGCGAAATGAAGTGGGCATTGAACCACTGAGATTATTGAAGTCAAATCTCAAGGTCAACAAAGATTTCAAGTTCCCTATCAATGTAGGAATAGTGCCGGAAAGCTTATTTGTTGAGAGATTGAGAAAGGTCAGATTTCTCAGATTACCTAAGGATGTTGGGATTGAACCATTAAGTTGGTTATTGAACAAACTTAGCAACTGGATAGATTTCATATTCCCTACATCTCTTGGAATGGAGCCAGAAAGCTGATTGATATGGAGATAGAAAACTGTAAGATTTCTGAGATCAGCAACTGATGTTGGGATTGTACCATTGAGTTGATTGTCGCTCAATTCTAGCACAACAAGATATTTGAGCTTTCCTATCTCTCTAGGTATAGTGCTGGAAAGTTTATTTGTATAGAGATAGAGACCGGAAAGGTTTCTCAGATCACATAATGATGTCGGAATTGAACCAGTGAGTCGATTCTCATGGGCTGGGGATTTAAAGTACTGATGTCCCCGTGCTTTGTTGGTAGGCCCAAAAGAGAACTGCTCATGGCTCTCAAATCTCATTCATTTAACCATTTCAGTCATTGATATTCAACAATGTTTGATTTTGGAGTGTCATTTCCACTTTATGAGCTGATCTCCCCTAAAGTTTCAGTCAATGATTATGTCAATTATTTTCTTTTGTCAAACTCCAATGGGATTGAGTACCCTGTCATCTTCTTTTAACTGGGTTTGTCTGCTATACCGAACGGTAGCATAGCATACCTATCACTAAAGGAAGAGAGGTTCAGCATGAGGGATTTTGGTTTCAAATTTGACCTGTATTTCCAGCAGGAATGCTATACCAAACGGCACAACAGAATTTTCTCTTTTAATTAGCTTGTATTATTTAGATTTTGACTTATCTTTGTCTGACTTCTATTAGAAGATAATTGTGGCATTATTTAGTCAAATTTTCTGCAGCTAAAAATCTCTATCACGTCACAATTTTAACTCCAAAAGCAGCATTGGCAGCTTGACTAGTAACCATACATGGACTTGTCACACGATTTCAAATTCAGGCTTGTTGTTTGTGTATATATGTAATATGTTGCTGAGTATCCTGATTGAAACCTAAAATACCAAAAATTATCCTATGGATTCTACAAATTCTATGTTTAACACCTAAAAGTAATGAACAATGTAAACGTTTTGATTCCTAGTATCCAAAAACAAAAGGAAATTCTCACAACGTAATTAACCATAAGGAAATCCTTGATACTGTTAGCGCACAAGTATATGTTATTTGGGTAAGCGAGTTAAGGGTAAATCAATCTCCTAACTCGAGTTAAGCGAAATCCTTGATACTATTAGCTCATAAGGGCACATATAAGTTCTTAATAATGACTGCTGACTGTTGTATGTAGGAATATCCATTTGGGGATAAGAGCACCAGGGAAACCATTTGCATTGTTGGCCTTGATTGTGGATGTGAATGTCTGCACTGGATTGCTAGTCTTCCCATGCCTATCAGTTCATCCTCAATAAACATCAGGTTTGCCATGGCTTAATGCTCATCCTCAACATTTATATCACCTGCCAACATTACCATAACTAGAACTATTTACATGTTACTCGCGACTCGGATGTGAACGAAGAAACTGTGCAAAGACTATTCACTGGGTGTTTGTTTTACAATTTCAGTTTGGGCTTTTAGTGTCTGACCCCATTAGTATCCCCTGTACAACATCCAATTTCATGATCTCATATTCTTTTGTATAGTGTTTACCCTATATATTTGTATTTCAATCTCATGAATTCATATGGACAGGCTCGAAAGATTTGGGGGTGATCAATGTATACTATGGAGTAGTAGTTGCCCGACCCCGAACGTTTCCAAAATTGCTGTTGAGGAAAGTGATTTACAAATTCAGCTCAATTTCAAAGCTGGAGAGACAAAGAACGAAGAAGAAACAAGGCACTTCGAAATTTTACTTCACTCCATCCATGAGGCTCAGGTTCACTGTCTCGCACTCCTCTTAATAAACCCTATTATGATCCAAGTTAATTACTTATTTTTTCTATTTCATTTTTTCTTTAATTCTGATCCAAATTTGTTACATACTTTTTCTATTTCATTTTTTTCTTTTAATTCAATTCAAGTTACTGATAAGAACAACAATATGGAAAATTATAGAGCGCACCCGGGTGCAAGGCACACCTGGATTATCCATCGTCTATTTTGACGCGTGGATTAAGGACGTTAGTGCGGCGTTTGGAGAACGTTTGTAGGCGAGTGAGGGAGAGAAAGGGGGGAGGGAAAAGGGAAGAGAATGTGTGTGCATTCATCTTCAATGCAATCCTCGTATTGACTTTTCTGGTTTGGCACACATCATCGCCGACGATGCAGGCCTTCCTTGCCGGATTCTGGGTTCGGGTTTCCTCCAACACAACGACAGCAACTCTTCTCGCCTCCCTCCATGTTCGTTTTTGTCTCCAGGAGAAAAAGGCGACGCTAGGAAGGAGAGGGAGGCGCTGGCTCGTCGGAGACTCTCCGTGAAAAAATCTAGAAAAAAAGGTATTAAAGATTCGGACACCATTCAAGGAAAAAAAAAGACAAAGGAATTGAACAAGAAGAGAAACCCTACCCACTACTATTACAGTCGCCATCCGATCTCACCAGAAACTGAAGAACACAGTGAAGCGCCCTTGAATTCGATCTCCATTGAATTGGGTTGCATTTCTGATATATGGACTGGATTTTGTAGAATGGAAGAAGAGAAAGATTTTGGTGGTGGTCTCGTCACTTGGGGTGGCCGGAATCTGGCGAAGGGCGGCAGAGAAGATGGTTGCAGTGGAGAGAGAGAGAGAGAGAGAGAGATAGAGACTGGTCAACACCCGAAATTGGCTTTCGACCAAGACGGGTCCACATGCGAGCCGCCTCTTATGCAATCATAGATAATTGTTCTGTTATCCAACCAAAATACATGCGGAGCTCGCCTCCTTTGGTCCCTTTATGCGGACTCTTCTTCTTCACTCCTCGTGAAGTCTCCTTTGTATGCAAAGTCATCTCGCCTCTCTCAATCTTCTACGCAGTCAATCCATTTCGCATGCATCTCGCCTCCATATTTAAAACTTCACTTCTATGCGAAGTCTATAACTCTTCGCAGGCAAGCATCTTTCTCCGCCTGTAAACTTATCCCGCTTGCAAGCTCGCCGCTTCATATTGAATCAAGTCCACTCACGTTTCTTAGTCCCTCTATACCATGCGAAGTCTCTTGCTCATGCAAACTTGTCCAGCTCGCATACCCTTTTTGACGGGTCATTACTTGTAAATCCATTATTTTGGGCTTGCCGATGTGACGTGGACTATAAATTTAATTAATATTTACTTAAACAATTATTGTCTAGTAAAATATTAATTTGGGTGTAAACATCTACATCTGACGGTGAAATTTTTATTTTCACATATTTATGACCTCGGATCGCCACATACCTACTAAAGCGGTATAACTTGTTTAGTAGGTTATATGACTTATACATTATTTTGAACCAACTATACTAAAGAGACAAAAATTTCAAAAATCTTATGAAATAAGATTTGACCGGAATAGTGAAATACACATAGGGTTAAAAAATCACAAACTTTCAGTAATGTTTGCTTCCCGAAAAAAGCAGTCAACTCTAAATACGCTCAGGCGCTCCTAAGAGGAGCCTAACCAGCGGAGGGCCAATTTAACAATTTTTTTCATGCGTTCCTAAATCTCATGTATACGAGATTTAGGTTCGAAAACAAAAAAAAATAGGGTTTCGCACGATGCCAGTCAACCGCTTTTTGTGTAAAAAATGATTTTGAATTTAGGTTGACCGGTTCGATGGGGAGTCTAACGAATCCAAAACATGGTGGATTTTTTTTCAGTAGACCTATTTAATCACCATGTCTACATTTGACGGTGAAATTTTTATTTTTACATATTTATGATCTCGGATCCCCACGTGCCTACTAAAGCGGTATAACTTGTTTAGTAGGTTATATGACTTGTACATCATTGTGATCCAACTATACTACAAACACAAAATTTTAAAAAATCTTATGAAATATGATGTGACCGAAATAATGAAATACATACAGGGTTAAAAAATAAAAAACTTTCAGTAACGTTTGCTTCCCGATAAAAGTAATCAACTCTAAATACGCATAGGTGCTCCTAAGGGGAGCCTAACCACCGAAGGGCCAGTTTAACAATTTTTTTTCATGCGTTCCTAAATCTCATGTATACGAGTTTTAGGTTTGAAAACGAAAAAAAAAATAGTGTTTCGCACGATGCCAGTCAACCGCTTTTTGTGTAAAAAATGATATTGAATTTAGGTTGACCAGTTCGATGGGGGGTCTAACGAATCCAAAATATGGTGGATTTTTTTCAGTAGACCTATTTAATCACCATGTATACATCTGACGGTGAAATTTTTATTTTTACATATTTATGACCTCGGATCGTCACGTGCCTACTAAAAAAAAATAGTGTTTCGCACATCATTGTGATCATTGTGATCCAACTATACTAAAAAGGCAAAATTTTAAAAAAATCTTATAAAATAGGATGTGACCGGAATATTAAACTACATATAAGGTTAAAAAATCAAAAACTTTCAGTAACGTTTGCTTCCCGATAAAAGCAGTCAACTCTAAATACGCTTAAGCTCTCCTAAGGGGAGCCTAACCACCGTAAGGCCAGTTTAACAATTTTTTTTCATGCGTTCCTAAATCTCATGTATACGAGTTTTAGATTCACGAAAAAAAATAGTGTTTCGCACGATGCCACTCAACCGCTTTTTTGCAAAAAATAATGTTGAATTTAGGTTGACCAGTTCGATGCGGGGTCTAACTAATCCGAAACATGGTGGATTTTTTTTCAGTAGACCTATTTAATCACCATGTCTATATCTAACGGTGAAATTTTTATTTTTACATATTTATGACCTCGAATCCCACATGCCTACTAAAGCGGAATAACTTGTTTAGTATGTTATATGACTTGTACATCATTGTGATCCAACTATACTAAAAGACAAAATTTTAAAAAATCTTATGAAATAAGATGTGACCGGAATAGTGAAATACATTTAGGGTTAAAAAATACAAACTTTCAGTAACGTTTGTTTCCCAACAAAAGTAGTCAACTCTAAATACGCTTAGGCGCTCCTAAGGGGTGCCTAACCACCGAAGGGCCAATTTAACAATTTTTTTTCATGCGTTCCTAAATCTCATGTATACGAGTTTTAGGTTCGAAAACAAAAAAAAATAGTGTTTCGCACGATGTCAGTCAACCGCTTTTTGTGTTAAAAATGATGTTGAATTTAGGTTAACCGGTTCGATGGGGGGTCTAACAAATCCGAAACAGGGGGATTTTTTTTAGTAGACCTATTTAATCCCCATGTCTACATTTGACGGTGAAATTTTTATTTTTACATATTTATGACCTCTGATAGCCACGTGCCTACTAAATCGGTATAACTTGTTTAGTAAGTTATATGACCTGTACATCATTGTGATCCAACTATACTAAAAAGACAAAATTTTAAAAAATCTTATGAAATAGGATGTGACCATAATAATGAAATACATATAGGGTTAAAAAATCACAAACTTTCAGTAACGTTTGCTTCCCGATAAAAGCAGTCAACTCTAAATACGCTTAGGCGCTCCTAAGGGGAGCCTAACCACCAGAAGGCCAGTTTAACAATTTTTTTTCATGCGTTTCTAAATCTCATGTATACGAGTTTTAGGTTTGAAAACGAAAAAAAAATAGTGTTTCGCACGATGTCAGTCAACCGCTTTTTGTGTAAAAAATGATGTTGAATTTAGGTTGACCGGTTCGATAGGGGTCTAACGAATCCAAAACAGGGTGGATTTTTTTTCAGTAGACCTATTTAATCACCATGTCTACATGTGACGGTGAAATTTTTATTTTTACATATTTATGACATCGGATCGCGACGTGCCTACTAAAACGGTATAACTTGTTTACTAGGTTATATGACTTGTACATCATTGTGATCCAACTACACTAAAAAGCCAAAATTTTAAAAAATCTTATGAAATAGGATGTGACCGGAATAGTAAAATACATATAGGGTTAAAAAATCACAAACTTTCAGTAAAGTTTACTTCTCGATAAAAACAGTCAACTCTAAATACGCGTAAGCGCTCCTAAGGGTAGCCTAACCACTGGAAGGCCAGTGTAACAATTTTTTTTCATGCGTTCCTAAATCTCATGTATACGAGATTTATGTTCGAAAACAAAAAAAAATAGTGTTTCGCACGATGCTAGTCAACCGCTTTTTGTGTTAAAAATAATGTTCAATTTAGGTTGATCGGTTCGATGGGGGGTCTAACGAATCCGAAACAGGGTGGATTTTTTTCAGTAGACCTATTTAATCACCATGTCTACATTTGACGGTGAAATTTTTATTTTTACATATTTATGACTTCGGATCGCCATGTGCTTACTAAAGCGGTATAACTTGTTTAGTAGGTTATATGACTTGTATATCATTGTGATCCAACTTTACTAAAAAGACAAAATTTTAAAAAAAATTATGAAATAGGATGTGACCGAAATAATGAAATACATATAAGGTTAAAAAATCACAAACTTTCAGTAACGTTTGCTTCCCAATAAAAACAGTCAACTTTAAATACGCTTAGGCGCTCCTAAGGGGAGCTTAACCACCGGAGGGCCAATTTAACAATTTTTTTTCATGCACTCCTAAATCTCATGTATACGAGTTTTAGGTTTGAAAACGAAAAAAAATAGGGTTTCGCACGATGCCAGTCAACCGATTTTTGTGTAAAACATGATTGTTTTCCTTCTTTTAATCATGACCGTACATTTCCCTATAAAAGGGAAGAGACTGTTGGCCTCGGTCAAAAGCCCATTTCGGGCGTTGACCCGTCTGTCTCTCTCCTCCTCCTCTCTCTCCGCCGCATCCATCTTCTTTGTCGCCCTCCGCCTGATTCCGACCACCTCAAACGGCGAGACCACCACCAAACTCTTTCTCTTCTTCTACTTTGCAAAACCCAGTCCACATATCAGACATGCAACCAAATTCAATGGAGATCGAATTCAAGGATGCTTCACTGTGTTCTTCAGTTTCCGACGAGCTTTGACGGCGACTGTAACTGCGGTGGGTAGGGTTTCTCTCATCTTCTCTTCTTGTTCAATTATATGTCTTTGTTTCCTTGAATGGTGTCTGAATCCTTAATATCTCTTTTTTTGGTTTTTTTTTCACGGCGAGGCTTTCTAGCGCCTCCCTCTGCTTCCCAGCGTCGCCTCTTTCTCCTGGAGACAAAAACAAACACGGAGGGAGGCTAGAAGGGTTGTTGCCGTTGTGTTGGAGATAGGAAGGAAGAAGTCAGACCAAAAATTCCACAATTGCACAAACAGCGTTTTGCTAACATCTGATGGTATCTGACCTTCAAGCGCGTTAAAACTCAAATCTAGTTTGAAAAGCTGATTTAACTTCCCCAACTGAGAAGGAATTACTTGACCGAACTTGTTATGGCTCAAGTTCTAGTAATATAACTTTAGAAAGTCGCCTATAACGCTTGGAATCGAATCATTGAATTTGCTTGCTAAGAGATCACGAGATGCAAGATTAGTCAATGATTTAAACACTTCAGGGACGTGACCTAAAAGTTGATTGTCTTGCAACATTAGCTTCTCCAATGAAGTCAGTCTTCCAAACTCCTTCGGAATCGTCCCGAGCAAACGATTTGAAGAGAGATCTAGCTTTTGAATTTGGCTTGCGTTACCAATCTCTGGTGGTATTTGACCAATAAGTTTATTTTTGCAATAAGCAGAGTTGCTAGATTTTGGCACCCTCCTCAATTTTTTGACACTTCACCAAAAAATTTATTGCGACTCAAATTTATAAAACTTATATTCGAATACTGTTAGTACATAGCCAAAATACTTGGCTGAGCCGAGAATAAAGTACAATTACCCGGTCGAGATAGCCCTGGTGAGCCCTTCACGGGTATCCAAAGAATGAAGGGCCGGTAACAAACTGCTTGCTAAAATCACTCTAGCGACAAAACACCCCCAAAAGGGAAGACACCACAAAGACTAGCAAGTAGTCTCACATTGGAGACTAAGGCCAAGGTACCCAAACTTGGCCTATAAAACAAGCTCAAGCTACCATAAAAGGTACACACTCTCTCTCTTTCACACTTCTCTACCTTGCAAGTGCTCAAAGCTAACTTAAGCATCGGAGAGTCGAAGACTGGGCCATCCCAGTCCCGACCCCGTGACGCTGTCACTTGTGCAGGTTCCGAGTGAAAGACCCAAAGAATTCTACTTCGCTCCGCCTCGCGACCCCTTCCTGGCTCGGGACGAAGCAGGTAGAAACAATTGGCGCTAGAAGGAGGGCCCCTATCTTGTGGAACTCCCATTTTCCTCGGCACTCAACACCATGGTGGAAATCATTGATGACCCCGTGGACCCTGGCACTCAAGTGGAACTTCAACCCGGCGACACATCCCTTCCCCAAACCAGCAGCCCAGCCCCTATTAGCCATCCCGAGCCCGCCACAGCCCTTGAAATCCTCAAGCAAGACTTCCATTCGTTCCGCGAGCAAGTGGCGAAAGAAAGGGTAGAAGCGGAAGCGTACCGGGTATGCATCGCTGAGTTGGAGAAAGAACAATTCTTGCTCCGCGCCACGTTAGAGCATCGTAATGTGTACAACGACAGCTTAGACCGCTCGGCGCGAATTGCCGGGACCCCGGATTCTCTTCAAGGCCAGACTGGTTCCATGCTCCAGGGAGGGCCTAACCAGATCGTATACATGTCCCATCCCCTTGCCCACCCCTCATTTCCACTCCCGGCCCCCCAACCATCACCAATCCTCAACGACTCCTCCCTGCCACATCAACCTAATCCATCTGCCCAACCTATCTCCACTTCAATCACTGCCAACTCCCCTAAGCCACCTCTTGACATGCCAACCCGCCTACTGCTCCAACTTAGCCAAACTGTCACACAGTTAGCTTCACGGATTGAAGACGTCGAGAGTCGCGGGGCTCAGCGACCCTTGTTCTCTGGCTATGGACATCGCTCAAGCCCTTTCACACCCCGAGTGCAGATGGACAAGCGGCCCCCGGGAACCAAACCATTCAAGATGGATAAGTATAAAGGCACAGGGGACCCTCATCTCCACCTTAAGACATTCTTCTCACTCTGTAGCTCCTCTGGCTACAGCGACGCCATAGCCTGCCATGCCTTCCAAGAGACCCTCTCGGACGAGGCCCTCAGTTGGTTCCTCAGCCTGCCACCCAACTTCATAGACAACTTCGACCAACTCTCGGAACGCTTCCTCAGCTGTTTCATCCTACACACTAGCATTTACCGCAGTGTAGACGCCCTGTTCCACATCAAGCAGAAAGATGGCGAAGGCCTCCATGAACTGCTGTCCCAATGGCAATCTGCCACGGCGAGATGACACAACTTGGAACCTCGCGTGGCGGAGCATGCTTTCCGTCAGGCCCTACTCCCCTACAGTTTCCTGATGGAGATCAATAAGAACCCTCCAGGATCCTACGATACCTTGATGGACCTGGCGGTGCGGTGGGCCCGCGTTGAATTTGCCACTTTCGGACGTCCCGCCCACTCCACGCTAGCTCTTACCTCCCCGGCACCAGATGAGCAGTACTTTGGCTTCTGGCAAGAAAAAGGGCAATCACATGGCCCATCCCGAGAGCAGGGGCGCGGCTCCGACCGTCGCCATGGGGGACAGAGAAACCGTGACCACCCTTACAAGTCGAGGGACCAGAGCCCTCCACAGCAACAGCGCCGTCCCTCCCCGCCGCCTCATTATGAAGTCCACACTACTCTGACCACCACATATGAGGACATATGGGCCAGACACAAAGATCTCGTCCCCTCACCTCCCAAAAGCAAGTATCCAAAAAAGCCCCGGCGAACCACCGGCAACAGGTACTGCGCTTATCATGACAATAACGGCCACATAACAGAACAGTGCAATGGCCTCTGCAATGCAATCGAGCATCTGATCCAGAAGGGGCAACTCCATCAATACTGTGCTCCTGCCACAGGCGCCAACGTCATTGAAGTGCATGGCTAGATCCTAACCCTGCATGGTGGAACCCCACGGTTCCCCCCACGCCAGCCTTTTGTAAAAAGGCAATGCACGACACCCTCATAAATCCTAGACATCCAATGCGGTGTCACAATCACCCCATCAGCGTGGGATCAAGTGACATTTCGCAACGATGAGGATACCTTGCATTGCCACCACAGCAAGCCATTCATCATCAATGTGCAGGTGGATCATTACAGGTGCCACAGAGCTTTAGTGGATACAGGGGCCACTGTAAGTGTCATGTTTTCTTATTGTTACAAAGGACTTCGGCGGGACCGCGCTAAGCTATACAATAACCACGACCCACTTGTCAGCTTCTTTGGCGAGACAGTACAGCCGTTAGGCTCAGATCGCCTAACCGTGTCGGTGGGAACAGCTCCTTGCCGCTCCTCCATTACGGCCCGCTTCCTCATTGTCGACTGCCCCTCATCCTATAATCTCATCTTAGGCCGGGACATCCTCTGGGGGTTGCAGTGCTTCATAGCCGGACACATGCTTCTCATGAAGGTTCCTACCCCAAGTGGCACCCTGACAATTCAAGGGGATCGAGCAGCCGTCGAGCATTGTCATCTTAACGCCATCCAGCAGAGGCGAGGAGTCTATGAGATGTTGCCTCTCAACCCCCCGGAACCCATAGATGATCCGCGAGACGACACAAAGGGGTGCAGGAAAGAGAGCCCCACGACTTAGTCTTACAAACGCTCGCCACCACCTACCTCAGACCAATTTTAACCTTGGCTTCGAAAGCCGTTACTTCATTGTTACTAGTGTATATACAATAGCCCAGTAGCGGCTCCACCTATGTACACTTTGCCCGCTAGCGGCTACATCTAAGTACAATGCAGTGTTTTGTCATTCCAACATGCTATACTTTGCCCCCGCAAAGCAGGGCTACAAACCATACAAAAGTATACAGCAAGACAAACACAAAGGCTACACAACGCCAAAACATCAACCTGGACCCCAGGCAAATTAGTACAAACTAATTACAATGGCTAACCACGTCACTTACATTGTTCAAAACAAAGTCCTACAAACTATCAAAGTGTCCAGGCACATCTCACTCCCTCCCAGCGGATGAGTCGCCAGACTTGTTCACACTTCCCTTCGACCCGCCACTGCGGCCACGAACCTGGCTCACAGTCCCTGCTACCCTCTGCCCAGTCGACTGCTTCAACTGGTCCAGGGACAAAAAGGAAGGCCTCACAACTACGGCATGGCGAACAAGTGAACTACCAGGAGCTACCTCAGGGCCGGGGCGTCCCTTCACTGGAGCCTTATGAACTTCAAGGCCCGTACACGCCACCAACCCCGGAGCCCGAGGATCGCGAGCCGCAATGGAAGCAAAAGTCACATGTGACACTACTACTTAGGCAGGCATGGACCCCTCAGGGCCAGTGGCCCTCACAGGTGGTGCTGCCGCAATGGCAAGAGGTCGCGAGTCACCCGCAGCTGACGCCCCCTTATGCCCAGCAGACGTTGCGCGCCACACCTCATGCTGCTTCTCCAGAGACCGCGAGATCTCGACCTGCTTCCTTTGTTCAGGCGTCATCTGCTCCCACACCACCTTCGCAGCATTTTTCTCTGCGTACCACTTGCGCATGGCCGCCTCGTTAATCCACCCCGTCTGGCAGCCTAGCCGGCTCAAGTCATCCTGCCCTTTGTTATAGGCACCCTTCAGCTGCTGCTTGTACACTTCACCCTCCCGGAACAACCTTTGCCCCGCCATGGCAGCTCGCTCGCACTTGGCCTTCCAGAACACCTCCAGATCCGCAAGTGCCTGCGTCAACTTGGCCACCTCAGCTTCCAAGGATGTTGCCTTAGCAGCCGCCACTTCCAAAGCCTCCACCTGTTCATCCTTCTTCCTCACAACTTCCTTCAACTCCGCCACCTGAGCCTGGAAGACAGCGGCGTTCTGCTCCGCCTGAGCTAGCTGCTCTGCAAGGCCACGGTTACATTCTTCAGCCTCCCTCAACTGCTGGTTCTTCGCCTCAACATCATCCTGCTAGTGGGAGGCGGCCCGCTCACTCGCAGCGTACATCAGCAATGTCACCTGCAGTCACATAGCAACGTATAAACCCCAAGCTCAAACCAGTGGAACACAAAAGCATACAAACACTTACCCGAGTCAATTTCTCCTTAGCGAGAGCCATTCCCGCCGGTGGATCCACATCCTCCAGCACATGCATGTCACGAGCACGGTGACGCATGTCGAATGCCATCTGAGCTAAGTATGTTTGTGCATCCCCTGTCCCTTCCAAGGCTTGGGCAACCTCAGCTAGACTTACAGATCCCCCAGACCGGTTGTCCCTCCGCGACCTCTTTGATTGGCCCTCGCGTGCCGAGTCAGCTCTCTCCTTCCTCTTCCGAGTCCGGGCAGCACCTGTATCTTCCTCGCGGTCCGCAACCTCCTCCACAACAGGATCCTCCTGCGCTTGGTCGGGTTCGCCCCCACGATCACCCTCTACCGGCACCTCCTCCACCTCCAACTCCACCTCCTGGACGCCTAGACCCATCGCTTCCGCCACCAACTGAGGCACATAGGCTTAATCCTCATCCGCCAGGTTCAACCTCAGAAAATCTTCACAATCACCCAACTCCACCTCCCTTCCCTCCCCCGTCTCCAAGTCAATGTCGTACTGCTTGGCATGGTCAGCCTCAGCCAGCAGCCCATCCAACACGTCCTCATCCGACACCTTGTCATAAGGACCTTCCTTCTTCTGCGAACCCCTGTCGCGTGGCATCATCACTACAACAAACAAGCAATAGTCAGACAACGACGCGCAAGCCTAAAACAGGTAACGCAACCACTAAAATACAGACCCGAAACCCGGGCATAGCCGAAGTGGCTGTATATGCCAAGGCGGCATATCCGATACGAGCTCCTACATTCAAACGCCCATATCACCCGGCGAATCCGCCGCTCCATCAACTCAGTTAGATTGTACTCTTGCGACATTGCACAAAGCTAGTTGTCAGCAATGACAGAGCAGACAAAACAAAACAAAACAACACAAGGTACAAGAGCACGGTACCTATTCTCTGGAAACTCCCCGGGACCCGGAAGGGATGCCCGTGCCACTCCTGCCACTGCCCCCCAACAAGGAAACACTTACGCCTCCAGGTTTCACTTGTTGAGGTGGGCAAGTCTTCCACCAACACCTTAAACTTCCCCCGTGACTTCATCGTCACGCAGCCCCGGCTACCCTTCTTCGCGCACCACCCCATGTGCCAGCACGCGTTGAACTCGTCACAATTTGGGAACTCCTGCTTCAGCAGGCGAAATAACACGCTCGTTCCCAATATTTGCTTCAGCATGTTGGGGGTAACCTGCCCCGGGATGACATGCAGACACGCTAAGATGTACTGCACAAACGGAGGCAGCAGGAACATCAACCCGCATCTTAGTTGGTACTCGTATACCAACGTAAAGTTGCCCGGGGGATCCTGATTCGCGTGTTTTCAAGCGTTAAATTAAACACTCAATCAAACACAAATACAATTAAAACCCATCTTTGTTGATGTAGCATTGGTAAATAAGGATCGTTCTTAACCGGGGATTGAGGGTGCTTGCATAACTATGCTAAGGTATTAGGGGGGTGCGAGAGTTTTATCTAAATTCCTACAAATTAAAAACAGAAAGTTGGTTAGATACATATCAAGAAATCACAAGTTCTAACATGTTTAAACTCATAGACAAGCAAACAATCAAGAACACATAATCCTAAACACGCATCCAGCCGAAAATAAGGTTCTAAATCTATTATTTACAAGTGATCATCACATCTAGTCACTTGAAACCGTTTACCTCTTCCTCCTTTTGGTACCTACGAAATTTCCAGCCAAGGTTAAGACATACACACAAGCATACATTGAAAATAAGAAGCAACCAAATCGAGTGAACTTCCTAAGTCCAATTTTATATTTGATTAGTTCATTGAAACATGCAAGGATGAACCAAATCGAGTATCATCCATACAAGCTCCAACGCATTAGGGGTAGGAATGCTAGCATGCATATTCGAACCTAGGGCTGCAAACACATGGAAGGCATCAAACAAGTCTGAAAATAAACATCCATACATCAAAACTTGTTCTCTTTACACATAGTGTCGAAATACACCAACATAACCGAAATAAAGTACAAGTCATTGTTAACTTTTGGGCTCCGAGGGATATTCGCTCCGCAAGCTTCGGGTGCAACAGCTCCTTGGTGATGGTGAACACGCAGAGACCCCAGCCAAATCGAGCAAAGGATGCCTACGGATGGAGGAAGGATTATTTGGAAGGTGGTGGATGGTATTTCGGCTATGGGAGATTTCTGGCTAAGTAGAAGAGGAGATGGTGTCTGGACAAGGCTTTAGCTCTATGATGTGAGATATATCTTTTTCTTCTTCCCCAAAGCCTCCTTATATAGGAGATGGTTTGGTGATGTTCTCCTCATTTCAAATACAACCATGCACAATTATGCTCCATTCAATACAAAACCGTTACAACCATTAGCTATTAAGCTCCCACCATTACATCATGCAATTAAGCTTCAAAAACGTTTCAACCATGCCATTAAGCCATGCAAAACAGTTTCAAATCCAGCCATAACACCATCCATGCAATTGTCAATTAAGCTATTTAAGTAGCTATTCAAAACCGTTTCAATTATACATTCGTTTCACCCAATTTACTCACCACCGTTACATCCATTTGCATTAGCTTCAAAAACGTTTTTGCCATCTAGCTCATCACTTCATGCCATCATCTCATGCATGTAATTAAATATCCTCCATGCAATTACGTACACTCCATGCATATTAGCTCCCCGTCTATACTTTATCAATGTTCATGCATCACTACTTACTCCATATCCTAGTCAACATAGGAAATTGTTTCCTAGTAAACACAAGCTTCCTTTTTTACTCCAATTCTCCTCCTTTATTATTTCTCCTTTATTTTCTACCTAGAAACATAGAACAAGTTAGAAACATATTTACTAAGCTCATAACAAAGCAAAATATAGAGAGAAAAACATTAATATTCAAGCATAAAATGTGTATATCAAATTCCCCCACACTTAGCTTTTGCTAGTCCCTTAGCAAAATCAAAACAATAAGACTCAAAAACAAAGACAACAAATAACGAACAAACTGTACTGCCCTTAACTATTGTCTCAGATTCTCCAATCTCATGGCATCAAAATTAGCATTCAACCAAGGATTATTCCATGAAGTTTCAGAAGCTAATTGCCATGCATAGATCACATATTTACACGTAGGACCTGATAGAACAATGGTGATATTTAAGCTCAGCATGTTTCAAACAAGTATGATTCATTCTCACAAGGTATGCACTCATTCTTCACTCATATTTTCTGGCTAAATCACTCAAAAAGTACGCAAGTTAGAATAGAAAGCTTGCATTTATATGAACAGAAGCACAATAAAACATATATAAACCTCATGAAAGAATATGATTACTCACACAAATGAACCATACCATAGGCTCAACTCTTGGAACAAACTCCACAGATCAAGTTTTACTCATCTTTTAGATCAAAAGGAACTTTAAAAGGTGTTAATGGGGCTAGGCTAGGGGTATGAATTTAAAGATAAGGAATATGCAAAATTCCAAAGGACCTAGCAAAGCATTATCCAACTCCTTATGTCGCCAAAATGAGGACCAAGATATCATTTGTCCTCCAAAAAAAACGTCACTGCACCTCCTTACACAAAATGGAACAGAACAAAGGCCAAATAATTTCGTTTTTAGGCCTTCCATTTACATCAAAACTCCTATTCCGCAAAACACAACAATGTCCAGTATTTCTTTTCTTTTTCTGCCCAAATTTTATTCTTTATTTTCTTTTTATTCTTTTCACTGCAGATTTTTTTTTTTTTTTACAACAAGGACATTACAAAAGCTCATTCCCCCACACTTGCTCTTCATCGTCACCTCTTGTAGTCTTCACATACAATGCTCTACTAGGTCTAAAGGACATGGTAGAGATATGCTATACTAAGCTCAGGTAAAAATTACATAGATGATGAAATAAAAGGCTTAATGTAGGCTCAAAGGGGCTCAAACTAAGGGGTGTGCAGCGCACACAAATAAGGACACAAGTTTATTTGGCAATGGTGTTCATCCTAAAAAGTTCCATTTATCCCTTTCAAAATCAGAGTGTTTTATGATAAAAAGTTTCGAAAGTTCACAAGAGTGAGTTCTAGTCATCTCTAGTTCATTAAAAGCTATGGTGAGCAATCAATCAAATTGAAAGAATAATGAGGTTTACAAACAAATGATAACCAAGAAAATGAATCAGAATATTTCAATGAACACTCAGAAATAATAGCACATAAAGGCTCAAAAGCTCACATTTAAGGTTCATATGAATCAAAAACTTGTCTTAGCATGCTCATTTCTGTACCAGAGATTCAAATCATATCCACTACGTTTCACATGATTTCCATTCATTTCAATTAACTTCAGAATATCAGTTGGAAATCATCTTGTGATCTTATCCATAATTTCAGAGACAATAATCATCATAGACAGTTAAGGGCTCCTAAGACTCAAAAACAAACAAAAGACTCAAAAAGCAAAACGAAATTTTAGACATTTTTCAATTTTTATGAATTTTCAATAAATGACTCAATAAACATGTAAATCCTTCCCCCACACTTAAACTCTACATTGCCCTTAATGTAGAACAAAATATAGCATGCAACATAGAATAAAGCATGGAAACATGAATTCACAACAAAACAACATAAACAGAAACTAATTAGGAAAAAGCAAGAGTTGAAAGTTGAGAAAGCTCCCCCTTGTAGACATCCCATACTCACGGCCTTCGGGTAGGATTGAAATTTAGGCACCTGCCTCAAGGTACAAGACCTTGACCTTCAAATGAAAGCTCCTTGCAATCGATACTTCAAAGTAGATGTAGGGTGTCCAGAGAGTAGAAAAACACTTGTGATTTCCGTGCAAATTCCTGACTTGAGTTGCTGCAAAGTCCATAAACTGCATTTCAAAAACAAGAGATTTATCCAACTTTCACAAACTGAAATGAATAAAAATAAAAATAAGGAAAGAAAAATAAAGAAAAAGTTGTCCAAAAATAGTTGCAAAAAGGTGCAACAAAACATTAATAAGTCTAATACAATATCCAAAAACTTGAATAAAAAAAAATAAAAACAGAAAGTCTCAAAATTGCACAAATGTGCGACTTGATGTAGGGCTGCCTCCCTAGAGTGCTGCTTTTAACGTCCATTGGCTAGACGTATGACTCCTTTAGTCTTCATCCGCAAAGGCTTGTTTGGTGTCGAAATTGTCATCCCATCCTTGTGCGTGAAGATACTCATCCTCCCATGGTGAGCCTTGTGAAGTATATGACCTTGGTGAGTTTCCGTGGCTTCCATAGCTAAAGTTGGAGTCATTGTCTTCCCCCTTTTCACTATTTTCTTCTAGTTCTTCCTCTTCCTCACGTTCCAATTCTTGAGCTGCTTCCTCAAAATCAGCATTATCGGCTCTATTGAAGACAAATTCCACTTTGGGGGCCATAGAGTGAATCTCTTTCTCTACTTTGTTCATTTGCTGCCCAAATTTTGCTTGCTCCTTCTTTAGCTCTTCAATGGTTGCTAGCAGCTTGTTCATTTGAGATTCCTCCTTCTTTTTGATCATTTGGTGGGGCGGCATCAATTTCTCCTTGTTTAAGTGAGGAAGGTACTCAAAGATTGATTAAGGTGCTGGTGTCGACATTTTTGCTCCAATGGTGAACACTTGCACAAATTCTTTCTTGCATTTCTCCCAAGTGCTCTCATGATTCAGCTCCTCTTGGAACCATCTATAGGCCTCTCCTTTCAAACTCCTCATGAAGGCATTAACAGCTACTTCTTCAGCATGATCTGGTGCCATAAGTTTGCTCATATCCTCCACATAGGTAAGGTGATCTGCTGCATCCACCTTGCTTGTTCCATCGAAATTTGGGAAGAATTTGAGCACCTTGTGCATCTCTTCATGATGTTTGAAAGAGTTGATGATGTCCTTGATATAAATTTGGTTTGAGGTCGACATCTGTTCATTCAAAGAATTGTTCAGTCAAAATCAACTAGTAAGCTAATAAGAGTTAGAGTTAAGTTAAATATAAAAGTTAAACACGTTAGTCACATATAATTAGATTAGTGTGAAATCACACTTAGGTACGGGAACAGAGGACAATGATGTGCAATGGGCTGAGTCGCTACCCAAGTCAACGTCATGTTTAATCCCATATACCTTAGTGCGACAAAAACAGAGAAACTAATGATTAGCAAACAAGCAATCACTAGCAAAAATAGGTTAAGTAAAATTAAACACAAAACTAACGATTCTAAGTTTTATACATAAGTAGGGTTCATTGTGTTGCGCTTTAGATTTGGAGAGAGTACATTCGCTTGATCTTTATGTCGTTCAAAGGACGTGCAACCCGCGCGATAAAGTGTACACTTTCAATCGAATGGTCTTGGTTCAATCGAAAAACATGGCCAGTTGGGGATAGAGATAACGCGAGAGGTAGGACTAATTTTGACAATACACCCCGAGGCTAACCGACCATGGAAAGTAGATTTAGTCCTTATCTTCTTTGGGCAGACTTAATGAATTAGCTAGTAATTCACCAAGAATTTCTTACTCAAAGATAAGTATTCATCCACTCACCAAGATATTGGTATATACTCTATTGATGCAAGTCTTTCTTAGATCCAAATCCTGTCACCAGTCATAACCCGTGTCTAGACACCATGTCCGACATTCAACCAATCTTTCGAAAATGTACAACTCCCTCATAGTCCAATGTAGACTCCGCCCTCAACTTCATGTCCATAACTTCACTTACGTTATGGTGTATGGTGATGAAATCCATACATCACAAGGGGTTTAGGAGATAAACATGGAAAAGAGGCGCCATCTATTCAACAATGAGTGCGACTTAATCAACCAAGCTCATGTACTCAATAGAAATCCAAGCTTCCTTTAACATTTAAATGGCTGCAAAAACAACATTATGAACAAGTGTTAGTATAAATCTCGAAAATTTACAAGTATATATGCACAAAATTTCACAAATTCACACAGGACATATACAAATTCCAGAATCGCGCAAATTGCGCGCAGCTGCTTGTCGATTTTCTACAGAATTACTGGTTAATCCGATGGGGCTGAAATTTTTCAGACATAAACGAGACACATAACCAAACAATCCTGCAAAATTTCAGATTTTTATGAGTCCTCTAGCTACGTCAAACAATTTACCCAAAACTGGGCAGTGCACAGCCCTGCAAAAGAGAAAGTTATTAACATAATGTACAAGCATAATCACACAATTCTTTTCAATCCCCGGCAACGGCGCCAAAATTGATTAGCGTGTTTTCAAGCGTTAAATTAAACACTCAATCAAACACAAATACAATTAAAACTCTTCTTTGTTGATGTAGCATTGGTAAGTAGGGATCGTTCTTAACCGGGGATTGAGGGTGCTTGCATAACTATGCTAAGGTATTAGGGGGGTGCGAGAGTTTTGTTCTAAATTCCTACAAATTAAAAACAGAAAGTTGGTTAGATACATATCAAGAAATCACAAGTTCTAACATGTTTAAACTCATAGACAAGCAAACAATCAAGAACACATAATCCTAAACATGCATCCAGCCGAAAATAAGGTTCTAAATCTATTATTTACAAGTGATCATCACATCTAGTCACTTGAAACCGTTTACCTCTTCCTCCTTTTGGTACCTACGAAATTTCCAACCAAGGTTAAGACATACACACAAGCATACATTGAAAATAAGAAGCAACCAAATCGAGTGAACTTCCTAAGTCCAATTTTATATTTGATTAGTTCATTGAAACATGCAAGGATGAACCAAATCGAGTATCATCCATACAAGCTCCAACGCATTAGGGGTAGGAATGCTAGCATGCATATTCGAACCTAGGGCTGTAAACACATGGAAGGCATCAAACAAGTCTGAAAATAAACATCCATACATCAAAACTTGTTCTCTTTACACATAGTGTCGAAATACACCAACATAACCGAAATAAAGTACAAGTCATTGTTACACTTTTGGGCTCCGAGGGATATTCGCTCCGCAAGCTTCGGGTGCAACAGCTCCTTGGTGATGGTGAACACGCAGAGACCCCAGCCAAATCGAGCAAAGGATGCCTACGGGTGGAGGAAGGATTATTTGGAAGGTGGTGGATGGTGTTTCGGCTATGAGAGATTTCTGGCTAAGTAGAAGAGGAGATGGTGTCTGGACAAGGCTTCAGCTCTATGATGTGAGATATATCTTTTTCTTCTTCCCCAAAGCCTCCTTATATAGGAGATGGTTTGGTGATGTTCTCCTCATTTCAAATACAACCATGCACAATTATGCTCCATTCAATACAAAACCGTTACAACCATTAGCTATTAAGCTCCCACCATTACATCATGCAATTAAGCTTCAAAAACGTTTCAACCATGCCATTAAGCCATGCAAAACAGTTTCAAATCCAGCCATAACACCATCCATGCAATTGTCAATTAAGCTATTTAAGTAGCTATTCAAAACTGTTTCAATTATACATTCGTTTCACCCAATTTACTCACCACCGTTACATCCATTTGCATTAGCTTCAAAAACGTTTTTGCCATCTAGCTCATCACTTCATGCCATCATCTCATGCATGTAATTAAATATCCTCCATGCAATTACGTACACTCCATGCATATTAGCTCCCCGTCTAGACTTTCTCAATGTTCATGCATCACTACTTACTCCATATCCTAGTCAACATAGGAAATTGTTTGCTAGTAAACACAAGCTTTCTTTTTTACTCCAATTCTCCTCCTTTATTATTTCTCCTTTATTTTCTACCTAGAAACATAGAACAAGTTAGAAACATATTTACTAAGCTCATAACAAAGCAAAATGTAGAGAGAAAGACATTAATATTCAAGCATAAAATGTGTAGATCAGATCCCAAAACTTCACCCCCCGGCCAAGCGGCCGCAACAAGACCTCCTCCGGAATACTCCAATTTTGCCGAAGCACTTCAAGCTCCGACGAAGTCAAACTCTCGCCAGGGGGTTCCCAAAACGAATCATCCTCCTCACGAGATCTCGCCATGATCAATTCCTCTACCTCCTGCAATAGAGGGTCACACGAGGACACATGAGACTCGGCATCCATCACAGGAATGCTTTCCCCCAAGTCAAGGGCAATCTCTGCCATAAGGTTATCCAATCCCTCCTCCATCGGGTGGAAAGTGTCTGAATCGGCACTAAGCGAACTAGAGACCACCACGATCTCTTCGCTGGACACCCACATCGGATCTGCCATACCCCGCTATCTTAACCCTAACCAGCCCGACAACAAATCTCTCACCCTAGAATTCCTACCAACACCACAAACATGTGAACAATCCCACACCCCAAATAAACTGAAACAACGCCGCCACCACATACAAAATCAAAGACAGAGAAAGCGACGACTTCATACCTGGAAACAGCGGGTTTGCGTAGTGGCAGTGAAGCTGATTGCAAACGGCTGAGCGCTCGCACCCAATCGATCGAGGTTGAAATTGGACGTTTCCCAGTCTGAAGCTTGTAGAATAGCCGAAATCCTAAAACACAAATCACGGCTCAACAGTTTCCAGTTTCAAAAGCACGAACTCCCCCCTTCAGTTCTCTCCAACCCTATTTATAGGCATTCCCCTGGACCCTACAAACCTGAACGATCAGGGTAAAGCCACATCACCTTTGGCCACTTCAAAAAAAAAAAACAAAAACGCGCGCGAGTCTCCCCAACCAAGCGCGGACTGACTCGCCAAGCAGCGGCCGCAACGCTCAATAGCGATAGTCTCGCCAACCAAGCGCGGACTGACTCGCCAGGGCAACGGCCCGCAACGCTCAATAGCGAGTCTCCCCAACCAAGCGCGGACTGACTCGCCACGCAGCGGCCGCAACGCTCAATAGCGACAGTTGCCAAGCAAGCGCGGACTAACTCGCCACGCAGCGGCCGTAACGCTCAATAGAGACAGTCTCGCCAACCAAGCGCGGACTGACTCGCCAGGGCAGCGGCCCGCAACGCTTAATAGCGAGTCTCCCCAACCAAGCGCGGACTGACTCGCCACGCAGCGGCCGCAACGCTCAATAGCGACAGTTGCCAACCAAGAGCGGACCGACTCGCCACGTCGCGGCAGCAACGCTCGATAGCGACAGTCTCGCCAACCAAGCGCGGACTGACTCGCCAGGGCAACTGCCCGCAACGCTCAATAGCGAGTCTCCCCAACCAAGGGCGGACTGACTCGCCACGCAGCGACCGCAACGATCAATAGCGACAGTCGCCAACCAAGGGCGGACTGACTCGCCACGCAGCGGCCGCAACGCTCAATAGCGACAGTCTCGCCAACCAAGCGCGGACTGACTCGCCAGGGCAGTGGCCCGCAACGCTCAATAGCGAGTCTCCCCAACCAAGCGCGGACTGACTCGCCATGCAGCTGCCGAAATGCTCAATAGCGACAGTCGCCAGCCAAGCGCGAACTGACTCGCCACATAGCGACAGTCTCGCTAACCAAGAGCGGACTGATTCGCCCGCGCAGCGGCCCGCAACGCTCAACAACGACAGTCTCGCTAGCCAAGCGTAGACTAACTCGCCACGCAGCGGCCCGCAACGCTCAATAACGAGTCTCGCCAATCAACCGTGAACTGCGTTGCCCGGAAACGTTTCTTCTCGCCAACTTCAAAACATCACCCCCATCACCTCACGACTCTCGCGTGGGGACTTGGGGACTCGGCCCCATGCCTCCCGCACCCGGGTAAAACCTATTCTCGGCATCTCTAGAATAACTCCCCACCCAAGAACTCTCTCGGACTGGGGACTGGGGACTTGGGGACTTATTAGTACATAGCCAAAATACTTGGCTGAGCCGAGAATAAAGTACAATTACCCGGTCGAGATAGCCCTGGTGAGCCCTTCACGGGTATCCAAAGAATGAAGGGCCGGTAACAAACCGTTTGCTAAAATCACTCTAGCGACAAAAAACCCCCAAAAGGGAAGACACCACAAAGACTAGCAAGTAGTCCCACATTGGAGACTAAGGTCAAGGTACTCAAGCTTGACCTATAAAACAAGCTCAAGCTACCATAAAAGGTACACACTCTCTCTCTTTCACACTCCTCTACCTTGCAAGTGCTCAAAGCTAACTTAAGCATCGGAGAGTCGAAGACTGGGCCATCCCAGTCCCGACCCCGTGACGCTATCACTTGTGCAGGTTCCGAGTGAAAGACCCAAAGAATTCTACTTCGCTCCGCCTCGCGACCCCTTCCCGGCTCGGGACGAAGCAGGTAGAAACAGATACACACCAAAGTGTTATGATATGTTACCTGTGAATTGGTTCTCGTCAAGATGACACATACAAAAGTTAGATTCATCGGTACTTATAACTATATATGACACGTACAATTCTTTTCCAAAAAAAGCTATGACACAGACACATAGTTTGATGGACTTGTTAATTGCCGTGTTATTTGGTTCATTCGAATCTTTAGCAGTAGCTTGTAAATTGAAAAATTATAAAACAAGAATTGATGAATTTTTTGCATTACCCTCCCCTAATATGAACTGATATGTTAGGATTCAAGTAGGTGACTCCAACAAGGCTATAGCTATATTAGTTGAAGCCAAGTAGTTCCAATCTCCGATTCTAGACATGCCTTTAATTAAGTATTGTTGGATATGTCACTTAATTTATACATCCTATATGTGTTCTCTCTCATGTCCTAACTTGTTAGGCTAGTCACTGCTTAAATCACACATTTTCTAATCGTAGCTAACCTCTTCGGAAAATAATTTGTGCATATTTGACAAGCGAAAGATTTATTATCTCACCACTCCACCGGACATTCCCTCTACCCCTATCGTATTCCAGCTTGGTACAGTAGTTGAGTCAGTTAATCATTGATACGGGTATAGTCAAGAGTCGAGAGGAGTGTTACGTGCACATGATGAGCTTGAAAATTCTCAGTGTTATGTGTTTGCACGAAACCCAAGTGAGTTGTGGCTGGGCTGTCTTGTTGAGCCTGCTTGTCATTACTGGGCTTTAAGAATCTCACTATCAGACCAACTCATTGGGAGTTGGGACCTTCTTCTTCAGGCTTCAGCTATGAAGAAATCTCAGACCACTGGTTCAATATATATTTCCCCACACTTGACACTCTATTTTACTGCAACCTGTCGCTGAGGTTCGTACTTCCTAACATTCATCAATTTTTTTGTTCTGTCATGGCATTCCCTTTTCTCTTCTTCTTGGGTAGATTTTGATCCAACTTTTTACATCAGGAAATAAGATACCCTCAATTCAAAATTCTCTTGACACCCAAATGATAAAACATGGGTTTGATTTTGTTTGTGAAATCAAATAATTGATAGATAGAGATATGGTGATATTATGCATCTGTTTACTTGCTTAATTGGTCCTCATTTGCTACTGTTTTGAACTTGCTGCCTGAAACAAACCCCTCAAAATGTAGTAAAGAATAGTGCAAGACTGCAATCTTTCAGAAAACAATATACATCGAAAGCTAGTGTTGAAAAGAACTATACAAATCTCTAAATATGATATAAACAAAGATCATCTATTTGTACTGCTACGAGTTGTATGTAAAGAAATGCATAGATCAATTTGTAATGATTGATTTAAGTGTAATGTCCTGCTGTCTGTATGAGAATGCATTTTGGGATGATAGCACCTGAGAAACCATTTGCATTGTTGGCCGTGATTGTGGATGGGAATCTCTGCACTGGATTGCCAGTCTTGCAATGGTTATCAGCTCATCCTCAACATCAGGTGTCGGAGGGGGAAGCCTTCCGTCCAACAAATCCATCAGCGACATGTTTTCATTCGCTGAAGGACTTGGAAATGAGGAGACCACATCACCGAGATGCTTCCCCATTAGGACTTCTAGTGCCAGCACTCCAAAGCTATATACATCGCATTTCTCAGTTACCTTCATTGTGAAAGCGAGCTCTGCGAAAAGAAAAAGAACAAACATAAACCACTTGATCTAGAATTGAATGAATTTTTAGAAACACAGCTAGGTAGTTTACCTGGGGCTACATATCCATATGTTCCTGCAGGGGCTGTCCAATTTGATGAGTCTGGATATAAAAGCTTGGCAGTGCCAAAGTCTGCAACACAGGGCTCATAATCGTCATTCAGCAAAATGTTGTTGCTTGATATGTCTCGATGCTCAATAGGTAGCACACAATCATGATGCATATAAGATAAGGCGTGAGCCACGCCTTTGACTATGTTCACCCTTCTACTCCAGTTCAGTTTCTTTGCTTCTAATTCTTTGCTCAAGTTTGCAGAGAGGCTTCCCTTCTCTAGATACTCGTACACCAAAAAGGAGTGATGCGCATTTGAACAAAAACCAAGAAGTTTCACAATGTTTCTGTGTCGTATCTCCAGTAGTGCCCTTATTTCATTGAAGAACTCCTGATGAGATCCCTCATCAGTATCATGTACTGGATAGAGTTTCTTCACCGCAACTATACTGCCAGATGGTAGCTTTGCCTTGTACACAGTTCCATATCCACCCTTCCCAATGCAATATGCAGTGTTAAAACTGTTAGTTGCCTCCATGATTTCTCCATACATTTTTCTTCCATCAAAATTGGCTATGGCAAAGACTTCATTCTGCACATAGCTCTCTGCAGCGTGTTGGTTTTTCCTTCTTCTGCTTCTTCTTCTTCTTATCAAGGCAATTCCAAGTAAAGCAAGCAAAAGTACTCCCAGAACAGGAAACGTGATTAAAAACACTAGCTTTATATTCTTGTTTGAGGTAATTTTATTTTCTGCATAAGGATTGCAGGGTTGCAGTCCTACAGCATTGCCACACAATCCATTATTCCCTTCCAAGGAAGCATTTTGAAATGCTTTGGTGTCAGGGATGGCACCCTGCAACTGATTATAGGATATGTCAATGTACAACAAGCCAGGCATTTGAGCAAAAGATGTTGGAATGACTCCGGAAAGATTGTTATGAGATAGATTCAGATCCTCCAAGCTCTGCAGCTTGCTCATTTCTGATGGTATGCTACCCTCAAGTGAGTTACTACTTAAATCTAGCTGAGACAGTTGAAATAAGTTCCCCAACTGTAATGGAATTTCCTGACTGAACCTGTTGTTGCTAAGATTCAAGTAGATTAATCTCGACATGTCACCTATAAAGCTTGGAATTGACTCGTTGATTTTGTTGGTGGACAGGTCTATATATTCAAGGTCAGTCAGAGATGCAAATGTGGAGGGTATAGGACCAGAAAGTTGATTATCACCCAACTTCAGATTCACCAAACTTAGCCTCCCAAGATCTTCTGGAATCACACCAACTAAATGATTGGAAGAGAGATCAAGCACCTGAATTTGAGTTGCATTGCCAAGCTCTGGTGGTATACTACCAGTAAGGTTGTTACTTGCGATTAGGAGGCCTGTTAACTGTGGGCATTGTCCCCAGTTTTGTGAGATTTCACCATACAACTTATTGTTGCTTAGATTTATATAATCAAGATTTGGATACACACCAAAGTCTTGAGATACATTGCCAGTCAATTGGTTCCCTTCAAGACGTACTCTGAATAAGCTCTTGCAAGTTTTCAAGCTCTCAGGGATTGGACCTATTAAATCGTTGTTGTATGCTGTGAAGTTTTGGAGCAATCCACCTTCGCAAATGGTTTGGGGAAGATAACCAGAAAATTGGTTGGTATCCAATTGCACAATTGTCAGCTCTGTGAGATTTCCTATTTCTTGGGGGATGGAGCCAGAAAGTTGGTTGTCACGGAGAAATAAGCTTGCTAAATTGCTCAAGTTACCCAATGAAGATGGAACCGAGCCATTTAGTTGATTCTGACTCAACTGCAGATCTACCATAGATTTCAAGTTCCCTATCTCCTTAGGAATACTGCCAGAAAGTTTGTTTTCATAGAGATAAAGAAGGGTAAGGTTTGGCAGATCACCTATGGATGCCGGAATTGAACCAGAAAGGTTGTTTGATTGAATGCTCAGTTGCACAAGAGACTTCATCTTTCCTATTTCTGAAGGGATTGAACCAGAAAGGTTATTGTAGGCCAAGTACAAGACGGTCAGATTTTCCAAGTTACCGAAACTTGGGGGGATAGGACCTGTTAAATGGTTGTCGTCCAAGTACAATTCGACCAATTTTGATAGGTTTCCAATTTCTGGAGGAATAGCACCAGAAAGCTGATTAGCGAAGAGATACAGAATAGTCATGTTGGTTACATTACCCAGGAAGGCTGGAATAGACCCTTCTAGATTGTTGGTGCTCAGGGCGAGCTCATAAAGAGATTGGAGCTGGCTCATTTCTTCAGGAATCGAGCCATTTAACTGGTTTCCGTTTAAGTGGAGGACTTGAAGATTTGTTAGGAGACCAATTTCTGGTGGGATGATTCCAGTCAACTGATTATAAGATACATCAAGGTAGATGAGTTTGGAGAGGGAACTAATCTGAGGTGGGATGGTGTTGAAAAGTTCATTGGCACTGAGGTCAACATATTCAAGATCAGGGAAGGACTGGAAAGAGAGTTCATGCAGCGTACCATTTATACCAGAATTGGTAAGGTTTATCCGGTTGACACTTCCGGCAGCATTGCATGATATACCGGTCCAAACATTGCATGCACTTGAAGAATTGGTGGCGTTACTAGGGAGGGAAGTCCACGAGGTGAGATTGTTATTCCCGGTTTGATTCAGAAAGCTGGCTTTCCATTTGAGAAGTGCTTCTGCTTGTGTAGTAGAATCAGCAGAAGCAAGTTTTGGTAATGAAACCAACTCAAGAAACAAGATAATGCAAGCTAGAGGGGATACATAATCAAAGTAAGTTGAAGGTTTCATGGCTTTTGATTCTGCAAAAAGGATTATGATCAAGGGTCCTGTGTATAATGCCTTTCTCATTCATCAGTGTTCACAAACGAAACGTCTCTACCAGTAATCTTATAATTGTTCTTATAATTGTTTATTGACATTACGAACTTTAGGAAGGTGTGAAAGAGTCTTTAATAGTGTGAATTTGGACATTTTATTCAAAGTCTTCGCCTATTTTGTTGACATTGGAATCTAAACTACTATTTCATTTTCTTTTGAAATTGGTAGGCGAGGTTGGTTCAAGCTGGAAGTTAATGCCTTATTGACTTGATTGAACGTATTCAAGTTCATTAGATGCAAGTATTGACGTCTTCTCTTGTTGATTTTGAAAATTTTCCAAAGTTGAGTGGTAAAGCCCACCCCCCCCCCCCCCCCCCCCCAACCCCCAACAATATTTACTGAACTGTAAATACTCGTCACATATGTACAATTTGTTTACGCCCAAATTAATATTTTACTGGACAATAATTGTCTATGTAAATATTAATTAAGTTCTTGGTCTATGTCAGCCGGCGACCCCAAGTTCCTTTAAAGTTTACAAATAACGGCCCGTCAGCAAGACCATGCGAGATGATAGCAAAGTCCTCGCATGTAATGACTCCGCGCGGACTGTCAGATCTCGCGCGCTTTCAAACAAAAATACAGTTCGCGTGAAGTGACTTCGCGTAGAGTGAGGATTTCGCGCGCTTTGCGCGGAATGCTTTGCATGGAATGGCTTCGCGCGGGACGATTTACCTGTTCATTTCGCTTAGGCGAGGCAGAGTGTATCTAGGCACTGGCGAATTGATTCGCTAGTTCGCGAGGTAGACACATGCGGAGTCCACGCGAATACTTGTAATCGTTTCTGCCTTTTTACAGTCTTTGACACGCTTTGGGCCAATCTCTGTGGCCCTTATTAATTAAAAAGCTTCTTTTGCCCGCGAGGTGGAATTGAGCTACAGCGGTTCGCGCAAGATTAGTCTTCTACAGGGATTGCATCTCGCGCGGGATAAGATTGCTCCTAATTTCAGTCCGCATAGAACTCTACAATTGAGAGGCGCGCCAGAAGCACTGTCCTATTCTAAATAAAACTGTGCGAACTGGACATGTGTCACATAAGGATTGGTCTGCATGGGAGGAACAGTTCCGTTGTGTTTTACGTTGCAGAGTCCAACACGCTTCTGATTGTCTTTCTTTCGCAGCAGAAACTGCTCTCACTATATAAAGGCTCGACCTCTCTACAATCAGACGCACTCTCACAATTACTCAAACAAATACAAAACAACCTTCAACCTTGTTGAAACCCTCGACCCAGTCGAATCTCCAACGCTCCCAGGAGCTTTGTTTCCGCTTCCTCGTTGAAGCAAAACACACACACAACCCCGACTCTAAGCGCACCGCCGCCTAGAATTCTTCAGAGCTCTCCGGACTCTACCCTGTTTCCTCGAAAACTTCCCTATTAGTTGCTATGTTCACACCGCTGTGAGTATCGACCGCTTGTGCTCGTAAATTCCTCGTCCGCGAGGTGGCACCTAGAACTCCTTCCGCTTGATTCAAGAAGTCAAGCACGCAATCAACCTCTTCCTCGTCCGCGAGGTGGCACGCCCGCAACACTCCTCCATTCTCTTTGTTCGTTATTCACCTCGATCCGCACACTGAGGATCGTGGCCAAAACATTGTCACGCCCAGTGGGACAGGGAGTACAAGCGAGACATCATAGGGAAACTAGGAAAACCTATGATTTTGCGCCATGGTAGGCTTTCAACCAACCCAAGACACGGGATATGCTCCTCCTATGGAACAAATTCTCCAAATGTTGGCGAAGCTCATAGATCGGATGGATGGTCTAGACACCATTCAACAAAGTGTCACCGAGCAGGGTATGACCACTCAACAGAGTATCGCCGACCTAACTGAACAGCTCAGCCAAAACATAGCCTTTTTGCAAGCCGACCAGGACAAAAAGATTGAATCGCCCAATGAAGACTTCAATGGGCATGTCTCTGCCGAAAAGATTGAATTTCCTGGCAGCTAATCTAATGGTGAAGATTTTCCTTTGGACGAGCCAATGTCCAAAGAAGAAATCACTTTGTCAATCAATGACAAAGGGCCTGAGGTTGAGGCCGACAAGATTATAAATAATAATCTCATCTCGCAATGGACAGAACAGTCCATCTTAGAAGCAGAAAGTAGTTCGCGCACTAATGATGATGGCGAACCACAACTTCGCGTGATAGTGAACCACAGCCGCCAAGACGCCAACTGTCCCATGCGAGATGTGTATGTGGACACAGGTCAGCCGCATGGGGGCAAGGCGGAGCTCGCCTGCTTTCTTTACCAATTCATGACAAGCGAACGAAAGATGGACCAGCACCTCTTGATTTTCTGCTTCAGCATGCACAAGCGGGGCGCCAAGGCTGGCGGAGTCCGCTTCTCTTAAAGGTTCATCTTACCAATCTTATGTTCACCAGCGAGATGACTCAGTCCGCTTCGCTAAATCATGATCATATTGAGCTTAACTATATATGGTTTGGTGATATCCCTTGGCCAACCAGCGGTTTCACTTTCCAATATACTTGGAGTCTCTCCATGCAAGTTCAGAGACCTAAAGGGGACTTTGGTTTATGGGCAAAGTACGTACATGTCCCATGCATGTCGTTGGTTGCAAAGAAGGTCGAGCTACCGACCTTTATTGATTTTGCATGTGGTTTTGACACAGAACCAGCTTATGATGAATACGATGAAAACTATATGTTGGTGCATTTGTCTCCGAATCACATGCCGCAAAAGTTCAATCCTAGTAAAGCTCTTGATAAAGTGAAAAGAGACAAGCCAGTGTTTCTCTTTCCTGATCAATGTGTGGCTATTCTTGGTGAGACCACGCATTATGACATGATAATGGGCGATAAGGCAGATCTCAACAGCATACGATCCACGAGGATGCAGTTGAAGATCTTGCTTGGTCAACATACAAGGATACGTGGGGGGCAACGAGACGTACCCTACGAAATACCTTGCCTAAGTTTTCAAGTTGTTGATATGGAACAACTCTGCTCAACACTTGGAAATTGTCAACAGCAACAGTCTCACGTTGAAAGCATGACAACGTCGAGACTTGGAGTGAAGCATTGGTGGCCTCTCCCATGGCCTAACGAGGGATCACTAATCAAGCTATGATTTCCTCATTGCTCCTAGCTTCTAGTTCGCCTTTACTTCTGTTTGTTCTTTCAGTTCCTTTCCTTTCTCGCATTGAAAAAGAAAATATAAAAAAATCAAATAGCCAAAAATACAAAAAGAGATCTTTGGTCTTGCTAAAATGCAGGACAATGTTCTCGCCTATATCAGGCTTGAACTTTACTTAGGAGCCTATCCTTGAGGCTTAACGACAATAGACATTCCATATGCCTTGAGTTGCTGCCAGCGAAGTCAAGACAGGTTGCAATGCTGAAAGTTGCAACAGCCACTTCTGAACAGTCGACTTCGCCGATTAAACTGGACTGATCCAGAAGGAACTAGCTGGCGCGCCTTATATCAACAGAAAGCTCTAGATGTCTACTTTCCAGAGGATTTTACGATTCGTCATTCTGTCATTCCGGGAGCGACTTATGGCAGTTTGAATGCAGACAGGTCAGGAGACGCGCGGATTCGCACGTTGCCTTTTTCAAAGTGTTTTCATGACCTCGTAACCCGCTTTCCTCACTGGGGGACATACTAAAGTTTTGATGTCCTTCATTCTTTTCAAGCATCGGCGGACGGACATCAAAACTGGGGGGCCCAATGGGGGGATATGTTGTTCCAGTTATTTCAGACTTTAGACCTTCTTCAAGTGTCTTAGTCATTATTTAGGTCAATCCATGTGGCCTCCATGTTTTCAAAGTGTTTGCTACCTTTATGCAGCCATTCGCCGATCCTTCTCTTCGGTTCGCGCTAGGGGGCAGCAAGATACATGACCATTTTCCACGCAAACAGCTCGCGAAGTGCAGGGCCTCTAAATTTTTCATCTGCCGTTCGCCGATACTTTTGTTTGTTTCTGATTGCACTACCAGAATATAGCTCTTGGGCGACGAAAAAAAATTGTCGCCCTGTTAAAAAAATTCGTCGCCTAAGTACTTAGGCGACGACATGTCGTCGCCCAAGCAGTCGTCGTCAAAAGTGCGTCGGTCAAGAACTTGGGCGACGAAAACTCTGTACATCATCGCCTAAGAGTATATCTTAGGCGACGACACGAATTTCGTCGCCTGACAACTTTCTCGTCGCCCAAAAATATTCATCGCCTAAGATTTAACACCTTGGCCGACGAAAAATTATTTCGTCGCTTAAGATGTTATAACCTGGGACGACGAAACTAAATATTTCGTCGCCTAAGATCACTACATCTTAGGCGACGATAATTTTTTTTCGTAGTCTTATATGGTAAGTCCTTGACCGACGATTTAGAAATTTTGTCGCCTAAGATATATTTAAATTTTTTTTAAAATATTTAAATAATTTTTTTAAATATATAAATAATGTTTTTTTAATTTTTGCTGGAATTTTTTTTTTCGGCATTTCTTTAAATTTTTGTAATACTAAAATTTAATTAAAAATAACACAAATTTATAAATTTATAAATAATTTATTACAAAAATTCAGTCCATCTGCCTACGGAGAAACTCGAAATCTAACTCATCATTCCCGTTCGGAGGGTCCTGAGGCGGCGGCTGGTCAGGCTGCGGAGGCTGCTGCTGAGGCTGGGGCCACTGAGGTAATGGTATAGGCCTCGTGCGGTGCAACATACGGGAGCTGCTCCCGAATCGGTCGACCCTCCTCATCGATGCGAGGTATCGCCGGTATCGTCGGAGGAAGGAAGAGGTCGGACGGCACCGTAGGGACCCCGGATGACCCGCCATCACCGTCGGTCGGGGACGACTGTGTGGGGGCGGTGATAGATCGCGACCGTGGAAGTATCTCTGGATGAGAGGGGCCGTCGCTGCGGGACCCGACTGCCCAGCAGAACGCGAGCCACTCGCGCCACCCCTAAGCGCCGCATGTCGGGCCGTCATCTGGCACGGAAACCCGACCGACGGTGATTGCGGCGGGTTGTTTGAGGTACCGTCCGAGGAATATTGGCTCCTCGCACCCGGACGTTGTCCAGAAGTTCTCCTCATGCCCATCCTGTTTAAAATAACCATAAATTTATTAAAAATATTTTACCGTCTTATAATTAATTTAACAAAAAATAACCATAAATTTCAAAAAATTTATCAACAATAATAGCACAAATAAAAACTAATAGTTATTATAGGATTTATTATTTTTTTAATTCACATAACAAATTATTTACATTAATTCATAATTATTACATCACAAAAATTAATTTACGAATATTTACATCCTTACTCAAAAATAATCCATTATTTTTTACAAAATTTCCACAATATATTTACAATTATAATTTATATTATTTAATTATTTAATCAAAAATTACTTAATCATTTACAATATATTTACAAATTATTTCCACAAATCCTAAACCCTAAACCCTAAACCCTAAACCGTAAACCCTAATATTTTACAATTATCATTTACATCACAATTTACCATAATTTACGCTAAAATCCTACCATAATTTACACAAATTTACCCTAATTTACCATTAATTTCCTAAATTACAACAACAACAACAACAACAATAATTTCACCAACAATTTCACAACACAACAATAATTTTGTACTTCTCCCAAATTTCAAACAATTTCACAATTTCAAACAATTTCAAACAATTTCACAATTTCAAACAATTTCAACAATTTCAAACAATTTCAATAATTTCAAACAACAACAACAATTAAAATTTTCATTAACATAAACAATTTAGGGTTTTAGGGTTATACCTTAAATTGTGGGTCGGGGTCGGGGTCGGGGTCGGGGTCGGGGTCGGGGTCGAGGTCGAGGTCGGCGTCGGGTTGCGGGGTCGGGGTCGGAGAGAGGGAGAGAGAGAGGGCTTCGGTGGATTTTCGGAGAGAGAGAGGGCTTGGATTTGTGAGCGGCTACGCGAATGGTTAGGGTTCCGAATTTTTGCCTTTTATATTGGCGTTCTTGGGCGACGATTCTTGAAAAATCGTCGCCCTGTTTTTTGAAAATCGTCGCCTAAGATAATCTTGGGCGACGATTTTTTGAAGTCGTCGCCTAAGAGACCCTACTTGGGCGACAATGTTCTTCACTATAAATCTCGTCGGCCAAGCGTTCTATCATAAAATTCAGAATATCGTGATTTTGGTGATCGGAGAAGAGGAACTGAAAACCGACCGTCAGATATGACCAGCATAACGAATTACGTGGGTGGGCAAAAATTCAGCTTCATCGGACAAAGATAAGGGCTCGATCTGTCTGGTCAATCGGCGCGGTCAAACCCCTAAACAGACGGAAACGGCTATTCGACCCTCCAAATCACGTAATCTGGCCAGACCTTCAACTGAGAATAGTTTCCAATCGACGAGACGCTTACGGGGCTATAAAAATAAAAAACATTTCCTTAAAATTTAAATGTGTTTTATTTATTTTAATTATTCGGATAATATTGGCCGACAAATTACCCTTATTTCGTCGGCCAATATTATTCTTGGGCGACGATATTTGTTAAATTCGTCGCCCAAGGGTAAAAATAAAAAATCATGTACAATGAAATTTAAATGTGCTTTATTTATTTTAATTATTCGGATTATCTTGGCCGACGAATTACCATAATTTCGTCGGCCAATAGTATACTTGGGCGACGATATTTAAAAAATTCGTCGCCCAAGGATAAAAATAAAAAATCTTGTACAATGAAATTTAAATGTGTTTTATTTATTTTAATTATTCGGATTATCTTGGCCGACAAATTACCCTAATCTAGTCGGCCAATATGATACTTGGGCGACGATATTTGTTAAATTCGTCGCCCAAGGGTAAAAATAAAAAATTTAGGCTTAGGCGACTTTTTTGCGTTTGAGGCCTCTACGTATAAATTTAGGCTTAGGCGACTTTTTTGCGTTTGAGGCCTCTACGTATATGTTGTCTTCAAAACGAAACTTAAACTCAACACTTGTATAAAAAAGTTATACAACATTAGTACATATATCGTGAGTTTGGTGATCATAGAAGAGGAACTGAAAACCAACCGTCAGATATGACCAGCATAATGAATTACGTGGGTGGGCAAAAATTCAGCTACATCGGACAACGATAAGGGCTCGATCCGTCCGGTCAATCGGCGCGGTCAAACCCCTAAACGGACGGAAACGGCTATTCGACCCTCCAAATCACGTAATCTGGCCGGACCTTCAACTGAGAATAGTTTCCAATCGACGAGACGCTTACGGGGCTATAAAATAAAAAACATTTTCTTAAAATTTAAATGTGTTTTATTTATTTTAATTATTCGGATTATCTTGGCCGACGAATTACCCTAATTTCGTCGGCATATAAAATACTTGGGCGATGATATTTGTTAAATTCGTCGCCCAAGGGTAAAAATAAAAAATCATGTACAATGAAATTTAAATGTGCTTTATTTATTTTAATTATTCGGATTCTCTTGGCCGACGAATTACCTTACTTTCGTTGGCCAATGTGATACTTGGGCGACGATATTTGTAAAATTCGTCGCCCAATGGTAAAAATAAAAAATCCTGTAAAATGAAATTTAAATGTGCTTTATTTATTTTAATTATTTGGATTCTCTTTGCCGACAAAATTGGGGTAATTCGTCGGCCAATATGATACTTGGGCGACGATATTTGTTAAATTCGTCGCCCAAGGGTAAAATAAAAAATCATGTACAATGAAATTTAAATGTGTTTTATTTTATTTTAATTATTCGTATTACGCTTGGCCGACGAAAGTAGTGTAATTCTTCGGTCAAGATGTTATTAGGCCGACGAAATGCTTGTATTTCGTCGGCCAAGAAAAAATAAAAAAATAAAATACTTAGGCGACGATATATTTGAGTTTCGTCGCCTAAGGATTAAAAATATTTAGGCGACGACACAATATAGTTGTCGCCGAAGAATAAAAACTTAGGTGACGATTTAAATATCTTAGGCGACGAAATATTGTTTCGTCGCCCTAGTTTCTATATTAGGCGACGAAATTTAGGCTTAGGCGACGATTTGTTATTTCGTCGCTTAAAGTTGAACTTTAGGCGACGATTTTTTTTTCGTCGCCTAAGTTCCCTCTTAGGCGACAAAAAAAAAATTGTCGCCCAATTTTTTCAATTTCGTCTCCTAAATCTTTATTTTTGGTAGTGTTGGTTCGCACGAGGGGGGGGGGCAGCGAAGTACATGGCCAATGTCACTCCATGCTTATTAAAAAGTTGGCTCGCCATCGCCAAGATTCGTGAGGGGCCATTTTTGGAGTCTGGTCAACGCAAAAGTCTGCTCCAGTTAAATTACATCCATGCAAGCTATAATGTACTATGTGTTCTGAGAAAAGCGGAAGAGCAGGCGAATGCATTTGAAGTCCAAGTCCAAGGTGCCTAGGCGAACTGTACAGAGACTTCGCTGCAATGCCTTGTTGGGTGCTAAGGTTTCAAGGCCTATTCACAGGTTTCTCCACTCACACTCATCTTATGACCCGAGCCAATCCAGTGGCCTTGAAGCAGCATGAACATAACCCTCTTCAGTCATTCTTGATATTCGTGACTTCGAGGCTGGGGGGCAATGTTTACGCCTAAATTAATATTTTACTAGACAATAATTGTCTATATAAATATTAATTAAGTTTTTAGTCTATGTCAGCCGGCGAGCCCAAGTTCCTTTAAAGTTTACAAATAGCATCCCGCCAGCAAGACCACGCGAGATGATAGCAAAGTCCTCGCACGGAATGACTCCGCGCGGACTGTCAGATCTCGCGCGCTTTCTGACAAAAATATAGTTCGCGTGAAATGACTTCGCGCAGAGTGAGGATCTCGCGTGCTTTGCGCGGAATGGCTTCGCACGGGACGATTTACCTGTTCATTTCGCTTAGGCGAGGCAGAGTGTATCTAGGCACTGGCGAACTGATTCGCTAGTTCGCGAGGTAGACACACGCGAAGTCCGCGCGAACACTTGTAATCGTTACTGACTTTTTACAGTCTTTGACACGCTTTGGGCCAATCCATGTGGCCCTTATTAATTAAAAGGCTTCTTTTGGCCCGCGAGGTGGAATTGAGCTACAGAGTCCGCGGTTCACGCAAGATTTGTCTTCTACAAGGATTGCATCTCGCGCGGGATAAGATTGCTCCTAATTACAGTCTGCATATGACTCTACAGTTGAGAGGTGCGCCAGAAGCACTGTCCTATTCTAAATGAAACTGTGCGAACTGGACATGTGTCACATAAGGATTGGTCTGCATGGGAGGAACAGTTCCTTTGTGTTTCACGTTGCAGAGTCCAACACGCTTCTGATTGTCTTTCTTTCGCAGCAGAAACGACTCTCACTATATAAAGGCTCGACCTCTCTACAATCAGACGCTCTCTCACAATTACTCAAACAAATACAAAACAACCTTCAACCTTGTTGAAACCCTCGACCCAGTCGAATCTCCAACGCTCCCAGGAGCTTTGTTTTTGCTTCCCCGTTGAAGCAAAACACACACACAACCCCGATTCTAAGCGCACCGCCCCCTAGAAGTCTTCAGAACTCTCCGGACTCTACCCCGTTTCCTCAGAAACTTCCCTATTAGTTACTCTGCTCACGCCGCCGTGAGTATCGACCGCTTGTGCTCGTAAATTCCTCATCCGCGAGGTGGCACCTGGAACTCCTTCCGCCTGATTCAAGAAGTCAAGCACGCAATCAACCTCTTCCTCGTCCGCGAGGTGGCACGCCCGCAACACTCCTTCATTCTCTTTGTTCGCTATTCACCTCGGCTCCGCATGCTGAGGATCGTAGCCAAAACACAATTTATTCCCAAATTTGGAGGAGTTGTAATTTGCTGATCTCACCAATCTGTCAAAGCCAGCAAGCAGAATTCATCAAGGCCAGAGTGAAGGACCCAACCCAAATTCATATTCATTCATACTTTCTAAATTTTGCTTCTTTTTATTAGCCCACTTGGTTCCGTATCCAGTATCAGTTACGGGTACGCGCTGGATACGCACCAGATACATTCCGATACAGACCGGGTATGTTGGGATACACGTCGGATAAGTTCGGATACGTGAGGCTACGCTCCTTATCCTTTTCAGGTACGTAATTTTGTAATTAAATTGGATGCCTTTTAGCCGAATAAAATTGAGAAAGAGACCTAAACAATGAATTTGGGCCATGGAGCCATGGAGGATTGAATACAAAGTAAGAGTCTATATATAGTTCTATACAATGGATATGTGAAGTTTGTGTAATCAATCATGAATTTGAGCTATGTAGGATCTTGGCATTGTTACAATCTGGGAGACTTCATACATGGTAGGCCTCAACTCAGGGTTTTCATGTAAGTATGCTGTTGCTAGTGTTAAGATAGTGGCAACTTCTTTCAGAACTTTACCCGTGGGAGGTTCCAGGAGATCGTCCAACATATCACCCCTCATTTTGGCTTCCCTTGTTGATGGTGATGAGGGTAACCCAACTAGATTGCTAGGGTACTTCCCTTTCATGACCTCAAGCGCTAACACGCCAAAGCTATACACATCACATTTCTCGGTCACGTTCATTGTGTAAGCTAGCTCTGCCAGGATAAGAGTGAAACATAAGACCGGAGTATATAAACTTTTATACAGGAAGGGAGAGATATGACATGTTTATGCACTATGGCTATGAAGAATTAGGAGAAGATAACATGTCAGTTTGAGTAGTAAGAAATCAGTAATTGTTGTATACATTACCTGGTGCTATGTATCCAATTGTGCCTGCAACGGCAGACCAATTGGATGAGTCGTGCTCCAGAAGCTTAGCAGTGCCAAAGTCTGCGATGCAAGCCTCATAGTCGGCGTCTAGCAAAATGTTCTTGCTGGATATGTCTCGATGAACAATTGGTGGGGACACATCATTGTGCATGTATGATAAGCCATAGGCCACACCTTTGATGATATTCACCCTTTTACTCCAATCCAGTTTCTTAGCTTCTTCTTCATTGCACAAGATTGAAAACAAGCTGCCCGTTTCAAGGTATTCATAAACCAATAGAGAGTTCCTGGCATGTGCACAGAAACCATAGAGCTTAACAATGTTTCGATGGCGAATCTGTGTCAATGCCCTTACCTCGCTTAAGAACTCTTTTTGACAGCTCCCCTCGCCATCGCATGAACTGTGTAGTTTCTTAACAGCTACCACTTCTTCTGATGGAAGCTTTGCTTTGTAAACACTTCCAAACCCTCCCTTCCCAATACAGTAAGCATCATCAAAATTCTCAGTTGCTGTTACAATTTCTTCGTACAATAATCTGCCATCAAAAAGTGATATGGAACGCAATTCAAATTGTGGTAGGCACATGTCTTGTTGCCTTGTTTGTTGACATGTCTTTTTCCTTAGTAACATGAACCAAGCAAATGCAATTGCACCAAGGACAGGCAGTATCAGTAAGCACACAACTCTTACACCAGTTTTCGAACTGCTCTTCCCAACTTGAGGATTATTAATGCAGGGAAGAAAACCTGTAACATTTCCACACAACCCCTTGTTTCCCTGCAATGCTTCTACTGCAGCCTCTTGAAATGCCTTGTTGTGTGGGATGGGACCCCAGAATTGATTGTATGATATGTCGATGTTCTCCAAGCCACGAAGTTCATCAAAACTCTTTGGAATAACTCCAGAGAGATTATTGTGGGAAAGATTTAGAGTTACCAAACTCTCCAAATTACTAAGCTCTGTTGGTATCTCTCCATCAAGACTATTGTGACTCAAATCTAGCACAGACAGCTGAGTTAAATTCCTGAATTGAGATGGAATTCTTTGGCTTAACTTGTTGTTACTGACAATGATATGGTGCAGCTTCAGAAAGTTACCTAGGCTACTTGGAATTGACTGGCTCAATTTGTTTGTGGACAGGTCAAGATACTCAAGTTCACTCAGTGATCCAAGCTCTTGAGGTATACCACCAGAGAGTTGATTGTTATTCAGTATAAGCTTCCCTAACGAAGTGAGCCTTCCAAGTTCCACAGGTATGTTTCCCACCAAATGATTTGAAGAAAGATTAAGCAACTGCAGTTGAGTCAAGTTTCCAATCTCAGGTGGAATGGTACCAGTAAGATTGTTGCCTGCAATCTCAAGATTTGTTAGCTTCAGAGACCTACTCCATTTTGGTGAAAGTTCTCCGTAGAATCTATTGTCACTTAGATTAATGTAATCCAAGTCTGGATATTCACCAAAATCTTCAGATATGTTTCCAGTGAGTTGGTTTCTATCAAGGCGGACTCTGTACAAGGTTGTGCAGTTTCTCAGGCTTTTGGGGATTTGACCTATCAGATGATTGCTATTTGCAGTGAAATTAATAAGACGCCCTCCTTGGCAGAGACTTGGAGGCAAATGACCAGTGAAATTGTTTCTAGCAAGTCTTAGCACAACCAGATTCTTGAGTTTCCCAATCACATTAGGAATGGAGCCGGAGATTTGGTTGTCGCGAATGTATAGAACCTGTAACTTGCTAAGATTACCGATTGACAAGGGAAGAGGACCAGTGAGGTGATTTTCCACGAGACTAAGAACACGAAGAGACTTAAGCTGACCTATTTCTTGAGGAATTGAGCCATTCAACTTATTTCTATTGAGCTGTAGGGTATGAAGGTTTATGAGAAAAGCAATTTCTTGTGGGATTTTCCCGGACAACTGATTATTGGAGAGATCAAGATACATGAGTTTCGAGAGAAAACTGATTTGTAGGGGGATGATACCGTATAGCTTATTTATGCTGAGATCAATATATTCTAGATTTGGGAAGGACGAGAATGAAAATTCATTTAATGTGCCTTGTATACCGGAATTGGTAAGGTTTATTCTGCTGATACTTCCAGCAGCATCGCATGAAATACCGGTCCAAAAACACAGGCTTGTATTTGCTTTTTGATCTCTAGAAGAATTGGTGGAAATGGGAAGGTAAGTCCACGAGGTCAGAGTATGCAGTTGGGTTTGATTTCGGAAGCTGGCTTTCCATTTTAGAAGAGCATTGGTTTCAGTAGAAGCAGAAGCAGAAGAAAATTTTGGTGAAGAAATCAAATGAACATACAGGATAAGGCAAACTAAGGAGCATACCTTATCATAAGCTGCTGAAGTTCTCATGGCTTTTGTTATGATATACGATGATGTGGCCTCTGTGCTTCATTTGTAATGCCAAATGTTATTCTGCGGCCCCTGCTCATATTAAAGTTGAAATTGGAAGAAGATTGGAAAATTTTGCACACTCCAGTCAAAGTCTTTCGGAAATACTTGATCGTTTTTTTCCTGTTCTAAGAAAACGGTATGTCGATATTGCAGACAACCAGCTAAGAAATGGGAGTTTCTCATTGGAGTTGAATGAAATGATAAACCAACCAGCTAGTTCAGATCATGAACTAGTGGTAGAGGAGAAAGGTATCTTTCAGCAGTGGAACAATTTGGCCTTATTTGTTCCCGAGTTTGATTCTATCTGCTTTATTTTCTTCAGTCTGCTGCTTAAACTTGCAAGCCATTTTATTTGACTTTGTGATATTGTGGTTGTTGAAAAAAAATAGAGACTTCCTTTCAAATATCTTGTACTAAAAAGGAGAAATCAAATAATGATACTCCAATACATAGACCGTCAAGAATATAAGTCCAAGTCTACATAAGAATAGCACCATTTACCTAAATTTACATATCTAGAAACTTTGCTAGATATTTGTGTTACATGTACAACAATATGCCTGCGGGTTGAATACAAGATCGAGTCTATCTGTACCGAGATATATCTCGGTTAATTAGTAGCTGCTATGTAACCTATGCAAAGAAGAACCAAGTTCAGATTCTGCTCCCTATATAATCATATACAGATTGAGCCTTGTGTTTGTCTAAGTCTGTCTGAGAGATCTGCATTGTTATAATCTGAGAAACATCATACATGGTAGGCCTAAACTGTGGATTTGGATGTAGGCATGCGACAGCTAGCATTAAGACAGTAACAAGTTCCTCTAGAGTTTTACCCATGGGAGGTTCAAGGCGGCCATCCCACACATCTTCAGGCAAATTTCCTTCTCTGATTGCTGCTGGTGACAACAAAGACCGGATTAGATCACTCGGGTACTTCCCATTCATCATTTCTAGTGCCAACACTCCGAAGCTGTACACATCACATTTCTCTGTCACCTTCAATGTATAAGCAAGCTCTGCCAAAAAGGGTAGACACTAAAAGTTATGAACTTACGATATACAGTAGACAATGATTTAGACACATTGGAATATTTGAGATTTGGATGTGTTATGTTACCTGGTGCCACATATCCGAATGTGCCTGCAACAGCAGTCCAGTTAGATGCACCAAGCTCTAGCAGCTTAGCAGTGCCAAAGTCCGAAATGCAAGCCTCATATTCCGCATCTAGCAAAATGTTCTTGCTGGTTATGTCTCGATGAACAATTGGTGGTGATACATCAGAGTGCATGTATGATAAGCCATCAGCCACACCTTTGATAATATTTACCCTCTTGCTCCAACCCAGTTCCTTGGCTGCTTCTTCATTGCACAAGATTGAGAACAAGCTACCCCTCTCGAGGTACTCGTAAACCAAAAACGAGTGTCGTGAATGTGAACAGAAGCCATAAAGTTTCACAATGTTTCGATGGCGTATCTCAGTCAATGCCATCACCTCGTTTATGAACTCTTTTTCAAAGCTCCGCTCACCATCACAGTGGAGTTTCTTTACTGCTACCAACTCATCAGATGGAAGCTTTGCCTTGTATACAGTTCCAATGCCTCCCTTTCCAATGAAATAAGCATCATCAAAATCTGCAGTTGCTTTTACAATTTCTTCATACAACAATTTTCCTTCAAAAATTGACACTGAACGAAGTTCAAATTCCTTAGGCTGCGTGGCCTCTTCATCTGTTTGTTGGCATTTCTTCTTACTTCTGTAACTGAACCAAATTCCACAGAAAAGAAGTACAAGTACTCCTACCACAGGTGGGATTACCAAGTACACAACTTTGTAACCCATGTTCGAGCTATGCTTCTTTTTGCCAGGAGTGTTTATGCAGGGCAGTAGAGCTGTAGCGTTGCCACACAGACCTTGATTCCCTTGCAGTGCTTCTACAGGAGCTTCTTGAAATGCTTTGTTTTCTGGAATCGCACCCGATAATCGATTGTATGATATGTCAACGAACTCCAAGCCTCGAAGGTGATCAAAAGTCTTGGGAACAACACCAGAGAGCTTATTATGGGACAGATTCATTGTCAACAGGCTTTCCAAATTACTAAGCTCCGTTGGTATCTCTTGACTAAGAGAATTATGACTCAAATCTAGTACAGACAGCTGCTTCAACTGACCCAACTTACTTGGGGTTGCATGACTGAACTTGTTGTTGCTCAAGTTCAGGTAGTGCATTTTCACAAGGTTCCCCAGACTACTAGGAATCGACTGGCTCAAGTTGTTTTCAGACAGATCAAGAAACTCAAGGTCAGTCAGTGATCCAAGTTCGTGTGGTATGGCACCAGAAAGTTGATTATCATTCAGTATGAGCTGAACCATAGAGGTCAACTTTCGTAGTCCTACAGGGATTGTTCCAACTAAATGATTCGAAGAAAGATTGAGCAAATGTAGTTGAGTCAAATTACCAATCTCAGGAGGTATGGAACCTGTTATATTGTTACCTGCAATCTCAAGATTTGTTAGCTGCAGAGACTTGCCCCATTTCTCCGAAATTTCACCATAAAAATTATTGTCACTTAGTTTTATGTAATCCAAGTTTGGATATACACCAAAATCTTCAGATATATTTCCAGTGAATTGGTTCCCATCAAGTCGGACTCTATATAAGGTTGTGCAGTTCCTCAAACTCTCAGGCATTCGGCCTATGAGACGATTTCCATTGGCTGTGAAATTGGCAAGCACTCCACCTTTGCAGAGATTCTGTGGTAAATGACCAGTTAAATTGTTTCTGGCAACTCTTAGCACAGCCAAGTTCATAAGATCTCCTATCACTTCAGGAATGGAACCAGAGAGTTTATTGTCACGGATGTATAGAACCTGTAACTTGCTCAAGTTACCAATTGATATGGGAATAGGACCAGTGAGTTGATTCTCACAGGCATTTAGAACAACAAGAGACTTCAAGCTTCCAATATTTTCTGGAATTTGGCCGGAAAGATTGTTCCGATACAGCTCCAATAAAGTAAGGTGTCTTAAGTCACATATGGAATCCGGGATACTACCAGAAATATTGTTTTTGTGAAGGCTGAGACTCCTGAGAAAAGCCAACTTACCTATCTCCAAGGGAATGGAGCCAACAAATATGTTCTCAAACATGTATAGCACTTTTAGCTTTCTTAAGTTCCCAAAAGTTTGTGGGATCTGACCTGTAAGATTGTTGGTATTCAAGTAAAGCTCCACCAACTTTGAAAGGTTCCCTATTTCTAAAGGAATTGAACTAGTAAGAAAGTTCCTACCTAGATTCAAGTAAGCAAGACTGCTAAGGTTCCCAAAAGAAGAAGGAACTGAATCATTCAACCTATTGGCAGACAAATCAAGATACACTAGTTTGGAGAGTTGACTGATTTCAGATGGAATGGTACCAAAGATTGAGTTCATGCTGAGATCAAAGTGCTCAAGATTCGGAAAGGAGGAAAATGGAAATTCATGGAGCGTACCTTGTAAACCCAACTTGGTCAGGTTTATTGCGGTGACACTATTGGCATTGTTGCAAGAAATGGCAGACCAAGTGCATGTACTTGTTTCATTTGGGAAGTGCTGAGAAAACCATGAAGTTAGGTTTGATTGAGGGTCTTGAAGACTGGTTATCCATTGCAGAAGAGCACCAACTTCATCAGTAGAAACAGTTGCAGAAGCAACAAATTTGGAAGGTGAGACGAAAACAACTAGCGTGATCAGGAGAAATTTCTCAAAGGTTGATGCTCCCATGGTGCTTGCAATGGTTTAACACCACGGTAGAATTGGCAGCATTCTTCTAACTCTTGATCAGTATGCTCCTCTAAGAAATTGAAAAGGTTTTGATGAACCTGAAAAGTCTTCTATTGTTGTTTTATGCATATGTTCTTACCAGTCCATTTTTGAGGGAGGTACCAAACAGATTTCTTTGAGGATATTATAATATGTTGCTTTGGTCAACTTCTTTCAAATTTTTATTCCCAATGATTTTGTGCTCGGCCAATGCTTTTTTCAAGCAGAAATCAAACCCTATTAGGATGTTAATCCCCAAGTATAAATAAAATAGAATCATATGCGTACATATTTGAATTGGATAAGCTGTCCAAAAATGTCATGCTGCAGGCCTGCAAGGATTTTCCAAAATAATGTGTATAGGCTATATAGGTGGATTGAGACGTCGCTAGATTTTGATTTAGTAAAAGTTTACCGTCTGCTTACATCAAGTATCTAATTATTTGTTATTTGTTCGTTAGTTAGATGTCACTCATTCTAGCCGTCCTTTGCTTGGGTTTAGGACGTAAACATAGTTTATGCATTTTGGTAGCTTGATTCAACTGTCATTACAAGAAAAAATAGTATATCCGTCTTATTTTTAAATATGGAACATGAATTATTAGAGGAAGACTATTTTAATAATTTATTTATCAGGCAACAACTTCAATGCTATAAACAACCGTGCGTCAACCTCATAACCTAGAATGCTAAACTCACAACCTCAAATGCTAGTTGATAGTTTATTTTGTTTGATGAAGGCCATTAAGCTCTAAACTAATTGTCTCGGAATATAGTGAGACATCTGCATGAGAAAGACCATCTGGATGAATATTCAGAATTTAGTTTTAACTTTGGACTACAACTTTGAATTTAATGGTATTCCCCAATTACCCGACTCGATCAAAATTTAGTTTGAACTTTGAACTAAAACTCTGGTCTTTCATGCATGAGAAAGACCATCTGGATGAATATTCAGAATATAGTGAAGTACACAAAATAATTTAGTAGCATAAGATCAGCATAATCAAACTAAATGAAAACGGCAGATGGATTCAGCTGCAAGCGTTAGATCAGTGACTAGGTCAGCAGCACGTTAAGGTAAATAATTTATCATATGTAACCAAGTCACCGTATCAATCACCCAAACTCTGATGATGATAACCGAGTAAAACCAAAAGAAGCCTAAGAAGGTTCACCAGGGAGAGGAAGGATGATATAACTGGTGGTGCAAGAGTGCAATGACTGAAAAACAATCCATATAGGCCACACAATAACTAACTTCATGCAACTTTCTCACCTTCCTGGAGTTGCCTTCAGCCTATAACAACATCCATATAGTTCAGCAAAATCAAAACATTACAAAGAACCAAAAGAAATCCAACAAGGAGAAGATAACTCAATTAAGATGCACTGCTATATATCTTATTCAATAAATTATTATACATGGTCACCTTGTGGTAAGAAAATAACCTTCACACAACACTCAATCTTGTAGCAATCAATTGAAAAAAAAATGGATGTAAATCCTGCGTCATGGATAAATATAGACCAAATCTAGAATTGCAGGTGCAGCCAAAAAGAGTTAGGATCACTCCCCCAAAACCCACCACTCTTTTCTAAAGAAAACAAATATGACATTTTTGTATAAACTGCATCAGCTACATGCAATGGCACTTGAATTCCGACCAAGTTTAGGCAACCACAGCATCAGGAGTTCCTTTGCAGGATCAACTTTTAAAATCAATAAAGCAAAACAAGGGTGATCAGGGAAAAGCTAAGAACCCATTGATATAAGCTGAAATGTGAGTTTTTACCCTTACCGAAACAGTTTCATCAAAGCAAAACAGCTAAGACCAGACCGCAATCAGCATGTACATGACATTGACATCTACCATATCTGTGGTCAAAATAGCACCACCAACATTGTTCACTCCTCCCAAATTTCACCAACCAGAGTTTCATCAAAGCAATATAGGTAAGACCCGACAGCATTCAGCATCAACATGACACATTGACATCTACCATTTCTGTAGTAAAAATAGCACCAACAGCTAGCTAGTACAGCATCTCTTCAATCAGCAATGTTCACGAACATCACTAAATAAGGCCAGTATATGGACATCATGAGTATATCATTAAAGCACATAAAATCTGAATAATGGCACAAGCCACTAATTCAAAATAAGAGGAAAACCAAAACAAGCACACAAGCTAAAAAGTTGCAATTTTAAATATTAATAGGAAGACTCCCAATTCATAGACACTACAGCAAGCACTTGATAATGTACCAACCCATAAAGCAGAATACAAAAGCTACCATCAAACTTAAATGAGTTAAGAAACTCACTAGTCCAACAAAGAAATGTTTTAACCTTCAACAAAACTGCAGAGCAGTCTTAAACATTCAACATGTTGATGGTACATGAAACTCAACTTCCAAGGATGCAAACACAAGGCCTCAAGACAGAGGTATAACCCCAGGTCACATGACAAGCAATCCCATCATTCCTGCAGCACAAAATATCACGTAAACAACTCATACAGATACTTCATATTCAATAGTAAGTTGCAAATTGACAAAATTCATGTGTGTGGTTTAGAGCTCACATCGACATCAGATTTACGAGGACTTGGAGAATCTTCACGCCGAGGCTGTGGTGAAACATCTCTGGGGCTAGGAGAGCGTTCGTTGCGGTTGCGTGCATCCAGACTCTCACTCCTTGGAGGTGTCCTACGAGGAGAGGGGCTCCTTCGAGATTTAGAGCTAGGCCGAGCAGGTGAGACACTTGATATGCACATATTACAAATAACACATTAGTATGGAATAACACATTAGTATGGCACATAAGTTCGTCAAATAAGACTATGGATCCGGGAAAGGCAGGATTTTGTACCTTCCATAGGACCGGCTTCGACTACGCCGCTCGTCATCATATTTGCTCCTTCTACGATTATCAGGACTTGCACTGCGGCTCCTGCTTCTGTAGCGATGCTCTCTTTCACTCCTATGGTGCCTGTCACGGTCGTATCTGTCCCTACTACGACTGCGACTTCTTCTCCTGTAATCCCTATCTTTGTATTCATCTCGATGCCTAACAAGTAAAGAATCAGATGCTGCACAGCAATTTCTACTATTGCAAATATGCAGATAATTAGCTATATTTAAAAAATGCCATGTCAATATTACAGCCCTACAAGATTTGACCACGCAGACAGTTGTTATAGCAATGAAACTACACATGATTCATATAACTTTAACCAGTAGATGGAAACCTGGCAACCTTTGAGGATTTGTTCATTATTAAAAGAGTTCATACTGAGAAAATTCCAAGCAAAGAACCTCTGTCCAGTGGAATAATCAAAACAAGGAAACCAAACAGGGATATCATAGACATACGCAGCATAAAGATGAACAGAAAGGGCTCCACATCCAACCATTCAAAAGAATGCAAATATATAAATTTTTGGGATCCAAGGTATAGGAGTTCCAAATACAAAAAATGAGACGAAATGAACCCTGATAAAGAGGCCTTTGATCCTCTTCCCTTATGCTAGGGCAACCTAATGACAACTCAACAACACAACAGTAATTCATGCAACCAACACCAAGGAAATAAATGGGGACCCAAGATCTAAACTGCTAGACCCAATGTTAAATGTAGCCATACGCTTCTACATATGTAGGTCTAAGACCATCAAACTGTCAAGTAGTAATGCCTAAATGTACGGAAACAGTGGCTGGTACTCATTAAATACAGCAGAGAAGATTACAGAAGTGTATTGTAAACTGCAAATATCAATCCGATCATAAAGTCTCTTTCTTTTATTTATCAAACAAGGCAGAGAAGATTACAGTAAACAGCAATGCATTTCATGATTACAGAATTCTTTAGACAAATTACACCTCTTTATGTTCACCCAATTTCAACTGAAGAAAGAACCTCACCTTGGACGAGGGCTCCGGCTTCTTGACCTGCTCTTCAGCTTGGAGGAAGATTCACTAATTTTCCCCTTGTGACTGGAGCTTGGAAACAGAACAAAAAAACACTTCAAATTAATATAAACAGCAACAATCCCAACAAAATCCATAACCAAAATCAACAACAAACCCGGCACAATTTTATCGAAAAACTTACATCCTCTCAGCATTTGGACCATACTTAGCAAACTGAACCATAATCTCTCTTCCATCCACAACTCTCCCTGCAACCAAAACCCCCAATTTAATCATCAAATTACTAAACTTTATCATACACTCAACTTTTCAAAATCGGTAACAAGCTCACCGTCGAGCTTATCCACGGCCTTAGCCGCCTCATCCTGATATTTGTACCGCACAAAAGCGAAGCCGCGCGAGTCGCCGGTCCTCCGGTCGCGGGGGATAAACACGTCGACGACCTTCCCGTACTTGTCAAACAGCGGGAAGAGGTCGTCGGCGGTGGTACCTGTCAAAATCCACACAAAAAAAATTAGGTCATCGGAAAAGTTAGGGTTTTGGGAGAAAGATTGGGAAATTGGGGATTTGGGAAGGGGCAATTACGGAAAGTGATGTTGAGGACGAGGAGGGAGTAGGTGTCTCTGATGTCCGGCGGTCCGGATCGTCCGAAGTGCGACATGGCTGGAGAGTCTGAGTGAGAGAAGCGGCGGAGCTGAGCGGCTAGGGTTTCGTATTTGAGGTGGAGATTAAAGCCAGGGGTAGAAGTACAGTGTGAAAGAGGGCTTTAACATATTTGGCGCTATATTGACGGATATGCCCCTGTTCTGTTTGGTTATTTACGGTGGCTGTGCTTTGTGTTTATTTTCAGTCCACACCTCGTGAAGCGCGTGCGAGAGTTTCATCTGCTTTCCCGCCAATTTTAGGAAACCTCAAAATCTTGAACCTCCGATTAGAGGTCATCCCACGGCCCGTCCCGGACATTGCACATAAAACTGGATCAGGACGAGTCTTACATTTTTAAGACTTGATCTCACGCAATTCTCATCCCAGACGGGATAGGCTCAATCCCGCCATCTCGCCCCAGTATTACTTGATAGTGATATCAATAAAGATTGCGTCATCTGAATCCATAATTCATAACTAGAATTAAACTAGAGTAACATCAATAATCCACAATTACTTAAGTTCACACATCATAAAGTTCAAAAGAAAACAGGAAAGTAGTGAATCTGATAGCACAACAATACAAGTTGCTTCAAGCTGCTCCAAATACAAACAATTTCAACTCTAATCATCGATGACAATACCAGTTGCAACAGACTTCCTTTTCCCTTTCTCTTTCGTTTTTGCAATTGAAGGTGGACAATTGTTCTTGCTTGAAGCAGTGCTCTCATGCTCTGCAAAAATGAAAAAGAGTTAGTCCATGCATCTGAAAATAACCAAAAAATATAAACACTTCAAAATTCATACCTTGCTCAACATCGTAATAAAACTTTGTGTTTTCAATTGTTAGTTCATCAATATCTTCGACAACCTCTGCAATATCATCACCTAACATCCAGTTTTTCATGCAAATGAGTCTCTCCACTGATTTAGTAGTTAATGAGCTCCTAAAACAATCAATAACTCTGCCCCCTGCTGAGAAGCATGACTCAGAGGCCACTGTTGAGGTCTGAATTGCAAGAACATCTCTTGCAATTGTTGCTAAGATTGGAAACTTGCATCCATTAACCTTCCACCAACACAGGATGTCAAATTGATCTTTTTCATCGGTTGGATCTAATGTAGCATCCAAGTATTGATCAACTTCATGAGCTGCGACCTCCTCTTCATTTTCTTACACGACCTTCTTCCAATTACTAAGTCGTTGGCCCCTATGGCCACGACTAGTGCTGCTTCTACTTGTGATAGTGCTAGATGAAGAGGTTGGAGATTGCTGCCTTTGCATGTGTATACCTCCATCTACATGAACCACATATTACGAAAAAATGCAGAAATTAAAAAATAAATATATACAAAATTGTAACATGTCACTTAGAAAAGAGTTGTCTTATGCTAGAAACAGGTTACTTAGAAACAGATATATACAAACACTAGAAAATATACAACCTAACAACAAATGCAACAGTAATAGATTGGATATATGCAATCAAAAAAATATCAAAAAAGATGTAAAATACATGATCATAGAGAGTCATAAGCAGGTCTTTAATCACCTTTGTTCTCCTCTCCACCTCATCAACATGCAGATTTTGTTCTGTATACATGTGAGTGACATTCTTCAACTTAAATCTTTCATCCAAAACTAGTCCAATGATCAATATGTTGTTAAGGTCCCCAAAAGAGCCAAAATACTTCATCTATCTACTTCTCATATTACCTGTCATATTGTAACATCCCAATTTTTGAAATTTCTTAAAAATTATTTTCTTCTTAGTAATAGAAAGTAGAGGTTGTCATGAGTTCACCGTATTTTTCGGTAAATTTTTCAGACTCTTAAATTACTTTTAACGATTTTTCAAATTTGAATCGAAATCAGTTCGAGATGCTAACATGACAGCTTCTCGTTAGTCAAAAGCTGTTACTTGGTGACTAAGAATGCAGCGAAAGTGTCAGCTCTCTTCATGAGTCATCTTTCAAGAGTCACTTGGTGGGAGAGTGGTGGTCTAGACCAATCAAATGTGGACAAGTGTCCATTTTTCTTTATCAAATCCATGACCGACCCATGTTGTCGGCTTAACTATATATGTGTAAATATAGTGCTGAGCTGATGAGTTTGTAGTATTCTTGAGAGATTTCTCTCTCTTCCGTTTTTCTCTCTCTCTAGAAAATTTAATAGATCATAACTTTTGATCTGTAACTCTGATTTTAAATCCGTAAAATACTACGGATTCATATCGATATTCTCTTTCTATCTTAGAAGTTGAGCTAGATTCAACGGTAATTTCTAGATAGCTCGTTTTAGAATGCTCGATTTACGATCGGTAGTTGTGGTAAAGTTTCGTTTTGTGGAGGTGAGTGGATTTGTGTAGTTATCAAAATAGTCGAAAAATATGATTTTGATCTATTTATGAAATATCTCTCTATTTTCATAGTGAAGCATGTCGATTTACGAAATATGTGAAGTTTATATATATTTATGTGTTTGATCCATTTTCACGCCCCGACTCTTAAATTTTACCTTATTTACTAACATGATGTTAATAAAATTTTATCATTTTCGTCATTAAGTTTATAGTTTAATTAGTTACCAGAGAGGTTTTGGGGAATAATTCATTCAAATGAATTATTCGTAGGAGAAAATGTGACGACGGTAAAAATGGTAAATTTTAGATAATAAAATGTAATTTTTATTAAAGTATTATTTTTGGGGTGTTTTTATTTTTGAAAAGGGTTTTTAAGTTGGACCGGGCCAACTAGTGGGAAAAAGCCCACTCTCTCTTTTTCTCTCTCTTCCTCCCGACTCTCTCCCTGAGCCTTTCCTTGTCGGATTTTTCTTCCCGGTCGTTCGCTGCCGTCCGGCCGCCTCAAACGGCCGCGCCGGTCCCGATCGAACCACCACCCTCTCCTCTTCATTTCTGGGTAGGTGTTCGAGCCCTTGGTGTTACTGATTGGAAGGAAACTCGCCTGAAGGCTCCGGTTGCTCGCCGCTCTCCATCGCCGAAACTCCTTCCTCCGGCCGTCATAGATAGCTATCCTTGGCTCGTTGGAAAGCTCTCCTCCCGTGCTCCAATCCCTCCGAAGGTTTATTCCCGATTCGGCTTAGGTAAGGAGAAATCGGTGTTTGCAATTCTAGGGTTTTTATATATGTTTTTGTTCGATTGGCATAATTAGACTTGAAATTGGTGTTTGTGCTAATTAGGAAAGTTGTAGAGGAGGTTGAGAGGAATAACAGTCAAATTTTGGTAGGCAGAGGTCGCCGGAGTCAAATATGAGGTTGGATATTGGTCATGACCATTTTTGCTGCTCTGTTGTTGCCAGAGACTAAAGGGATACCACTGGAATCGATGCATACGGTGTGGGAGAAGCACTGGTATTGGCGTCGGTTCGTTCAGGGTTAAACCATGGACAGTAATATCAATTATGATTCATGAATGAGTTTTTTTCACCAACAGTCCCTCAACTCTGGTGTACCTACCAATGTGATACCTCAACTCTTAATCGTACCAATGTGATACCCAGACTCTAGTATTGCTATCATTGAAGTACTTCCGTCAGTTTTTTCAACTTTTTCGTCATCTTGGTGACGTGGCAAGTACGTGAGGCCCACAAAGAGGGTTAAAAGACAAAATTAACCCCATCTGAGAGGAGCAATGTTTTTCCCGCCCTTTACCTTGAGAAAGACACCCAACAATTCCAATTTTGGCGCCAATTTTCCCTCCATACTCCTTAATTTGTGTCTCTTATCTAAACTAAAGAACTACTGCCAACCAGTCGACCACAATCTGATAAAACCTAGATCAATCTCATTTTCTATTTTTACCCTAGCACTTGTTAAACTAACAGAATAAATATAGAAATTTATATGGAACATCTCATTTCCACAATCTCATAAGAATATATAGAAACACATAACTTAACGAAATTCAAATACATGTTTAAGTACCATTAGTCCTTACAAGCAAAAATCATGGCAGATCAACATAAATATTGTTCCATGATGCATAATATGTACTTGCCACGTCACACAAATTAAGGAGTAGGGAGGGAAAATTGGCGCTAAAATTGGAATTGTTGGGTGTCTTTCTCAAGGTAAAGGGCGGGAAAAACATTGCTCCTCTCAGATGGGGTTAATTTTGTCTTTTAACCCTCTTTGTAGGCCTCACGTACTTGCCACGTCACCAAGATGACGGAGAAGTTGAAAAAAACTGACGGAAGTACTTCAATGATAGCAATATTAGAGTCTGGGTATCACATTGGTACGATTAAGAGTTGAGGTATCACATTGGTAGGTACACCAGAGTTGAGGGACTGTTGGTGAAAAAAACTCTTCATGAATATATTATAATACTTATCCTTAAATCCTTAAATCAATTCTTCTCAGAACTCTAATGTTTAGTTCAACTCGATTCATTTACACCTCAAGCTCAGTGTTATAAAGCAGCTCGTCATCACTTGCTTATCAAAGCCCCCATCACTCCTCCATTACTGATCATCTATCATCTTACGTATTTGAATCATTTTATGGTCTCATCACGTATTATAATTTGCCTAGCGTTAGTCCCTCTATGCTTACCCAAAATAATAATAATAATAATAATAATAATAATAATAATAATAATAATAATAATAATAATAATAATACTAATAAATTGCCCAGCGTTACTAAAAAACAGTGATATACCGTATGGAAATTTTGGAATCCTTAAATCCACACCTCAAACAAAAGAGAGAAGGGAAGGGAAGGGAAGGGAAGGGAAGGGAAGGGAAGGTGCACGTTTGGTTTCATGCGCGAGCCAACTACTCCCTCTAGTGTCTTGGACTGTTAGCTTAAACAATATAAAATGATCTCATCATAAAATGATAAATTTGAATACATTAGTTTCTTTGTTTTTTGATAACTTGGCAGACAAACATGGAAGAAGTTAAAGGGAAAAATAAAGCAATTCTTTGGATTTTCCTTTCCAAAGGGAAATTGAGTTTCCTTTCACTTTTCCTTACCATTGTTTGGAAACGTCAAGAATATAATCAGATAGATCAGTGCCTCTATCTCATTGACTCCCTTAACAACCACCCCAGTCTGATTCTAGGCAAACCAGACTCAAGTCAAGAGACCCACTATAGCACAAGTCTTCCTAACAACAATAGTCTCCATCACAGAGGCCGATTGAACTGACTGCCAGAAGAACTTGCAAGAACAAGTCCAGCCAAATCTGGAACCAACAGACCCGAACTACCAACTCCATTTTTAAACACAACATCAATATTAACCTTAATACCAATCACAAGGGGTTACCAAACCCATACAGATGGAATTGCTTTACTCTGTTTTGGCTTGGTTGTTTTGAAGGCAGTATAATTAGAATTCAATTGAAAGACAACCTGAGAACTGAGAGGGCTTTGAGCAGGGACAATTATTTAGTAAAAAAAAACTCACATTAATTGTAGGAGTCGGAATGGAAAGTGAATCCTTAGGGTTGCTGGAGGGAAGCAGATTCCATGAAATTTTCCTTCTCTCCGGGAACTAGGGGTGGGCATGGGACGGGACGGGCCGGGATTCACTTGATCCCGGTCCTGTCCCGTGGATGTAAAAGACGGGACGGGATTAAAGTTTTTGAAAAGTGATCCCGCAGAGCCCGGGATCCCGTTCGAGACCGGGACGGGACCAAAACGGGATCCCGAGCATCAATTTAAGCAATAATTTCATAGAAAAAAAACTCATAAAACTAAACTTTTAAAATCACATATTAAATTACATAACAAAGTCTCATAATGAATTGAAAACAAAGTCTCACATACTGAATTACATAATTAAAAGTTCACTCTAAGAGTTCAAGTGTCCAACACAACATCATCAACAACTTAATGTCTTAATAGTTAATACCTAACATAATTAACTAATCAACAACATGCACCACAGCCTTGGCCTTCCCCTTCAATTTTGGGAATATAGAAACACTTGAGGCAGTGCTTTCATAATCTGACCAAGTAACCAACAAACCAAACACAAGAATTAAAAATAATTAAACTACTAGGAAAAAGAACACAAAATAAGAAAGAAAGAAATAAGCAAATTGATATTGTACCTAATTCAGCTTTTTCGTAGAACTCTGTGTTCTCAATCGAAGGCACCTCATCTTCAACTTTAACTTTAGCAATGTCATCTCCCAGCAACCAATTTTGCATGCAGACTAAAGCCTCCACTGATTTAGGAGTCAATGAACTCCTAAATGGAGAAATCACTCTACCTCCAGTGCTAAAACATGATTCTGATGCAACTGTCGATGTTTGAATGGCAAGTACATCTCTTGCTATTGCTGCTATAACCGGATACTTAGGGCCGTTTATCTTCCACCAACATAATATATCAAAATTATCATCCTTCTCATCAATAGGTTCAAGAGGAGCATTCAAATATTGATCCACTTCATGAGTTACCACTGCCTCATCAGTCTCTTGGACTTTACTTCTCCAATTGTACAACATCCTACCCCTCACACCTCTCTTCAGATTAGAGTTAGAAGTAGTGATTGTGCTACTTGAACTTGTGGGACTTCCGGGTATGCAGATATGTCTTCCACCATCAACATGCGGTGCATACTGAAAATTAAGTAAGAAAGACAAACATATTAAAGTATTAAACCTCATTGTTATAGAGATCTAAGCATATGTAGCATATATAATCAATAGAGATAATCAATAGAGATTTATTAAAGCATATGTAGCATATATAATCAATAGAGATTTATTAAAGCATATGTAGCAAATATTAAAGCATATGTAGCATATATAATCAATAGAGATTTATTATAGAGATCTAAGAGTTGTACCTCATTGTAGAGTGCCATCAATAGAGATTTGATTTCATTTGTTCTGTGTTCTACAATATCTTCATCCATATCTTCCTCCATCAAAGTATGTGTGTAGTTCCTGAGCTTGAATCTTGCATCAAGTACAAGTCCGACAATAATCAAGTGATTAATGTCTGTAAAGCTGCCAAAGTATTTCAAGAACCTAGATCTCATATTTGCAGCCATTTCAGTTATAGTCTTCTCTATTTCAGATCCGGTTGCCATTTCAGGTTCAATGAAGAGGTTGTTGATATTATTCTTCATTAAAACAACATCATGAAATGTTGTATGGACCGTTGGAGTCAAGCTTGCACTAACTCGTAATGTGACATCATAAAACACACCTAGCAGCTCAACAAATACAGCAGCCTTTTCCCAATCATCTTTTCCAGGAGGTCCAACTCTATCTTTCCGACTAAGTGCAGCTGGGGGAACAATGACAAAGCCGTCCTCATCAATCTCCTCTTCTGGTTCCTTGAAATAATTCACAAAAAGCTGATCCTCATCTTCTAACATCCTTGCAAAAGCTTTCTTGAACTTGATAGCTGCCTCCAACATAAGAAAAGTGGAATTCCATCTTGTTGGGACATCTAGACAAACCAGACCAGTATTCCCAAGCTTTTCAGCTGCAACAGCTTTCCGAAAACTTTCAAGTCGATTAGGGGAAGACCTAACATACTTAACAGCATTCATAATGGCTAAAACACTCGTTTGCAGCTTCTTCAAGCCATGCCCTACAACCAGATTACATATGTGTGCTGTGCTTCTCACATGCATGTACTTACATCCCAAAACAGACTTGTAAGCATCAGAATCATTCATCTTCGCTTTCAGCCACTCTATAGCTGACTTATTGGCAGCAGCATTGTCCATGGTGATGGTTAGAACTCGCTCAATCTCCCATTGCAGTAAACAAGACTCTATAAGCCGGCCGATGGTTGCTCCTTGGTGATTTTGGATAACACAGAAGTTTAAAATCCTCTTGTGCATTTTCCAATCTTGATCAATAAAGTGAGCAGTAAGTACCATATAGTTAATGTTTTGCACACTAGTCCAAGTGTCGGTAGTGAGACTCACCCTATAACCCTTCAAAGTTTTCTTTAACTCCATTTTACCAGCATCATACAACTTGTGAAAACGTGTAACCAACTTCTTACGAGAGGGTAAAGGATTATACAGAGGACACACTCTAGCACAAAACCTCTTAAATCATGTCTTCTCAACAAAGCTAAAAGGCAACTCATCTGTGACAATCATTTCTATTGTAGCCACAACATAATCATCATCATTGTAACCTACTGCAGCTAGGTTGTTTGAAGTAGACTTATCACCAGTAAGAACTTTTTGATTCTTATTAAGTCTTGCTGGAAAATACCTACAAAACTGGTTAATATGCCTAATCATACCTGAAGTCCCACTATTATTTTCCACATTAAAATCTCCTATTTTCCCTTTCGGACAATGGATACAGTGGGCTCGACGTTGCTCGATGTTTACTGGGTTCCCCTCCGCATTCTTACTCTTTATAATTTTCTTATATTCTTTGAAGTGATCCCAAACAAAGCTACTACGTTTAATCAAAGCAGTATTGGTTGCATCAGAATCACCTGGAGTTGCCGAGTGAGCTTGCTGGGTCGTAGGAGTTTGTTTGGTCGAAGGAGTTTGATGGCTGGAAGCAATTTGCTCACTATCCTGCTGGGTTGAAGGAGCTTCTTGCACCACAGCTTGTTCAATTTGAAGGGACTCAGGAGGTGATGTAGCTGAGAAGACCCCATCGTTTGAATCTTCAAGGCCTGGAGCTTCTTCATTTCGTCGAGCAAGCTTCTTCCCCCTAGCCATTGATTGGAAGAACGAAGAAGGCAGGAAGCTCGGGAGGGAGAGGCCGAGAGAGAAAGTGGGATTGAGAAGCTTGGGAGGGAGAGGCCAAGAAGCTTTGGGAAATTAGGATTTGGGAGGGGGAGCGGCTGGAGCAGAAGTGAAGAAGGGAATAGACGAATAGTGAAGAAGGGAATAGACGAATAATTAGGGTTATATCACTTATATATATATATATATTAGTATATATATAATATAATTATTTTATTTTATTTTTTAATACGGGACGGGACGGGACATGCATTTTTCAAAATTGAATCCCGTCCTCGTCCCTGTAAATTTAGGGAAGGGACCGGGACAGGACCGAGATTTCAGGACCAAATGCCCACCCCTACCGGGAACCACTTTCCTTTCCCATCAACTTTCATTTGGTTTCCAAACACAGGAAAATGAAGACTTTCCTTTCCATGTGCATTGATTCCATGAAACAAACATGGCCCTAGTAGAATGTGAAAGTCATTTTTCTGACAACAAGATGACCTCTACTTAAATTTCATTTTTCTGATTCCTTAGTCCTCACAAAGATATATAACAAAAATTTGGTACAAATTGCGAGTAAAGATATAATTTATGTGTCATATAAAACTATAAGACCAATGAGGACAGGCATGCAAGTTAAGTTAGATCCCATTGTAGCGTAAAGAAGTAGATTATTGCCATGTGCCAATAATTAACCAATGTTAATGTATATACAAGTGTTACTATTCAATAAGAACGAATCAAACCCAATACTGTTTAGTCTAGTGGTGTAAGTTTCTCCTTAAGTGAAAGGTCGTAAGTTCGACTCACAGTATTGTAGCACATTAATCGTGTATTTGATCAAAAAAATAATAAGAACGAATTAAAATTAAGTACCGTAGCTCATTAATTGTGTATTTAATCTAAAAAGCTAGAGTTTCATTATTACATTCTCATAGAAATAATTTCAGATCTAAATAATTAAGACAAAGACACAAGAGCATTAAGATATCAGTGGGGACCTTTTAAACCACTACCAGAAATTTGAACTTGGGCGACGAAAAAAAATCGTCGCCCTGTTAAAAAATTTCGTCGCCTAAGTACTTAGGCGACGACATGTCGTCGGCCAAGACGTCGTCGGCAGAAGTGCGTCGGCCAAGAACTTGGGCGACGAAAGTTCATTCCGTCGTCTCCTAAGAGTAATTCTTAGGCGACGATACTAATTTCGTCGCCTAAAATCTACTTCTCGTCGCCCAAAAATATTCGTCGCCCAAAAATATTCGTCGCCCAAGATTTAAAAGATTGGCCGACGGCCAAGATCTTATAACCTTGGGCGACGAAACTAAATATTTCGTCGCTTAAGATGTAGTGATTTTTTTTTCGTCGTCTTATATGGTAAGTCCTTGACCGACGATTTATTAATTTCTTCGCCTAAGATATATTTAATTTTTTTTATAAATATTTAAATAATTTTTTTAAATATATAAATAATGTTTTTTAAATTTTTGCTGGAATTTTTTTTTCGGCATTTCTTTAAATTTTTCTAATACTAAAATTTAATTAAAAATAACACAAATTTATAAATTTATAAATAATTTATTACAAAAATTCAATCCATCTGCCTATGGAGAAACTCGAAATCTAACTCATCATTCCCGTTCGGAGGGTCCTGAGGCTGAGGCGGCGGCTGGTCAGGCTGAGGAGGCTGCTGCTGAGGCTGGGGCCACTGAGGGTGGGGCCACTGAGGTAATGGTATAGGCGTAGGCATGGAAGGAAAATCAAGTCCGGCCGCATGTGCAGCGATGCAGGCAGTCATCCACTGTCCCATAGCCGCCTGGTTGGCATTGGTGACTTCATTCAGCCGCTCCATATGCGCAGCCGTGGAAGCCGCATATGATTCCGCCATCACCGCCATCTCCCTCGCTCTTTGGGCTTCCAGCTCAGACTGTAGACATTCGAACTGATCATGTAGCCGACTGTTGCTGCTTGAGGCTCCGGCGGCTCCCTTGCGCTGAAATCCTGGCGTCGTCTTCAGGATCCCCTTTCCAGCGCCTCCCATACCCCGGCAGTAGTAGGTGTTGGAACGCTGCGCGAAGGCAGTGGCCATAATCCGCGCCCCAACGGTAGGATCTGAAGTGTCGATCCTGGACATGGCCTCTGACATGTCATCCTCTGCCGTGCCCGGCCATGTGTCGTTCACCATGCCTCTCATGACCTCTTGCTCCGCCTCCCTCACCCTCGCCTAATTGGATATATTAAAAAAATATATTAATATACATTTAATAAAATGTAATTAAAATTAAAAATTAGAAAATATAAGGAACTTACAAGATCCTCCTCAGAATGAGGATATGCCCTCTGAAAGGTCCCTACATAGGGGTTCTCCCCTGGCCGCTCTCGCCGCACGTCGTCCATGATGGCCGAAAACGGCCTCGAACCGGCACGATGGTTGGTTGTGTTCTGTTGCCGGTTCTCAGCGTTCATCCGGGCGAGGTGCTTCAAAAAAAATTATCGTTAGTAAATATTTAAAAACATACAATTATAATTAATTCACTAATTAAATTAATTCAAATTTGTTTACGAATTACCTGTTTGTGAGGGTCGTTGAACTGTGTGACAAGAAGCCACCGCCACTCGTACTCCCGATACTCGAACTCCTTCGGGGTACCCGAACGGTCGCTCCCGTACTGCTTCCAGTGTAACCGGAGGTCGTGCTTCCACTCCTTGAACCTACATATACAAAAAAAATATTAAATATATTATTAGAAAAATAAAATTTAATAAATTATTAAATAGAGGTACCTCTCCCTATGGGCCTTGTCCGCCCAGTCACGTCCCTCCTCGGGAACCACAAATCATTGCTGCATTACCACTTGTTAGTATTTTTTTCAATAATTAAATAATTTATTAGTTAAAAAAATAATAATTGATCGAGTAAACTCACCGACATCGACTGATGGAGCATCTCCTTCACTCCATCAGGAACCTGGCTCCAGACTCCCCACAACATAGGGAGCCTGGAGCGGATGGTGCCTCCCGCGGCGCGCGTGTACCGGTTTCCCAACACGGCGTCCACCGGTTTCCCGTTGGAAAACGGGATGGCGATCCGTCCAGCGGACTCGACCGCCCTATCGAGTCCCTTGTTGCTGACGGTGCCTCTCCTGTTCCGCCTTCTCGTTCCGGCGACTGTGACATTGTGAATCAAATTTAATATTAATAATACATTTTTACAAAAAAAAATATTTAAAATCGACAAAACAGTAATAATAAATTACCTGAGGATGAGGCTGAGCCGACGGATTCGTCTCCGTCCGCCTGCTCGGAGACCCTCACGGGATGAAGAGGCGTGGGAAACTCCCTGTAGATATAGGCCTCGTGCGGTGCCACATGCGGGAGCTGCTCCCGAATCGGTCGACTCTCCTCATCGACGCGAGGTATCGCCGGTATCGTCGGAGGAAGGAAGAGGCCGGACGGCACCATAGGGACCCCGGATGACCCGCCATCACCGTCGGTCGGTGACGACTGTATGGGGGCGGTGTTAGATCGCGACCGGGGAAGTATCTCTGGATGACGAGGGGCCGTCGCTACGGGACCCAACTGCCCAGCAGAACGTGAGCCGCTCGTGCCACCCCTAAGCGCCGCATGTCGGGCCGTCAGCTGCCACGGAAACCCGATCGATGGTGATTCCGACGGGTTGTTTGAGGTACCGTCCGAGGAATATTGGCTCCTCGAACCCGAACGTTGTCCAGAAGTTCTCCTCATGCCCATCCTGTTTAAAATAACCATAAATTTATTAAAAATATTTTACCGTCTTATAATTAATTTAACAAAAAATAACCATAAATTTCGAAAAATTTATCAACAATAATAACACAAATAAAAATTAATAGTTATTATAGGATTTAATATTTTTTTAATTCACATAACAAATTATTTACATTAATTCGCAATTATTACATCACAAAAATTAATTTACGAATATTTACATCCTTACTAAAAAATAATTATTTTTTACAAAATTTCCAAAATATATTTACAATTATAATTTATATTATTTAATTATTTAATCAAAAATTATTTAATCATTTACAATATATTTACAAATTATTTCCACAAATCCTAAACCCTAAACCGTAAACCGTAAACCCTAATATTTTACAATTATCATTTACATCACAATTTACCATAATTTACCCTAAAATCCTACCATAATTTACACAAATTTACCCTAATTTACCATTAATTTCCTAAATTACAACAACAACAACAATAATTTCACCAACAATTTCACAACACAACAATAATTTCACTAACAATTTCAAATAATTTCAAACAATTTCAAACAATAATTTCAAACAATTTCACAATTTCAAACAATTTCAACAATTTCAAACAATTTCAACAATTTCAAACAACAACAACAACAATTAAAATTTTCATCAACATAACCAATTTTGGGTTTTAGGGTTATACCTTAAATTGTTTGAGAGAGGGAGAGAGAGAGGGCTGGGTCGGGGTCAGAGAGAGGGAGAGAGAGAGGGCTTCGGTGGATTTTCGGAGAGAGAGAGAGAGGATTTGTGAGCGGCTGCGCGAATGGTTAGGGTTCCGAATTTTTGCCTTTTATATTGGCGTTCTTGGGCGACGATTCTATAAAAATTGTCGCCCTGTTTTTTGAAAATCGTCGGCCAAGATAGTCTACTTGGGCGACGATGTTCTTCACAATCGATCTCGTCGCCCAAGATCAAGAAAATCGTCGGCCAAGATAATCTTGGGCGACAATTTTTCAAGTCGTCGCCTAAGATACTCTACTTGGGCGACGATGTTCTTCACTATAAATATCGTCGCCCAAGATGAAGAAAATCGTCGGTCAAGAGTTCTATCATAAAATTCAGAATATCGTGATTTTGGTGATCGGAGAAGAGGAACTGAAAACCGACCGTCAGATATGACCAGCATAACAAATTACGTAGGTGGGAAAAATTTCAGCTCCATCTGACAAATATAAGGGCTTGATCCGTCCGGTCAATCGGCGCGGTCAAACCCCTAAACGGACGGAAACGGCTATTCGACCCTCCAAATCACGTAATCTGGCCGGACCTTCAACTGAAAATAGCTTCCAATCGACAAGACGCTTATGGAGCTATAAAAATTTGGTAAAAAATAAATACCTGGGATATGGCTACCACTAGGTAGAAATAAGAGAAATTCGTTGACCGGAACAACCGGCACCGAAATTTTACCGGAATATCTTTATTTTTCACGAGTTGACTTATTTCACCGTTCCGGTCATATCTTATTTCACGACTTTTTTGCGTTTGAGGCCTCTACGTATACGTTGTCTTCAAAACGACACTTAAACTCAACACTTATATAAAAAAGTTATACAACATTAGTACATATAACGTGAGTTTGGTGATCGGAGAAGAGGAACTGAAAACCTACCGTCAGATATGACCAGTATAACGAATTACATAGGTGAGAAAAAATTCAGCTCCATCGGACAAAGATAAGGGCTCGATCCGTCCGGTCAATCGGCGTGGTCAAATCCCTAAACGGACGGAAACGGCTATTCGACCCTCCAAATCAAGTAATCTGGCCGGACCTTCAACTGAGAATAGTTTCCAATCAACAAGACGCTTACGGGGATATAAAAATTTGGTAAAAAACATTACCTTACAATTTAAAGGTGTTTTATTTATTTTAATTATTCGGATTATCTTGGCCGACGAAATTAGGGTAATTCGTCGGCCAAGATAGTACTTGGGCGACGATATTTGTTAAATTCGTCGCCCAAGAGTAAAAATAAAAAATCCTGTACAATGAAATTTAAATGTGTTTTATTTTATTTTAATTATTCGAATTATTCTTGGCCGACGAAATTAGTGTACTTCGTCGGCCAAGATAATACTTGGGCGACGATATTGGTTAAATTCGTCGCCCAAGAGTAAAAATAAAAAATCCTGTACAATGAAATTTAAATGTGTTTTATTTTATTTTAATTATTCGGATTATCTTGGCCGACGAATTACCCTAATTTCGTCGGCCAAGATAATCCGAATAATTAAAATAAATAAAGCACATTTAAATTGTAAGTTAATGTTTTTTACCAAATTTTTATATCCCCGTAAGCGTCTCGTCGATTGGAAACTATTCTCAGTTGAAGGTTCGGCCAGATTACTTGATTTGGAGGGTCGAATAGCCGTTTCCGTCTGTTTAGGGGTTTGACCGCGCAGATTGACCGGACGGATCGAGCCCTTATCTTTGTCCGATGGAGCTGAATTTTTTCCCACCTACGTAATTCGTTATGCTGGTCATATCTGACGGTAGGTTTTCAGTTCCTCTTCTCCGATCACCAAACTCACGTTATATGTACTAATGTTGTATAACTTTTTTATATAAGTGTTGAGTTTAAGTTTCGTTTTGAAGACAACATATACGTAGAGGCCTCAAACGCAAAAAAGTCGTGAAATAAGATATGACTGCAACGGTGAAATTCGTCGCCCAAGAGTAAAAATAAAAAAATCATGTACAATAAAATTTAAATGTGTTTTATTTTATTTTAATTATTCGGATTACTCTTGGCCGACGAAATTAGTGTAATTCGTCGGCCAAGATAATACTTGGGCGACGATATATGTTAAATTCGTCGCCCAAGAGTAAAATAAAAAATCCTGTACAATGAAATTTAAATGTGTTTTATTTTATTTTAATTATTCGGATTACTCTTGGCCGACGAATTACCCTAATTTCGTCGGCCAAGATAATCCGAATAATTAAAATAAATAAAGCACCTTTAAATTGTAAGGTAATGTTTTTTACCAAATTTTTATATCCCCGTAAGCGTCTCGTTGATTGGAAACTATTCTCAGTTGAAGGTCCGGCCAGATTACTTGATTTGGAGGGTCGAATAGCCGTTTCCGTCCGTTTAGGGATTTGACCACGCCGATTGACCGGACGGATCGAGCCCTTATCTTTGTCCGATGGAGCTGAATTTTTTCTCACCTATGTAATTCGTTATACTGGTCATATCTGACGGTAGGTTTTCAGTTCCTCTTCTCCGATCACCAAACTCACGTTATATGTACTAATGTTGTATAACTTTTTTATATAAGTGTTGAGTTTAAGTGTCGTTTTGAAGACAACGTATACGTAGAGGCCTCAAACGCAAAAAAGTCGTGAAATAAGATATGACTGCAACGGTGAAATTCGTCGCCCAAGAGTAAAAATAAAAAAATCATGTACAATAAAATTTAAATGTGTTTTATTTTATTTTAATTATTCGGATTACTCTTGGCCGACGAAATTAGTGTAATTCGTCGGCCAAGATAATACTTGGGCGACGATATATGTTAAATTCGTCGCCCAAGAGTAAAATAAAAAATCCTGTACAATGAAATTTAAATGTGTTTTATTTTATTTTAATTATTCGGATTACTCTTGGCCGACGAAATTAGTGTAATTCGTCGGTCAAGTAAAAATAAAAAAATAAAATACTTAGGCGACGATATATTTGAGTTTCGTCGCCTAAGGATTAAAAAACTTAGGCGACGATATATATTTTTTAGGCGACGAAATATTGTTTCGTCGCCGTAGTTTCTTTATTAGGCGACGAAATTTATCCTTAGGCTACGATTTTTTTTTCGTCGCGACGATTTTTTTTCCTTTGGCGACGATTTATTTTTTCGTCGGCCAAGTTTTCTCTTAGGCGACGAAAAAAAAAATCGTCGCCCGGTTTTTTTCATTTCGTCGCCCAAGACCCATTTTCTGGTAGTGAACCAGAAACTTGTTTATAAAAGAAATGTCTATTTGGTTAAGATTTACCTTATTAAGTAATTAGTGTCCAATTAAGCTAGAATTAGCCCATGCATGCACTAAACATAAAATGCATGATACATATTTCCTTTGGTGTTTGATACTTCGGATAGGGATTACGGAATTAGGTGTATTTACCACACCATGGTAGGTTTCTACATATATTCATTTTTGGAGGCGGGTAATGGACAAATTAACCTACAAATATATATATATATATGATAAACCGCAAGCAGATGTGAAACGCCACTATATACGCTTTTTGCCTATAAATTAATCACTCCCATCTGATCGATGTCCTCAACTCAGACTCCACCAAATCAGGGCTAGACAAAGACTCAAAAGAGAGAAAACTAGACTGACAAAGAGAAGAAGAGAAAGATCCCAGGAAACTAAGAGGACTGAATGGCTGGGGGAGGCTTCGCGGTTGACGGTCCGGTCACCGGCATCAACAACGGCAAGATAACGTTATCAGTGGTGATCACCTGCATCGTCGCTGCGTCTTGCGGCCTCATATTTGGCTACGACATCGGAATTTCAGGTCAGTTTCTGTTTTGCATAATTAATTAGCTTCAACGTTCGAATTGAATTAGCTGGGACGTTGTCGTACGTAACTGCTTGTATACAGTAGTACCAAACACCAGAATCCCAAAACTGAAAATTAAACAAGAAGAATTAACGGGTCGGAGGAGTAGGGGAGGATGTGCTGGTTCCAAATTCTCAAATTAACGTGTTAGAAATGGATTTATTATATCAAATTCTCAAGTATTTCATATATTAATTGTCACTGTTTAGCTGAAAAATTAGTTTGCCTATTGAGCAAATGAAGATGAGCATTGTGAGCTGGGCATCAATATCATATATAATTCAGTTTTCCTGCTCAGGCAGTCTAGTCTAATTGTGTAATGGATCATCTTTTGGTCAGTGCATGCCCAGTTGTATTTCTATGATTGGGAAAGGGCTACGTTATGTGTATTTTATATGGCATTTAGTCGTTGGGTGAGAGGGTTTGGTTAGATATGGATGATTTTCCAACACCATATTTCCTATCATCATAATAAAAATGCAAAATCAAAGACCAAACAATTTGTCGACAAGCGGAACTGTAGTATACGATATATATGGACTGTTAGGTTGTCATATGATTGTCCACTAGTCATCCCACCCAATAGCATTGGATAATTTGAGTGAATATATATATATATATATATATATATATATATATATATATATATATTCACTCAAATTATCCAATGCTATTGGGTGGGATGACTAGTGGACAATCATATGACAACCTAACAGTCCATATATATCGTATACTACAGTTCCGCTTGTCGACAAATTGTTTGGTCTTTGATTTTCAAAAGTAACAAAAATGACAGTGGTGTAACATCTTGTGTAATTATATTATATATTGTCTTCTGTAATGAACTGAAATCACAGGAGAGTGTATTTTTATAGTTTCTTGAAATTAAATTTAAGAATAGTAGTGTTTATCTAGTCACACCGACTGAAATATCAATTAGAGAAAATGTACTTATTAGATAAAATAAAATAAAAAAGGAAACATAGAACAAAATATGGATTATTATCGTAAAGAGCTCTAATTGTGAAGCATATAGTTTACATATAGCGTAATAATGACCAAGCATCAAGGGTATGGTGTTCTTGTGATGTACATGTCAATCTACATTAAGTTTAATTTTTTCATATATCTAGCTTAGTATAAACTGAGAAAATATGTGGCTTACTGGATTTACTATTGATATATAGCTATGAGATTAACCATGATCATCTACAATCTTAACAGGAGGTGTGACCACAATGGTACCATTCCTTCACAAATTTTTTCCGTCCGTGCTGAGGAAGGCATCACAGACCAAACCAAACATTTACTGTGTGTATGATAGTCAGCTTTTGACATCTTTCACATCCTCTCTGTACTTAGCTGGTTTGGCTGCATCGCTTGTGGCGAGCCGTCTCGCCAAGATTATAGGCCGGAGGAACATCATGCTCTTGGGTGGTTCTACCTTTCTCGTTGGCTCTGCTCTAAATGGTGGAGCTGTTAATGTTGCCATGCTTATCTTGGGTCGTATCTTGCTAGGGTTTGGAGTTGGTTTCACTAACCAAGTAAGTCTAACGTAAATTGTATAACACACACAGCAAACAGTAGTTGCATTCTCCATACAATTACTAATAGTGCTTCAATGGACAGTCTGCCCCCATCTACCTCTCCGAAGTCGCACCACCAAAATGGCGCGGAGCCTTCAGCACCGGCTTCCAGTTCTTCATCGGAATCGGCGTCCTGGCCGCCAACTGTATAAACTATGCCACCGCCAAGCACAAACACGGCTGGCGTATCTCCCTTGGCCTTGCCATAGTCCCAGCTGCCATAATGACCTTTGGTGCACTCTTCATTACCGACTCACCCTCAAGCCTAGTCCAACGCAACAAGTACGAGCAAGCAAAGAAAGCCCTGATCAACATCCGAGGAAAAGATACAGACATCGAACCAGAGCTGGCGCTTCTCATTAAAAATAGTGAAATTGCCAAAGCTATAGATGAGGAGCCATTTATGACTATATTTAAGAGACAGTACAGGCCTCAACTTGTGATCGGAATGATTGCCATTCCGTTCTTTCAGCAGGTGACTGGGATCAACATCATTGCATTTTACGCGCCGGTGTTGTTTCAGTCAGTCGGATTCGGAAACGATTCTGCTCTGATTGCGGCGATCATACTTGGAATGGTTAATATCGTTTCGATTCTTGTGTCTACTTACACGGTTGATAGGTACGGGAGGAGATTTTTGTTCATGGAAGGTGGTATCCAAATGTTCATTACTCAGGTATGTTGGCATATCTAAGTTTCATTTCTAATACTTCTAGTCATTTTGAACCAGAATGTATAAATTGGTCGATCTTTTTGTGCATATATAGGTTGGGGTGGCTATTGTTTTAGCAATTACAACAGGTACTGACGGCACCAAGCATATTTCAAAGGGATATGCCATACTAGTCCTAGTGTTGATGTGTTTATATGCTGCCGGTTTTGGTTGGTCATGGGGACCTTTGAACTGGCTCATACCAAGTGAGATATTCCCCATGAAGATCCGATCCACAGGCCAGAGCATGGGGCTTGCTATGAACTTTGCAACCACATTTGTGTTGTCGCAAACCTTCTTGTCAATGTTGTGTCATTTCAAATATGGCACATTCCTATTCTATGGAGCTTGGATATTCGCCATGACCATTTTTATTGCACTTTTCTTGCCGGAAACTAAAGGAATACCACTGGACTCGGTGCATACAGTGTGGGAGAAGCACTGGTATTGGCGTCGGTTTGTTCAGAGTAGTAAACCGGAGGACACTATCAATCATGAATATTAATGCTGCGTTTCCAGATCCACTGCTAGTTCCACTGCCTTATTTGTCACCTCATTGGTGATTAAAATCGGTGACTACTCCAGAAGTACGGCAATCCGGCTATAAGATTTACATTAATTCTCAAGTAAGTTGTATATTGATCGATGTAGCAACTATATTATTACAATCGTGGATATGATGTGGACAAGGTTTTACTGTGAGATAGTGCATTTGAGTTAGTAGTTAAATTTCAAATCCATTTAAGATTGACATCAAATTTTCACTCATTAGATAATATCAGAAGTGTTTGCACCTAAATATAGCAATTTTTTAATATTCCTAAATTAGTTTAGAAGGGTCCGCCGATGTAAGAGACATTCGACCGAAATAAGGGTGCATTTTGCTCAACCAAAATGGTCACCTTACGTCTTACGAACTAGCTAGGCATTGGGAAAATGGCCCATGGTGTCGTCTATTTGGACAATTTGAGTGGAAATAGACAGATAAGCGATCAGGCCGAAAAAGTGAGGTGGGTTACGTACATTGTAGTATTTCTAAGTACGTACTAAGATGATCAAAGAGTTGAGGATCTATGATTTGAGCATGAGGTGGGTTTCATATTAAGGGGTCCAAGCCCAAGCTATTTCTGTCAGTGTTGAGGTGTAACCAAGATGTTCTAGATGATCCAAAGTGTGCATGATTTCAAAATAATAATTCAAGGGACGAGTGTCATTTGGACTTTACAATTATTTCAGAAGGGTACCCAGTACCCAACAACTATCTATGTAGACTCAGCAACATAATTTTTGTCCTAATTTTTCCATTTTGCCTCTTATTTAAAAGAAGTTGAGGAAGTCGAAACTTTCTTTCGCGAACATCCAGATTTCCTCCTAATCTCCTATATTTAATAATTTCAATCAAGACAGTGATGATATTATCAATTAATTAATAGAAATTTCTCTATCTTCTTAGAGAACCACGTCACCCACGACATGCGGTTCTTCTATTTTATAAGAATTAAACACGTAAGCTCTAATTCTCTAAACAATAAAATATATATTTTTAGTTGTTATTAAGATAGAGCCGATATTAGGTCTTTATAGTTTCCATCTTCATCTTCCCAATTCAGTGATACTTCATCATCAATACACAATATCATCTCCATGTCCATGATCTCCAACGTAATATGTAAATTTAACAAATTTAAGTTTCAAAGATGAAATCTTGAGCAATTTTCATGATTCAACAGGTGAATTTATAAAATGAATTACCAAATCAACAAATATACAACTGGAACTAGAATTTCAGAAGTTATTAGAATCTACATTGATCATCATTTCGAGAACATAATTGATCTGACCATGAGTTAACGCTATCTATGGAACACACCATCTGTCGTAGGTTTTTTTTTTAGGTGTTTTGTCGTTAGAAAACATGAATAAATGAAAATTGAGAGAGAGAGAGAGAGAGAGAGAGAGAGAGAGAGAGAGAGAGAGAGAGAGAGAGAGAGAGACTTTCAGAGAGAGACAAGAAAGATTGATCGGGACACCCATACAGCCTCTTCCCCTGGTTTCAGGTGGAAGCCGAAATTGGGTTTCTGAGCAGCTGATGTAGCCGTGTAGATGATGGTGGCTGAAGATGTAAAATTGTCCAAGAGCAAAGACAAATGCTTGTGTCGATGTAGCATTAAAGGATGCACAGCAACAAGACAACAACCTTGATTTTTTTTTTTTTATCTTCTTCCATTTTTGTTTGACATGAGTGATTATATGTGTCTTGGTTCAATTGAGATTCTTCTGCTAATTTGTTATTGGTAGTGTGTTCTAAATGTTTAATACTTCGATTCATTCGATTTCAGCAGACCATGTCCGAATGGAAAAGCTTTTCGACCAAAAAAAAAGAATGGAAAAGCTGATTGTATTATTTATTTTTAACGAGTTTACTTGTCTAATTCCTTTTGAAAAAAAAAAATATCATACAAGTAACAAATATCAAAAAATCTGAAATGTTAACCTGTGCACTTGTAGCATAGTTGGTTAGGTCCTTCTGGTCTCATCCATCCCAGTTCTAGGCCCATGGCCTCCTCTTTTTTTTCATTTTTTTTTCAGTGTTTTTCTTTATCATCCCTTTTTTTCCTATTTATTTTTTTTCTGCATTTTCCTCCTTTTTTTTTTGGTCTTTTTCTTTTTCACCCCTTATTTTCCTCTTTTTTTTGTGTGCGTTTTTCTTCTAAGAACTTTAGAAATATGTTATGTCTTGTACTTCAATGAAAGATTATAAGTTTTAATATTGGTTTATGTATACGTTCGGGATCAAAATTTTGTATATAAGGCAAAAATTAAAAAATAAGGTCACGTTTAAGATTTCGCATAAATCCTCATATTACACAGGACCGGCCCTAGCCGGCAAGCGAGAGAACAAACACTGAATTGCTAATGAGTGATGGAATTGATGCAAAGGAGACTGGAGACCGATCCCTAATTACATTCTGGTGGTATTCAACGTACATCTAGACAACTACATTTTTAAAATACTATAAATAGAAGAAAAAAAATTCCAAAATTACAGGGAGGGCTTGAGTCCTCCCCAAGCAGTATGTGGATCCGCCAGTCATCAAGCACATATACTATGGTCTTCAATTCTGAACCTATATTCTCAATTGAATCATTATTTGGTAACCAACTGATTAAACTCTTGATACTTCTTCTCATACATTATAGCTTTTGAAATTGAACTCTCATAGACAATCAAACTCGCTAGTCATGCACTTCTTTCGATCCATTTCCTGCTTATAAATGCAAGCACACATATACAGCTTTTCGTTAACCTTATGATGCCCACGAGCTACACTATATAGTTCTATGCATGCACTCAACGGCTAACAGATTCTCCTTTAATTATTTCTATCCAGAAACGACCGACAGTGATCAATCTTCATCACAGGCTGCTTTCTTGCCTAAGATCTTGTCACCCCCTACCTCCTTTATTTCATATCGAAGCCTTTAATATGATAATCACGCTTACGTGCATCACAATCATAACGATTCAAGAACATGCATGCCCTTCCTTCGATTCTCAACAGTGTTATATATATCATGGAAAATGATTCTAGGCCTTATTAAGGCCTAAGATTTTAGGCCTCAAATCTATGTGGCATGCCAAATCATTTAGACACATCACATATTAAAAATCTTATGTCATGTAATACTTAAGTATAAAGACCATCTTACCATTTGGTTTATTTCAAACAATGACTCTAATAAAACTATTTTAGCTTTCTTTCTTCTAAATATCAAATTAAATATAAAAAATATAACATCAAAATAACATTATATTATATATTTATAATACATGTATATTATATAAATAATTTGTATGTAAATATTTAGAGAAATTATTTGCATATAAATTATTTTTTAGACGAATTATAGAAAATTTTGATGAATTATATCTGAATTATCTTATATTAATGTTTTCTTTTTGATGTATTATAATTGCTTTTTGAACGAAGTAGGGTTAGGGTTAGAGTTTATTTGACAAAACTAATTATTATTTAAAAATAGTTAATTAATCTTCATATTGATGTAAGAAACATTCCTTATATTATACATAATTAGTGGTTGCTATTAATATGTAATATTTGTTTCCATTACCTAATAACTTACATTAATATCATTGATTCACCCCTTAAAATGTAAAAGGAAATAGAAATGGTAAAATTGGTAATACAATGTTTTGATTTGACAAGATATATTATGTGGAATTGAAAATATTTTTATTTACTTACATGGCATGACACATAGGATTAAGGCCATAAATTTTAGGCTTTATTAAGGCCCTCTAGCACTACCCATATATCATTCACGCACCACCTTCCATATATGTAAATTCTACCTGACCCCTAAATCACTAGTCCGAAGTTCCGAACTATGTAGTCGTCGTTGTCATTTCAAAATCAAAATGAAAATAGGTAGAACACCTGAATTATCAGTAATTTTGATTCAAAGCTTAAAATTTCAAATACATTGAAATTCAATAAGCTAGCTCGCATCAAAACTAAAGACTAGTTAGCGTAGATTTTGATGCATTATTTGGTAATTAGGTGGTGCGGTTGTTAAACATTGTAGTCAAATATTAATGTAGAAGCAAATGTGCGAGTTTAGGCTTCGAAAGCTTTGTTGCAATATTATCCGCAATATATATATATATATATTTATATATGTAAATTGTCTGTCCAAAACTCTATCTTTGCTGCAGTTTTGCTGGATTGTCCTGCAAGTACGTACAGAAGAAATAAGTGCAGCTGATCGATCGAGCAGTGGATCGAGATGAACAATTTTAAGAGAGATTTATGAACATATAAGGGGGTAGCTTCTGACAGATCGTAGTTATATGGGGGAAGTAGTGTGATTGAAACCTTCATGAATATAAATTTCGAGAGAGAGAGAAAGCAGAGAGAGAGGTTGATCAGAAAAACAAGAACATAAATGAAGGGAGGAAGAGGTGGGTTGGGAGCATTTAAACAGAAGGGAAAGGGGTTGCTGGTGATCGAGAGGGGAGCCGGTTTGTTTGTGTGTTTGATCGGTCTTCAATGGTCATCCTAGAGTTCTGCATTTAAGTGAATTCAAGATGAATTTAAGAAGGCAGGTGGATTCATACTTGGAAACCCCCCCCCCCCCCCCCCCCACTCCCCTTCAAAGCCTTCAATACGATTTTAATTGGGTCCCCTTTTTAGTTTCATCATCTATACTTCTTTCTCTCTATCTTATTAGCTAGGTTTTCTTTCTTCTTTTATAAGAAAAAAAGAAGAAGAAGGTTTCTAATGAAGGTTTCTACTTAACCTTCTAACCTGTTTGAGATAATCATGTACATAACTGATGAAGTGAAATTAGGGAATGCCTCGTCTAGTGGAGAGGAACTAGTTTATATTAGAAGAGTGATAAAATAAAATAAAATTTATAAGTGGGTGAATCATACTTAATTTTACTGAGATGTAATTTTTTTGTAATTACAACCCAACATCATATGAGTGGTTAAGTTTGTTGGAAATAAAGTGGACTTAAACACAGTCTGTTATATTCATGTTAATTGTTTAAGACTTTATCTTGGATAACAAGAAACGATATATATTATATTATGATTCATATAAGATTTCCGAGTTGTATATCGGTTAGAAATCTAGAAGGTTCATAGTACAAAACCTGATGTACAAGGAATTAGTATTGTGGAAGGAAAGATTTTCATGTTATTTACATTGTTCAATTAGGATTTGGTTACGAGATCAAGTCTTATTTTGATCACTATATGTAGGAGGTCTGAGTCCCTGTGTCCTTCACCGAATTGCATCTATTAGCTTCCCATTGTGCTAAGCATCTAGGTTCAGTGACATAGAAGACCAACCTTCATCCTTCACCGATTTATTACGTGTGCAGCAAGTATTCCTCAAGATCAACAATGGTGGCTTCATCGAAGACTGCAGCTAAGTCCGACTGGAGGAGCAACGAAGGTATTATGCTTCATACTTAATTTAGTGTTCTTATTTTGATGTATTTGTGATATTATTGTAGACGATCCTATATTACATATTTTAATATGGTATCAGAGCATATGGTTTTCTACAAAATCACAAATCGCAAATTGGTTTATTCATACAAGAACAGGTTTTTTTTGGGATTAATTTTTCTTAAAAAAAACCAAAATTAATTAATCAATTTTAAGTATGATTTTTGAAAAAAGAAAAAAAAAGAAAAGGCCTTTAACCCGTTTTATCCGAGCCCAAACCCGGCCCACTTCATAAAATAAAACCCGACTATCTGTTATGAACATAAAAGATTGATCGAGTTCTTCATTCTGGGTTTTCTGGGTTGGAAGAGGGAAAAGGGATTTGGTTCTCCCTGCTGCAGCTCTGGGCTTTAAAGGTCTGTGTTTTCCGCATTAATTTTCGTATTCATGCTTTTAAATTGGTGCTGTGCTGAAACAGAGGCAAAGGTAAGTTCTCTAAAGCTCAAACTTGTCAATTTCGATTCTTGCATCTATGGGAATGTTCATATGGAGAAGTGCTGGTTCATGAATTCGTTGTCTCTGATGCATGTATTGTTTGAAATTGACGTGTGTTGTAGTGGAGGAGGGCGGTAGATTTACTCTTGTTTCTGATATGATATTGTGTATACAACATGTTTGGATTGAATATATCTCCCCAAATTTTGTTTTCGAAATCTAAGACATGAACATGATATCTACTGGTGTTTTGATTACTGTTTTGGTTTATGTCTTACACAAAGTATGCTTAAATCAAGTTAACAGGTTTAGAAAATCTTAAAGAAAAATACCAAATTGTGCAGTGTTATAAAGTTTTGTTTTTTCTGGCTTCCAAAGAAGTAATCGAGCATGATTTTGTGATATATGCAGTGGTATGTGTGTGTGCAGGAACTGTTTTAGATTTTTTGAAAACTTTTCCTAGTCTATAGACTTGGACTGCTTTCATCAAATACCTTGTTTCTGTTGCATATGGCATATCAGTTCAGTTTTCTTCATAAAAATTATATGTCACAAAGGCATTGATTTTGTTGTTTTATTCACATGGGATATATGTATATATATATGTATGCAGTATGACATTATGAAAGTATGAATTTTTTGTTTGGTTTGATGACTGTGTTTGTGTGTTTTTGCTATGCTTAAAACCTTGATAAAAGACAGTTAAAACAACATAGGAAAAACGCTTACAAAATTTTATTTTAATTTTCTTAGGCAATTTTGCTTCTATTGGAGAAGTTGTGGAGCTGAATGGGAACAACTATAGGAAGTGGAGGGATGATGTAGAGTTTTACATGGGAATGCACCAAAACATAGATTACTGCCTCCTCAAACCCAAACCTGTAGGCACCGAAGAAGAAAACAACATGGATGCTGACAGTTCGTGGCATTATTATGAGTGGTTTAGCACCAATAGAATGGCTAAGAATGTGATAAGGAGAACTATGTCTGAGGTTGTTAGGGGATCGATAGAGGAACCTGAGGATGCTATAGACTTTATGGCTAATATTGCTGAGAAATATGAGGAAAGTGAAAAGGCTGAAGCAGCTAGGCTCCATAAAGAATTCCATGAACTGAAATATGATGGGAATGGGAGTGTTAGGGAGCACATAATGCATAAGGTTCAGCTGAATGGGAAACTCAGAGATTTAAAGATGGGAGTTGCAGATGCACAGCTTGTACATGATGCACTTTGGTCACTTCCATCAACCTTCAGCCAACTGAGATCTACCTATAATGCTCTAGAGGTCAAGTGGACTATTAATAAGTTAATTTCAGTGTGTGTGGATGAGGAAAATACTATCCGAGGAGAAGCTGAACCATCAACTGCAGTTAATCTGGTGGAGAAGCCTAAGTGGAAGAAGAAGAATAAGAACAAGGTTAAGCAGACCACCAATTTTAAGGTATCCAGCAAACCTGCAGATTCTAAGGGTGACAAGTCCTCTAAAGTTAGGTGTTACTTCTGTAAAAAGATGGGACACGTTAAGAAGGATTGCCCTGGTTTTAAGGCATGGATGATAAAAAAAGGTGACTGTTTTCCTAACTCTGTTTTTTCTTTAGAAGTTAATTTCCTAAATGTTAGTTCACACACTTATTGGCTAGATTCAGGCTCACCAATACATATTACCACTTCATTACAGGGTATAATAAGGAGGAGAGCTCCAAGGACAAGTGAGCAGAATGTCTGCGTTGGAAATGGTCAAAGAGTAGCAGTGAAGGCCATAGGATGCTTAAGAATTGATTTAGGACAAGGAAATTTTTTAGTTCTCGAGAATGTCTTTTACATTCCCTCACTTAAGAGGAATTTGATTTCTGTAGGCCTTTTGGTTGACATTGGTTGTAGTCTTGTTATTGATTTTAGTGGAATAAAACTTTTTCAGAATTCAGCTTATATTGGTTCTGGTTCTTTTTCAAATAAATACCTTATGCTTGATTGTTCTACTGTTAAGAATGAGATTCATCTACTTGAAAATAATTCAAGAACTTGCACTGATAATCAAGTTGCTGGTGTTAAACGAGTTTTATTTAATAACAAATCTGCAAATCTTTGGCATAAAAGACTTGGCAATATATCTAAAAACAGACTTAAAAGACTTGAGAAATCAAATGTACTGCCTCCACTGTGTTATGATGATTTGAATGATTGTGTGGAGTGTTTTAAAGGGAAATTAACAAAGACCAGAAAACTTACAGCTGCTAGAAGTGGAAAACTTTTAGAATTAATACACACTGATATTTGTGGACCTTTTCAGCATAAGACCAATTGTGGAAATTTTTATTTCATTACATTCATAGATGACTATTCGAGGTACTGCTATATTTTCCTACTTTCAGAAAAGTCTCAAGCTTTGCAAGCATTCAAAATTTATAAGTCTGAAGTTGAACTGCAATTAGAGACTAAGATTAAGACTGTTAGATCAGATAGAGGTGGAGAATTTTATGGGAGGTATACTGAAGCAGGCCAGCAAAAGGGACCATTTGCAATGTTTCTGCAAGAACATGGCATACAAGCTAAGTATACCACCCCCTATAGTCCAACTCAAAATGGTGTAGCAGAAAGGAAAAATAGAACCTTGTTAAATATGGTTAGATCTATGATGTGCACTACAGATTTGCCTTTATTTTTGTGGGGTGAAGCACTTAAGACAGCAAATTATCTTTGCAATAGGTCACCCTCAAAAGCTGTAGAAAAGACACCATATGAATTATGGTGTGGCAAACAGCCGAGCTTGCATCATCTTCATGTTTGGGGATGCAAAGCTGAAGCAAAAATTCCAGATCAATTAAGAGAAAAATTGGATCCCAAAACAGTTAGCTGTAGGTTTATAGGTTATTGTGAAAAATCCAAAGGCTATAGATTTTATGCACCTCATAATTCAACTAGAATTATAGAAACCAGTAATGCAAAATTTCTGGATGAAGCTTACAGTACATCAAATTTCAGAGATCTATCTTCAAAATTTGTTGAACTAGTTGAACCTGATGCTACAGTTAATAGAATGCCTTTAAATACAGACACTACCATGACTGATGTTTTTGTTCAAAATCAAAATAACAATAATAATGCAGTAGCTGAGTTTCCTGAACCTCAAAATAATGTTGCTGAAGAAATTCAGCAACCTGTAGCGCAACCTATGCAGCCTGAACCTCAAAATTTAGGTCCTCAGAATTCCCAGCCTCAAAATTTAGGGCAACCTCAAAACATAGAGCAACCTCCATTAAGAAGATCAGAAAGGCCTAGAAAACCAGTTTATGGAGAAAATAGTGATTACTATGTTTATCTCCAAGAACATGATGAACTTGTAGAACTGGATGATCCAATGAGTTTTAAACAAGCTCAGGATTCAAATGAAGTTGAAAAATGGGATGCAGCTATGCAGGAAGAATTAGATTCTATGCATAAGAACCGAGTATGGGATTTAGTGAAACCAGACCCTAACCATAAGCCAATTGGTTGTAAATGGGTGTATAAGACAAAAAGAGATGCTGAAGGCAACATAGAGAGACATAAAGCTAGGCTGGTAGCTAAGGGTTTTACACAAAAAGAAGGCATCGATTTTAATGAAACTTTTTCTCCTGTGTCCACTAAAGATTCATTCAGAATTATAATGGCACTAGTGGCACATTATGATATGGAAGTTCATCAAATGGATGTAAAAACTGCATTTTTAAATGGAGAATTAGAAGAAATTATATACATGAAACAGCCTGAAGGTTTTGTGCAAACTGGTAAAGAAGAATATGTATGCAAATTTAAGAAATCAATCTATGGTTTAAAAAAGGCCTCTAGACAGTGGTACAAAAAATTTGATTTAGTTATCACTTCTTCTGGTTTTACAGAAAACATAGTTGATGAATGTGTATACCTTAAGAGTACAAATGAAGGATTTATTTTTCTGATTTTGTATGTTGATGATATTCTTTTAGCTAGCAGCAGTGTCAAATTACTAAATGAGACTAAGGACTTTCTCTCGAGTAATTTTGATATGAAGGATTTAGGTGAAGCCTCTTTTGTTTTAGGAATTGAAATTAAGAGAGACAGAAAAATTAGGGTTTTAGGCTTATCTCAACAGAGCTACATTCAGAAAGTTCTCAAGAGATTTCATATGGAAACTTGTAACACAAGTGATGCTCCAATGTCAAAAGGTGACAAACTGTCCAAAATTTCTAAAAATGGGGGGAAGATGTCTCCTATGGAAAGCAAACCTTATGCACAGCTTATTGGTAGCCTTATGTATGCACAGGTTTGCACTAGAGCAGATTTAGCATTTTCAGTTGGAATTTTGTCTAGGTCTCAATCTGCACCTACTCAGGAACATTGGGTTGCAGGGAAAAAGGTTCTTAGATATTTACAGAAAACCAAATCTCACATGTTAGTTTACACGAAAGTTGATAAGCTTGAACTAGTTGGTTATACATATTCGGATTTTGCTGGTAATTTTCCAAAGTCAAATAAATCCACCTCAGGTTATGTTTTCATGTTAGCCGGAGGTGCTGTGTCTTGGAAAACTGAAAAACAAAAATTAATTTCGACATCCACCATGCAGGCTGAATATGTTGTTGTATATTCAGGGGTTTGTCATGGACTATGGATTAGGAATTTTCTCATGTACACTAAGGTTTTAGGCCGTTTAGTTTCTGGTCCATTGAAAATGTATTGTGACAATGAGGCTGCAGTATTTTTCAGTAAAAACAGCAAAAGATCAAATAGTTCAAAGCACATTGCCTTAAAATATTATAGTGTGAGACAACAGGTTAAGTATGGTGAGGTTGAGGTCTTAAATATAGACACTGACTCACAACTAGCAGATCCATTTACTAAAGCACTTTCCATCTCAAGTTTTCAGAAGCATATTGAGAATATGGGAATTCTTTCAAATTTGAATTCTTAGGTTCAGTGGGAGCCGAATTTATTTTATCTGATCTAAAGTATATATTTTCAGAAGATTTTTGTATTAGGCAGTTTTTCCAGATGTAATTTCAATTCAACAGATTCTTGTACTCTATTTTATTGATCAATAAAGTCTCGAGGTATTTTCAGATACAAGAATTCATTGTGTTGTTCAGAAATTTCTAGTTGTGTTGTTATTTTTATAAAACAGATTTTATTGTTTATACTTATAGTCATAATGTCATTCAGTTCATGCATTTTACCATTTTCAGTCCAGCACTGGTAAAATGTTTACTGCAGGTTTTTATTCAGTTCATAAAAACATTAATTTGGACTGTGAATTTTTGACACCTCAGGGAGATATACAAGTCAAAATTTATTCACCCTTTCACTCGTTAGCTTATGTGATTGCAGTGATTGTTGTTTTGTGATCTTTAGCTGAGAGGATTATTTGTTATCCTTAAGGTTCTTGATTCAGCAACAGTAGCTGTAAATTGACCAAGCTGGATGAACCAAGAATTTTCTTTTGTTTCAAAATTGTGCAACTTCAGTTGTTATCCTTCATTAATTAATTCAGTAACATGTTTCAGACAGTGTTAGTCCAAGTGGGAGATTGTTGGAAATAAAGTGGACTTAAACACAGTCTGTTATATTCATGTTAATTGTTTAAGACTTTATCTTGGATAACAAGAAACGATAGATATTATATTATGATTCATATAAGATTTCCGAGTTGTATATCGGTTAGAAATCTAGAAGGTTCATAGTACAAAACCTGATGTACAAGGAATTAGTATTGTGGAATGAAAGATCTTCATGTTATTTACATTGTTCAATTAGGATTTGGTTATGGGATCAAGTCTTATTTTGATCACTATATATAGGAGGTCTGAGTCCCTGTGTCCTTCACCGAATTGCATCTATTAGCTTCCCATTGTGCTAAGCATCTAGGTTTAGTGACATAGAAGACCAACCTTCATCCTTCACCGATTTATTACGTGTGCAGCAAGTATTCCTCAAGATCAACAATGGTGGCTTCATCGAAGACTGCAGCTAAGTCCGACTGGAGGAGCAACGAAGGTATTATGCTTCATACTTAATTTAGTGTTCTTGTTTTGATGTATTTGTGATATTATTGTAGACGATCCTATATTACATATTTTAATAAAGTTGAGACAGTGTTAGTACAATGATAGTCCACATGCCACGCTTGTCGGCGTTCAACGTCGTCTTCTCTTTCTTGGTATACACTAAAAAAGGATTACTCAATGATAAGCAGGTCAATAGACTTGCATAAGAAGTTACTCTATCAGATATAAGCTAGCTTCTACCTGAAAATGCATAATATATATACTGCGACAAAAAGCTAGCTGCTGGTTCTATTGCAAAACTTATAGAGTACTCTTAACACTACTCTTGCGTACTTACATTACTGTTAGAAACATAATTACTGAATATGTTCAATTCTAGCTTTTACTTGCTTCACACCAGAACCTAGAGTTCTTTAATCCCAACTCAAAACCAGACTTAGCCCGAAAACAGCATAGTTTTCCACATACACACAAATCTACATCCGAAAAAATCAACAGAAGATCAAATATTTGGTAGCTAACTTATACAACATTACCCTCACTTTAGAAAACCCATTTTTGTTGTGCCCTAAATCTTTTAGTCTTTTTAACTAGCTAGTAGCAATAAACAGGCCTGGTATTTATGTCATTAGCTGTCTAGTCTATTTAGGGCTCCTCTCCAATTTATATATGCATGGTTCGTGACATTTTGGTTAACTCTACACCTCTTCAAGTCTATGCCATCCCTCACGCCCATGCTAGATCTTTTTCCCAAAAATAGGAACTTCACCCCCTGAAAACTTGCAGATTTTCTTCTGATGCTTGCAATCCAATTGTGAGCCAAACTGGTATTTAGTATTTACTTCTCGATATCACATGATTCACCTTAACGGATCGATGAACTTCAAAAGTTCAAAGAGCAGAAGAGAAAAGCAAAAAACACAGACACCAATTGAATCGAGCTACCACACTAAGGACTAAGGACTGGTGAAATCAATGAAACTATGTGATATAAATCTTATATATAGTTTTATTTTTTATCATTCAAAAATATTTAAGGACAGAACTAGGGCACAGAACTATTAGGTACTTGTTCTCTTAATTTGGGATTCAACTGTCTACCCCCCCCCCCCCCCCCCCCCCCCCCAAAAGAGAAGTTGAACCAATAAAATCTCCTCTTTAATAAGGTAGAGGTACTACCACACTAAGGACTAAGGACTGGTGAAATCAATGAATCTTCCATGCATGAGTTTATATCTAACTCATTAAGTTGGTGAAATGCTTAATGGATATTGATTATTATGAATGATTCAACTATCCCTAATATGATTTTATGGTAGTTTCACAGTAATATTCCTGAGCAGGTTGTGGAGACAAAGATAAATATTTTATTTTATTTTATTTAAGAGTAAGATAACAAGTCATTTCAGTTACGTTAGTAAGTTAGTAACACATCCATTTGCTGACCACAAAACTGATGAGAGTTGAGACTCGAACTCTTAATATTAGGGTTCCATACTATGCAGCTGGTGAGTGAGATAATAAGTTAGTAACACATTCATCTGCTGGCCACAAAACTTGTGAGAGTTGAGACTCGAATTCTTAATATGGGGGTTCCATACTAAGCAGCTAGCTCGACCACCTTTACCACATCAGGTGGTTTGAAAGTTGAAGATAAAAATGTTTGGTTCATCTAAATCGTAATTAGTACATTTCGGAACAATTTAGAATTTAGACTCGATCATTTTAGTGCTTTTAGCTACACCTTTCTGCAAGTATCCTAAACCAGCTCTCCTGTGCATCTCAGCAAATGTTGAATTCATCACATCACATTACAAGTCAAAACAATATATATGTCATTTTAGACATAAATCCAACGTACAAATATACCAAAAGATACAAGAACTAACAGATGCATTTGATTATCTGTTGGTCCAAGAATGAAAGAGGACTTGATCAAGGGAGCAAATGGATAATTATGGGGCTTGAGTTGCAGGATAGATATGCTTCAACGTCAAGAAAACCTACAAATTTATTAAGAAAAACAAGGACAGATATGGTTGAATAAATAGCCGATGGTGTTGAGAGCCTTAAAAGCAAAGTTAATTAGCTGCAGACGCTAAATATTCATTCATGGATCGATGGCTCTCATCAAATCGAATGTGGTTATTTATTGCTGCTGATAGAGGGTGTTGGGAGCTTTAAAAGTTTTGTTGTTCTTTGAGTAAACCCAATTGTGGGAAGTTGGAGTTATTGTCTATGCGTACATATATTTAAGATGATCCATTTACACATTCAATTCCAAGACCTTCCCTTACTTCTTCTTCAACTGTATACAGACTCGACTCATTTATTTCACACACCCTCTTCAGTTCAACACCTCCTTCCCCATCTCACCGCCTATCGTCATAATAAGTACCCATTTCACTTGGCACTTGGTGTGTACCTTCTCCTTCTCCGACTTTTAACTAATCAATCCAGCGCGAATCGATCTCTTCTTGGATACATGTTGCTTGGCTTTACTTAGTAGCTTGATCACTTCTTAAAAATACTCAACTCGATCACTAGTTTTGCTCATTCATTAATGATGCACCACTACTACTCGTATAGCATAATCGATCATTTAACAGATAAACATTTGAGATTTAGGGTTTATGCGGAAATGATGGCTTTGATTCATGATCAGTTCAAAAACAGTTGTATGAAAATGAAATAGCTATAAACATACGCACGAGAAATATCGGTAGCAGAAGGAGAAACAGAAAATCTGGAGTCAAATAAATTGGGTTGAGGTTGTAATAGTAATGAGTCACTTAAATTTCTAGGACACGTACAGAGTCCATGGAGCCCAGGCCAAATTCACTGCAAAGATTGTATAGTTGGCTGAATTCACTGCAAAGATTGTAGGGGTGGCTGAGTTGGGTGGCATCAGGATCGGGGGGGGGGGGGGGGGGGGGGGGGGGGGGAGTGATGGGTATGTATTAGACAAAGAAATTGGTTAGGATTTCACATATTAGGCTTTAATATTACACAAGAGCTACCTGCTTAATTCGCTTCTCGATCAAACTCTTCTGAACACACAGAGATAGAAAATGGAGAAGAGAAAGAGAGAATAAGTTTAGCCAACTTGGATTGCACGTCATGCATGGGTAGGCCAGGTTTGTTTTAGTTGTACCATCAAATAAAGTTTGCCCCTATTAGATTCTCCCTTCGGTTATGACCAAACTCAAATATTTATCACCACTCTTCAGCCTATATAAACACCCCTTTCAAAGTAACACAACTCTCTCTCTGAAACACCAAGAGTGCAAGACTATAGTTATCTCTGAGTTCTGAAGCTAGCTCCTCTCCTCTCTTTTCTCTTTCTATCTAGCTATGGTGTCTTTTCAAGCTCAGCCCCTTTCACCAAACCAGAAGAGATCAATCACAGACGACTCTGAGAATTCATGCAAGAAGAGAAAGTGGGATGACCCTTTTCCTTTTTTGGAACTCGACAAGCGTTCAAAACCAGCAGCTGATCAGAACAGACCAAAGTCCTTCTTTGATGTTGAGCTCCACCTGGAGACTCCATTGCCTTTGGAGTGTGATGCAGGAGCTATGCTTGGAGATGAACCAAGAGCCAAGAGGAATGTACAGGCGCAAGAATATCTTAAGGACTATGTTTGGTCCAAGAGATGATTCCTTATTATATTATGTTTTGATTATTTACCTATTAAGTGGTGGGCTTACTTCCTTTTAAAGACTAGGTTTTGTTCTCTATTTAAGGAGATGTATTGGCTCTTGTAAGGGGTCTTTGGATCATTCATATATTATAAGTATTGGCAGCCGCCAGAGCATCATTATCTTCTTCTCTTGTTGTCTTGTGCGTTTTAGTCCAGAGAAACTTTGAGTTGTTGTGGACCGCTGATCTGCATCAGTTGGTATCAGAGCCAATGGCTCATAACAGGCGTGTTGGTTTCGCAGTGGGGCGTCGTCACAACCGCAACAATGACATGGAAGAGATTAGAGGATTGATGCAGGAACTCAATGATCGCGTTGCTCGCTTCGAGACCCGAGGCCGGGGTGGTGAGGGCTCTGATGAAGAGGAGGACGTGAACCCTTTTCATGGTCGCGCTCTGTTGAGGGAGCCACGTGGAGAGGGACAAGGTAACCGATATTTTGACATGAAGGTTGAGATTCCTGAGTTTGAAGGTAGGAATCGATCAGATGAGTTTGTTGATTGGCTCAATTCTGTTGAGCGTATCTTTGATTTCAAAGAGGTACCAGAGAACAAGAAAGTCAAGGCTGTGGCTATCAAACTAACAAAATTTGCATCAGCCTGGTGGGAACAGCTAAAAGTTCGACGAGAGCGGTTGGGAAAACCGAAGATTACTTCTTGGGAGAAAATGAAGAAAGAGATGAGGAAAAGGTTCTTACCAGATAATTACATACAGAACAATTATTTGAAGTTGCATAGCCTACGCCAAGGAGCTCGGTCAATTGATGAATTTACTGAGGAATTTGACCTCCTAACAATCAGAAGTGGTGTGACTGAGGACGAAGAACACACGATAGCCCGCTACCTCGGGGGACTACGGCCTGAGATTCGTGATGTGGTTGTACTGCAACCTTATTGGAGCTATAATGATGTGTACAAACTAGCTATCCAAGTTGAGAAACAACAGAGGCAACGCCAAAGGCGAGCTGTAAATGAGGAGAAGGGAAGTAAAATGGGTGGTAAGCTTACAAATGATGTAGAGAAGCAGAGGTTTCAATCCAATGAGCCTCAAAGACACCCCAATCCAAGTGGAAGGAAAAAGGTTGTGAAGTGTTTCAAGTGCTCAGGTATTGGCCATATTCAATCCGAGTGCCCTAACCGAAGGGTTGTTAATCTCATTGAAGAATTTGGAGAGGCCTCTGATGAGTTAAAAGAAGACCCTCCTATCTATGACAATTACAACGATCATGAAGACGATGAAATTACGTGGAGTGACCAAGGAGAAGCATTAGTCATACAACGAGCAATGAGTGCTTCTAAAGTAGAGGAAGATCCTGAGTGGTTACGACATAATATTTTCCACACAAGGTGTACTTCAAATGGGAAAATATGTGACCTCATCATCGATAGCGGGAGTTGTGAAAATGTGGTGGCTCAAGAAATGGTAGACAAACTTAATTTGAAGACGGAGAGGAGGCCTACATCCTACAACTGGCTTGGTTCAAAAAGGGGAATGAGGTAACTGTCAATCGGCGTTGCTTAGTGACATTTTCCATTGGTAAACATTACAATGATTCTCAATGGTGTGATGTGGTGCCGATGGATGCTTGTCATTTACTATTGGGCCGTCCGTGGCAATATGATCGGAAGGCAGTTCATGATGGATATAAAAACACTTACACTTTTCATAAAGAGGGTGTCAAGGTGATTCTAGGTCCTTCGAAGTTGGGGAGCACTCCTAAGCCTACAAAAAAAGATGGGGGAAATAACTATTTGTCTATGGCTGAGTTTCTAGAAGAAGTGAAAGCTGGAGAAGATGTGTATATGCTTATGGTGAAAGAGATAGATTCTGAAATGACTCTCCCTTCTCAACTTAAGCCTTTGTTAGGGGAATTTAGTGATGTTATCCTAGATGAACTTCCTACAGGGCTACCTCCCATGAGGGATATACAACACCATATAGATCTTGTCCCGGGTTCAAGCTTGCCAAACATACCGCATTATCGTATGAGTCCGCAAGAGCATGAGGAGCTTAATAGACAAGTCACTGAGTTGTTAAATAAGGGTGTGATTCGTGAGAGTATGAGTCCTTGCGCTGTTCCAGCTTTGCTAACTCTAAAGAAAGATGGTACTTGGCGGATGTGTGTGGACAGCAGGGCAATTAATAAAATCACAGTGAAATACAGGTTTCCCATTCCTCGTTTGGATGACATGCTGGACCATTTGTCAGGTTCAAGTATATTTTCTAAGATTGATCTTCGAAGTGGGTATCATCAAATTCGAATGCGACCAGGTGATGAATGGAAGACAACATTTAAGACACGTGATGGGTTGTTTGAATGGATGGTGATGCCGTTTGGGTTATCAAATGCACCAAGTACGTTTATGCGACTGATGAACCAGATTTTTCGTCCATATATTGGGAAGTTTGTAGTGGTGTATTTTGATGACATCCTTGTCTTTAGTTGCAATGTTGAGCAACATATGGCGCACTTACGCAAAGTTTTTGAAGTGTTGAGAGAGCAAAAGTTATATGCCAATTTGAAGAAGTGTGAGTTCATGACCAAAAGCTTGATTTTTTTGGGCTACGTCATCTCTTCAGAAGGAGTCAATGTTGACCCAAAGAAGGTTGAAGCAATATTGGAGTGGCCAACACCCATGTCGATCCACGACATTAGAAGCTTTCATGGCTTAGCCTCATTTTATCGCAGGTTCATTCGCAATTTTAGTTCACTTCAGTTACGTTAGTAACACATCCATTTGCTGACCACAAAACTGATGAGAGTTGAGACTCGAACTCTTAATATTGGGGTTCCATACTATGCAGCTGGTGAGTGAGATAATAAGTTAGTAACACATTCATCTGCTGGCCACAAAACTTGTGAGAGTTGAGACTCAAATTCTTAATATGGGTGTTCCATAATAAGCAGCTAGCTCGACCACCTTTACCACATCACGTGGTTTGAAAGTTGAAGATAAAAATGTTTGGTTCATCTAAATCGTAATTAGTACATTTCAGAACAATTTAGAATTTAGACTCGGTCATTTTAGTGCTTTTAGCTACACCTTTCTGCAAGTATCCTAAACCAGCTCTCCTGTGCATCTCAGCAAATGTTGAATTCATCACATCACATTACAAGTCAAAACAATATATATGTCATTTTAGACATAAATCCAACGTACAAATATACCAAAAGATACAAGAACTAACAGATGCATTTGATTATCTGTTGGTCCAAGAATGAAAGAGGAACTTGATCAAGGGAGCAAATGGATAATTATGGGGCTTGAGTTGCAGGATAGATATGCTTCAACGTCAAGAAAACCTAAAAATTTATTAAGAAAAACAAGGACAGATATGGTTGAATAAATAGCCGATGGTGTTGAGAGCCTTAAAAGCAAAGTTAATTAGCTGCAGACGCTAAATATTCATTCATGGATCGATGGCTCTCATCGAATCGAATGTGGTTATTTATTGCTGCTGATAGAGGGTGTTGGGAGCTTTAAAAGTTTTGTTGTTCTTTGAGTAAACCCAATTGTGGGAAGTTGGAGTTATTGTCTATGCGTACATATATTTAAGATGATCCATTTACACATTCAATTCCAAGACCTTCCCTTACTTCTTCTTCAACTGTATACAGACTCGACTCATTTATTTCACACACCCTCTTCAATTCAACACCTCCTTCCCCATCTCACCGCCTATCGTCATAATAAGTACCCATTTCACTTGGCACTTGGTGTGTACCTTCTCCTTCTCCGACTTTTAACTAATCAATCCAGCGCGAATCGATCTCTTCTTGGATACATGTTGCTTGGCTTTACTTAGTAACTTGATCACTTCTTAAAAATACTCAACTCGATCACTAGTTTTGCTCATTCATTAATGATGCACCACTACTACGCGTATAGCATAATCGATCATTTAACAGATAAACATTTGAGATTTAGGGTTTATGCGGAAATGATGGCTTTGATTCATGATCAGTTCAAAAACAGTTGTATGAAAATGAAATAGCTATAAACATACGCACGAGAAAGATCGGTAGCAGAAGGAGAAACAGAAAATCTGGAGTCAAATAAATTGGGTTGAGGTTGTAATAGTAATGAGTCACTTAAATTTCTAGGACACGTACAGAGTCCATGGAGCCCAGGACAAATTCACTGCAAAGATTGTATAGTTGGCTGAGTTGGGTGGCATCAGGATCGGGGGGGGGGGGGGGGGGGGGGGGGGCGGGGGGGGGGGAGTGATGGGTATGTATTAGACAAACAAATTGGTTAGGATTTCACATCTTAGGCTTTAATATTACACAAGAGCTACCTGCTTAATTCGCTTCTCGATCAAACTCTTCTGAACACACAGAGATAGAAAATGGAGAAGAGAAAGAGAGAATAAGCTTAGCCAACTTGGATTGCACGTCATGCATGGGTAGGCCAGGTTTGTTTTAGTTGTACCATCAAATAAAGTTTGCCCCTATTAGATTCTCCCTTCAGTTATGACCAAACTCAAATATTTATCACCACTCTTCAGCCTATATAAACAACCCTTTCAAAGTAACACAACTCTAACTCTCTCTGAAACACCAAGAGTGCAAGACTATAGTTATCTCTGAGTTCTGAAGCTAGCTCCTCTCCTCTCTTTTCTCTTTCTATCTAGCTATGGTGTCTTTTCAAGCTCAGCCCCTTTCACCAAACCAGAAGAGATCAATCACAGACGACTCTGAGAATTCATGCAAGAAGAGAAAGTGGGATGACCCTTTTCCTTTTTTGGAACTCGACAAGCGTTCAAAACCAGCAGCTGATCAGAACAGACCAAAGTCCTTCTTTGATGTTGAGCTCCACCTCGAGACTCCATTGCCTTTGGAGTGGCAACGATGCCTTGATATTCAGGTGTGTAGCTTATTCTCATATTGATCTTCTATTTTCGACTGTGAATTACGACCCTGCGATCTCCTAGTTTCTATCTAACCCTTTCGTCCATCTTTGGGAATCAACAGTCGGGCCAGATACACTTTTACAACACAAGAACACAGATGAAGACTTCAAGGGATCCAAGGAGGAGTACTACCCCTGAGCCACCAAGCACTAATCATCACATGAGCTTAGACCTTGAGCTCAACCTGAGATGCGACTCCCAGCCCCATCATCCAGAGATTTCACCAAACAGCTTCAGGGCACTTTTCAAGAACAACTCATCAAGGCTGGGGCTTGAACATGATCATGACCAAGAGATGGTGGCAACTGTGTGCATGAGGTGCCACATGTTGGTCATGCTGTGCAAGTCTTCACCTGCTTGCCCAAATTGCAAGTATATGCACACACCTGATCAGAGCCTTTCAACCCCATTCAAGCCAATGAGTCAAGGTCACGTAGCTTCATCATGTCCTAGTAAGATCAAAGCAGGCTGGTATTAGTGAATTTAGCAAAAACAAGAAGCCGAGGGCTGATCGATCACCCTTCTAGTAATACAAATTATGTAACACTCTTAATTAATTCTGTTCTTAATATGAGCTAAAAAGGTCTGAGGGACTGAAGGGCTAAACTTAACTAGATAGGGCAGCTAGCGATCACGGTACTCCAAATTGGATAATTTATAATTCCTAACTCATAATTAAGTTTTATGTGAGGGTGAGAAGCTAAAATTGGTGCCGTTGTCGCTACTATATGTATAATGTAAATATGGAAGTGTATTATCCGTTTATATTTGTTTAAATTCGGGTGTCAGTAATCAGGAATTGGCTCTACAATGTCCCTCACTAGATCGGCTTTTCTCAACTTGGTGTTAGATTTCTACATTTATAGCTTATGAGTTTCAGCACACCTTCTCCAAAGCAAAGGCCATGTCTATGGGAGGTCCACAGATATTACAGTCGCAGGTAATCATCATCACATATTCACATTTATATGGTATGATGTCAAAAATGAAGAGTTTCCCCTTTTTCATTTCTGGGGTTAGAACTTAGGATGATGATTCGTAATGGGTCGATCAGTGTCAGCAAAGTACTCATATCACTACTAGAAAATCAAAGCTACACACAGATTTTAATATGTGTGAAATAAGACTATCTCACACGGATTTTAGTGAGAACAAGATATTAATCACGCTACACTCACGAAATGGCTCTCCGTGCTATTTACAGGGGGGCTAATGCTCATTTCACACGAATAAAAAAGTCTGTGTGAAATGTTGTCGTGGGTCCCCTTCCATATCCATTAACATAATTGATCTTGATGTAACACGTACATAGTCCATGTGAACAATTTTTTAACTCACACGAATATCTGTGACAAATACCCTAAATCATTCTCTAACCCATTTATGTGCAGAAGACATTTGACACTGATTTCAGTGTGGAAAAATGATGGGAATTCAAAAAAAATATATTTTATTCTGCAAAATATTTAAGAAATTCATCTGCAATCAATTTTTTTAACTGAACATTTCAACAATACATATTTACAACCCACTGAAGATACAAACAATAATAGTATACTCGAATGAAATTATAAAAGCTGTAAAGCCAAGTAAAGAGAAACAAAAACATTGAATGAAATTAACTAAATTAAATGAAATCAACATCTGAAAGAGATTAGCCAACTCAAAGATGTAGTGCCAACCCAACATCTGCTTTGTCAGCCTCTCCACCAATATGTGTTTGCTTGACTTTGTCATCTTTCAATTGCTCAGCTTCCTTGCGCTTCAACTCCTCCATATCTGGGTTCTCATAGCTGATCATAAGTTCACAATCATTAAATGCACACCCATCCTTTACACATATGTATGCATATGAGTATAAGAATCAGATTTCACAAACCTTTAAAAGTTAACAGATCTAGAGCAATTCTTTGACGATTGGGTACCTAAATTTCAAGCCACACACATTGGAATCATCAATTTCACTAACAACCCTGTTGATTCACACTGACCAGAATCACCTACCTGACACATGTATTTCCCCCAATCCTGCATATATAGTTGAAACATAAAGCTTTATGTCACTTGCTTTCATATAATGCTACTTCATAGTGTAACACAACACACTCATAAATTGGTAAAATCTTAAATGTTAGCCAGGAGGACTTGTTATTTATTACCTTGGGTACTTTTGCATTTCCACTTCACCAGGAACACAAGTCCGATAAGATATATCTTAGTTATTGCCTAAATGTTAGCCAGGAGGACTTGTTAGTTATTATCTTGTGATAATAAATGACTTGTGCACATGGAAACACTAAGCCATTTCATGCATCAGGCTACACATATCAGGCGACACATAGAAAATTAAGTGTGGTTCGGGGTGTCGGGGCGACACATTTTTTTTATGTGTCGCTGGAAGTGACCTTAGACAATACCAGTTTTCTTTGAAAAAAATGTCTATTTTCGGGGCGACACATATATGTCGGTGAAGAATGTGGTCAACTTTAGTCTCAATTGTCTAAATTTTACTCACGTTAATCCGACGACATTTATGTGTCGGCTCATATTGAATTTTGTTGAATTGACAACTTGTGTGAAAATTTTACTTCATTTTATAGATAAGACGACATATATGTGAAGCCTGATATTGAATTTTGTTGAATTGACAACTTGTGTGAAAATTTTACTCAATTTTGTTGATACGACGATATTTATGTGTCGCCTGATATTCAATTTTGTTGAATTGACAACTTGTTCCAATTTTATTTCATTTTGCTGATAAGATGACATTTATGTGTCGCCTGATATTGAATTTTTGATGAATTGACAACTTGTGTGAAATTTTACTCCATTTTGTTGATAAGACGACAATTATGTGTCGCTTGATATTGAATTTTATTAAATTGACAACTTGTGTGAAAATTTCACTTCATTTTGCTGATAAGATGACATTTATATGTCGCCTGATATTGATTTTTGTTGAATTGACAACTTGTATGAAGATTTTACTCAATGATGTAGATACGACGACATTTATGTGTCGCCTGATATTGAATTTTGTTGAATTGACAAATTGTGAGAAAATTTTACATAAAATGTAGATACGACGACATTTATGTGTCGCCTGATATTGAATTTTGTTGAATTGTCAAATTCTGAGCAAATTTTACTCAATTATGTAGATACGACGACATTTATGTGTCGCCTGATATTAAATTTTGTTGAATTGACAACTTGTATTAAAGATTTTACTCAATTATGTAGATACGACGACATATATGTGAAGCCTGATATTGAATTTTGTTGAATTGACAAACTGTGAGAAAATCTTACTCAATTTTGTAGATACGACGACATTTATGTGTCGCCTGATATTGAATTTTGTTGAATTGACAAATTTTACTCCATTATGTTGATACGACGACATTTATGTGTCGCCTGATATTGAATTTTGTTGAATTGACAACTTGTGTGAAATTTTACTTCTTTTTGCTGATAAGATAACATTTATGTGTCGCTTGATATTGAATTTTGTTCAATTGACAACTTGTGTGAAAATTTTACTTCAATTTGTTGATAAGATGACATTTATGTGTCGCTAGATATTGAATTTTGTTCAATTAACAACTTGTGTGAAAATTTTACTATATTTTGTTGATGCGACGACATTTATGTGTCGCTTGATATTGAATTTTGTTGAATTTATAACTTGTGAGAAAATTTTACTCAATTATGTAGAAACGACGTCATTTATGTGTCGTCTGATATTGAATTTTGTTAATATGACAATATGATGTGAAGATGTTACTTAATTATGTTGATACAACGACATTTATGTGTCGCCTGATATTGAATTTTGTTGAATTGACAACTTGTGTGAAATTTTACTTCATTTTGCTGATAAGATAACATTTATGTGTCGTCAGATATTGAATTTTGTCCAATTGGCAACTCGTGCGAAAATTTTATTAAATTAATAAAATTTTGTTGGTAAGACGACATTTATGTGTCGCCTGATATTGAATTTTGTTGAAATGACAACGTTTGTGAAAATTTTACTACATTTTGTTGATACGACGACATTTATGTGTCGCCTGATATTGAATTTTGTTGAATTTATAACTTGTGAGAAAATTTTACTCAATTATGTAGATACGACGTCATTTATGTGTCGTCTGATATTGAGTTTTGTTGATATGACAATATGATGTGAAGATTTTACTCAATTATGTTGATACAACGACATTTATGTGTCGCCTGATATTGAATTTTGTTGAATTGACAACTTGTGTGAAATTTTACTTCATTTTGCTGATAAGATGACATTTATGTGTCGTCAGATATTGAATTTTGTTTAATTGGCTACTCGTGCGAAAATTTTACTTCATTTTGTTGATAAGCCGACATTTATGTGTCGCCTGATATTGAATTTTATTGAATTGACAACTTGTGTGAAAATTTTACTACATTTTGTTGATACGACGACATTTATGTGTCGCTTGATATTGAATTTTGTTGAATTTATAACTTGTGAGAAAATTTTACACAATTATGTAGAAACGACGTCATTTATGTGTCGTCTGATATTGAATTTTGTTAATATGACAATATGATGTGAAGATTTTACTCAGTTATGTTGATACGACGACATTTATATGTCGTCTGATATTGAATTTTGTTGAATTGACAACTTGTGTGAAATTTCACTTAATTTTGCTGATAAGATGACATTTATGTGTCGCCAAATATTGAATTTTGTTGAATTGGCAACTCGTGCGAAAATTTTACTACATTTTGTTGGTAAGACGACATTTATGTGTCGCCTGATATTGAATTTTGCAGATTTTACAAATTATGTGAAGATTTTACTCAATTATGTTGATATGACGACATTTATGTGTCGCCTGATATTGAATTTTGTTGAATTGACAACTTGTGTGAAAATTTTATCTCATTAGGTTGATATGACGACATTTATGTGTCGCCGGATATTGAATTTTGTTGAATTTACAACTTAAAAAATTTTACTTCATTATGTTGATACGACCACATTTATGTGTCGCCTGATATTGAATTTTCTAAGTGTATGAATTTGTGAAGCAACTATATCTTGTAAATAGAATTTTGCAAATTCGTCTGTAGGATGTGTTAGGTATAGTGAAATATGGTTACCATAAAAAAATCACATATTTTCGATAATATTTAGATCTCGATCGAGACGGTCAACCCTTTTTACGCTTATTATCCCCTATGGGTAACTCTACCCCCGAAAGGTAAAATTTCTGGAAATTTTACTCAAGCTACTACATCACATTTATGTGAGAGTGTGTGCAAGAAAGAATCCTCCAAAACTAGTCAAGAAGGAGGAGGTAAGAGCGTATTCGCTTAATTAGATGATGTTGATTTAATGTTGACCACATCGATCGAGACCCAAACTTTATCAAAATTAGGTGAATTTTTTACCATATCCATATTTAAATATGTTGATCACATCTGACGGTCGAAATTTAATATTATGAATTTTAGACGTTGGAACCACAACATGCCTACTAATGTGGTATAACTTGTTTTGTGGGATTTTTCTAAGTGTATGCATTTGTGAAGCAACTATATCTTGTAAATAGAATTTTACAAATTTGTCCGTAGGATGTGTTAGGTATAGTGAAATATGGTTACCATAAAAAAATCACATATTTTCGATAATGTTTAGATCTCGATCGAGACGGTCAACCCTTTTTACGCTTATTATCCCCTATGGGTAACTCTACCCCCGAAAGGTAAAATTTCTAGAAATTTTACTCAAGCTACTACATCACATTTATGTGAGAGTGTGTACAAGAAAGAATCCCCCAAAACTAGTCAAGAAGGAGGAGGTAAGAGCGTATTCGCTTAATTAGATGATGTTGATTTAATGTTGACCACATCGATCGAGACCCAAACTTTATCAAAATTAGGTGAATTTTTTACCATATCCATATTTAAATATGTTGATAACATCTGACGGTCGAAATTTAATATTATGAATTTTAGACGTTGGAACCACAACATGCTTACTAATGTGGTATAACTTGTTTTGTGGGATTTTTTCTGTGTATGCATTTGTGAAGCAACTATATCTTGTAAATAGAATTTTGCAAATTTCTCCGTAGGATGTGTTAGGTATAGTGAAATATGGTTACCATAAAAAAATCACATATTTTCGATAATGTTTAGATCTCGATCGAGACGGTCAACCCTTTTTACGCTTTTTATCCCCTATGGGTAACTCTACCCCCGAAAGGTAAAATTTCTGGAAATTTTACTCAAGCTACTACATCACATTTATGTGAGAGTGTGTGCATGAAAGAATCCACCAAAACTAGTCAAGAAGGAGGAGGTAAGAGCGCATTCGCTTAATTAGATAATGTTGATTTAATGTTGACCACATCGATCGAGACCCAAACTTTATCAAAATTAGGTGAATTTTTTACCATATCCATATTTAAATATGTTGATAACATCTGACGGTCGAAATTTAATATTATGAATTTTAGACGTTGGAACCACAACATGTCTACTAATATGGTATAACTTGTTTTGTAGGATTTTTCTAAGTGTATGCATTTGTGAAGCAACTATATCTTGTAAATAGAATTTTGCAAATTTGTCCGTAGGATGTGTTAGGTATAGTGAAATATGGTTACCATAAAAAATCACTTATTTTCGATAATGTTTAGATCTCGATCGAGACGGTCAACCTTTTTTACGCTTATTATCCCTATGGGTAACTCTACCCCCAAAAGGTAAAATTTCTAGAAATTTTACTCAAGCTGCTACATCACATATATGTGAGAGTCCGTGCAAGAAAGAATCCATCAAAACTAGTCAAGAAGGAGGAGGTAAGAGCTTATTCGCTTAATTACATGATTTTGAGTTAATGTTGACCACATCGATCGAGGCTCAAACTTTATCAAAATTAAATAAATTTTTAACCATATCCTTATCTAAATACGCTGATCACATCTGACGGTCGAAATTTAGTATTTTGAATCGTAGATGTTGGAATCACAACATGCCTACTAATGTGGTAATTAGATAATTATTATTTCTTAATTTTTTAATTCAATCTTTTAATCACAGCCCAACAAATCTTATTGGTCCTTACCCAATCACACGGATCGCCATCCTCACCTTCCCATATCCTTCAATCTTAGCCGTCCATCCGGGTTAAAACCCTACCCACTCCCCCACTCCCTCATTTTGTCGTGAGAGATCGAAGAGAGATCTGAGAGGAAGGGAGAAGAGCAGCGTCGCTGCTCTCCTTGTCGTCGCGCCCTCACCGTCCCCCTCACCATCTCGACCACCCTCCTCCATCAACCATCACTCTCATCGATCTCCTCAGAAGCAAACGCCGGATTTGGTGAAGGAGACGACGGCAACGGAAACTGAAGGAGATCGAGCTGGAGCGGTGGCGCACGAATCGCCGGTCTGGACTTGGACGGATCTGCTGGAGCTTGTTCCGAGGGAGTGGGTTCGAGCGCAGGGGCGCGAAGGCAGGGGTCGCCGTGACTGAGGAAGGCGACGGGCTGAAAAGTATCAATTCCCATATCCTTCAAACTTCTCCCTTCGGAGCCTTCGGCACTCCATCTTCGAACTTCGGCACTCCGGCTTCAACTTCAGCCTTCGGGACTCCGTCGTCGGCGCCGTCCTTCTTCACTCCTAGTTCCACCCCGGCCTTCGGAACTCCCACAACGTCGTCGTTTTCCACCGGCGGCGCCTTCGGGTTTAACAGCGCATTCTCTACCCAGACTCAGCAGCAGCAGCAGCAAACGTTGCCGTTTCAGCAACAAGCTCCCTCCGCCGGTGGATTTGGGACGCAGAATCTGTTCGGTACGCCGCAGCAACAGACGCCGTCGTTTCAGAGTACCTTTCCTTCTCAATTGACCACTCAGATGGCTCCAGTGGCTCCTCTCCCTTGCTCTCTCGCCGATCGTGACATTCAGGTGAGGCTTGTTTGATTTCAGGTTGTGAAATTGCGAATCCCTAACCCTAGCTCTATCAATTTGGTTTAATTTGAGCTTGTTTGATTTCTTATGCTTTAGGCTATTGTTGACGCTTATAAGGATGAGCCTGGAAACCCTAAATATGGCTTTAAGGTTCGTTTTTCTACTTTCTGTTCTTTTTTGTTACAATTTCGCAATGTAATACTATTATTATCCCGCCCACCCCCCTACATTTCAGTTTGTTTATCTCAAAGCTTCATATTGTCATGTTACTTTTGGAAATCTATATGTGGGAAATGAATTGACTGTGTTGATGTTTGCAGCATTTGCTGTTTAGCGTAACTGATCCGCAGTTTAGGGTGAAGCCTGCTGGTGTATCAGATGTGAGTTTTTTGTTTCTCTCCATTTGATTTTCTATTTAGTGCTGTTATCTGGTTTTTTGTTTTGTTTTCTTTTGCCCCAACTAAGTTTGGAGAATAGTTTCAATTGCCAGATAATGTGGGCGGAGGCTATGGGGAAGCTTGAAGGTCTATCAAGTACTGACAGAGAACGGTTGTGGCCTGAGCTTGTGCAGGGTTTTAAGGATCTTTCGCAACGCCTGAAGGTAATTGTTGTTAGTTTGAAGCATAGAGATAAGTGTAACACTTGTGTGTGAGGTTTTATTGTTGATGCCCTGTGATATAATGCTGAAGAGTCAACGTTAGTTGTATTCAATTTAATGATACCTGGTATTCATTAGTATCATTATTGATGAAGATGCTATAGCGGAGGGGTTCCCGCAAGCTCTGTGCCACTGAAATTTGGGAAAAATACCATAGAATTGTTAACCAAATTGTCATTGAATTACCATATTATTTGTTGAAGCACTGCTGATATAAATATTGAGCTAAATGGTTTGAGTAGAACCAAAGTCAAGTGTCCAAGTAAATACATTTGTGAGCGCTTAAAAACTCTGATGATAATTGTTAAAGATGGGGAAAAAGGAAAATTACATGTTTTGGTTTTGCATCGTGAGACTGACAGAAACACACATATACCCTTACTCATGACTTCAGTCTCTTCAGAGTTTAGGGATAGTTCCATTTTGCTGTTTGTTTAGATTGGAGAGCTCCAGTTGTCTGGTTTCTTAGAGTTTCTGGTTTGGTTTCTGATGTCTGTCTGTCTGTGTTTCTTGTTCTTATTCTTTCTTTTGCTGTAGCTTTCTATTGCTAGATGATTACTTATTTTTCTACAGATCCTTTGTTTCTATTAATGAATTTGGTTCCTGTCAAGATATGTAAACTATAGAACCATAGGTATCGATTTTAAATTTGTCAATCAAAATTCACTTGGATAATGTTACTCCTTAACAGTTTTGCTTATTTGGATTATTACTGAAATATGAGGAATATGTTTGTTTAATATACTGGGAAGGTATATGTTCTGTCTGTTTCTCCTTGTCACCATTTACTGAAGTTTGTGTTGTCAACTTGATTTGATGCAGCTCCAAGATGAAGTCATACTTTCAGATGCCGAGAGATTGCAAATGACCCAAAGCAATGTCAAGATGGTACCTTTAAATAGCATCAATTTTGGTCTACTGTTATACATATAACTTTGATGATGGCTTTATTATGTTATATCATTTGCAGCTACAAAGACATTTTCAAGCTGACACTATTCCTCGAATTGAAAGAATGAGACAGAAACAGCAAGGTCTTGAAAGGTGCCTGTTGAGGGTGAGCAACACCTTGTTTATATTATTTATTTAGATAGAATTTGGGGGCTGCAAAAATTTGTAAGATGAATTTCATAAATCATAAGTAGCTGAATGAACTAAGACATCATATACTAGTGATAGACAGTTGTGAAATGAGGTTCACTTTTAAGGTGCTAAGTTTTCTTTCTGGTTTATAATCTCTTGGACCAAAGTTAACTTGTGACAGTACTTGACCAACATCTGGTTTCCATCAGGCATATGGGCTGGATGAGCGATGTTTGACTGTTTTTGTTGTTTGGATTATTCTTGTGTGGAATTTATCCGTTGTTTTAATTCGGCAAGTGTCTTGATTGCTTGTTTCCTTCATATCCCAAAAGGTAATGAGAATACTGGAGGCACTAGAAGGCAAGGGTTTCTGATTGCCTTTAATGAAAGGGGAAGCTGACTTGGCTGAGAAGTTAGCTGCAATAACTAGACAGGTACGTTTCTGACCCTTCGACTTTTTTCCTATTAATTCTACATTGGTTGAAGCCACTAACAAGGAAATGGAACTCCAGTTGAAAGGATCTGGAGCAGAGCTGTCTAGCAGGGTACAAAACCTGCGAACTATATCCCGTGTCCAAGCAAATTCTCTTGGTGCTGGTGGTTTTGTTTCTCTTCCAGGATCAACTAGAATACATGAACAGAGTCTTGCTGATATGCAAGAGGTGAGAGTCAACTTTATTGTGAACATCAATTTGACTTCATTCTTGAGTCGAAATGCCTTCTTAATATTGTCATGATGCACGTAGATTGATTAAACATTGATTAAACGAATGGTCATTTTTTTTGGTCAGGTCTTACAACAGCAGACTGAGGCTATTGCGAGACTTGGCAATGTTTTGAAGCGTGATATTAGGGATATGGAGATTATAATGGCAGAGGATCCAGACACTATAGATATCTTGTGCCATTAAGGAAAAACGATAAGAGTTGAGCTAGGATTTTAATTGTAATATTTGGTTATTATTATTATTACTTTCTGAGTTTGAGTGCTTGGTGCCAGGTTATAATAAAACAATAGATATTAAATGGAATTTGGGATTACAAATATGTGTAGCTTAAATAGACATGTGAGGCCATAAAGCAACAATCGGCTACACATATCTATTGTCTTTGTTAAGTTAAGATATCAGAAATGTGAGGCCATAAAAAACAATCGGTAACGTAAATACAAAGTTTAAATCAAAAGAAGGCATCACTTATATGTCGCCTGATGATCATTTCAACGACGTATAAATGTAGAGTGGAAAAGTTTAAATTCTAATTAACCAAGTATATGTCGCCTCTAGTTGAATTACCCTACGCATATATGTCGTCTTTATTTCATTTACCCTACGCATATATGTCGCTGTAAGGCATTTTTCTCTCCCACTCGCAGTTATAAGGCGACACAAAGAGATGTGTCGCCTCACGGCAAAAAAAGGATGTGTCGCCTTCTAGCATGTCGACGTTTATGCTATTAGGTGACACATATAGCCTGTCGCCTTATCATTTATTAGGCGACACATATATGTCGCCTCTAACTTTTCAGACGATGTTTATATGTCGTCTTTATTTCAATTACCCTACACATATATGTCGCTGTAAGACATTTTTCTCTCCCCCTCGTAGTCATAAGGCGACACATAGAGATGTGTCGCCTCACGGCAAAAAAAAGATGTGTCGCCTTCTAGCATGTCGACATTTATGCTATATGGCGACACATATAGCATGTCGCCTTGACTTTTATCAGGCGACACATAATGCAAAATGGCTTATGTCGCCTGATTTTCTTATAGGCGACACATATAGTCTGTCGCCTTATCTTTTATCAGGCGACACATAGTAAAAAAAGTCTTCTGTCGCCTGATGTTCTTAAAGGCGACACAACATTTGTGTCGCCTGATGGTTTAAGTGTCGACACCCTACTAGGCGACACATAAAAAATGCATCAGGCGACACAACTGTAGTGTCGCCTGATGCCGAAAATGGCATAGTGAAAGCACTGCAACAAGTCAACCAAATAAACACAGAAGCAATAATTGGCCTAATTATACCTTTAATTTTTTTTTACATCTAATCAAAAGAATATAATAGACTTACCAAATCCAATAAAGATTAGAAGGAGCATAACAGTAGCGAAAATCAGGAGCGCCATCTTCCTGTAGAAGATTGCAACAAATACATGTTATACAGATTAGTTTGCTATGCAATGGCCATGGTCAAGCATGTCATCCGACTAGTTTGCTATGGCCATCATAGACTATCATCTTGTACATCATCATAAATTTGCTATGCTATGGCCATCATTATTTATATATAACATCAAATTAACAGAAACCAAACATAATGAAAACAGTCTCAAGTTTCTGCCAAAAAAGAATGTATATTACCTTTGCAAGAGAAATCCTTGAGCAGTTTTTCAATCAATTTTGAATATCACCACCATCAATTAGCTTCTACAGTTAGTTGATGATATTAGTAGTCCAATCTGTTGAGATGAAACCACAAAATGAATGAAAATGTCACATCCCCAAATTTATGCTTTGAAGTAAAATATCAAAGCCAATAAAATTTGTGTGTGAATCGGAATATTATCCAATGCGAAGGAACAATATATATTCTCAAATGCCAGAAAGGAATAATTAAAATCATAATCCTTACAACCAATTCGTAGGTATGGATTCAAATCCTAATTCAAGCAAAATTACAATTCAAGTTCTTCACAGTTGCGATAAAACCCAATCACTCGCTTAATGCGATGGCTGTGATGGCAATTGCTACTCTTGAAACTCACCCATCTTGTTTTCTACTTGTACACTTTGGGATCAACTCACCCATCCTACAACTACAAAGCACACAAGGCAGTCTAACCTTTACACATTTTGACTATGCCTCGTCACACTGTAAAACCAACAATACTGGTACAGTAGTAAGTTGGCATATACAACTTTAAGGAACATGAAAAATGATCAATTGCCTTTAAACGATTTCGGACATGAAATCACAGTATTACAGTAGCAACATATTTTTTTTTACACAAATACCTGTGAAGATCAATATAACATCAAGAGATAATATAATAGTAACAACTCGGTGACCAATTACAGTAAATTCGAACCAACCATAGAGAAGAGAAATTCAACTGAACCCATAGAATGAGCATACCGAAACAAATGTTTTCCATTAGAAACACCACAATGTGCCTATATCAACCGATAAGAGAAAGCTAAAGTGAATCCATTTCTCACAAACAATCATACAAAGGCATCAGAAAAGCAATATAAACAAGCAATCATGCAACATAGACCAGAACAAAAGCATCTAGATCTGTCTGAACAGATAGAACTCACTGTACTTCCCAACGATTTCGGCTTTCTTCGTTCTCTTAGTCTGTAACAAAACACAATCGCGTGTGGTGGGTAGTGATGGTACATGATGGCAGCGGCGTTTTGAGAGGCCGACGACCGTAGGCATGCGCGTTGAATCCAACAGAGATAGAGATCGAGTTCGTGATGGAGAAATATAGATAAGCATAAGGGGGTCTGACTGCGAGTTTGAAAGAGAGAGAGAGAGAGAGAGAGAGAGAGAGAGAGAGAGAGAGAGAGAGAGAGAGTATTAGGGTTGGTGTTGACGAAAGTCTATGTAATTATTTGTGATTTCATACGGATATTAGTGTACATTTCACACGGATAACTGTCTTTGTGTTCCATATTTCACACGGACATCAGTAAGAAAAAGTGAAAAATATAATTTATTTTAATCATCCAATATTTTTTTGTTACATATATGTGCGAAAATTACATTACACACAGATTACTGAGACAATAGCCAATATTATCATTTGCATTGACACAGTAATCCGTCCTTAATTTTTTTCACACGGTTTTCTCTGTAGCTATTGTTGTTGCATAAAATGATGTGGGACCAACAAAGTTTTTTCACACTGATTTCTGTATGATTTTGTATTTCTCACAGATTTCTATGAGTTTAAATAATATGTGAGAAATAAATGTGTGAAATGTTCTTTTTCTATATATATTCTATTTGCTTGCCATTGAGGGATAAGTCTCATTCTCATAATCTCACTTATATTTTCATCACCCTTAACAAATTACCTTTCACTTCTGGTTGAGTAAAAAAACTTGCAAGGCTGCAACTAAGGTTAAAACTGAATTACTCTGTGCTTATTGTCTGAACAATTGCGTCAAGTAAAGCCCTAATTAAACCTTGTGACTCTCTTCTACATTATATCCCAAACAATGAAGCACATGGATCATCTCTGCTCTAATGTTCAAGCTTGAATTAAGTTTTTTCGGTTAATATCCAGGCCTTGTAAAATAACCATCCAAGTGATCCAACATTTTGTTATATATCAATTGCTATCAAGAAATCAATAAATTTATATCAGATTATTCTTCCAAATGAGATAAAATAAAGCTGACTAATCTACTTGTTCATAAATCTGGAGTTTGAATACATCAAAGCACTTTAGAACACCCCCAAAGAGGTTAACATAAGTAGATTGTTCCACTACGCCGATTTCGCAATCATATGACAAGTATCAGATGACAGAAGTCATTTTTACTATCATCTGATTAAATTTTACGACAGACATTTAAAATTCTGTCGTCTGAATGTAGCAACATGCAGACAGTTAAAACTAGCGTGTTAATGAGACGAGAATCATTTGTCGTCTTAAAAACAAGGGAATTTGTTTCTGATATCGTGTTTTTAAAGACGACAGAAAACTGATGTATTTGAGAGACAAATTTAATGATATCGATCGAGACTTTTTTTTTCTTTTGCGTAAAAGTAGATGAATTTTGACACTTAAAACTTATTCTCATCAACCACCCCGATAGTGCACTAGCGCGCAGCTGCCTCACTCTCAATATCTCTTTGTGTCCCAGCCTCGGTCACTCTTTCGATTCGAACATCCAACCTCACTCTCTCTCTGAAAGATGGATACCAATCTCAACACCCTCCATCTCCCTCCATAGATTGTTGCGAAACTTCTTTCTAGGGTTTTCTGCTATTTCCTGGTAAGTTTCTTTATGCGAAATTTTGGATTTCAAGTTGGGTTTTGCTTGGTTGATATAGAGTTTTGCTTGGATTTTCCTGATTTAGGGTTTGCCCAAATTGGATTTCCCTGCTTGGTTACGTGGAGCTGCGAGTCGGTTGCTCGGTGTTTCTCAGTTCTGTAGTATTTCAAATCGAATTGGTGAGCGCTTCAGTCTTAGATTTTTGTAATTTTGGTTTGATACGAGTTTGACATTTTGTTGATGTGATGGTCAGTGAAGTATGTAGAGTGATTCCGTGTTCGTATTTGTGATAATGATGTGGTTCAGTAAGTCTAGATTGAGTTTCGATGTTAGGATTCTGCCTTGAGTCTCTTGGTTCGAACTGAATTATGCAGTCTCTTGAGGTATGTCTCTTAACTGATATAATAGTTGGTCTCTTAACTTGGTAGGTATATTGGTGAGGAGAGGGATCGATCAAACAAGGCTGCAAGGGTGATTTGAAGTTGCGTACCTGCGCATTTTGGCTTAATCGGTGAGTTTGAATGATCATATTGAGTTTGGTAGAGAATTGCATGCATTTGTGGATTTCTTAATTCTTGTTGCCTGTGTATCTATATCTGTGAATTTATGTGGTAATGTGTTGTGCAAATGAGCTATATATAGATGTAAACTGGTTGGGATTTTTTTTTCTTTTTTCTAAATGCAAGTGAGCCATGTATATGTGAATTCATGAACTGACAAATGTACTTGGGAAATGTATATATATGTCGTAATGTGTTAGAAATATGGTTTTAGTATGAAGCTGTTTATGTATGTACCTACAAATAATTTTAATATATATAGCTAATAATTTATTTATGGTTTATAGAAGATGGATAAAACATGGATGAAGGCAGATAGGAGATCACTACAATTCGACTTAGGATTTAACCAGTTTCTTAAGGTTGCATTGGATAATGCTAGGGACCTTAATAATATACTTTGCCATTACTTAAAGTACTGTAACAACCGATTTGGTAATATACAGTTCATTAAGGATCATGTCTATTTCAATGGTATAATGGAAAACTATACTCGTTGGAAATGGCATGGAGAATGTTCTTATGATGCCAGATAATGTTTGAGTGAGGGTTCTGAAACAGTAGAAATGATTCCTGATTTAGGAGGAAATGAAGATGTAGATGTGCTCAGTGATGAAGATCACGAGATTTCGCTAGACTCAAATGAGTTTATGCAGTTCGTAGAGGATGGAGATAAGCCTCTATATCCTGGTTGTACCAAGTCAACCAAGATGAATAGTTTGGTACAAACATTCAATATAAAAGCAAAGCATGGATTGTCTAATTCTTGCTATACATACATTTTAATATTGTTCCATACCCTGCTTCCTGATGGGAATGAAGTACCAGGGTCCGTTAATTTTGCTAAGAAAACTCTTTCCGCATGAGGGATGAAGTACGAGAAGATTGATGCTTGTCCAAATGACTGCATCTTGTATAGAAACCTGAATGTTGATGCTAAAAAATGTCCATCATGTAATGCATCAAGGTGGAAACTAGCGAAGGATGGATCTGAGAAAGTAGGGGTGTCAGCGAAGACATCGTGGTACTTTCCACCCATCCCAAGGTTTAGAAGGATGTTCCAATCGACAGTTTCTACTAAGGAACTTACCTGGCATGCCAGGGGTAGAAAGAAAGATGGAATGATGAGACATCCAGCGGATTCTCCAACTTGGAAAATTGTAGACACAAATTGGCCAGATTTTGGTATAGAACCTAGGAACCTTAGACTAGCATTGTCCTCAGATGGGTTTAACCCATATGGTTATGTAAGCAGCAAATACTCTTGTTGGCGAGTGATATTGATCACCTATAACCTTCCTCCATGGTTATGCATGAAGATGAAGTACATGATGCTAACTTTGTTAATTTCGGGACATAAGCAGCCGGAAATGACATTGATGTCTATTTGCAACCTTTAGTGGATGATTTGAAAGTCTTGTGGGATAGGGTTGAGCGAGTGTATGATTCTATAAAAGGAGAGTACTTTAAGTTGAAAGCGGTATTGTTGTGGACTATAAATGATTTTCCCACCTATGGGAACTTGTCAGGGTGCGTTGTGAAAGGATACAATGCGTGTCCAATCTGTGTTGATCAGACCAAACCTTATTAGTTGAAACACTCGAAGAAATTGGTATTTCTGAGGAATCGAAGACAACTACCACGACATCATCCTTACCGAAAGCAAGCTTATGCTTTCGATAACATTATAGAAAAAGATGATGCTCCTACACCATTAACAGGAGAGGAGACATTTGCAAGAGTTAAAGGTCTACCTAAAGCAAGTGGTAAGGGACACCCCCTGCCCCTTATATGGGTCCTCAAGAAAATAGACCGTGCTGGAAGAAAAAGTCTGTTTTCTATGAACTTGATTACTAGAAGTTTCTTCCAGTAAGACATAATCTTGATGTCATGCACATTGAGAAGAACTGTTGTGATGCTATTCTTGGCACGTTGTTGAACATTCCGGGCAAGACTAAGGATGGGGTTGCTGCTAGATTGGATATGGTTGATATGGGGATACGCACTGATTTGAAGCCTACAACTGGTGTAAAAAGAGACAAGTTGCCTTTGGCAAGTTGGAACTTGTTTGTCGATGAGAGAAAGATCGTATGCAATTCATTTTTCCATATGAAGGGTCCTTCCCGGTTTTCATCTAATATATAGAACCTGGTGTCTGTAAAAGATTTAAAACTTGGCAATCTTAAGTCACATGATTGTCATGTTATAATGCAACTGCTTCTCCTTGTTGCAATACGTTCAGTTTTGGAAAAACCTGTTAGGTATGCGATTATTCGTTTATGTCTATTCTTCAAAGCGATTTGCAGTAAAGTAATCGATGTTTGCATACTTAAACAAATGCAAGCAGATCTAATCAATACCATTTGCTTGTTTGAGAAGTTTTTTCCACCGTCATTCTTTAACATAATGATTCACCTAATGGTCCATCTTGTTAGAGAAGTGGAGTTGTGTGGTCCGGTGATTTTTAGATGGATGTACCCTTTTGAGAGGTACATGAAAGTGTTCAAAGGAATGGTGCACAATCGAACATTTCCTGAGGGTTGCATCGCAGAGTGTTACATTGTTGAAGAAGCAGTTGAATTTTTGGAGGAACGTATACTTCCTGAAAATGCTACCGCTGTTGGGATCTCTAAAAGTAGCAGACCCGGACTGTTAAATGGCTGCAAGTGCTTATCAGCCCCTAAAATCGTCACGGCTAATGGGAACCAACTGGATATCACTCATCTATGTATATTGCAGAACTGTGAAGATGCGCAACCATATTTCAAGTAAGTAATTTTACTTTAATATGATTTTCTTGTCCAAGTATTATATTCAAACAACTGAATTGCTTTATTTTTTCTCAAATGTTGTGGAAAACATTGTAGTTTTTGGACGTATAGTTCATGAAGACCTTGATCCAAACAAGCAAACAATCCATGACATTCCTTTGGGAGCTGAAAATGTTCGAGTCTCTATTGTTGTTCCAATCATTGGTCATCATTTGCTGTCGTGTCCTATAAAAGATGAGATATTGACTATGAAGGATGTCCTTGGTTCTATTGTTGCTTGGCAGAGGAATCTCATTATTGAGGCTGCAATTGATGTGGAGGTAGTCCTTAACTGCTTCTAGTTGTTTATGAACCAATTTTAAAAATATGGTTTAATCATACTTATTGCTTAATAAAATACAATAACAAATATGCAGGACAAAAGAAAACCAAAGACTATAGTTACTACGAGGAGATGAGGAGACAACAAGCATCGCCAAAGGATCTTGATGATGAAGATTTGGAACACCTGCCACCGAATCTCCCGCGGCAATTACTGAGCAAATACTGAATTACGTAATAGAGCCACCATCTTCATAACTTTTCCTGCTGAAATATTTGGTCATCCAACGAAGGCGATTATCTTTAGAAAGGACATTCATGCCATGACACACATGACAGAACTAACATCCAGCTGCATCATATTTTACATTAGGTAATTAATGTAACACATTAGGACATAGCTGTTAAATTTTTTAATATGTTTCTTATTTGCTATTTCTAAGTCTGCTTTCATGTTGTCAATATATGTCTATGTAGCTACCTCAATGAGGTTTTGAAGAAGTCCCAGATGACTGACATGGTTGGCTTCGTCGACCCCAATCACACGGGTGCACTTGAATGTGGAACTCCAACTGAACGCTCTAAGAATCGTTTCAAAAATAGGACCAATGACCAGATTTATTTGGTGCCTCATAACTCAGGATATGTATTAGATGTGTAATGGAAAAATATATACATATATAAACTGCTTAATGAGGCTGATACATTTGGATAATGTTTGTGGCATATATACAGTAATCATTGGACCTTATCGGTGGTGGATCTACAGCTAAAGAAGGTTTACTGGTTGGATTCGTTAAAGAGGCGACTATCAACTACTAGTGAATGACAAGATGTTGTGGACAAGTAAGTTTTACCCTATAAAAATTCGTTTTAATTTTTTGTGAAATGATGTTGTGGACAATATATACCCTGTAATTAACTTAGTAACTAGTGAGAGACATAGTATAAATATACTAGAAAGGAGAATCAGGTTTTTCATTGTTTGTGATATAATGCTTCGTATAATTGCTAAAGTGGATTGTATATTGTGACTAACGAAAGCCTAGAGGCTCTCATTTCTTCTCTATCTTATAAATTATGAAATAAAGTTTCCTTGGTCCATGCAATAATAGGTGTCTGGTTTTCTAATCTTACATATCCAAGGCAAATTTTACATATGTTTTATGTTCTGTTGTTGGTTTTGAAGTGGCATCAAGTTCTACTATGCACAAAAGACAAAGAAATCTTCAAGAGTGTCAGTTGAATGGATCCCCCTTCTTGTAAGTGTTGCATATGATTCTCAACCAGGCTTTGCACACTAACTAATTCTAATTTGTGATGATTATGTTTTGCAGGGCATTCTAGAGCAAAAAGATGGCAAGACTTGTGCATATTTGGTCATGCGTTACATAAAGGATATTATTGTAGACAAGGATTTGGAGTTTGCTACTACCGTATGTGCTTTTGATGCAAAAATATGTATATTTGATTTACATGTTTGACTTGAAGTTTTTCGTACCATAAGCTTAGTGGTTACTTTATATTTGCAGTGGAAAACTAAGCAGGGTCTGCGTTACACACCAGAGCAAATTGTTGAAGTTCGAGCTGAATGGGCAAAACAAGTTCTGATGTTTAAGGTTTAGGGTATGTAACTAACATTGCTAGGAGCAGACTCGTTGATTTTGTGCAAGTTGAACTATGTGTATATGCATGCATATATAGGGCTGCTAGGTAGGTGGTTTTCAAACAATATATGATCGACTTTTGGTTTTAATGATCGATCATTTTAGTACTCTAGCTGGCTAGCATGTTAGTTACTTTGTAGCTAGGTTTCTTAATTAACACTGTTTTAGCTAGCTTGTTGTGAACAATAGGGAACTAGATAGTGATCAATAGTGATCATTGTGGCTTTTGTTGTGAACAATATGGAACTAGTTGTGGTGATGATATTATATGGAACTAGCTTTCGAATGATGATGTTGAATTGGTTACCATGATGATATTATATATGTGACTTTAATTTGTTGGTTTCCATGTTTTCTTGTATGGTTTTTTGTGCTCATAAATATTTCTGTATAAATATTGTCACATCCCAACCCTTATAAAATTACCTTATTTACTAGCGTGATTATAATAAGAATTTTATCATCTCGATCATTGAGTTAATAGTTTAATTGGTCCCTAGAGGTATTTTTAAGAGATAATTAGTTTCGGGGAATTGTTCGTAAGAGAAAATTTCAACGACGGTAAAAATGGTAAATTTTAGCTAGTAAAAGGTAATTTTTTTATTCGGGTATTATTTTTTCGGGGTGTTTTATTTTTTTTGAGATGGGCTTAAGAGAGGGTGGACCGGTTTAGGGGGGAGACCCATTTCTTTTTTCTTCTCTCTTTCTCCCTTCCCTCTTTTCCCCGAGCTCTCCCGAGCCCTTCTCCGTCGGATCGTCCAGCTGCCGTCTGCCGCCGTCCGGCCAGCCACCGGCCGCTGCTCCACCCCAGTTCGGACTCCCATCTCCTCCTCTCCCTCCCCGGCCTAGCCCCCGAGTCTCTAACCCGCCGGAAGAGGAGAAATCCCGCCGGAGACGCCGGGAAGCATTTCGCCGGAACTCCCTCCTCCGGCCACCAATCCGGGCAAGCTTGGTACGGTTTTGTAGCCCTCCTCCCGTGCAGCAACCCCTCCAATCAGCTCACTCCCTCTTGAGCTAGGTAAGGAGAAATGTGGAGTTGAAATTTCTAGGGCTTTTAAGTTGTTTTCGTTCGATTAGCCTAGTTAGGCTTGAAATTGGGTGATGTGTTGGTCATGAAAGTTGTAGAGCATGATGGGGAGATTATTCTGTCAAAATTTCATAGGTTTTGGAGGTCGCCGGAATTGGCCTCCGGCCGCCGCCGGTTAGGAAATTTTTAGGGTTTTAAATGTGGAATATTAAGAGGAGTATATTGGTGTGATATGGAATTTTTGGATGAGATTTGGATAGGTTTGTGATTTTCTGAAGTTTGGTATTTTTGGCGGTTAATTAATGTAGAATCCGGCCGTAGGATTTAAGTTGTATTTTGGGGAGGTTGTATTTACGACTGATGAGTATGATATTTAAGTTCGGATCGTTCCGATTTAAGAATATCGAAGTTAGGCAATGATGAGCGTATTTATGGCTCTCGGGAAATTTTACCTATTTTGATTAAATATTGGATTATTGGTTGGGAAATTAATAATTATATTTGGAACAGGACGTGAGGAGGCTCGAGCAGACGAGGCCCCAGATCGACATCAGGCTTAAGCCTATTTTGTGAGTGGACTTTTATTTGAAATAATATGCATGCTATGGTTCATGATTGAACATTTCCTTTTGTTGGAGTTTTAACGTCAATTAATTTTGACGCTTTTATTTCTCTTGAAGAGATACCGAAAATGAGATTTTCGGTGGATATAAATATGTATTTATGAGAGAGTATGTATAGAAAATGCTAGCTAGCCATATGTGTCTGTCCACCTTAATGGCGCAGCATATAGCCGCATTATGGTGTGACGTGAGCGTTGGACGTAAGCGTAGTAGCCCTATTTGAGTGTTTAATTCATATAGGGGGTATGGACACATATTTATACACCCGTCTGTCCACCTTGTTGGCGTAGTGTAGCACCGCATTAAGGCGTGACGTGAGCGTTGGACGCGAGCGTAGTAGCCCTATATAGACCCATGAATTTATATAGGGAGTATGGACGAGTGTAAATACATACGTATATTATAGAGTCTGAGAGGCTAGATATTCTATGAGATAAAAGTTTTATCGCTTGCGGCATGCATTCGATTTTTCCTTAGAAATTAATTTGGGGAAACATAAATATTTTTTTTATTTTATTTTTGTCCACTCACTCTAACGTTATTAAATGTTTTTCCCTGGGCCCTTCGTTTTAAATTGCCCAGTCTGCAGAGTTCGGGTTGGATCTAGTAGGAGACGAGGCATAGTCACCCGCATTTTCTGCCAATTTTCATCAGTAGGTTACATGTTTAACCTACTCGTGTTTTCTTGCTTCCGCTAGTGTTTAGTAGCTCTGAATACTTTGGGATTATTGTATATTACGTGTAGAATTTCTGAAGGATAATTATGTGATGTTTGGAAGTGTTGAATTAAGAGTGAAATTTGGAATTTTCGAGTTAGGGTTGTCCATCTGCAAGGGAGATTTTCTCAATCTTTTCAGTAAATTTTCCTTGGAGGTGGTCCCCGCACGACTTACTCCGGGTTTCAGGGTGAAATTCGGGGTGGGTCGTGTCAAATATAATTTGAAAGAAATGTCTATATGTAATATCAGCATCACAGATGACAGCTGAAACCAAATCAAATTTGTTGTCGTCATACACAAGAAGAGTCGATCATAATGTGTCATTGCTCACAACATCAAACGACATAATATTGTCGTTCATGACAATTCAAACGACAGACAAAATTAATTGTTCCAAAATTAATCGACATATAATTCTCTTCTGATATTGATACGGACGATAGACGAGTAAACACATTTGTCGTATTAACGTATACAAAAAAAGAGCTATCTATCTTCTGAATCATCAAATCCCACAAACTAAATATTTATACGACAGAAATGCGACTTATGATCAAACCTCAAACGACAGACATATGCAGAGTTTTGAGATTATAAACTATTATAACGACAGGAAAGTATAGTAATACTAAATACAAACGACGGATAAATTAAGAGGATAGATAAAAAATCAAGTGCGATGTCATATAACTGACGTTAAAATAAATGAAAACAATAGTCGGATAAAATTATTTGCTGATTAATTCTTCTTTCAATGACAGAGAACTGACGTGTTAACGTTTTCTAACGACATATTATTTTTTGTGTTACGAATCTGGATTCATACAGACGACATACAGTATGTCGTCTAACCTTCCTCAAACGATAGATTATGCCTGTTGTAGTATTCGTTATCAGATGACTGCTGGATACAGGACACATAAAAAAGTAATCAGACGACGTCTGAAGGCAAAATTGGCGTACGTAGTGCTCTGAAGTTTTAAGCCTTTACCTTAGTGTCACTATCATAGGTAGTGGCTAAGGTATCCTAAGCATTCTTAGCGATAGGACAAGTGATAATCCTTCTCTGCTCTTTTTCAGATAGTGTAGAAAATAAGCTGTTAAGAGCTTTGGTGTTCATTCTAAAATCACCTTTTTCAATATCATCCCATTCTGATTTGGGTTTTTACATTAATACGGCAGAACCCTCATTCATGGGTTTCATAGGGTGTTTCCATCCTTCTTCGACCATACTCCATTGTCTCCCATCATCTTAAGAGATAAGGAAAGCGGTCATCATTACCTTCCACTGAGAATCTTCAATTCCATCAAAGAATGGTGGAGTATTCACAGGGGTAGGGCCTCTACCACGGTCCATTCTCAGGACACAAAGGGATCTCACTAGCTAGGCTAGCGACCCGCTCTGATACCATTTGAAGGTCCTAGAGGGGGGGGGGGGTGAATATGCCCTGACAACCTTTTGCTCTATCCCGCGCACAAGGATAGCAAAGATTTTGCTATCTTGTTTGCTGTGAGACTAAGTTGTGTAAATAAATAAGCAAGTACTAAAAGTAAAAGATATAACATCAGTATGTTTTTTATACGTAGAAACCCTGCAACAAGGGAGAAAAACTGCGTGCCTTTAACTCTTGAGAGACGTTGTCCGGTCGAGCCAAGCCGCTGCACCGGTCCCGTTTGGACCACCACCACCTCCTCTCCTTGCCTGGGATAGTGACCGGGCCGGTAACGCCGCCGAACGAGGAGAAAACTCCCTTAGCAGCTGATTGCTCCCTTCGTCGGAACTCCCTCCTCCGGCCACCATAGCTGGAGCCGCTTGGCTCGTTAGGAAGCCATCCTCCCGTGCAGCGAACGCCCAAGAGGTTTCGTTCCCTCTTGAGTTAGGTAAGGAAAAATATTGAGTTGAATTTCTAGGGATTTTTAGATGTTTTTGTTCGATTGACCTACTTAAGGTTGAAATTGGGTTTGGTGCTAGTTAGGAAATTTGTAGGGGGGATTGAGAGGAATATGCTGTTAAAATTTGGTAGGTATTGGAGGTCGCCGGAGTTGGCCGCCGCTGCCGGCGGAGCAGATGGCGGTGCCGTCACTGTGAAGGGGTTTTTCATGGTTTTTAATTTGTTGTATTATGGGGAGTCTATTGTTGTAAAGTTTGAAATTTTTGGAGGAGTTTTGATTAGGTTTGGAATTTTCAAACATTGGTGAATTTGGCGGTTAATAGGGTAAAATCCGACCGTTGGATTTCCCTTATTATTGTTTAGAATGTTGAAATAAATGAAATGAGGCTATGGTTGGAGTTTGATGTGAATCCGATAAGCTTAACTTTAGTCAGGGTAGTAGGTTAAGTGGAAGATTTTTGGGTTATATTTAAGTTTTTTTTTAATTTTTTTTTATGAAATTGAAGTTTGGTACTAAGCATGGTTTTGTGCCAGGATTCGAGGAGACATCACTTGAGTGGCAAATTAGATTTCGTCGGGCGTATGCTTAAAGTTGTGAGTGGACGTTTGTTTTAAATTATAAACATGCGGTGATTTCATATTAAATGAATGTTTTTATTGATCTTAATTTGTGGAATAATTTCCTTTTATGAATGGTTTATGCGAAGTATTTTTCGGAAGTGATTAATCATATTTTTATTTGTTAATTTCACTATTTGGAAAGTTACTGAAAATGAGATTTTCGGTGGAGTAATATATTTATTGCTTCTTTTATAATTGACAATTTTCATTAATTTGGAGAGTTACCGAAAATGAGATTTTCGGTGGATATATATATATATATATATGAATAATTATTAGGATAATATATATATATATAAATGCTAGCTAGCCATACGTGCTTTTCCGCCATAATAAAGTAAAATTCTATTATGGTGTGACGTGAGCGTTAGACAGAATCGTCGTAACCCTATATAAATATAAGAATTTATATAGGGAATATGCACGTATATATACACTCGTGCGTTTCCGCCTTAATGAGGAAAAAATTCATTATGGTGTGACGTGAGCGTTAGACGTCAGCGTCGTAGCCTTATATGAATTTCTATTTTTCTTATTTATTTATAGAATTCGCACAAGGAATATGACGATTGTAATTATATATATAGGCCTTAATTATAAAGTATGAGAGATTAGCGAGGCTAGTCACATGTTAGTCAATTTTTGAGTTAAAAACTTTTGAGCTGTAGCATGCAACATCATTTCTATGAAAATTAAATTGGGAATACATAAATATTTTCATTAAATTCATTTTTGTTCACTCACTCTAATTGTTTCAAATGTTTTCCCATGTGCCCATTCGTTTTAAAAATGCCCAATATGCAGGCTGCATAGTTGAGGTCGGGCGTACATGGAGAAGAGGCATAGTCAATAGTATAGCTTCCACTCATTTTTATATTTCTAGTTCCTTTTCTCTCAAATAGAGTTGCTCTGAACTATGGTTGTTGGTGGTGAGATTTTCTTTTTAAAGTTAGTAAATAAATTGGGAGATGTTGTGAATTGGGGGAGCACGAAAGCTCAAGGAGTTTAAGGTTGGATTTGTAGTTTTCAGAAGTGTTTGTAGGTATTATTAGAAAGGGTTGTCCATTTTCAAAGGAGGTTTTGTCGAGTTTTTGAGTAAATTTTCCTTCGAGGTGGACCCCGCAAGACTTACTTCAGGTTTTAGGATGAAATTCAGGGTGAGTCTTGGCAAGAAGCCCAGAACATAGAGACCTATTCCTTAGATGAGTTGGTAGGAAACTTGAAAGTTTTCGAGTCCAAGAGAAAGAAGTCTAGGAAGGAAAAGACTATAGCTTTATCCTTCGTCAATGAGGTAGATGAGAAAGAAAAAGAACCTGAGCTTCTTGAGGGTAGTTTGGAAGAGATTGCCTACCTAACTAAACAGTTTAATAAGATGCTTAGGAAGAGAAGGTCTTTCCCTATTGGTCGTAACCCCTCCCGAGGTTCGTCTTCTAGGAATCCTAAACCTAGTGATACCACATGTGATAGGAATCTCAAGTCTAAAACTTTTTAGAAAAGTGATAAGTGCTATGAGTGTGGTGGTGTTGGACATAGAGCTGTTGAATGTCCAAGCAGGAAGAATAAATCCCATAAAGCCTTTAAGGTATATTGGAGTGATAGAGATTCCGAGCAATTCTCTGATCATGATGATGAGAATATAGCTCTTGTTGCCTCTATTGAGTTAGATGAGTTCTTTGAGGATGATGACTCTGACATCTCCATGCACAATGAGTGTTTTAGGTTAGTGTCTGCCTCTAAGTCCATGTTTGCAAAAATTGAAGCTCTCACTAACGAGCTTTCAGAATGTAATGAGACCAATGAAGGGATGCATGAGAAGTTGCTATCCCTTAAGTCAAAATGGAAGACAGAAAAGGTCTTTCTAGAGGACCAAATGTTGTCTTTGCAAACTAGTCTAGATTCTCAGACCAAACTAGTTTCCACACTAACCTCTGAAAAGTCAGATCTTGAGAAAACCTTATTTGATTAACGTCAACAATTTGAGAAGTTCTCTTTTGTGTCAGAAAATTTGACTATGATTTGTGGTTTGGGCAAGTCTGATAGGGACAATTATGGTCTAGGGTTTGTATATGGTAGTTGCTCTAGTTAGGGTAACAATATCGTTTTTGTCAGGAGCAATGAACCTTTGAATCTCACTTCCTTAGAGTCTACTAGGTCATAACATTTTGTTCACACTTGTCATTTTTGTGGGGTAATAGGACACATCCGTCCTCGTTGTAGAAAGCTTAGATTCAGTCAGCAAAACTCTAGGAAGTCATAGAAGAAGGAGAGTATCACTACTTTCCAGTCAACTCTTGAGAACTCCCTTAAGGAGCTATCTAGGATAGCACATAGTCTTGCCATCCCAAAGTCTAAAATTCCAATTAGGAAACCCCCTGCTAGAAGAAGAGTCAAACCTAAGGTAGGAAAAGCTAAAGGACCCTTTGACACAAGCTCTTTTGACAAGTGTATTCGGGAACACGATTTTGACGATGACGATCTGTTATGTTTTGTTACAAGTGTCAACTTCAATCCTAAACCTCAGGATAAGATAAGAGCCATTTGCAATGTCGCTCTTACTGCCCTTTCAACTAGGAAGCCTAATTCTTGGTATGTTGATAGCGGTTGTTCTAGGCATATGACCGGTGACCGAAATTGGTTCTCATCCATGGATGAGACATACCCATCAGGCAGTGTTGTGTTTGTGGATGGTGCCAAGATTGAGATCATAGGCAAAGGGACAGTTAAGACTTTTTGTCTCCCATGTATGAAGAATGTTCTTCTAGTTAGAGGTCTAGAAGTCAGCCTGTTAAGCGTAAGTCAAATTGTTGATGAACATGACTCAGTCACTTTTGACAAGTCAAAATGTCTCATCTTAGATGGGAAAGGTAGGAGTATCATGAGAGGTGATAGGACTAGAGATCAGTGTTATTGTATCTCTGCTCATGAGAAGTTTACTCCTCAAATCTGCTTTTGATCTCAAGTTGCTAAGGATCTTCTTGATCTATGGCATAGACGTATGTGTCATCTAACCATCAAGACATTGTCAAGCTCTCTGCTAAATTCGGGGTAAGAGGACTACCTAAGCTCATAGGTAAGTCCACAGGTATGTGTGGGGATTGCAAGATGGGTAAGCTAACCGGTACCTCTCATCCTTCACTTTCTGCTAAACCTACTTCCAAAGTTTTACAATTGGTGCATCTTGATTTAGTAGGTCCTATTGACACCGAAAGTGTTGGTGGTAGAAAGTATGTGCTTGTTATTGTTGATGATTTCTCTAGGTTTACTTGGGTAAAGTTTTTGGCAAATAAAGATGAAACTTTTGAGAAATATTTTAGCTTTGCAAAACAAGTCACAAATGAGAAGTCACATGAGGGTTTGCATATTGTTAGGATCAGATCTGACCATAGCACCGAATTTGAAAATGCAAATTTTGTTGATTATTGTGATGAATATGGTGTGCACCATGATTTCTCTGCTCCTATCACTCCCCAACACAATGGGATAGTTGAAAGGAAAAATAGAGCATTGGTTGAAATGGGAAGAGTGATGCTAAACTCAGCTGAACTCGCTCATTCTTTTTTAGCTGAGGCCGTTAACAATGATTGTTACACTTTGAATAGGTTTATCTTTATGCCTGGAACTTTCAAGACTCTTACGAGTTATGGAAGGGAAGGACATCTAACATATCACATCTCAAGGTGTTTGGGAGTCCTTGTTACATTTATAAGGATAGAGAATATCAGACCAAATTTGATGCTAAATGTGACAAATGTGATTTTCTTGGTTATGCTTTGAACAATCGTGCTTACCGTGTGTACAACATGATGTCTTGCAAAATTATGGAAACCATAAATGTTGCTATTGATGATTCTCTCGTTTGTTGTCATGGTTCTTCTTATGTTCCTATGCGGGAACAAGAACCAACTCAGAGCCTAGCTCTCAAAGACAAGTCTTCCACATCTGAAGTGGAAGAAGAGGTAAGTGACTCTGATCTTCGGGCTGAGATCTTCACCGATGGGATAGATACAACCTTAGCCATCAAGAAGCCTTATAGAACTGGTAAGTGTTAAGTCCAGAAAGATCACAGTTCCTCTGACATCATTGGTAAGCTCTATGAACTAAGAAAAACAAGAGGTAAGTCTGCTCAGTTGGTAAGCAACTTCACTTTGCTTAGAAGTTTTCTAGTGCTTTTCAAAAGTGAGATCAATGAGATCACGTGTTATGGTTTTGTGTCCACTATTGAGCCTAAGAATGTGAATAAGGCTTTGTTAGATGTTGAGTGGATAGGTGTTATATAAGAAGAGTTGAACCAATTTGAGAGGAGTAAGGTGTGGCACTTAGTTCCTAGGCCAAGTGATAAGAATGTCATAGGAATCAAATGGGTGTTCAAGAATAAGTCTAATGAGAAGGGAGTGATAACTCGTAACAAAGCCCGATTAGTTGTGCAGGGTTATTCCCAAATTCATGGGTTAGATTTTGTTGAAACCTTTGCCCATGTTGCTAGGTTAGAATATGTGCGTCTTCTTCTAGCCATAGCATGTCATCTGAAATTCACTCCATATCAAATGGATATGAAGAGTGTCTTTCTGAATGGTATCCTCAAGGAGGAAGTTTATGTGGCACAACCTCCATGATTCCAGAGTGTCAGCCATCCCAACCATATATATAGGTTAGATAAGACCCTCTATGGCCTTAAGAAAGCCCCTAAGGTTGGTATGAGAGACTCTCTACACATTTGACTAAGAATGGGTATGTGAAAGGTTCCATTAACAAGACTATGTTTGTCAAATGTACCTCTAAGGACATTATCATTGCACAAGTGTATGTAGATGACATTGTGTGTGAATCCACATCCGAGACCCCAGTGAAAGAATTTACCATTCTCATGACTAAGGTGTTTGAGATGAGTTTGTGTGGTAAGCTTAGTTATTTCCTAGGATTGCAAGTGTCTTAAGGTAAGGATGGATTGTTCATCTCCCAGTCTAAGTATGCTAAGGAACTTATCAAGAAGTTTGGGATGAAAATCTCCACTGCTGTCCAAAATCCGATGGGGACAAGTTGCAAGATCAGTGCTGATCTTGAAGGGATAAATGCTGATCCAACTCTCTACAGGAGTATGATTGGTAGCTTGCTATATCTCACGGTCAGCAGGCTAGACATTGTTGGGGTTTGAGCTCAGTATCAAGCTAACCCCAAGGAGTCTCACGTTAAGGCGGTAAAACGTATTATTAAATATGTCAAGTATACATCTGATTATGGCATCAAGTATACTTTTGATACTAACAATAAGATTGTAGGATACTCGGACTCAGATTGGGCCGAAGATGCGAATGACCGGAAAAGCACTTTTGGTGGATGCTTTTTCATTGGGAACAACTTGGTTTTGTGGCACAGCAAGAAACAGAACTGTGTTTCTCTATCCAATGCTCAGGCCGAATACATTGTGTTTCTACCTGTCTCGTCTTGAGACCGCGAGTCGGGACAAGGTTGCAAGTCAGGAAGAGACTGCTTTTTCATTGGGAACAACTTGGTTTCGTGGCACAGCAAGAAACAGAACTGTGTTTCTCTATCCAATGCTCAGGCCGAATACATTGTGTTTCTACCTGTCTCGTCCTGAGACCGCGAGTCGGGACAAGGTTGCAAGTCAGGAAGAGACTGCTTTTTCATTGGGAACAACTTGGTTTCGTGGCACAGCAAGAAACAGAACTGTGTTTCTCTATCCAATGCTCAGGCCGAATACATTGTGTTTCTACCTGTCTCGTCCTGAGACCGCAAGTCGGGACAAGGTTGCAAGTCAGGAAGAGACTGCGAGTCGGGATAAGGTAGAATACTTGGTTCCGCACTTGGTACCTACACAAGTAACAAGGCGTCAGGAAGTCAGGACTGGGGTGGCCCAGCCTTCGACTCTCTGATGCTTAATTTAGCTTTTGGTTGCCACTTGCGGTGTACGGGAGTGTGAGAAGAGAGTTTTTGTCCTTACCTTTTTGAGAGTTTGTGCCTGTTTTATGGGCCAATGTTAGGCACTGCAGCCTCAGTCTCCGATGTGGGACTATTTGTTAACCTTTGCAGTGTCTCCCTTTTTGGGGGTGTTTTGCTGCCAGAGTGGGTTTGGCAAGCGGGTTGTTAACGGGCCTCCACTCTTTGGATATCCGTGAAGGGCTCGCCTAGAATGATCTTTAGTGACCGGATAATTGTGCCCTATTCTAGGCTCAGCCAAGTATTTCGGCTGTGTACTAACACATTGCAGCTGGTAGTTGTTGCACTCGGTTGCTTTGGATGAAACAAATGCTTTCTGACTACCGATTCAAGCAAGGTATGCTATCCTTATTTTGTGATAATACCTCTATCATAAATATCTCTAAGAATCATGTGCTGCATTCTAGGACAAAGCATATAGAGATAAGGTATCACTTCATAAGGAACCTAGTTGAAGAGAAATTGCTTGAATTGTCTTTTATTCCAACTGAGCAACAACTAGCTGATTTGTTCACAAAACCACTTGACAATGCTCATTTCACCAGCCTTTGTTAGGCCATTGGTGTGGGTAACAATAATTGATTATTTCTCCCCTGTACTACAGTGTAGGATTTATTGTTCCATGGAAAATTAAAAAAAATATAATTGTTGTTGTGGTACTTGTGATCTCCTTGAGATTAGGTTGATATCCCAAGATATGTTTTGGTTGATCTTGACCTAAGGATGTGTCTAGGATTTTCATTAGCTTTTCTTACTCTAATCTTTGCATGACTATGTGCATCTGCACACTTTCTTCTGTGGTCTAGTTATTATGACAAATAGAAGAACTATATGTCTCATTTTAGCATATCTAAGTGGTGTGCAATGTTGTGAGCTATATACTTGAGATAAGTGTGTGCAGTGAAGTTGTTCCAAGCTAGTCTCAAAGTATACATTCCTTAGTCGTGACAAACGATATAAGAGTGGGAACAAACGAGACTAGTTTGAGGTTGAAGTTTGTTGATTAAAATGTTCGTTACCAAACTAATCTCAAAGTATACATTCCTTGTCGTGACAAACGATATTAGGGTGGGCAGAAACGAGATTGGTTTGATGTCTTTGAAAAAAGGTTGGAACATCACTAAAAATATAACAAACTGTGTGAGCCAGCCAGTTCTCACATTTGTGAGGATTGTTGAGTTATGACCTATCCTTCTATGGGTTTGGAAAACAGTCCTTGGTGTGTCCTTGTTACACGTGTTGCCCTAAAACCAATTGGTTTAGGAGTTAACGACAACGTTTTCTTGTTGTATAAACCTATGAGGATGATCTTTCAGCTAGGCTTCAAAATGAAAAATAAAGAAAGCTCAACATGTTAAATAACAGTGCTGGAAATGTTCTCAGAAGATATAAGGATGGAAAAGACCTCTGGTCTCAGGTTCTATGTGATACCTCACTACTTATCTCAGTTGATGCAAACCTATGCTCCATTGAGATTGCTTTTCACACACACACTCCTTCTGATATATGTCATGATATATGGACCATGTTAATTTGTTAGTCATATGGTCATGTGTAGTATTGTGTGAGTAGGTAAGGTTAATGGAAATCCTAATGTCCATACTTTGTGTGTTTATACTCCACATATCCTAAACATTGGGATTTGTTCATAATATAGTTTTGCTCAAGGTGTTACTTTGTTAGTTTCTTTTTCAAATTTATGCACTTTCTAAGGGGGAGTAAAATTAAAAATTAGGACACTCACGGGTTTGCACTGTTTAAGCCACTTGTTGCTTTTGTTGGTTTGTGAACCTTGCTTTTGTGAGGATGGCTGTTGCCTTTTGTATCTCTTATGTTGTTTGCAGTCCTAGGTTCTTTTGAGTTTATATTAGGATATCTAGGTTTATAAGAGGGCTTTGCTTTCGGTTCTGAGATAGGTTAGGCCTTTTCCTTCATAGACCCATGTGAGGGTTAATTTTTGAGAGGAAGAGGGGGAGACTTCCCACAACCGTTGTTGGATTGTAGTTTTCAAGATGGTTACGTCTAATCATGATTGCTTTTTGCATGCCTATTAAAAACTGGTTTCTCCTCCCACTTCTCCATCTTCTCCACCAGTCACTTCGTTCCCCCATTTCTCTCTCACTAGGTCTCACATTTGTTCCTTCATCCTCATTTTCTCATATCCTCTCATTTCCTCTCGCCCATTCTCATGGCTGAACCAAACCAAAAATCTGCTGCAAAAGAAATCGGGTCAGTGACCTCTCCAATAGGTTTTTCTTCGCTCCCAGCGAATTCTGATCCTTTGCTTATTGCTTCTCAAGTGTTGAGAGCTTTCTCTTCCTCTCCGAGCTCTACTGTCATCTCCTCTGCTGCCGCTGCTCCATCCCTTGTTTTCTGTACAAGTGGATTCCACTGTCGTTGCATCTCAACCCTACCCCAAACAGGTTGAAGCCTCTATAGCTGCAACTTTAAGTGAGATTAAGATGAGAAAAGGTACCATTTATGCTAGGTCTGCTCGGGCGAAGTCATTCCGCGCGCGAGCTTTGTTTTGTCCCTGAAGGCGCGCGAGATCTGTAGTCCGCGCGGAGTCACTCCGCGCACGGACTTTGTAACTCAGCTCGCGTGGTCCTGCTGTCGGGCTATTATTTGTAAACGTAAAGAACTTGGGCTCGCCAGCTGACATAGACCAAGAATTTAATTAATATTTACATAGACAATTATTGTCCAGTAAAATATTAATTTGGGCGTAAACAGGAATGATCATTATACTGAGCCTTCCGCACTTTATCAACCAAAACTGGTCTCACATGGAAACTAGCAACCAAGGCACCAACTTCATCCACTGCTAAATCCACCCCTATAGCTCGCAGCTCATAAAAAATTGGAACTCGAACCGTCTTCATGTGAGACAAAGATATGGAGGGATTTCGACTAAGAGCATCCGCTACCACATTAGCTTTTCCAAGATGATACTCAATAGTGCATTCATAATCATTGATTAACTTCATCCACCTTCTCTGCCTCATATTTAACTCTCTTTGAGTGAACACATACCTAAGACTCTTGTGATTGGAAAAAATCTGACACTTGGCTTCACAAAGAGAGTGTCTCCACAACTTGAGAGTAAAAACTACCGCTACAAGCTCTAGATCATGAGTGAGATAATTTACCTCATGCGACTTCAACTGCCTAGAAGTGTAGGTAATAACTCGATCATGTTACATCAATACCCCGCCTAAACCTTATCTAGAAGCATCACAATAAACCACGTACTTTCCACTATCATCTGGAAGTGTCAAAACAAGAGCACTAATCAAGCGATTCTTTAATTCTTGAAAACTTTGCTCATACTGATCTGACCATTCGAACTTAACTCCCTTCTTGGTCAATCTTGTAAGTGGAGCAGCAATCTTTGAAAAATCTTGCACAAAGCGTCGATAGTAACCTGCTAACCCCAAGAAACTATGAATCTCGGTCACAGTGGTGGGTCTTCTCCAATTTGACACTGCTTCCACCTTTTGAGGATCCACACTAACACCTTCTGCCGAAACTACATGACCCAAGAACCCCACTTTATATGGCAAAAATTCACACTTGCTGAACTTAGCATACAACTGAGCATTTCTTAAAGTCTGCAATATCATTCTTAGATGTTTGGTATGCTTCTTCTCACTTTTTGAGTATACCAAAATGTCATATATGAATACGATCACGAAGTTGTCAAGATATGGACGAAACACCCTATTCATGAGATCCATGAAAGCAGCGGGTGCATTAGTAAGTCTAAAAGGCATCACCACAAACTCATAATGATCGTAGCGTGATCGAAAAGCAGTCCTGGATCTGCAACTGATGATAACTAGATCTCAAGTCAATCTTTGAGTAAACAGAAGCATCCCTCAACTGATCAAATAAATCATCAATGCGAGGCAACATATATTTATTCTTCACCGTGACTTGATTTAGCTTCCTATAATCAATGCATAGTCTCATGGTGTCATCTTTCTTCTTAACAAACAACACCGAAGTACCCCATGGAGACATGCTAGGCCGAATGAAACCCTTGTCTACCAACTACTGCTGTTGAGTCTTCAACTCATTAAATTCCGCCGGAGCCATTATGTAAGGTGCTTGTGAGATAGGCATAGTTCCGGGAAGTAACTCAATAGAAAAGTCTATCTTCCTTACAAGAGGAAAACCAGGCAACTCCTCGGGAAAAACATTCGGAAACTCTCTTACTACAAGAATATCCTCTACTTCCAACACTCTCACACTTGTATCCACAATGTGAGCTAAATATGCCTGACAATTTTTATTTAACAATTTATTAGCAGCAACAGCTGATATCAGGCAACTCGAAATAACAACTCTTTCCCCTTGAAATGCAACATCAAATCCATCTGGACTTCGAAACACCACTTCTTTTTGGAAACAATCTACCATTTCTCTATAAGCCTCCAAAAAGTTCATTCCCAAGATCATATCAAACTCCACTATATCTAAAGGAATTAGATCAGCCTTAAACTTAAATCCCTCCACTAATACTTCACAACCACTAAACACTCAATCTATTCTCAGCACCTCACCGAAGGGTAGAGACACATTTCACTCTCCTGGAAGAGACGATGATGGTACATTGGCATGGAGGGCAAATCTACTGGACATAAATGAATGCGTGGCTCCGGGATCAATTAAAGTAAACGCTGGCTAAACAAAAATTAATAACGTACCAATGGTGACATATGGAGAAGTACGACCCTCCTGCTGGGTCATAGCATGAAGTCTAGCATGAGTCATGGGACGTCCACGCTGACCACTACCCTATTGAGAGCCACCCCTGGCTGCTGAACTGCCATAAGTACCACTACTGGAGCCTCTGGCTGAAGACTAGCTGACTGGCTGAGTAGGGGTGGGGGTGGTCCTCTGAGCCAATAAGGGATAATCTCTCCTGAAATGTTCTTGACCACCATACTTATAGCACCTAGAAGATTGCTGCTGACCAAAAGAAAAAGTCTGACCACCAGATGTCCCACCTTGGAAACTGCCACCAGCACCAAACTAACCAGTTTGTTGTCTACCCAATTGGCTTCGAAAAGGTCTCTTGTGACGTCCCCTAGTCCTGAATCGAGAACTAGAACTTGATCCCCCACTACTGCCACTACCCGCAGAAGATCCAAAAACGGATGATGAAGCAGCCTTCTTGGATGGACCCTGACTGGGGCCACTGAAATCTCGGAGCCGAGCACTATATGTCTCCATGGTCTCAATGGCCATGGCTGCACTAACTGCATCAAGAAAGGTTAGGTAAATTACACATGTCATTCTATTTGCATACACTGCACCAAGTGCCCTAATGAACATATCAATCATGGTTCTCTCATCAGGAACCAGATATGGCACATGATAGCTCAAGGTAGTGAACATCTGCTCAAACTCTACGACACCCTCATCATCCATTTTCTTCATGTTCAGAAAATTCGACTGAATCCTACTACGATGATCATGGCTAAAATATTGACCCAAGAAGAGCATCTTAAACTGCTCCAAAGTCATATCTTGAGCACCACCGTTATTTCTTCTAGCGAGAGTCCACCAATGATGTGATGAATCATTTAGAAAAGTCATTGTTATATTCACTTTCCTTTCTTTCAGCAATTCAGTGCTCTCGAAAGATTTTTCCTTCTTATCTACCCAAATGTATGCATCAAGGGATCTCCTGGCACCCTTGAATTCAATTGCCCAGCATAAAAAACATCATTCTTCTTCACAATCCGAGGGTGTTGAACCCTATCTAAAACACCTCTTAGCATGTTCCCAATAGAATCAACCAATCCTCTAACTTCATCACCCTCATTTGCGTTGATCAAGGTAGCCTCATGGGATCGGCGTTTAGGAGGCACAGTACCTGAGGAATGATATATTTAGTAGTCTGTAAACAAGACTAACAGAACTATCACACATACCCAATAACATATAACATCGAAAGCATAAACTGCTAATAAATCTACCGCGGTCGGATCATCACTCCATAAACACTACGTGCTACTTAGGCAAATATGATAGTGATAAGGAGGCATAAAATGAAACCTAAAGCTCTGATACCAACTGTCAGGACCCACCCCGAATTTCATCTTGAAACCCGAAAAAAATCTTGCAGGGTCCACCTTTAAGAAAAATTAACCGATAGAATTGGCATAACTTCCCTTAGAAATGGACAATGCTAACTCAAAAAAAATTTAGAATACACTCCTAAACAGAAACAACCATCCTCAAATTTAACACATAAATATCCAACTAATAAAAACAAACTTCAACCTTCGAGTATTCGAAAATATATCATAAGTCTTAGCACACCACCGAAAAAGTATACAATAACCCCAATGGTAATCAAAGCTACTAAAAACTAGAGGAAGCAATAAAATACACTACTGGTAAATTAAACATGTAACTTACTGGTAAAAGGTGGTGGAGAAATGAGTAACTATGCCTCGCCTCCTACTAGTGTCAACCCGAACTCTGCAGACTAGGTAATTTTAAAACAAAGGGCCTAGGGAAAACATTCACAAACGTTAGAGTGTGAACAAAAATAAAAAGAATAAATAAAGAAAATAATTAACAATATTTATGTTTTTCCAATTTAATTTCCAAAGAAATCGATTGCATGCCTCAAGTGATAAATCTTTTATCTCATAAATATCGAGTCTCTCAAGCTCAAAAATATATATCAGTGTATGTATGTATTTACACACGTCCATACTCCCTATATAAATTTTATAAATTTAAAAATAATTTATATAGGGCTACTACGCTCGCGTCTAACGTTCACGTTACGCCTTAATGTGGTGATACACTACGCCATTATGATAGACAGACGAGTGTATAAATATGTGCTAATACCCCCTATATGAATTAAACACTCATATAAAGCTATTACGCTTACGTTTAACGCTCATGTCACACCATAATGCAGTTGTATACTACGTCATTAAGGTGGACATACACATATGGCTAGCTAGCATTTATATACATACTCTCCTCATAAATATATTTATAATTTACCAAAAAATCTCATTTTCGATAACTCTCCAAAATAAATAAAATCGTCAAATGCTTCAACAAAAGCAATAGTAAACCAATGCATGCATATTATTTAAAACAAAAGTCCACTCACTAATTAGACCTAAGTCTGATGTCGGTCTGATGTCTCTTTTGCTCGAGCCTCCTCACGTCCTATTTCAAAAACATAATTAAATCCCCAACTATAAATCATCACTTATATAAAAATAGGCAAATTTAAATGTGAGCTTTACACGCTCATCCCTGCCTAACTATATTTTTCTTAAATCGCTTTGATCCATACTTCACCACAATTACAGGCCGCCTTATTAACACCTTCTACATTCCTAACAATAATAATCTAATGGCCGTATTCTACCCCATTAACCACCAAATTTCACAAATCTTAGAAAAAATATCCCGAACCTATCCAAAACTCCTCAAAAAATTTCGAACTTCACATAAATAGACTCTCCTTATATAACACATCTAAAACCCTAAAAAAACCCCTAACAACGGTGGCTGGCGGCCGACTCTGGCGACCTCCAATGCCTACTAAATTTAAGCACAATCTTCCTCTCAACATGCACAACAACTTCCCTAACTAGTACAAACACTAATTCCAAGCCTAGATTGGGTAATCGAACCAAAACAAAAAACTGAGCCCTAGAATTTCAAACCTTTGAACCCACTTACTTATCATGAATGGGATCGATTCCTTTTGAGGTTTTACTACACAGAACGAGAGATACACAATGAAACAAGAATCGCCGGCTATAGCGGCCAGAGGAGGGAGCTCCGGCGAGAAGACAGTCGGTGATCTAAGACATGATTTCTCCCAATCGGTAATGTGGCAGAGATGCTCCCCTACCCCAGAGGAGAGAGGAGACGACGGGGGTTCAAACAGAACTGGAGCGGCGGCGGACAGGCGCGAGAGACGTCCGGTAGGGGGAGAGAGAGAGAGAAATGGTTTTGGGCTTCTATTCCCAAACCGGTCCAACACCATCAAATAAAACCCAACTCTAAAAATTAGCACCCCAAAAATAATACCCTAATAAAATATATTTTTTTACTAGCTAAAATTTACCATTTTTACCGTCTTCAAATATTTCTCCTACGAATAATTTCTTCAAAATAATCGTCCCTCTACATCCCTCTAGGGTAAAAATTATAAACTCATTTACGAAGACGGTAAAACTCTGATTAATACTAAGCTAGTAAATAGAGTAAAAATTAGAGTTAGGATGTGACAATGGTGTATGTTTTGAGGATTAGAGGTATAAACGTTACAGATAAACATTGTTGTTGACGCAATGAATAAGCTTTAATCACATAGTTAAAGTTTTTGTCTTTTAAAGAGTAGACCAAGTGTCAAATGTTAAGTTCCACGTAATGAAATTATTAATAAAGTTTCTTAACAACCTCTAAGAAAATTGTTTGAAAGCAAAATGTTGCAAATATCAATTAACATTTTCAATAACATTCACTTATCTAGTTTCCACGTGCTCGCATTTCTCTTTTGTGGGTATCACTGCATGAACGGCGAGTTGGCATAATGGGAGGAGATCTTTAGATTCACTTTAGTTTTCTCATTTTCATCAGCAGTTCAAGTCCTTGTTCATTTCATTCACAACTATATATTTATCTAATAGCACCTCTATCTAAGCCATCATTAAGCTCTAGGAGCGATAGAGAAGAATATTACATTGATCTAAAACGATAACCATTTATGTGAGTTAACGTAGCGGCCTATAAATGACTTCAAAACTAAGTAGGGAGTAGAACCAATCGTATATTTTCTTTTATTAAACTTTGATGTTTCATATAGTTTTTAAAAATGTGGTGATGTAAGTCCTGTAACGGGGATTCCGTGAACATGTTACAAATCAACACATAGTAGACGGTCTTTTTGGATACACCATTAATTAGATGACTTGTTTAATTGAAGAATAACCAAAATTTAAACTATCAACTCAACTCTTGATTTGAAAGGTCTAATAGAGTTTGCATTTAAAACTCTTATTAAAGAGACTCTAACACATCAAGTACTCATTACTTAACATTTTAAGTAGCCAGTTAAATAATTAATCTTGGGAGATATTTCAAAATACGTTTTCCTTTAATTTAAAATTTGGAAGTCTTATGGAAATAGAAAAATAGAAACCAATACTTTAATTTATTTCAGTAGATTAGAAAAAGAATATATTTAGGGACACAGATATGGTCCTATGGATACACGCTCATAACTGTGGCCCACATCCCGGATTCATCCTGTCCAATATTAGGCCGACACGTGTAAAAGTACCGAATCAACCTCCTGTATATAAGAAAATCCCCAGAATTTGATTTTCAAAAAATCCAAACGCAGATCCACGCTCAAACAGTGAAGAAAAAGAAGAGAGAGAAATGGAGGCCGAAACCCTAACCCTAACCGAAGCCGAAGCCGAAGCTCAGCAATCGAGAAACGCAATCCGCTCGATCAAAGTCGCTCTTCTCCTCTCTCGCCTCAAGGCGTCGTCCGCCAATCGCCGCCTCACCGCCGCCGCCGACCACCGCGACGCTGCTACGGTAAGGCTTTCCGCTCAAATCGCTTTCTCCGATTTCCGATCTCTTTTCTGTGTCTGATTATCGGAGATGATGAATTTGTGGTTCAGGAGGAGAAGGAGGAGGAGTTGAAGAGAGAGATCGGAGATCTGAAAATGGAGGTTGTGAGGGAGCGGCTGAGAAACAAGAGGATCAGGCTCTGTGGATTGATGGAGGTCTTTCTCGAGGTCGCGGTGCTCTTCGTTGCTTGCGGTTTCTTGTTCTCGATCGCCGCCGGAAATTGAGCTGAAGTTTTACTGTGTGGTAAATGAAGCTGTCTCAGTCTTTTTACTGTTGAGATTTACTGCTCGATGAAATATAGATTTTTCCGATTGGTAATTTTAACTCTTTTCGTTCTTTTACTGTTGAGATTTACTGTAGGAAGACGGGTGGATTTTCTACTGTGCTCAAGTTGAAATGAAAAATCTGTGTTTTTTTTTTTTTTGAGATTACAAACTACAATATTCCTATAGCAAAATATATAAAAAAAAGGAGTAAATGCTTGTGACACCCTATAGTTTACACCTAAAATCAGTTTTGTCCCTCACTTTTTTTTTTAAACTGGTATACCCTTATACTTTGAATTCTCGACTGATTTACCCTTTTCTCAGCTGGTTATGACTGTGACATGCTTATTAACAATGCTTGTGAGAGCTTCAATGGTTGGGTTTTGAGAGCAAGGTCTAAGCCCCCTATTACTATGCTAGAAGAGATAAGAGTGAAGGGTTATTTAGACTGTTAATGAGCATGTCACAGTCATAATCAGCTGGCAAAAGGGCAAATCAGTCGAGAATTCAAAGTATAGGGGTATACCAGTTAAAAAAAAAAGTGAGGGACAAAACTGATTTTAGGTGTAAACTACAGGGTGTCACAAATATTTACTCCTAAAAAAAATGTAGTAAAAAAATAAGTATGTTTACAAAATCCAATAATTAAATCCCTTCGATCAGTCAAAAAAAAAAAGATCCAAAAAAACAATCCAAATTTGATCATGAGTTGTCAATGAGGACGAGGTTAGAGCTGTTGATGCTAGTAATGACTTCATTCGCATATGTATGCTGACTATCAGAGGCATCGAGCTCAACAAGCGCGGCAAGAAGAAAGAGAGTTCACAATTAATTGTTCTATAGTTTTGAGTTTGGTGTTGGTTAAGAATTTGTTTATAGAATGATATGTACTGGTGTGATTTCTAAGCTTTACTATGAATGTTGACATTATAAGCCTATGAGCTCAAGCACCAAGAGTAAAATCGTCGTATGTGAATGTGATATTTCAAGTTGTTGTATTTTCCAATTTCTTGTGTTTTACATGGTTTTTTCGTTTTGAAAATCAACTGGTGAAGCATGAGTTTTTCTACTGAACTTGGTTGAAAATAAAAATTGCAAGCCCATAAAGCCCATTTCCTCAGTCAAACATTCAGTCAACCCTAAACTCAAATTAGAGTTTCCCGCCTCTTTTTTTCTGGATCCCTTCGATCAGTAAAAATAAATAAATTGGATTTATCCCTTCAATTTAAGATCTCATCACCTCCAAATCCCAATTAAACACGGATTAGTATCCTTATCTTTTCTTCACAAGCTAAAAAGTGAATTAAAAAACAGATAGAACTTGAGTCAAGCTAGCAGATAAGGATAGAATCGAATTCACCAAGAACAATTAGGAAAGAAATTAATGAAAGACCTTGATCACCAAGAACAATTAGGAAAGAAATTAACTAAAGACCTTGATCACCAAGTACGCACTCTTTCCTCATTTCAGAAAGCTTTCAGATCATTCTCTCTTTCTCTCAAAGATAGAAAGAGAAACCCTCATAGTTTCCAGTTCTTAGATCAATAATTCAAGTAGAGCTAGTGATGGATCAGTTCGCCACTCTGGACGAACTTGATGTTGGTGTGGTGACTACATTTCAACCTACCGAAGAAGATTTGTTGTGTTATTATCTATACAACAAGGTCTTCGAAACCCCATTCTCCAACTACAAGACCTTCCCGGAGACCTGTATCTACGGCAAGGATGGGTTGCCTCCTTGGCAGATATGGAGATTGTATCAGCAGTGCAAGTTTCTTCACCAGGATTTCATCTACTTCTTCTCCAGGGCCGAAAAGTTAAACCCTAACAAGTCACGCAACTCTCGAAAAGTTGGCACTGATGGTTGTAAATGGAGTGAGTCGACTGAAACTTTCAAGTCCATCTATGTCGCTGGAAATAAAGAGGCGTTTGGGTCACTGAGGAAGTTTCGGTACGAGAAGAATTTGAACAAGAAGGACAAGAAGGACAAGAAGGAAAGAGATATTTATGATGAGCACCATGGTTCTTGGTTAATGGATGAGTTCACCATTAACCATGCACCGGACTTGGCTCTGTACCGGCTCAAGGTGAATGCCAAAGGTGGAGACAGAAAGAGGAAGTCATCTGCGGCTGAGAAAAATGTGGAGGATGAGAATTTGACAAGACAGTCTCTCAAAAAAAGAAAACGCGAACCGAGAAGATCATCGGATCAGAATAGTCAACAAGAAGGCACTACTTCTCAGCAAATGCCATTTTCGTATCTTAATGAAGATGATCAAGTGGCCCAGGTGGTTCCAGAAAACAGTAACAACAACTTTCATGTTGAGCTTGAGCAGATTCTGGTGAGTGTCGATGATTGTGTGGATGATGAGAATCCAATTTTCTCTCCAGCTAAATTGTCAAATTATGATGCTCAGCTTAGGGCTTCTGTTGCTCAATCAATAGCTATTGAGCAGCAACCACGTCAAGAACAGTAGTCAGATTATTCAATGGCACCGCAACAGCAGTTGGAACCTGAGAATAGGTGTCAAGAGGAGTACGAAGCACAGCTACCACAACAAGATCAGGCCTCTTCCTCTCTTTCTAACGAGCAGCAGCTTCTCGCCAATAACGATTTTGATATTTCACTCGATGACCCCTACTTTCAGTCAGATGAATTCATCAATTTACTCCGTACTGATCAACTGCCGTGGCGGAATCCTGATGGTGATTAGTTTCGGTATTAGGGCATCTTGTGTTTTTCATTCCTAAATGTAGATTAATTTCATAATGAAGCCAATTACTTGGCAATAAACTATATACATGCTTCCAAATTTACTGAAACATCTTTTGGCCAATTCAAGACCATATATATATTGCAACTATATAAACTGCTATTTCTTTCTATATCTCCCTCTTCATTTCATATTCATCGAAACAAAAAAGAAATAACTAAAAAAAGAAGCATAACTGCAAAGTAGAAATCAAATTTACAACAAGTTGTTGAGATTTTTTCACTATCTATTTGCAGTGATCACATAGATCAAGTAATGAGTAGAAATCCATAAGCACAAAAAGTGTGATCGATGTTAACTCATTACAATACGTTTATAGACAAAAGAGTTCAGAATTGATGATCCAAATGGACTATATCAGTAAAAATGCGGTAATCCTATGTACATATAGACTCAAGAGGAAGCATGGCAACCAAATCCTGTACACCATCAGATCACACACCCTATATTTCTTTCTTGACCTGAAACAAAAGTAGGAAATTAAGCTGCATTAAGGCTTCTATTCGGTATAGTTTAGTGTATAGTGTACATATATGTACTAAATTATCTTAAAGGTTTTCAAAGCATTTTCAGAAACATAAAAGATTATATCAAACCTAAATTGAGTCTATACTGACAAAGAAAGACCTACCGGACCAATCTAAGATCATATCTTGCAACTGAAGGAATCAAGGCTTTTCAAAACTGAAAATAAGATCTTAATGCGGAATTAGTTTATTTTAACAAATAAAGAAAATTCACGTATAGTTTGAATGGTTGAAATTGAAATACCTTAATCAAATGCATATGGATCATCAGCATATGGATTCAGAGACCCTTCTGAAAACAAGTCACCAATGCTTGAAGCACGTGGTTGACCCTCTCCCTTAGATCCCTACATAACAAAAATCACATATTGCAAATTCAGTATGTGCAGAATCAAAATGAGTTCTGCAATATATAATTCAAGGCGTGTTATGTACCTAGCTTTTCCAATGATTCAACACAGTAATCTTTGCAATTAACAATATTCTTTCCAAAAATCAACTTTTCCCAACTTTTTCTCTATGTTGCAGCTATATGAAATCAGTTAACATTATCTGAGGAAACCAAATGCAGAATCTTTGGACATGTAACTCTCTTTTTTTTCTTCAATATTTGGACTTGTAAACTTAAGAGCATGAGGATTCTTATGGCAATAGTATCAGTATCCTCTCAGAAATATTCTATCGAAGACCAGTGCGAGGCAAGATCCAAGCAATTTGAGACATGAAAAAGTAGATGGATCACAAGATATTAGAAAAACTGAAATAAAGTTTGGGTTGAGCTTACCTTGACTACAGCCCTGGGGCTTTTGACCTTTGGTGTAGTTGTCCTCTTATGTTTTCTTGGATCCTGATGTTATACAGAAAATAAAATTCGGTTACTGGGAAATGTATGCATGCGTAAAAATAAATAGTTCTGAACGAGACAACGGAGATTGAGCATATAGCTTCACAGAAGTCACCAGATATTCATACCTCAAACATGACTGTGCTTCTTGTTTTCCGTTTAATAGTTCTTCCATTACCAGTTTCAACTTCATATTCGTCACGAATTACCTGCAATGCATAAAGTAAGTTTCAGGTTAGTTGATGGATAAGGCTAGTAATATCAGGTTGATGGGATATGATAAGAAAAGAATTAATCAGATCTTAATAAGCAACATTAAACCCTCAATAACACTACTTCCACTAGCAAGGGAACTCCGTATTAATAATCGATTTTCAACTACAGTAGTTGCTGTAAAGCTAAAGTTGCATTTATTTATGAATATCCATCAGTAAAATGTATAAGAGAAGTTTTAGACCTTTTTGTGGTGCTTTGAGATATTCATTACGCTTGGAGAATTTATATTCTCTGAAGCTTTCTTCAACAGTGTTGATACTGGTGTTCGTGTTGCTCCCACTAGAGGTGAACCCTAGACACCAGATGGAATAAAATATAACACGGAGTCATATTGTCATGTGAAAAAAACCAAAACTGAAAGAAATTAAAATGATTTTCAGAATATTGCCCCACCTTCTCATCATGCTCCGGTCTTCTCAGAGAACGCTGACCTCTCCTTCTAACAACAGGGTTTCTCCTCGATGAAATTGAGTATTCCTGAGACAGAACGAACTCATCAAAGTGAAACAAAAAAGTATGATAAATATCAGATTATGAAATTTTATACTTCAACCATAATCCCATAAAAGAAAGCTTTTGAACATATAGCCTGCACAGCATAAATCTATGCCTTTTTGTGTTGCCCTTCTAAACCTACTGAATTACATTCTTGATTAAAGGATCACTCTATTCAATCATGCATATCTAATAAAACTAAAATAAATTTGTGTATCTCACTGTCATTATACGAGTACAAGCTTCAGAACTTAAATTGTAAGTTCATCTGCCATATGCATCACTGCATCAATATGTTAATGAAAATTTAAACAATTTTGTGTAGGTATGTTGTGCTTGTGTGTGTGTGTGTGGGAGAGAGAGAGAGAGAGAGAGAGAGAGAGAGAGAGAGAGAGATTAGATTTCAAAGCCAACCTTTGAATTCACTTCTTGCTCCTCCTCTGGCTTATCGCTCATAACTTTCCATTGCAGTTGCAGTAATGCCCTCTGCTTCTCCTCCTGTGATAAAGAGAATATATAAAAGAATGTACTAAATATTCAGTAGAAAGAACATAGGAAAGATATGTACTTTGGACTTTTGAAGATCCAAGTCCTCCTGAAGCTTCTTAATCTCATCTTCATGCTGAAGCCTCAAAGCTCTCAGTTGGGCTTCATGTTCATTCCTCATTGATGTAACTTTCTATGACAGAAATAAAACCGATTAGTAAGTTAGGCATATTAGACCCAACCTAGTTCGAGCTTAAGCTTAAAGCTATATGAAGTTACAGACCTCTCTCAACTCATTTTCAGCTTGAAGTTGGATCTGCTTTAGCTCTTGACTGTGTTTAGCTTCTAGACTTCGTTCCTTTTCATCATGTTCCTGCTGAAGATTACTAACCTGCATATATGAAAGTCAATAACACTTAGAAGCATGTAATAGGAATGTCTCAGAAAAGGAGCAACCTCCCAGATCAAAACTGAGCTACTTCGAACAGCGCCAAGAGTAAATTTGGATTAGCTCTTTGAAAAGAGTTGCACAGTCACTAACAAATTGCAGGTAGGCTATTTTGCATAATGATTACTGGTGCAAACAGACTTGAGTACTAAAAAATGTTTTCTATTTGTTTTTCTTTTTCTTGTCAACTTATAATTTTTGAATACTATAGACTAATGTTGAATACTGAGAAATGAAAATATGTTCAAAGTTGTAAATGTTTGATAATGTCAGAGAATGTGTAGGAAAAAAACATACCATTTTGTAATTTAAAACAAATGTATTTTGCAAAAAGTCATTATCAGTTCAAAACTTGTTTTAAACATGATAGCATCCACCATTTCCCCACACATACCAGAGAAGCATGTTCCTCCTGAACACACATCAAGTGCTGCCTAGTTTCTTCTTTGCATTCTTCAAGTTTTTTCTCACATTCTATCTCCCTTTCTCGAACAAGATTTTCTACCTGAAGTTTCAATCAAACAAAGATCAATTCAAGAACATGATTTAGCTGTAGCATATTCCAGGAGATGGTTAAAATGAGCAAACCTTTTGCTTTTCCATGTTAACTATCTCCAGCTTCTCCACCTCGTACTTCTTCCGGATGTCATTCATTGCCTAACAAAAATTTTCTTAATGTCAACGCAAAAGTAGTTAAACTGTATGGTGGCCAGATGCCTAGATCAAAAGTGGTCATACCTGATCATTCCTTTGTGATATGTCTTTCAAATGCCTTGACAGTTCTAGTTGTTTACTCTCAAGCATGAGATCATATTGCTTCTTATCTTCCACGAGTCTAGTTTCAGCAGCAGTCAGCGATGCACAATTCTGCAACAAAGTAAAGAACCGTAAGTACATGAGATATGGTTTTAGAAACATCTCACATTTATTTTGAAATTACAAACCTCTGTGATCTGTTCTTCCAGATTCTTCTCTCGTTCCTTATATTGCACAATAAGTTGCTCCTTTTCCTCTAGTGTGCTATGAAGCTGGCTGACTTGTTTATCCATCAAATCTACATGCTGCTCATGTGTTTCACCTTGCTTCAGTAAACCATCTATTTGCTCTGCTTTCTTCTGTATCTCTGCTTGTAGTTTCTCTGTATTATCTTTATTCTCAGTTTCTAGTGCTGAGATTTTGATCAGCAGATCTTGCTGCGAAATAGTACAAAAACAAGTTTAGTATGGAAAAAACACATCTCATAATATAAAATGTATGAGTTAGAATTTGCAAACCATTTTATTCTCAGATGATCTTGAACTTTCTGACAGAGAATCAATCTGCAGCTCTAATTCAGACACCAACTTTTCAGTTTCAATCTTCTTGGAGACCAGAGCTTCAGTTTCAAACTCCAACTTCTGTATCCTCTCTCTGGCTGTATGGCTTTCCTCTGAAAGTTGTGTCATAATAGACTCCTGAACTTTCTGAAGTTCCATGACCCTATTGTTCAACTCCTGATTTACCAATTGTATAGCTTCTTTTTCTGATGTTAAGTTCAAGAACCTGTTGTGCAGTTGATCATACTGTCTCTGAGCCAGCTTGGCAGAAAGGCCTTTCTCCTGATTGACTAACTGGAAGCACGCCTCATAGAGAGAGTTTAGCTTATCAAACTTTTCCAGGAAGTTCAAACTTTGTCTATCCAATTCAGCCAAATGTGAAGCCAACACATGAACAAAACCTTCAAGGTTTTTTATCTCGAGGACTGACATATCTAATCTCTTAACAAGGTCATTGTTGCTCAAATGGAGATCATGCTTTTCTGTTTCCAATTTCTCCTGTGCAGTTATCAAACGCCTGATTTCATCCTCTTTTAACTTTAACTCAAGATGCACCTCACCTAATTTAGTGTTCAAACTCTCTGTAGCCAGTCTATTAGTTGCTAGAGTTTCTTCAAAGTTCTTAATCATAGCGTCTGCAAGGAAAAGACATATGACTGCTGTTATAATGAAAAGTTTTAATCATAGCATCTGCTAGATTTACAATGGTGATGCCAACATACATACATAAGAATAGTTTGAACATCACTTGAAGGGTAAGAAACCATGCATATTACAAGTAACTTGGGTGGTTCTGGTTCCTAAATTGAAAGACCTAGTCTAATACATACGCAATGTACCTCAGTTATACCATCTCCATTTTGAAGGTAGGATGTGAGTTTAACTTTAAACATAGATTTAAAGTATCTGATGCATGAGCTTTAATCATCTTGAAAACAACTCATCATAGAAAAGAGTTGGGGCATAGTAAAGTTCCCTAGTTATGTAATCTATAATCACTTACTTCCAGGTTGTCAGATGGCCATAAATACAGTAACTCCATATTGTCTAAACAATTTGCCTGGTTATGTAATCTATAATTACTTACTTCCAGGTTGTCTGATGGTCATAAATACAGTAACTCCATAATATCTAAACAAATGGCAAGCTAAAGTCAGAATGCATGAGATATTAACCTTTTTCCTCTATGAGATTTGCAGTTCTGCACTGTTCATTTCTGTAAAGTTTTTCTGTCTCCTCTTTCTCAAGTCTGCATTCCTCCAGCTCTTTTTCACCTACATTCAAATTCAAGAACATCACATAATGGTAAATGCACCCTTATCCTGTTATACATTACACCTTCGAACATTCTACATTTTAAAGCAAATGAAAGGGGAATAACTTACGAGTCCTAATAGTTTCCTCAGCTGTCTCTAGCTTTATAGACAGATCATTCATTTGTTGACTCAAACCATCAAGAGCTAATGCACTCCCAGAGAGTTTGCCTTCAAAGGCCTCTTTATCTTTCTTGGCTGGTAGAGCAAGATAAATATCATTACCACTGTAATCTAAAGCAAAATTTCAAAAGCTTTGAGCACAGAGTAGCACTCACCATCCTGAACTTGACCAGCTAAGAGCTGTAAAGTTTCGGTGAGTTGATCACACAGTGTTTTAGTCGAAGAAAACTTAGACTCTAATCCCTTCCACAGCTTTTCATCTTCCTTCTGCTTCACTTTAAACTTAGCATTTTCATTGAAAGCGTTCTGCAATTTTTCCTCTAAGGCACGGATGTGCTCCATAGATTTTTTCAGCTTAGTGTTCTGCGTTTATCAGGAAAATTACTCGTTTAAATCTTCATGAAATTCAATTAACAGATACGAAACATCTACATTGAGATAAAATTGGACCGATCCCTAACAATTGAGGCACAGACTGAAACACAATACCACACTCAAACACATTCGTACAAGCTAGCGCGTGTAATTCACACTCGCACAATCACAGGCTCATCGGAGAGTTAGAGAGAGAGAGAGAGAGAGTACCGCCATTTCCAGATCTGTTTTCACAGAAGCTTGCTCTTTCACCAACTTCTCTGCAAAAACGAAGAGATCGAACACGAAATCGTCACAGAAATTCAAAATTACCTACGAATTCAACTAGAAAACCGAGATATTCCGATCAACCCGAACCTGCGGTGAGCTTCAAGTTCGCGAAGCTTCCCGACGAGGTCGACTCCGGCGGACGCGACGAGTAGGCGAAGGTCTTCGGAGGTCCTCCGGAGGCCGATTTGGAGAGGGACTTGAACTGATCCAAGCTCCTAATGCTCGGAAACCCTAGCTTCTGCATCTTTCGAGCTCCGATTGAACTCCGATTGATCGCTGCAGAGCAAACCTTAGAAATTTGTTCGTACAGTCGCTCTCGTTCTCTTTCTTGGTGCTCTGAGAGCGTTTTAGTGAAATGAACTTGGCGCCAAATGAAGAGGTGCGGTATATATAAAGTTTTGCTTCTTATCAAATAAGCTTTCCTTTCTTTAATTTTCTACTACAGCCTTTTCTATTAAAATTTTCATAAACATTTTATTTTAGTTTTGCAGAATTTGAAAAAATAGAAGTAATCTTACATTCTTACTGATGGAACCAAAATGCCTTCTCACACTTTTTTTGGTTCAGTGTACTAAATCATAAAACCTTACATAACTTATAAGAAATATACGTTATTTATTGACAATTTACAGTGTTACAGTCGTTCGACTATTATCTAAAACAAATTTTAAATCGAAGTAGAAATGAAGGTAATAATTTCATAGGAAGATTGTTTAATTTTGATTTGACACAGAAGCAATATTCATTCTTTTTCTTCAAAAAAAAAAAATAATAATATAAAAATAAAATTGTATCTACAATCTAGTTTTAACTATAAAAATAAGAATCAAGATAATCTCATTAAAAAAAGAATGACTACGAATCTTATAATTAGACCATAATCATTCTTCATTCTTTTTTTTTTTATGACACCCTCCTTTCAGATTGATCATGGTATCTTCTCCCATGAGTTATGACCTAAGGACTAATATACAAAAGCTGAGAAAGATAAAAGAGTACACTCAAGTACTAGGCAAGAAGCATTGGTTCGCTGACCATCCTTCATCGTATCAAGCAAAAGTCCGATATTTCACCGTTTTCTAAAAAATTCACCACTCTGGATTACTACAGTATAACTGATACAATAAAAAACACAGAGCACGAGCAACTTGCTCCAGATAGAGAAGAGGTAAAAAGCAAACAGATAACAGAAATAGAAAACAGAGAGAACGAATTGAATCCTACTATGTATGTGCGGCGATGGAAGCAAAGCTGCCGCCATCTGAATCCTAGTCGACAATCCCGTCTCCCCTAAAATGCCACACTCCGAGCTCTCTTGCTCTGACCCCAACAACTCCGGCCTATTCGTCACCGGCGGTTTGTTCCTGGAGCCCACCATCCCCAATTCGTTACTTAACTCCGTCTCGTTTAGAAAAACCTCAAACGCCGTCGTTTCCGGGTCGGGTTATGGGACCCGGTTGAGAGTAGGGGGCTGCGGAAGTGCGTTTTTGTCGGTGAGTTTGAGAAGCGATGGGGTTGTTCGGGTGGCGAAAGAGGGGTGTTTGGTGCAGATCGGCGACGAGGAAGCGGCGGCGGCGGAGGTGGTGGTTGGAGAGGAGAACAGAGAGAGAGTTGGGGTTAGGAGAGGCAGGGCCATGAACACCACCAAGCATTTGTGGGCTGGTGCCATTGCCGCCATGGTTTCCAGGTCTCTACTTTCATAGAAGTTGTTACTTAGGATTGTATGGTGATTTTGCTTTATGGTTTATCAAAATTCATCGAAATTTGTATTAAGTTTTGATATGTAATGCACACAACTGCAGCTGATAGTGTAGAAGAATGCTTTCGAGTTTCGATAAGTTTGGTTATTGTGGAGTGTACATTTTGACATTGGTTTGATTTGAGTATATGTAGGTTCGAATGGGAAGGTTATGTTTGAATTACGATTTCGTGTTAGATAATTTTAGACTGAGGAATTGCTTATTCGTTGCTAGGTTTAGGAATTCGTATGTGGCTATGGCTGATTGAGTGTTGTCGTGTGATATCAGAACGTTTGTCGCGCCGCTTGAGAGACTAAAGCTGGAGTATATAGTTCGGGGTGAACGGAGGCATCTATTTGAGCTTGTTAAGAGCATAGCTGTGTCTCAAGGCGTGAGGGGCTTTTGGAAGGGGAACCTAGTCAATATTCTTCGCACAGCTCCGTTTAAAGCAATCAATTTCTATGCATATGATACTTACAGAAAACAGTTGCTTAGATTTTCGGGAAATAAGGAGACTATGAATTTCGAGAGGTTTGTGGCTGGTGCTGCAGCTGGAATTACTGCTACCATAATGTGCTTACCTCTTGACACGGTATGTGATTGTTTTGGATTTCTCTATTTGGTCAATTTCTAGATGAACTTCGGCTTGTTGTTCCTCGTATCAATAGAAATACACACATCTGTTTAATCCCCAAGTGCTAGAATCTGAATATGGGGTGACACAGCTAAAATGATAGTCTTCCTCTTTTTCCATCTCTACCATGGGCATGGGAAATAATGTATTCATGTATTAGGAGATGTTGGACTAGGGTATGCCTTTGACTTGATATACTCTATCTTATATTTAGGTAGATTATATGATCGTTTGAGTACGTTATGCACTAGTAATCTGTTGGTCTTCTCCTCTTTCTGGATGCACTCTCTCAGCGTACATGCTACATAGCTGCATACCTATTAGATGCTATTCGATTACGCAGCACTCTTACATAGATAAAATTGTGTATTCAGGCTCAAAAGATAATGGATCGTAGAATTTATTATTATGTCAAATACCCTGAAGCATATACATCAGAAATCCAGGGTCCAGTTGCTCTATGGTGCCCTTCCCTGGTGAAGGTTCCCAACAAATCAACATAGACAACTTACGCCACTCTGAAACTTCAGTGATTACGTACAATTTTTTTTAATTTTTTATGTTTAGCTTTGGAACTTGGAGTATTGCATAAACAAAGAGCTAAACTCATATTATCAACCGACATTTCTTCTTGCTGCTTTGTTTTTTTTCTTTTTCCTTTTTTCGCCTGTGTTTCAGAGCACGATTACAGTATATCTGTCTAATTGAAATTATTGAATAAATACTAAATTTGTACCACCTGTGAGCCATACACTTACTGTTTTCATTGAAATTTTCTGCAGTCTTGACACCACCGATCACTTTGAGAAAGTCCAATAAATGACCCTTAATGAAAGAAAATGAAAATAGTTTATGATATATTGATTTATGCTCACAGATATTAACCCTGAAAACACTTACAGATGCTAATGTAGATGTTGTCTGTTTCAGATTCGAACCAAGCTAGTGGCTCCTGGTGGGGAATCCTTGGGCGGTGTCATTGGTGCTTTCCGCCACATGATCCAGACTGAAGGGTTCTTTTCCCTTTATAAGGGCCTAGTACCATCCATAGCAAGCATGGCACCTTCAGGTGCAGTTTTCTATGGTGTGTATGATATACTAAAGTCAGCTTACTTGCATTCACCAGATGGTAGGAAAAGAATTTTAAAAATGAGCCAGCATGGCGAGCACCTGAACGCTTTTGATCAACTGGAGTTGGGACCAGTTAGGACATTACTCTATGGAGCTATTGCTGGTGCCTGTGCAGAAGCTGCCACTTATCCATTTGAAGTTGTGAGGAGACAGCTTCAATTGCAATCCCAGGCTACAAAAATGAGTACCTTGGCGACTTGTATTAAGATCGTTGAACAAGGAGGGGTCCCAGCACTATATGCAGGACTTGTTCCCAGCTTGCTACAGGTGTGTTGTTAAAAGATCCTTGTTTATTGTTTATGCTATTTTTATGTTTAGTCAATATGGTTAATTAGGTGATTTTGCACATGTAAACATGGTCATAGGTTCTGTTTATGAATGGGAAAAGTGTAGCCAATTAGATATAGCTTTTGAAATTTATCGTATTCTATGATTTTGAAATCTTTTTGCCTAGATATTTCGATTGCTAAGTTGGTGGTTCTGCATACATATCTTTCTCGAGGTATAATTTATGTTGTCATATTCTGACCTTTACTTGTAAACATCACCTTTCCCCTTGTAGCAAGTCAATTCTTCTGATCGGCAGATTTCCTAACTAACTAGTAGTTCAAACTCTATCCTTCTTCCTTTGGTCATTTTCCAGATGTGTCCAAATAATATTTTGAAGTTTCTGTGGAATGGAATTATGCTCCAAAAATTGAGGGTTTTTTTTTTTTTTTTGAAGCTTTGCCCTGTCATACTTTCCAATTGTCAATTCATACTAGGGATTTGGTGCTTAGTTTAATACTTTAATCACTTTATCCAAATATATCCATAAGGTTCTTGACATTGCAATTATCCTGCTTATGTTACATTTCCTTCCAAACTATAACTTTCACGCATATGCTTATCCTTGTGATCCTTTTTCTTATCTTTGGTGTTTTGCATACTCAGGTACTTCCTTCGGCTTCAATAAGTTATTTTGTCTATGAGTTCATGAAAATTGTTCTCAAGGTAGAGTGAAGAATTAAGTGGAACATTTGTTCATGAAAATTGTTCTCAAGGTAGAATGAAGAATTAAGTGGAACATTTGGAGGAACATGATTGGAGTTTTACAGTGACAGTGACTCCAAGAGGAGCACTGGCTATATATTCAGATTAGTAGGACTTTAGTCACACGTTAGCTGTTACCATTAATGTTTTTGAAAGACTGTTGTAATAGGCAAGAAGAAGGAATACCACACATGTCTCTCCACATCTTCATCTTCTCTCCGTTGATGCTCTGCATTTGCAATACAACCCTTTGTTCACTGCCAATTTTGACTTCATTCTCAAGAAACTTTACACTCGGTCAGGAAATAGCAATGCTTGGTGCTAATCTAGACATGTGTGCTATCACATTCTCACACTAGAGTTCAGGTGAGCATGCTTTATTGATGCAATTCCATACATACCCATTTTCATCTTGGCCTTGAAGCACATGCCTGAAAACAGGAGTGGTTTGCTATTTGCTTCCCTCATTTACTTGCAGCATCCACTCGATAGTCTTTCTTCTTCTTTTTTCTTCTTCCCTAGATCTACAGTATTACATCATCCATCCTAGTACACTGGTTAGCTCTGAGGAATTGCAAAAGTATGGCTTCGGCTACCATACTTTGCCACTGCATAGTGCTGTTGATTCGCAGAACTAGTTTTTAGCTGTAGAAAGGCAAGAATGCTGGGAAGGCGCAATAATGTGCGTGAGTATATGCAGAAGGCTCATATTTCTGCAGTACTATGACAATGATGCGCGCATTACAACTGAGAAAGCTTGTGTCGTCATAATGGCCAGACTGAGAAAGTTACAAGCATGTCCTTCCTTTGTGCTACTCCATCTGATGCGAAATGCGGCTGGAATGTGCTTACGGGGATGTTTGTTTTTGTAAACCTTATACGTCAAAGGATGATGTTTGCCCATACTGATGTGCACATGGAGATTGATTTCTGCCCACACTTCTCTTCTGTATTGATTTGACTAATAACGTGATCAGTCCATGTCCTCTGCATTGAATTGACTACAGAATTTGTAATGTGTTGGGCGTTCATTGTTGCATGCTGGAAGATAGAAACGTAAAGCTACCAACCAACACTCAGAATTGAGAATTGGATGTGACAATGGAGACCAGGTTCCACACCATCCAGGTTTGCCATTGTGATTGGTGGTGGTCTACACTAAAGAGCATATGCTGCATGGAACTAGTATCCATCAATCACATTCAAAAGACAACCGTTTGGATAAGATTCGGGGTAAGTGGCTTGTGTTTAGATCATTCTCGAAATTGCGAGAAGAAAAATGTAAAATGGCTTGAGAATTGAGACTATTTTCGTACCTTGCCACATAAATGTGACGGTATACTCTTTGGTTCGTTGCCTGAGTAGCGTTGCTCATGCGGCACCACTCTTATGAACTCAGGTTCTAAACTTCTAATCGTTTCTTTAGCAGTACAATTCAGTTATTTAAGAGTGACTGAGAACCAACTTTTCTGAATTGTTTTATCCTTTTTACTTCTATAAAAGGAGGGACACCTTCTACAATACTCCAATCTATTGTAACACTAACTGTACCAGTTTTTTTATTAAGATCATACGATTTTTATCAAAAGTTTTTTAAGTCTAAAGATTAATCTGTGTCATTGATATTATCAGAACGTATTCTTCTTATTAGTCATCAATTATATATTGAGATTTAACTCTAATCAATATCAGTAAAACAGTAAAATCCAAACAAAGGTTTAACTCTTACTAACTCGACGACTCGAACGAAACCTAATCTTATGTTAGTTTATGACGGTAGAGATCTCTGAACACACGTAAAATAGAAGAAAAAAAAATCAAAAATTATGAAATAAAGTGAAGAAAGGTCAAACAGAAAAAAAAGAAAAAAAACCGTTACACACGTGCGCATCCCTCGCTCGCGCTTTTCAATATTCCCAAAAGGCCAAAACTCAACGCACACTCCTCCATCTTTCCCTCTCTACTCCCCACGCCGTTCCTCTCAGAATCTCCTTTGAGTAAATCCTCTCCCGTCTCCACGCGCCACCACCACCATTCCCCCCAAAACCTAATACACTCCCCACTCGCCCTCCATGTCGCCGGACGGCGACCTCTGCACCTGCTCCGCCCCCCAGAACGGCGATCACGCCGAAGATCCGGTCTGCGCGCATTGCCGGAAATCCGATTCCTCTCCGTCGTCGTTTTGCTACTCCTCTTCGCTCAAACACGTCCCGGCGCCGTTGAGCGACTCCGAGAAGCTTCGGCGCGTCGTGACTGCCTCGATTAAGGGATTCTCCATCGGCGCCGGCCTCAAAGGCGGCCTCGCCGTCTTCTCCATCCTCGTTCGATTGAGAAAGCGAAAGCTCTTAGCCTCTCTCAGGTGAAAAGTTGATCCAATTTAGTGACGTCATAATTGGAGTGATTAATGTTTGAATATGGAATATTTGAACAATTTAAACTTGTTAATGTGTTTATTGTTGATGATTTTAAGTGTTTAATGTATGATTGTTCAGGAGCGAGGGTGCGATTACGAATAACGAAGCGATTATTACTGCTTTGAAGGAGACATTGAGATATGGTTTGTTTCTTGGGACTTTTGCAGGCACATTTGTTTCAGTGGATGAGATTATTGCCTCTTTGGGAGGCCACCGTAGGCATGTTCCTTGTTCTTTTATATTTGACTTCCGCGTTATACTCTGTTTGCTTGCGATTTGAGATAAATTTTTTGCTCTGGTTTAATTGATTGTGTCCCGGTGTTACTCTAGTTCAGGACAGCGAAGTGGAGGGCTTTGGCAGCGGGGCTTATAGCAGGACCGTCTATGCTTCTTACCGGGCATAACACGCAGCATACTAGCTTGGCTATATACATACTTATGCGTGCTGCTGTGTTGGCCACACGGTGTGGGATTAAAAGCAAACGGTTTGGTCAAATTTGTAAACCTCTCACTTGGAAGCATGGTGACATTTTCCTTATGTGTCTCTCATCTTCGCAAATTCTGTAAGTACACTTTGTTGTAGAAATGTGCATATCTAGTACTAGTAGTGCTGTAGCCATTGCTTTCAATATTTTGGTGTGTGAGTTTTTTTAAGTGTCTTGGTGCAATAATGGACAGGCATGTCAAGCATTATGTATGTGGGAATAACTTATAGTATCTTGACCTTTGAAGATTTATGAAATCATGTTGTTGATACTGAAAGCGGATTACTGATATTGGATGAAAATTCATTTTTCAGGTCTGCTTACATATTGAAGCAGGACAGTTTGCCTCCATCATATAAATCTTTTCTCAACAAGCATGGGGGAAAGGATATGTCAATTTTGCAAGGTGTTAAAGAGATTGCTAGTGGCTTACCGTTTTCTAATTTGGAAGCAATAGAAAGATACTACAAATCTGTAGGAACAAATATTAAACTAGATCCAGCCATGAAAGTTCCCTGCACGGTATGCATTCTCTAAGCATCGTACTTGCTGGTTCCTACCATATAATCTTGGTGCTTTAAACATCATCCCCACTCCTCACGGTAGTGTTATTTATGCCGGTATGTGTGGTAATTTATGCAGATTGTACATGGAGACCAGTCATGTAGTGGGCATATTATCTCTTTCCTAATTCAAGCCTATAAGAGAGCAGTACCAGTTTATCTTCCAGTATATCTGATTCCAGCCCTAATAGTTCATCGGCAAGATCTCTTGAAAAGGTGATTCACATGATTTATTTTCTTGATTATTTATTTTCCTACTAGGATGCTTTATGCAAATGTGGTCAAGGGAGCATCTTCTAGTTGAAAATCCCAGGAGGTGAATTAATTGAACTCAGAGACATATTGATATTCTAGAAATGGTGGTTTTAGGTGTCACCACAAGTCAATTTGTTGGACTGTCTTTGCTACCTTTAAGCACCACATGCATTACTAATTCAGGGGCTTCCTGGTGTTAACATTAATACATGTTACTGATGCTTTTGTTGTAGCATATATTGAATGGTAATGTGAATTTATCAATATTTTTATGCTGCATTGACAATAAATATGAATGATTCTTGGACGAACTCCCCCAAATTTTTGTTTTTGTTTCTTCCATGATATTGTGTTACATAAGCAGATTACTTGGAGTGTATCACCATCACCTTTTCTTTGAAATTTCAATATTTTAAGCTCCTACAGAAATTTGATTCCTTTGTGTGAACTATGTTAGATTGGTCTTTGTCTTTTTTGGTCCTTGATATCGCTGTTTTAATATCCATTTTACTGTATGCAGGCATTACACTATACTACTAAAGGGTCTTCTTGGCACTGCAAGATCAAGCTTGTTTCTTTCCGTATACTGCGCATCTGCCTGGTCAGTGGCTTCTTTATTTTATAACTAACTTTGATTATGCCATGTATGCTTTGTACGGAACTGCTACTAGAATATTTTTTTTTACACTATTGTGTAGATTAGGTGAAACCAACCCTGCGAACTGCCTTAATATGTCCTGAAAACTCTGGTCTCTCTCTTGGTATGACCAACTGATAAGTGTTCTATTTATTTCATCACCTTAGAATTAGAATTGCCAGGTCCATGGTTTGCTACCATGTGGTTCGGTGTTTGAACTTTGAACCCCCTTAGGGATATATTGCTATCCTAATTTTTCAACATGAAACAACAAGATATAGATCTTGCCACTAAATTTGTTTAGTAAACTGATCCTGCATCCTTGTAATTGTTCCTCAGGATTTGGACATGCTTGCTTTTTAGGATTTTGAGGAAGTGTAATGTTCCAATGTTGGTAATGGGAACGGTATGAAGTTTCTCCAACTCTTTAACTTGGTAACAAAATGAGTTTTGTTCTTTCTTCAGGATGTCTGAAATATGGTTGTTGGACAGTTCTCAACCGGCCTGGCCTTGGCTATTGAGAAGAAAAGCAGGCGGATTGAGATATCACTATACTGTCTTGCTCGAGCTATTGAGAGCTTTTTCACCTGCATGGCTGATACTGGATACTTGCCTCCACAATCAAAAAAATTGAAGAGAGCTGATGTGGTGGTCTTCAGCTTATCGACGGCCATCATAATGCATTGCTATGCAGAGGAGAGGGAAGTGTTCAGATCCAAGTACTTAAATGTTCTCGACTGGGTTTTTGGTGTCCCGCCTCCTCCTTGTGAAACCCCACGCTGCAAAAAGAGTTAGGAAGTAGCAGCCATCGTTTTGCTCGAGAAATCTTAGGTTTTACTTGCTTCAAAATTTAATTTGGAGGAAGTTATATAATTTTGTACCCATATTTATCCCATTCTTCGTTCCTAGTTCTTACTACCATTCGTAAGAGCTTCAGTATGTGCCCTTGATGTGGAATAATCGTCATTAATGTTATAGTAAATGCTTCACTAATCTCGACATTCTTGGTTTCAATTACTGATATTGCAAATCTCGACGTTCTTGGTTTCAATTAACACTTGCTACATAGAAGTGTTCAGGATACACAGACGTTAGGCTGCGGTGTTTAGTCTCTCACTTCAGCCTTAATGTTACTTCAAATTTGATACGCCAATACGGCAATACACCATGGCCAAAATGACGACGAAAAGGGAAATATATCAAACAAAAAGAATAAGCATTCCAGTTTCCAATTGCCAAAAGCTATAGAACAGTGCCTAATTTTCATCATAGATGCTGGCAGTACAGTGTCTTCAGACCTCATCTTCATGAAGTAGCATATTAGGTATTCCCTTAGAAACTGGAAACCGGCGACCAGTCTCAGGGCAAACAAGGGCACCTTCCTCAAGATGAAGCTCCAAGAGGGCATGATGGAACTTTTGCAGGAATTCCTCAGAATCAAGCTTAGAAGGCTCCACCTCCTCAGGAAGCTCGGCATACCCCATTGTACGAGAAGCCGAGACAAGGGCCTTCCACTCAATCTTAGGAAACATGTTCTTGAGGAAATCAACATTCACGTCCACCTGCTTCTCCACCACCTTCTCTGCTTCAATACCCAGAGGGAAGCCGTTCGTCACGCCTTTAATCTTGGAAGACAGCATGTTGTGAGTAATCAACCTCATCTCTCTAGTCCAGACTGGTCAGTCAGTAGCCGGCAGTATTTGTTCCCCTTCTCTTCTAGAACCTGATGCCAAAAGTAAATTTGTAACAATTAGACCTTGCTAAAGAACCAGAGCCTCTAAATTAATTCCAATAGCGAAAACTAGCTGTACCCAATAATCCTCATAAAAAAGAAATTACTGATTGCAGAGCTACCTCACATAGTTACATCGATCAAACCATTCATATCTGAACATTATAACAAGCATCAAAAACCTCGTCGAAAACTATCCAAAACAGGTAAACAAATTGCTTTAGGTATAGTAAAGCAAAGAGACATCCTTCTATTATCTACAGAAGCTTTCTGTGTTCTTCAATGTACAGTACACATGCTCAATTCGATTCTTCTAGAAACATTATTGCCATCATTGGAATTGGAATTGGAATTGGACTTGGGATCCAACCGATTTTTTAAGAAGGAATGAGAAGGTACCTGAGATTCTTGCCGACCGATGAAGACAGAGAGAGAAAGCTTTAACTGCAAATAGTTGTGTGATATAAGGACTGCTCGAGTCAGAGGCAGAAGAAAGGGGTTTTAGGGTTTCAATTGCGTAGTGCAATTACCAGAATAGACACCGTTAGCCCGTAAAATCACTAAAATGACAAGGGATTTTTTTTTCTGGTGGTTAATTATCTTTTAATATTTTTTTAGGGATAAAATGTCTGTTATACCCCGCGTATCGCCTAGCGGGTCGCCTAGATTGTCCAAGAATATATATATACTAGCTTTGAAACCCGCGCTTCGCGCGGGTACGGTTATATCCCAAAGTTAAAATGGTTTCTCTATTCTCCTATCTAGTATGAGCACATCCAAAAATGAGAGCATATCAAGAAACCAAATATGGATAGACATTGTACAAAAGCAATAACTTTAACACACCCACTAAAAACAATAACATGTCGTCATAATATCATACTAAATTCTATGATTCACATTTGCATCCAAAAGGGAAGAAACGAAAAAAGAAAACAGACAATCTTGCCAAAAAAAATAAGACAATAAATTAGATTAGCTCTGATAAATCAATTATTTGGTAATAAAAAATAAATAAAAAATTCCATTACACTAAACACCAATGTGTACAAATAATAGCTTCAAAGCCTACTCAACACTGACAGCCTGACAGTTAAACTGTCAATCCAGAATGACTGGACACCAATGCATCAGAAAAGTCTATACCTTCACAAAACCATTATTTGGTAAGGACACAATGAATCAAACTCAAAAAGAACAAATACTATTATTAACACTTTCTGGCCTTATTAAAGAAATGGGAGGCAGTTGCTGAAGAATTAGACATTAAAAAGTAATTAAGATGATTATTGAAACTCAACAGGCCTCAATTGAGAGCTACTGTGAATTCCCATCTTGATATATACCTTGATTATGTTCATGTAAAGCTAGAGACTGAGCTTTTGGTTTTCTTTACAATATTTCAAACTGTAACCTCTATTGTAATGAGGTGCTCTCGGGCTCCCAGAATTGTAGTAGGAGAAAAAGGCAGACTTGATTATAATCTTCATCAAACTTCCTAAATCTCATGTTCTCTCTTATTTCTCTCCCTTCCTTCTTGTTCTCTTCACAATCCTGTAACTGTTATTCCTTCTCTCCTACATCCCAATATGGAATGCATCACCAGCTCCCACATCACAGCAAGGAATGCATATCCTTAATAATTCTAGAATATGGTTTCCTTAATAATTCTAGAATATGGTTATGGACTATCCTAATAACTGTGTACCTTGCCCAATTAATCAGATTGTTAGCAGCATACATAGAAAGGTGGAGACTTGGAATTACCATGGCAGAGTTAAAGAATGAAATTTAGCAAGGAATTGATATCGGTGTCAAGATAATGGGAGCAAAAAGGGAAGAGAGAGGGAAAACCTGTTAAGCAGAAGCACGCGTTCGCTAATCGTTATGCTATTAACGATCTGAACCCTAACCACAAACCAATTTCAATACTCCAAAACCAAAGAAGCAATCAGAGTCTTCATTTTAGATCGACCCATTCCGATAACCATAGCAAAAACCAAATTTATATTAGAATCAGCGAAAACATCTGAAGGAAAAAGGAAAATCGAGAGAGAAATCGGGGAAAACTAACCAAATCTGGGTCAGAGGAGAACTTTTGCAGAGAGATGAACAAACAAAAGAAGCGATAGCCCAAGCTTTCAGAGGTAGAGTTGAGAAAAGATAGAGAGTGAGATCTGAGAGTTCAGCAGAAGAAAAGGAGGGTTCTGAAAGAAAGAAGGTAATATCAGTAGTTCAGTACTGACTACTGAGAGTTGAGGGAAAGGTAGACGTGGGTTTTGAACGTATACGTGGCTTAATGAAGCCCGTGGGATGACATATACGTGGTTTCATTTAAAAGGGTCAGGACACTGTTCCGTGAACAGTAATCCCCCCGCTTCGCTTAATATATACAGATATATATATATTGTTAGTACATAGCCAAAATACTTGGCTAAGCTGAGAATACGGTACAATTACCCGGTCGAGATAGCCCTGGTGGGCCCTTCACAGACATCCAAGGAAGGAAGGGCCGTCAACAAACCGTTTGCCGAAGTCACTCTAGCGGCAAAACGCCCCCAAAAGAGGAGACACTCCAAAGGAGGACAAAGAGTCTCACATTGGAAACAAGCTCAAGGTACACAAGCTTAGCCTATAAAACAAGCTCAAGGTACACACATTCATACTCTCTCTCTCTCTCTCTCATAGATTCATATTCTCTCTCTCATATACTCTCCCTTACTTTCATTTCTCTACCCGTACAAGTGCACATAGCTCACTTAAGCATCGGAGATTCGAAGACTGGGTTACCCCAGTCCCGACCCCATGACGCTGTTACTTGTGCAGGTACCGAGTGAAAGCCTCTCAAGAATTCTGCTTCGTTCCGCCCCGCGACCTCTTCCCGGCTCGGGACGTAACAGGTAGAAACAATTGGCGCTAGAAGGAGGGCCACTTCGCGACAGTCCCCAACCAAGCGCGGACTGCCTCGCGAGGTAGCCACGGTCCCCAATCAAGCGCGGACTGACTGGCCACTTCGCGACAGTCCCCAATCAAGCGCGGACTGCCTCGCCACATAAGCCTCAGTCCCCAACCAAGTGCGGACTGACTGGCCACTTCGCGACAGTCCCCAATCAAGCGCGGACTGCCTCGCCACATAAGCCTCAGTCCCCAACCAAGCGCGGACTGACTGGCCACTTCGCGACAGTCCCCAACCAAGCGCGGACTGCCTCGCGAGGTAGCCACGGTCCCCAATCAATCAAGCGCGGACTGATTGGCTACTTCGCGACAGTCCCACAATCAAGCGCGGACTGCCTCGCCACATAAGCCTCAGTCCCCAATCAAGCGTGGACTGACTGGCCACTTCGCGACAGTCCCCAACCAAGCGCGGACTGCCTCGCGAGGTAGCCACGGTCCCCAATCAAGCGCGGACTGACTGGCCACTTCGCGACAGTCCCCTATCAAGCGCGGACTGACTCGCCACATAAGCCTCAGTCCCCAATCAAGCGCGGACTGACTGGCCACTTCGCGACAGTCCCCAACCAAGCGCGGACTGACTCGCTAAAGCAACATTAAACTTGTCTTCTTGTCAACAGGTTTCCGGAACATATCAAGGCCCTTCTAATGAGGGATCCCTTTTTTTAGGTATTTTATAAGGATAGCTCGCCAGCCGTCAGATCTGTTTTAATAAGAATGAAGGGCTCAGATTAAAAAAGAGGTTTCGACCATTTGTGAACGAGAAAACCAAAGCTTCGACTTGTTCTCGTCTTCTACCTCTGAAAATTGAAAGGCCAAGACGCTCCTCGTCTTCCGGCGCTGATCAAGAGAGCTCGAGGCAGCAACACCAAATTCACGATCTCCGGCGAGCGATTCGGAGTCGAGTTAGAATCTCCAATTCCTGAATCGTTTTTAAAAGAAAAAAAAAAAAAAAAAACCCAATTCAACATCCAGATCCAAACCCAATTCCCTTTGCTCTCTGTAATTGCCATGGTTCTAATTGATACCCGTTTTTTGTTTTGTTTTGTTTCATGAAGGTTCATATTAGTTTTGATTTCATAATCAAAAAAGTTTGTTGATTAGTTTAGGCTATAAGGACCACACTGAGCTAACCCAGTTCAGTTTTCTGGGCAGCATGAATAGAATGGGTTTTTGTTTTGGACGAAAAAAAAGAAAGAGATTCAGTTGTCTCTGTTTGGTTATACTGCAAAGCCAGATTCAGTTCTCATTCACACATGGGTGAAACCATGGGCTTCTAGCTTCCTTGTTCCTCGAGGTTGACTCTTTCATTTACCAGAAAACCCAACTGATTTCTAGAGGATTTGAAGAAAGAGAAGGCATTGAGATGCAAATTCAATATGGTATGTAGCTTCGTCAAGAAGACCAGAAAAGATGAACTTCTCCCTCATGAAATGAGATCGAAATGATGAATAATTTTCCAGAAAATTGCTGCAAGTGAATTGAAATACGAGGCAAGAGAGGACAATTTCCCTTCAGACATTATATACCCAAAACAAATTGAAAACCCACCTGAAAACCCAGCTAATTTCTGGAGGATTTGAAGCAGATAGAGAAGCTTGAGATTCGATCGAATTGGATGAACTCTTGTGAACCCAGTAGTTACGAATTTGGGCGTTTGGACTTTGGCGAGGAAGAGAAGGTGATAATATGTTCAGAATTTTTGACTTAATCTGAGCCCTTCATTCTCATTAAAACAGATCTGACGGCTGGCGAGCTATCCCTATAAAATACAAAAAAAAAAATCTCTCATTGGAAGGGCCTGATATATGTATATATATATATATATATATATTTTCAGTTAATCAACTACTTATTGTCCAAGATTTTCACATCCAAGTTTTATGAAATTCCATCTTCAAAAAAAAAAAAAAATCAATTGATGATAAAATATATAAAATCAACAACAACAACAAAAAATGCATCATGGAGTAGACGATGTACGTATTGTTCTTCCTATTTCTCCTCCATTTTCACTCGATCTCTACTGAATGATACTTGTAGTAATTCATTCCAGTTGTTACAAACAATGTGGTTGAAAACTTGAAACTATCCAATAATGATCTTCATAAACCTTCGCTACTAGCTAGTGCATATGTATGGTATACTTCATGATTTCTACTACTGTTTGATCTGTCTTCTCATCCCTCTTGTCACCTGATCCAACGGTACGAAGATTCACAATTTGTATACTGCTCACTAGTGTGGTAGCTAGAACTATCACAAATTCATACAATGTATCTTTCTTACACACTGAAGAACTAGAAATTAGGGGCCCCTAAAACCATTGATCTTCACTAACTTGACACAAACCCCCACCAGTTGTACAGAGCAAATCCATAAATTGTGGCATAAGCAGCCAATCTCATAGGATACCTTTTGAATCTGCAAAACGAGAGAAGTTTCTTACAAGTTATTAGAAGACTAAGAACTCGTATGTGCATATACCGGATTGAAGACAATAAGCAAAGAAAAGAAAATAACGTTTTGTGGAACTCTTTTACATAATCCATTAAGACATTAAACTCTTTTAGATAATCTCATCGAACGTCAAATACAGAAATTAAACTATAACTAGTCTAGCTAGAAGGAATATCTATACAATTTTGATTATTTCTACCTGATTCATTGAGGCACAGCTATGTATAAGTAAGCTGAGATGGTGGCCGGGCAACACCATCTATATATGATATTATTAGTTCTGCTTTAGACATATACTTACCTAATGTGGCTAATTACAAATAGTTTCCACTCTCTTGAATTGGTGCTTAATTTCACTCTATATATTGGTAAAACATGACCAATTTCAATGGCTCTGAAATAACAAGAAGTAAAGTTTCATCTAAAATTTTAGTGCTTTATGATTTGGGGAATCATAGTTTTTAAGAAAAACTGAGATGACACTTTCAGACAAAAAAATAAGATGACAGTTGCATGTTTACACACTGAAATACTCGCACAAATTGACCTATCAATTGGAAAATGACCTAAAGTTTCACAATTAGACAGAAGTGATACTTGGATAATGAAATTGAAATTCTTCCAATCTTAAGCAAACTTGGACAGAAATGATACTTAAGTCTCTGTCAATACAAGCATGCAACTTATTAAAGCCTTGAAGTAAAGTCCTTTACTACCACCAAATTTTAGAACCAAATTAAGCATGCATATGGCTTTACATGTACTTTTCCTTCCTGTTTAATTAGGAACATCGATCCTACATATATAGAACATAATACGAAAAACCTTCTAGCATAGCAAGTTAGGCTCGACTCATTTGCTCCTAACATAGAGATCAGGCTATTATATATAGTTATATACCAACATGCATTTGCTAACGTGCATCAGGATCCCAACCCAAAAATATTGCATCATTGATCAACAGTCTAGCTAGTTAATTTGCTAGTTTCATCAAAATAAGTATTACGTGTTACCAACCTTGCTAATCCAGATCTTTCAGGAGTTGCATTCGCAGAGACTCTTTCCTTAACGGAAACCGGAGTACCCCACCGCGAAAAGTCCCGGTCAAAGTAAGCCCAATCCGGCAAAAGCACACCCCCAATTCCGACCACACCAACCAGGTACGTCACCATCATCTTCCTGAAAGACTGCGTGCAAATCCCAACCACCACTACAACTAGGGCTAAACAAACCAGAGACGACCTGAGAACGGCGTGGTTGGCCATGAAGGTGTACTAGCAGTCAAGCTCAGAGGGTCCGGTGAAAAAACGACAAGCTAATGCCTAATGGAGAAAGCAAAAGAAGAAGATGGGCGATGACGGCGATCGATGGTGGTGGTGTTAGTGATGTGGAGGAAGAAATGTGCATGATTGGAAAGTGGTGGTGATGCCGGCCATGCCCACATGAGATAGAGTTGCACAACTTGATTCAAAGTTAAGGATGGATCGAACGGATCGAGTGGTTAGAAAATGCTTTCAATGAACCCAACTGTCGTTATAAATGCAAAATTGTTACCTGTAACAATGCTTTGCTTTGAATAGCTGAGCTGCTGTTCCTGCATGGGGAAGGTATGCCACGCAATACCCCCAATTTTGAGAAGCTTTCGTGGGCCTGCTGTGAGATCCAAATCAAGCCCATTTACCTCTATATTTTGTTGATTAATTGTTCATAAGCATTTTTTAAGTGAAGTGTGAGGACATTTTTGTCTCTATTTTTAGTTGGTTAAGCATTATTCACTTGAATAGTGTGAGGACGTTGTTGGCCCTATATTTTTCTCTGTAGTTCTGTATTTGCCCTTCCTTATTTTTCTAGATATTTCTTTTTTTCTCATCGGCCATATCGCTTTTTCTTTCTTCGTATTACACGTACTCGAGTGTTCCAGATGTTTTAGAAGATGAGGAGAAAAGATATTCATGTTTTTTTTAAAGGAGAGAGCAAACAAAATATAGAGGAAGAAGGGAGGACAGATTGTTTGGGAGCTCCAATTCGTTTCAATAATGCTCTGTGCTCTGTTTCTCCATCCTTGCTGCATTGTTGAGCATATGTTTTAGGGTAATATGAGTTCTTTTTTATCATCACGTGTTATTGAAGTTCATTTACTTGACTCTTAAGAAAGCTGCTGGTAACATTTTTATCAATAAATTTTAGGTCTACATGTTCTCTGAAATATACTTGATGTGTTGATATAATAGTTTTGTATCTATGTCTCCTTATTCCCTAAAATGGTTGATATGTTGATACAATAGTTTTATGAACGACAGTAATGTAAACTCAACTAATTTTAGAGGAAGAAAACTATGTCTTATTTTATCATCTTGGTTAAGAATCAAGTTATTTCATTCACATATGTCATAATCGTAAATTATTAACAACGCACAAGAAACACCCGTGGTAAGCCACGAGTACCATTGCTCGTACTAACTCATTGGTTGGTTTACTGTTCACAAGCATGTGAACAGTGAACATTGATTTTTTTTTGTTTTGTTTTGAAACAGGTAATTTATATTTTTCTAGATACTCTTTCTCTGCAAAAAAATTTGTGCCCTCAATTTGTTGGTTTATTGTTCATATGCATGTGAACAGCCTGAAAACACTATTCATTAACAATAGTGAACTTTTTTTTGTGCTAATGGGTTGTGTAATTCTGTATTTACCCTTCGTTTCAACTCTAGGTATATATTTTATTTTATTTCGCCGCTTCTCACTCTCTCTCTCACCCAACATTTCTCTATCTTTCTCACTCTCTAGACTCTTCTCGAAATAGCTCTAACATTTCTCACAAAACAGAAGAGTCTAGAGATATCAATATATTACCGCGATAATTTATGTGTGGTGCTATTAACACACTCATTTTTGCTATTAACACACCTTATATATAGTGACAACCAATCATCAATTAAATTCAAGTGACAAGTTTGTAAATAAAATAAAAATGTGTGGATATGAAAATAGATGGGGTGTGTTAATAGCAAAAATGAGTGTATTAATAACAATACCATTTAATCTATTACTCCGCTGTTTCACGAAACTATTTCTATCATTTTCTCTTTTGCTTTGTATACATATATACAAATCAAAACAATTTGGACATTTATATTTTTAGTAGAAATGTATAACACAAGACTAGATATTTTATTATATAAATGTTGTTTTTGTGATAACTCTTATACATATGTGAAATATGTATAATGTGGATACTATACCACTTCAAGGCGCGGGCTTTGTCTACTGTTCACAAACATGTGAACAATGATTTTTTTTTTTTGAAATAGGTTATTTAGATTTTTCTAAATAGACTCTCTCGACAATCGTCAATTAAATTCAAGTGACAAATTTGTAAATAAAATAAAAATGTGTGGATAGTAAAATAGATGAGATATGTTAATAGCAAAAATGAGTGTATTAATAGCAATACCCTTTAATCTATTACCCCGTTGGTTCACAGAACTATTTTTGTCAATTTCTCTTCTGTTTTGTATACGTACAAATCAAAACAATTAGAGCAATTATATTTTTGATAGAAGTGTATAACACACGACTATATATTTTGTTATATAAAAGTTGTTTTTGTGATAGCTCTTATACATATGTGAAATATGTATAATATGGATATTATACCGCGCCAAGGCGCAGGTATCAACTCTAGTACTAACTCATGCTACTAGACTACTCGACTATTTTCTAAAGATGTATTGGTCGATCAAAAATTCTTCCATACACCAATATGCCATATTCTCGACCGATCTGACTTCTGATCTTGTCGCAAAGATCTTCTTGAACGTACTGTGTTCAATTAGTTCGGGGGAGTGCACGTAATTCGGTTTTGAAGCCAACTTATGTAAGGGTGTACTTCGGTTGTGGTGCTTAGTTGTTTTGATCATATATACTCGATTATCCACTATGGTTTCCGATCGATAATGTCAAGTATATATTTCAATATGTCACCAAATTAACTCGAACAATATAGACCAGTTACAGTACATTGTTTACTAACACGAAGATGAGGTGCGGTTTTTGTAATGGTGTATACAGTCCGCAAAAAGATCGAGCTAGGTTAGATCGATGATCGAATATGTGTTCTCAAATATGAGAAGATGATTTTGAACTATCATTTTCATTTTTATTAAAATTTGCAGCCGTAATTTAGTTTGATGATGAAATGGGGAAGAAAATGAGGTGTTGTTCTTAACAAAGACGGTTAATTATTCCAAATTAATAACTATAACATGCATATCACAGCTGCTCACCGACAAATAAAACTGTTATTATTTTCACATACGCATCTAAATATTAACTTAAGAACTTCATAAATATGATACAAAACACATCATAAACCACACTGCATAAGTCATTCTAGCATACTGTGAGAAATGTAGTTTGTACTATGAGATGTCATGCATGCAATGTACGTAGCTAATGGCACCAAAAACAGATAGAGGCCGATGATCGTGGTTAAACTATCATCTATATATCACAAAAACAAACCATAGAACCTCAAACTCCCAAACTCTCAATGACAATTGAATGAACCTCAAACTCGAAATAATCAAACCAGAGCTATGACCCCTGAAAGAACCAATCCGAGCTTATTAGAGATGCAACTGGAAAGGGACCCGCTCTAATACCACGTCAAACAACAACAAGCGTGACATGTGCACTACTGGAAAAAGGCACTTAAGCGACGAAATAGTTTTGTCTCCTAAGTAACAAAATATGTCGCCTAAGTGTCGTGAGGTAGGTGTCTGGGCGATAAAAAATTGAGTTCCGTCGACTGAAAATTACTTAGGCGATAGAATTGTTTTCGTTTCCTAAGTATACTTAGGCGACGGAAGTTTTTCGTCTCCTAAGAAAATCATAGACGACGGTATACGTTTTTGTTGCCTAAGTGAATAATTTTTTTTTATTTTTTATAAAAATGATTTCGTCTCCTAAATACATTTTCCACTTAGGAGATGGAATTAAAACAATTCCGTCGCCAAAGAGCTTTTTTCCAGTAATGGTGGATCATCTTTGTACAAATATTGTCCCAACTTATCCACCTTTAAGGTGTTGGGTTTTAATCACAAAATGTTTCCGTACAATTAGGAATGACTCACCCACTTATGAGTTATATTTTCTTTGTCATTTTTCTAATATGAAATCTCTCCTCTCCTACGGTACGTACTATGAGGTGTTATGTACGTTGCTAATGGCACCAAAAATAGATAGAGGCCGATGATCATGGTCAAACTATCGTCTATGTATCACAAAAACAAACCATAGAATTGAGTCCCAAATCCATACCCAACACAAGATCCGGAGTCCAGAACCATTCATGAACCAAAACACTACCAAAGTTTCTAAATTCTAAGCCTATAAAAAAACAAAAGAAAAAACATATAGTCCAATTTTTGCTCTCTAGACTCTCTCGGTCTCACTTATCGTTTCTAAGTTGTAATTTTTTGTATAGTTAGTTGTAAATGAGGATATGAGATACATCCAGATACTATAAACAATCCCGGCCGTTATCTATCTGTAGTAAGACAGAGCCTAATTCAAGAAAGCTATGATCATTATTCCTGTGATGTGGTGAAGTTGTGATGTGTGTTCAGAAACACATGATTCTAGCTGAATATAACAGATCACCATTACTAGTCCAGGCTGGATCATTTCTGGTTGCAGAAACCAACTAGTTTGAGTAAAAGATTGTCTTCTATGATAATAGAATTTGTCTTTAAATCACAGTCCCACTAATCAAAGCAATCAAAATTTGTAAAAGGTCGCCTCAGAATTTGTTACAATTAATAAGCTAGCTTTTACCAAAAGACAAAACTAGTAAGAACCTAGTCCAAACCACAGTTAGTTAATTTATGGTCCTTGAACAAGCTTAATTATATGGAGGACTTATAAGCTAGCGCTCCCATTTAATGGTACTATGAACTTCACTTTGCCTTAGAGATTAAATTGTACTGGAGGCCTAACCTTTTACTTTCTTTAGTGGTGATATTACAAAACAGAAGGTTACCAATATCAAAGGAAAACATGCATAAGAAACAAGGTGAATGAGGACAAGCCACCAGAAAATTACAATGGATGAAAAGTTCGATCTGAAGCGTGTTAAAAATTGCATGTCTTCTATCTGTGTTACACACAAAAGGAAAATTAGAACAGAAAACCTGGTGATGAGGATTGGAGAACCAATCCTCTCTAACCCTTTGAGTCAAATGGGAACATCTTCTACTGCTGTCTCTTTCTAAGAGTGATCTATGTCTATACATATATTAAAACAAGTACCAGAATTTTGGGGCAGGGATTGGTAAACAATGCTTTCACATATTTATTTCTCTATAGCCAGTTTTTCCAATTAGTTACCTGAAAAGTTCTGAAAATAAGTCACCATTGTCATTAGCCATGTCTTTACAGTTAAAAGTAACATTTGGGGAGTTTTCATAAGAGTATTTTAGATAATGATGAGTACAATTAATTATTCAGTACATCTTGAAGTACCAGTTTTTGGGGCTACTGCTTTGGAGAAGATTAGGGATTGGTATATATTGCTTTCAAGGATTTATTTCTCTATAGCTAGTTTTTCCAAGTTACCTGATTTAGAGAAAGTTGTGGAATTCAGGTTACGTACCATTGTAATTAATCATGTCTTTGCAGTAAAAAGTTACATTTTGGGAAGTATGATCAGAGAGTATTTTCAGAAGATAAGTAAATTATTCAATACATTTTGGTACACATGCAATTGGTAAAATTGTACATTAAATGCGTACCATATTTTGGGGGCTACTTGGAAAAGGGATGGGTAAACATTGTTTTCAAAGATTAATGTCTCTATAGCTAGTTTTTCCAAGTTATGTGATCTAAAGAAACGTTGTAAAAAACAGGTCACCATTGTCATTAGTTTTGTCTGCACAGTTAAAACTAACATTCTGGGAATTAAGATTAATTAAATAGTATTTTTGCATTTCTAGATGATGGGTATTCAATACATCTCTTGAGCTATACACAATTCTGAAAATTGTGAGGAGCTTCCCCTCCATGAAAATTTCAGGTTGCCTCAGACCCTTATCGGTTCACCAGCCTATTTTCCTCTGCAATGGCATGAGAATTCGAAGAGGATAGGCTAGCTGTCATAGCATCAGAAGAAGTCATTGTTTGGTTAAGGGATCACGCAGAAACTCTAATCCAAAAAAGAAAAAACACTAACCCTAACTGTAATCCAGAAAAGCAAAACCACTAACCCTAAAACTGAGTGAGATTGAGACTGATACAGCAACTAGATTTCACGTGTCACATATATAATGTGATTACTTCTTTGCATATATACTAGTATTGCTAAATCAAAGTTTACACTTTCGCTTAGATGTTTTGGCTTCCCTAAATATTCCCGAGCATTGTCTTTTGACCGGAAGAAGAAAGAAACTTTGTTAAAAGGTCTCCATCTAAATACAAAGATTACCCAAGTTACATGAAAATTTAGGCAAAACTTAGTTTGGTCGGCCAATCATGTTTAGTCTCACAAGCTTCCATCCTATAACAGATCTCATAATTATTGTAAATCCGTGCGATCAACAAATATTTCTAGTTAATGCCATATATAATTAATATGCCTGAAATCATTATGATGTTTTTGAAATGTTTAAGATCGATGTCGTAATTAATTAAGCTTGACTCCGTTGTGAAGCTAGCCATGCAAACAATGACGAAAGAGTCTTCTTGCGTGCATGGATCGACTACTCTGAGAAAAATATAGCAGCGACCTGCAACGTTGACATCGCAAGCTTTTTTCTGAAGGTTTTGCGCTTTATTTAGCGTGTGCCATCATATTTGATCTCTGAAGTTTCATTTGTGTATAAAAAGAAAGCCAGAGCTAGCTAGCCCCAGCTTAACTGATCTGTAAGAAACAGAATGGGAAAATCTCATTGTTGTGATGAGTCTGGACTCAAGAAAGGACCATGGACTCCCGAAGAGGATCAAAAACTTGTGCAGTTCATCCAAGAACACGGCCATGGAAGCTGGCGAGCTCTCCCCACGCTTGCAGGTTTGCCTTCGTTTCATTCCATATCGATAAAGATTGTTGGTTTACGATGCTATATACTTAAAAGAACTCTAACAAGTTGTAGTTACTAAGTAATTATAAACTTGGACGAACGATGTTTTATTTCCTAGATATAACTTGATGAATATTTTCTCTTAATATTGCAGGTCTCAACAGATGTGGCAAAAGCTCTAGGTTAAGATGGACAAATTACTTGAGACCTGGTATCAAACGAGGCAATTTTTCTCAAAAGGAGGAGCAAACCATTCTACATCTCCATTCTGTCCTCGGAAACAAGTACAATTCTTCTTCCAATTCCTTGATATACGATCATGTTCATTTCTATCTCTATGCATGCTTTGAATATCAAAAGTTGACTCGTCTCATTTGTAACTTCAAGATGATCAGCGATTGCAACACATCTAAGCGGACGAACTGACAATGAGATCAAGAATTTCTGGAACACTCATTTGAAGAAAAAACTGATCCAGATGGGGATTGATCCGATGACTCATCAACCCAGAACCGACCTCTTCTCCAATCTCCAGGACCTTTTGCCGCTGCAATATCAGTCGTTGGATCAACATGCTGCTACTTCATTACATGACGCTGCAGAGGCTGTAGCTCAGTTGGTTAAGCTTCAATACCTGCACCAGCAATATGTGCTCCAATCACATTTGTTAAACACTAATGTTGGTAGTTATGATCCTCCTCCTCCTATAAAAGAAAACCTCCCAGTTTTAAATTCATCCCATTTAGTACTCGAAAGTCCAAGCTCATTTTCTCAACCACTCCATTATGGAACATTAGTACCTCCTCACGACAACCCACAAGTCCCTTTCAGTAGCTTTGCAGTACCTGAAATTGATCCAATGGTAGTCTCAGCCAAGCAGAGAGAACCCACCTGCAATGTATGGATACTCTCCATCGTTTCTTCAGTACTCTTCTAATATTCCTACACCTTTGGCTGATCCTCTAATTAACAATCCTGGAGAGGCCAGCTGCAGCACTTCCAGTAATGGAGGAATGAGAAGTAGTACTTCTTCTTCCTACTGGTCCGAGCTTCTTGTCGAGGAAACCAAAACCAATTATGATTGAGAACTTTCACGCATTAGCATGTAGAGAAATACTAGCAGCCTGCTTTCCTTTTCATTTTTTACCATTCTCTTCCTCCCTTCTTACTGAGACTGTACATTCTCTAGTTTACGTTCTGGCTCTTTCACTATTTAATCATTGTTAGAAATGGAGGTTTCGTCATGAGAATCTTACTACTATCACCAGACCGGTCTGTTTAATCAATACAAGTGTATTCATAAGGGTGATCTGATCATATGAAACAAGTTTATTATGTAGATGGGAGAGACTGCTAGCATTACCCATGCTAGGTTTAGATGTGTGTAATGTAATAGTAGATGTACTTATTTACGCATACATATCACAGATGTACGTCTACACATTATATTTGTACATTGTTTTGGTATATAAGTCTCATGGAGTTGCCTCTGAGTTTTTGATATTATTAAGTTCGATATAAGATATCTAATTTTACAAAATGTGGCGAGAAAACAGTCCTCCAAAGTTCGAGCATTACCCGAAGACATAAATGGCAGATTGGCAGCTGATGGTTTTCATACTTTGATAGTGCATGTGTGAAATAATATGCATGCCAAAATGTGCTCTCATTTCCTAAGAACGTTGGTACTTACTAGTAGGGTTTATCTTCTTAGTTATGGGCATGCAAATCTTCATGAACAAACCAAAAGGAAAGAAAATGATGGAAGTGTTGCCTTCATTCTTGTCTACTTTTAGTTTTCAAATGCAGTGATTCTTTGTTAGGCTGTACGAATCTCATATTGTATTTCCCTCAAAGAAAAGAGAAGACACTATATCGTACATAACAATGAACTAGATATACAGAAATAAAAATAAATCGAAGACGTGTGCTCAAAGGGATCATATAGAGCCTGCTAGAACAGACTGATAGTAGTTGTGTCGTATTCGAATGGTGTCATTTTACAGTTTTATAGACATTCTTTTCTTTTCATATCGTTTTCCATTACGGATATTAGTCAAAACTAACTCATGTTTGTTTAATCTATGGTTTCATGTGACATTGAGAGGGTCCCCAAAATTGGTCTAGTAGGTCATGGTTGTCGAAGCAATATAGAAAAACAAACGTTGATTAGGTTTTCTTCCTCTCCCCTTTTTTCCTCACCTGAATAGAAATTTATTGTCACCACCTAATCCCACCCCAGGGTTGTAAAGAACTATAAGTTTCTGATGTCATGGCAATCATGTCTAAAAGAGACGTTTATAACCAAATAATGCATGGTAGCTACAAGAGATTACTAACAATAAAGACAGGTTTTGCAACTGTCTCAAGCTGAAGTAGAGTGTACCAATGACATTTAGACAAGTTTAACCTATACTGATCTCAAACACGATAACTGAGGACCTTACTGCTCATAATCTGCACCAATTCAGTACTCCAATAGGTGTATTATGCGTAAACTAGTCTATCTCCTTCATTCTAGGCCTTGAAACTATGGGATGTTATTCCAGGAACTAACTCTTCACCTAGAAAAGAAAATCACGACGAAAGAAACTATTGCCTGTCCCTGTCAATGATTTAGCATACTGGCAAATGCCAAAGCCCTGACTAGTATACAGAAGATGCTTGGCAAAACATACAAAGAAAACATAGTTATAATTGATGAGTTACTGTTACCAGCACCACCCTCTAAAGTTTTAGCAATGAGAACTACAATAGTATATTGTTACGAAGTTTGACAGGCAGTTATGATTTACCAACTAATGTTAAACCATTAGGTCATCATTGGACCCCCACCATCAGACATGAGAGACGCAGCAGCGGCAGCGGCAGTAGGAACAACCCCAGTTGAAATGCCAGGTTTTGACAGATGCAGGAGCCTGAGAAAATCAATTTCAGATGTAAGAATACATTGTCAAGTCAATATATAAGAACCTGCATCATCCCATAGTTGGTTTGCCTAATCCATTTAAAGATCCAGTTATAAGGTTTATGTAATTTTTATCTGTGCATTTACTGCCTTATCATATGTTGTATGATCAACCAACATGCCTAATAGTGAATGAGATTATAATGAAAGTACAAGGCATCTAGCCACTAGATATGAACATCGCTCACCTGGCTATAACTTGGGCTTCGGAAAAAGCAAAAAAAAAAAACAAAAACAAAAAAAGTAACAAACTAAACTTACGGTGCAAGATATTCGCAGAAGGATGACACTGCTGATGCAACTTCAGTATAAGTTTCAGACAATGCAGGGGCTGTCACTTCAACCAATTGTATCCCAGGAGTTACAGGGACAGCTTCATCTGTATTGTGTAGTTGTGGCATCTTATTAACTGAAGACACAGTCACACTCATCTGTGTGCCTCTCTGGAAATGGAAGGCAAACCCAACTCTCAATAACTCATGATCCAACTTGTAGCCGAGGGCATAAAATAAGCGAAGCACATTCTTGCTTGCTTTGCTTTCGATCACAGTTCTTACTAGAACTGAAAGTTGCTCGGCACCTGCACCTCTCATTGCACCTCCCACGAACCTCACAGTCCTACAAAATTAAGAATGTAAAATATATGCAATATGTAACCAACTAGTCTTATAAACATAAAAATACATATGTTGATGAATTTCACAGGGGATAGATTCTGAGCTTTACCATGTAGGTTCAGTCAGTTCAAGATTGCAAATAAGTCGGACCTCAGAAGGTACAGCTCCTAGAGAAAGGAAAATCATAACCAGTGAGAGCCAGCCAAATAATCTCTTTCAGTGCTATTCAGCAGATATATACTGACCAGACAACTCTATCAAAATTATGACACACTAGCAGGCTCGTGTGAAATGTCTGAGCAGTCACTTTTTGTGAATCATATGCTATTTTTGTTACTTATAAAATTGAACACATGTACAGAAACTCTTAAGAGAGACTGAATGTCACATGGATCAATTCAAAGGTCAGTCAAACAGAAAAATCTGAACTTAAGAGTCATGGAGGGAAAGAACCTAAGAAGTAAAAAAGCCAACAGACTGAGATATTTCAATTTGAACCAAACCAGAGAACTTTGAGCTTCTCCTTAATGAGAGTCCACAAGAGAGGAAAACTAGCATACTGATTTGCCTAATCGCTACACAGATCAATAGTGTGTGAGGAAATAATCTTTACCTAAGTTTGGGCCACTTTTAAGGCATAACTCATGGACCTTCAAAGGTTCTCTGCGAACACCACAAAGACCCTGAAGAAGAATCTCAAGGGCTTCAACATGCTGCAAGGCAGAAACCATATGTCACTTAAACTTCAAATACTCCAACCATAAATGGGGAAAATGTATAAAATGTGATACTACGGTTCTTTCAAGGATGTTCCTCCAATTATAAGCAAAATACAGTTAACAACATTAAAATGTCTGTGAATGTAAAAGAGAGAACAACTAAATACAATGATCAAATTGAAACTTCTCTCCTCACAGATCAACCTCAAACCAATCACTTGTAAACTTAGTAGATACTTACAACCTTCACTCTGAAAAAGCAATGCCAACCAAGATCCAATTTTTTTCATCTAGCAGCAATACAAATACAGCTAACCATTATGTATCAAATGCCACAAAAACACTTGGACAAAAAACTTAAGCCCAACTGCATTACCTGTGTTTCTATAATTCCCTGGACCACGCACTCCATCCAAATTTGCTAAAACTGATCACCCACTTGCTGATACAATCAACCTCACCAGACCCTAATAAGCAATCATACCCAAGAATACAGACTATTCAAGAATGTAAATTTCACATCATGGGTCTCTAATGTAACAATTTACAGCATACTAGTAAACAACAAAGCACCGTTCAAATCACCCATATATTGTTTTATGAGAAATTTACAAAACCCAACAAAAATTTAAAGGAAACTCAGAATTAAAGATCGAAACTTTATAATCAAAACAAGCCCAGAAAGAAACAGTGAGGTTGGAACTTACTGAGAGTGAGCTTTGGGTTTAGGGTTTACACCTTTTTAGTTCTGGTGCGAAGAGAAGGAGAGTTCTTCCTTGTTCTGGGTTCTGTGATTCCCAGAAAAATTGAAATGGTGGGTGATTTAGACTGTTGCGATAGGCCCTCAAATTTTTCAGAAGTACTAAACGCAGGCCCAAGAACAAGCCCATTTATATAACTCGTACTGCATTCATATTGTTTTGGGTCTGAAGATGTTTTGACACTTCGAGCATAGGGTTCCATTTTTGGTCGACAAAAATGTCTCGGGCATGCCTCTCGAATCTAAACATTCTTACCGGAGCTTGTCGATGTCCCATAATGTTTGTGAATACGTAGAATACTTGGCCGGTTGGCAGAGAAGAAACGACACCATATAGATAAGTCTATAAGTTATATTTTCAATTCGAGTGATTGGATGATTGAATGTACTAGAACTGAAAGTTGAAAGTTGAAACATTAGCGTGCGAAATGAGATAGTTAAACAAGTCGTCGCGAACTTTGTTTCAACTCATAGGTCACAAAGATGGAACAAGATCGACCTTAATTAGGTAGAGAAAGAGTACTACGGATATCTCAAGGTTACATATTAGCTTGTGCTAAAGGCTGCTATATATATTAGAGATTTAGAGGTAGATCGAAGAGCTTCCCACCCCAGAAATAAATTACATGGCCAAGAGGGGTGTGGTCCTGCAGCTCCTGCTTTGTAAACAATGCAAGCTTAACAGAGGAAAATTATGGTACAAAATATCTAAAATCAATTGGAGGGTTTTGGACTTTCATATCATTATTGGCAAGGTTGATCTTTCAACCACAACGGACCCTCAAAGTAAATAAGTTGATGTAATTATCTAACCAAAGAAAGAAGAAGAAGTTAAAATTCTTATAAAATTATTGATATGCCATACAATGAAAACTACAACACCACTCAAAACATGAAGAAATGAAATGTAGGACGGATCGATTTTAAATTTCTCAATTTCAGGGGAGTTGTAATTTGCAACTGTGGAAACCGAACTCTATATTCAAAACTCTTAACCCGTACACCCACTATCTTGACTTGTGCCCTAAGAAATTGTAAATCCAATTACTGAACCAAACATGGTTTGGAATATATAGTTTGATGACTCTGAACCAAACTTGGTTTCCTAGTCTGGCTTTGACATAGAGGAAGATAGGTTGCATTGAAGAGCCAATTTGTAGCATATATTGATAAATAGGTCATGAGAATTGAGAACATGAACATCATGATCATGTCATTGGCAGCTAAAATAGAAACAAAAAAGAAAACGGACCACATGCACACATGCCATGTTCCACTCATTTTAGCCAAAGCTGACCTTGCATAATGTCCAAGTTTTTGTTTTCATCTTTGATCGAGTTTGCTCATCACTTGCTTTGTGAAGCAGCTCAGTAACTTGATCTTGGTCTTGCATCATGATGGGGGTGGTTTATATCAATTATTGATCTATCAATTTCTGAAACTCTTTTATGTTATACTTTCTGATAATTGCTTTGTGTAATTAAGTAAGCTGTCTCTCTCTGCGTGGATTCTGTCCCCCTTATCGAAATGTGATGATAGCAGTCGCATAATTTAGGCAACAACGCTAATAATGCATGAATATATTCCATCGTTTCAATTCTTTTTAAGGGTTTTGTTGGAATAGTACAGTACCTTGGACTGTTGGGTAGGTTAGGGTTGATCGATGGCCGAGACAATGACACAGTTCGTTCCTTCTTCTTCTTCTTCTTTGGTCCGAAGCAGAACACACAGTTTATTCTACTTCAGCACAATCCAAAGAATCCAAAGTAAACGTTCAGATTCTGGTCATGTTAGCTATGTTGCATCACTTGCATGTAGAAAACTACTATCCCCAGTTACAAATCAAGCTCATCATTTCTATTCTGGTCATATATATTATCCTAAGCGTCCATCCGTACGGGAAATGTAATCTGGGATTCTGGGGTCGGTCATACGGCCATACCTTATCCTCAATCATAATGCAATAGATGAGTCGCCACCATCAGATTTTCTATTTTGCTTGATATCCAAATTGTCATCCTTACGTTTAGGAAGATATTCGTTCTACTACTCCCGTGTTAAAGTAATTAAAAAAATTGGCGCTCTTTGTTAGGGTTTCCTCCTAGCTGATAGACTACCGAGCAAGGCGGTATGGCGGCGCTTCCTCTGCTCTGCATCGGAGGAGGCGGTAATGATATTCATTTTCGGTTAACGAGAAAATCTGACAATAATATGTTTTCAAGAAGGAAAACGGGCAACGTACAAATCAAATTGACTGTTTATTATCTTTTAATCTATATTATTGTTGGCTAAGAAGGTTAAAATAGACATCATACGGTCACTCATGACTGGTTTACAATGAAATAATAACACAGGTATGTTAATACAAGAAATAAAATAAAAGTTATAATAAAAGGAGAGCAAGGCTCCCAAAAGATACAAGGGGATAAGGCTCCCACCTTAGAAACAAAGGGGAAATGCCTCCTCTACTAGCCAATATAAACAGGCATAAGCTTCCAAATCAGGTAAGTCTAGATTCTCACTTCATTTCCTTTTGTCACGTCAACATATTACTAACTTAGGCATCAGAGTAGTGGTCGAACTCGGTACACCCGGGGTCGCCCTCTAACGACTTCTCTCTTTTGACAGTTTGAAAAAGAAAATACATGACAAAGTATGCATATTACCTGTCAAAAAGAAAATACATGACAAAGTATGCATATTTCTCAGAGACACGTAGTCTGACCTTTGTACCGTGAGCTAACCCGAAAACAATTGTAGTATGGATATGAACACATTTGAGTATGTGTATTGCCTTTTATTATTTCAGGCACCATCATATTGTCTTTGCTTATCAAATATGTGTCCCTATCTTAGAATCTTTCTCGTCCATGCCCAAAGAATTTGGCTCTGCGAGATTCCCAGTGAAGCTCTAGTTCAAGTATGATCGAACTGTTGGCTTTTATCAGCGGTGTGGGCTTCTCGAGCACATGGTGGTGGGTTGTGGTGGTCCTTTTGTTTTTACACCGTGGTTCATAGAGATTGAGTTGATGAAGACACCTTTCAGGTTCCGTGGTGCAGCTAGCACTACTAGAAAAAGGTTCTAAGGTGACGAAATATTTTTAATTCGTCACCTAAGAGAACACTTTAGTGACGAAACCTGTTTCGTCACCTCAGTGACAATTTTCGTCATCTAAGTAAGGTAAGGTGACGAAACATTATTTCGTCACTATTTTCGTCACCTTAGAGCAACCTTAGGTGACGAAAATACATTTCGTCATGTAAGTGATATATTGGGTGACGAAAAAAATTTTCGTCACCTAAGTTTTGAGCACTTAGGTGACGAAAATAAATTTCGTCATTTAAGTGATAGGTTGGGTGACGAAATATATTTTCGTCACCTAAGTTTTGAGCACTTAGGTGACGAAAATATATTTCGTCATGTAAGTGATAGGTGGGGTGACGAAATATATTTTCGTCACCTAAGTTTTGATCACTTAGGTGACGAAAAAACATTTCGTCATGTAAGTGATAGGTTAGGTGACGAAAATATATTTTCGTCACCACAGTGTCTCTCTAAGGTGACGAAATATTTTATTTCGTCACCTTACTGAACTTTCTTTTTAAACGCCGATTAACCGGACGGATCGAGCCCTTATCGTTGTCCGATGGAGCTTAATTTTTGCCCACCCACGTAATTTGTTATGCTGGTCATATCTGACGGTCGGTTTTCAGTTCCTCTTCTCCGATCACCAAACTCACGATATATGTACTAATGTTGTATAACTTTTTTATACAAGTGTTGAGTTTAAGTTTCGTTTTGAAGACAACGTATACGTAGAGGCCTCAAACGCAAAAAAGTCGTGAAATAAGATATGACCGGAACGGTGAAATAAGTCAACCCGTGAAAAATGAAGATATTCCGGTAAAATTTCGGTGCCGGTTGTTCCGGTCAACGAATTTTTCTCTTATTTCTACCTAGTGGTAGCCCTATCCCGGGTATTTATTTTTTACCAAATTTTTATAGCCCCGTAAGAGTCTCGTCGATTGGAAACTATTCTCAGTTGAAGGTCCGGCCAGATTACGTGATTTGGAGGGTCGAATAGCCGTTTCCGTCCGTTTAGGGGTTTGACCGCGCCGATTGACCGGACGGATCGAGCCCTTATCGTTGTCCGATGGAGCTTAATTTTTGCTCACCCACGTAATTCGTTATGCTGGTCATATCTGACGGTCGGTTTTCAGTTCCTCTTCTCCGATCACCAAACTCACGATATATGTACTAATGTTGTATAACTTTTTTATACTAGTGTTGAGTTTAAGTTTCGTTTTGAAGACAACGTATACGTAGAGGCCTCAAACGCAAAAAAGTCGTGAAATAAGATATGACCGGAACGGTGAAATAAGTCAACCCGTGAAAAATTTGGGTACGTTCACCTTTCGACGATAGGGCTCCACATAGGGAAACATAAACGTATATAGGGTTGACCGCTTGTATCGGAGACCAAACTTTACTAAAAATATGTGATTTTTCAACCATAGTCGTATTTCACCTTACCGATCACATCCTATATCACAAGATTTTTGAAAATATTGCTTCCTCCCTATTTAACAATATCACATTCTATCAAAACCTTTTCCTTTTAGGAAAAAAAGAAAAAGAAATAAATGTGTTGAAATTAAAATAAGACTACTAAAATTAAAATTTGGTTCACTTAGATGACGAAAGTTGATGAATTCGTCACCTAACTTCATAATATTTGGCGGGTCGAACTTCCGCCAATTTTTTTTGGCCAAATTTTGTATTTTCACTTAGGTGACGATATTAGACTGTTTTTGTGAACTTAGTTTCTTTTAGTAAACCCAAATCAAGTCCTATACTCGTTCTCTCTCATAGTTACTCTGAAATCCCTAGATCGATTCGACGCCGTCCCCTCCTCCACATCGCCGTCCCCTTCCATATCGCCGTCTCCGTCCCGGCCGACTTCCAAGGCCCGGCTGCCGTCGGCGCGGTGCTCCTTGCCGAATAATTTCAGCGTGGAGAAGCTGGACAAGTCGCCGGAGTGGGCCCCCAGCCCTAGTTTGAACAAGAGGAAGGAGAGGGCTTCGGTGGGGGGCAAGAGGTGTAATTTTGGGGTCAAGAGGACGGAGAAGGACGTGGACTCGCCGGTCATTGCGTCGGAGGAGGAGGAGGAGCTTCCGAGCCGGCAGAAGGTGGCTAAGTCCGATTGTGATGATAACGTTGGTTATTTCATTAAGAAGGTAATTTTATAGAGCTTAGTTACTGATCTTTGTTAGTTTTCGGTTTTCGCTAGTGTAAATTTTTACAGTGTTGTTTGGAGTATGATGATCTAAAGAACATGAGTTACTTTACATTAGAGTTTTGGGTGTTGGAGTAAATAAAGAGTGGAAGTTTTTCTGTTAATGGATGTTTGGTGATGGGCATACTGCACCATGTTTTCTGTTAATGGATGCTCATTTGGTGATTTAGATCTGAAATCTGCATTGAATTTGTCATTGTTTTAAATTGTGCATGTATTTTGTCAAAGTCTAGGGATTTTGTTTGTGAAAATCTGAATTGATGTTTTGTCTCAGAAACTTAAGGTTTGGTGTCGGCTTCCTACTGGACTATGGGAGTGTGGAACAATTCAATCAACGTCCGGGGATGTGGCATTTGTGTCGGTCTCTGATGGAAATGTAAGTTACCTCTACCTCGTTTAAATTGTTGTGCACTAATATAAGCTTGTTGTACAACTGTAGAAACTTAAGTCCGTGGGTTTGTATGCCCTTGTTGTGTTTCAGGTAATCAAAGTGCCCAGAGCTGAGCTCCTACCAGCAAACCCAGATGTTCTGGAAGGTGTGGATGATCTTGTACAGCTAAGCTTTTTAAATGACCCTTCGGTTCTTTGCAATCTTCAGTCTAGATATTCTCAGGACTTGATTTATGTAAGTTTTTCCTGTTGCTCATACTTCCCCATCATCTTCATGTATCCTTCTACTCTCCTTACGGTTTTTGCTTTTCTTTATGTAGAGCAAAGCAGGGCCAGTTTTGATTGCAATGAATCCTTTCAAAGATGTCCAAAATTGTGGAGATGATTTTGTCACAGCCTATAGGAAGAAACTAGTAGACAAACCTCATGTTTACGCAGTAGCAGATGCTGCTTATAATGAGATGATGAGAGGTGCATAACATCAATTTTATGTACCTGTTTTGTGTTTAGTAGTTACGTTATCTTGTGGCATCCTTTACCCTGTGTCTAACATTTTTTTTTTGTCCTTTCCTTGCTATAAATTTTATTTTGCAGATGATGTAAATCAGTCCATAATCATAAGGTTAGGCTCTATTCGATTTAGTTTTCAGTGTACTTGGAGATTCTTATGGATATTAATCTCCATTCGCGTGTGTTGTGTTATCCTATACTAGAACATGTTGAAATCTGATTTTTAAATCAGATATTAGTTTGCAATATAGAGTCATATAAGTTTTTTCTCTTGCAGTGGGGAAACTGGAGCTGGGAAAACTGAGACAGCAAAAATTGCAATGCAATACTTGGCTGCTCTTGGTGGTGGGAGTTGTGGCATGGAACATTCAATCCTTCAGGCCAACTGTATACTGGAATTATTTGGAAATGCAAAAACATCCAGAAATGATAATGCTAGCCGATTTGTAAGTTCATGTATATCTTTTGTTGTTGCGGAACTGAGTCATAAATTTATTGTGCTTTTAGAATTACAATCGGAACTTGGTTGTTAATTTATTGATAATAGCCATCCTCTTTCTCCCTATTTTATATATATGATCTGAAGGAATGCAGTTTGGGTTACATTATTTCCAATTCACTGCAGGGGAAGTTGCTTGAAATTCATTTTAGCTCAGTGGGAAAAATATGTGGTGCTGAAATCCAAACCTGTAAGCTTTTTAGTTTGAATACATTGCTGTTTGGTATGCTGTTACCTGATTATAATTTCATTAACACTACTGACTTTATTTCACCACCTCATGTACATGTGGACACCATTGGTCTATCTTCATTCTGGGCAGTGTTTCTTAAAAAGGTAGTTAATTTGCCCTGTATTAACTCAAGCTGGTAGTTTCATAGTTTTAATGTGCGTTCTCTTATATTATATTGTGTCATGTTTGCAGTCAAGAGTGGCTCGACTAGAAAATGGTGAGAGGTCGTACCACATCTTTTATCAACTTTGTGCTGGTGCTCCATCAATGCTTAAAGGTAGGGTTGCTTTTTTTAATTATTGTGTTCTACCATCTAAGTAGTTTTGGATGTTATATAATAATTCCCCTACTTAGTTTGCCTATCTCAGCATCTGTGGCAAAATACTGCGTCCGTAACTATTTTCTGCGATGGTAGTTCAACAGAAGAAAATATGGGAAAGGGGTCTTGATTACAGGTACATTGTTAGATCTGTTATTGCCTTTCTTTTGAAATTTTCATGTTGTTGCTTTTGCTTCTATATATCTATGGATATTGTGGTTAATCTTAGTGTTATTATGATGACATGTGTTTGCTTATAAATCATTTGGTTTTTGAACTGGCAAACGATCTCTATTGGAAGTCTTTGGAAATGTCTGCTAAGGTGCTTTTCTACTTGATCTTGTGAGAATGCTGTTGAAATATTATGTTGCCATCCTTAACTGTGGTAGTGTTGGATACTTGCATAACATCAAGTCATTTGAATTGTCAAGCAACATGACCTTTAAAAGATAGTTTTTCTAGAGTTAATGATACATGGTGTAGCATATTTGTTAACTTTGGAGATCGCACAAAATCTATTATGAAAGACTTGTTCTTCCTTAACATAGATATTGTGGTAGATCAAGCCTAACATGTCTGCTGGTATGCCGGACTTGAAATGTAATAATGTGCCCTGTGGTTTTTGCAAAAATGCTTATGTTGTCTTCGTTCTGGCTGCATATGATTGGTCTTTAAAGTATTCATCTTAGTGGCTTGTAACAAATCTTAATATTAGGTTTGTCCTGTTAGGAAATGGGCAGTTATCATTCGGCACGTCTTCAACAATGTGAACAATTTCTCTTCACCGAATTCGGCGTATGTCAGCCGGCAGTCCCACCGCAGGAGCAGCCCAATGATGTTGGAGGCATTGATTCAATTGACACTTCATAGTCACTAGCTAGTTCATTTTCTAGTATATATTTTGTATGAACAAGTCTATATTGATCAAGTACTACTCTTGATGAGTTTGTATATATGAACTTGTTTATATATATAAATTTTCGTTATTGTCCAGATGCTTTATCCAGTTTTTTTTTAATTTTTAATATTAAATGTGATTTTAATAATTTTTAATGATTAAATTTAATAAAAATAAATAGCACTAAGGTGACGAAAGTTGAACTTTCGTGGCCTTAGCCCGATGAAGAATTGTCAGCAAACTGAATAATTTACGTCAGTTGAGTAACTGAGTAAATTTCGTCAGCTGAGTAGATGGGTGACAAAATAATTTTCGTCAGCAAAGTAGAAGGGTGACGAATAAGTTTCGTCAGCTAAGTAACTGGGTGATGAAATAATTTTCGTCAGCTAAGTAGGTGGGTGACGAATATGTTTCGTCAGCTAAGTAAATTGGCGACGAAAACGTTTTCGTCATCTTAGTAATGACTAAGATGACGAAATCAATATTTTCGTCACCTAAGTGCTCTAACCACCGGCCTTAGATGACGACTCTGAGGTGACGAAATTTTCGTCAGCTAAGTGATCACATGACGATAGAAGCTCTAAGGTGACGAAAAAATTTCGTCAGCTAAGAGCTTTTTTCTAGTAGTGTAGGGTTTTCGAAAACCCTAACCCTAGTTCAACTGTGAAGAAGGTAGGGTTGCCTTTCGATGATCCATTGGGCAACAACAACATGTTAGCAAGTAAGTGTTCCAACCCTTTTGCAGATACCAGAACTCCCATAATTGGTACACCTTCATTGTCATTTTCTCTTCCCGGCATCTCGGCTGCCGAGTTAGTTGTGCAACAAGCACGATTCATGCACCCCCGACTGTCCCCACCGCATCCATCATCATTTAGGAGGTGCCTTCTATGCTTGTTGTTGTTGTTGGTGTGACACCCTAAAAGGGGCTCTTAAGACCCTCGGGAAGAGAGGGTGCGATAAGGATCCTGACACTAATGCTCAGTTGATTATGGTGCCATTTGAACTTGCTTTTCCAACCAACTTGGCCTTGGCTCACTCTGATGGACATCTCACTGTGTCCCCGGTGAAGAAGCGCAAAAAAGAGTCAAAGAACAAGAAGATGACTAAAGCAAAAAAGAGGAAGTTTAGTGCCCGGAAGGTTCTGCTGCTTGGGGAATCTCATCTGGTGGTTCGGTGACATAAGGATCAGTGCTAGAAATGATCAGTCCTTCATCGGCTGAAAGTTGTCCTCGGGAAACCCCATTTGCGTAGGGTTTCCGAGTTGGCTACTAGTTGGTTTTCATTCTATGGTATGTAACATAGGGAACTACTTAGTTTTAAATAGTGTTTGCATGGTTCATTTCTAACGTAGCCTGTGAGGGCGAATCATGTTCATGTTGTTCCCTTACCATCATCAATATATTTGGAGCGACGTCTAATTTTCAAAAAAAAAAAAAGATCATACGTACATTGACCTCGCTCGGTCAAGCTAAGGCTAGATATTTGAATATCGCCTATATCATTTCATGATTAAGTCATACACTGACTGCACATATAACCATGACTCTTTACAAAAACTCCTAACTAGACTACTACACCTTGTTAAAAAAGAAGTTGTAGAATATGACCCACTAGTATATCTGCTTAAAGACCCAATGGTACTTCAAGTCTTCAATACTGCATGGAGATAAAAAAAAATAATATATAATCGAGACCCTCTCCACACTCCACCAGAAGAGTATTAATATTAAACAAAAGAAAAAATTATTCAAAGTGTCACATCTTTTAAAAAAGCTAACTTTTGATATCTCAATTTTTAAAAACTTCAAAACAGCATCTCACGTTTTTACTTAATTTAAAATTGGTATCTACAACCGGTTACTCCTGTTATAAAATAAGCTGACGGCAGAGGCACTTTTATCTTAAAATGACCATTCTACTCTTATTTGTTCTCCTACTCTGAGACTCGGCCTTTTTCACGGGAGGAGCCGTTACAGAAGAAGAAGCTGAGGTGGTGGTTGATGAGGAGCATTCGAACCCTAGAGAGGGAGAGAGCGCAGCCGCCCCATTCAGTTGGAGGTCAGAATCCCACACTGTTTCTGAATCAGGTTACAATAGCTCCCTCTATCAAATTCCCAATTTTTTTTTATCGAAAATTTCGAGATTGAGCGCGTTGAAATCTTAAGTATCAGTAATTTCATGCGCTCGATTGCACAATCAAGGGCGAGCGCTGCTATTCTTCTTTTTCCCACTGCTACAGCTTTCTCCTTCCCATTGAATTTCATTCATAAGAAGGAATATGCACTTTTCCTCCTGTCTTGAAAGCATGTAGGATATGAAAGGAAGGAAATCAAGTCACTAATTCCCTGCACCAATGAATGATTCTAGCAGAGCAATTGGTGGATCCTTGCAATCAGATCAGAGAAACTAAGGGATATGATTATGTAATTAGTTGATTACATTTTATAGCTTTCCTAGAAAAGCTTCTTCTTCTCTTTGTATATATGTAGGCTGCTGTAATAATTCTAGAAGTACGAACACAAAAGCATATTACAATTACCCTTTTTACATGGTATCAGCAGTGCACCATTGATCTTGGTGACTCTGAACACCCACCACCCATCTTCCGCAAACACCTCAACACATCCACCTGCTACTATGGTTCATCCAGAGATCCCTCCTCCGGAGACGGTTGATCCAGAGCCGTCCTCCCAACTTGTTGTGGTGGATCCTAATGACCCACTCATCCTACACCAATCTGACACACCAGGTTTAAAACTGGTGAGCGAACTCCTTGATGACCACAACTATGGCGACTGGAGCCGCGCAATGCTCCTCAGTCTCAGTGCCAAGAACAAACTTGGTTTGATCGATGGGACCATCAAAGCTCCTCCATCCAATGATCCAAAATTTTCGATGTGGAAACGTTGTAATGACATGGTATTGAGTTGGCTTATTCACGCAATCCAGCCCCGTATCGCCCGCAACGTTCTTTTTTCTAACACAGCAGCGATCGTTTGGCGTGACCTCAAAGACATGTTTTCTCAAGGAGATGACACTAGAATGTACCAGATCCGCCAAGAACTTTCCGAGACCGGTCAAGATCATCAATCGATCTCGGTATACTACACCAAACTCAAGACACTTTGGGATGAAATGGCTTCCTACGCGGAACCCATCACATGCTCCTGTGAAGCTTCAAAGCAACTGGCCGATCGAGAAGAAAAGGAGAGGGTTATGCAGTTCTTGATGGGATTGAATGACTCGTACTCTACTGTCCGTGGTTCAATCCTCATGATGAATCCTCTCCCTGATACCCGCAAAGTCCATGGCCTGATTCTCCAACATGAGAGGCAAATGGAAGCAGCCAGCCGCCAGGCTATCGTCGACAGGGGGAGAACTTGGTTTGTCGACTCCACAAATCCTTATATGGTCTTAAACAGGCTTCCCGTAGCTGGTTTCAAAGGTTTTCATCTTCCATTCAAGAAATTGGCTTCAAACAGTCTCGTGCCGATTATTCTCTGTTCACTCAGGTTCGTGGCAATTCAATTACTGTGGTGTTGCTTTATGTGGATGATATGATTATAACAGGCAATGATCAGAAGGCCATCCTTGAGCTGAAGCAGTTTCTCAACAACTGTTTCAAAATTAAGGACCTTGGACCTTTGAAATATTTTTTGGGCATAGAAGTTGCACGCTCTACAGCCGGGATCACAATCTGCCAACGAAAATATACGTTGGATATTTTGGAGGAAGCCGGACTATTGGGAGTGAAACCTGCGACAGTGCCTATGGATCCTGATTTGGTGTTGACAACAAAGGGAAGTGATGCTCTGAAAGATCCAACCAGATTTCGGCGCCTGATTGGGAAGCTGATTTACCTGACAATCACTAGACCAGATATCACATTTGCAGTCAATACACTCAGTCAATTCATGCAAGAACCGAAGTTACATCATTTTAAAGCAGCTCTTCGACTCCTTCATTACCTAAAGTCGGTTCCTGGCCAAGGATTATTTTTTCCATCACAAAATCAGCTTCGCTTGATTGGGTACTGCGATGCGGATTGGGCTAGATGCCCACTCACACGTCGCTCTGTGACAGGATACTGCATTTTCCTTGGAGAATCACTTATCTCATGGAAAAGCAAGAAACAAGTTACTGTTTCTAGGTCATCAGCCGAAGCTGAATATCGTTCAATGGCTGCATCTACTTGTGAGCTTTCTTGGCTTAGATACTTGTTAACAGATTTGTGTATACTTCATCCTGAACCAGCAATACTATTCTGCGACAATCAAGCCGCTCTACACATAGCAGCAAACCCGGTTTTTCATGAAAGAACAAAACATATTGAGTTGGATTGTCATACTGTTCGTGAAAGAATTCAAAAAGGAGAAATCAAAACAGCTTATGTGCCTACTGGTAGTCAAATTGCTGACATGTTTACAAAACCGTTGCGGGGACCTGCTTTCCACACACATCTTAGCAAGTTGAGTGTTATTGACATTCACACTCCAACTTGAGGGGGAGTATGAAAGGAAGGAAATCAAGTCACTAATTCCCTGCACCAATGAATGATTCTAGCAGAGCAATTGGTGGATCCTTGCAATCAGATCAGAGAAACTAAGGGATATGATTATGTAATTAGTTGATTACATTTTATAGCTTTCCTAGAAAAGCTTCTTCTTCTCTTTGTATATATGTAGGCTGCTGTAATAATTCTAGAAGTACGAACACAAAAGCATATTACAATTACCCTTTTTACATAGGAAGCTAAATGTTGGGAAGAAGATACACTGTTGGCTCATAAATTTGGGTTTGGAATGGGATGTCTTTGTTGCTGCTTCTTTGATGCATATGTACTCACGGTTTGGATTAATTAACGTTTCCCGTAAATTGTTTCATGAGATGCCATTCTGCGATATGGGTTGTTGGAATACAATGATTTCTGGGTTTTGTCAGAATGGGAATGCAGCTGATGCATTAGATGTCTTGATTGAAATGAGATCGGAGGGTGTAAAGATGGATCCTATAATTGTTGCAAGTGTACTGAATTCTTGTGCACAATCAGATGATTCTTTAAGTGGGAACTAATCCATTGTATGTTGTAAAGCATGGACTAGAATTTGATCAATTCGTATGCAATGCCTTAATGAACATGTATACAATTTTGTTGCTTGGGACGTGCGCAGAGGGTTTTTTATGATTCATCAACTGCAAAGAACTAGTTGGGAGAGAGGGAATTGGTGCTATTTATTTGGTTTGGATTTCGTAATTGATTTGTTTTGGTTACCAGGAACAAGATGATTTGTTTTGGTTACCAGAAACAAGATTTTTTGTTTTTTTCGATGAGTGGTTATCAGGAATAAGATGTGGTTCGTATAACAGAAGAAGAAAAAAATGTTAATTTATGAAAAGACAAATCTACCCTTCAGTTGATAGCTTTTTTAACGACGCTAACGGCTACGGTCGCATATATTATCTTGTGTTGGGATAAAAACGTGAGATTTTAAAAGTTAAGATATAAAAGTTAGCTTCATTAGAAGATGAGATATTGTTTGGACTATTTTCTCTGAACAAAACACAAATTAAAAAAAAGTTTTGGCCAAAAGCCTAGCCCAAACTAAAAAACCTTTGGAGTTCCGAGCTGCCAGCCCAAACGCCCCACCATTGCTACCGCCGACAAGTTACCGCTCGCATGACACGGTCCACGCCAGAGACACCAGAATTCCTCCATAGTCCTTCTGTCCACCCCACCACACCAAGGAACGTGCCGCCGACATATCCATGCCCCCGCCACTGTGGCCACGGTTCAACCTAGCACCCGCCGCCATCCTTGCACCATGGAATCCTTCGAAAGTGCAAACCAAACCCCGCAACCACAATACGTTCCCACCATGTCCCAACCCCCTCCCTCGTGCCCAGTCATCAACATCGATGAGCAAACCAGAATAAGATAGTAGCCCATATCTCCCCTCCCCTCAGCTCACTGTTGCCATCGTAATCCATCCATCAACCAACAATCCAAACACTAGCTCTAGCCAGATCCACACAAGGCCAACAAAGTCCTGTCCGACAATAGTGAAAGACTCGTCGTCGGACCGGGCCGAATAAAAAAAGGGTTTCTTTTAAGCATGTAGATGGATTAATTGTTGTATTTAAGTTGTTTATTTGAGTAAAAAAAATTAATTGTTTGCTATTATGATTTTGTGTGATTGACAGGAAAAAGTGTCTTGTGCTAATTATACATGAAAGATGGATGGTGTTGTAACTTTTGCTCCAGGAGTCCATCAGAGAGAGGGAGGCCTCATGATTCACTCTCAACAGTGACCCGAAAATGGAATCTAGAACTTTATGAAGGGGCCAAAACAGAAAATTAGAACATATGAAAAACCCCCCAAGGAGTCAGCAATACATATCTTCCCCATAGTGCTGTCCCTTTCCAAAATCTAAGCTGCCAATGCCAAATTCCAACTTGAGACGACTAATGTGATAACAATAAACTATAAAAAAAATTCAAAACACAAAAGCCACTTTCATTTTTAGAATCAGATTCAGTAATCTCATAATTGGACAATAATTCTAACCAAACTAGATGAGATGTTCCTGCTTGTGGCCATCTCTACCGATACTTGTTCTATTTATGAAAAGAAAATATTAACTAAAAGCCAAATTCTGATTTATCAATTTGAAATATTAGCTGCTCCAGTTATTTTGAGTATTAGACTAACTTTTCAATTACATTTTTCAATCTTAACCGTTTAATTTTTAGGTTTTAATATGTAGATTACTTATGCAAAATTTTATCTAAATTGGTGATCATTAAAATGCTCAAAACTGCAATTTGCATGACGGTTCAGGTTTGACAGATTTAATCCGTTCATTGATTTAAGCTAGTTCGAAGTTTTAATGATCACCAATTTGGCTGAATTTTTTTAGAAATAATCTATTCATATATACCTAGAGGTTTAACGGTGGAAATGTTGATATGTGATCAAATAGTTGGTCTAATGCTCGATCTCTCATATAAACCAAAATAAGGGATTCTTTAGTGGAATGACCTTGTATGTGTGTGTATACAGATTTTCTTAGGTGCATATGTCCGCATTTATTCTTACGGTGTAGATTTCTACTTTTCAATCGAATTTTCACATCTCCACCGTCTAGTCTTTAGATATTGATGTATAAATCATCTCTGCAAAATTTCAGTCAATTTGGTTATCATTAATGCACTCAAACTCGATTAAAACAATGGATGAACATAATTCTATCGAACTTGAACCATTCATGTTTATAACAGAAAAACACAGTTTTGAATGCCTTAATAATAACCAATTTGACTGAAATTTTCCAGAGATGATCCATACATTAGTATATAAATACTAAATGGTGGAGATGTGAAAATTCGATTGAAAAATGAGTGTAAAGATGAAATTCGCACCGTGAGAATAAATGCGGACGTCCGCAACTGAAAAGCTATGTGTGTGTGTGTGTATATACATTATTTCTCTACTAAAGATGTCTTTATTTATTTTTAAGGTGCAGATTTCCACTTTAGACTAACTTTTCGTTCGAATTTTCACAGCTTCACCATTTAGTCTTTAGGTTCTAACATGTAGACTATCTTTGTAAATTTTCAGCCTATTTGATAATCGTTAAGACACTTAAAACTACGTTTCTCTGTTATAAACATTTTTCGTTCGAATTTTCACATCTCCACCGTCTAGTCTTTAGGTTCTAACATGTAGACTATCTTTGCAAATTTCCAGCTCATTTGATAATCGTTAAGACACTCAAAACTATGTTTCTCTGTTATAAACATAAACGGTTCAAATTCGACAGAATTCAGTTCATCCATTGGTTTGATTGAGTTTGAGTGTCTTAATGATAATCAATTTGGTTGAAAATTTGCAGAGATGATCTACATGTTATTACCTAAAAACTAGACGATGAATATGTGAAAATTTGATTGAAAAATAAGTCTAAAGTGGAAATTTACACCATAAGAATAAACAAATATGTTTTTACCTAAGAAAATATATATATATATACTTGGATTCTCTTTTTATTTTTTCAATATGAAGATGTTAGCAACATTGGAAAAGATAGAATCGTGTCACATTAGGTATTGATTTAACTAACATTTTAGATATAAAAATTAGGTCAATTCTCACTAACATATAGGTCGGTTCATACTATATATTCTCACGGATATATATATATATATATATATATATATAGAGTATGAGATAATTAATCTCATTCACAATTTAAACGACTAGTCCGTAAATTCATCTCATGATCTTTTCACTAATTAAAAAGAATCTTCAAGCCAATATACTATTTATTGAAAATTTCATTATTTTGAAGGATATTATAATCTCACTCTATATTCCACCCTGTCCAAGACAAAGTATTTGAGAAGGAGCTAGAGAGAAATATGAAAATTATGTTAGAAAATAAAAGTGTGGCTGCAATTAGCCTATCAATTTTGTTGTGTACCGACTCCATTGCCATTAACCACTCACTTCCTCTCCTCCAGCCTCCTTCTCTCTCCCCTTCTCAAAAGGACCCTTTTGTAGCAACTAGCTTTAGAAAATCCAACCCATTTATGCATGGGGAGGAAATTCTGCCCAAAATTTGGGACAATATTTAAATACAAAAAAGAAATCAGAAAAGTAAAAGATAAGGGCAGAGATCAAAATCATGCACTCACCCAAAATTGAGATCAACTCTGTCTTGCTGCCTGGAGGGGTCTAAAATCCCATAATTATAATACCCAAAAAGTATGAGAAAACAGGGCAAAAGATAAGATTAATTACAAGCCCCAGGGTGTCTGTTCCTAGAGAGAGAAAGCAACAGTGAGAAAGGGTGTGGTATATAGTTTGAGATAGAAAAAAAAAACACTTGTGTTCTGGGTTTTGTTGGTTGGTGAGTTTTTTCTTCTTCTTCTTTTGTTTGGGAGATGTCAGGTGGTAGTGGTTGCAGTGTAGTTTGGTTCAGGAGAGATCTGAGGGTTGAAGACAATCCAGCTTTATTAGCTGGAGTCAGAGCAGGAGGAGTTGTTGCTCTTTTTATTTGGGCACCTGAGGAAGAAGGGACTTATTACCCAGGAAGGGTCTCAAGGTGGTGGCTCAAACACAGTTTGGCACATCTTGATTCCTCTTTGAGAGGTTTGGGCACTCCTCTCATCACCAAAAGATCTACTGACAGTGTTTCTTCTCTTCTTGAGGTTTGTCTTGCAACTGGAGCCACTCAGCTCTTCTTCAACCACTTATACGGTCAGTTCTTTTTCTTGTTCTTCTGTTCATATTTGTATAACATTTACTTTCTTATGCTGTTTTCAGTCTTCTGCATACTTTTTGAGTATTTTAGGTTGTTGGATTTACTGTACTGGGTTTGGTGATGATAGTATTGGTTGATTGTTGGAAAGAAATGAAATTTTTTATTATTAAATCAAAAAGTTGGTGCTTTGATGACTTTGTAGACTACTAGCCTCAAGTCTTTGATTAATTTGATCCATGACGTTTACTAATTACTGTAGCATCTCACAATTGTTAGGTATCCTGATCAGTGCAAGAATGTTCATTTGATTGTTTACATTCTAGTGGTCCCTTTATAGCTAGACTGGGAGCAGATTCCGTTTTGATCAGTTCTTGAATTCAATCACTGTTGTATTTCCATTACATGATTGATGGAATAAAGACACAAATCACGTTTTGCAATCTGATGCTCAGTGTGTCTTCCGTATTTCAGACCCTATATCACTGGTTAGAGATCACAGGGCCAAGGAGGTTTTGTCTGCCAACGGCATAACTGTGCGTTCCTTTAACGCTGATTTGCTCTATGAACCATGGGATGTTAATGATGTGCACGGTCGTCCATTCACAACCTTTGATGCTTTTTGGGAAAGATGCCTCAGCATGCCCTTTGATCCAGAGGCACCACTTCTCCCCCCTAAGAGAATCGTATCAGGTTTGTATTTTTAAGTGCTATTTAGCTTCGTCATGTTCAAGATAGGACCTCTTATTCTATGTTTTACTTTATCATAATCTATTTGGAACCCTGATTCACATTAATCATTGTGATTGTTTTAGTTGTTCCGAGTATTATACTTAAATGGTAGAATGGTCTTCAAGTACTTATATTTTACATAGGATGTATCTCAACTTTGTTGGAGATTTAGTAGTAATAACAACTGCTTAACCATCAACAGAGAAATTTAGATACAGATTAAGTTAAAATGTGGGATGTATCATCTACTTGTTGCTTAGTGTGTCAAGACTTGCGAGGTTTTCTGATTCCCTAGATATGTGAACGTTTGCACAAGAATTTTGAGTTATCGTTTCATAAAGCAACTTTCATGTCTCTGATCAACATTCAAATGCTCATAAACTTTTCAGGTGATGCATCAAGGTGTCCTTCTGATACATTGGTTTTTGAAGATGAATCAGAGAAGGGAAGCAATGCACTACTTGCTCGAGCATGGTTACCTGGGTGGAGCAGTGCTGATAAGGCTGTAACCACATTTATTAATGGTCCATTGATCGAGTATTCCACAAACCGCAGAAAGGCTGATAGTAATACAACTTCACTGCTTTCTCCCCATTTGCATTTTGGGGAGGTAAGTGTCAGAAAAGTATTTCATCTTATACGCATCAAGCAGTTGCTTTGGGCCAATGAAGGTAACAAGGCTGGTGAAGAGAGTGTGAACTTGTTTCTGAAATCTATTGGTCTTAGGGAGTATTCAAGATACATTAGTTTCAATCATCCTTACAGTCATGAAAGACCTCTTCTTGGGCACCTAAAATTTTTCCCCTGGGTTATAAATCAGAACTATTTCAAGGCATGGAGGCAAGGCCGAACTGGCTATCCGTTGGTGGATGCTGGCATGAGAGAATTGTGGGCTACTGGCTGGCTGCATGATCGGATACGAGTTGTTGTTTCTAGTTTCTTCGTAAAGGTTCTGCAGCTCCCGTGGAGGTGGGGAATGAAGTATTTCTGGGATACACTCTTAGATGCTGATCTTGAAAGTGATGCTCTTGGTTGGCAGTATATATCCGGCACTATCCCTGATGGGCGTGAGTTTGACCGCATAGATAATCCACAGGTGTGTATGTTGACCTTGGTCATCTTTACCTCTTAGAAAGCATCTGCCCTCTGCATCTGCATGCTTTTCCTAAACATTAACAATGGAAATCCTTGCATATTTTATATGCTATATTTAGCATTTCCAAGCTTGTATGTTCAATAACATGGATTTATAATATGAAAAAAAAAAATGTATATGGTTTCAGCTGGATATTCTAGTGGTCCTATATTCCTGATTCAGGGTCTTCAGCTATGAAGTTGATCTGGTGCACTTTTCTGTCAGCCATGATCATAGGACTACAATCTTTCTTCTCAATGCATAAGTTTAAACACAGTTTGATTTATGCACCACTTTTCTTGAGAGGATTTCTGCCATATTGAGTTTCTTACTTGTGAACATTTACTTATTGATTTGATATCTGCAGTTTGAGGGTTACAAGTGTGATCCACATGGGGAATATGTGCGAAGGTGGCTTCCTGAACTATCCAGGCTACCAACTGACTGGATACACCACCCATGGAATGCACCAGAGTCTGTACTCCAGGCAGCTGGAATTGAACTTGGATCAAATTACCCCCTTCCTATTGTAGGAATAGAAGCAGCAAAATCCAGGTTGCAAGAAGCGTTAACTGAAATGTGGCAGCATGAACGAGCCGCTGCTGAGAATGGAACTGAAGAAGGGCTCGGAGAGTCTTCTGAATCAACCCCCATTGCGTTTCCTGAAGACATACAAATGGAGGATAGTCATGAACAGGTGAGGAATAACCCTCCTCCTCCAACTCGACGCTATGAGGATCAGATGGTCCCTAGTATCACTACTTCCCTCGTGCGAGTTGAAGAGGAAGAAAGTTCTTTGGATCTTCCAAGCAGAGCTGAAGTGCCTACAAATGTTACTGGGGATCAAGAACCAATGAGAGACACATTGAACCAAGAGGGTTTTCAGCCTAATCATAACAACACTCCACCACAACCTAATACTACACTAACCCTGCAGTATGTTGTTGAAGATTCCACTGCGGAATCATCTAGCAGTACTAGGAGAGAGAGGGATGGAGGTGTGGTTCCAGTTTGGTCTCCTTCAAATTCTAGCTACTCGGAGCAGTTTGTGAGTGATGAAAATGGCATTGCAACAAGTTCTTACTTGCAGAGACATCCTCAGTCTCACCAAATAATGAATTGGAGGCGGCTATCTCAAACTGGGTAAGAACTCTTACACAATTCACAAAAAATGCACTGTAATAAACAGATTGTTGTGTTCTGTGTCTTCCAGACTTTTTTGTACCTTTCTCTTGCCAAATCGGTCAAGAAGCTCAGCTTCGAGATATCCCTTCAGCCTCTTACTAGCATGGAATAATGTTCTGCTGGTTTTGTATGAATTACACAAACTTTTTTTGAGTTGTGAAGTGCTGGGAATTATGTAAAAGATGTGCACGAGTTTTTTTGTATTGCCCAATAGATTATCATTCCTTTTTCTTTTTTTCTTTTACAGGTAATACATATGGCTGCAATAGGATGTAAATTGCTACGAGGCATTATGATGCACTGGCACTGGCGTCAAGTCCTATTGATCGGGGAAGCTGAACTTTAATTCTAGACTGAATTTGAACCCCTTCTCCTCCCTGAGTGACCTCAACACCAGTAGACGTCCAGTGTGTATGATATGTTTCGAATTAATACAGGCTGCTTATTAGCTATTCATTTCTTGTTCTACCATAATGTAGCTCTATGTATAGAATGTTGTACTCAAGTGAGTGAAATAAGATATGTAGTCATTGAACAAACTCAGGTTCTCTTTTATTTTCCTCATTAATTTCATTAGTAGATATCTTATCATAATACTTTCCGCGTTTTCTCTCTGTATTAGATATAAAACTATGCTGGTTTACTACTTTGAAACTGCTCCCACAAGTCTGCACAAATCATAATATCTTTAATGTTTATGACTTCGCAAAGTTGAGCCGAAAGGGATGAGCTAAATGGTTGAATATTGCATTGAATTTGATCAAGTCCTATATGAAACAAGGGAAATGGATTGATGCTGCATTCTATCCTCTCTGCAATCTTTTTATTATTAATTTGTTTTGTTCAAAGAAGGAAATGCAAGACCCTTTCTTTGTTAGAGGAATAACGAGAATCAAACTCTTATGAGGATACATGGATTATGGATAAGAGTTCTATAATTATGGTTATGAACTTATGATCCCCCGTTTCAAGCTCACAAATCTTACTAGAATATGGATCAGAAATACATCTATTTTCTCTGGCAGGACCATGGAAATATTATGACATTGTTACATTGCCAAGTCTCCTATTGAACTTCATACTGATGGAAGTGATTTGTCTTTTGGATTAGCTTTCACGGGTTCAGGTACCCGGAGAACACTATACAGTGCAGTAGCAGCAAGCGCCCCGAGAATAGGAGCTATAAGATAGACCCACAAATTCTTATAAATACCAGTAACAGCAGCAGGGCAAAACTCCTTGCAGGATTCATGGAAGCTCCAGTGATTGGCCTGCAGCATCATCAAATATGTAATGTGTAATTCTCATCTCATGTGACTATGTGAGTTGCGCAAAAATGAGCTAACTAGTTATGTAAGGTGAATGTTAGTATCAGCATTGTTCTTCAATGATCCAAATTGTACAAGACTCTTACCCAGCAACCATGGCATTGAACAGAACTGTAACACCTATAGCAACTCCAGCTAAGTTCTTGCTCTGCTTAATTTTATCAGTCAAGAATCGAGTTAGCATGTGCTTTTTGCGAGCAACAGAGAAGGAACACAAAGGTGATGATACCATACATTGATAAATAGTTACATGCCGCTCTGTGATCAGTGGCAACACCACAAATGGTGAACATCAGTATAAAGGTGGCTATGAATTCCCAGACGAGGGCTTGTAGATGAGTTGTTGAATCAGAGTACTGAGTCACCATTAAGTCAATATTGTCTTGAAACAACAGCCTCAGGGTCAGGCTTGCTAGTGTTGCACCCATCATCTGTGACAATGCATACATAGGTACCTGTATATATAACACCAGGCAGGCGTCCAGGCTTAAAGCAAATTAGAAAAACGAAGAGCTTTTGGACATGATATGTAGTATGACGTAGTATTATCTTCCGGAACAGAAGTCTCACATGCTTGGATGGAAATTTACGAGCAGCAGCTAAGGCAATAGTAACAGCAGGATTCAAATGGCAACCAGAGACATGACCAACTGTATAAGTAAGCGCCATAAGAACAAGACCCCATACGATTACTATACCCACAGTGGTAAGAGGATGTGTTTTGTTGACAAGAGCAGCCCCACACCCCATAAATACAAGAACGTAAGTTCCCACCAGCTCTGCCGCCATCTATTCACACCAAGAAAAGAGGTATCATGTTACATTTTCTTATTTCTGTTGATGATAAATGGTTAGGAGCATCAAGATTCGGGTTGATTGCAAAGTCATCTGATGGTAAAAGTTACTAAGTCGCATTCAGGCTAGGAGCATCAAGATTCGGGTTGATGGCAAAATCGGTTTACCATATACTCAATCAGATACTGCTTACACCATGCGTGCATATACAAATGTACAAAACCAACTTCGTTTAAAGTCGCATTGATATCAAGCTAGCCCTGTGAAACGAGAAGTGAGCCTCTAATAAAAATAAAAATTAGTGTCCTAATAATTGAAGGGAGTGCCTAGGTTTTGGAAAGCAAACCTTCGATTCACAAGGCACATTGTACGTTTACAATCTAGACTTTAGTTTTGCAAGACAAGTCCGGCCTTTTACTAAATTAGTAGGATCGAAGTTGTGCATTGTTGGACAGCTCCACTTCGCAGCAAATCAGCAATAAACTTAAACAAAAACCATAAGATGAAGAAGTTCACAAAAGAAAATTAACTGGCTCAATATATATATGATCTAGTTTCTCATTTTGAGACTAACTCGAGCAGTTTGCTCTTCAACGGCCTTAATACTTTTTTATGAAGGCAATTACTCAATTTCCCTCATCCTCATTTTGATTCTACTAACGGGATGAGCTTCTAGTTCCTAATATTTACCGTAAGAATTCGATTCTTAACTTACGCTCCCGGATTAAAAAGAAAAATTATTACAGGACCAACAATTAGTAATTTGCAGACCTTAAAAACTAATTAATATGAAACAAGTTGTAGAAGAAGTAATTAAACACATGTCAGTACCAGGTCCTCCGGAAAATTCAAAGTTCTGCTAGTTGACGCCCTATATTCTGACCCAAAAAATTCAAATTTTGCATCCATTATTATAACCAGAAAAGAACAAAAGCAATTCAAATATTGCTGCACAAGCTTGTTTAACAAATCCTTTTTAACTTCCAGAACAAACATATGGATCAGTTTGGTTAAAAGGAAACAGTAAGAGATAGACATCCTTAATTAAGATATGGCAGAGTTTCATTGGCTTTGATATGGACAAATGGAAATATATGGAGAATTAGGTGCTAAGTGCATGATATCAGTAATCACATAACTGTAAGCATCTGGTATAGATATTTACTATATACTAAAGCTTGGTCGACTGTTCACAAGCACTGTTCATAAGCTTATGAACAGTGGTTTTGTATGAACAGTGCTTGTGAACAGTCGACCAAGTTTGTGTGCTGTGTGGGCTATTCGCGGGCACTGTTCATAGGCTTATGAACAGTGATTCATACTAAAGCTTGGTCGACTGTTCGCGGGCACTGTTCATAGGCTTATGAACAGTGGTTTGTGTGTTGTGCGGGCTGTTCGCGGGCACTGTTCATAGTCTTATGAACAGTGATTCGGGGGGCTCTGTTCATAAGCTTATGAACAGTGATTTTGTGTGTTTCAAGAGACTGATTGCATGCACTGTTCATAAGCTTATGAACAGTGGTTTTGTGATCTCGCCAATGAACAGTGATTTGTAAACAGTGGACACCGCGCCTAAACAACACTCAAAACCATTGTTTATAAGCTTATGAACAGTGATTTGTGAATAGAATCCGCGCCCTTCTCAACACTCAAAAGGTTATCTCGCCCAAAAGATAGAAAAATCTAGAGAGATTGAGAGAGTTCGTCCAAAAAAAACAATTAAGAGACAGTGATATCGAGGCGGATCTGGAAACGGGGTTGTCGACTTCGCTTGGATCAATCTCTCAATCGCGTGCAAAGGTTGTTCATAGGTTGTTCACCGTCCACATGTGCAGCACGGGTGAGGCGAGGCGAGGAGGAGACGGGCGAGGAGAGGCGACCTCGCTGCAAAGCTTCCGCGTTCGCGAAGGGAGGATCAGCGAGAGTGGAGAGGCGAGGCGAGAATAGGCGAGAAGAGACGAGGCGAACGCGCTGGGAAGCTTCCGCGTTCGCGGAGGGAGGATCAGCCAGTGAGGCGAGGCGAACCCGCTGCCAAGCATCCGCATTCGCGGAGGGAGGATCAGCCAGGGTGGAGAGGCGAGGCGAGAAGAGAGGAAGCGAGGCAAGGCGAGGAGAGGCGAGAAGAGAGGAGACGAGGAGAGGACAGGCGAGGCGAGGCAAGAAGAGAGGAAGCGAAGCGAGCAGAGAGGAGGCGAGGAGAGGACAGGCGAGGCGAGGATAGGCGAGGCGAGAAGAGAGGAGGCGAGGAGAGGACAGGCGAGGCGAGGCGAGCAAAGAGGAGAGGAAGCGAGGCGAGGCGAGAAGAGAGGAGGCGAGGAGAGGAGATAAGAGGCGAGACGAGCAGAGAGGAGAGGAACCGAGGCGAGGAGAGGCGAGGCTAAGCGAGCAGAGAGGAGGCGAGGCGAGGCGAGAGGAAACGAGGAGAGATGAGAGAAGAGGCGAGGCGAGAAGAGAGGAAGAGCGAGACGGGCGAGGCGAACTCGCTGCCAAGCTTCTGCGTTCGCGGAGGGAGGATCAGCCAGGGTGGAGAGGCGAAGCGAGAAGAGAGGAAGCGAGGCGAGGCGAGGCGAACCCGCTGCCAAGCTTCCGCATTCGCGGAGGGAGGATCAGCCAGCGTGGAGAGGCGAGGCGAGAAGAGAGGAAGCGAGGCGAGGCGAGATGAGGCTAGGATAGGCGAGGAGAGGCGAGAAGAGAGGAGACGAGGAGAGGACAGGCGACGCGACGCGAGCAGAGAGGAGGTGAGGATAGAACTTCTCTAGATTTTTCTATTTCTCGGCCCAGAAAAGGGCGCGGACTCCGCTCGTGGAGTTCGCTGGGGTTTTTTTTTTTGAGAACTCTCTCTGTCCCTGTATATTTTTCAATTAATCTTCCCCAGAGAAGGGCGCAGAATCCGCTGGCCGATCGCTTTTTTTTTGGACCAACTCTCTCTATCTCTCTAGATTTGTCAATTAATCCGCCCCAGAGAAGGGCTTAGGGTTTTTTTTTTTGGACAAACTCTCTCTGTCTCTCTAGATTTTTAATTAATTCGCCCCAGAGAAGGGCGAGGAAGCACTGTTCATAAGCGCTTGGGCTTGGGTTTTTTTTTTTTGGACGAACTCTCTCTGTCCCTCTAAATTTTTCTATTTCTCCGCCCTAGAGAAGGACGCGGACTCCGCCCGCGAGATGGGCGCGGAGTCCGCTAGCAGATCATTTTGTTTTTTGACGAACTTTCTCTGTCTCTCTAGATTTTTCTATTAATTCGCCCCAAAGAAGGGCGCGAAGTTTGATCACTTTTTTTTTTGGGACGAACTCTCTCTGTCTCTCTAGATTTTTCAATTTCTCCGCCCTAGAGAAGGGCGCGAAGTCCGATCACTCTTTTTTTTTTTTTTTTTTTTTACATATTACTCTTTTTGTTTGAACTCTCTCTCTCTCTCTCTCATTCCCAGAGATGGGCGTGGAGTCCGCTGGGAGATAGTTTTTACTTTATGTTTATAATGTTGGATATGATACATAGTAAACTCTCAAATATTTTTCTTTTTCTATGTGTTATGCAGTCCATAATTCTTGAATATGTTAGCTAATCCCGCTGCAATGCGCGAGCAACGTTCTAGTCTGTTATAGTTCTTGCAATATTTTAATTTGGGAAAGTTAATCTAAGAAATAATGCCTTGCTATCATAACAATCATGGTCTGGAAACCTTTGTTATGATCGCCTCTTTTGGTGCCATACTAAGAAGCAAAATGATAAAGAATCATGATCGTTACATGCATGCTCAGATTACTTGAGAGAATGATTCTGCTCGGTCCTACATAGGGTTTTAGGGAATAAAAGCATAAACCCTAAAAGGGCATCAAAAGCACTTGATGGTTTTTTTTTTACTTTGCGGAAACTGAAGCATCAGATTCATCAGGGCCACTGCAGAAGTCAACTTAATATGTTATGAATCAAAGGGCCGGGATTAAGATTATACAGCTGATCGAATCCTTTGAAATCATTTGATAGGAGGGATCAAGATGAAGCTGCAGCCTGCAGCTATAACCGCTAAAATGATGACGAAGTTTTTCTATGTTTTTTCTCTCATAAGATTATTGTACAGGAGTGAAAGGAACATCTGTCTCATAAATTATATCAGCTGCTGCGTACCAGTTACAAGTTACAACCTTCTTAATTTTTCGACTTTGAAAAAGAGCCACTGGCTATAATTCTTTATAGGTACCCAAAAAAACTGAGACTTTGACCAATACTGACCAAGTCTCGATCTGAAAGTTCGAAGAACCAAATTTGCTTGAAGGATCGATTATATGGTTGTTTTTGAAAAGGCAAAAAAGAAGTAGATGAAGGAAAAAGACTATCAATTCATTTGGAGCATAAATAATTAAAGTCTTGCTGACTTTGAATCCTCTGATAGCTCACATCCCTTTTAAATTAGTTTCAAATTTCCAAAGAAAAAAAGAAGAAGTTTTACATAAATTCCACATGTATATACATTAGACTGCAATTGTTCATCATCTATATATTTTGTGGTCTCTAAAAGATACAATCCTGTGATTAGGGAAAAGGATACAGACTACTGAGACTTAAAGCAACACGAAATGTTTATCTTGGTCATAGAGTACTGATGATGTATTTGGTTGAGATGAAGAACAATTCTTACGTATATATGCGGAACATCACTAGTTATTTCTTGATTACTATACAATAGTTTGCCCTGTTTTCCCAGGAACTGTCGTTGCATAAGTCTCTTCAAGGCACTTCATCTTTGCATATTAATCTGGTCTGGTCTAACGTACTATTTTTCGATGTTAATGACCTTTCAATTAGCTTCAACTTTTTGAGACGTCGCCTCTCATTTGATATCTTTAAGTCCTTGTGTTAAACCTCCCTTTAACAAACATCTTGAGCTCCTGTTCAAAAAAAAAAAAAAAAAAAACAAACAAACATCTTGAGCTCTTACTTAAGATAGAGTTGTTGAACTATACGTAATTCCCAAACTGCTAAACACAAACTTGATTGGGAAAACTTGATCAAATGTTTCATTGTTTATATATGGACATGCTCAATTAGTCATAAACATCTGTTTTTAGTATTGAATAGTTATTTGAACAACAATAACAAAATTCGGACTGTAGCTCATGCTTATAATTATTTGTCACAAAAGTAGTGGATTAAAAAAAATGTAGTTGATCGCTAAAAAAAAAGAAGAAGAGAAGATCGCTTGGGGTCAAGATTACAGTTGCCATGGAAATAACGAATGTAAGTGTAAGATGAAGTTAAAATCGAGGGAGTATACTGATATATTCAAAATATGAATGACTATCAAGTAAAACAATTCTTTTCTCCATTTAACAAAAGATTCAGTCAAGTCAAACAGACGACTTATTAATTTGTTAACGAAAAATGTCTTACTATTAAACTGTAGATGGTAATTTAAAACCGACGAACCTATATAATAGTGTAAATAATGTCTTAGAAAAAAAATATCCAGAACAGATACACACTCCCTACCTCAAATTTCCACCCTTAGTCAAACACATTTAAAACTTTTGGCAAGACTATATCTTGGAATGATATTGCCATACTGGTATTATATATCAAACCCCTTGACATGTAATAAATACAAAACCGCGTGACACAAAGTAAAATACCAAAACCGCTTGAAGTAAAAAGGTAGAAAACAGAAAGTACAGAGAAGGTAAAAAAGTAGCAAAACACAACGGTGTGGCCTAGGAAAGATAGAAACAAGACTAAATAGACTTGAATAGTTGAAGCAGAGAAGTCAACACCCAGGAAGTTTCTGTTTAATGGCAGAGACTTAATGCAATCCCCAATATAAAAATCTCAAAAATTTTCAGACTCCCAAATAGCAGTTATAAAAATCAATCACAATTCCTAGAGGGAGAGCTTGCTCATAAAGTTTCAATTTTTAATTTTTTTGGGGAGAAGAAAAAAAGGTTTCATCTTTGTTGTTGTTGTTCTCTCTTTTATTTGTTTAATAATCGTCATCATCACCATTTCTGCTTTTATTATTGAATTTTTGGGTTGTGAGAGAAGTCATAAGCAGAAGAAAAGGGCCACCGCCAAAACAAAAGAGAGACGCCAAAGCCATCGTCTTTAAGCTTTAATTGGATGGGTAAGAGGAAAATCTGAAATACCCAGTTTGTGTTTTCACTTGTTTTTGGGTTTCTCAGTGGTTTTTTTTTTCCTGAGTTTTTGCTCTAAAGTGATTGAATTGTATTGTGATGGTTCAGTTTGAGGAGTTTCAAGCAGGTTTTTGTGGCTTCTGGGAGGTGGGTTTGGTTTATAATTTGGATTGGAGGTGATCTCAAGTGGTGGATGTTGAGGATTTAAGCTCCAGAGCAGTTTGTTTTTGATGGACAGGTTGTGCTGTTTTAGTGCTTCCAATTCTCAGGTGATGATCATGTTTCTCTTTTTTAGTTCTCTAAAATTCTCTGACCTTTTATTTGTTTCCTGTTTGATGTATGCTTGCTCAAATCTGAAGTCTTACCTGATGAGTATGGTTAATTATTACTTGTTTGATTTAATTGATGACTTTTCAATTAATATGCTCCTAAGTTTTTTGATAAGAGTATCTATCAGCTTTTTTGGGTGGTTTTGGTATGACTAGTGGATCAATATTCTTTGGGATTATGGGTTGCTGCAGTTCATGTATTTCTGGTGTGATTTTGAATTTTAATTTCCTTGATTCGTCCTTTGCTGATCTTGTGAATAACTGTGGTATCTTCTGAGAGTTTAGGTGTTTTTGGGGTATTCAACAGATCCTGCTCTTTTTCTTTTCCCACGATTTGTGAAACTAGAGCAGTTGCCAGAATAGTAGAATTTGTTATCAGACCAAATTTTTCATCTACTTTTCTATTGTTTTTTTTTTTTTTTTCAAGAATGGTTGGTCTCCTAAGCATGTTATGAATTACTGTGATTAAGGTGCCTTTGATTTTTCTACCATCAACACTGATAATTTTATTGATCCTGTTCATTGTACTTTCTGATGCTGCATTTCTGAGACTGGTTGGCACAGTTATATAGTTGCTGAACTTCTGAGTTGAACTAACAAATTGGACTTTTAAACAATTTATAACAACATGTTTAGAACTACCTGTTCTCTTGGTGTACTGTAAATTCACACAAAAAAGCTCTGTCTTGTTCTTGATTCTTGAAAGAATCTTACAAAATGAAAAATTCTTAAATATGAATACATAGGGAAAGGGATTATAAAGGCTTTTCCAGCTAAATGAAAACCGACGATACAATATTGAAGTTTTTTAATTATGAGCTTTTTCTTTATGCAGTATGGAGGACGGTCATCGTCAAGCTCTGGCAAGGGAAAAAGCAATGAGGGGTTAATTAAGTATGGTTTCAGCCTGGTAAAAGGAAAAGCTAATCATCCAATGGAGGATTATTATGTTGCTAAGTTCGTTAGGTCACAGGGACATGAGTTAGGATTGTTTGCCATATATGATGGCCATTTGGGTGATACAGTGCCTCAGTACTTGCAGAAGCATTTGTTTCCAAATATTCTTAAGGAGGTATTGCCAATGATGGTTCCTTTTATTGCTCTAGTCTACTTGTCTCTTTAACTTTATTTTATTTTCTTAAGGGGTTTCCATAATTACATTTTCTTTACACTTTTGATTTTATCACTCTAGGAAGAATTTTTGGTTGACCCTAACAGATCCATCTCAAAAGCCTATGAGAGGACAGACCAGGCAATCCTCTCACATAGCACTGACTTGGGGCGTGGGGGGTCCACTGCTGTCACTGCAATATTGTTTAATGGTCAGCGGTTATGGGTGGCCAATGTCGGAGATTCACGGGCAGTTCTTTCAAAGGAGGGTCAGGCAGTACAAATGTCAACAGACCATGAACCCAACACTGAACGAGGCAGCATTGAAAACAAAGGGGGCTTTGTCTCAAACATGCCAGGTAATTTATACCACTGATGTTTAGGTAGTTAATTCAATTTGCAAAATATACATGTAAATGTGATTTTTGAATCAGGTTTCATAAGAAACGAAAAAAAAAAAAGGATTGGTCACTCACTATTTTAAGTGGTGCTCCATCTGTTAATATGTTGTTTTCCTTCACCAAGTGAAAACTCCTAGCCTCTAATGTGAGTGCTCTCACTGGTAGCTTGATAATTATTGTTGGTCCATCCCTCAACAAATTCAGTTTAAGGGCCCAGTGGTAATTTAGCGACTAAAGCATTCAAATAACTGAACAGTTTTAATACAAAATAGGGTAGCAGCGTGTTCATAATCGGTTTGTTTTGTAAGAATATGTGATGTTCATATGGTTAGACAAACAGAGAAAGAAAGAGTAGATAGACATGTATCATTGTTTGATTGCTTTGCACCCACTTAATTGGTTGGAATCACGTTACTCAGAAGATTCAAATCCAAAGTAACTTAAAGTATCCACATAAGTGAATATAAGTTTTAGCATGCTCTATTTATAGGCACGAGTGTGGCTATATGAATACACAGAAGTGGTACTTGCTGTCTCTTGAGAACTTCTGCAGAGGAGTAAGAGTTCTCTACATGGTCCTTGCTGTAGGAATTGTAGGAGCTGATTCCATATGGTCATCAGATATTAGAATGTTCTCTCCTGTCAGCCTTTCAGCAAACAGTAATCTTTTTATTGAAGGATTTTTCTTCAAAGTGGGATGATACCAGGTTATCAGATATTAGACTGTGTTTTGGTAGCTGCTAACTTAAGGTTAGATGACACTAGGCACAAAATAGAAAGGGCTTTTGCTCTAAAAAGGATTGTAATATCTGGGAGGACATGGGCCATTAGCTTGAAATTGACCTTCTATCATCATCTTTGTAATGACCCTGGGAATTGTCTCAACAATTTTCTCTATGATCATATCTGTTTGCTTTTATGGTGGATCAAACCTTGGAAGAAGCGGTTTCTCTTGCGATGCCTACTTTTCCCCTTTCATATCTAAATTTATTTTGTTGAACTAATTGAAACTCCTCAACCAGAATTTGCCAAGAAATCTGGGTTTCCCTTTTCAGTTTTACTTACCACAAAACCACAAGTGACATTTGATTTGTATTGCTGGGTGCTAAAGTTGAAACGCTTGGGTGACACGTACACTTTTTTCTGAAGAGTTGCGATCGATTCCGTTTCTTGGATTTTGGGCATTTTATAAGTGCCATTCATACAGTTGGTCTGCATTAGATCGGCATTGTAGTGTAAATTTTTCTTGTACCTGAGTTTCTGTACAATGCTTTAACCATATCTTGCATATTGTTCTCATCCATAGAAACCAGCATCAAATTTCTCTTGTATGGCAGTTTTAGATTACGGGTAAGGATGGTATACTGGTATCAATGGAGCAATTTAATCTACGTGGATAGGCCCCATTTGGCCACACATTCTCCACATAAGCATAAATTGTTTCACAACCTTGGTTCAGTATTGCGAAGTGGAACTATAGTAGACGCACATAATTTTCTTTCTTGAAATTGGTCTGCATTACCGTATATAAGATCTTGACCCTGGTCATGAATTGCAGTATGATTTTTGGGTCTAATGTTTGCCCTTTAAAATGCTTTAATCTTCTCCTCTATTTTTCTCCATCCAATTCTGAAACTCCGTGTTTGAATCTGTAAAAGCTTTAACCCAGTTTACTAACTATACAAAGGATGTTATGTCTTGATGTATTTGTCTGCTGCACAATTATGGTTCTTTTATTATAGTTGTTACAATTTATGCATGAAACATGTGTAATCTCATTGCTGTAAAACAAAATGTGGGAACTAAGTAGCCTCGTATTGAACTGACATCTGTTCCACTCTTTTCTTTCAGGAGATGTACCTAGAGTTAATGGGCAGCTGGCAGTTTCTCGTGCTTTTGGAGACAAGAGCCTCAAGTCGCATTTACGATCAGACCCAGACATACAGGATACTTACATAGACACAAATACAGATGTTCTAATCCTTGCAAGTGACGGCCTTTGGAAGGTGAATTTTTCTGCCTCAATTTTTCTTTTCTTTTTTCTTTAACACTTACAAGTCATGACTAGATCAGAATGAACCTTTCACTGAATTACCTTTTTTTCCTGTGTTGATAATTCAGGTCATGGGTAATCAAGAGGCAGTTGATATTGCTAGAAAAAATAAAGACCCTATGAAGGCGGCTAAGGAGTTAACAGCTGAAGCTTTGAAAAGAGATAGTAAAGATGATATATCTTGCGTTGTTGTTAGATTTAGGGGATGATACAAATAAAAACCATATTGCATATTAGCAATAATTGAAGTTTCTTCACATGCAAGCAAGGTTGATTCATGAATCCGTTACACAGAAACAAATACATGCTTGGTTCAGGTTACTGTTACTGAACTCTGCAGCATGGAATTTGCGAAAGGGAAAAAGAAAAGGGGAAAAATATGGGAGTGCTTCCTTCACTGTAAATTTTATTTCTTAAATATGCTTCTGGTGTTTGGTATTGTTTGAATTCTTTGAGAAGGTGAATTAGTCTGCTGTATATTGCATATTACTCCCACAAATGACCAACAGCAGGTATGTAGACGACTTGCTTCTGTTTGTTATTTGAGGAATGCCTTTTGTTATGTACTCGGTTTATTCAAAATTGCTTAGAAGTGGCCATATCCGGCTTGGAATTGAATGTTTCAATTCATTTTGTTTATACAGGTTCCATTATATTGTGTTAATGTGTATGTGATAATGGCAGAAATGTTTAGTTCACCTTTCATTGTTTCTTTGTGAGAATTTTATTCGATGTTGTTTCATCGGGGCAATAGGGTGTATTTGAGATCTAGAAAGGCTCAGCTGAATATCAAACAGAATGTAAGTTCTGAAGTGATATGTATTTGATATGACGCCTGAACAGAAATGGTTGGATTTGTATCTGTATGGTTCCGGTACACCTGGGTTGATATGGTTCTAATATAGGAGCACAAGAACACTATCCGAGGGAAATAAATACATCAGAGCATAACTGCTGATCTCATACCTTATTCCCTAGGCTTCAACATAAAGCAGGTAATCCTACATCCAACAAGTTCATCAAGGGCTATCTAAAAGCGAATTAGCAACCCAAAAGTGGCGTCTCCAAGTCTTAAGGCTTACTTTCGATCAGTTTTACTGTTTTAGAGTCTCTAATGGGCAGCTTCTACGGTTGTACTAATATCTGCTTGATTTTAGGATTACATTTTTAGAGTGTACTGCAAAGGCTGGTGCAAGCGTCGTCAAGTTTTGATTCGAACTTATAAGGAAGAGACATTGCCTAAACTTATATTAGAATCAGCATCAAGAGAGCATAGGCACAAATGATACGAGCCCTCATTACAACTATGTACTCAAACATGTACACTACCAACAAGCAAATGCTTTCAATTAGAATCTTGAATCAAATTTGATTGAGGAAATTTTCAAATGGTGTTACAAGTTAAGCCCATTCATCATTTTGACATTTCAATTTTAAAAACTATGATAATGATCCCTCAACACTTAAACCCAATCTAACATTAGTTCCCTCTGTGATCGACACTGAGTTAGACTTTATCCATGGGCAAAATTGTCTTTTCATGTTTTCCCTCCACAAACATTTCCCTAAAGAATTATGTCATTTTTCCCATCAGTATCAGAATTTGTGATGAGTCATGTGCTGGCTACATACAAAAATTAGAGACATTTAGAAATTATAATACAACATTGGTCATTAATATCCATCATTAAAAACAGCTTTTGCAACCTACCGGTAAGAGAGAAAATCAACATTGATTAAAATGCATTTTGTATCAAATACAAAAGTTCATGAAACATATATACTTAATAGAACAATCAAAGATAAGTAGATAATATGACTCACATTCATAGTTGATATCTTCAGGTTGAGAAATTCTAAATTAACTGATAAAGTTTGCGAAGCGAAAACATGAAGCGAAAACATAAAGCGACAATTTTGCCCATGGACAAAGTCTAACTTAACGGTGTCAATCACAGAGGAAACTAATGTTGGGTTGGGTTTAAGTGTTGAGGTACCATTATCATAGTTTTTAAAATTGAGATGTTAAAATGATGAATAGACTTAACTTGGGGCACCATTTGAAAAATTTCCTCAATTTAATTCTTGGGCATATAACACAAAACTACTATGGGCATCTCCATCCTTTTGTCTAAAACCCAAACCTAAATTTAAATTTTAGGTCACCTAAACCTATATTTGGGCCAAAATAACTTTTTACTAAAGAGATGAGATTTTTTAAATGACTCATAGAAGGTTTAATATAGAACAAAAAATGTTCAGCTCTGTCAAAGTAAGGTGATGATTTTTTATAAGTGACTGAAGGGTTGGATGAGGAATCTAATTTGTAAGGGTCATATTAGTTTACTAAGGTTGACTGGTAGTTGGGTTTAATTTGACTAAGGGTGCTACCAAGAGCAATATACCTATTATCTATTGGAATTTGGGGATGGCCTGCATAAGGAATTATGTTGGAGGGTGACTCTTTCTTAACTAGGGAAAGTAACTCTTTCTTGATTGGGGAAGGTGACTCTTATATTGATTTTCCGGGATTTCTCTCTTTGGATGAGCTGGGCTTCATGTTTTGGTCCCCTGTAGAAATTCACGGGTTAAGAAATCAGGGATATGGTTGTCACTTCCTTTAATGAATGCAATTTCAAAATTAAAAATACTTAAGATTGCTTGTCAACGGGCAAAGATTTGTTTGCTAGCAATGTTTTGAACATTTTTTTCTAAAACATCTTTTGCACTTTTACAATCAACTCGGACTAAAATTTTTTGATTTAATAAACCATCTTGAAATTTACTAATACATAATACAATTGATAAAATTTCTTTTTTAATAGTACCATAATTTGATTGGACTGGGTTCCAGAATCTGGAATGAAATCGAACTGTTTGTTCTGAATGACTAGGAGAAACTTCTTGTTTGAGGATACATCCATAACCTATTTCAGAGGCATCAGTTTCTACTATCTTATAAGAATCAGAAAGATGATACCTAAGCATGGTAGTGTTTTAACATGGCTCTTAATTTCTCTGACTAAGAATGTATGAACTGATGTCTAGGGGGAGGGTTCTTCTGTAACCTATTAAATATGGGTTTGCATTGTTTCCTAAGATTTTTGTAAAAGTCAGCTACATAATTTAAAGATTCTAAGAATCTTTGTAATTTATTTTTATCTAAAATGATATCTGGAAATTTATCAGCGAATTGTATTGTTCTGTCAATGAGTGTAATTTGAAGTTGGTGAATGTTAAATCCTAGAAAACGAATGTTGGTTTGAAATAATTTGATTTTTGAAGCAGAAACAACCAAACCATTATTATTTATTATGGAAAATAATTGGTGTAAATGTTTCCAGTGCTGATCAATTGACTCTAAAAAGATCAAAACATCATCAATGTAGACGATGGAGAAATGACTATAAGGATTGAATATATCGTTCATTATGTTTTGGAATTCGCTAGGAGCATTTTTTAGGCCAAATGACATTACATTCCATACATAATGACTAGATGGTGTGACAAATGCGGTTTTGTATTTATCAGCATCATTGATTTGGATCTGCCAAAATTCTGATTTCATATCGAATTTACTAAAGATAATGGATTTATTTAACCTGCTAATGAGATCTCTTTTATTAGAAATATAATACTTGATCTATTGCAAGACTGTGTTAAGAGGTTTATAGTTAATGACTAACCGAGGGGTTCCTCTTTCGAGTTTTTAGCATTTTTCTGAACATAGAAAGCAGGGCAACACCAAAGGGATTTACTAGGGCGAATAATGTCTTTGTTGAGTAAATCAATAATTTTTTTTTTATAAAAATCCATAATCTCATGACTTATTTGAATTGGACGAGTTCAGCATTTTTCTGAACATAGAAAGCAGAGCAACACCAAGGGGATTTACTAGGGCGAATAATGTCTTTGTTGAGTAAATCAGTAATTTCTTTTTTACAAAAATTCATAATCTTATGACTCATTTGAATTGGACGAGTTTTAGTGGGGATATTTATTTCATTAAATTCTTTACTCCATTCTTTTATGTTTAAGAGATGCAAGGTTTACTGATTTTAATGACAGCACCCTTGGATTAATTGAGTCAAGTCTGTTTAATGGTCCAGTCTATTTCAATTGTTTCCCAGATTTTACCATTAGCCTTAGTGACCCTCATATCCTAAAAGCTTTAACCTTAAATATTAAAACTTCAAGATATCATGTTCTTGAAGGAACCCAACCCTTAGCCTTAATTTATAGAATCCATTATAAAGTCACTGGCACAAAAATGAATTTCCAAGCTATTAGTAAAAGTCCTAAAAACCATACTCTCCTAATTCAAAACAGTCAAGAAAACGTCAATATTAGTATTCCACACACAATCAGATGGTTAGATGTCCATCTTCCTGTTGAGTGGTCTCTCACCAGTGAGAATCATCCATCTATAATACGCAACATAATATTTATGATTTAGACTGTATTCAACAGTTTGATAATGGCATAATAAAATTAATTTTCAAAGCTCCAGGTTAAGTCAAAATTCAAGAATTCAAGAAATAGGAAATTCCTTTAGACATTCTTTTGCAACTGCTAGACATTCATTTGCTGGTTCCACTACAGTTGAAACAATATCTAGACATGATAATGATTTAGATAAAGAAATTAAAAATATTAGGATTAAAGAATTAGAAGAAGAATTGCAAAAACTCAAAATTAAAAACATCAGAACTACTTCCCAAGTTAGTTACCCAAATTATACAGAATATGAAACTCAAAATACTTCAGTCACAGATGAAGACCAAACTTCTCCTACTGCTTCTGATTTTCTAGTCACTCTCCCCATAAATCCTCAATTGAGTACAATTTCCCAACCTTTCATAATCAACTATTCTAGAGTAGATAAACATCTTGATTCTACAGAAAATATCCTTAGGAGAAACCTCTATAGAATGTAGTTCCCTTTTATGGATTAACGAAAACAATTATTTAGTGATTGGTAAACATTTATGCTTGAAACAAAATCTGAAATATTCTTTTTTGATTTTATAGATCAACTAAACAACAAAAATATTCAAACATTAACGAAAGCACGATGGAAAACCTTCACTAGCTCAATCCTTTCTAGCCATCCTCCTGTTAAAACAATAGTACTTGATCATCTTAACAGTCCAATCATAGACTCACCCTTTAAAATCGTCACAGAAGATCCAGAAACTAAGAAATTTAACCTAGAAACAAAGAAAATTATTGAACAAAATAATTACACAAACCAGAGTTTAGTAACCATATGAGCCTAGTTAAATAAAATATAAACAAAGGTTGACAAGATATCCTCCAAAGTCAACATTCTACCTCAAGCCAAACCAGAAACTCCTTTAATTCATTTCAGTGAATTAAATAAATCTACCCTTAAGCCTACTTCTTCAATTCAAAAGATCGAACGAATGTTAAAAAACTTAAAAACTGAAACAGTTGAATCTAGTAGAATTGCAGTAATTCATACTCAACAAACCTCTTCGTCCGATAGCAATTCTAGTAACACTAGCCAAAATACAGAATTAAACCAAATATTCAGTCTTTAAAGATAACACCTTTAAAACTAGACAAAAGTAAAACTTGAACATAACGTTCTCTCCATTTGGATATACGTACAACCTAGCTAGTAATTATCTTAATAATCAATTCTTAGTTTCTTTTGATAAAACTTATGAATGGAACATTGATAATTTATCAGAACAAGAAATCTTAAATAAATTACATCACATGTCTATGACAGCTAATAGCTATGTCACTAATCATAATTTTAGCCAGCCTGAAATTATTGATATACTTTCCACATGATTTATAGGAATGCTTCATTCCTGGTGAGAAAAACATCTCACTCCTGATGCTAGATCATCCATTAAACAAATCATTAAATATGATGAAGATCGGACACCTATCTTTGACGATCACATAGAAATGAGGATTTCTGATGCTCTTAATACCTTATTTTACATAATTATCCAACATTTTATAGGTATCCTAGTTATATTTCTTCCCGAATTCATGATCAACTCAGTAATCTTATTCATATAGGTTTTGCATCCTAAAACATATTTTAATCATTAATTATTATTTTGAGAAAATTACATAGTAGCACATGACCAAATTTAAAAACATAAAAACCCTCACTTTCAATATTTTATGTACAAATTAAGACATAAGCCCAGATCTAAACTAATGATATCAGATCTGATGAAGACTTTCATAGGCAAAATGACTAAAATACTCATTTTTTTCAATAAATTTACGCAAAATGACACTGAGTTATTTTTTTTTCTCCACCACCCATTCTCTCTCTCTCTCTCTCACGTATCCTAGGCCTAATGATGACAACGGCGACGCCTCGATGTCGACGACGATGACAACGACATCTGTGAATCGAGGATGACTGCGACATCTGTGAATCAAAAACCACGAAGATGATTCGACGTCGTGAATGGACAACGACAGCGGTGATAAGACGACGACGGTTGTGAAGTTTTGGATCATAATTGTGTTCGCTGGCGTTCGCGTTTGGTGGTAATTTGGATCGAACGACGCCAATTGGATGCTTTCACAAGTGAAGGTTTCAGTCGCTAAGAATTTGGATCAAAATGGTGTTGCATGTAATTGAATATTTTTTTTTGTCTTTGTATATCAATTGTGGTAGAATTTGAGAAATTGAATGAACTTTTTGCCAAACATTGCTCATCTCTAATTGGGATATAACAATTCGTCTTTGAAAATGAAGAAAAGCCGAGACATGGGCTTGGTAGTGAGGTTCGGCTTAGTTTAGGTCAATTAAGTTGACAGTAGCACCGACAGTAACACTCTCTTACTTGACATAACACCTTCCTACACGGTAGTAACACATCTTTTGTCGACACGATAATAACACGTCTCTTGTCGACACCGCAATAACACGTCTCATGTCGACACGGCAGTAGCACGTTCACAGTAGCAGTAGAATATGTAGCGAATGGTAGTTTGGTAAAATATGTAGTGACAGATAACATGTGGACATTAGTTTGTCATAATTTGTTAATTTTTATCCTTAAATGTGTCAGATAATGTGTAAATGATGTATTTGTAAACTGAAATATGGTCAGTAACTAATATGTAGTTTACCGTATTTTTTTATATCATTGTTTAATCACATGTAATTTTCTATTAATAAAATTTGGTAATGACCCACACCAACTAAGCTCATAAATTATAGGTTTAGTCATATTTAGTTGAGTCAAAATATGACACTATTTAGGTAAAACATATTTTAGTTTAAGTTGCATAATTGATTGGATATGAAATTTTATAATACCTAAACCTATTATAGGGGTTTAGGCCAAAGGGTGGGGATGCTCTAAAAGTGTAATTTTTAGGAGAGTTGTAAAATAGCTAAACTAACCCTAGGGTTTAAGCCCTCCTGTCCCTATAAATAGATCAGTATTCTCTTCCTCAAGTCTCATACACAGCATTCTCTCTCGTTCTATTCATTCTCCGCCTCACCCTCTCTATCTCTCTCTGTATTCTGAAGGCCTCGTTTAAGAGAGTGAGAGATGGTCTCTATTCACTGTCTCTCTCATTCTTCTCTCTCTGCTCCTTCCGTCTTAGACAGAAGGAGCAGACAGCGAAGACAGAGAAAGCAGAGTGAGTGAGCCATTATCTGATTCAAATTGGGGATTGGGGTTTATCGGTTTTGGGGTTTCTGGGATTTATGTTTTGGAAACAAATTGCCTCATCTTTCGGCTGCAAGGGTGAAGTTCTTTTGATCAATTTCTTGCAGCTTTGTTCTGGAGGCATACACTGATTCCATCCTCTTGGGGTTTATTTTGTCCAGATTGTCTTGTGATTCTCTGGCTGCCCTTTGCTTGGAACATTTTTATTCTCACTTGAAATAGTTGGGCTTTTTGTCATTGATTTCTTATCAGTTTCGTTTTTTTTCTTTGCGGCAATCAAATTGCAGCCATCTAAAATTGGTAAATATGAGATAGTGGACTGTATCGGAGTAATGCTTGGATTTGCCAAACAAATGTCTGGAACTCTCTGAAAACATAACACGGTACACGAACATCATCACTTAGACCAAACGGTACTGGGCAGCTACAGGTAATTTGACAAATGATTTGAAACAAGGTAATTTGGCAAATGGCTTAAAACAAAGTTGTTTTTTTTTTTTGGTTATTTTATTTTATTTTTACAGAATGGACTTCGAGCCTTTATAACCAAAGAAAATGACAATTATAAACATGATTTGTCTGTAATGACAACAATAATATAAGCCATGACATGTTTATATTATTGGTAGGTGAATCATCCGTTGACTAAGTTCGGCTAAGTGTGGTGAGGTAAATACTTAGCTGATGGAAGTAACGTTATTCATCGACTAAGAGAGATCCTAACCGACGAACATTTGTGCCTTGTCGACAACCAAGTTCGTCAATAAGAACCTTTATCGACAAAACGTTTTTGTCGGTATGATTCTTAGCTGACGAATTTGAAATTATTCATAGCCGACGAAATTATCGTCGGTATGTCTACATACCGAAGAATATTGCATATTCTTTAAGCGATGGAATATTCGTCGGTAGAGTTTTAAACCGACGAAGTGATAACAATTCTTAGTCAACGAAACATCTTTAAATTTGTCAGCTAAGTGGTTTATCTTAGACGACGAATGTTAGGTTTCCGTCGCCTAAGAGATTTTATTTACTTATTAAAATTGTAATTTTTATTTTTACTTTATTCGCTGTTTACAAATATGTCAAATCAGTAACAATGAAAATACAGATACAGTTTGAGTCCTGGATTTGGAAACATATATATTCATATATTGATCATATGAACTAGCTAGATGGACAAATATTAATTGTTCATATATATATATATACACACACACACACAAATTAACTGGTCTACTAATCATGCATGTTTAGTGTCAAATAATGAACTAGCTAGAAAATTGTTCATACAATCTAGCTAAACTATCAATGAAGTACTACAAAATCAAAAAAGCCAATTGTTATTCTTGTCGAATCCGCTGTTGTCGCATCAATCATCATTGTTCTGTGGGGAAAATATTAGAGGATGAGGAGGTTGCATACCTAGGTGCTCATATATGGCTGCAACTTGGGACTGCACAGCATTATACATAGACTCGGCACAATGGGCACGTTGCTAAATCTCTTGGATTTGCTACTGGGCACGCTTCTCTGACTCTTTTAATTTCTGCTCATAGCGCTCTTACACCTCTTAGAGTGCTGCTTATCAACTCTAGGAACACGACTACGTGAAGTTGAACCATTTGAAGAATGACTCAAGTCTCGCTCACCTCCTTGTCTCATCCCTATGATCTTCTTTCCTTTCCGAGTTTTGAGCACCGAACTCAACACCTCAATTTGTTGTGACCGTACACTTTCCATAATTTACTCATCTGTCGCGTCAGGGTGTTTTTCCTTAAATGCATCATTTCTTCTATTGACCTATCAACCATGTTATTCTGCATTTAAAATACATCAATTAATAAACTCAACAACTCAACTTTATCATTAGCACCTAACACAGTATGACTTGAAGCTTAAATCTCAGCTTGAAACAATGTGTAAACCCTTTTCCAAGCTTCATCATGCATCAAATCCTATAATCTCATGCATGCAGTTGTCTTTCCTCACATGACTACAAGTCTACAACAACTAAACAAGCTATTGAAACCATAAAACAGGAAAGCAACACCCATTCATTCCTGAAAACCAGTTGTAGATGACACCTGTTTCCATACAATCCCGAATAGGGTTGCAGAAGTTGAAGGTAGGTCTGGTAGGTCGAACGGGTTATCCTCTCGCTGACCTGCAAACAAAAGGATGTCCGTGGGCTTCCAGTCTTTCCTCCTCCGATGGTAAAGTCAGTATTTGCTCGTCTGAGTGTAATTAATAGGGTAGTTATTGATATCTGACAAGTTGGTGGCTGAGCTGTATTTATGGCCCAGCGTGGGTTCACTTTACTTGGAAACTGATGTGGGACACTTACCCTTGTTGTTGTTCCAATGTAGACTTCTTTTATACCTTCTGTAGTCGTTCCAAGCCCAGTATTATGACCGTAGTTAAGCCCAGCCCACCATGCTTATGGGCGGGAACCCAAAGACGGCCACGGTTGTGGTGAAATACCTGCTGGTTTAAGGGCTTGAGAGATTGTTTTATGCACAACCGACTACAACACCAAACTTAGCTACCATGTCAAATGACACCAAACTTTACATATCAGTAGTACACACATCCATGGAAAAACCCCAAATCCTGATCAAATTTAGATACAAAGCAACTGCCCTTCTCATATGAAAATATATTTCAGCATAATTGTTCTTAACTTTAGAAATTCACTACAATTCACCTAAATTATGAAAGCACACCAAACTTTGCATAACAGTAACACATAACTCTTTCACTATAATTTAACTGCCCTACCAAATAAAAAAAATTCAAGATTAACAGGCCACAAAAAAAAAATCAAAACACTTTATTCACTATGCCAATAAATAGAATCAAACAACTCAGTCATGCAAGACTGCTATTCAATTATTTGAGAATCAAGTTGCTAATTTGATCATATATATACCAACTTTAAGAACCAATTACTCATGTTCCTTTCTAAAATTTTACAGATAAAGAAACACATTATTGATATGAAGCTAAAGTAATCTCACTCCCTAAACACAAAAAACAAGTATGTATGTTCACTCCCTAAACATTGGCAAAGGATACGACGTCTTCCATAACTCTGTATCATCTAGAAACACACACACACTATATATATATATATGTCCGCATTTATTCTTACAGTGCGGATTTTCACTTTACACTCATTTTTCAATGGAATTTTCACATTTCCACCGTCTTGTATTTAGATACTAATGTATAGATCATCTCTGTAAAATTTCAGCCAATTTGATTATCATTCAGGCACTCAAACTCGATTAAACCAATGGATGAACATAATTTGTTGAACTTGAACCGTTCATGTTTATAACAGAAAAACGCAGTTTTAAGTGCCTTAATGATAACCAAATTGGTAGAAATTTTGCAGAGATGATTTATACATTAATATCTAAATACTAAACGGTAGAGATGTGAAAATTCGATTCAAAAGTGAGTATAAGATAGAAATCTGCACCATAAGAATAAATGCGAACATCCGTAGTTGAGAATTACTAATACACACACACATATACATATATATAGACACACACACACATACCAACAAGATATATATATATATATATATATATATATACAGCCCCCTTCCATTGAGGGATCCCTATTTTTAGCCACTTTCTAGGGATAGGGCATTACACCACTTCCCAATTGAATTTTTACATCTCCACCGTTCATATCTTAGGTCTATATGAGTAGATCACCTCTACAAAATTTCATATGATTTGGTGATCGTTAAGACTTTCAAAACTTTGATTTAGTTTTAATGATTTTAAACGGTCCAGCTTATGTCAAACTAAAACCGTTGAAGGTCATTAAAACTAAATTGAACTTTTGAAAGCCTTAACGATCACCAAATCATATGAAATTTTGTAGAGGTGATCTACTCATATAGACCTAAGATATGAACGGTGGAGATGTAAAATTATAATCAGGAAGTTTGTGTAATGCCCTATCCCTATAAATGGCTTAAAATAGGGATCCCTCATTGGAAGGGCCCTGTATATATATATATATATATATATATATATATATATATATATATATATATATAACATCTTATGAACACAACTAGACTATCTATCCATGTGTGGTTGTGTGCATGTATATATGCAAATCGCTTACGCAGTTTGGCATGATGAGCTAGCTAGTTGACTGTGACAAGCTCACAAATAAAGCGACTCTCGTCTAGCTAGGGTAAAATCGTTAACTATATCTCATTAGGCAATCACGCAATTGTAAAACCAATCAAACTAACAAAAACACCACTTCTCAGCATACAATGAAACACTACGTACTTGAAACAAATACGAAGTTAATTGGTCATATCTTTAGACATAACTCCCTAACTCTAATGAATCCATAATCCTAGAGTATGAGTAATTGTTTAATCTCACTCCCTAAACACATTTTGTACACCCAAACCCAAGCCTCTTCAGTCACAGACAATCACACACACACACACACATATATATATATATATATATATATATATATCAAGATTTCAACTTCTAACATCCTAGATAAATCCAATTCAACTTGTGATCATGCCATCATATATACATCTTAATTAATGATAATGATAATAACACTTTTTGTTTTGTTTTGGAAGAAGCAGCAAAACATGATATTCATTCAACTTATGATCATATATATACTAATATCTGGATTTACACAATCACAAGTTGTACAAAGAACAAAATCATAAAGATGTGTTACCACGATACACACAAATGACACATTTCTAATAAAGTGGTGCATAAACATTATATGTTGTAATGATTATCTACCCCTAATCAAATAGTAAAAGGAGAGACACTTATATAATGCTTGATCGTTACTTCAACAAAAGACAATTACCAATAGTCTGAAAATTCAACATTAACAGTTGTGCAAGTTTGAAAACCTAAATGTTAATATGAACCTACATACTATTGTAGTTATCTGACCATTAGAATCAATCAACTGTGGAACTTGATCATATAGGCAAGAGTCACAGTCCTTTATTTACCATGAGTACATGATTTAATATTGTCATCCCTCAATCTAAGAGTATGACCAAGGATTTGAATATCACTAGCAATTGTCGATTCCCCCTTACAAAAGGAGGGTATATCTAGTATGTTCATTCATTTTTCTCTTATATCCATCTTCCATATTCATGTGCGAGTTTGAATTTAATAAAATTCAGTCTAAGATTTGCTCTTTCAAGCATTCCTTGGAGAAAACAAAAGCAACTACGTACTATTTGAAACAGATAAAATCTGCACAACATTTAAACAGAAAGAAACTTGAAGATCATCCTTGCATCAGTCACAACAAGTTAAAAGTAAAAGATTCACTCCAATTTCAAATTTAACACACAATTAAAGACATCATACAGAAGAAATACTAATACTATTATACCATCAACAGTCAAATTCTAATCATCAAACATATATCAGTATAGTGTACTCAACTTTGCACCTAACCAAGTCAAGCCTTCAACGAATATCTATACACCTGATATTTGCATAGCCAACCATAAATTCTTGTTAAATAAAATACCCAAGCACATGTTAAGCAACAAACATTCATCTGTTATGTTGAACCTAGATTAGGTAGCGAGCGTATAAGCAAAATGCAATCCCTTGCACTAAGAGTTAGTACCTAAATGTTGATCGATAACTAATAATTTGCACAACACCAAGGTAGTAAACTAGTGCAATATATATATATATATATATATATATATATATAAATGACGAAGCCGTAAGATTAATAAGTAAACCATCTGAAACATTTCCAAGCTTCTAGCACAAGCCACACATTACAAACCAGTACGATAAATAAAACTCATCCATTACCAAATTAAAATCCAAAAACCATAGCTACAACGAACCACCGGATAATAATCAATGCTGCCAAAATATAACAAGAAATGAAAAGGGAGTGTAAACCAAGAAACAAGCATACGTAATAAGGGCGCGATGTATCATTCTCAGAAATAACATGCAAGATCAATCTGAGAAGAGAGAGAATACAGACCTGAAAAACGAGATTTATGGTTGATGCGGTGGTGTGACTGGAGGCGTTGAGAAGGTGGGAGCAGCGAGATCAGAGTGACGGGTGGATGTGATGGCGATGAGTAGAGGAGGTGGGTGGATATGCGCGGTTGCGATGATTAATTAGAGCAGTTGAATCGGTTGCCGATGCGAGGATGGGGTCTCCGATGGGTGGAGGTTGTGGGTTGAGGCAGAGTCGCAACTCTGTTTCGTTTTGGGAATTTAGGGTTTGTGGGTATCAAATGCTGTGAAAGAATGAGTGGGGGAGTTTGTATTGATTTTATCTTAGCCGATGAATAAGTTTCATCACCTAATTAGACACGTATTCGTCGCCTAAAATTCACCCACCTAATATTTCGGGATCTTAAGCGATGGAAAAGTCCACTTTCCGTCGCCTTGGTACGACCAAGCCGATGACTACAATTTCCATCACCTAAGTAACATAAAATTTCCACACAAAAAAAGGAGCAAAATTCACCTACCTAATATTTTGAGATCCTAGACGACGGAAAGTCCACTTTTTGTCGTTAGCCGATGACTTATTCAAGTGTCGTCGACTAAGAAGATTTTTAAAAATTTTGGACATTTTATTATTTTTAAATCCGAGCATTTTCGTGTATCTTTTCAAACTAAACAATACTGTAACTCCACGTAAGTATTGTAAAACAAAAAAACACTTTGCAACCGAAAATTACACATGTAGAAAAATGGAAATTTGCATGAATAATTAATGGTTAGATGTATGTGGTTACAAATTCAAAAATGCATATCCGAAGTTATGCCAAATTAATACAAGTAGATTAGCTAGGCCGATCGAAATCCATAGTAATGGTTAATCGTACTCATCATAACCGAGTTGTCCAAATCATCATCCTCCTCAATTTGGTCAGAATACTCATCATCCTCTATGTATTCGTCATCTATGAAGTCGTCGTCATCATGATTGGGGTTGCGCTGTAGCGGGTTCACTTCAGATGGTGTAATTAGAATGTAACCTATGATAGCTGGAACGTGTTGGTTGTTGACGCGAATATACTACATATGGAGATTCCTCTTGATATGGTTCATTCGGTTGATCAGCTGTTGGTTCACTGGACCCACTCTCATCATCCTCTCTCAATGTAGCTACACTCTAGATATTCCTATGTGACATCACTTGCACCACTTTCCAACCCTCACCAATAACCGGATCATCAAGATGAAACACTTGTTTCGCCATGGTGGCAAGAATAAACGGTTCATTCTCATACCATACACTGTTTGAGTCCACTCACCAATAGCCAGATCATCAAGATAAAACACTTGTTTCGCCATGATAGTAAGAATAAACGGTTTATTCTCATAACATATACTATTTGAGTCCACTAATAATAAGTCATGATCCATATTCGTATTCATTCGTCTGGTTAGGTCAGTATTGAACTATTTGCACTTAAACAACATGACTGGCATACTCTTGTCGTAGATTAGTTGAATGACACTGACAAGAACCTTGTAGTAGTTGAAACCCACACCCTCAACCATGACTTCATTGTTTTGGGTGACATGGCTTTCATCTCGTTCTGACGTCACAAACTTAACACTGTTCACAAAGCATCCAGCACGAACTCTGTGGTTTTGGGGTCCTCCACCCAACAAGTGTAACTCCGGGTCGTAAGAAACAAGAAAATGTTGTTGAATGTGCATCATCTGTAAGAATTTTAAAAGCAACGTTGTTGCATTCTATAACATAAAAAAGCAACATATTTAATTTATGTAACATCATAGAGATAAAAGGTACCCAAATAATGAAGTAATCAGAAAAATATCTCTTGTGAATGACTTCATTACCATCCTGTCTTTCCAAATGACACTTCAAGTATCGCTCGGCTTCGTCGTAATGTTGAAGAACAGACCAATGAGCCTCTTTGATCTCATTGTCAAGCAATCTTTCAGAATTACTTAACCTACCATACAGTTGAACATCGTTAGAAACAACTGATAGATTGAATTGATTACCCGCTCCAGATGATTTCCCCTATGTGTCTTCATCATTGAGATATGTGTTGCAGTAAGTTACGCACTCAGCCTGTATGTATGCCGCCGTGATCGACCCTTCTAGGAAATGTTTGTTTCTGTTCGACTTCTTGAAATCCCTCAGTTGCCTACAAAACAAATATTTATTCTCTTACAATAAATATTTTTTTAAAAAAATTATCTTAATTTGAAAGGATGATTAATTAGAAAATGAGTGCATACCTTTAATTTGGATAGCACCAGGTATACTGTACCGGACCAGTAAGCAACACTTGTTTAGGAAGGTGGATCATGAGGTGAATCATGATGTCAAAAAAAGTTGGGGGAAAGATCCTTTCCAGCTTTCACATGATGTACACAATGTCTTCTTGCAATGACCGAACATCATACTTTTTAAGCTCTTTAGCGCATATCCTCTTAAAGAATTTGGACAAAGTCACTAACGTGTCAACCACATCACTCTGCAAATACGATCTAATGACCACGGAAAGAAAACATTGCAGAAAAACATGACAGTCATGAGTCTTTAACCTAGTAATTTTATTTTCCTCCGTTTTAACACATCGAGCGATATTCCATGCAAACTCATGAGGATACTTAACGTCTTAAAGCCATTGAAACAATTTCACCTTTTTCTGAGGATGGACTGTGAGCCTGCTTGAGGCATTATGACTTCTTCATCTTTTTTTCTCTACTAGCTATAGCTTAGGGCGTATACCCATTTTTTTAAGATCAACACGGGCTTTAGGGGTGTCTTTGTTCTTATCTTTGATATTCAGAATTGTTCCAAGAACGTTGGCACAAATATTCTTCTCTATGTGCATGACGTCTAAGTTATGTCTGATTTTCAAAAACGTCGACCAATATGGCAATTCAAAGAATACACTTCTATACATCTAATACTTAAACTCATTAGGCACTGGAGGATTCAAGTTGTTTACTTCTTTACTACTGCTCAAATATCAAAATCAGTTCTCATTAAACTTCTCCAAAATCCACTCACCAGACCTCTTTGTGGGTTTCAGATTATGCTCCTTAGTCCCATCAAATACATCAGCATCCCACCGCCACTCGTGATCCTCATCAAGCCATCTATGAGATCCTAAGTAATAAATTTTGTCGGCGTGGTGACTAGAATTGATGTTATCTAAGCGTACCGGGCAAGCCTTGTACCCCTTAGTTTGTTGGCCAGACAATATCCCGTAAGTTGGAAAATCATTAATGGTCCAAATAACAGCTGTTTTCATCATGAATGAAGTTTGACTATGCCTGTCAAAGGTAGGGAGTCCATTTTCCCATAACTTTCGTATCTCATCAATTAATGGTCTCATGTACACATCCAAACACTTTTCTGGACAATTCGGCCCTGGAATCATAAGCGTAAGAAAATTATACTCCTTCCTTGTACACATGTTGGGAGGTAGATTGTACAGAAATACTATCACAAGCCAAATGTTATATGACAAATTCATGTTTCCAGTAGGATTGAATCCATCTGTTACAAGTCCGAGTTTGGCATTTTGACAGTCTCCAGCAAATTCAGGAAAGGAATGGTCAAAGTGCTTCCAAGCCTCCCGGTCTGCTGGGTGTGTGAGATTATCCAAATCTATCATCTTCTCTTGTTGGTGCCTTGCCTGATGTCATCTCATATGTTTGGCCATATGTGAAGACATGTGCAGACGCTGCAGACGAGGACCCAAAAGAAAGTAACGAAGAACCTTCCTAGAAATGAGCGGATTTTTCTGCTTAGATGAAGTGGAAGCTTTATACCTTGGCTCGTAGCAATGTGGGCACTCAAGTGCATCCTTGTAATCTTTGTAATACAAGATGCAGTTATTAACGCAAGCGTCTATCTTCTGGTGATCAAGACCAATGTCAGCCAACATGCTTTTTACCTGGTTGAAATCTTCCGGACAACTGTTACCTTTAGAAAACACTTCCTTCATAAGTGCAATATCCTCGTCAAAACATTTGTTAGTTTTTTTCTGCTTGTTTTTTATCTTCATTTGTTTCATGGCGGTACCCAACACAGTACGCTCACTACCAGGATACAATATGGTTTGTATTTACCGTACAAACCTGTGGTACTTATCATTATCACTATTGTAGTAAACGTGGGAGACATTAGGGAATGTGTCAGGGGCGTTGTCATAAACAACATTTTCCTGATATCCTCAGGCGGTAAATGGGAAGGCATCTTTTAAGATGTTCATCATAGCAGGGTCCCCGTAACTAGCATTGGAAGATATTGTTTGCTAATTATGTTGTGCTTGAATTTCTACAAGTATAGGGGTTTGAACTTGATTTTCCCCATGCCATGTCTATGTGGTATAACTAGGACAAATACCGTTTTGTGCCAAGTGAGAATACATGTCTTCATATGTTACTGGTTTCCGATTGAGATATTTGTTGCACGGATATATGTGAATAACTTTGTCTGGAAGACTATATAGACGCACGAACTCAAGAAAATAAAAAATGTCTCTCATATAAAGAGATGACCCCCTCCCTAATTGCATCCAACTCTTGTCTATTTCCACTGCATCAATTGGTATCAGAGCAGGTCTATTTATGTGGTTATCAATCTGTATATATGGGTGATCAAGTTCCTGTTACCTGCCAACCTCAACGACGCTGGTCATAGAGTATCTATCCAAAATTGAAGAGAAACATACCAAGGGATTCACCATTGTAGGTTAACCTCATCAATTAAAAAAAAAAAAAAGAAGAAGAAGAAGAAGAAGGAAGCTAGCATGGAACGTTGGGTATTCACATCGTCAGATTACGATGACTTTCAAACAACATGTTTCATCAAAGACAAGGTATGGTCAGCAATAATTGACAACAGCCTGCAAGAGAATTGTGTAGCAAGTAAGGTTGTTGATTACCTTCAATTACCGACAGTGAAGCTGAGCATTCCATATTAGATTGATGGTCATACACGGGTAACAAAGGTTTGTAAAGTTCCCATCTATATATGAGAATTTTATAACGATGATGTTACTTGTCATGTGATTGACATGGATGACATTGATGTGCTTTTTGGAAAACCATGGCATGAAAACGTCAATGATGGTTATTGCAAACATGATACATATTTACTCAAGAAGGAGTTGCGCAAGATCAAAATTAAGCTTGCAAGAAAGAACATAAAGATTGACCATCCTGGGGTGTGTGAAAAGAATGATGAAGAAGTCACTTTAGAGATTAAAGAAGAAATTGCTCTTGTTGAAGAAACCTTGCAGTCTTTGATATATCAATTGTTTTGACCACGATCCTCGGCGCGCGGAGCAGAGGTGAATAACAAACAAAGAAAAGGGGGAGTGTTGCGGGCGTGCCACCTCGCGGACGAGGAAAATGTTGATTACGAGATCTTGACTTCTTGATCAGGCAGAAGGGGTTTCCACGTGCCACCTCAGATGAGGAATTTATGAGCACAAGGCGATCGATACTCACGGCGGCGCGAGCAGAGCAACTATAGGGAAATCAAAGGTGATCGGGGGTGAGTCCAAGAAGAACTCTGAGAAAACCTAGGCAGCGGCGCGCTTAGGGTTAGGGTTTCGAGTAGCTCGAAGGATAACTTATTTGTAGTTTGTTTGTAGAGAGATTTGATTGTGTTCAGAGAGATTGTATGTGTTTTGCTTCAACAGGGAAGCGAAGGTAGAGCTCCGGGGAGCGTTGGAGATTCCACTGAGTCGAGGGTTTCAACTAGGTTGAAAGGTTTTGTTTTGTTTGTTGAATTGAAATTGTGTGTCCTTTCTGTAAACCCTAAAGCCCTTTATATAGTGGGAGCCCGACTTGTGGCAGAAGATAGATAATCATAGAAACCAAGTCGGAATCTGCAACGTAATAACACAAAGGCGCTATTTTACCCATGCGGACCAACCTTCTTGTGACACATGTCCAGTTCGCACATTTCCAGTTTGAATAGGTCACTGCTTCAGACGCACCGCTCAACTGTAGAGTCCTATGCGAATTGAAATTAAGAGCATTCTTATCCTGCGGGGTATCACAATCCATGTAGAAAACTAATCTCGTGCGGGCCGCTAACTCAAGCAATCTCGCGAGCTTCTGAAGCTTGCTTTCATCTCGCGGGCTATTGCAGCTCGTGGGCCAAAAGAATAATTTTTATATTAAAAGGGCCACATTGATTGGTCCGAAACATGTCAAAGACTGGTAAAAAATCTTCAACGATTAAAAGGGTGTGCGTGGACTCCGCATGTGATTTCCTCGCGAAGTCTCTCACGCGAGCCAACGAACCAGTTTGCCAGCTCGCCTAAATTTATTTCGCCTCGCCTAAGCGAAGTGCCCATAAGTCATTCCGCGCGCGAACTTTACGTTCCGCGCGAGCTCCCTACTCCGCGCGAAGTCATTCCGCGCGCGAGCTTTGTGTTTTGCGCGAAGTCCCTAGCGTGCAAGATCTGTACTCCGCGTGGAGGCATTCCGCGTGCATACCTTGTAACTCAGCTCGCGTGGTCTTACTGGCGGGCCATTATTTGTAAACTTAAAGAAACTTGGGCTCGCCGGTATGACATGGACGTAATTTAATTAATATTCACATAGATATTTACTGTCCAGTAAAATATTAATTTGGGCGTAAACATCAATCATAAACAATTGTGATTCAAGGTTGCAATATTCTTGAGAGCCAAAAAGAATTTGTTCAAGTTGCATATGACAAACTCATCTATGGCGTTGGGTTCATGGTTGTGTCATTTGAGTTCGCAGAAGAGCAGGCTTACAAACTACAGGTTCAATTGTTTAATTTAATTAAGTTTCTCTTCTACAAGTTCTTGTTTTGCATTCAAGTTGAACTCGAGGTCGAGTTCTTTAGTAGTGGAGGAGACTGATGTAGAACAAGAATAGGTCAAATTTAGACAGAAAAAAAAAGTTAGGAAGCGATGAATAATAAAAAAGAATGATTTAAAGATCGGTAATTCTCGTGTCAAGTGGTTGCTAGTAGCTGAAATATTCTAGAAGATGTTATTTTGGACTTTCAGGGTTGCTCGTGTGAAATCTCTGATTTCCGCATGATTTAAAGATGTTATTTTGACTTGATTCAGCTTCCTATAATCAATGCATAGTCTCATGATGACATCCTTCTTCTTAACAAATAACACCGGGGCACCCCATGGAGACATGTTAGGCCAAATAAAACCCTTATCTACCAACTCCTGCAATTGAGTCTTCAACTCTTTCAATTCCACTGGAGCCATTCTGTAAGGTGCCTAAGAGATAGGCATAGTTCCAGAAAGCAACTCGATAGAAAAATCTATCTCCCTTACAAGAGGCAAACCAGGAAAGTCCTCGGGAAACACATCCGGAAACTCTCTTACTACAGGAATATCTTCCACTTCTAACACTCCTATACTTGCATCCACCACATGAGCTAAGAATGCCTGACAACCTTTATTTAACAATTTCCTGGCGGCCACAGCTGATATCAGGCAACTCGAAATCACATCTCTTTCCCCCTGAAACACAACCTCAATACCATCCAAACTTAGAAGCACTACTTCTTTTAGTAAAAAATCTACCATAGCTCTATAAGTCTCCAAGAAGTCAATCCCCAAGATCACATTGAACTCCACCAGCACTATACTGACTGGCATGCTGCCTACCCAACTAGCTCCTGGAGGGTCTCCTGAAACATCTTATAATTCTACTCCGAGGACCAGAACCCGATCCTCCACTACTGCCACTACCCACTGAAGATCCAGAAGCGAACGAAGAAGCAGCCTTCTTAGATGGACCCTGACTGGGACCCCTGAAATCTCGAGGCCGAGCACTATAAGTCCCCCTGGTCTTAATGGCCATAGCTACCCCAACTGCATCAAGGAATGTCGGATAGATAACACCGACCATCTTATCCGCAAAAACTCCGCCAAGAGCCCTAATAAACATATCAATCCTGGTCCTCTCATCAGGAACCAGATATGGCACATGGTAGCTCAGAGTGGTGAACCTCTACTCAAACTCGATGACTCCCTCATCGTCTCTCTTCGCCATGCTCAGAAAATCTGACTGAATTCTACTACGATGAGAGTGGTTGAAATACTGACCCAAGAATAACGCCTTGAACTGCTCCCAAGTCATAGTCTGAGCACTATCATTATTACTCCTGGAGAGAATCCACCAATGATGAACTGAATCGTCTAGAAAAGACACTGACATCTTCACTTTCTTTTCTTCTGGCAGTTATGTGCTCTCGAAAGCCCTTTCCATCTTGTCCACTCAAGAATAAGCATTAAGGGGTCCATTGTCACCTTTGAACTCTACTGCCCCTGCATCAGAAATATCTCTCTTCCTCACAGATCAAGGATGTTGAACCCTATCCAAAGCACCCCTCAACATGTCCCCGATAAAATCGACTAATCCTCTCACATCATCACCCTCATTGGCGTTGGACAAGGTAGCCACACGGGGTCGGCGCCTAGGAGGTATAGTACCTGAGGAGGAAGATTTTAGTAGTCTATAAACAAGACTAATGGAACTATCACACATACCCAATAACACATAGTATCTAAAGCATAAACTGCTGATAAATCCGCTGCGGTGGGATCATCTCTCTATAGACACTACGGCTACTTATGCAAATATGATAGTGAATAGGGGACAAAAAACGAAACCTAGAGCTCTGATACCAACTGTCAAGACCCGGCCCTAATTTCACCCTGAAACCCGAGGTGAGTCCTGCAGGGACCACCTCCAAGAAAAATTTACCGAAGAACTCGGCGAACCTCCCTCGAAAATGGATAACTCTAACCCGGAAAAATTAAAGAACCACTCTTTTAACCAATAAATTAACATTCTATGCTACAACCCAAAAGTAGCCGGAACAAGTTATATAAAAATCCCAACAGTATTAAGAGCTACTAAAAATTAAAAAAAAAACACAGCGGAAGCTGACAATCTCCTAGTAGATTAAACAGGTAACCTACTGGTGAAATGTAGCGGATAGATGGGTCACTATGCCTCGACGTCGCCTTTTAGACCTCACGCGAACGCTGCAAACTGGACATTTTAAAAACGAAGAGCCCAGGGGAAAAAAATATTCAAAAAAACGTCAGAGTGAGTGGACAAAAGCAATTTCAACAACAAATAAATATTTCCCCAAAAATACTTTTAAAGAAAACGCTTTACCAGCGACAGGTTAAAAGCTTAACTCGAAAATTCTGAACTGGCGTCTAGCCTCGCTAGACAACCAAACTTTAAGAAAAATGCCTCTCAGGCTAGAATATTATATATATCAGTATGTATTCACACTCGTTTATCTCTTGTACGATATCTATGAATAAACTCGAAAAATAGATAATCATACGAGACTACGACGCTGGCGTCTAACGCTCACGTCACCCTATACTGGAATTGTACCTCAGTATGGGGGAAACGCCCGAGTGGTATATATACGTGCTGATTCCTTGTATGAATTCTATGAATGAATTCGAAGAATAGAAAGTCGGACAAGGCTACGACGTTGGCGTCTAACGCTCACGTCACCCTATACTGGAATTGTACCTCAGTATATGAGAAAATCACGTATAGCTAGCTAACATTTAATTATATACATATTATTCTCATAATCAACTATATATGAGTATAATCACCGAAATTCTCAATTTCGGGAAATTTCCAACAACATAAAATTATTCAACAATAAAGCATTTAAAACACATTATTTAAAATAAAGGTCCACTCACAAATTAGGCCTAAGCCTGATATCGGTTGGAGATCTCGTCAGCTCGAGCCTCCTCGCGTTCTGTTCCAAAAACATAAATAAATCCTTAATTAACACACCGACGATTAAAGAAAATAGACGTAATTAAAAATGCGCTCCGCGCACTCAACCATGCCTATCGCCCAAAATCTTAATTTCACTGCTACCCAATAAACCTTCACAAATTTTAACCGACATCCTCTAAACACCTTCCACTTTTCTAACCTTAAATAATCACGTTGCCGGATTTTAACTTATTAATCCGCTGAAAATACCAAACTTCAAAAATTCCCAAACCTATCCAAAACTCCTCCAAAAATTATAAAACTCATTCTAATAAACTCCTCATAAAATTCCCTAAAAAAACATTTTTCCCGGCAGTGACGGCCGGAGCCTGCTCCGGCGACCTCCAATGCCCACCAAAATTTGAAAGCACCTTCCTCTCAACCTCCTCTACAACTTTCCTAACTACCAGAAACACCAATTTCAAGCCTAACTATGCCAATCGAACGAAAACACACAAAAAACCCTAGAATTTCCATTACCGATTTCTCCTTACCTAGCTCGAGATGGAGGGAACCCTTTGGAGGGATTGCTGCACGGGAGGAGGGCTTTCTTTTGAGCCAAGGCTCGCCGGCTATGGAGGCTGGAGGAAAGAGTTCCGACGACGGGAAGTTCCGGGCAGTCGAAACTTCCAGGCTCGGCTGCGGCTTCTCGGTGATGCTAGGGGCTCGGTCACCTACCCATAAATGAAGAGGAGAGGATGGTGGTTCGAACGGGACCGGCACGGCGGTCTGAGGTGGCCAGATGGCGGCAAACGGGCGGCCGGAAATTTCCGGGCGAAGGGAGAGTCGGAGAGAGAGAGAGAGAGAGAGCAGGATGAGAGAGAGAAAGAGAGGGGGACTGACTGGGCTTGGCCCAAAACCGGGCCAACCCACCAGCTTAAAACTCATCCGAAATTCAACACTTCAAAAAATAATACCTCAATAAAAATTACCTTTTACTAGCAAAAATTTCTATTTTTACCGTCGTCACATTTTCTTCCTTCGAATAAATCCTTCAAAATAATCGTCTCCTAACACCACTCTGGGGACCAATTAAATTAAACAATTACTAACGAAGATGGTAAAATTCTTATTACTACTGTGCTAGTAATTAAGGTAAAAATTAAAAATCGGGTGAGTATATATATATATATATATATATATATATATATAAACTACTCAATCCCCAGGTGGCGGACTACTGCCTAGGAGTGGATCTTGAGTTGATCTATTTCGTTTACTTATTGTGAAGAATTTTGATTTTTGTTCCTTAATTTTAAAGATTATGGTTTTATTTTCTTTTTCTTACCTCTTTTAAGATTGTTCTTCTTTTCTTTTTCTTACCTCCTTTAAGATTGTTCTTCTTTTATATATATATATATATATATATATATATATATATATATTATGGTTTTATTTTCTTTTTCTTACCTCCTTTAAGATTGTTCTTCTTTTATATATATATATATATATATATATATATATATATATATATATTTTAACATAATCTCTCGACCCAGTCTCCATGGCTATCAGTGCACCGTAGACACGCCATTTTGCCTCATGCGTGTTTCCAAAGCTATTGTAATCAAATTTTTGTTTTGATTCAGTTTTGTAATCAATTTTGTATATTCATTATTCTGTTGGATTTGTTTCTCTTTTTTTACATTTAGACTCTTCTCGACCTTCTCGACTCTTCTCGACCTAACGCAGTTCACCAGTCTCACTTGTCCTTCTCCTTCTTCTTCTTCAACCTCACTCACTCATTCACTCATACTTTTTCAATCTCCTCCTAACATCCACACGTTAATCACCTTTCCCATTTTTCCAAACTCGATCTCCACCTCAAAACTATGCCATGTTTCAGCTTGGCCGAGTCAAAGAACTCCTGCTTCCGCTCCAACTTCATCCGCGCCGGCCTCCGCTCCACCCTCACCGACCTCAACGACGGCGGCACCACCATGCACTGCTGGGTCCCCATCTCCCCCACCACCTCCAAACCCAACCTCCTCCTCCTCCACGGCCTCGGCGCCAACGCAATGTGGCAGTTCGCTGACCTCATCCGCCACGTCACTCCCCACTTCAACGTCTACGTCCCCGACCTCCTCTTCTTCGGCGACTCCTCCACCGCCCGGCCCGACCGCTCCGAGTCTTTCCAAGCCGAATGCGTCATGCGGGTCATGGAGGCTCACTCCGTCCGGGTTTTCAGCCTGGTGGGCCTCAGCTACGGCGGGTTTGTAGGGTACAGGCTGGCGGCGCAGTACAAGGAGGCGGTGGAGAGGGTGGTGATTTGCTGCGCCGCCGTCTGTATGGAGGAGAAGGACTTGAGGGAAGGGGTGTTTAGGGTATCGGATTTGGATGAGGCTGCTAGCATTCTGGTGCCGCAGACGCCGAGCAAGCTTAAGGAGCTGGTTTAGTATACCTTCTTCCGGCCGCCGCCAATGGGGCTTATGCCGTCGTGCTTGCTCAGGGATTTCATCGAGGTAAAACTTTTTTTTTTTTTTTCAGAATGAAACTGTTTAAATTTAAAATTATTTACTGCTGCCGAAAGAGTAAAGACCTCGATTTCAATTTTAATTTGCATAAATGGTAAGGAATTTGAATCTGAATTCAAAACATTTAGAACACATATTACAGATGATCAGATTTTCTAAATTTTCACCTGTACATCAAGAACATATCTTTAATTTGCATGAAGGAAGGTGTATGTCGAAATGTAAGCTTAAATGTCACATAGTATACAAAAAAAAAATAGTTATATTCATAATTCATACGTAAACTATGTAGCATTGTGGCACAGGTACTCGAAGTAGTTCATAGGGTTGCGGTATATGGTGGATTATAGAAAGAAATGGTGAAAAATAGGATGTGATATATTTCTGAAATTATATAATTTTAGTGTTTAAATTTCACTCTTTTATTGTTTTTTCTGATTGAATATTTCTGTCTATCCTGTCTTTAAGCCTAGGCTAGATTTTATTCTCATTACCCACGAAAGAAACCACATTTTTTGATAGGAATAGACAATACATGGTCCTTAGGATCAGATACTAAAAGAATATAGTCAGATCAAGTGGTCAACATGATTTGGTATGACAGATTCAACTCTAAGGGATGGTCTGCAACATACTGTTCTAATAATAGAAAAGTAAGATTCTCATTTTTAATTGATTGAATCCCAACATGAACACATTATGTTGACACTCTAATTTTGGTGAAATGAGCAGATAATGTTCACCGATTTTGTTGAAGAGAAGAAAGAACTGATTCTGGCAATCCCTAAAAACCGAAAACTTTCAGACCTTCCCAAGATTCATCAGGTTCATTTTCGTAGTTGATTTATTTTCTGGATTACCTGCAATGCCGATAATGCATTGATCTCATACAATTTTCATTCCCTCTTACAGCCAACTCTTATAATCTGGGGAGAGCATGATCATCTATTTCCATTAGAATATGCCCACAAACTAAAAATGTGAGTTACTGATGCTCTAGTCCTGACAAAATGCATAGCTGTTATAGTTACAGAGTCTGAATTTTCGATTCATTTGAAACATATAGGCACTTGGGCGAGAATGCTCAGCTTGCAATAATCAAGGGTGCAGGGCAAGCGATAAATGCAGAAAAGTCCAAGGAGTTCAACAAGCAAATCAAGTCATTCCTAATTGATTTCAAGCGCTCACAAATCAGTCCATCTGCTAAACAATAATTGCTGACATGAAGCTGTTAAATGTAGTTTAGGTTATGATCTCATATTGCAAATTTGAGCTACTTATTAAACCATTGACCATCAAACTGACATGTGATTCATCCACGACATAGTTTGTATTGCTGAAGATAAACTTTATTCAAATCAATACAAAAATAGTTATCAGGTTCTTAGTGTCAAGAACCTTGATACAATGTAATGACCATGTTGCAGTGTATGATCCCTGAGAGGTTACAGGTGCTATTCGTTCATGAAAGAAAACCCCGATGAGTGCCAGCATAAGGGCAAGAACACAGGTATATTAGATCAAACAGCTTATAAATGAGGTTAACCATGGGAGTGATGGGACTACAAAAGTCCACCAGGTTCACAAATGTTTTGAATTCTGTTATGTTTAATACAAAATACAAGCTATTAGTTGGTATCCCTGTATCTTGGTATCCAACATTGCTCCATGGACAAAGCCAGTATCACCAAACTAGTTGCTTGCCACCCCATCTATTTCTGCAAATTAACAACTAATGAATAATTAACTGAAGAAAGAAATTCAAGAATAAATTTTCCAAAAACCAGAAAATAACACTTCATTCAGTATGCAAATTACCTCCAGCTGGGATATATCAACTTTAGAGTGCTCACCTGGCAATTCAATGAAGTAGTCAATGATTATGAATCAAATGCAGAAACTATGAACAAACTGGTTCATTCCCTTAATCCCATCACCAAGCAGAAGTAAAAAGAACACACCCAACATACACACTAATATAAAGAACAGTCGGTCAGATTGTGCATCCACATTCCACAATATATGCACTGATGCATGCTGTAGAGGGAAAAGGTAAGCTAAATCCTGAAAGTTTCTAGGACCACTCTGGCAGTGTTTTCTGTTTTTTCTGTGAACAATGCAGATAAGTATCTGTATCTCTAGACTTTATATTACTAAGGACATGTCAGAAATAAACCTTAGCAAAAAGATTGAGACACACATTTCTGTCTACTGTTGAAGCAATAGCCCTCCCAGATAGCTGCATGATTGCTCGACAAAGGGGTTTCGAAAAAGTTCAAGTTGAAAGTTAATCAAGACTCATCATCAATGCGGTTAAAGGTCTACACCCACCTTCTTGGACAATTCTAAAAATGATCCGGGATATTCAACAATCAGCTAGTTTGTTCAATGTAATAACTTTCAAACATGTTTCTAGAGCATAACTTGTTGATGCTGTAGCTAACTTAGGTCCTAATCTGGATAATGGTAAAGTTTAGTCTGATTCTGTTCCCGGATGTTGCAGATATTGGATGCCAAAAGGCTTCCATTTTTAATAATTCCTTTCTTATATTAAAAATTAAAAAAAAAAACAAAACAAAACAAAAATCATAAAAAAAAAAAAAAAAAACAAAAATCAAAAGATACAGAAGAATGACAATGTCATCCCATGAGGCTTTTACTAGTACTAATGACTAGTGACACAAGCATTATAGGCTAACTAGTTATGTGGTTTCAAAGTTCAAACTTGGCTACAAGCACATATCAGGTGGAACTCCAGACAGAATTAGATGCAGCTGGAAGGTGCAAAACCCACTGTAACACGCTGCATATCAAATTCCCAAAGATGGTTTTGCTGCATTTGGTTACCGATGATAGACATTCCGCTATTAGCAGGACCAAACCCAACACACTTGAACCAGTCTTCTGTTGTATCCGGGGTTACAACATAGTTGTTCACCATTGGCTCAAATCGACTTCCATCTGCAAAATGAAATGCAAGTCTTGGAATTGAAGACTCGTCCAACCCTGTGGAATTGACGCAGAACTCAAATGGGAGGCCATCCATGACAGAAGTCTTATATTTTGATAAAGCTTTTTCTAATTCCTCTATGACAGCTTTGTAAGCTGGTAAGGCTAGCACTGTGATGGTATAGCCTGAATCAAGAATTACACCACCACCATGCTTCACATCCCAAACTTGAATCGGTATATTTAATAATTTGCCCCCGATTGAGATGCCGGCTACTTTTACACCATAAAAATCAGGCCGGTTATTAATATATCCCATCATAACCAACTCTGTGTATGTCATAGTGCCGTTAACTGTTTGGTTATCAGGACCAAATGTAAGATAACTTGACACATTCGAGTGGCTCCTATGATCCATTAGGCAATAAGAGAACTTTTGAGTAAGATTATAAGTGACTACTGTCTCGGAGAATGAGTAGTCACCGAAGCCTAAACCCAGAATTCCATCACCATGCGTAAATTTATAGATGGCCTGTGTGCAGCCAATTGTCACATTAGGTAGCTTTCTTTTGCTACCATTTGCGAGGGGTACTGTTAAAGTATCATACGCAATGAAACCTTCTACTACATCACCTCCTATGTAGGAGTAATTGTATCTGCAGGGGGACAATGGGGTTGGACAGTTTTCATAAGTATGCATGTGTGCAAGCCCAAGGCTACACATGCCATCGAGCATGGAAGAGGTTTGAAGGTCGAAGATAGATCAGCACGAAATACCCTCTTGTTGAAAATATGTAATGACTCGTTGTGATCGCCTAAATGGTGTTTCTTCTCCATCGTTAACATTTTCTGTTCGTCTTCTTTTGTCAATGTTCCATTGTTAGTGCAACGGATCCATGTCAAGTCACTTGCTGTATCTGTAGCCAACAAGAAAGTCTTTGGGGGTGTTCCGATTTTCACTTCAACCAAGTACAACCCTGACAGCAAACCGAAACCCGAATGCAGCGGCATTGAAAGGGATGATGAGTTAGTTTCTAAGTCCTTTCGCCTCGGGATGACCTGATAATGATTTCTGTTTTGGAAAAAACATTTGGTGGCGGATCATGTCTCGGTGATGAAGCTCTTTGTTGATATCTATTTCTGTTTTGTTGATCAAAGTGCCATGTCTACGATTGAAATGTGGTGAGTATTTGTGAACTAGTCGTAACCTCACGGTTTCACTAGTTGCACCAACAGATACAAATCCATTATGAATGATAGAAAGCAAGAAAACGATGAGAAAGATCGATGAAGTTGACCTCATGCCCTTCATCTGTATTTGTTAAGATGAAATTACTTGAATGAACAAGTATACGAGGGATGGGATGATTATGTAGACATGGCATGAGAGCATATAGAGGGTCGAGAAATTCCTAATTAGTTGTAAGTTGTAACCACTAACCCCTTTGTGCATTACGTATCATCTCATATTAGAAATAGTAACGACTTCAAACAAACAAATACATCAATCCCAGAAAGACTATTGTTATAACAAATCAAGGCAACTAATCCTATCTTGTCTGTGGTACCTGAGATTAAATAAAAACGTTTGTATGAATGTAATGTTTTCTTTTATCATATAATAAACTTATTCATGTTTTTGGCCATGGTTGTTCATATATATGGAGAAAATCCTTCTTAATCTGAGTTTTCATTACTAATTTCATAATAGATATCTCACTGAGAGAAATGCTATGCCTAGCTATGAGCCTCACAAGAAAAGACTCGGCAAGCTACAGTCTTACGAAAACTACCCGAGTGTGAGATATTTCTGGTTCCTGAACTCCCCAAGACAGGAATTCATATCAACTTTTCATGTGAGAGCAACAGAAAGCTGAGATCTTTGGTTACACCATTAGATAATGAGACGATATGCATCTCATTATCATAAGCCCTCCTCTATAACAGATGTGCATGTATTTCAAAACAGGCATATATATGCCATATCGATGGATAGAGGAGTGATCATGAACTACTAGTAGAAGGACCGAGGAAGAAAGGCCATATCTGTCCCCTCCTGTAATATTCGCTACAGAAGAGGTATCGTACGTATCTCGCTAATGAGTTCAATCAGAAGTTTATTCGCACTGGCCCTAAATCCTAATCCATATTGCTCTTGTTTTCACATACCGTCCGAAAACCCTCGTTAAAAGAGATGACTAGCTAGAAAGAATGAAACTGAAAGTTAGATAGCACCAATGACTTAGGATGACTATAGCACCACATTTGCAAGAAGTGGTACGCAGGCATACTAATCCTTAAATCTAGTAAGAACCCTATCTGCAATAATATTAGTCTTCAGAAATCCACAGCTGCTACTACTTGAAAATAAGGTGGAAGGAAATGAAGTGACTATATATAAGATTACCTGCTCCCTCTAGAAGATCTGAGTTCCACAATGTGAGATTCTCCCTGAGAAGCTGCATAATGAGGGTGCTGTCCTTGTAGGATTCTTGATCAAGACTGTCAAGCTCAGCAACGGCATCATCATATGCCTGCTTAGCAAGATCACATGCCCTACATAGTGTAAAGTTACAAATGAGAAAAAACACCAGCGGTGACTCACCAAAGTAAAGGAATTACTGAACAATGTAGAATTATCAGAAGGAGGGGGACATTTAAGCAACCTCTCAGAGGATTTGAGAATTTCGTAGTAAAAGACAGAGTAGTTCAGAGCAAGTCCAAGTCTGATTGGATGAGTTGGGGGCAACTCAGAGGCAGCAATACTACTGGCAGCCTGCTTATATCATAAAATTTCATTACTATCTATTCTTTCTGTCGGAATATAAGAATACCAACTAGAGAAACAGAATAAGGTGATATATGTCCAGTAAGGAAAACTCAATAAAGCATACCTCATAGGCTTTAAGAGACTGATCAGCAGCTTCTGTGCGATCATCACCCTCTTTGAATTCAGCTAAATAACGATAGTAATCTCCTTTCCTGCCTCAACAAATTAAAATGAGAATGCCAGTCTCTCTATCTGGACACTTATACATATACACTACTGTTGCCAAAGAAATGATTACATGCATGATTTGATTCTAAGGGTGTGATGTTCATCATGACAGCATTTTAGTGAAGAACCCTCCTAAGCTGCTTGCTACACACAGAAAATTACCTAAACAAATTTTTAACCAGATACTAGCACCAAAGTAAAAAGTCTTACTTTCTGAAATCACAAATTTCAGAGGAAGAAGAAATTTGGGTGTGCTATATATGCAGAATATGTAAATAATTCAACTTACTCTAAAAGATGTTGAAACTCACCCTACGTAATCTCATATCTTCTATTATGCTTTGATTGAAATGAATACTAACGTTAAGGGAAGAAAGACATAAGAATAACTCTCACATCTTACGGTAGAATACAGTATATTCCCCTGTCGATGAAGAAGGGAGGAGATGATAATCAATGACTGATAGCATGTCATTGCAAATTGTTGCAAGCTCATCTTCGACCCTCTGCATGTACTCCTTTATTCGCTTCACATTCTGCTCATTTCCCTTGGCTTCCTCCTTCCGTTCAATGGAAAACAAAATCCTCCATGACGCCCTTCTTGCCCCAATCACATTCTTATACCCAACAGACAACAAATTTCGCTCTTCCACGGTCAATTCCACATCCAACTTAGCTATTTTTCTCATCACTTCAATCATCTCTGAAACAAGAAATCAGATTATAACTGATGCAGCAGGCATATGTTCAATTGTTGGCTGGTTTCCTAACCTATCGTACAACAATAATACATGAGCACATATGAAGTGAGGACGCTCTCCAACTTATTGTTAATGACAATACTGATAACTATTTGCAAAGAAATGAATCCATTTTAATGCTACAGAAACCAAAAGTAGACCATTTCCACATTACATTCTCGCGCCATATGAACAAATCAGTGGTCTCCAATTGATCAACTCTGCTTGTAAAGATCACGGATTCTTTGCTAGCATCTCAATTTTCCATTCCCTCTGGTTTTCATATGATCAAGGAAATAGTAGCTTGGTATAGTTCAAGGTGAAGTTGGTAACAAACGGTCCAACTTAACAAAGCAACACATGATCATCTGATCCTCAATACTGTAACCTTCAATCAATCCATCAAAACGAAAAACTAAAATCATAGTAAAAGAAGTCATAGGGGCTAGGGAAGAACAAGAATAGATGAAGAGAGCATATATACCGTCATATCTCTCGGCTTGCTCAGCAAGTCTGGCATGGTAAACATGACTCTCCCTGCTATCTTTCTCCATAGCTAACAAAGGAAGTCTCTCTGAAACTCTGCCTGTGGCAACTTGGAGAGTGCTACTACTGTAAATGAGTGAGTGCTTTAGTGCGTTTTATGTATGACATTGACAAGTTGAAGTAGTGGGATGGATTGTAGCAAAGGTGATGGAGTGGTATGTTTTGGATGATTCTGTGAAGTGAAGAGTATGAGTTGGGCGAAATGGTTAGGCTTGGACGAACGAGAAACACATGCAGTGTTGGGATTCGGTGCGATGTTGGATGTGACGACCATTAACGGTTGTTTGATAGGAATAGAACGACCAAGAGTGGTGGGCACTACCCTAATGTCATCATCGTGGACGGTTTAAACGGTGGCCGGTGCAGTGACAAGAAAGTAGGGATAACAGCAGAAATTCTGGATAAATTTCAACCATCCACACGTACGGGAAAGAATAAGGCCGGACATAAACGGAACCAGATAGAAAAATTAGATCAGATTCCGAACCACATAAAATACACTAAAAAAAGTTTCGAGTTGGACCAGCTTTTTAAACAAAATATGCAGTCGATGACACAAGTCAAGAATCTAATTGAATTTCGTTTGTCCAACGTCTTACTCGTCGGTAAAAGAGCACAGACTTTCCCGCCAGAAGAGTGAGAAAGATAAAAGGCCTCTAGGGTTTCACATGTTAAGAACAGAACACAGTGACACAAAACTCAACTGTATCTGGGAATGATCTGCTTAATCTTATTGAACAAACTTAGGCTTTAAATAGCCTTTACAACCTTAACAGAAAGAGATAATTCAGCTTACGTTATCCACTAACATCCGTAAGCAAAGCAACTAACTAAGAATTCAAATGCAAGCAACAAGTACCCTAAAGACTAGGACTTATTAAAACAGAAACCAAAGCTCTAACAGAAAAGATTGACTTTCTCTTCATTCCCTCCCTTAAACTAGTCTCCAGCTAGTTTAATTTAGGAACTTGACATACTCCCAGCTGACTTCTAAACATCTTAAACGCATCCAAGGTAAGTGGTTTTGTCATCACATCTGCCAACTGATCCTCACTTCCACAGTACACCAGCTCAACAACTCCTTCCCGAGTAAGATCACGAAGAAAATGAAACCGCACATCAATGTGCTTACTCCGTCCATGCAGCACTGGATTTTTTGAAAGTTTAATGGTGGAACTATTATCACAATAAATAGTGATGCACTTACTTTGCTCCAGTCCCAGCTTCTCAAGTATTCTCCTCATCCATATAGCTTGGCTAGCACACGCTGCTGCAGCTACAAATTCTGCTTCAGTAGTTGAGAGTGTGACAATCGGCTGTTTCTTTGAAGACCAAGCAACAGCTCCAGACCCCAACATGAACACATACCCTGAAGTACTCTTACGGTCATCCAAATCTCCAGCATAGTTGCTATCCGCAAAGCCAATTAACCCTTCACACCCTCCCTTCTTGTAGAAAATCCCAAACTCAGTGGTTCCACTCACATATCTCAAAATTTTCTTGGCTGCCATCATATGTAACTCAGTGGGTTTGGCCATGTACCTGCTGATTAAACTCACTGCATACATTAAGTCCGGCCTTGTTGTCGTTAAATACATGAGACAACCTACCATCTGCTTGAACAAAGTCTCATCCACTCGGACTCCTTTTTCATCTTTATGAAGCTTACAACCTGGAACAATGGGATTATGAACCAGATTGCAGTTCTCCATCTTAAATCTCTTCAAAATCTCCAGAGCATACTTCTTTTGACTGATGTATATCCCATCTGATCTCTGTAACACTTCTATGCCCAGAAAAAATCTCATTTTTCCCAAATCACTCATATCAAACTCTCTCAACATGGAACTTTTAAACTCAGCAAACATTAATTCATCATTGCCAGTGAATATTAAATCATCAACATATAAACTGACAATGAGAATCTTACCTCCCTCCTTCATCTTAATGAACAAAGTGTGCTCACTATAATACTTCTCAAACCCCTGTTTGATAAAATGTTCTTCAATTCGACTAAACCAAGCTCGTGGAGCTTGTTTCAGTCCATAGAGTGCTTTCCTCAATTTGTATACTTTCTGAGCACTGTTCTTCACTTCATAACCCTTAGGCTGCTCCACGTACACTTCTTCTTTTAGCTCCCCATACAAGAAAGCCGACTTAACATCAAGCTGATAAAGAGTCCAACCCTTTTGAGCTGCCAAGGCCACAATCATTCTCACTGTATCCATTCTTGCAACTGGTGCAAATACCTCGGTGTAGTCGACTCCTTGTTGTTGCACATAGCCCTTTGCCACCAAGCGTGCTTTGAACTTATCCACCTCTCCATTTTCCTTCAATTTGGTCTTATAAACCCATTTCACTCCAATTTTCTTTGCACCCTGAGGCAAGTCAGTGAGCTCCCATGTGTTATTTCGCTCAATTGCTTTTATTTCCATATCCATAGCAGTCCTCCATTTTTCATGTCTTACTGCTTCCTCAAACTGTAATGGATCTGATGAAGCAAATAAAGCTTGGTTGACATTATCTTCTTCCTCTGAGAGCCCAGTATCTTCTTCCCCTGAGAGCCCCAGCCCCTCACCACTAACATAATCATTCATCCAATCGGGAGGTCTTCTGTTTCTTCCTTCTTCTGAATTTGATGACTCTCCTCCACTCTCATCATTTAAAGGGCTATCTGGTTCTTCTATGTGAGCTTCTTCTTCTTCCCCATCAACTGCTTCATCTACTTCTTCATTGCCATTCACTGCCCCATTGTCTTCTTCATCATTCCATTCCAGATCTGCAATGACATGCTCTTCATAGCTTCTATCCCAGCTCCACGACTTGTCTTCCTCAAAAACTACATCTCTGCTTATAACCACCTTCTTTGCCTTAGGATCGTAGAGCCTATATGCTTTAGACTCTTCACTCACTCCCAGCAACACACATGTAAAGCTTTTTGCATCCAATTTCTTTCTTTTCACATCCGGGACATGCACATGTGCTACACACCCAAAGACCCTAAAATGTTCCACTGAGGGTTTCCTTCCACTCCAAGCTTCCTCGGGTGTCTGATCTTTCACTGCTAGTGTAGGACTCCGATTCAACACATACGTCGTCCAATTTACTGCTTCCGGCCAAAAAGTCTTGGGAATTTCCTTTTCAGATAGCATGCATCGAACCATGTTCATCACTGTTCGATTTTTCCGTTCAGCTACTCCGTTCTGCTGTGGAGTATATGCCGCCGTTAATTGCCTCTTGATTCCGTGCTCAACACAGAAGTCACTGAACTCAGTAGATGTGAACTCTCCTCCTCGATCTGTTCTCAAACACTTAATAAACCCTCCTACTTCCTTCTCCACACAGCTCTTAAAACGTTTAAACATACTCAATGCCTCTGATTTTTCTACCAGAAAATAAATCCAAGCTTTTCTAGTAAAATCATCAATGAAACATATAAGATACCTCTTGTTGCTGTTGGAGCTAGGAGAAATTGGTCCGCACAAATCCGCATGAATGAGTTGAAGTTTCTCTGTGGCCCTCCAATTGCTTTGCTTTGGGATTGGATCCCTGTGTTGCTTCCCAATCAAGCAGTTTTCACACACCTTTGATGAAGGCTTAAACTGAGGCATCCCATCCACCATCTTTCTATATTGAAGAGTTCGCAACCCCTTGTAGCTCAAGTGACCGTAACGACAGTGCCATAGATGTGCCAAATCTTGTGTTGATGTGTAGAGACAAGTTGGCTTTTGAGAAAGAGTATTTGCTAACAATACAAACATTCGATTTGTTGTCATATCGGTTTGTATTATGAGCCCCTTATTTGGATGATAGATTCTGAGCTTTCCACCCTTAATGAGAATTGCCAGTCCTCTCTCTTGTAGTTGTCCAATACTCAGAAGATTATTTTTGAGCTCTGGCACATAATAAACTTCTTGAACAATATGAGTAAAGCCACTTACTTTCAACCTTACGTTGCCTTTGCCTATCACATCCATCCTTGTGTTGTTTCCCAGCTTCACCTTGTGCCTGAAGCCTTCATTTAAATCACAGAATAAACTCTTGTCACCACACATGTGATTGTTGCACCCAGAGTCCAGAAACCAAACATCTTCCCTTTGTGCTTCATTCAACTCTACATAAGCCATGAGCAACATCTCTTCTTCTTCTCCTAATTCAGCATAATTTGCTTCCTTATCCCAACTTGGACACTCATATTGAAAGTGACCAAGCTTGTGACATTTATAACACTCCACTATGGCCTTGTTGTAGAAATGCCTGCCTCTTCCTCTTCCTCTTCCTCTATAAGAACCTCGACCTCTTTCACCTCTGCCTCTTCCTTCTTCAACTGTGATTTTCAAGGCCTGTTCTTCAGAACTAGTCCTTCGAAACTTCTGCTCATGTACAATTAAAGAGCTTTGCAGCTCATCCACAGAGAGGCTATCAATATCCTTTGATTCTTCAATGGAGCAGACAATATAGTTAAATTTCTCTGTGAGAGTGCGCAAGATTTTCTCCACAATCTTCACATCCTGCATATCCTCTCCATAGTTGCGCATGTCATTGGCTACCACCATGACTCTCGAGATATAGTCTGTGACTGATTCTCCAACCTTCATCTCTAACACCTCAAAGTTTCTGCGCAATGCCTGAAGTTGGGCTCGCTTAACTCTCACATTCCCTTGATATTTTTTTTTCATAGAGTCCCATAGCTGCTTGGAGGTATCTTTCTGAAGAATGGTCTTCAAGATAGACTTGTCGATTGACTGAAAGAGGTAGTTTTTCGTCTTTAAATCTTTCAGTTTCAACTCCTCCAAAGTCTTTCTTTGTGCAGTAGTCACCGCCTCTCCAGCAGCAGGTTCAAAATAACCAGTTTCGATAAGACTCCAATATTCCTTCGATCTCAGAAGGTTCTCCATTAACATTGACCAATGATCATAATCTCCATCAAATTTGGGAATGCTAGGTTGAGCGAAATTGCTTCCTTCAGCTGCCATCTCCCTTTCACTCGATCTCACCAAGTGTTTCACTCTTTCTCTCTTGTTAGGATACTGCGGTTCCTAACCTCTCAAAATCAGGCCCCTTGTGGGGCTCTGATACCACAATGTTAAGAACAGAACACAGTGACACAAAACTCAACTGTATCTGGAAATGATCTGCTTAATCTTATTGAACAAACTTAGGCTTTAAATAGCCTTTACAACCTTAACAGAAAGAGATAATTCAGCTTACGTTATCCACTAACATCCGTAAGCAAAGCAACTAACTAAGAATTCAAATGCAAGCAACAAGTACCCTAAAGACTAGGACTTATTAAAACTGAAACCAAAGCTCTAACAGAAAAGATTGACTTTCTCTTCATCACAGACCCCAATTCCAAAAATCCCCAAATTCACATCAACCATGTCAAACCACGCTGAAGATCTCTCTCAATTCGACATCTCCGTTCAGGTACGCACCCAATTCCACCCAAAAGCCTTCACCTTTACCACCACCCACCTCACCAATTCCTCTCTCTCTCTCTCTCTCTCTCTCTCTCTCTCTCTCTCTCTCTCAGGAAAAGGACAAGCTCGTCGCTGAGGTCATCCGCTACGTGCTTTTCAAGACCCACCACAACTCCGGCTGCCCGATCCGGCGAGAAGAGCTGACCCAGTTGATCACCAAGAACTATCGCCAGCGGAATCTTCCGGTGATGATTATCAACGAGGCGATAGCGAAGCTCTCCACCATTTTCGGGTACGAAATGCGGGAGCTTCAGAGGGCCCGGCCCTCTTCGACTAACCACCAGGGCCGCAATTCGCAACAGAGTGAGATTTCAATAACTACTGATTGATGTTTTGTTGTCGTTGAGATGTTTCAATAATGTAACTGATGATTTGGCACGCTAACTGTTGGTTGTGGATTGGGTGATTCAGGTGCAGCTGAGGCGAAAACTTATGTTATCATGAGTAAGCTGCCGGCTGAGGTTTACAAGAAGTATGTTGAGGATGTGGATACGGCTCATCTTACTGGTTTTACTTTTGTTGTACTGAGTATTGTGCATATTTCGGGTGGTAAAATATCCGAAGGTATGACTGATTGTTGGTTTGTTTTGGTGAATGTTAATGACTTAGTAACGCTTTGATTTGGAAAAAACTTGTTGAATGAATTGTTTGTGTTTATAAAACTTAAATGTTCTGGCAACTGACGCCTCCCTGACATCTTGATTAAATGAGGTTTTTATTTTTAGAGCTTGATTTAATGAGGTTGTGTAGAGAAATATGACAGATCAGAGATCATGACCTCATGAGACTCTTTCTTAAAGATTACTAAAATCAATGCAGGCAATTGATCCTCTTCTGTTTCGTTATTTCTTTTTGTGAGAGAACTTACTCTTGTTTCCCTGGAGCTGCAGAGAATCTTTGGCAACATTTGAGGCGGATAGGACTGGATGAAGCCAATGAAAGCCATCCAGTTTTAGGAAACACAAAACAAGCATTGGAGGCACTTGTCCAGCAGAGGTTAGATTTTCTGCTATAATGTATTGTGTATTTTCAGTTCTGTGTAATGTCATCTTAATATATGGTTGATCAACTATGAGAATCTGTCTCAAGTATCTTTCTTTATTCTAGGTATTTGCAGAAGGACAAACAAAGTGGACCTGAAGGCAATACTTTGATATATGAACTTGCTGAGAGAGCTTTAGATTCTCAAGTTACTGCAACTTTGAAAGATTACATATCACAGGTATCATTAAAGATCCAGTTTATAATTGTGAAGTATACTTTTGTAGCTTTCAGTGAGATATGTTGAAGTGCGCACATGCCTCATCTCAACAAGGCTAATTGTGTTTTTAGATGAATTTGTCATCGTACTGTTATCCAATTGATGAACACAGCTACACTCTTTCATTTATAAGGTCGTTAGAAGCACAAGTAATTACTATAGTAAGAACGAAAATGAAACTCAATAGTGTATCTGTAGGGAAAGCATGAAAATAACCATGTAGATCAATGAAGATGGTAGGAGAAAACACAAAAGCCTAAATTTAGCAATTTGAGAATGTAAAATATTGGATCTTTACCCTTGATTCTAAAGGTTTTCTAGACTCAGTGGACTGTCCCAGCACACTAGGACATGTTAAGAGGGATTAATTGTGAAAGCTGGAGCGAAATTAAATGCAAAAGATTTCACTTCTTGGTTTAGCTGCTAAACTCCTAGCCAACTGTCTTAAAGATTAGTAATATGAAGACTTATCGTTGAGATTGATATAGCTAACGGAGTAGTCTGAGTATAGGGACAGTAATGGAAATTGTGTGAAGTTGGCCAAGCTGGGAATATTCTGTGACTGCTAAGTTGTTGGGGATCTATGATTGCTATATATTCTTTAGGTGGGGTATGTTAATTAGAACAAATAGAAAATATGAGGAACAAGAAGAAATAATGCTAGTTTAGACTAGCATACTTCTAGTATTACTCTTGAAGAGCTTAGGCATCCTAGTATTACTCTTGAATAGCTTAATCATCACGCCTAGGGTTGGTTGGAGTGCCTCAGTCCTATAGAAAAGATGCATATGCCACTAGAAAAGGTTGCTAATTCATGCATTGATAGCAAAAGTTTAGACATTAAAGACCGCTTCTATGTTTTCTAACCCAGTTGTGGCACAAGATCTAATCTGCGCTTTTGTGACTTGCACTTGTTTTAGCTAATGTCATATATAATCAAGTCTGGTTCTCTGTGGAAAATAACATTCATTTTATCAAATTCTGCCCAAAGATATACATAAATGGATAAATATCTCGAGTATGCTTTGTGTATACCCATCCTGAGACGTTTTTCTGGCAGATTGTGAATAAAGATGTTGGCTCGGTTGAGGATGAGTAGTGCCCTGCTGTTGACTGGAATCTTACTGCAGATGTCTTCCATTCTGCTTTTGGTATGAACTGAAATAGTGCTAAGTAGGTCCCTGCTAAATATGTTTACCAGGAGTAGGGAATCTTTTGCTTAAAAACCAGATGCGTATAAGTATGTGGCTCTCACTCCCCTCCTAACTTGTGATGGGAGAGACAGACTCAGTTGTATGCAGCCGCTGGTAGGGATGAATTACTGTTGGCCAAATCGATGATTGTCCATGTTTCTAATACATTTTAACCCCAAGAACACATTGTCATTTTTCTTGATGATATGGATTGTATGTAGAAGCAGAACTAATGTTCATGCCATCCCATTTTTCTGGGAAATTCAATCACAATTCATAGTTAATGTTCCGAAATGACATCTCGAGAAGTAACTTCTTGAGTTGAAGAGCTTCAAGTCACTTGGCTGGAGTTGCAAGTAACTTTCGTTGAACTAAATGTACAGGAACAATAAATATTATGGTTCCATTCTTGTTGGGAGCTCTGGAGTGGTTTAGATCATCAATGGTATACCGAACAACTAGTATTGCAGTTGAGGAATATTGAAGCTCTAGAGCATTGAAGAATTTTCCCCCGCCTTACAATAATTGTAGGAAGCCATGCTGTGTTTGTTTCAAATCTTTCAACTGGTTGAACTTGAATTAAGATGGCAGAGAAATTATTCACAAATAGATTTGTGAATTTGCCGATAATAGAGCTAGTGACTCAGAAATTGGAGAAATTGCGCGTGGATGCTGGATTCTGCCACCCTGGATCAATTACTAATGGTCATTCCTGATCAGTGATCACAATTCTGCAGGATTTTTTTTTTCTACTAATACAGCTTCAATAATTTCAAATATGTCATACAGGACTTTCATCTCTGTTAGAAATGATCAGGAATGACCAAGTTACAATGCACCTCATAACCCTTTGATAAACATTGAACAGAAGCACATGACAGCGGGGATACGAAAGGTTTACTAATTATTAAACCTATTCAAAAATTGCAATCCAAATTCAGCAATTTGAATGTTAAACATAGTGTAACCTAGCTTTTGGAATATGGACAAACAAGGAATGAACTGCCACAGCAACAAGATACAATGGCACAATTAACCTCTGTTGCAACACACCTTGAACAATGGCATTCAGATGAATCTTTGAACACCAAAAGCTTCTAGCACAACACAATCTGTTGACAATCAACGAGTTTCAGTCACTGCAGTACCCCTGCTGGTGCTTGTAACTGTGGCAAGCGACTTGGAAGCCCAAACCCGTGCGTTCATTGCTCCTTCCTGCAGATTACTCCTTTTGCAAGGCTCTTTCAGAGAGTTAAACAACTGCACTGCCCGCTTTAGATAGGCCACAGGGTGCTCAAACAAGTTCCCGAATCTTAAGTTTCGAATATGCCTTCTCCATGCGCATTGAGCAAGAGAAATCAGAGTGGGGAAAAAGATGTAGAGCAAACGCAGAATGACAAAAGCAGAGGCGAGAGCCAAATATGTTTGCTGACGAAGCATATTCTCAGGGGACCTTGCCCATGAAAACGGGCAGCTTTCCTGCTCATTGCTATCATTCTTCTCATGATTTGGTGGGTGTCCAGCTTTTTCCAGTGACAATTGATCCAATGATACTGTCTTGATGCCTACATTCAAGCACAAGGGTCAATGGAGATCCACCGACAAACATATTTCCTTCACAAATTACAAATGAGAAAGAGAGACTAAAGAACAAAAAGTATGAAAACTAAGAACACATGACTTTGGATGATGATGCCAAACATATATAATAGACAAAAAGGTTCAGCAAGTACCAATGATAAATATATGGTTAACCTGCTCTGTAATATTTTAGAACGTGATACAATTAGAATCAAGAGTTCTCTTTAAGAAAAACAGACTTTGGACCAACACTTGTATGACAAAGAAAAAAGCCTTACCAGTAACATCACTATAGAATGCAATAAGAGAACCAGGAGTCCGGGCACCCTGGTATCGAACTCGCATTGTAGAATTCAAAATGAAAAGAGTAGGAAAGCCATGAACTCCATACTTGGAGAGTATACTGCAATAATCAATTCAATCTCAACAGTAAGTAACATGATATGAAGAATGTAAACAAACATATTTATGTGTGTCTCTATGTGCGTCTGTGCATGTAAGTATAAACCAACCTTGGCCTGATGGCTGATTCTTCGAACGCAAAATGTGGGATGGAAGGATACAAAGAAGCCAAAACAGAAAATGTTGGCTTAAACATCCTTGAGAAAGGGCACCATGATGCATAGAAGAGCACAGCCACATACTCATTACTATTCTTATGAACCAGATTCAATGCCCTTTGTAATGAAACCTCATCTCCCTTCAAAGCAGAAAAAATGTAAAATCAGAACTAACCAACATACATAAAACTGATAAAAGCAAAGCAACTTCAAAGCTCACTAACCAACACAATAAGAAAGAGACTATTCAAATGCAAGCTATCAATGCATACCGACTGAACTCAACTCAGCAACAATAACCTAACGACTAAAAAGTCTAATGTCAGGATTCACATTTCAAAGCATCATAACACAAAAGTCATCATTGTCTCACATTTAACAAAACACATACAAACAAGCATTGAAAACACCACAACGACAAAGCAGCCATAGAAGAATGGAGCAATGTACTATTCTTACTTACCCAACCAACTAAGAAAACTTCAAACAACAAATTTGCTTTGATGCAAATATAATTAATCCCTTAAGTACATGAAAAACAGCCGGCTTTTTGTTCGAAATCGAAGGCCCCAAACCCAAAAACGCACAAAGATACAATCTTTGAACAAAAATTGCAACATTTCATTATCAAGCCACAAAAAAAGAACCAATATTTCAACAAATTAAGAAAAAATAAATAAAAATTCATACCACAATAACACCGTTAGAACCAACGGATCTGGTAACGCCGTTAATCGCACAAACGGAATCTCGGAACCCAAAGATCGCCTCCGCTGCGGACTCGGCCGGACACGACGTCGGCTCAACGGCGGACGTTAGCCGGCCCCATATCAACAAAATCAGGATCCCAAATCCCCAAACCCTAATCCCCATTTCAAACCCCACCCCGAACACCAAGCAATTTCAATAAGCGAAAGACCTAGATAAAGGAGATGCCTTCCAACAACGGCGCGACGATGACGGTGGCGGCGGCCATGGGCCGGCGCATTTTAGCGTCGGAGAGGAGTGGCTGAGGTGTCGGAGTGTGATTGGTGGATTGGGATTAGTTATATAGGGAGAAAATGGGTGGAGGAGAGAGAGAGGGTTTGATTTGGAAATTGGGACTCTCCGTCTGTTCTTGGGAGGTTTGGAAATTGGGAAGAAGAGATAGAGAGATATCGGTCTCTCTGCTCTCTCACCCTTATTAGCCATTTAGCTCACCTTATTTTATTTATTTTCCACGGATATTTTTCTTATAATTTCTACTTCTTGAAACTTCTTTTTCTTTTCTTTTTTTTCTACTTTGATTAACAAACAAAAAAAAGTCAAATGTTACTATTAATATTAATATGTGGGTTGAATTCATAACTTCTCACTTACAAATGGAGAGACAATATCAGCAGACCATATTTTGTGATAACAAATTCCACGTTTCTAACAAAGCAACAAGTTTTGGTTCTTTCTTTTGTTGTGGTTAGTTTATGGCTTGTTCGTTTGATATCAAACATGTCCATATTATTTTGAGGAAGTCCCATCTAATGAGGACAAATTGAGTACTTCTTTATTTCACTCATTTTTCGATCGTAAAACACATCTTCATCGTTCAGTTTATAGGTATTTATAAGTAAATCATTTATATAAATTTTCAGCCAAATTGAAAATCGTTAAATGATTCATAAGTGTGATCAATTATGAACTTTAACAGTTCATGTTTGACAGATTTGGTTCGTCCATTAATTTGATCTAGTTTGATACCTTAACGATCATCAATTTGGCTCAAAATTTGAATAAGTGATCTACTCAAATAGACCTAAAAACTAAACAGATAAGATGCCAAAATATGATCAAAAAATAGGTTTTTTAAATCATAAAATAAAAATTCCTCAACTTGTCCTCATTATAGAAGTCCTTATTACAAGGGCTTCTTTCTTTCGAGTTAGGGTTTTTGTTCATGAATTTGGACCAGTGAGTGGATTTGTCCCGGCTTGCGCGCTTGGTATGCCTTTATAAGGAGGAAGCTAGTCATTTTTGAATGGAAGAAACATCTAGTTGATGTATGTTAGAATTCATAGATTCAGACACATGTTGTCATTTCAGGATATACTCTCGATGTGTAAGGTGTTGTGAGGTCCAGGCTCTATGTTTCATCTATATTCAAGAGTTTTTACTAAGTATTGAGGGAAGTCTTCCACCAGGCACCAGCTTCTTCTTTTTTTCAAAATAGAAAAAACCAAATGTCAAATTCTTGTGTATCAAATTCTTGTTTTCTAAATGTCAAAACTAAATAGTTTTAGAGGAATCAAAATTCAAAGAAAATTTTAGATCGAGTTTTTGAGAGATTGGGATAGAAACAAAAATGAGGCGATGGGGTGAAGGAGACCTTACCACATACATATCCGCCCCATCAAATCAAAAATATTGTGTGTGCACGTTTGTTGGGACTATGTTAAGAGTATCCAGTTTGTTTAATACCGTGTCTGTTGTCATTGGGTACAAGAATAAATAGCTTACATGATACCTTTTTGTTTCACTTTAGCCTCCTTAGATAGTGTTGTGGTGGGTACACTTATATTGGTTGTCCTTAGATAACATCTTGTTGCTAACCTATAAACCAAGCATATTGCTCTCTAATCTATGCAACACAGGGGTATATAACTATATTAGTATAACTTAAGGCTATAAAAATAAAGAGGTGTAGTCATGAATAGTCTAGTGCAGTCTTAAAAATAAAAAGGTGTAATGCAGTTATGAATAGTTGAATACCAAACATGCACCATGTATCTTCATGCATCTGTCTTTCTGTTTTATTCGTGAATACTAGGAAGTCGAGGACACACTTCATACTTAAATCTTTGTAAAAAGTTCCCCTCAATTGAGAAGCACTTTACTTAAGACTGTGTAGCCTCTAGCTTTAAGTAATCATGATTTGATTTCACTGTACTATCAGTAGTTTAAAACGACCTATTTTTAGAAAATTTCTAGAGAGAGAGGGTCTACTTTCTCTCAAGAAGTTTTCTCAATGATTAATTACAAAACATCACCCGAACTATGATGTTATTTTCATTTTCATACCTAACTATCAAAATCTTACATTTTCATACCCGAAGTTTTATTCCGTTAGCATTTTGATACCCTGACCACCAACACCGTTAAATTTTGAGGGCATTTTCGTCATTTCAATTAATATATCATTTTTTACATTTATTTTAACAAAATAATTTATTTTTTGAGGTTATCAAATACAAATAAAAAAAATTTACTTTAGCACAAATATTATATAAAAAAACTCCAAAATTAAATATTTATTTTTGCAACAATGGTATATATTTAACCAACAATAGATTAAACATGTTTATATAAAATTTGATAAAATTTTCATCGATATTCGATATTTTCTCGATATAATTTATTTTAATTATATAGTTTACTTTGTTTTGTTTTGCTTTGCTTAACATGTAACTCCAAAAATTAATATACATACAAGAGTTCTACTAACTTTTATCACTAGTGTTGCAAAAATATATATTTAATTTTGGAGTTTTTTTTTAATATTTTTACTAAAGTAAATTGTTTTATTTGTATTTGATTACCTGAAAAAATAAATTATTTTGTTAAAGTAAATGTAAAAAATGATATATTTATTGAAATGACAAAAATGCCCTCAAAATTTAACGGTGTTAGTAGTCAGGGTATCAAAATGCTAACGGAATGAAACTTCGGGTATGAAAATGTAAGTTTTTGATAGTTAGGTATGAAAATGAAAATAGCATCATAGTTCGGGTTATGTTTTGTAATTAATCCTTTTCTCAATACAGCCAGAATTTTGAGTCCACCGACCCTCATCTCTTCCTCCATTCCCACCCACTCAATCCCACACATCCCCACCCTCTACATGGAAGCCCTTTCCTTCATCCTCCCCTCTTTTCTCCACCAATATCACCCATTTGCAACTTCTTTTCTCCTCCAATCCGTTTTGCCTTTATGGGGTTTCACCTAATGAGAGCAGATCTCATCTTCTCCGCTTGCACCTCATCTCCACCTCTTATTCTCCCTAATCATGCTAACTCTTTATCAATTTTCTCGTCCGGATCTACTTTCGAAATTGTCTTCTTGTTCTATTTGAATGGTATTGGTTGCTAGTGATTCCGGATTTGCATTGTTCTCCACCATTAAGCGAACTTATGCCCGTTGACGGATTTTCGTTCTACAAAGGCGTGTGGCTTCGATTGCTTTTGCAATCACACTCTGCTATGTTACTTGGTGTTTATTAGGCATCCTTGAGCCCTTTTGTCCCAATCGGTGTGGAAGGATGCAAGATGGTGTCACGGTGTCTGGTCCTCTTCAAGCAGCAGCATGGAGGTGGCGGCGGTGGTAGATATCCAGACGTGGAGCAGCTGGAATCTTGGCGGCTACTAGTTAGAATGCTAAGGTTTATGTGTTTCAATTATGGGCTAACTTGTATTTGGGCCAAGTTTGTTAGTTGTTTTATTTATTTTTTGCTGGGCTTATGTGCCTTTATGTTGGGCCTATGTGCCACTTTTGCTAGGGTTTTTTGCATCTCTTGTATGTGGTGTATCTCTTGGAACATAACAAAACAAAACAAAACAAAAAAACCGACTTATTTTGGAAATTAACTTTCCGGCAAATACCAAAAGACCATAGATTCATAGGCCTTTCAAGCAGAAATATGGGGATGGAGAATTCGATGCTTGGTTTTAGTAGTTTGTAGTCGACTTCTATTTTAGTTATCAATGCTACCTACACATTGTTGTGTCTGATCAAAACCCTCACCTACCCATAGAGACAAAATTTGTTGAGTGCAACCTCCCAACAGAAGACAAATAATATAGACCTGCAGCAGAATTAGGTATGCATACTCAAAAAATAGTATACATATTCATGTCATTTCACTGAACCACCTTTAAAGAGAAAAGCGTGTAAAGTGTGCAGTAGTCAAGGGATGATATGCTGATCAGGGTATCTCAAAAGAAAGTCGCAGCCATTGGAAAATGACATGAATTCCACAAGGCTTTAACTAAGAAAATCCACCAATATTCTCTTCTCTTCTGTTCCCACCAAAAAGAATAAAAATAAAAGTACTGAAAGTCATCAAGATTCTCTTCTCCACTCTTCAACTAAAGATCAATTTAACTTTTTCTGAGTACATGAAAAAATTAAAAATATCAATGCAAGTACTTGCCACACTTGTCATAACCACTGGCAAGTGGCAACAATTAAAACTAAACTTCCTGCCTAGATATCCAAAAGGCTCATGTCCTTGTGCAGCCATGTGATATATCTCAAAGAGAGATTGTAGGTTACTGCCTTACCGAGCCTCAAAGCGAACCGCTGCACTCAGAATCCTTCAAGATATGTGCCAGACGCATTGGTCAGAAAATTTGGTTAGCTAAGGCCTAAGGAGTTAATATCTCAGAACACACCAAATACTTCTAACCCATATCATATCCCACTCCCAATCCTCACATGCCACTGACAAAAATGCCAATAAGGGCCAAATTCTCATAAAATTGGGCTAGAGCCACAGTATAATGCAGGAAGAGAAAATCATCTCTTTAAAAACTTAGAGCATCCTTCCCACTGTTCTCTAGGGAAATAGAGATCGAGAACCTTCATGACAATAGTCATATTCCAATCAGACCACGTTCCCACAATAAAAACAAAAATTTCAGCATATACTTAGTTTTGGCAGTAAGAATTCATTCTGTATGGCTATATTAAGAAACAAAAATGTTATGCAAGCTTCTATGCACAAAGTTAGCCCATAAACCTAATTGGACAATGAGTTTCTTTCTTGTGGGGATAATAAAAAAAAAGAGTCCTCCACAGAAAGAAACAAAAGAAGGCCTAAATCCGCTTGAATGAGTAAACAAACAATTAGACCCAAAGCAAATGAAGAAGAAAAATGAGCATCTATAGCAAGTGACCTATGCAGCAAGATATGTCATAGAGCACCATTCCAGAACCAGCCTCTTCAATAGTTACATAGGTCTGTCTGTGAAACAGTTCTCCAAATAGTTCAACCATTGCCTGGAAAATTTATAAATACAATCATATGAGAATAACCCACAATCATTTGTCATCGACTCATCACCAACATAGTGACTAATGAAATTAGAGAAACACAAAATAAAACATGAACCAGAGTGCGATCTAATCTGAACTGCACAATATATATTTGAATACATATTCAAAGGGACTAAAGTAAAACCTGTCACAATATGGAAACAACCAATATGCTAACCAATCCCCAAAGTACAACAATATGATAAAACCGGTAATAGAGGAAAGGCTTACAGACCAATATAGATTAGTTTGGGTACACACATGTACCCTGCTCAGCCGTTTTTCTGGGTAAGAAAAATATGAAGACATCTGCTAAATTTAACCTTCCATATCTAATGTCCCATTGAATGAATGGTGGCATGAATGGGCCCCAGAAATACTTAATTCATTTTCCAGAACACATAAAATCCCTAAGTATGAATCCATCTAATAACTCACAATATTTGCCAAATTTATTAAATATGATTTCACTATGATTAAATTTGGTTGCTATCTTCTCCATAGTCATATCGTTACCGTATATTTGCTGACATATATTTTTATAGCCATAAGGCTAGATAAAGTGTTGGAGAAGAACAAAAGCAAACTATCTATTCATTCATTAGATGTGAAAATTACCTCATATCAAAGATATTGCTAGTATGATGGGTATTTAAGCAGAGCCTCATGAGTCATGGAATGAATGGACAACTACAGAAAACTGACATGACCTGAGAACTTGCCCTGGCAATTTGCACACATAATACCCACTGAACCGGTTTGCATTCCGGCTCCATAAGCATCATGATAGAGATCATTTCTGCACCAGACACAGCTGTTAATCTCATGCCTGCTTTCTATATTTGGCACCGAAGACAGTGCTACCTTCTCTGGCCAACCAGATGAATTGAAACCTTGCTCTATATTCTCATCATATGACAACACATTTGATTCCTTTGATTGAGAGGTTGCTTGAGCAGTCAAAAAGTCAGGCTCAAACTGCTCTAATCTACTTGACTTTAATCCTTCCAAACATCGAGTGTTGTCAAATTGTTCACTTGTGCTTAAAGCTCCATTCTCACCCTGTTCGTTAAATAAACATACTATAAGCATATAACAGTAGAAAGACTACACATCAGAATGCTTGCAGCTTTCAATTGTAAAGAACAACTGAAATGAAATCATTCAATGGAAGAAAGGTTTAGCATGATCCCAAAAAGGCATCTGAAATTTGCACCAAGTATTAAATTCTTAATAGGCATAAAACAAAAATACAAAGCAAGAAATGCACTAGAGACATGCTGCTCGACAGGTAGATTGAGGATGAATGAAAACACATATGGTATACCTTGCCTGACAGCATATCAAAGTTTGGATAGCTGCAAGATAATTGCATAAGTGCAGAAGAAGTGTCAGCCAATCCACTCGGCTGGACGTTTTGCTCAACATTTCTCCACATAAGCTCGGACATTAAATCAGCAGTAGGTTGTGAATCATTTAAAAAACCATTGATGGGTTCATTGTCATTTAAATGTTCTGCACCCTTGGATTTAGGCTGTTCCCACAATGTAGTGCTATAGACCTTATTCAGATTACTTACAAAGTCAGGGGTTTGCTCACCACCAGTTGGGCATGATAAGTCATTAACAGGAACTCTTATCAGCTTATCGTTCAATACTGAGCTACTAAATATGCCAGAGCCAGTAGCAAATAATTGGTTATCCTCCGAAAGAACAAGGGAGGGTGCTTGAGCATTTATTCCGGTCACAGTGCCACTGATAGCATTCCCTTCTTGTCCACTACAACTGCTGCCAAATGTTGGCCTTGAAGAAGTGCTGTTTGCATGATTTACCGGATTATATCCTTGTCGATACCCTGATGGGCAAACCAAATCAGTTTCAAAAGTACCTCTATCGGGCTGAAGTTCTTCCAAAATGCTATTGCAGACAAAACTATTTTCTGAAACAGATGCATGCTCATTTGCATATGAAGCAAGTGAATATCCTGTAGAGCTCCTTTCCTGGTTAATGTAAGAGGTGGTATCCACATTAGTTCCAGTAGGGGGCCTGCTACAAAAGTTAACACTTAACTCACTACTGTCATAATTTTTGGCATGCTGAACTTTATGCCTTTCTGCTGTATCAATACCACCCTTATTTAGATTACCAGGAGTCTGCTTATTAACAGATGAATTGAATGTGTTGCTTGCTAAACTCTTTTCCTGCTCTTCAACTGTGCAACAGGGATTCGTTGCATTATTAATACAACTTTGTCCATCCAGAGGTGAAACAATTGAACAGCTTCCAGTACTTCGAATTTGCTCACTGATTTCCATGGAATCTACATCTGGCATAGCATGATCACCGCCAAAACAAAATGTCTTCTCATTACTCCCAGATAGGCCAATATCAACAAATCTGCTCTCATAAAATGTGGAGAGTGAATCATTATTGAAGTTATCAACACATGTTTTAACATCAGTGGCTGTACTATATAAACCACTGTCAGAACCTCTTTCGTGAAGAGACTCCATCACGATTGAAGGAACAAGAGAGCAGGCTTCTGAAGTACTTTGTTGGTCAACATTACTATTTGCAGTCTCAGGTCCAATATGACTCTCACTAATACCAGATATTGACCTGCCATTCCTACAATTATCCACATCATCAATTTTCATATCATCTACAGTGCTAGTTGATTGGTGATTTTCAATATTGTCAGCTCCATGTTCTTTTCCCATCTCATTTGAAGCACTGTCTATCTCCACATTGGACACATCAACTAAGCTGATGGGAACCCTGACACCATTTAATCCATCAGAAAAGCAAATTGTGTTGTCAGCCTTCATGGCTTGCTCCTCACAGGACATTGAATTTGGTTCATCGATGGATGTGGCAAAATATTTTGCCATGATATCATTTACCTTACCCAGAGAGAAATCAGAACTCAAATCATCCACGTCTATCTCAACTGGTTCTTGAATTTTCAAGGATGTCCCAAAATGACCACTCTTTACAGGATCCAATTTTTTCCGCATACCCATTACTTCTCCTGACGCTTCAATGCTCTTGACATAGCTGTTCATAGAGGTCATGGGCATTGGGGAGCAGTGAAGAAGCTCATGACCATTGTTGTTATCTTCATAGGATAAATTATTGTCATGTTGCATTCCCTGAATTAAAAATGGATTTGAACAATAAAGATAGAAGACAAAAGAAATAATAATACTAATTATAAGAATAAGATATTGTGCAGTGACTTACATCTCCCACAACCATTTTATTAGAAACCTGAATATTCCCAATGGTATGAACAGGATTTGACTGGCTTCCGAGTCCAAAATAAGAGTGCAAGTATGAAGAAACTTCCTTGCACGACACAAACTCCAACCCATTAGGGCTGGATAATACCAGATCAGGAAACTAGTATGAGAATCACGCACTTACTTCAAATAATTATGCAGTCACGACTAGTGATAAAAGATCCGTATTAAGAAAGTAGCTAGAGAATCTCTCTGGCAGCTATATGGTAAACAGTCATTAAGAATTTTAACTAATTACATTTTGTGCTGATAAAATTCCGTAAAATTGTTAAGTTCCGTTGACCTGATGATCAATCTTTACCAAAGTCTAGTTTCGAAATCCCCAAACCCAAACTCAAATCTCATGGATACCTCTGAATCCAATACTGTCCCATTTTTTATTTTTTGTTATTGATTTTGTATTGTTTACATAATGGTATAACCATTAAGAATCATATGCCTATTCAAGAAAAATATTACCTTTTATAATTGTAATACTATCCACAGTAACAAATTCTAACATTAACATCAGAACTAGGGCTTCCAATTTGGTTTGGTAATTACCGAACCGGCCGATGTTTTAAGTTCAGTAAACTGACTTTTTGGTAACCAAAACTGAAAATCACCAAAAAAGTTGGTCTGGTTTTTGTAAATGCCAAATTTACTGATTACCTAAATAGCTATCAGTTTTCAACACATGAATATGTATATTAAGAAATATAAGCATATTTGTACAATAATAATATTATTTTTACTAGAATTATAGGTCAATAGGGTGACGGGGTAAAAAATCATTTCACAGCTAGTTTTTTTGAAAACGAATGTATCTATATGTCACACATGCAAAGGAAAATGAAAAAGTAAATGCATTAACACAAACTTAGCAACAATTTATAAAATTAATAAACAACCTTTCAAAAAAAAAAAAACAAAAAAACTAATATATATTCTAAAGAAATACTTGTTGCAAAGTTGGTAATACCGTAAGCCAAAATATCGAATTTGGTAGAATTCATTAAAAATACCGAAAATTTGGTTGGTAATTGGAAGCTCAATTTTGAAACTGAAAGCTTTGCTCCTGAAGTTAGTAATGCATATACCCAATTTGAGCCTACCGAGTGACAGTCCTACTAAAAAGGCATCAAGTAGCACAGATAGTAATATATTCATAGATTGATCATTTGTTTCTGTGTATGGTTTACTTTCTTTTTTTCCCAAGGCAATTACAGGAAAATGTATGTTCTAACCAGGAAAATGTATATTCTAACGTAAGATTCTCCCTTTTAAAGTAGAATGAAACCCAAAATAAACACGCTTTACAATAATACTAACCTCGATAACAGATTTGTATACAAAAACAGTCACATATACAATAATTAGCAATGACAGCCGGAACGAAAACCATGCATTCAGAAGAGAACTACCTTATGAACCGCCTACACACAAGCGATTTATGACCTCCGTTCCTCTTGAGAGACAGCATGATCTTCCACCACTTGGGCAACAAGTCACCGAGCTCACTCGCCTGCACAATCTTCCTCTTCTTCCTAGCACTTGACCAGTCCCCCTGCAACCCTTCCAGAAACCCTAACAACTGCGCCTCACTCTCCAACCCCTCTGTCCTCTTCCTCAACTCCTCCCCAAACGCACTGTCCGCATTGGCCAATGCATCCAAGTCCACAACCTCGTCATTTCGGTTCACCAGCACCATAACTCCATCCTCTTCTTTCAGTTCCTTCTTCACTCTCGGTTTCCTCACCGCCACCGGAGCCACGGCCCTGCTCTCATCCCTCACCCTAACCTCATCCTTCCGCGGCCGGCCTCGCTTTCTCTTCCCTTCGCTGCTCAGCACAAGCTGTCCTTGGCTATTCAGAACAAATGTCCCAACCGCCGCAACTTCACCTTCACCTTCACCATCACGCTTTTCGATCAAAACACCGGCATTGCCATCCCTACCCTCACCGGCACCGGAATTTACCGCGGCAGAGTTTACCGGCACAGCCGCCTCCAGTCTGGCAACCACGGCGTAAGAATCCTTGCGCGGCCGGCCTCGCTTCCGTTTCCCGAGCGAGGAATCGACGCCGGAAACCGCACCAGCCGAGGTGGTGAGGGAACAAGGCTTCGGCTCCGGCAAGGCGAGGCATCTGTACTGCGGCGGAGGTGTGGTTTCGAGGAGGAGGACGTCGTCGTCGTTTTGATTCTCGGAGGGGAAGAGCTGCTTGAGGAGCGAGATAATCTGGCGGCTCTCGTGATCGAGCGGCTGGGAGAGGAGGTGGCGAGGGAGGGCGGATTTGGATTTGGAGGAGGAGGAGGCGGCGGCGGCGCTGCGAGGAGCGAGGCGGAGGTGGGAGTAGGTCTGTTTACGGCTGCCGGCGGATTCGTTGAAGACGGAGCGGTCGATTTTGGGGATCAAAACGTCGTCGTCGAAGCGGTGAGAGGCGGAGGAGGAGGAGGAGGAGAGGGACAGGGAGTAGAGTTCGGATTGGGTGAGGAGGCGGAGGTCGACCACGGGGACGGAGTCCAGGTGGTGGTGGTGGTCGACGGTGGCCATGATGGCATTGAAATTTGAAAAATAAAAAATCGGAATCGGAATCGAAATCGAAACAGGGGCGTTTCTGTATCACAACCTCTACAGTGGGGTGGAAAATTGAAATTATATGGGAACGTTGCTGACGCGTGCATTAATGCTTGAAATTTCGGGCTGGGCTTTGGCCCGTATATTATTTTAACGAACTGTGTAGGCCTGGCAACGGGCCGGGTTTGTGCGGCCACATGCAGGTTCTTAACGGGCCAGGCTTTTAAAAGATTAAACTCGTTAAAAACCTATTAGCTAATGAGTCAAAACGGGTCGAGCTCGACGGGTTTATAGGTTTCCGTTAGAAGCCTGCGATTTTTTTTCCTAAACCTCTTGAACTTGTGAAAATTATTTTTTTAATTTATTTTTTTAGATTTTTTTTTAAAATGAGATAAAAAAAAATTACACCCTAAAATTTATCTGTCAAATTGCTCACACCCTGCAATACCATAGCATTTTATCAGTCAAATTCACCTCCATAAACCATTAACATCAACTCTTTCAAACCAAATACTGGCTTCTTCATAATGAAAATACACAAATATGAACAAAAATTCAAACCCTTAAGAAATAAAATGATAATTCAACAAATATTCATTAAACAAAATACATAATTCAAACATATAGACCAGCCTCATTCTATTATTAATTGTCACACATCCGCCTGACTTCTGCTAGGTAAAGAACCTCCTTCTACATTTTCTTCTTCACCCAAAGATAAACCCTGAGACTCATCATGCAAACTCATCTGCAAAAACAAATATATAGACCAACAAAATAAGCAAATAAAGATTGGAACTGGATATGCATGTATACAATAATGTCAACAACAAATCAGTTTGGTATCCTAAATTCAAACACAGTAGAATTGAAAACAAATAAAACATTAGGGAATTACTTCTGCAAGATTGCAATTGTTTTCCATGTGATTCATTGCCCTCTAGACCTTGTTTTTTGAACAAAATTGGACCACCAATGGTTTCATCTTGTTGTAAATTTCTACTAAGAGTTTCTTGTAAGAGAAAACAACAACACAATCCAGATATTGAGACATATATATGAGGATCCAAAACAAAGCATGCATGATCATTGGAATCAAAAGTTTCAACTTTAATACCGTACTCATCTACTGAGACTTCACAATAGAATTTTGAAAACGAAAACCTAAGAGGACAAATGGGGCCCCAGATTCTAGTTTCTAATCTCGATTCTAACCAAATACCCAACTCAAATTCAGAGAAAAAAGTAGAACAAAGAAGAGAGTGGTTTTACCTTATCAGAGTTGAAGTGCTGAATCCAGTTTCTTCGATCTTAAAGACTTTCAAGTAGGAGATCGATCTGTTTCTGATTGTGAAGAAGAGAACCACTCATTCTTATCTCTTGTTTTTTGATATAAAGTTAGAAACACCAGACTGAGTCAAACACCAACACGACAAACACTACTTTCGTCGCCTAAGTAAAAAAATTTGTCTCCTAAGTACGTAGGCGACAGAAATTCCGTCACCTAAGATCAGTCGCCTAAGTGGAGTGAGGTAGGTGTCTGGGCGACGAAAAATTGATTTTCATCGAGTCAAAATTACTTAGGCGACTGATATTGTTTAATGACAAAAAAAATTATTTTTCCCCTAGGTGACGGAATTACTAGATTATGTCGCTAAAGTGAAAAAAAAAATTAAAAATTAATATGGGCGTGGAGTCCGCTGGCATGTAAGCGCACGGACTCTGCTAGCATAAAGGGCGCGCGGACTCTGCTGGCAGAGAAGGGCAAGAAGTCAGCTGACACAAAAGGCACGTGGACTCCGGTGGAAGAGAAGGCGCACGGAGTCCGCTATCAGAGAAGGCGCACGGAGTCCGCTATCAGAGAAGGCGCTGGCAGATAAGGCGCCAAGGAGAGGTAGGAAGCGAAGATGAAGGAAAGACAAAGGGCGTAGAAGAAGGTGAGGCAAAGGGAAGAAGAAGGTGAGGCAGAGGGCGAAGAAGAAGGAGAGGCAGAGGGAAGAAGAAGGTGAGGCAGAGGGAAGAAAAAGGACAGGCAGAGGCCCGGAAGAAGAATGAGAGGCAGAGGGAAGAAGAAGGAGAGGCAGAGGGAAGAAGGTGAGGCAGATGGAAAAAGAATGAGAGGCATAGGTATCCGTAGAAATTGGGTAGAAGAGAGAAGAAAGAGAGAATATATAACGAAAGTTTGAAAATTTTGGTTCAAATTTTTCTGAAATTTTTAGCGGAAAAGCCGCTAAAAATTTCGGTACTTATTAGGCGACGAAAAAATAAAATTTCGTCGCTTAAGATATTAATAATTTTTTTTTAAATAAAAATTTCGTCGTCTAAGTAAATTTTCCATCGTCTAAATCAATCTTAGACGACGGAATACGTTTCTGTCGCCTAAGTGAATAAATTTTATTTTTTATAAAAAATAATAATTCTGTTTCCTAAGTAAATTTTTTCGTCGTCTATATCAATCTTAGACAACGGAATACGTTTCCGTCGCCTAAGTGAATAATTTTTTTTATATATATAAAAATGATTTTGTCGCCTTAATACATTTTCTGTTTCCTAAGTTACCACCTAGGCGACGGAATTCTGTCACTTAGGTGGTAACTTAGGAGACAAAATCGTATTATGTCGCCTAAGTTCTACTTAGAAGACGGAATTAAAACAATTTCATCGCCTAAGAGGTTTTTTCCATTAGTGAAACACAAACTCATTCTGACCTAACCTCTTCCTTTAGTTTTTTCTTTTATGAATTTTTTTTTCTTAACGGGTTCCGACGGGTTCCAACGGGCTCGGCTCGCACGACCGATTGAGTGGCGAGTTTCTAATGGGCTGGTTTTCTTTAACACATTTTGTAAAACCGGCGAGTTTTTAATGGCGGGTTTCGGGCGGGCCAAATTGCCAAGCCTAAGTCTGTGTTAGAAAAAGGTTGGGCCATTGGCTTTAGACCTTGAAATTGGATCCAAAAGGCAAACTAGATCCAAGATGTATGGAAAACTAGTTAATTTTTTCTGTGTGCGTCTATTGTCACCCCACAAACAAATTTGCTCACCTCACATTCTCTTCACACCCCATTTATATATTTTTAATTATAAATCTACTTTATTCACCCATTTACAATACCTAAAATACTTTTTTCACAATTCTACTTTGTTCACCCATTTACAATCTCTAAAATACATATTTCTCAATTCTATTTTGTTCACCATACATTCTCATCTCCATTACTCTATAATTCTGAGTGTTTTAAACTGATCTATGTGTTGTTTAAAAATACGGTACAGTTGTCCATGAGAATTTACTTATATACAAAATCGACATGAAAAATAATGAGTAAATAGACAAACAAAAGCGTTAACAAAGAAAAAGAAAAAGAAATACAAAAAGTTCACTTCATCTTCAGGTTGAATGCTAGTGTCTTCAGACATAGAACGACCGAATATGATAAATTTAGGTTAAAGTTTATGAAGTACGTACGTGTTCATAAAAAAAAAATTATATATTTTAACAACTTATTGTCCCTTGCTATAATTTTACCTCGACTTATTTTGGTCTTTCAATAAATCAACACTACCAGAAAATGGGTCTTGGGCGACGAAACAAAAAAAACCGGGCGACTATTTTTTTTTTCGTCGCCTAAGAGCGAACTTAGGCGACGATTTTTTTTTTCGTCGCCTAAGGAAAAAAAATCGTCGCCTAAGTTTCCTCTTAGGCGACGAAAAAAAAAATCGTCGCCTAAAAATAAATTTCGTCGGCCAAGATAGAAACTAGGGCGACGAAACAATATTTCGTCGCCTAAGATATTTATATCGTCGCCTAAGTTTTTTATCCTTAGGCGACGAAACTCAAATATTTCGTCGCCCAAGAGTTTTTAATTCTTAGGCGACGAAACTCAAATATTTCGTCGCCCAAGATTCTTCTATATATTGAGAGGCCGGGATAGAAGAATGAGAACTTTGAAAATTTGAAACATAAATTTCTCTAGTTCTTCAAATCGTTCGGTGTTGTGGAAATCTGTCCATACATAGTTTGTGGAGCTACTCCCAGGTACGTACATATGCATATGCACATATATATATGCATATATATATATATATATATTGATTTTCAGTTTTATTTGAGTTGAATTAATGATATATATATATATATATATATATGCATAGAGTTTGTTCCAAGCTGAGTAAGGGGCCGTTCTGTCATAGATATGGTTCACAGGTTTGTTTAACTGGATCTCAAGATCACAAACTGACCACTCTTCTCGGTGAAGGGGTCGATAGGGGTTCGCCTCCGTGATCACAAACGAGTCCTGCCTGATTCCTGTAGGGGGTTCGCCCTCCGTGACATTGACACTTGCCTTCTGAAACCACGGAATCCGCTCGAACTAGATATATATAATTAATAATTAGTATGTTGTATTACATTAATATATATATATATATATATAAAAGATATGTTCATTAAATATTGATATATATATATATGTGTTATTTTCAGGATATGGATAAGAGTTGGATTTCTCTTCCAAGATATCACAGAAAATATGCTGAAGGAGTTTGGGATTTTATGCAATATGCGCAGGCCAATGCTGACGGGAGTGGCATGTTTTATTGCCCGTGCAAGATGTGTAAGTGTCGCAGTGATATGCATCGATTTCCGATTGATACAGTATGGGACCACCTGAAGAGTAACGGATTCTGGGAACGTTACACATGTTGGATATATCACGGTGAAACCTCATCACGCCCGCATGATCATGGACAGTTTTATGAGACGGGCAGTACATCCAACAATCCAACAACGGCCTTCATCAACGACATGTTTCCTCATGACAGCGGTGTATGCCCTGAACGACAGCACATTCCGCAGGCGCCGATGCAGGCCGTCCCTAGAGGTGTCAACACTGCCGGTATAGCCAAGTACAACAAACTTATTGCTTTCCAACAGACCCCTATGTGCCCAGGTCATGAGAAGACCGTTCTTCAGTGTGTGATGGAGGTGATGCATATCAAGGTTGACACAAAATCGACCGTGACGGCTGTTGATAGGTATCTACAGTACGCTGCTTCGCTCCTGCCCGACGGTCATCGTCATCCCACCACGCATCATAAGGTCCGTCGTATCTTGAGAGATCTCGGGCTTTCCTACATCAAGATCCATGCATGCAGATATGACTGCGTTCTATTCTGGGGTAAAGATGCAGACGGTAATGACCTTGAAGGCCTTCATCGTTGTCCGGTATGTGGGACCGACAGGTATAAGCGGACTCCCGCAGGCAACAGGAAACCTGTTAAGGTACTTCGCTATTTCCCGTTGAGGGATAGGCTGGAGCGGTTGTACATGTCTTCAAAGACGGCCGAAGCTATGAGATGGCACGCTGTGAGGGAGGTGCATGACGAAGACCTCATGGTACACCCTGCTGACGGGGAGGCGTGGAAGCATATAGACAGGGAGTTTCCTCATTTTGCTTCAGAGGTGAGGAATGTGAGGCTCGGGCTGTCATCCGACGGGTTCAACCCTTTTGGGACCATGAGTCTTTCGTACAGTATATGGCCGGTCATTTTGGTGCCTTACAACCTTCCTCCATGGATGTGCATGAAGAAGGAATACAACATGTTGACCTTGTTGATTCCGGGGCCCGGTTATCCAGGTATCTACTTTCCCTTCATATTGTATATATTGCTGTTGGTTCAATTTTTTCTCCATTTATTGTTTTTGTTCTATATTGTTGGTCATATATAGTCGTTATCTGAATTTGTTGTTGTTGTTGTTGTTATCCAGGGAAGTGTATCGATGTGTATATGAGACCGCTGATTGAAGAGTGTAAATTGCTTTGGGAGGTTGGTCATCCCACTTATGACTCCCACAAAAAGGAGATGTTCCAGATGCATGCCATGATTGTTGGTACCATCAGTGATTTTCCTGCACGTGGGATGTTGTCCGGCAACGTTGTTAGGGGATACAAGGCTTGTCCTGAGTGCCTTAGCTCCCAGGGGTGCAGCAATCATTGCAACAAGATAGTCCGGATGGGTCACCGTGCTTACCTACCACATGATCACCCCTGGCGGATAGATACCGGGGCATTTGATGGGACCGAAGAGAGAGGTGTGGAGCCACATAGATGGTCGGGGGAAGAGATTTTAGCAGTGCTGGATGAGTATGATTTTGGGCAGCTCAGCAATCATCCCGATATTGTGGCCAGAATACCTGAAAGACCAGACAGGTACAAATTCTGGACACATAAGAGCATATTTTGGGAACTCCCGTACTGGAGTACGCTGTTGATCAGGCACTACCTAGATGTAATGCACATAGAGAAGAATGTCTGCGACAGTGTGGTAGGTACAGTGCTCAACTTGGAGGGGAAGACGAAAGACGGTCCTAAGGCACGCGTTGATCTTAAGAAAATGGGAATCAGAAAACATCTTTGGCTGAAAGAGGGGAAGAAAAAGATGCCTTGGGCTCCTTACACCGTGAAGCCTGATCAGAAGACCCAGATCTTCAGGTGGATGAGTTGTGTGACGTATCCCTCAGGCGTTGCAGGAAATATAGCCCGGTGTGTGAACTTGCGGGAGAATAAGATATACGGCTTGAAGAGTCATGACTGTCATATTCTGCTACAACGTCTCTTCCCTGTTTTCATTCGACCGTTCCTTCACCGTCAGGTAAATTTGTGGTTAAAATTACGGTTAACCTGTCGTTGTTGGATTTTATATTAAATTTGTGATGTGTGGTTGGCCAGGTTGTGGAGCCGTTAGTAGCGCTGTCAAGATTCTTCATGAAGTTATGCACAAGGGAAGTGAGAAAATCCGATCTCCGGGAAATGCAGGCAGACATCATATACATCATGTGTAAATTTGAGAGGATCTTTCCGCCAAATTTTTTCGATATCATGCCTCACCTGATGATCCATCTTCCCCAGCAATTGTTGCTTACCGGTCCAGTACAATTCACTTGGATGTATCCCATGGAAAGGTATGTTTTATTCACTTACATCTCCAGAATACATATATGTACGTACATGTTCAATAACCATAACGTATAGTTTGCAATCTTATATTTACAGGCAACTTGATGAGTACAAAGATTATGTCACTAATAAATCCGCGCCTGAAGGATGTATAGCTGAAGCATATATTGCGCATGAATGCGTCACCTACATGAAGTTGTATTTAGGAGCGTCGTTGGGAGCTCCGCAAGCCATGGAGGAATATGCGCCGCGGTTCAATCTCTCTATAGTTTCCAGTGATGTCGAAGTTGGTGGAGCACGACTGTCCGCCGAGTATGCATTGTCGGATGAAGAGATAGCCATAGCGCACTGGTGGGTACTAATCAATTGTGAAGAAGTTAAATATTGGAAAGAGTTGCACCTACATTTTCCGGAAGTTGATGGTGATCTCGAGTACCACAACATGACGTTCGCAAATTATTTTCGCACCTGGGTACGTAATTTAATCTTCCCTGTTATATATATATATATATATATATATATATATATATATATATATATATCTAATTATTTTCTATTGCATATATTTTTGGATATTTACAGTTCAATATCCGTTACAGATGGACATGATTAAATCTGATGATAATCCAAACTGGTCGCACGAACTATTACTTCTTGCGATGCAACCCCAACGGGCTAGAGTTTATCCCACTTGCACAGTGAATGGCGTCAAATTTGTATCTGAAGAGAGAGACAGCAGACGAAGAACACAGAATTCTGGGGTGATGGCGGTTGGTCATGGCCTTGACTATTACGGTGTTCTCCATTCAGTGGTCGAACTGGTTTATGCGGAAGGCATGAAAGTGCATCTGTTCAAGTGTAGATGGTTTGATGCAGGCGCACAGAGCATGAAGATGGATCAGTACGGAAATTTATCGGTCAACACTGCTACAAGCGCCTACGAAGATGACCCGTTTGTTTTTGCGACATCGGTAAAACAAGTGTTTTATCTTGATGACCTTGCCAGGGGTGACGCGTGGAAAATAGCGAACATTGTGCATCCTCGAAACATTTACCGGGCGGCTACACTTGGAGTGACCATTCCAGGGCCAGAGGCTGATGCGTATCAGGAGCCGAACGCAGTAGGTATTCATGATGTAGCTACTGTTCGCGAAAATAATGTTAAACATGGTCGAGTGCTCAGAATTCATGACGAAGATTCAACCTTTATTGTTGTTGATCCAAATGAAGAAACAGACGACGACTCTGATGACGAATTAAGGCATAGATTACCAGATATTAATTCCGATACCGAAGAAGACTCATCGGATGACTCAGATTACGAGCCTTAATTAGCTTAGTTATAATTGAGCCTTAGCTTTGTAATTGTTGTCCAAATTAATATAAAGATATGCGGTGTTGTCCAAACCCCATAAAAGAATATGTTTGTACTAAAATAAATAAAGCACATTTAAATTTCATTGTACAGGATTTTTTATTTTTACTCTTGGGCGACGAATTTAACAAATATCGTCGCCCAAGTATTATCTTGGCCGACGATTTACCCTATTTTCGTCGGCCAAGATAATCCGAATAATTAAAATAAAATAAAACACATTTAAATTTCATTGTACAGGATTTTTTATTTTTACTCTTGGGCGACGAATTTAACAAATATCGTCGCCCAAGTATTATCTTGGCCGACGATTTACCCTATTTTCGTCGGCCAAGATAATCCGAATAATTAAAATAAAATAAAACACATTAGGTATTCATTGTACAGGATTTTTTATTTTTACTCTTGGGCGACGAATTTAACAAATATCGTCGCCCAAGTATTATCTTGGCCGACGATTTACCCTATTTTCGTCGGCCAAGATAATCTGAATAATTAAAATAAAATAAAACACATTTAAATTTCATTTGAATAATTAAAATAAATATCCCGGGTATTTATTTTTTACCAAATTTTTATAGCCCCGTAAGAGTCTCGTCGATTGGAAACTATTCTCAGTTGAAGGTCCGGCCAAATTACGTGATTTGGAGGGTCGAATAGCCGTTTCCGTCCGTTTAGGGGTTTGACCGCGCCGATTGACCGGACGGATCGAGCCCTTATCTTTGTCAGATGGAGCTGAATTTTTTCCCACCCACGTAATTTGTTGTGCTGGTCATATCTGACGGTGGGTTTTCAGTTCCTCTTCTCCGATCACCAAAATCACGATATTCTGAATTTTATAATAGAAATCTTGGCCGACGATTTTCTTCATCTTGGGCGACGAGATTTATAGTGAAGAACATCGTCGGCCAAGTAGACTATCTTGGCCGACGATTTTCAAAAAACAGGGCGACGATTTTTATAGAATCGTCGCCCAAGAACGCCAGTATAAAAGGCAAAAATTCGGAACCCTAACCATTCGCGCAGCCGCCAAGCCCTCTCTCTCTCTCTCCGAAAATCCACCCAAGCCCTCTCTCTCTCCCTCTCTCCGACCCCGACCCCGACCCCAATTCGGAACCCCGACCCCGACCCCGACGCCGACCCACAATTTAAGGTATAACCCTAAAACCCTAAATTGGTTTTAATTGTTGTTGTTGTTGTGATAATTGTAAATTGTTGTTGTTGTTGTTGTGATAATTGTAAATTGTAAATTGTTGTTGTTGTTGTTGTGATAATTGTAAATTGTTGTTGTGATAATTGTAAATTGTTGTTGTTGTGATAATTGTAAATTGTGATGTAAATTATGGTAAATTGTGATGTAAATGATAATTGTAAAATATTAGGGTTTAGGGTTTAGGGTTTAGGGTTTAGGATTTGTGGAAATAATTTGTAAATATATTGTAAATGATTAAATAATTTTTGATTAAATAATTAAATAATATAAATTATAATTGTAAATATATTGTGGAAATTTTGTAAAAAATAATGGATTATTTTTAGTAAGGATGTAAATATTCGTAAATTAATTTTTGTGATGTAATAATTCTGAATTAATGTAAATAATTTGTTATGTGAATTAAAAAAATAATAAATCCTATAATAACTATTACTTTTTATTTGTGCTATTATTGTTGATAAATTTTTCGAAATTTATGGTTATTTTTTGTTAAATTAATTATAAGACGGTAAAATATTTTTAATAAATTTATGGTTATTTTAAACAGGATGGGCATGAGGAGAACTTCTGGACAACATCCAGGTGCGAGGAGCCAATATTCCTCGAACGGTACATCAAACAACCCGCCGCAATCACCGTCGGTCGGGTTTCCGTGGCAGATGACGGCCCGACATGCGGCGCTTAGGGGTGGCGCGAGCGGCTCGCGTTCTGCTGGGCAGCCGGGTCCCGCAGCGACGGCCCCTCGTCATCCAGAGATACTTCCCCGGTCGCGATCTATCACCGCCCCCACACAGTCGTCCCCGACCGACGGTGAAGGCGGGTCATCCGGGGTCCCTAAGGTGCCGTCCGGCCTCTTCCTTCCTCCGACGATACCGGCGATACCTCGCGTTGATGAGGAGGGTCGACCGATATTCGGGAGCTGCTCCCGCATGTGGCACCGCACGAGGCGTTAGATTTCGAGTTTCTTCGTAGGCAGATGGACTGAATTTTTGTAATAAATTATTTATAAATTTATAAATTTGTGTTATTTTTAATTAAATTTTAGTACTAGAAAAATTTAAAGAAATGCCGAAAAAAAAATTCAAGCAAAAATTAAAAAAACATTATTTATATATTTAAAAAAATTATTTAAATATTTTATAAAAAAAATTAAATATATCATAGGCGACGAAATTGCTAAATCGTCGGTCAAGGACTTACCATATAAGACGACGAAAAAAAATTATCGTCGCCTAAGATGTAGTGATCTTAGGCGACGAAATATTTATTTTCGTCGCCCCAGGTTATAACATCTTAAGCGACGAAAAATTTTTTCGTCGGCCAAGGTGTTAAATCTTGGGCGACGAATATTTTTGGGCGACGAGAAGTATATCTTAGGCGACGAAATTCGTGTCGTCGCCTAAGAATTACTCTTAGGCGACGACGGACTGAATTTTCGTCGCCCAAGTTCTTGGCCGACGCATTTCTGGCGACGACGTCTTGGCCGACGACATGTCGTCGCCTAAGTACTTAGGCGACTAAATTTTTTAACAGGGCAACGATTTTTTTTCGTCGCCCAAGATCTATTTTCTGGTAGTGAGTGTTTATATTAGTTAAATTTATGGGTCTTGCGTCAAATCATTTCACTATGGGGTTTATGCCATCATTAGAAGATATACAGTCATTTGTTGATCATTGCTTTAGAATGTCTTTCCGTTTTGTTTAAATGCTTTATTGCTTTTAGTCTCAGTGTTGGCTTGTTGCATTTGAACTTTTGAAGTTTTGATCTTGCTTGTTTATGCATTTGAAATTATATGATATTATGATGTGTGAAACTTTGAATGTGTTTGAACTTTGAATAGTTTGATAATTGATAGAAGTTTGGTATAGGCCCAAAAAAAGGATTTAAATGAGTTGGGCCTTTCAGTTTGTTGGGCCTCAATTTAAACTTGGTAGAGGCCCAATACCAACCGTACCAACCGTACCAACTAAGTTGGTATACCAACTTTGACGGTTGGTTTTGGTACAAGATTTTGCCTACCAATTTTAAGTTGGTTGGTACATGGAATTGAAAAATATAGTTGGTATACCTACTAATGCCAGCCCTAGCTTAAATGCTTTGTTAACTCTTGGAAATAATGTTGTTGTTGAATTGTATTGGAAATGTCTTGTTAAACTATGAAGCCAAATGTGGTTGTTGAATTTTGCTGGAAATGTCTTGTTTCTGTTCCACATGTCCAAAGGGCACTAGCCCCACCCAAGGAATGAAGACCTATCAATGACCATGTCATAAAGTCTAGAAAGGGATGGAAGAAAATGAAGTTGGCAATGGAGGGTAGTTTTGCTGGAAATGGTAGTGCATCAGCTGACCTCAACACAACCTCATACTCAAAGCAGCCAAAATCATGGAGCAAGGGGTGCTCAAAACTGAATGTGTTGGCTTTTAAATTAGAGAAACATAATGTGTAGTTCATGTTTTGTAATCAATTTTTTACGAACAATGTGGTTCCTTGAGTTTTTGGAAACCAATTAAGCTTGAATTCTGATGCATAATATGTTTCTCATATGTCCTTTTTGGTTATATGTTTGAATTTATATATTATATTTACAGCTATTGCATAATAATTCTTATGAATAAATAAACACAACATCAGTTTCCAAACTCTACTAAATTGATCAATGTGATATCAAACTCTACTAAACTAATCAATGTGATACCTACGAAAATTCAATTTTAGAGATTTTGAAGGGAAAACGGTTATGGTGATAATTTAAAGGTTATTTTTTTTATTGCACATTTTTTTGGTGAGCCTTATGTTGGCAACGTCAACAAACAAATGGTACAGTTAGCGAAATGAAAGTTTTGATACCACATTGATAGTTTTTAAAGTCTATGTACCATTTTAACCGTGTTACAGAAGTTGAGATACCGGCACTGCAATTTACTTGTAACTATATATGAGATGAAACACAATTGTTCTATGCCAAATCCTCTTTTTTGTATCCCATCTTTTAGATTGAGAATCTAGTTCCGACACACGAAGACTGATACCTAGTTTGTTTCTCCTTATCTACCAGTTCATCCTTCAACATTTCAACTTTCAATTGATAAAACACTCTAGAATTAGTAAATATCTACAAGAATGGAAAGATAAACATGAAATCTAAAAGGCCACATTCTAGCTTCACATTTAATATGAATGCAACACTGCATGTAATACCAAAACAACTTTTCATGCTGCTCGACTCAAATAAATGCAATGCTAACCTTGCTTTATAGACTATAACAAACTGACCGCACTTGTTTATTCTGTAATCATCTTCCAATCTTAATCATGTGGTTGTATAGTTACAATGAGAAATTACATGGAAGATTAAATCTAATCCTACACTTCTCTCACTTGCTCCAGTCCTCAATACCATAATAATTACATGCCCTATGTACCTATGACAGCCTTACGGCTCCACAGGAGTAGTGTTGATTTTACCCAACTGGATACTGATTTTCTTTCCTTTGCCTGTTTCTTTGCTTTCTTCTGTCCAAAATTTTTGATTTCCCCCACTTCAATGGTGGAGTTTTATGATGATTTTTGATAAAAATAAGTAAATGAATATGAATGAAGTGATATACCACCATCCCAGAGGCTTCATTTGGGAACTTCTCACTATTGGTTTGCTTGTTTTTTAAAGAATGGCTTTTGGCATATCAGTAGTTTCTCATCACTGTTACTTTCGATCTCTACCACCCGTGCATCCCACTTCAATCCTGTTGTCAAAGCTCTTGCTGATTCAATGAGAGAAGCTTTGTCATGGATGATCACCCAACCCTGTCAAACAACTAGTACTATCAGGAGCATATCAAAGCAAACCAAAAGTGAGATGTACAGAGACTTCACAAATAAAGAACAAGGTTTACGGCACAGAAGGGAGTCATCAAATCTTGTGTGTTCAGACACAATCAAGCTATTCACATGACTGATACCTACGCAAACTCAAAATCTGGCATACAAATTGTAATGTTTACATGTATAAATGTATTCATGTCCATTGAAGAAACTTTTCAAAATCTGACAAAAGAGCATATGTCAGTTACTCCCTAGATAAAAATTATCTCTGTAAAGTTCATCTAACAGCTCTCCATTCTTGAAGGCAAATGTAGGCCCACTTAATTATAAGTTCATAACACGGATAGAACTAAAGCAATTGTTTGCATCCCCAAACCAGACAATAGTTATGAAGTTTATAAGCAAGCATGCAGCAGTTCATATGATTTCACAAATGTACAAATTAACCTACATGGTCATCGCAACAACTTTTAACATGGAAGTCAAACTATTTGATGCATAACTTAGGCAGACCAAAAATGTCATATTAGCAAATCACTGTTTGAAACCAGAGGCCGCAATAGTGAATAATTGATGTTTAAAATGGAGACAATAGTATGCTCTCATAGCTCTGTGATCTTGCAGAGTTCTCGTCAAATTAGTTCTTGTTTCCCATAAAATTAAGTTGAAATTTGGATAGAGGACAGTACAAAACAAATGGACATGAAATGTGAAGAGGCTCATTTTATATACATACCTCTGGACGAAGCAATCGATCAATCTCAGTGAATAAATCAAGAATGGTACACCTGCGCTGTTGATCAGTTTCAACAGAAAGAAGTCCTTGTGCATGCACCATATCATAGGTTCTTGGATACGTTGGAAAGGGCTCACACCTAAAAGTAGAAAGTTTGTTCAATCAATACAAGAAACACAGATCATAGATGCAGCATTCAGAAACAGTGATATGAATCCAGACAAAAATGGAATAATCTGGAGCTTATCAACTTTATAATCCATAAGTACATACACAAAAAACAATTCAATGCAATGCACTTATACGATCTTATCAAAAACAAAAAGAATAATAGCATCAATGATGTTTTGGTTTTAATTTCCTCATTTAATTTACCAAAAGTTTCCAAAGAACTCCCAAGTTACAAAAGTTGTTTTGAAGCTATAACATCCGGGCTGCTAAGGCTAATTAAGGAACAATATGACCAACTGATATTTTAACATAAACTTTGTAACGCCAAATTTAGAAGGTAACCACCCAATAAATTGAGGTATAATTTCTCCCATGAAGAATTCAATCATCAGAACTGTTAAGTCAGTCTAACTTTAAAAAAAAAAAGGAAAAGCTTGAGCACATTTATATACATCATTCCATTTTTGGTTCAACCACTGACAACCTTTAAAAGTTAAAAACTTAATATACTATTGTATCCAGATGAAACTTGGCTGAGAACTTTAATCTTATAATCCTAGTCACAAATGATACTGGCGCAAAAATCGTAGTTGTAAGAGAGCGTGCCGAAAAGAAACAAATGAAACTAAGGTAGCATACCAATCGTGCAGAACGCCAACAAAGCCCCTGTCAAGGATCAAGGGAAGATAATTGGGACCATTTGTTGGGACAACATTCATGACCCACACGGACTTTCCAACTTCCAATAACGCAGAATTTAATCCACCAAATTGTGCATTCATGTCTAGTACATTTCTAAGCATGTTATATGGAGGTGAAGGATCCTCATCCCCCGGCCTCTTTGGATGATCTGAGAATATCAATGGTGACAGAAGAGACCAATAATTACGGACTGCCATTTTCCAGGTTTCGGCATCCTCAGCAAGTTCTTCTTGGTGCAATCCTGAACAAACATTATAACAAATACATAAGGAACATGCCTAAAACCAAAATGATCAAGATCAAAGCAGCACAGATTGAGGAAAAAGCTGCCTCAGCAAGTTTTTTTTATCTTTTCAGTGTTGACACTTGTAAAAAAGCTGTATGAGGAACATAGAGATTACCATATAAAGAAAGTTCATTCTTGTTCATGTTAACTCTAGAAGGCCAGGTTGTCCTTTGTTCAATAGGAATCCATCGGCGGCTCTGTGTTCCCCCGATGCAGGCTTGGAGTGGTCGGTAATATGGTGATTCAATATCATGGCCTTTACTGCATAGAGGGGGCCCTGAAACAGGTTTTCTGAAGAAACAAGCAGATTGTACTAGAAATTAGTTCCAGCACTGATATTTATGTATTCACATCAGACACGTATGACCCTTTAACTGTTTTTTTTTTGGTAAAAGCATGTATATTTCTTATATGCGATGCAACTTAGATCTAAAAGAGAGCTTAATTTACCCTTCGGCTCTCTTGGAACCAAACAACAAAAGGAGAATAACAGAAAAAAGGAAGAGAACGAAAGAATGTTGGTTTCCTACCTTGAACTGTAACAATTCCTTTTACTTGTCTTTTTCCATACAACTGTTTCATCTTGCTGCGATAACATTTCCCAGCAGAGATTTTCTGCAAAATCATGCACAATGTCCCACCTTTTCTTATTCACTTTGTTGCGAAGAAATGTCTGAGCATTGGTAATTGGAGATGTCCAGACAAAGTATCCACCAGGCTTCAAGAGTCTATCAGCTTCAATCAAGAAAATCCCATCTGTGACATGTGTAACAGTTTTGCATAAGATTAATAAACTTGGACCCATCCAGATCCAAAATTTCTCAAAAGAAAAGTCAAGGAGCTCAGACACAATCTACAGGTTTTAAATTCTGTACAAACATAAGGTTCTTCATCCCATCAACATGTTTCTGTTAAAGAGAATTTGGTTTCTGTCTGTTATTAAAACAATGGTTCTATAAAAAGTTTATCCTGGTCCCACTTCTCTGCAAAATACAACCAATCCCACCTTTTAAAATCCACAAACTATTAGTATAATTATTCTCCCAGGAAGAAGACCTAGTGAATTGCAACACATGCTAACGAAAGAGTTTTTAACTATGTGATCTCCGGAAACCTACTTTTTAAAATTATGAGTAAACTTTCCATCCAACCTCTACTTCTAATTTTTTTTTAAAATTTACTAAAATAACTAACTTTGGTCTTGTAGGCAAGCGAGAATATATAATTTGCTTGCCATCATTAAGTATGCAGTTACTTAATGTACACCACCAGTTATAGAATATATTAGCATGAAGATATTAGCCACAATTAGACTCAACCCCACTGGTTAAAAAGAAAAATGAGTCAGACACACACATACAGGAAGAGAGAGAGAGAGAGAGTGGTTGCCCCGATGCAATAAACACAATGAAGCACTATAACTTATTACTTGTGTTGATTCTGCCTTTGAGTATTTCGCTTAAAATGATTAGCTTTGCAGATATACCAACTAAGCATGGAGATATAGAAACCTGAAAAATAAATAGGGCCTAACAAAGAAGCACTTTTTTGATAGATAGATTCTGACTAATACCTCGTTGCTCCCAATCAATGCCACATCTTGCACAATGCAACATATCAAAAGAGAGAGATGGGTATGGCAACTGTTTTGAAGTGAAAGAACCAATCATAGCAGGAAGACCCCTTTCAAGAGTTAGCTGCACTTGGCTTCCTGAAGGCTCATAGTTTGCAATGCACATGGTTAGGAGCTGTTTAGAAAAGAGATGTGCTCCAAAACTACCATAGCCACATCCTATATCCAAGATGGTTCTCACCTGCAAAATAGATGTAAATTTTCTGATCTCAAAATTAGAAATAGAAATAATTTTAGTTCAATGCAATAGCAACACCAGGCTACCATGGACACAATTACCAACTACAAATAATGCACCCTGATATCTAAAAGAGAAGATAACATGCTTATTCTATCATGAAAATAATTAAAGCATTAGATCTTCTGTCTATGATCGAGAAGCGATCAGAGCGCACTTACCCCTGCTTGTATGAAGTTAGATTCATTTCTGAGCCCTATCATTTCTGCAATTTGATGCGAGTAATCTTCGACACCATCAAACATCAACGATGCTGAACGGAATGAAATTTGCTCTTCTTCCAACATCATCATTCTGTGTAAGCGCAAGGAATATTGAAATTAAAGCAAAGAAACAGTTCAATAGAACGCGGTTGAAAAAGGAAGAAAATTCCCTGCTCACCTCTTTGTCATGCTTCCAGAAGAAAGTACTTCCTGCGCTGTTAATTTCACATTTGTAGACCAGATGACATCTTTACCAGTCGGCCACCTCAGAGGAATCTTGTAATTCACAGGTGGAAGAACTAAACAATTTTGCCTCATTGCTTGCCCACAGTTCCGGTCATACTCATTGCCATCAGACAAACCCAAGGCAAGATTCTCCGAAACATTAAAGCATAGAACATGATTTTCAAACTCCTGAGGACAAAAATCTAGATCTCTCAATCGTGAAGAACCAAGAGAAAGCTCTCCAATGTGCCACAGGTCAGAAACAAGTTGTTGCTGGAGTCGTCGATAACCATGGTATATGTGACCTCTTGAAGTGGTCGAAATGGAGATAGTCCACCAAAAGGATCCACTAAGAGCAAAAATAACAATCAATACTAAACTTAGCTTTAACAACAGCAGAGCTAACTTGTGCCGACTTCTAGGACTGACAGCTAATAAGGGCTCTGATGCAAAGCCATTTTCACCAACTCCTTGTTTTGAAGGAGAATTTTCCCCCAAAAGTAGTCTAACCGGAATTCTAAATGAAAAACTGTTCTGATCAGAAGAAGCTTTTCTGTCCGATTCTTCTTTATCTGTTTTATCTTTCATTTGGGAGTCCCAATCATTGCTGCCGCCCGAGATCCGTGATGAACCTCGATGCAAAGGCCTGGCCATTCTTTCACTTCAAGACTGCTGAAGATAAAGCAACAAGAATTTGTCATGTATAAGATGATAAGAAATATAATATACAAATAAAAGAAATCCAGGAAAGCTCAAACAAGATGAAACAACCTAAAACATGACAAACAGGAAACGCAGAAGAACCAAAAAAAAAAACTTAAATTCTAACAAAAATTGCACATAATCTTCACTCAGAGAAACCCAGATAAGTACTTCCACTCAAAATTAAATCCTAAGAAATTGCACCAATAAGTCCCAGAGCACTTCTCCATCCAAAAGAGCTTTCTTTTATTTCTCCAGAACTTCATTGAAACAGTTGAAACATAAAGATTCGAAATTTCATCAAAACCCAGAATTAAGTTTCCACCCAACAAGCTTCAATAAAGGAAAGAATAGAATGGTACCCCTAAAGTACCATAATTTCATTACTAGATCCATTAACCCAACCCCAAGAGACCCAATTTATGATTCAACTCCATGATAAACAAAAGGAAAATACTTTCCTCAAAATCAATTGTAAAGAATAAACCCAAAAGCAAAACAAAGTGATTTACAGAAAACTAAAGGGAACAGCAAAGCAATACATTTCCACGGCAGTAAAGATTTGGATCACTTTCACTTAGTCCCCAAATGAGCTCTTAACAAAAAGAGTCGAGCTCATTTCTTCCCAAAAACTCATACACAGAATCACACAAAAACCAGACCCAGACAAACAAAGTGACCAAAACCCATTTAAGATCAAACTCAGCAATGGAAGCCAAATATACTCCCAAGTCAGAAGTAGTCGCAGAACAAAACAGTACCTCCTTAATTGGGGGCGAAACAGAAACCCAACTCCAAAGACACAAACAAAGAAGAGAGCCTAGAAACTCTTGGTATGAATCATCAATCCTTGAACTGGGGGTCTTGGCCTTACTTACATCTCACTTCCTCTCCCACTTTGCTCAAATGCTAAATAAGCTCAGAGAGAGAGAGAGAAGGGAGATTTTGTACCGATCCAATCACGACAGAGCTCGTGAAAGCTGAATACTATGTTATGAGGGGTAAAAGAAACACACACAGAGAGGGAGGGGATAAATACTAGTTTTGTGAGATCTTGTATATAATAAATGCAAGGCTCCAACTATACCATATATATATATTATGAACACGCTAAGGTCTTACCATGCAGAATAGGCACCGCCGCTGCTGTAATGTAATTCCCCCCACCACACTTATTTTTTAAGTTACAGAAACAAAATGGCCATTCTGTCTTTGCTGGGGAGAGAAAGAGTGAGAAGAAGAAGAACGGTGGTCTTCTACGAAAGAGAGCTACTTGAGGCTAACTGTGTTGGACTATTGGTCCCAAGTATATTTTAGTTACCAGTAGAAAGTAGTCTTCTCGCTTTTTACTTGAAGTATCATCATTTTGGTAAAAACGAAAATAGTGACTATAAATTTCCTTTGACGTTTATTGTCACGAGTTTTGTTTCGTTTTAGTCTTCTCTTTTCTAGCAGAGAATCTTACTTAAAAAAAATTATATATATATATATATATATATATATATACAGAGAATCTATTTTGACGATAAAAGTATAAAAACATTAAGTACTAAGGAAAACAAATTGCTCCTCGTTTAAAAACTTAGGTAAGAGCTGAATTTCTCTATAATAAATGATATATTTTTATCACGTAATTTCAATTTAACTTTCAAATTGTCATGGTTTTTGCTCTCTCCTTCTTGTTGTATATTCGATCACGTTACCAATTTTTAGTATAGGAAGAGTAGAATTTTGTATCAAAGATGTCAAAATATAGGTGTAGATTTCATTTTGATGCTCTAACTTTTTGGTTTTATATAATCTTGTGTTACAATGTTCTAGCTCAAAATCTCATCACACTAGTATAGTGGTGTCACTTTCTCACTGATATAGCAACCACCACACTAGCCCTCACCAATCTTCATTGTTGGTTTTTGGTTCAATCTGACAATAATTGGCCTCTAGAAACCCACCCAAAAATGGCAAATACATCGCCTCCTTTTCTTTGCTTCTTTAATCTACGTTCTCGTTCGTTACTATTGGTGGATTGCAAATCCTCAAATTATTTTTGAAGTATTTGGTCACTTCAAAACCCAATACGGTTCATTTAATAGCGAATTACAGCTAAAATTTTGACGTGTCATAACAAAATTTATTTTTCAGAAAGAAAAAAAGTTACTGTTAAATGTTTAACTCAGCGTACTTTAAATATGTCAGTAAGAACCAAACTCATGACCCATACAATGTTAAATTTATAATTCACTAACATGTCACAGCTCACTGACAACATACTAACAAAATTTATTCTTTCATGAAACTCATCAAAAATTAATTGGAAATAACTTGGATGACCATCTATGATCATTTATGGGTGACAAACATCAATGAGAGATGGACAAGTGTTAATAATAATTATAAACAAATATGTCAAATACCCAAAACCCTCATGTTATGTCCTTAAATTGCAGTCAAACATTTTAAAATAAACGCGTGTCTCATATTTATTAGTTGTGGTTATCTTAAAATGACAATGGTGTCATAAGTTCAATGTAATACTGGATAAGAAACATATTTTTACCTCGAAAACGATACGATTTTGAGACTGATACCCACTCCCTGTTCTAAAGAATTAAAATCTCTGCAATCTGTAAGGCAATTGGGAATTCTCCTTGATACAATGAAAGAATTTACTTGCTGACCTATGTGCCTATTTTATTTGTATTTTCAAAGGTAGAGATCTAAGGAGGGGACATGTGACACCTAGTTTTATAACATTTTTGTATGGATCTACAATTTTGACTTTGCCCAATTCGCCGGATAATATTGGCACTCTATTCCATTTTATATAATCCCTAAACAAACGTAATAGTTTGTACCCAACTCTGCACTTGCATTTTTTACTAGCTCCCCTCTTTTAGTATTGCGTAGCTATAATTCACACTCAAAGAAACATCTTCATTCCCTCTATACCGAATGATTTTGAGCATGAATGAAAATTTCTATGCTTTCATTCAACTTGTATAAATGCTTACTTGTATGAATTACAGGACATGACATTTTGCAGAAGAGCACCTAAACTAACAATGGGTGCTTCTTTAGAAAACACTTGAATATATAACACCGAAAAAGTATATCGATATATTTTCGTCTGATTACTACTAGTTTGATTTTGAAAAAAAACTGTTACATTTAAGTAAATAACATGCATGGCTTTGATTAAGAATGTTAAGAAGGAATCAAAGAATTAATCTTGGTATTAGTACATGGTTTTGGGGATTCAAATCCAAGACAGATTTTCAACTGTAATTAGAGCAAGGGTTATCATTTCAAAGCCAAAGCCATCAGGTGCACAACCAACCAAAAGCAAAGAGACAGATACTGCTTTAACATGGATTTAACTACAGGGACAGAATCAGAGCAGTAAATTTAAACAATTTAAAAAAATTAAGTAAAAAGAATTAATCTCAAAAATATATTTATGCATGATACCGGAAGTTAAGTAGAAGCACAATAGACAATCATCATGAACAATAGACAAAGACATATAGTGGTTCACTATGTCATCGGAGGACATGATTACGTCAAATTTCATTATCCTGGCCAATAGGCCCTTAGTGTTACAAGAGCTCTCCAAAATAGAGTCAGTAGGGATCAGGAGAGAGAGAGATCCATCGATCGATAGATCAATCAAATCTTTCTACATATGGGAAGTCTTCATTTTATAGCTAAAGAAAGTTCTCTCACATATTATGTTTCAGATGTGGGACTAATTACACATACATCTTATCATCGTGTCTTTTTATGGAACTTGGAGGAGGACCTTCTAGATGTGGCACCGATGATTTTTCACCATGACAAGGTAGCTCGAATGTCGGTCTACCGAAAGTATATCAGGGCGGGACCTTTCGTGACCGAAAAACAGTTTACGAAATCGTTACTATACTCGTTATATATCTACATACAACAAGATAAATAAATAAATAAAAACTAATAATAATTGAGACCACGTTGACAGGTTGTGTTCAGAGAATCAGCTCAAATGGAATCCCTTTCCCCTTCCAGAGGGGAATCCATGGTAGAGGGGTCATTTCTCTTAGCGGATATCGACGTGGCGGACTGTGAGTGGCGATCGACATGGACCTCGCCGTAGCAGAACTTTGCTGCAGTCAATTTAGGAAGGGGAAAAGGGGAAAAGGACAAAGAATGACGATGATTTGCGTGGGGTGGGGCCTAGTGTGCCGCGTTTTGGCTTGTGTCGGTGGGACTGGGGGGAGCGGTGACGTGGCGGAAGAGGAGGATGGAAGATGGGTGGAGGTGTGTGCAGGGTCTGCAGGGGGAATCATGGCTTCTCTGAAGTCACAAGTGTGAGCGGGAATTGTCTGTTTGTGGGTGGCGGTGGGGGCGCGTGGATAAACACGCGGAATTGGGGAAAAGGTTGAAAGGTAGGGAGACATCAATGGCCACACGGATGGTAACAGTAAATATCAGTCTATACTCGCGTCTTGGTGTGGTGTATACAGTGCATGAAAATCATTTATATAGTTATGACGCTGAGTAAGAGGTAAAGTGGCAGCGAGATTAGCTAATATCTTCAATATTATCTTTAAGAAATTAGGCCCGCATTTGCTGCGGATGTTTGAAATATTTGTTGTAGAGAAATTTGTTTACTTAAGCTCATGTTATATTGCAACCTAAAGAGAAAAAATATTGTGGACTGCATAAGACATAAAAAAAAGAAAAATATGTGAGAGTTTGCTATCTATCATATCCAGCATTATAAACATAAAGTAAAAAAGGAAATTACCATAGTTATAAATTAATTAATGCCCTCCATTTTTTTTTCTTCAGATGTTGATCAGGAAGACACTGTACTTGAAATTATATATTAAAACTGTTATGCCAGATGGTGAAGAGATGGACCAAGCATGAAAGCTTACCACTCTAACTGAATTAATTGAGTCTGTATTTGATTCTATGTTACCAAAACAATATGATGACAGTAATATACAGTAATATATTACAGTTATTCAATAATTTTTAATTTTGAAAAGTATATGAAACTGAGAGTGTAAGCTTCAACTTACCAAAAAATGATACGCACGTCTGATAGCTGTAAATCTGCTCAAGATTACAACTTGATTGCAAAAACCTGCGTGAAAGGATAGGTAAAGATTAGAAAAATTATTCAACAACTGTTCTCTGTAATCTAATATCTATTGCAGGAAAAAGAAAAAAAGGTACCGAATTTAAAAAATCATGGATAAAGTTTTAGCCCAAACATTCAATCTACACGCATAAGTGTAGATAGAGTGGAAGTTAATAGATCAAAAAAAAAAAATTCATAGCGGAGTCCGCGCCCTTCTTTAGGGCGATGAGAGAGGGTTAGTCCAAAAAAAAACTATCTGCCAGAGAAACTCCGAGTCCTTCTCTGGGGCGGAGAAATAGAAAAATCTAGAGAGACAGAGAGAGTTCGCAAAAAAAAAAGTAAACCCACAGCGGACTCTAAAAACAAAAACAAAAACATGTACCTAAATTATATATTAAAACTGTTATGCCAGATGGTGAAGAGATGGACCAAGCATGAAAGCTTACCACTCTAATTGAATTAATTGAGCATGTATTTGATTCTATGTTACCAAAACAATATGATGACAGTAATAGATTACAGCTATTCAATAATTTTTAATTTTGAAAAGTATATGTTACTGGGAGTGTAAGCTTCAATTTACCAAAAAATGATACGCAAGTTTGATAGCTGTAAATCTGCTCAAGATTACAACTTGATTGCAAAAACCTGCATGAAAGGATGGGTAAAGATTAGAAAAATTATTCAACAGCTGTTCTATGTAATCTAATATCTATTGCAGGAAAAAGAAAAAAGGTTCCGAATTTAAAAAATCATGAATGAATTTTTAGCCCAAACATCCAATCTGCATGCATCAGTATAGATGGAGGAGTGTAAGTTAAAAGATTAAAAAAAAATTTCACAATGGAGTCTGCGCCCTTCTCTAGGGCGATGAGAGAGGGTTAGTCCAAAAAAAACTATCTTCCAGCGGACTCCGCGTCCTTCTCTGGGGCGGAGAAATAGAAAAATCTAGAGAGACAGAGAGTTCGAAAAAAAAAAGCGAACCCCCGGCGGACTCCGCGCCCTTCTCTTGGAAGATGAGAGACAGTTAGTCCAAAAAAAACTATCTGTCAACGGACTCTGCGCCATTCTCTGGGACGGAGAAATAGAAAAATCTAGAGAGAATTCGTCCATACAAATCTAGTGAGAGTGAGAGAGAGTTTAAAAAATAATAATGATCCCCCAGCGGACAGAAAAAAGAATAATCGGACTCCACGCCCTTCTCTGGGGCGGAGAAATAGAAAAACTAGAGAGACAGGGGCAGTCACTGTTCACTAATGACTGTAGAATGACGGTTTTGTCTTTTTTATTCCCAGAGATGGGCGCGGAGTCCGCTGGGGGTTCTTTTTTTTTTTTGCGTACTCTCTCTCTTCGCCCAAGAGAAGTGCGCGGACTCAACCTGAGAGATGGGCTCTAAGTTCGCTGGCGGTTTTTTACTCTGCCACTGTTCACTGGCGAGAACACAAATTTTTGTTCCCAAAATCACAATTCACTTGCTTGCTAACAGCCGCTTACAACACAGAAATCGTTGTTCACAAAACACTTGCTTGTGAACAGTCGCTGGGGCATCACTATTAGTCTCTAGATTTTTCTATTTCTCCGCAAAGAGAAGGGCGCGGAGTCCGCTGGCATATCGTTTTTTTTTGGCACGGTGTATACAGTGCATGAAAAACATTTGTATAGTTACGACGCTGAGCAAGGGGTAAAGTGGCAGTGGGATTAGCTAATATCTCCAATATTATCTTCCAGAAATTAGTCCGCTGACGGGTTTTTACTCCGCACTGTTCACTGGAGAGCACACAAATCAATGTTCACTTGTCTGCGAACAGTCGCTTACAACACACAAAATCACTATTCATAAACAGTGCTTGTGAACAGTCGATCAAGTTCACAACTCACCTGATTGTTGTCAAGAGCGAAGATTATAGTTGGCGGTTTTGAACAGTGGAGAAAGGTGCTGAGATCAAAATCTGGAAAGGATTTGGATTCGGTTACTGAGTATAGACTTGCGAGCTAGATCAATAGATTAGGAGCGAGAGAACAGAGAGAAGTCTTGGGCGATAGAATATGAGAAGAGCCTTTCTATATATAGAGAAATCTTGGGCGGTAGAGAAAGCGAGAAAAGTCTAGAGAGACAGCGGCAAAGAAAGCGGGAAAAATATATAGAGATTGAGAGAGAGTTCGCCAAAAAAAAAACGAACTGCCAACGGACTCCGCGCCCTTATCTTGGGCGGAGAAATAAAAAAATCTAGAGAGACAGAGAGGGTTCGTCCAAAAAATATAAAAAAAACGATCTGCCCGCGGAGTCCGCGTCATTCTCTAGGGCGATGAGAGACAGTTAGTCTAAAAAAAAACTATCTACCAGCGGACTCCGCGCTCTTTTTTTGGGCGGAGAAATAAAAAAATCTAGTGAGAGTGAGAGAGAGTTTAAAAAAAATAGTGATCCCCTAGCAGACTCCGTGCCCATCTCTTGGAAGACAAAGAGAGTTCGTCCACAAAAAAAAAAGATCTACCAGTGGGCTCCGCGCCTATATCTGGGAATGAAGAGAAAAAAAAACAAAAAGAATAATCGTACTCCGCGCCATTCTCTGGGGCGGAAAAATAGAAAAATCTAGAGAGACATGGGCAGTTACTGTTCACTAATGACAATAAAATGACAGTTTTATCCTTTCATTCCCAGAGATGGGCGCGGAGTCCGCTGTGGGTTTGTATTTTTTTGCGAGCTCTCTCTTCACCCAAAAGAAGTGCGCCGACTCCGCTTACGAGATGACTTTCGAGTCCGCTGGCGGTTTTTTACTCCGCACTATTCACTGGAGAGAACACAAATCACTGTTCACAAAATCATTGTTCATACGCCTGCGAACAGTCACTTACAACACACAAAATCGTTGTTCACAAAATCACTAACATATCACTTTTTCGGTCGAACTCTCTCAATCTCTCTAGATTTTTCTATCTCATGGGTGAGATCATTATTTTTTTTGTCGCACGAACTCTCAGGGTGCAAAATCACTATTTTTTAATTTTGGACAAACTCTCTCTGGACGCGGAGTTCGCTAGGAGATAACTTTTTTTTTTTGACGAACTATATCTCAGTCTCTCTAGATTTTCTATCTCTTGGGTGAGATCAGAAAATCACTGTTCACAAAATCACTTTTTTTTTACGAACTCTCTATCACTCTCTCTAGAAAGACGCGGAGTCCACTGAGAGATAACTTTTTTTTGGACGCACTCTCTCTCAATGTCTAGATTTTCTATCTCTTAGGCAAGATCACTATTTTTTTTTAAAATTTTTTTAGACGAACACTGTTCTCAAATTACTGTTCATACTGGCGAGATCGAAATCACTGTTCATTTGCTTGCGAACATCACTTACACACACGAAATCACTGTTCACTTGCTTGCAAACATCACTTACACACACGAAATCACTGTTAATAAGCTTATGAACAGTGCCTGCGAACGGTCGTTTACAACAAACAGTCAATCAAGCTTTAGTATATAGTAAATTGCAAATATTCAATTTCCACCGTATGTGTTTTGAAAAACTTGCTAATATTCCCACAAAATTTAGGGTTTCTTACAAGTGACGTTTGAACCAAAATTTCAGATGGGCTAAAATTTCTGAAATGGCCAATATATAACAATTTTTTTATAAACTTAATACTAAATTACTAATACATACACAACTATGTGGTAATAATAAAAAATTGGAGGGCCTCCTCCAGTTCCTTAAAGTATATGTTCTCGTTCCTCAAGTACCGTTAGAAAACTTTAAAACAATCTACGGAATTGAGACTGGCACCTCTTTTGGAGTAATTTTCTACATTGTCCGTGCATTTATATTGATAAAAAAAAATGAAGAAGTTTTTATGTAAACGAATTTAGACATTACTTGATTAAGAGTTAGGAGACACTTCAAACTACAATTTAAGTTTTCGATAATATGTACATATACCGCCTTCACTTATACAAAAGAAAATGCAAGTGGCGATCCCTAATGAGAGAGTGACATTTTGCTGATTATTTTTAAAGAAAGTTCTAGGATAGGCTCTCGATCGAATTAATTTCATTGATGAATAATTTTGAAAATTAGTTGATAAGTTAGGAGACATTTAAAGTATTTAGTAAATAAGAGAATATAAAGAACAGTCATTTTATTTATGAGTTTATGACTGATATTGACATTTAGATGGTGATTGCTTTAGCTTAAGCAATGGTTCATCCCTTGACTCCATTTGTAGGTTGGTAATACCACTACAAATATATACGATGAGGCGTCAACATTTTGAGTTTGTTTTTTATGCCAACCATTTTAACCTAGCTTGTGACATGTAGGATTTAGTTATATTACATTTTGGGTAGCTAGGGGATCGAATCGTATTCATATGCATGGCATATTATTATTTGGATGGCATAAGAAAAAATGGGAGGATAAAGGAGGTGCCTAATTGATTAGGACTCGACTATGGACAAGGGCATTTTCTCCGATAAGAGGTCCCCCAGAGTTAGTGATTACCTCCTATGGTATGGGATGGAATTGTAGTTATCGTATAGTTTAAGTCACAAGTATGTATGTATGTATGTATGTATGTAATTATATGACACGTTTAGCATCGGATTTTGGCAAGTAAATCATGTAGGTAGTGTATACCGGCCAGCGTTGTAATTAAGTTCTATACAGGGTTAATTTTTCAGAGTTGACAAGAACGATGAACAACCGCAATAAGACGCGAACGATATAAATTCGTATTTTCAAGTTGTGTTCGTATCGTGTCATTTCATATATGAAAAACACCAGTCTACTATAACCTGGTTTATCATTAAAGCATTTATATGTAAATATCATTACGCTAGCCCCCAGTATTTTCATATCAAGATTGAGCTGAGTGTCATATTGATCGCGATCGAGCATTGTTTGATCTCGCCAGCCTGGTGTATATTTTCATGTCGGTCCGGTGTTCTTGTTGTTGCGCTCTCCGGCAGGCCTTCGATCTGCTTATTAACTAGGGTTTTCTCGTTCAAGATCATATTTATTAATCGGAGGTTCTTGTTGTGGCTTTTCCTCTGTCGACCTATGGTGGTCATATATTATCATTACACGAGAGCTAGCAGCCAATAATCCAATATTATTGATGTCATGGTTGGGTAATTTTGATGTAAGCAGCAAAGAGAAGGAAAAGTAGATAACAATGCATGATCTCAGTGTCCACCTTGGTCGAAGTCGATCTTGATGGCTAAAGGCAACACTGACAGATAAATGGGACCTCCGGCCTCCTTGGCGGCCTTTTATCTTTTTTTCATTTCCTTTCCTGTGAATAATGGGGAGCTCAGGAGATCAGTAGCAAGCTAGCTAGCAGAGATCGAGCACCATGGATTGATCCGTACCAGAATATATCTCCAGTTGGTATTCAAACAACTAAAATAGAAAGAGATCGACAGCACGCCTTTTGGTGGAAATAAGATGTATATTGTGACATTGTCATCCCTCGAGTACACCTTATAGAAAGCTAGCTGCGGCCTACCAGCTGAGGTGGGGTTGGGATTTCTGGAATGCTAGTTATCTACCTGGGTTCCTTTGCTGCTGCCAAAGTGCTCAATTAACGCTTCATAACTTTTTAAATGTGAGACATTTTTAAACGAGGCAACAATATCACAAATGAGAAGAATACGATCATAATTTTAGGAACATGAAAATTAAAAGATACTTAACAAGTGCGGTTATACATACACATCATAAATCGAAATTTATGCAGTATGAAGACCAAGTATCTAAACATCGATCCATAACCGTAAATCCAATCGCTCAGAAATGCTACGTATTAATCCTCATTTTAAACTAGAAAGTATGAAACCTAGATACTTTCTAATCAATACAATTATAATTAATGTGTAAATGTACGTAGATAGTTTTTTGTTATCTTCTCAAGTACGTAATGAATTATAGATATTTTCTAATTAACGAATAGTCGAATACATTTATAACACACGCATAAGTGCAGATATAGAAGATAGATTTTTTTTTTGAAGCATATAGAAGATAGTTCTTTGTTCCAGTGCAAATGTAGATAGATCTTGTAGATCACTGGTGCTTCATAATTAACAGCATTGAGATCGATATCTTATATAAATAGCACCCACAAATACCTTTCCAGAAAACCAATGTAAGAAAGACATGTAAAGGCATTCACATTCATAAGTCTTATGGTTAATTACCAAACCCTAGTGGATCTTGTTATTAGTAGTGGATCTTGATCCCCTCTTTGACTCTTATGTTTCAATTAATTGTTACTTGAATAGAATACCGTATTGGATCTATGCGTGAGACACGGTGTCTTTCCAACTTAATTTGCATCTCTCCCAAATTATTTGACTCGTAATTTCTAGCCTCTTTCTTTTTTAATTAATTAAATAACTTAAATGTTACCGAGAGTCTTTTGTAACTCGAACTCACGACCTTCTACTTTTAAAGATAAGACTACGACAATAGACCAAATAATACTAGCATTTCTAGTCTTTTTCGAAGATGTAAAACAAATCATAGAATTATCCACAATTATTGCCTATAATATCAGTCTAATTGACAAAAATAATCAGCCAAAACTGGACCACGTACGTACCTTATTAGGTTTTAGGCCAACCGTATCCTTCAGTCTACAGGTCCTATGTATATTCACATGAATCACATCACGCAGAAGAATCCACAACCAAAACAAAAATTGTCAAACAGTCCACCATGATACCTTGGCAATTTGACACATAAAACCAAAACAGGTCGATATTTTAGTACTACTGTCTTCGATTTGTAGTTTTCATTAGAATAAATTGGTGATCGAAAATCCTTAAAACACGGTATTGTTTGTGTTTTCTAAGAGATGCAAATATTGATGTCATGTAATGAGGAGGCTTTTCTGGGTCTCTCTCTCTCATTCATATAGATCTAATCTATCTGTATAGCACTAGCATGGCAGCCACCGGCTTTCCTTGTGTTGTTTTTTATGGTGGGGAAACATGATTAAGTCAAACTAATTAGTTCAACTCGGACTTACAAATAATTAATTAAGAAGTCAATTCATTAGCTCAGTCATATGCTAATGCAATTTTCTTAATCTTAGTTTGAGAGAATCTCATGTTTGATGTTTATATGGATTTAATTAGTTCAACATTAAAAAAAAAAAGGCTCGTGCGGGCTGTAAATCTTTATTAATGAAGCTATCAAATATAAAAAAAAAACGTGGAATATTTCATTTCAATCAATTAATTGGAAATTTCATATTTATCGATCTATATTTGAAGTCGTAGTTTATCATTTACATTTTTTTTTCATGGTTTATAGAATCTTAAGTCCTAATGCATGCGTTTTTGAAAGTAAAGGATTAGATTGATCGATCTAATACTGTGCGATTTGATACATTACTCTCTAGTTTTCTTCACATTATTGAACATACATAGTTAGAGTTTTCAAGAACTACGTTTTTCCGTTTTGTTCATTCATCAAGTAATCTTAAAAATGATGTGTACTGCATATTATTGGTGTTGAGCAAAAAAAATACATAATGTACTCGACATAATCTCGTCCTATCTCATTTATGGGAGATAGAACTTTTATTATGTTAAGTTCGACCCATTCAAGATAATATATCTCTTAATTACATCCTCTTATTTTAAGAGGAAAACCCTTTGATTCCAAAAGAAAATAACCAATGGGGGGTGTGTGTGTTTGTTTGTTTTTACGGCTGCACCCGAAAATTTGAATGGGTTGCCTACGTACCCTTGGGAAGGGATCAAGCCATTCGTAGTTCAAGAATTCCAACAAGTGAATGGCTTGTTGGAAAGGCTTTGATTTTAAAGTTGGAGTAGTATTTAGGACGAATTTGGTGTAGGTGAACCAGGGATTCGATTTTGTGTTTGGATTGGTGTCTAAAGACATTTGGGCTAGTAGCGAGATTTTGGCCTCAAGATGTGGAGATTTATTTGGAGTTGTGGTTGTATCTAGATTTAAATCTAGACTGCCTACATACCCTGTAAAGGGATCAAACCATTGTAGTTCAACATTTAGGATTTTTGGTTTTGTATTGGTCACATTTTTTTGTTTCATGGAGCCTCCATTTGGTGAAGTTTCTGCCGAACTGATTTGGACACCCGAAATGAGTAATGTGTCAATGTGACCGGGAGGCCTGAATAAATGATTGGGCTTGCTTGCCGATTAGTGATAGAGCCCAAAAGAACTCGTAGTCAACCAAAAGCTCATCAGCAGCCAAACTTCATTCTCCCACAACAACTGAACCCAGACACGTCTTTCCCAATTTTGATAACCTCAAAACATCCCTATGATTATCATCTTGAAGATAGAGACCAGATTGCAAATGGAAATAGAATGCAACTGGGAGACAAATTCCAAAGGTCTACTCCTGTATAAATGGAGAGGTGTCATCTCCCTTTCTGTAGTACTCCACCTTGATCGGGAGCGTACATTGGGTAATAGCTCCTTCACTTTGATTACACTTTATGCTTCTGAATTCTGGGTTGGCATGGCTTTGTGGTCACCAATTGATACTTGATTAAGACTTTTGTCTTTTGTGGAAGAATAGCATACTGGACGTTTCAGTTTACTCATTTCAATTTGCTCAAGCTCACTTCAATCTGCTCAAGCTTACTTCAATCTGCTCAAGCTCAACTCAATCAGCTCAAGCTTACTTCAATCCGCTCAGGCTCAACTCAATCGGCTCAAGCTCATTTGTCTCTGCACGTAAAAGTGCTAGTTTTGCTTCTGAAGTCAGGTGAACAAGGTAAATCTGCCAGATACACTTCTATTTATTCCTTAACTTCAAATTTTGATTTCCTCTCCTAGTTACACCTCTATTTCTTCAGCGGCTTCAACTCCTGACTTCCACTTTTTGCTTGCAGATAAAAAAAAATACTCTTCATTGCTTTGTGGGAAATACTCCAAGACGTCTAGGGTAAGTTCCTGCTCTTCATAATTGACATGACAGCTTCAAACTTGTGTTGCTTGGAATATTTGTTCTCTTCCCCTTGTGTGGCTTGTTATGCGAGTGATGCAAGGCCATATGTTTCATTGCAATGAGAGAAGGAGCTGAGCAGCCATAATCTTCTTTTGGTGATGACCTTGAGGTGATCTGAAACGGTCTTCGAAATTTGAACGGCATTGGGGGCCTTACTTAGGAAGGTAGAGATGATTGTTGAAGCCGTGTTGTAGGAAGCTTCTTAGAGGAGTTGTTCAACTTTTACTTTCAAGGCTTCCGATGGAACAAGGTTGAGACTTCCAGAGGATACAGAGAAATAAAGATGCTGCAAAAGATAAACAGAGTTAGAATGAGAGCTCCACCTTCACTATCTTCTTGTTGCCTCGCAGCTTTTTCTTCTCTTCTTCTGCTCTTTCTTCTGCTCTTCTGTTCTCTTCTCTTCCTCCTCTTGTTCTCTTCTCGTTCTTCTTTTCTGCCTATCCCTTGTCTTCTTTACAGAGAACTTGCCTTTTTATAGGCACAGCAGGTTAGTTTGATGAAGATAGCTATCAATTCAAATTCAAACTGGGGTTGATCTTTTATCCATTTGAATCGGAAAGATTATAGCAGTATCTCTATCTTCTTCTTTGACCTCTGAGGCTTTTGTTAATATTCAAACTCATTCTTCCACATATGTAGGACGTGAAAAGTATCCAAGAATATTGTCTTGTGAATGAGAATTTTTATCTTCAATTGCATATCAAATTTGAATAGCAATATATATCCTTGCTTGTTTTAACGTTTGGAATATTTCAATGCTAACAAACCTTGAATGAGGAGTATATCTTCTTTGCTTTCTGTTTGAATTTGGTCAAAACAGCTAACTTCTTTTCCATTTATTTTGGAATACCCGTATTGATCACCATATAATTTTTTGAAACAGTGATTTTTTTTTGTGTCAACAGTTGCCCCCTCAAGCTTTGTATTTGGAACTTACTTTTCACATACAAAGCTTGACCCTTTTTGTTTTGTGACTCTTCTGATTCTGACATCTATCTTTGTTGACTTATTACAGAAAATGGATGCGCATGGCTATATTTGTGCTGAAAGGGCACTCGACAAAAGAGGACAAGTAGTCACAGAGGGTCCAGAGTATAAGAGGTCTTCATCATTGTGTTCTGTCCAAATTGATGCTCCAACCAAAGACCATGTATCATGGGTCAGTGCAGTGAATGTGCATTCTGGGTTTCTCACCTTCTGTCATGATTCAGAGGATCAAGCCATAAAAACAAGCCGAACTTTTGGTGCTAGGTTCACAGCTCACACTCTTGAGAAGGTTAACAACGATGAGGATGGGGATTCCTTCGTTCATCAAGAGAATTTTTATCCCATCTTGTATAAAATGCTTAACCGAAAAGAAGACTGGGGAATTCGACTTTACCTTCGGGGTCGCGCTTCTTTTGAGCTTGGAGTAATGGAGTGGACAGAATCTATATTAGACCGTTTTAAAGGGAAGTTAGACCAAGCGGGCATATATGGTGCTGTTGGTGTTTCTCGTTTCCCTTATCACTTTTGTGCGAACACGTGGAAGGCCTTTTTAGAACTCTGGAGTCCTTTAACTAATACTTTACACCACGGGACTGGTGAGATGGGTATATCTCTGTGTGACTTGATGCTCATTGGTGGTTTGCCAATTTTAGGTGTCCCATATGAAGAGTTTATCCCTGCAAATGAAGAATTACAACGTACTGATCCATCTACTCTTGTTGAGCTTTTGAATATACATTCTGAGTTGTGTGTCTCCATCAACAAGAATTATATTCTTTGGGATCAATGGCTTGCTCACTTTTACCGGGGGCGTTTATTGTATGCGGCCTATGGAGAAACCCCATATCAAAGAGATCTAAAACAACAAGACAAGTTTATGAGCAGGAGAAAGGCCTTAGACATTTCTAAGGAGGTAGAGCTGGCTGCCTTTCTAGGATTTTGGCTGAGCAGATTTGTCTTTCCTTCACCTTCCTCAAGGATTAGACCTGAAACTTTTTATATGGCATGTTTAATGGCTCGAGGGAATCGGGTTTCTCTTGCACCATCCGTGTTAGGCAATATCTACCATGGTCTTGGTGAGATAGTATCTGACCCTAGAGCGCCTAATGAGTCTCAAGGCTGCCTTCCAGTTCATTATGTGATTGGTTGGTTGGGGGAGCATTTCACCTGTTTTTACAGACGTCGAATTGCCAGTGACTTTCCTGCTAATTACCCTCATTTGGCAAGGTATGCAGGGGTTGATAGCGAGTCCTTAGACATCACATCTGCTAGGATTGCTTTCAGGACTGACGAATCAGCTGATTATCGCCCTACTCCCTTCCTTGAGCGGAAAGGTTGTTTTTTGCTTGACGACAAGAGTTTGTCTGAAAAGAGGTTTGAATTTCTTGTCTGCACTCGTTCTGCCTTATTACCTGTGAGGATGGGTGATGCTCTTTGGTTGGAGCCATACTACCCAAATAGATTCGCACGTCAGTTCGGTTTTGACCAGGGGGTTCCATCGAACAACTTGCTATTTTCTATTGAAAAGAGGAGGCAGTGTTGTATTGAAGATTTAGCAAGAGCACAACGTATTCTTCTTAGAGCTGACACTGGTTCTCGTTTCTACATTCCTCGTTCTACTTACAACGGAACTTGCACATGGAGGTATTGTAGGTGGTGGATGAGAGCATGCGCGCCATATTTGGGCCGATCTGTGTCCAATGTTTATATGACCTTGAAGAAGCGTCCATTGGAGAAGAAGAGCCATGTGTTTCTGATAAAATCTTTGAGGGCGATTTCTCAAAATTTACAGAAAGAAGTGCTGCTTGCTGATATTGTGAAGGAGAAACGAACTGCCCGTTTTGGGACGTCTCCTTCTTTTAGGGATGTCAAAAGGAAAAGAGACAACACGAGAGTGAGGCCTAAAAGTCCAAAACAGAGGGATTTAAAACGACCCGATGCTGAAGATCATGTTGACTTTGGTGGCGTTACGGATGATAATATTGGCCCGGAAGAACATGTTCCATGCAAAAACAACGGTGATGACATGATAGTTGCTGCAAATGGATTGGGGACAATATTGCAGGTACCAGACCTCTCATCTAGACAAGTACAGTCGAGCCCCGAAGCACTTAAAGGAACAGAGCAGAATCCATTGTCTAGTGATAATTCTGACTCCCTTAGCAGAGCTACAGACCTTGTTGATTTGGATACTTGTATGTCACCAAACTCTTGTGAAGAAACCATTCCAATATCCATGCACCAAATCTTCGGCTCAGAAGTGAAAGAGAACCGGCGACATTTCATACTCGGTGAGATGCAAGATATTTTGGGAAAGTTGACCTCTGACAAATCTCCTCAAGAACTTATTGCTTATGAGGAGGATGTTAAATCAACTATTGCTCTTTTGACGCCTATGATTGAAGCACTTGGTACTGGTAAGACCGAATTTGATTGGTTTACCAAGACTATTGATCAGATTTTTGAGTTGGCACCTCAGCTTAAACAGGGGATGAACAACATTGAGGAGGGTGTTGATGTTGATCTTCTTCGAGATTTATCCTGTCGCCAAGAAAAGTGCCAAGCTACAAAGAAGGGACTTGAGATGGAACTGTCAAAGAATAGAAAACAACTTGCAGATTTGAAGTCCACTGAGCATGGTATTATTGAGGCAGAGAGGCAAGCATGCGAAGCTGCAGGGCGAGCTAAACTCTTGCGAGATACTTTTGAGGCTGCTAGAAAGACCCTTGAGGGAAAGATCAACAGCTTGGAGCATTCTTCTAATCAACAAGATAAATTAGATGATGAGCTGCGCCAGAAAAGAATTGAAGCTCATGAAGACAAACTTCCAGAATTTGAGCGTGCCCAAGCGTCTTTTATATCTGGGCAGAAACAACTTGAGAAGCTAATTTGCTCTTTAAAGTCGTTTGGTGATCAAGCAGAATAACTGAAGCTCAAAAGTCCTCTTCCTTTTCTCCTCTTTTTTTTTATGCTCAAACCATGTTTGCTGGTATTATTGCCTTTCTTTGTTTTGTTTTGGAGTCGACTATATGGTGGACTACAAGTCTACAACCGCATCATTTTTTTCTTCTTATGTCGTTGAGAATAAAGGTCCCATGTATTCAAACTTTTTGGTGGTGACTCATCTTGTCAGTATCATATATTTAATGGAGGTTTTTTTTTTCATATATATTGCTTTTGCTCTTGAGCCACAGCTTTGTTTGATGATATACGGTTTGGAGTTTGATTCCCAGGTAAATGAAACAAAGATTCACTGTTTCATGGAGATGCCCCATATTTTTCCTCTAATCACTTCGCTGTGAGCTGATGCTTCAGCTTCCATGTATCAGTCTCACCTCTGTCTGCATTCGGTTTGTAAATGTCGGAGTTACATGCTCTTGAATTCCTGTTTATGGAATGGAATAAAAGATTAATTTGGAAATATGACTGAATCCGGTTTGGTACCAGATTGCCTACGTATCCTGTGAAAGAATCAAGTCAAACGTAGTTCCTCTGATTGAATCAGGAAAGAAAGTTTGTATTTAAAATTTTGCAGCTGCACCTAGTTAAAATTAGGTTGCCTACGTACCCTGCGAAGGGATCAAGCTACACGTAGTTCACCTGATTTGATTCAGGAATGATGATTTTTGGTTGGTTGGCTGCATCTAGCTTTTTGGGACTAGACTGCCTACGTACCCCCTTTTTGGGGGATCAAGCCGTCGTAGTTCAGGAGGATTTGTGCTCTAACTTTTGCTTGGACCGCCCTCCCGGCTTTTCAATCCAACGAGCTCTTTTTTTTTTTAATTTTTTTTTTAACGCCTGGACCGCCTTTCCGGGTTTTCAGCCCAGCGAGCCCTCTCAAGCATAGAACTTTTTGACGAACTTTCCATTTACGCATGAGTAGATGCAATCTCCATTAGCGTTTGAAAGCTCATATGCCCCCTTACTAAAGACTTTGGTGATGACATAGGGTCCTTCCCATTTAGGCTCGAACTTCCCTTTTGACTTTCTGGTGACGATGATAGGCCTTCGTAGTGTTAGGACTAAGTCTCCAACTTTGAATGATCTGAACTTAACCTTTTTATTGAAGGCGCCTGCCACTTGTGCTTGGTAAATCTCGAGCTTTTGTTGGACCGTCAATCTTTTTTCATCGAGCGCTTCAAGTTCCGCAAGTCTCACTCTCGCATTCTCATCTGGATTTGCAAGCTGGGTGGCTATCCTTAGTGATGGTAACTGAATCTCGAGTGGTAACACTGCTTCAGATCCATAAACCAAACTGTATGGTGTGCACCCTGTCGCCGTACGAACTGTAGTTCTATAAGCCCACAACGCCTCGGGTAGACGTTCATGCCAATCTCTCTTGTTTCTTGAGACCATCTTCTTTAGAATATTGCCGAGGACTTTGTTGAAAGCTTCAGCTTGCCCATTTGCCGTGGGGTTGTAGCTTGCAGAAAATGAATGTTGGATATTGTATTTTTCGCACAGTTGGATCATGGCCTTGCATTTGAAGTAAGAGGCGTTGTCAGATATGATCTTTGAAGGTACACCAAAGCGGTAGATGATATGACTCCTGATAAAGTTTGCAACATCTTCTGCCTTGACTGATTTAAGAGGGATTGCCTCTGACCATTTGGAGAAATTATCCGTCCCAGCCAGTATATATTGATCTAACCTCGATGATTTAGGACTTATGGGACCCATGACATCGAATACCCAAGTGTCGAAAGGGTATGAAAGAATAGAAGGGTGTAGAGGCAATGGAGGTTGGTGTATGAAATCCCCATGCATCTGACATGCTTTACAGGTACGGGCAAAATGTATTGCATCTTGTACCATAGTGGGCCAATAATAGCCTATCCTTCTCAACTGAGCTGCGAGCTTTGGACCTGCTTGATGAGCTCCGCAGATGCCCGAATGAGTATCCCTTAAGGCGTGAGCTGCTTCTTCCTTTGATAAACACTTCAAGAGTATCCCATCGAAGGACCTTCTGTACAAGATGTCATTTATATACACAAACCGAAGAGCTGTTCTTCTTATGTATACTCTCTTCCTTGGGTCACTAGGCAATTTCCCGTTTTGACAGTACTCAATCATGCATTTTCTCCAATCGGATTCTTCTTCAACTTCAAATACTGTGACTGCATATGCTTCATAGGATTCTTCTATCCGTTCAAGAGCAGGTGTCAACAATCGTCTTTCACCAACAGTAATTTGTATGTCTTTTTCATTTGGGAGAGTTAATGATGTTGCCAGTTTAGCTAATGCATCCGCCTTGTCATTCTCAGATCTGGGGATGTGGCTAACATGTACTTCTTGAAACCGTGCCATGAGGTACTTGACCCTTTGATGATATGGCATGAGATTTTCATTCCTGACAGCGTACTCATCATTTACTTGTCTGACGATGAGTTGAGAATCCCCATAAGCTTGTAAGGCATCGATCCTCATCTCTAGCGCTATCTCAAGCCCAATAATCAATGCTTCGTATTCTGCGACATTATTTGAACATACAACCATGAGGGAGAATGAGTATGGGATTAAGCCTCCGGATGGCGTAATGAATATAACCCCTGCTCCTGCTCCTCTTGTTCTAGCTGCTCCATCAAAGTAAAGTTGCCACGTGGATGCCTCTGTAGAAAAGACTTCTTCATCTGGCAGGTCTTCTGGTAGTCTATATGATCTGGTACCAGATATGCTGCTAGGAAATCAGTGAGTGCTTGTCCTTTAATGGCTTTTTGGGACACAAATTTAATGTCAAATTCTGACAAAAGCAATGACCATTTCGCTAGACATCCAGACAATACCGGTTTTGACATCAAGTATTTGAGCGGATCCGCTTTGGAGATCAATGTGATACTATGAGCAAGCATATAATGTCGCAGCTTTTGAGTAGCGAATACCAAGGCTAAGCAAACTTTTTCGATGGGAGTGTAATTGTGCTCTGCCCCTACAAGTGTCCTGCTTAATTAGATAATACAAAGCATTTTCTTTCCCCTCATCATTATTTTGTGCTAACATTGCCCCCAGAGATCTTTCAAGTGCGGCAATATAGAGGATTAAAGGTCTTCCTTTGATGGGTGTCATTAACACTGGGGGTTTGAGCAAATACTCTTTGATGTTGTCAAAAGCATTCTGGCAAGCTTGATCCCATTTAAAAGGAACGTCTTTCTTCATTAGTCTCGTGAAAGGTTGACATCTTCCAGAAAGGTTTGAAATGAACCTTCTTATGTATGCCAATCTTCCTTGCAAACCTCTTAGTTCCCGCAGATCCCTAGGGGGAGGCATTTCTCTAATCGCCGTGATTTTGGTAGGGTCGACCTCGATTCCTCGGTATCTGACAACAAAGCCAAGGAATTTTCCAGACATCACCCCAAAGACACATTTCAACGGGTTCATCTTCAATTGGTATTTTCGAAGCCTTTCAAAAACCCTTCTCAAATCAGCTAGGTGGTGTTGCCTTTTTCTTGTTTTGACCACCAAATCATCGACATAACATTCAACGGTGTTACGTAACATATCGGCGAAGATGTATGTCATTGCTCTTTGATAAGTTGCACCTGCATTTTTCAAGCCAAACGGCATCACTGTGTAGCAGTATACCTCTTTTGGTGTACGAAAGGCTGTGAGTTCCTCGTCCTCGGGTGCCATCTTGATTTGGTTGTATCCCGAGAACCCATCCATGAAGGACAAAGCACTATATCCTGTTGTAGCGTCGACCAATAACTTTGTGATTGGAAGTGGGAACTCATCTTTTGGACAAGCATCATTGAGATCCCTATAGTCGACGCAAATGCGAATTTGTCCGTTCTTCTTTTTAACAGGTACGATACTAGCCAACCATGTGGGGTATTTAACTTCTCGAATGAAACCAACATCGATGAGTTTGTCAACCTCAGATTCAATTTGAACAGCGAGCTCTGAGCGGAAGCGTCGAGGAGCTTGTTTCACCCACCTTTTTTCTTCTGAGACTGCTAGCTTATGAACTGCTACATTGGGGTCCAAGCCAGGCATATCTTGATAACCCCAAGCGAAAATGTCTATGTACTCTTGGAGTAAAGACTTGTAGTCCCCTAGTTCATCTGGTGTTAATAGGGCGCTCACAAATATGGGTTTTGGCTCTTCTACTGTCCCAAGGTTGATCTCTTGAAGGTCATCAATGGTTGCTTGTCCTCCGTCTTCTATTTGAGGTGGGGCAGGCTCTGCTATGTCAATAAACTCTTCGTCTTCTTCTTCACTTGATTGGTCTTCATAAGAAACACAGTTCACTGACAAGGATTCCTCCGCTTCTTTGTTCATTTTGCTTCTTGTAGACTTCTTAAAAATCACCTTCACCCGTCTTTTGGCTTGCCATTTCTTGACGGTTTGTGACTTGTTTGAAAGTGAAGATAGATTCTTGTTCAAACGGCATAAAGCTGAAACTCGAGGTTGACCTTCAATTGCCAAGCGTTGAAACACTGATACCCGTGGTGGAGTTTGGGTCCCAAGACGTCAAAAGACTGAAATGCGTGATAGCTTACATTTGGAAGCTTCTATCTTGGGGATTCTTACCTTGAGCATACCATCCACCTGCTGAACTGTAATTCTGAGTGGACTACTCTTTAGGTTTTTCTTAAGCTTCTTAGGGTTTACCCTTAATGGAGCGGATGACATATTTCTGAATGAGACAAATTGGTGATTTTGTCTTTCATTTTTTTCAAGTACTGTAGAGATCACCATATTCCCTTCAGGAATAGACTGGTCAACTTTCCGAAGGGGCTTAGTATAGCTGGTCATTAGTGTTTCCATTGTATCCTTGACCGTTGTAAGTGCTTTTTGTCCTGGCTCACGTTGGTCCTTTTTTAGGTATTTGAAGATCACTTTTGGCTTTGTCACTTTTGAAGTCAAAGCATCCTTCTCACTTGAAGACGTTATTACTTTCACCTGGACTGGCCTCGATGGCTTAGTAGCCTCGGTTTTATGTTGCACAACTTCAGCTTTTCGTGACTTCCTAGCCTTTGATGGTTGTGAAGCAGATACGACTGGGGATTTGTAGAATTTGGCATCTGAGTAATTAACTTCTTCTCCTTTAAAAGGATCCACATCTGCCAATACTTTCTTCACCACTCCATCTGCTCTGAACTTGAAACATTGGTGTAACGTTGATGGAACAATGCCATATGTGTGGAGCCACAGACGTCCCAACAAAACATTGAAGGATGTGGGAGCATCAATCACATGAAATAGTGCATCTGAATACAACTCCCCAATTTCCATTTGAAGTGCGATAGTACCCATGGCTCTTTGTCCAGACTGGTTGTACCCTTGGATTGTCAACAAGGATGGGGACAATTGTTTTGGACTCATTCCCATCATACGAAGTGTCTTGAGTGGTAAGAGGTTTACTGCTGAACCACCATCCAAGAGAATCCGATTAAGCATGGTGTCTCCTACCAATCCTGTGACATAGAGTGGCCTGTTGTGATATTCAGATCCAAGCAGGAGGTCATCTTCACAAAACATAATGCATTCTTTGCAACCGATGCAAACTCTCGGAGTAGTCACGGCCACTTCTTCAATCTCGTCTTTGTAGATATCTGGGCACGTCAAAGCTTCAATGAGTGCTTCTCGGAGCTCCCTTGACATTTGCAATGCTTCAAAGACGCTTAACGTTGCTGGGACACGCTTCAAATGAGCTAACACATCGTACCTGTATTTTCCTGCCGACTCCTTTCCTTTTCTTTTGGTATGCTCAGGTACAGAGTTTGTTGATGTCGAAGCTGTTGAAGTTTTGTGGCTCTTGTCTATGACATTTTCTGAGGTCGGCTTCAACTTCAGCTTCTTGAGCTTTTCAGAAGTCGAGCCTGCTTCTTTCTTCTCATCAGCACTTGGGATACTTGAGCCAGAGCGTAACACTATCTCATTAACTACGGGTTCTGACTTATCTTGATCCTCTTTTTTATCTGCTTCGGTGTCTGATTCGCCTGCGATGCCAATGGTGACCATGCAACACTCAACCACCTCTTCGTTTTCTTCTTCTTCCCTTTCGTCTTCGAGAAGTTCCTTGGGTAAGAATTCTCGAAGAGTGATTGGTACTCGAGGTGATTGTTCATATTCCTCTTCTTGAGGGGCCTTAGCTTTCTTGGGCGCCCTCTTCTTCTTCTTTTTGTTTTTCAAAGAGGGCCTTCCCCTAATTTTAACACCGGTTGGAGCGGAGGATTTTGTAAAAAGAGGTCGATGTTGAACCCTTTTTGTTACTGTACTCCATTCGTCTGCTGATTCATCTGACTCTTCTGAATCTTCCCAAATGTCAAGACTTGGTGCAGTCATTAGCTCATATAAACTCGGTATTTTGGGATTCCTGGGCCGAGGCATATCTGGGTACGCATGAACAATTTTCACGTTATCATCCACTTGAAAAGCAACCTTTATGGCTCCCTTAGGAAGTGAGACTGTTGGAACTTTTACTGCAGGACCTTCTTCAACCACATTTGCTGAAGCGGATGAGTCAATCTCAATTTCTTAGTTATTGATCATCTCCTGGATAATGTCTTTGAGTACATAGCAGTCCTTCAATGTGTGACCAAGCAAGCGATGATACCTGCAATAGTTGGGCTCCTTGGTCTTATTCACTTCAGCTGGGCGTTTTGGTTCTGGGAGCTTTATGCTTTTTGCTGCAAGCAACTCACTGAAAATTGAGTCCACATCGCCATCATCAAAAGAATACTTGACTTGCCTTCTTTCTTTCAATGTGAGTCTTCGCAGTCTTTCATCTCTTCCCCTATTATTGTTGTTGTTGTTGTTGCTGCTGCTGGTACCTTCAGTTTTTCTTTCTGTTTTAATGAAAGTAGCCATGGACTCCCCTTTATTGACTGCAAATTTCTGCTTGACGTCATTTTTCTTTTCCCCAACTTGCAATTTCGGAGCTAGTGTCTTTTGGCGAGCCATTTGTCTTTCTACGTTGCTAGCTTTTGAGACCAATGCATCAAATGTTTGGGGTTCTGCAGTGCCTACAAATGTTGCAATTTCTGGGAGGAGGTTATTGGCACACATTTGAACCGCTGACTGCTCGGTCAATTTTTCTGGACATTGTAGGTTTAAACTTCTCCACCTTGTAATGAAATCGTTGGAGCTTTCCCCTACCTTTTGTCTCGAATCAGCTAGGTCAATGATTGAGATCTTCTTCTTTGAACTGACAAATTGAGCCAAAAATGCTCTTTGCATTTCATCCCACGTAATTATGGATCCTTCTTGAAGTTGGGTGTACCACGTAAATGCTGAACCCTTGAGAGATTGGACAAATTGTCTTACTAAAAAGGCGTCTAGCTGAGACGTCTCTCCGCAAGCTGAGTAGAAGTGGGCCAGGTGTTCATGAGGTGAGCCATTTAGCCCATCAAACTTGTCAAATGATGGTCTTTGGTACCCTTTAGGGAAGGGTATAATGTCATAATGAGAAGGGTATGGCTTGCGATATCCGATGACAGGCGGATTTAAAGACATCTGAAACTCTTTAATTCCCTCCGCAATCATTGTCTTGATGTCGTTCGGAGAAAAGTTGTTTGAGTTAATTGATGACGAACTTCCCTTTTCTTTTCTCAATTCGTCCATGTATTGCTCAAACGAGCTTTTCGGTTTGTCTTTCTCCTGCATCATTCGAACCATCTGAGCAACCAAGGCTGCTACTTCAGCTTCCTTCTCCGCAAGTTTCTTTGCGGCCTCCGCTTCTACTTCGGCGCGCTTCTTGGCTTCTTCTTCTTGTCTTCGAGCTGCCTCTAATTCAAACTGAGCCAACCTCTTCTGTAACTCTTGCATTTGTTCTTCAGGAGTTTGTGAGTTCGTTACTAGTACTTGCTCACCTTCTACCTCCTTTCCTTTTTCACTTCTGGAAAATCGTTGTGGAGTTTTGATTGGTGATTCCAACAGCTGGGACGTTTCCTCTGCTACCTTAGCTTCATACTGAGTCACTTTTTCTATTACAGATGGCTCAAAAGCTGGGTTGTCACTCCATGCAACTTCTTCATCTTCTGATTCAGTGTCTGCCAATGGAGTATTTTTAGAAGTGTTTTTTCGTGCTATGCCACGAGTAATTGGTCCTGGGTATAAGTCATCCCCAAAAACTGGGTATTGCTTGTTCTTTGTTCCCTTTCGCCTTCCCCACGTTTCGGTGGTGCATCGAGAGCTTTGACTACTTCCTCTGCAATTTGTCTTGGATCCATCGTAACTTGTTGGGAAGAGGTAGTTGATGTTGGACTCACTGAAGCTTCAGTTTCATCTTCTCCATCAGTGGAGGTCACCATCACACTTACAGTAGGTATACAAACTTGCATAGCACCAACCATGAAATAAGCTTGCGTGGGGGTCTTCCCCTCCTTTGAGGGAATCTTCACCTCCCTTGAGGGAATCTTCATTCTTTCCTCACTAGGTCTCGGTTGAGCAATCTCTGCTAGGATGGTTTCAATTGACTTTGCTTGACCATCTCTCTTCCTTTGAGCTCTAGCAGCTCTCTTTCTTTGGTTCCTCATCGCATTCTTAGAGGGGGTCTTGATGACTTGCGTCTTAACAACCTTCATCATCTTTTTGTCTTGTGTTGATCTAGGCTTCATCACACTGCGGGTGATTGATGCATGGCCAAGGACGAAAGACATGTGGTGACCAGTTTTCTTAGTATTGTTGCCAATAGTTGGGAGCTTGTGAAAGAATACTGTCACTTGAGGTGCCATTGTTAATTTCCCTGAGACACACACAAAATACATTAGTAATTTCAAAAGGAGATGAAAGGGAGAATGGGCCCCACGGTGGGCGCCAAAAATTATGTTGAGCAAAAAAAATACATAATGTACTCGACATAATCTCGTCCTATCTCATTTATGGGAGATAGAACTTTTATTATGTTAAGTTCGACCCATTCAAGATAATATATCTCTTAATTACATCCTCTTATTTTAAGAGGAAAACCCTTTGATTCCAAAAGAAAATAACCAATGGGGGGTGTGTGTGTTTGTTTGTTTTTACGGCTGCACCCGAAAATTTGAATGGGTTGCCTACGTACCCTTGGGAAGGGATCAAGCCATTCGTAGTTCAAGAATTCCAACAAGTGAATGGCTTGTTGGAAAGGCTTTGATTTTAAAGTTGGAGTAGTATTTAGGACGAATTTGGTGTAGGTGAACCAGGGATTCGATTTTGTGTTTGGATTGGTGTCTAAAGACATTTGGGCTAGTAGCGAGATTTTGGCCTCAAGATGTGGAGATTTATTTGGAGTTGTGGTTGTATCTAGATTTAAATCTAGACTGCCTACATACCCTGTAAAGGGATCAAACCATTGTAGTTCAACATTTAGGATTTTTGGTTTTGTATTGGTCACATTTTTTTGTTTCATGGAGCCTCCATTTGGTGAAGTTTCTGCCGAACTGATTTGGACACCCGAAATGAGTAATGTGTCAATGTGACCGGGAGGCCTGAATAAATGATTGGGCTTGCTTGCCGATTAGTGATAGAGCCCAAAAGAACTCGTAGTCAACCAAAAGCTCATCAGCAGCCAAACTTCATTCTCCCACAACAACTGAACCCAGACACGTCTTTCCCAATTTTGATAACCTCAAAACATCCCTATGATTATCATCTTGAAGATAGAGACCAGATTGCAAATGGAAATAGAATGCAACTGGGAGACAAATTCCAAAGGTCTACTCCTGTATAAATGGAGAGGTGTCATCTCCCTTTCTGTAGTACTCCACCTTGATCGGGAGCGTACATTGGGTAATAGCTCCTTCACTTTGATTACACTTTATGCTTCTGAATTCTGGGTTGGCATGGCTTTGTGGTCACCAATTGATACTTGATTAAGACTTTTGTCTTTTGTGGAAGAATAGCATACTGGACGTTTCAGTTTACTCATTTCAATTTGCTCAAGCTCACTTCAATCTGCTCAAGCTTACTTCAATCTGCTCAAGCTCAACTCAATCAGCTCAAGCTTACTTCAATCCGCTCAGGCTCAACTCAATCGGCTCAAGCTCATTTGTCTCTGCACGTAAAAGTGCTAGTTTTGCTTCTGAAGTCAGGTGAACAAGGTAAATCTGCCAGATACACTTCTATTTATTCCTTAACTTCAAATTTTGATTTCCTCTCCTAGTTACACCTCTATTTCTTCAGCGGCTTCAACTCCTGACTTCCACTTTTTGCTTGCAGATAAAAAAAAATACTCTTCATTGCTTTGTGGGAAATACTCCAAGACGTCTAGGGTAAGTTCCTGCTCTTCATAATTGACATGACAGCTTCAAACTTGTGTTGCTTGGAATATTTGTTCTCTTCCCCTTGTGTGGCTTGTTATGCGAGTGATGCAAGGCCATATGTTTCATTGCAATGAGAGAAGGAGCTGAGCAGCCATAATCTTCTTTTGGTGATGACCTTGAGGTGATCTGAAACGGTCTTCGAAATTTGAACGGCATTGGGGGCCTTACTTAGGAAGGTAGAGATGATTGTTGAAGCCGTGTTGTAGGAAGCTTCTTAGAGGAGTTGTTCAACTTTTACTTTCAAGGCTTCCGATGGAACAAGGTTGAGACTTCCAGAGGATACAGAGAAATAAAGATGCTGCAAAAGATAAACAGAGTTAGAATGAGAGCTCCACCTTCACTATCTTCTTGTTGCCTCGCAGCTTTTTCTTCTCTTCTTCTGCTCTTTCTTCTGCTCTTCTGTTCTCTTCTCTTCCTCCTCTTGTTCTCTTCTCGTTCTTCTTTTCTGCCTATCCCTTGTCTTCTTTACAGAGAACTTGCCTTTTTATAGGCACAGCAGGTTAGTTTGATGAAGATAGCTATCAATTCAAATTCAAACTGGGGTTGATCTTTTATCCATTTGAATCGGAAAGATTATAGCAGTATCTCTATCTTCTTCTTTGACCTCTGAGGCTTTTGTTAATATTCAAACTCATTCTTCCACATATGTAGGACGTGAAAAGTATCCAAGAATATTGTCTTGTGAATGAGAATTTTTATCTTCAATTGCATATCAAATTTGAATAGCAATATATATCCTTGCTTGTTTTAACGTTTGGAATATTTCAATGCTAACAAACCTTGAATGAGGAGTATATCTTCTTTGCTTTCTGTTTGAATTTGGTCAAAACAGCTAACTTCTTTTCCATTTATTTTGGAATACCCGTATTGATCACCATATAATTTTTTGAAACAGTGATTTTTTTTTGTGTCAACAATTGGTCAGTAAGAACACGTACTAGCTCTGTTTTAGCAATAACACAAGAAGACTAGTGATGTGAATTGAATTGGTGGGGAGTTGTTGTTGTTCATGTGACAAGCATTGTTTGATTAAGACTCAAGAAGTTTTATGTCTAAATCATGTTATACCATGTTAACCCTATTGTGAATTTGCAACTGTATATTAACAAGTACTTAAATATAAAATAGAAACCAATAAATACTACATGAAATTTGAATAGACAAATCATTGCGCGAAGCAAACTTGCCATGGATCACAAATTCACAATCCAATGATTCCAATCTAGCTACTTTGTCCCTGACTCTTCTTTCTTCAATGCTATACCTCGCGATCCAGATCCAGTAGAGATTTCATTTTGATGCACAACGCATGTACTAGATATTTATCTCCTTTAGAGTGTCTGATATTTTGATGTATTAGGGTTTCCAACATTGAGAATGAGTTTTGATCATTTGATTAACTTACAGCACTAGAATAAAGTGTCCTACATTATTGTGAAGAGAATGAAGAGGAGCATTCACAATGTCAGAAATGTGAGATTAATTTAGAACATCTAGAACATAATTATATGATGGTAATTAAAAGTAACTAGGGGCCTAAATTGCAACATTACCAACGTCAGATACTTAGATATTTAGTTGGTTACGTTAATTAATTATATTTGAACAATGAAGGGAGCTAAGCGTTTGGCAATTTACGGATTTAAAGACATATTTTATGGGAAGAGAGATAGTAGGATGAAAGCGAAAAGAAAAATAATTAAAGAGAGCTTAAGTTTGCAACTTCTAACAATTATTAGTGTCGTCATCAGTAGTCGATCAGTAGCATTTTGACAGAGCTGCATGGCCAAAACAATGAAATCATTTTGAATCTTTGATCGACCTCTAATTTACTCCAGCGCACTGCTCGATCACTTTCTCATTTCACGGTGCTTGACTGTAATATCCTGAAGCTGCTATAGAATAATAGAGAGAGAGAGAGAGAGCAGCAGCTACACATTCAACTAAAAACGGAAAACTATAAAGGAAATGACTTATTGCGTATTAAGAAAAGGAAGGTAAAAAAGCCCTAGCTAATTTACTCTTTCCACAGTTCACTTTCTCATTTCATCTTGCATTTAATTTTTTGAGGCTGATATAAAAGAGACAGCAGCAAATCCAAATATCCAACCTTGTTTTCCACATGAGATCTAACATTTCCCAGTTTGAGCTGTCAATGGAGAATGGGGTGTCATCAGTTCGAGCCTTCGAGGTCGAGCATGACCAGTTGACTGCGATGTTTGTGGCAGCAAAGTTCTTGTGTATAATCATATAACCCTGGTCGCCAATTATTCCATACATACGTCGTAGAATATCGACTAGAAACCCAGAGGCCAGTAAAAGTTTGAATTCGAAAACAAGTGCAGATTAAACCATGGCCAATGTGTCGGTCGGTTGAAACCCCACGCTCGACCCCGCACAGCATGTGAGGTCCTTAAATGAAGCATGTCGATCAAGAAGATGAAGATGATGAGGGTGCTTGCTACTGGCTCTCATAGCTTGTTATTGAATTAATGTACGTTTGGATTTCTGTTATGGTGATTCTGGGTGAAGACGCAGTTCCCATGCTCTGCCTAAATTCGATCAGGCATACATAACATGCAGACGTGTGCCGATCGAGCTTGCCTTCCGATATCCACATCAGAAAGAGTTAGAATCGAGTCACGTCTTGGCTTCTTGAGCTTTGTTTGCTAGGTTAGTTTTCCTGTAATTCTATGATGGATCTGAAAAGGCAAAGATGGCATGCGGTAAATTATTATAACCCTATTTTGAAATAATGGCCCTCTTTTGATATTCAAAGGCTCTTGTGACCGCAATAACTGAATCGTACCATTGGGGTAAATGATCGATTATGCTAGGAGTTAAACTTGGACAAGGTTTCTTTTTTTCTTTTCTTTTTTCATTTTTTTTTCATGCTGAACTCACTTCAGTTAAACATGTTAAGACACTACGTCACAAAAAGGTTTTCAATAGCTTAAAAATATGTAGTCTAAATGGCTGGAGTCTCTATATGCCACTCAAACGAGAGATATATATGCATGGTTCGTGAACTACTATGCACTCAGACTGACAAATGAATCTTAAGAAAGTGTCGTATGAGTTTCTCACTGTTGGAAAGTTAAAACGGCAATATCATTTGCATTAGCTGCAAATATATGTTTTCCTTATATTGTCATTGATTGTAGTTGATACATAGAAGATTTATAGGAAAGTGATAGACTTGTAGAATCAGTTAGCTAGTTGTACAATGATGTATATATTCTCATTCAGATATCAATGAAATTCGATCTTCCACCAAATTTCAGTTTTTCATCTTTTCTCTCACTATTTGTTTTGGCCCACGTCCTCAGCAAGGGGCGATGAGGGAACAAAAGTAAAAAGGGTGTGTGCGGGGCGTGCCACCTCACGGATGAGGAAAGAGATTGAGTGAGTGCGCAGGCTTGACTTCTTGATCAGGCGAGCGGAGTTCCAGGTGCCGCCTCAGATGAGGAATTTTACAGCACAAGCGATCGATACTCACGGCGGGGTGAGCAGAGCAACAATAGGGAAGTTTCCGAGGATCGGGGGCGAGTTCCGGAGAGCTCTGAAGGGTTCTAGGCGGCGAGATGCTTAGAAACAGGGCTTCGAAGAGGCTTCGAAGGGATATCGGCTCCTGGGAGCGCTGAAGGTTTCGACGAGGTCGAGAGGGTTTTCGACTAGGTTGAAAGTTGTTTTGTGTTGTATTTGAGTATTGTTTGTTGTAGCGGGATTTCTGTAAGCCGTGGAGTTTCTTTATATAGAATTACTTAGGGCCACAGGTATTGGCCCAAAGCATGTCAAAGACTTGTAGGAGTCTTCAACGATAAATGTGGCGTAGGCGATGTTAATCACTTGTTGGCCGTGATTATCCTTTGGTGAAGTAACTAACTGCCTACTATGTAGAGGAGTAGAACCAGATATGGATGTAGACGATTCATCTAATTAAGGAAGAGAGACCTTAATCAATATGTATACCTTCTGATTTGACCTTCACATGCACGTACGACTGTTTTGTATAATCCCTTAAGCAATTAAGGATATTGCTCTTATCTAATTGAGTCAACATATGCGGCCAACGCCTCAGCCCTTTCCCATGCGGACTCTTCCTTTTGTCTCTTCAGCGGTCTTGCGAGGTCTCCATGGCGAAGTCACCTCGCCCCGCTCAATCTACGCGAAGTCACCGCCTCGCGTGTGAATATTCGATCCGCATGCATATCCACCTCGCATGCAACCTTATACTTCGCAATGTCCTCCATCTGTTCCGCATGCAAACTGTATAATCTAGTTCGCATGTCTCTGCTAGCGAGGTAACCCGCCTCTAAACTCAATATATTTCGGGCTCGCCAGTATGACGTGGACCATGAATTTAATTAATATTCACTAGGACAATTACTGTCCAGTAAAATATTAATTTGGGTGTAAACATTGCCCCCCAGCCTCGAAGTCATGAATGTCAAGAATGACTGAAGAGGTTTATGTTCATGCTGCCCCAAAGCCACTGGTATTGGCTTGGTTCATACATCAAATGACTGTGAGTAAACAAGCATGTGAATAGGCTCTAAAACTCAAGTATTCAACAACAAAGAATTGTAGATGCCTCCCGCATGATTCAGCTAGTACCATATTAAACTGATGATCATGAACTTAACATAGTTGGGTACCCTGAACTTGAACTTAAAGAATAATGCCGTGGGCTTCGCCTGCTCCACTTAGAGAACATAGTACCATGCATGAACGACGAGGTCTAGATAATATCCTCGAGAGGATGTTCCTCGCATGGATGCACCTTGCGGCCAAAACTTGTTGACTCGCCATGGATTTGTTGACTCGCCATGGACTTGTTAACATTTTAACCAATGCAAACTCATTGACATGCACGGAGCCATCCTTTAATTAACATCAAATTAGCTCGCGGCCCTTGATATTTATCTCTTAGGCGAACTCCTTCGCATACAAATTTCTTCGCATGCAACCTCGCGTCCCTTGGTCCAGCTCGCATGGGCTTCTGGCGGGCCATCACTCGTAAACCCATCATTTCGGGCTCGCCGGTATGACGTGGACCATAAATTTAACTAATATTCACTAAGACAATTACTGTCCAGTAAAATATTAATTTGGGTGTAAACATTGCCCCCCAGCCTCGAAGTCATGAATGTCAAGAATGACTGAAGAGGTTTATGTTTCATGCTGCCCCAAAGCCACTGGTATTGGCTCGGTTTTTACACAAAATAACTGTGAGTAAACAAGCCTGTGAATAGGCTCTAAAACTCAAGTATTTAACAACAAAGCATCGCAGCGAAACCACTGTACGATTCAGCTAGTACCATATTAAACTGATGATCATGAACTTAACATAGGTACCTTGGACTTGAATGACTATGAATGATGCCGTGCGCTTCGCCTGCTCCACTCAGAGAACATAGTACCATGTATGCACCTCGACTAGATAATATCCTCGAGAGGATGTTCCTCGCATGGATGCGCCTTGCGGCCAAAACTTGTTGACTCGCCATGGACTTGTTGACTCGCCATGGATTTGTTGACTCGCCATGGACTTGTTGACTCGCCATGGACTTGTTGACTCGCCATGGATTTTCCTCGAAGGGATGTACCTTGAGTAAACGTGCACTTTGACTGGATTCAAAAAATGATCTCCGCTTGAGCTCTTGGCGATGGCGAACCAACTTTTTGATATTTAGATCATGGAGTGACTTTGCTGCCCCCTAGTGCGAACCAATGAGAGTCAAACAAAAAGACCAGGTCGGCGAACGACCCGGATTTACCTTGAATTTTTTTTTTAGAGGCCACAGGTGTTGGCCTAAATAATGACCAAGACACCTCAAGAAGGGTCTAAAGTCTGAAATATCTGGAACACATATCTAACCTAATGTGCCCCCCAGTTTTGATGTCTGTTCGACGAATAAAGGACATCAAAACTTTAGTATGCCCCCCCAGTGAAGGAGTTGTTAGTATGCCCCCCCAGTGAAGGAGTTGTTAGTATGCCCCCCAGTGAAGGAAAGCTCGCTGCAAGGTCATGAAACACATTGAAAAAGCACATTGCAACTTCGCGCGTATCCTGACCTGTCTGCATTCAAACTGCCATAACTCTCTTCAGGAATGGCGAAATGACGAACCGTAAAATCCTCTGGAAAGTAGACATCCAGAGCTTTCCATTGATATATGGCTCGCCTTCTAGGTCGTCCTGGATCGTTCCAGCTGAACCGGCGAAGTTCTTCCTGAATCGGCGAGGTGGACTGTCTGGTATCCTGACCCGCCTGCATTCAATCTGCCATAACTCGCTCCAGGAATGGCGAAATGACGAACCGTAAACTCCTCTAGAAAGTAGACATCCAGAGCTTTCCATTGATATATGGCTCGCCTGCTGGTTCTTCCTAGATCATTCCAGGTTGATCGGCGAGGTGGACTGTCTGGTATCCTGACCTGCCTGCATTTGACCTGCCATAACTCTCTCCAGGAATGGCGAAATGACGAACCGTAAAATCCTCTGGAAAGTAGACATCCAGAGCTTTCCATTGATATATGGCTCGCCTTTTGGTTATTCCTGGAGCATTCCAGTTTAATCGGCGAAGTTGACTGTTCGGTAGTGGAAGTTGCAACTTTCAGCAACTATTGGAATTTCTTCTCTGGCTTGACTTCGCTAGCAGCAATTCAAGGCATATGGAATGCCTGCGGTATTGTTTCCAGGCCTCAGGGATAGGCCTCAAATAAAGTTCAAGCCTTTTGGAGGCAAAAACGTTTGTCTTGCATTTCAGCAAAACCAAGGATCTCTTTTTGGTGTTTTCTGCTATTTGATTTTTTTTTTTAATGCGAGAAAGAAAGAAAAAAATGAAAGAAAACAGAAGTAAAAACTGAGGTAAAGCTAAGAGTAAAGGAAAGAAGAGAGTATAACATGGCTAGTTACCCTTCGTAAGGCCACGGGGGAGGCCACCAATGCTTCACTCCAAGCCTCGACGCCGTTATGTTTCTGGCATGAGAACCTCGCTGTTGAAAATTTCCAAGTGTTGAGCAGAGATGTTGTGTGTCAACCACCTGAAAATTTGAAGAAAGTAGCTCGTAGGGACAGTCTTGTTGCCCCCCAAGCATCTTTGTCATTTGGCAAAGCATGATCTTCAATTGCATCCTTATGGGTGGAATGGTGTAAAGATCTGCCTTATCACCGACTATCATGTCAAAATGCATGGTTTTATCAGGTATAGCCACGCATTGCTTATGGAAGAGGACCATATCAAGAGCTTCACTGGGACTGAACTCTTGTGGGATATGATTATGAGACAGACGCACTAACATATAGTCTTCATCATATTCATCATAAATTGGCTCTGTGTCAAAATCAAATTTAGAGTCACCATAGTTCAGCGAATCCACCTCTGCCAATAATGCAAATATATGAAATCCATGAGCATCATGTTTAGATGCCACCAAGTCCCTGCTGCAGACTAGAGTGAGATGACCCTGAGAATACTCGACTTTACACCCATGTATAATAAACTTGCAATTCTGGGTGTAAAAACGTTTTCCACATACAAGACTAAAGCCATAGTTTGGCCTTTGAACTTGCATGCATAGACTCCAATTGTATTGGAGTGTGAAGCCTCGGATTGGCCTAGGTATACCACCATACCATGTATAATTAAGTTTGTCATGTCTTGGGGCAGCTTCTTGATAATGTCCAGTAATAGGACAAAACTTGAGTTGATCATGCCCTTGATCATGGTGGTGGATTAAAGAAAGAAGGCGAGTTACGCCGTGCCCCCCATGCATCTGACCTATGTCCACATATACGTCTTGCATAGGGAAGCTGGCTTCTTGGATACCTTTCATATGAATTTGTGGTTCGCCATCATCAATGTTCGAACCAATTTCATCTTCTAAGATGGACTGTTATGTCCTATCTTCAAGCTCCGTTTCCTGAGGAACAACGTCAGTTTTCGAGACAGGATTATTATCCAAAATCTTTGCGGCCTCAACCTCAGGTTCTTTGTCATTGATTGACAAAGGAATTTCTTCTTTGAACGTGGGCTCGTCCAAAGGAAAATCTTCGCCATTAGATTGGCTGCTAGGCAGTTCAATCTTTTTGGCAGGGACATGCTCGTCAACTGTAAGCTTCACATTTAGGCATTGTAAAGCCTTTTCGTTTTTTTCAGCAGCCTCAGGCTCACAAAGTCGCTTGAGGATGGCATCCCATTTCTCTGTAAAGGCAACCCAATTAGGTTTATTCTTTTCTTCAACAGCCTTTATAGCAGCCGTTTCCTTTTCTTTAGCAGCCTCTCTAGCAGCCGTTTCCTTTGCGTGTTGCTTGAGGATGGCTGCCATTCGTTCGGCATGTTTTTTGCGGTTAGCATCTCTTAGTTCGGCATATTTTCTCTCGATGGCTCTTGATTTTTCTTGGAAATCTTGGAAATCAAATTGCATCTCTGTTCGTCGATCCCAATGAAGGTGACGTCAGAGACTACCCTGGTTTCCCTATGGTGTCTCGCTTATGCTCCTGGTCCCACTGGGCGTGCCAATGTTTTGGCCCACGTCCTCAGCAAGGGGCGATGAGGGAACAAAAGTAAAAAGGGTGTGTGCGGGGCGTGCCACCTCACGGATGAGGAAAGAGATTGAGTGAGTGCGCAGGCTTGACTTCTTGATCAGGCGAGCGGAGTTCCAGGTGCCGCCTCAGATGAGGAATTTTACAGCACAAGCGATCGATACTCACGGCGGGGTGAGCAGAGCAACAATAGGGAAGTTTCCGAGGATCGGGGGCGAGTTCCGGAGAGCTCTGAAGGGTTCTAGGCGGCGAGGTGCTTAGAAACAGGGCTTCGAAGAGGCTTCGAAGGGATATCGGCTCCTGGGAGCGCTGAAGGTTTCGACGAGGTCGAGAGGGTTTTCAACTAGGTTGAAAGTTGTTTTGTGTTGTATTTGAGTATTGTTTGTTGTAGCGGGATTTCTGTAAGCCGTGGAGTTTCTTTATATAGAATTACTTAGGGCCACAGGTATTGGCCCAAAGCATGTCAAAGACTTGTAGGAGTCTTCAACGATAAATGTGGCGTAGGCGATGTTAATCACTTGTTGGCCGTGATTATCCTTTGGTGAAGTAACTAACTGCCTACTATGTAGAGGAGTAGAACCAGATATGGATGTAGACGATTCATCTAATTAAGGAAGAGAGACCTTAATCAATATGTATACCTTCTGATTTGACCTTCACATGCACGTACGACTGTTTTGTATAATCCCTTAAGCAATTAAGGATATTGCTCTTATCTAATTGAGTCAACATATGCGGCCAACGCCTCAGCCCTTTCCCATGCGGACTCTTCCTTTTGTCTCTTCAGCGGTCTTGCGAGGTCTCCATGGCGAAGTCACCTCGCCCCGCTCAATCTACGCGAAGTCACCGCCTCGCGTGTGAATATTCGATCCGCATGCATATCCACCTCGCATGCAACCTTATACTTCGCAAGGTCCTCCATCTGTTCCGCATGCAAACTGTATAATCTAGTTCGCATGTCTCTGCTAGCGAGGTAACCCGCCTCTAAACTCAATATATTTCGGGCTCGCCAGTATGACGTGAACCATGAATTTAATTAATATTCACTAGGACAATTACTGTCCAGTAAAATATTAATTTGGGTGTAAACATTGCCCCCCAGCCTCGAAGTCATGAATGTCAAGAATGACTGAAGAGGTTTATGTTCATGCTGCCCCAAAGCCACTGGTATTGGCTTGGTTCATACATCAAATGACTGTGAGTAAACAAGCCTGTGAATAGGCTCTAAAACTCAAGTATTCAACAACAAAGAATTGTAGATGCCTCCCGCATGATTCAGCTAGTACCATATTAAACTGATGATCATGAACTTAACATAGTTGGGTACCCTGAACTTGAACTTAAAGAATAATGCCGTGGGCTTCGCCTGCTCCACTTAGAGAACATAGTACCATGCATGAACGACGAGGTCTAGATAATATCCTCGAGAGGATGTTCCTCGCATGGATGCACCTTGCGGCCAAAACTTGTTGACTCGCCATGGACTTGTTGACTCGCCATGGACTTGTTAACATTTTAACCAATGCAAACTCATTGACATGCACGGAGCCATCCTTTAATTAACATCAAATCAGCTCGCGGCCCTTGATATTTATCTCTTAGGCGAACTCCTTCGCATACAAATTTCTTTGCATGCAACCTTGCGTCCCTTGGTCCAGCTCGCATGGGCTTCTGGCGGGCCATCACTCGTAAACCCATCATTTCGGGCTCGCCGGTATGACGTGGATCATAAATTTAACTAATATTCACTAAGACAATTACTGTCCAGTAAAATATTAATTTGGGTGTAAACATTGGCATCATTCAAGTCCAAGTCATTTAATGTATGAACCGAGCCAATACCAGTGGCTTTGGGGCAGCATGAACATAAGCCTCTTCAGTCATTCTTGACATTCATGACTTCGAGGCTGGGGGGCAATGTTTACACCCAAATTAATATTTTACTGGACAGTAATTGTCTTAATGAATATTAGTTAAATTTATGGTCCACGTCATACCGGCGAGCCCGAAATAATGGGTTTACGAGTGATGGCCCGCCAGAAGCCCATGCGAGCTGGACCAAGGGACGCGAGGTTGCATGCGAAGAAGTTTGTATGCGAAGGAGTTCGCCTAAGAGATAAATATCAAGGGCCGCGAGCTGATTTGATGTTAATTAAAGGATGGCTCCGTGCATGTCAATGAGTCTGCATTGATTAAGAATGTTATCCATTAATCACATATGTTAACTATGCTTACATGCGAAGGCAGTTCGCGTGAAAGAAGGGGAGAGGCGGGCTCCGCTTGGTATATATACAAACATATATCGATTAGGCTAGCAAGAGAAGACCTCGCCTACAATACCTCAAATGGATAAGGAAGCAATATATACTCCTTGATTACTTAAAGGGCTATCATGCATATGCACACGTCCACGTCCATGCATGATTGCATGGGGAGGGGTTCATTAAGGATCCTTATTTTGGTTTAAGCATGTTTGCATGGGGAGCATACGTCTACATCTTCTTGAGTTTGGTTGTATTGGTGGTTAAGGACTCTACTCCTTAATTGGATTTGCATGCATCGCCTACATCCATATCTTCATGAGATTGGTTCTACTCTTTTACATAGTAGGCAGTTAGTGACTTCGCCAAAGGATAATCACATCACGAAGTGATTAACATCGCCTACACCACATTTATCGTTGAAGACTCCTACAAGTCTTTGACATGCTTTGGGCCAATACATGTGGCCCTGGGTAATTCTATATAAAGAAGCTCCACGGCTTACATCAAACACAACAACAATTACTCAAATACAACACAAAACAACTTTCAACCTAGTTGAAAACTCTCTCGACCTCGTCGAAACCTTCAGCGCTCCCAGGAGCCGATATCCCTTCGAAGCCTCTTCGAAGCCCTATTTCTAAGCGCCTCGCCGCCTAGAACCCTTCAGAGCTCTCCGGAACTCGCCCCGATCCTCGGAAACTTCCCTATTGTTGCTCTGCTCACCCCGCCGTGAGTATCGATCGCTTGTGCTGTAAAATTCCTCATCTGAGGTGGCACCTGGAACTCCGCTCGCCTGATCAAGAAGTCAAGCCTGCGCACTCAGTCAACCTTTTCCTCGTCCGCGAGGTGGCACGCCCGCAACTCTCCATCCTCTTTGGATAGCTATTTACCTCGGCTCAGCACGCTGAGGATCGTGGGCCAAAACATTGGCACGCCCAGTGGGACATCATTGTTTACACCCAAATTAATATTTTACTGGACAGTAATTGTCTTAGTGAATATTAGTTAAATTTATGGTCCACGTCATACCGGCGAGCCCGAAATAATGGGTTTACGAGTGATGGCCCGCCAGAAGCCCATGCGAGCTGGACCAAGGGACGCGAGGTTGCATGCGAAGAAATTTGTATGCGAAGGAGTTCGCCTAAGAGATAAATATCAAGGGCCGCGAGCTGATTTGATGTTAATTAAAGGATGGCTCCGTGCATGTCAATGAGTTTGCATTGGTTAAAATGTTATCCATTAATCACATATGTTAACTATGCTTACATGCGAAGACAGTTCGCGTGAAAGAAGGGGAGAGGCGGGCTCCGCTTGGTATATATACAAACACATATCGATTGAGCTAGCAAGAGAAGACCTCGCCTACAATACCTCAAATGGATAAGGAAGCAATATATACTCCTTGATTACTTAAAGGGGCTATCATGCATGTGCACACGTCCACGTCCATGCATGATTGCATGGGGAGGGGTTCATTAAGGATCCTTATCTTGGTTTAAGCATGAGGAGCTTACGTCTACATCTTCTTGAGTTTGGTTGTATTGGTGGTTAAGGACTCTACTCCTTAATTGGATTTGCATGCATCGCCTACATCCATATCTTCATGAGATTGGTTCTACTCCTCTACATAGTGGGCAGTTAGTGACTTCGCCAAAGGATAATCACATCACGAAGTGATTAACATCGCCTACACCATATTTATCGTTGAAGACTCCTACAAGTCTTTGACATGCTTTGGGCCAATACCTGTGGCCCTGGGTAATTCTATATAAAGAAGCCCCACGGCTTACAGAACTCTCTGTACAACAAACAATACTCAAATACAACACAAAACAACTTTCAACCTAGTTGAAAACCCTCTCGACCTCGTCGAAACCTTCAGCGCTCCCAGGAGCCGATATCCCTTCGAAGCCTCTTCGAAGCCCTGTTTCTAAGCGCCTCGCCGCGTAGAACCCTTCAGAGCTCTCCGGAACTCGCCCCCGATCCTCGGAAACTTCCCTATTGTTGCTCTGCTCACCCCGCCGTGAGTATCGATCGCTTGTGCTGTAAAATTCCTCATCTGAGGTGGCACCTGGAACTCCGCTCGCCTGATCAAGAAGTCAAGCCTGCGCACTCACTCAATCTCTTTCCTCATCCGTGAGGTGGCACGCCCCGCACACACCCTTTTTACTTTTGTTCCCTCATCGCCCCTTGCTGAGGACGTGGGCCAAAACATTGGCACGCCCAGTGGGACCAGGAGCATAAGCGAGACACCATAGGGAAACTAGGGTGGTCTCTGACGTCACCTTCGTTGGGGTCAGAGAAAGAAAACAAGATACGATAATGGATTGGCACGACAATTCGGTGGTTGCGATTATTGACAAACATTTTGCGGCCTTCGATGAAAGATTCGCTGCCATCCAAAGGCGACTTGATGAAATGATAGCAGCAGCCATCAGCAAACACCAAGCCGAACAGGCGGTTGCCAGGGAGGTTGTTAAAGCAAGTGTTCCTCAGAAAAAGGAGCATGAAGATAGGACAGAACAGTCCATCTTAGAAGAAGAAGTTGGTTCAAACACTAATGATGGTGGCGAACCGCAAGTTCACATGGGAGGCGAACCACAACTTCCTGGAATGGCGAACTGCAGCCGCCAAGACACCGACTGCCCCATGCGGGATGTATACGTGGACACAGGTCAACGACATGGAGGGCAAGGCGAAGCTCGCCTGATTTCTCTACCAGTTCACGACAAGCAAACTGAAGATGGACCCGCACCTCTTGAGTCTCTGTTTCAACATGCACACGTGGGGCGACAAGTTTGGCAGAGTCCGCCTTTTCTAAAGGTCCATCTCGCCAATCTTATGATCACCAGCGAGAGGACTCACTCCGCTTCGCCAAACCATGATCATATTGAGTTTAACTACATATGGTTTGGTGACATCCCTCGGCCAATCCGCGGTGTCACTCTCCAATATACTTGGAGTCCATGCATGCCAGTGGTTGCAAAAAGGGTCGAGCTACCGACCTCTGTGGATTCTGCATTTGATTTTGACACGGAGCCAACCTACGATGAGTACGATGAAAACTATATGTTGGTGCGTCTGTCCCCAAATCACATGCCACAAGAGCTTAATCCCAGTAAAGCTCTTGCTACGGTGAACAGAGACCAGCCGGTGGTTTTCTTTCCTGACCAATGCATGGCTGTTCCTGATAAGACCATGCATTTCGACATGGTAGTGGGCAATAAGGCAGATCTCAACAGCATACAATCCGCTTCGCCACAGTTGAAGATCTTGCTGGGCCACCAAACAAAGATGCGTGGGGGGCAGCGAGACGAACCCTGCGGAATTCTTTGCCCAACTTTTCAAGTGGTTGACGCAGGACAACTCTGCTCAACGCTTGGACATGATCATCAGCAACAGTCTCACGTTGAAAACATAACGGCGACGAGGCTTGTAGTGAAGCATCGGTGGCCACCCGATGGCCTTACAAAGGGTAACTAATCATACTATGATCCCTTCTTTTCTTTGCTCCTAGCTTTAAATTCAACTTTTACTTCCATTTCTTTCATTTTCTTTATTTCTCACATTGAAAAAAAAAAAAATACAAAAAAATCAAATAGCAAAAACACCAAAAAGAGATCCTTAGTTTTGCTGAGATGCAAGACAATGTTTTTGCCTACAAAAGGCTTAAACTTTATTTGAGGCCTATCCCTGAGGCTTGGAGACAATACATAAGGCATTCCATATATCTTGAATTGCTGCCAGCGAAGTCGAGTCAGAGAAGAAATTCCAATAGTTGCTGAAAGTTGCAACATCCACTACCGAACAGTCAACTTCGCCGATTAAACTGGAATGCTCCAGGAATAACCAGAAGGCGAGCCATATATCAATGGAAAGCTCTGGATGTCTACTTTCCAGAGGAGTTTACGGTTTGTCATTTTTGCCATTCCTGGAGCAAGTTATGGCAGATTGAATGCAGGCGGGTCAGGATACCAGACAGTCCACCTCGCCGATTCAGGAAGAACTTCGCCGGTTCAGCTGGAACGATCCAGGACGACCTAGAAGGCGAGCCATATATCAATGGAAATCTCTGGATGTCTACTTTCCAGAGGAGTTTACGGTTCGTCATTTCGCCATTCCTGGAGAGATTTATGGCAGATTGAATGCAGGCGGGTCAGGATACCAGACAGTCCACCTCGCCGATTCAGGAAGAACTTCGCCGGTTAAACTGGAATGATCCAGGAGGAACCAGCAGGCGAGCCCTATATCAATGGAAAGCTCTGGATGTCTACTTTCCAGAAGATTTTACGGTTTGTCATTTCGCCATTCCTGAAAAGAGTTATGGCAGTTTGAATGCAGACAGGTCAGGATACGCGCGAAGTTGCAATGTGCTTTTTCAATGTGTTTCATGACCTTGCAGCGAGCTTTCCTTCACTGGGGGGCATACTAACAACTCCTTCACTGGGGGGGCCTACTAAAGTTTTGATGTCCTTTATTCGTCGAACAGACATCAAAACTGGGGGGTACATTAGGGTAGATATGTGTTCCAGATATTTTAGACTTTAGACCCTTCTTGAGGTGTCTTGGTCATTATTTAGGCCAACACCTGTGGCCTCTAAAAAAAAAAAATTTCAAGGCTATGCGATCGTTCGCCGACATGGTCTTTTTATTTGACTCTCATTGGTTCGCACTGGGGGGCAGCGAAGTCACTCCATGATCTGAATATCAAAAAGTTGGTTCGCCATCGCCAAGAGCTCAAGCGGAGGTCATTTTTTGAATCCAGTCAAAGTGCACGTTTACTCAAGGTACATCCTTTCAAGGTACATCCATGGCGAGTCAACAAGTCCATGGCGAGTCAACAAGTCCATGGCGAGTCAACAAGTTTTGGCCGCAAGGCGCATCCATGCGAGGAACATCCTCTCGAGGATATTATCTAGTCGAGGTGCATGCATGGTACTATGTTCTCTGAGTGGAGCAGGCGAAGCGCACGGCATCATTCATAGTCATTCAAGTCCAAGGTACCTATGTTAAGTTCATGATCATCAGTTTAATATGGTACTAGCTGAATCGTACAGTGGTTTCGCTGCGATGCTTTGTTGTTAAATACTTGAGTTTTAGAGCCTATTCACAGGCTTGTTTACTCACAGTTATTTTGTGTATGAACCGAGCCAATACCAGTGGCTTTGGGGCAGCATGAAACATAAACCTCTTCAGTCATTCTTGACATTCATGACTTCGAGGCTGGGGGGCAATGTTTACACCCAAATTAATATTTTACTGGACAGTAATTGTCTTAGTGAATATTAGTTAAATTTATGGTCCACGTCATACCGGCGAGCCCGAAATAATGGGTTTACGAGTGATGGCCCGCCAGAAGCCCATGCGAGCTGGACCAAGGGACGCGAGGTTGCATGCGAAGAAATTTGTATGCGAAGGAGTTCGCCTAAGAGATAAATATCAAGGGCCGCGAGCTGATTTGATGTTAATTAAAGGATGGCTCCGTGCATGTCAATGAGTTTGCATTGGTTAAAATGTTATCCATTAATCACATATGTTAACTATGCTTACATGCGAAGACAGTTCGCGTGAAAGAAGGGGAGAGGCGGGCTCCGCTTGGTATATATACAAACACATATCGATTGAGCTAGCAAGAGAAGACCTCGCCTACAATACCTCAAATGGATAAGGAAGCAATATATACTCCTTGATTACTTAAAGGGGCTATCATGCATGTGCACACGTCCACGTCCATGCATGATTGCATGGGGAGGGGTTCATTAAGGATCCTTATCTTGGTTTAAGCATGAGGAGCTTACGTCTACATCTTCTTGAGTTTGGTTGTATTGGTGGTTAAGGACTCTACTCCTTAATTGGATTTGCATGCATCGCCTACATCCATATCTTCATGAGATTGGTTCTACTCCTCTACATAGTGGGCAGTTAGTGACTTCGCCAAAGGATAATCACATCACGAAGTGATTAACATCGCCTACACCATATTTATCGTTGAAGACTCCTACAAGTCTTTGACATGCTTTGGGCCAATACCTGTGGCCCTGGGTAATTCTATATAAAGAAGCCCCACGGCTTACAGAACTCTCTGTACAACAAACAATACTCAAATACAACACAAAACAACTTTCAACCTAGTTGAAAACCCTCTCGACCTCGTCGAAACCTTCAGCGCTCCCAGAAGCCGATATCCCTTCGAAGCCTCTTCGAAGCCCTGTTTCTAAGCGCCTCGCCGCGTAGAACCTTTCAGAGCTCTCCGGAACTCGCCCCCGATCCTCGGAAACTTCCCTATTGTTGCTCTGCTCACCCCGCCGTGAGTATCGATCGCTTGTGCTGTAAAATTCCTCATCTGAGGTGGCACATGGAACTCCGCTCGCCTGATCAAGAAGTCAAGCCTGCGCACTCACTCAATCTCTTTCCTCATCCGTGAGGTGGCACGCCCCGCACACACCCTTTTTACTTTTGTTCCCTCATCGCCCCTTGCTGAGGACGTGGGCCAAAACATTGGCACGCCCAGTGGGACCAGGAGCATAAGCGAGACACCATAGGGAAACCAGGGTGGTCTCTGACGTCACCTTCGTTCCCTCATCGCCCCTTGCTGTTTTATGAATTAAATTCATGGTCCCACCGGGTGTGCCAATGTTTTGGCCCACGTCCTCAGCAAGGGGCGATGAGGGAACAAAAGTAAAAAGGGTGTGTGCGGGGCGTGCCACCTCACGGATGAGGAAAGAGATTGAGTGAGTGCGCAGGCTTGACTTCTTGATCAGGCGAGCGGAGTTCCAGGTGCCACCTCAGATGAGGAATTTTACAGCACAAGCGATCGATACTCACGGCGAGGTGAGCAGAGCAACAATAGGGAAGTTTCCGAGGATCGGGGGCGAGTTCCGGAGAGCTCTGAAGGGTTCTAGGCGGCGAGGTGCTTAGAAACAGGGCTTCGAAGAGGCTTCGAAGGGATATCGGCTCCTGGGAGCGCTGAAGGTTTCGACGAGGTCGAGAGGGTTTTCAACTAGGTTGAAAGTTGTTTTGTGTTGTATTTGAGTATTGTTTGTTGTAGCGGGATTTCTGTAAGCCGTGGAGTTTCTTTATATAGAATTACCTAGGGCCACAGGTATTGGCCCAAAGCATGTCAAAGACTTGTAGGAGTCTTCAACGATAAATGTGGCGTAGGCGATGTTAATTACTTGTTGGCCGTGATTATCCTTTGGTGAAGTAACTAACTGCCTACTATGTAGAGGAGTAGAACCAGATATGGATGTAGAAGATTCATCTAATTAAGGAAGAGAGACCTTAATCAATATGTATACCTTCTGATTTGACCTTCACATGCACGTACGACTGTTTTGTATAATCCCTTAAGCAATTAAGGATATTGCTCTTATCTAATTGAGTCAACATATGCGGCCAACGCCTCAGCCCTTTCCCATGCGGACTCTTCCTTTTGTCTCTTCAGCGGTCTCGCGAGGTCTCCATGGCGAAGTCACCTCGCCCCGCTCAATCTACGCGAAGTCACCGCCTCGCGTGTGAATATTCGATCCGCATGCATATCCACCTCGCATGCAACCTTATACTTCGCAAGGTCCTCCATCTGTTCCGCATGCAAACTGTATAATCTAGTTCGCATGTCTCTGCTAGCGAGGTAACCCGCCTCTAAACTCAATATATTTCGGGCTCGCCAGTATGACGTGGACCATGAATTTAATTAATATTCACTAAGACAATTACTGTTCAGTAAAATATTAATTTGGGTGTAAACACTATTAAAGATTAAAAGTCATTCAAGTGTCTATCCATTATGGTTTAGATTTGAGATGATGAGGAATAAATGACACTATGAGAAGATGCTCTCGCTTAATCTTTTTTTTTTTTATACACACCACAAATATAAAACATAACTCTTTGGAAAAGGCAAAAGAACAAACATAAAGTGTGTATAGCAACAGTTACTGCTTATCGAGCACATTGATCATATCTGGAGTGAAGTATCTATCAATTAATCAGTAACAATTTTAAGAAGGGCAATGAAAGAATCATAATATTTTGATTAATAAGAGTGCATCGCATAGTACTGCTGGTCCTACTGCATTCTGCATTGTTTGCGATCAAAATTAAGAATCAAATCAAACCATGATCAGAGGGCAAAAGGACAATGCATAGGTTCACTGGAATGGCAATGGTAGCCACCACAGATTAAACATATATGCCATGCCAAAGTGTACCATTATTTATTTTCATTGATGTCTAACTAACTACTCAAGGAGTTAGTTGCAACGCCATGCCATGAAGCAATGGATATGTTAAATGAGTTTGGTACTTTGCGTAACAGTGTTTTTTTTTTTTGGTTTTTTTGTTTTTGGGTTTTGTTTTTTTTGTTTTTTATTTATTATTAATATAGGCGAGTTTCATGCAAACAAGTTCAATTGAAAATCAGTCAACCTCAAATTAATTAGGTTATGATGAGGACATAGAGACCAAACGCTTCCATTGACGGACCAAAGACATGATCCAACTTAACTTTTAGCAACCATGATCCTCGAGATATTGTTATTGACTAAAAAATTCATACTCAACCACCCTTAAATATAGATTGAATTATTTTTAAATGCAGTAAGTTGTTCTGTTTTCAACAATTTTAAATGTAAACAATGTTGATTGAGTTAGTACCCTTCAACGTAGTAAGTTTATGTGATCAGTTACTGACCAAATGAATACTATTGTAATTTCTATATCATAGTAAAAATTAATTTGCAGTATGCATGCCACAAGTTCATTCATTATGCTGGAGATATACTAGCAAGCTTAATTTCAGACCCTCATACACTTGATTTGTCTTTTCACTTGAGTAGGCTGGGATCTCAGCTGCCTAGCTAGTTAGTATATATACTTGAGATTCCAAGCATGCATGGATTAAATGAATACGATCAGAAAATCTCGAAATGTTGCCTGCGCATTAACTGTTCATCTTATTTCCAGTTTACAAATGTCAGCAACATTTCAGAACTCCCATCATTCTCACATTGTTGACTTGGGTAAAGTAATCAAGAAGGAGAAGAAAGCGGCAATGATAACACCATCAATATTGTGAAGCATAATTAGCTATATATGAATGAAAAAGCTAGGCCTCGGATATGCAGAGTTGTCAAGCAACTTTGAATACAAATAGAGAAATTAATAAGTAATGTTAGGTGAACTGTCTTTTAAGAAACTATCTAAAGCTCATTTTATGTGGTATAGTTGATGTGGTACCATCATATCATCAAATCATGATTTCTTTTTTCTTATATTTCAATTTTTTCTTAGTTATGAAAATTCAATTTTGTTTCTATTTTTTTTATTTTATCTTTTAAACCCTACTTTCTCTTTTTCATCTTCTGCTTAGACGTCATTGTTTTCTTTTTCTCTCTTCATCTCACGTTGATCTCCATTCAGATTTTTGTTCCCTCAAAAGCATCGGTGACAAAATCTTGGTTAGATCAATTAGTTAAAATATAGGTAACATACGAAAATCTTCAGAAAAACACATCAGTTACAGCCAACTCAATTGGAATTAAGCTCTACTCTTGACCAATATTTGCAGTTGAACTAGATCTTTTGATCTACCTGCATCAAATCAATTCACTGTGGACAAGTTTTAGCAATCCGAAGATTGACCATATTTAACAAACTTCACCATATATGGAAACACTTTCAACAATGTTTGTCATTGAAGCCACGAATCCATTTATAGAATTGTCATGAGTATAAGTATTGGTCTTGCCTTGAAATATATACATCATCATTAATATAACCATGTAAGATTCCAAGCTGATTAGTAAACTTCTAGATTTTAAAAAACCAGTATTTGATTTCCCATGGATATTCTTTGGGGCCATCGATATGTTCCATATGTTCCCATGGATATGCTCACTTGTTCTACTTGCATCAATTCAAATCTAATTATCCTTAAACCCTAATTCAAATCGAATTCCACCTAAACCCTAATTCCAAACTACATATTTAATTATCACAAAGTTTTGTCACCGATGCTTGTGAGGGAACAAAAATCTGATTAAAAGTGTTGATCAATTGAGAGTACGTAGGTGGTAGGAGAGAGAGGAGATCAACGTGAGATGAAGAGAGAATAAGAAAGCAAACGACGTCTACGCAGAAGATCGATGAAAGAGAGAAATGAGGGTTTAAAAGATAAAATCAAAAAAGTAAAAATAAAATTGAATTTTTGTAATTAAGAAAAAAAAGAAATACAAAAAAAAGAAATCATGATTTGATGATATGGCAATGCCACGCTAGCAGTCACGTAAGGTGAGTTTTAGGTGGTTCCTCAAAAGGTGGTTAACTTAGTATTACTCGAAGTTAATATAAGGTTCTATATATACAGTATACAGAACACAACAGATTGAGCAGAGTTTCAAATATTCCAGTTTTTTTCTGTAAAGACATTTTTGCTGAAAACGCTTTTAGAAACTTGGAATCGATTTTCAAAGTGAAAAAAAAAAAGCCTACTTGGATCGGAAATGCTTCCTGATGAAGAAACTTATGTCATTGCCTTATTCAAACAGCAGCGGAAAATGTATCTTAATTACTCAATATATATAAGTAATATAAGTAATGCTGACTATCTCTTCTATGATATCACTGAGAAATGACACTAAATCATATTTACAAAAAGCAGAAAACCTGTATATGCGAACTTAAACTAGATCTCCTTTCAAAAACTTAAACTATATCTACTACTACTACTAGACATGGTTTAACAGTGATTTGTATCTTCCTGAAAATCCTTTCCCTGCCAACCAACCAAAATTAAAGAGTGGATATCATTCTTCGGGGATGATGGGCCTTAACTGGTCTCTATTACATTTACATACATGCAGACAAACTGAAGGCAAAACAGAGTACAATGTATTCTGAAATTTCTGATCTCATGTAGGATAAAAACCAGTTCTAAAGTTCATACATTTATTCATGTTTTATATGATTCAGATACAAACTCGTTTTCATTATACCCCACTTACCTCTTTGTGTGCCAACTCTTTTAATTCTTGTATGTCCAAATTATTGGCAAATTATATATCCTTACAGCTAGCTAGCTTTTTTTTTTTTGTTTTGTTTTTGTTTTTGTTTTTGGGCAGTGGAAGACAAAGTCTTATTGAAAGAAGAAAACTTTACAACCAAGATTTACAAAAATCAACTGGGTCAAACACAAAGCAAACAAGATAAACAAAAAAACATAACCAAATAGCCCATCGTTATCCAAACATCCAGCAAACCAACCAAGGCAGGGAAGAACGACATGGATCAACACGACCATCGCCACGTATCGAAACTTCTGGTGACACAGAGACGTCACCGAGAACGCCGAAAACTTCCTAACACGAGAACAACGCATTAGGTTCAGCTCGATTGCAGAACAGAAGAATGAAAAAGCTTGTGCTAACAATGCCACAAACAGATTCCTTATATGACACAGAGACATCATGGCTACTGCAACCAAGAGACTTGAACAAACCAAATCTCATCCAAACTGTGATTGCCCAACCTCAAAATAATATAAAACATCATGCAACATCATCAGCATAATGTCTGACAACGAATTGCCAGACAGAACTGTAACCAAAGAAAGCCAAAAAGATAAAGAGGAAACGAGAACGGCAGCCGCGGAATCGCAGGCATGCCGTTGTATGATATACGATACAACACCGAATTCGAAGTACCAAATCAGTGAACTTTCGTTGAGAATGCTGATTGATGAGAAAGATGTGCACCCATGTGAAGAATTTGAGATTGAAAAAAGAGGAGAAAGAGAGGGATAAGTTATCTGAGATTGAAGGAGTAGGAAGATCTGGGCATCGGTGATGGGAAAAGGAAGGAAAAGCAAAAGGAAATCAAGCCTGCCACCGCAGGGGTAGAGATCGACCATGAAAATGGGTCAGGAAGAGACCACTTACAGCTAGCTAGCTTGCACATTGCATTATCTAAAGTCTAAATTGATCGATACTCAACATCGCTTGTTATATCAGAAACGACCACATACTCTGATGATCAAAGTTTCAAAATATATTGTTTTGATGATGATTAATTGTTAGCGTAATCCGTAATTGCATATTTGAAATTAACATCACACATGCATGAGATGAATGCTTATGTATGTCGAGGATAAAAATTAGATTCGAAAAAAGAGAGAAAATCATATATGAAATAGGATTGAAACCAATCGATTTGGTTAAAACTAAATCCTAGCTTGCTGTATAGATTCAATTGGAGAAAAATTAACTAGCTAGTGTGATTAGCCAGTGGTGATCATCTGATTAATTATTGTTTTCTGTATTATGCGCAAGTGATTAGACTGGGCCGGGATAATAATTTAGAACAATAATCATGCATCTTGAACATTGTGACATGTATAAAGATGAATGCAATTGGATCATTTAAGCTTTGCAACAACCAAACAACCACATTTCATCGCAGGCATGAGTGAGAGGGACACATAGATTAAGGACCACCGTCACAATTTTATGATATGAAGGATCCCCTTAAGATCATCAACAAGACTCAAGTTGATGCAATTTTAAAAGGAGCAGATTCTACACACCAAGGTGCACTTGCATCATTAATATGTAAGTGTTCAAATCGCCGTATGAAAAAATCGAATAAAGACTATAGACCCTAAATTTCTTATTTTCATTTTCATTTTTGATCTGATCAAAACTAACGCCCATAATAAGAGTACGTCTTCTTCGACCTAGTGTTCTCACATCCTTAGTTGGAAACACTTGGGAATATATTTTTAGGTTTCAATATTGTTAACGGTATGTAGTGTGACATAAATGGCCAGATCAAAATACTGTATATTACTTACTCGATTCACTTGCACCATGGTGCATAAAAGATTTTTTCGAATTTTAAATTATAACTAACAATTAACTAAGATACTGTCCTAGGATATTCTGTATATTTCTAGATATTTCTTATGTGTGCCTTGACTTTATGCCAATAGGATATGTAGTTTGACTAGATCTATGTATTTTTAATTCTTACCATATTGGTATTGTGTAATTCCCTATATAAAGGGCTAGCTCCTTTCAATAAATAAGATTTTTTCACAATTATCTATTCTCAAATCTCTCTCATTTTATCACGTTATCAGCTCTTGGCTTAACCCTTAAGTTAATGGTTTTTCCAAACCCTAAAACCAAAATCGGAGGTTCTAAGCCCTACCTCGGCCGCCGCCGTCGCTCCCCGACTGCCATTTCCCAGCCGTTCGCTCCGCTACTTCTTTTCATCCGATCAAGCATTCAAGTTTTTACGGTATGTTTATTTTACATCCCTAAAACTCTTCTAAGTTCAATAACCTCGGAGGAGATAAAATGTTTTCTCCCCTTCTTCTACTCCATTATATGTTTGGGTCGGTGTATTTGCTGGTTTAAAATCTCGGTTTTCCTCTCCGGGTCCAAAGTTGTGTTTGATCAACTTTGGTTCTTTCTTTTGAAGGTGTGTTTGAGCACTTTCACATAGTTTTCCTGGTCGTGTTTGATCGAATTTGGACACTTATACCTTAGGGTTATGTATGATCAACCCTAGAGAGACAAGCCAAAAATAAAAGCATCGTATTTGAGTATCCTTTAGGTCTTTAACAGAAAACTAATACGACTTGTTCTCTCTTGTATGCAGATGGAGAAAGGCATCGAATTCGATGTCCTCGATGCCCATGGTACAGAGTACCATCGCTAGGTCTCATATATTGAGCAGATCTTCATCGCTAAGGATCTGACCGAGATCATATTCCCCGATCCAACTCAAGAGAACAAAATCTCAGGCACTCATGTTCCTTCGTAAGCATATCAATCACACACTGCGCAGATAGTATCAATCGAAGCATGATCCAAAAGATCTGTGGGATGCACTCGCGGAACTCTTCGGCAATATTCATTCAACCTTGCTCCCAGAATTAATTGCTCGTTGGGATGAAATCAGACTTTTGGATTACAAGAAGGTTGATGACTTCAACATGGATATGCTTTGCCTACAAGCTCAACTGAGCTCATGTGGACTCGAGAAAAGTGATGTAGACATGATTGAAAAAACTTTCTCGACATTCCCTTCTGCTGCTAAGATCCTAATGAACCAATATCGACTTGAGTTTCAAAATAAGAGGAATACAACATTTAGTAGCTTAATGACGCAAATCCTTATGGAAGAAAAGAACAACTTGATCAATGATCAGCATAATTTGCATCCTATAGGCACCTGAAAAACTCTGGAATCTAATTACAACTACAAACAGAGTAAGAAAGATCCGAAACGCAAGGATCACCATCAGAATGAACCTTATACACGTGGGAATCAGCACCACCATGCCTCTGGTTCTCGGGGACAAGGTGGTGACTTTAGTGGCTGTACCAACTCTTGGCACTGAGACGCTGGTGCTGCTGGCCCCAAGGGCGGCGCCGCTCTACCTCGGAAGTAGCATGTTCGTTCTTCCTCTGCTTTTGATGGACAATGCAACAAATGTGGGTCCAAGGACCACTGGTTCAAAAGCTGTTGTGCTTCTACAAATGTTGTTACCGCATACAAGAAATACAAGGAATTGATGGAAGTCAATTCCACTGAAAACAATGGAGTTGAACATAATGTTACCTTCAAGGTTGCAAACCCCAATGGACAATGTTCTGACTTAGATGCTCCTGAGTTTGACCTCACTGGCTAGATTGTTTTCCTTTTTACAAGTCATGATGTAATAAGGGCATCATTAGAATGCCATGCTTAGTTTTCTTCTCAATATTTTTTTTGAGACCCTATGTACTCTTTTCAGCGCATTAATAAAAGTTTTTTTTGTTCTTCTTGTCTCTACATGGTTCAAATTGATATACAATAAGATGTAATTCTCCATCTACCTTTGAAAACATGGCATCAACGCCGTCTTTGGTCTCTCCCTTAGAGGAGGTGACAACGACACCGTGACTCTCAAGAAGGGTTACCAACGTGTTTTCCGGTTCAAATCTTTTACCCTATAGCAGATTTTCTTTCATCAATTGTTCAACTAAGCTCTTCTAAGTTAGTATGATATCTTAGAATTATCCGAAATTAAGGAGATAGTGGTTTCAAGTGTGCCTCACACTATCAACCCATCACGGGCATGCCTGGTCATATTTAATTTGAAGTTACCGAAAGCTTTTGATTTTGGATTCTCCTTACTGTATTAATCCAATTGCCGTCTTGTAAAAGACGTTAAAGACTTGGCAAAACAAGATCACCATCGAATCCTATAGGTTCTCTGGACTTGGATTTGATCATTAGTATGTCCCTGTGGCTGAGCATGCACTCCATATGACCGGCAAACTTCAAAAGCTTCGCTAATGTCAAATCTGTGAAAAACAGTAATCTGTCTTCCCTAGACAGTCGACTTTGTTTGAGCTTTGTGAACAGCTCTGGACAAAACAGACAATGAGATTTATATCATTGGAAAGATCTATGAGTCTAGTTTTCAGAACATTTTACGGTTTTTCCATATCTATTTTAACGAAAAGTTATGACTGTTTTAGTGCGAAAATGTCATTCTGTGCGAGAATTTTCTTCGGCAATCGGGATTGTTGCTACTTTTAGCCTTTTCAATCCTTCTAAATAGCTCGATATTGACCTATTTACTCATATATCTAATCTCTTTTGTAGGTATGTCTCTTGGAGAGATCGAGTGCCTCACGGATAGTGGATCAACCCACACCATTCTAAGGAACCGGTAACTATTTCTTGAGTTAGTGCCCTGTAAATCATCTGTGACGACAATGATTGGATCTTCTCCTATGATCCTCGAGCGTGGAACAGCTCATTTCTTTCTGCTTCATGGCATTATGATCAATGTCATGGACGCTCTTTATGCCCCAAAAGGGCATCGAACCTTGTTGAGCTTTAAGGACATTTGCGCTAATGGTTTTCACTTGGAGACTCATTGTGAAGATGAAACCGAATTCTTGTGTATAACTTCTCATGATTACGGACATAAACGTATATTGGAGAAACCCATGAGTCAATCTAATGGTCTTTACCTTACTACGTGTTTGAGCCAAAAACATTTTTGTCTAAGTAATAATACTTTACTGGGCTGTAAAATGTCTATGTGAATATTAGTTACGTTTCTGGTCCGCGTCACAACCAGCGAGCCCAAGGTCTTTAGGTTTACAAGAAAAGGTCCGCCAATAAGTCCACGCAAACGAAATTACAAGGAACTTCGCGCGGAACACATAGCTCACGCGCGGAATGACTTCACGAGGAATTACTTATGGACATTTCGCTTTGGCGAGGCATAATACATCTAGGCTAGTTGGCGAAGTCAGCGTTGGAGACTTCGCGAAGAAGCCATAGGCAGAGTTTGCGCGCACCACATTAATCGTTGAAGACTCTTACAAGTTTTTGACATGCTTTGGGCCAATCCCTGTGACCTTTATTAATCAAAAAGCTTTCTTTTGGCCTGCGCGCTAAAAATGCCCGCGAGATGGTTTGAGTCCGCGGTCTAAGTGAGATTAGTTTTCTACATGGACTGTGACACCCCGCGGGATAATATTGCTCATAATTCTAGTTCGCATAGGAGTCTATAATTGAGCAACACGATGGCAGTGTCCTATGCGGAGTGTGCGAACTGGACATGTGTCATAAGTTGATTGGTCCGAGCGGGTTAAACCTTGTCCATGTGGGATTAGGGTTTCAGAGTCCGACTTGAATTCTAAGCTATCTTTCTTCTGCCGCAAGTCGAGCCACTATATAAAGGGGTCGAAGGCTCTCAGCAACACACACAATCTCTCTCAACAAAAAATACAAACAAACTGCAACCCAGTTTCCTTTAAGCTACCTCGAAACCCTAAACCTAAGTGCGCCGCCGCCTTAGTTTCAGAGCCTTCCTGGACTCACCCATGATCCCTCTGATCTCCCTTTGTTGCTTTGCTCGCGATATACCGTGAGTATCGATCGCCTTGTGCTCGTAAATTCCTCATCTGAGGTGGCACCTGGAAACCCCCACGCCTGATAAAAAGTCAAGATCTCGTGCACTTAACCCTTTTCTCGTTCGGGAGGTGGCACGCCCGCAACAAATCCCCTCTCTTTATTCGCTATCTACCTCTCTACTCCCTACTGAGAGGATCGTGGCTAAAACATTGACACGCCCAGTGGGACCGGGAGTACAAGCGAGACATCATAGGGAAGCCCGAGGAAACACCATACAGGAAGCCTCAGCCTTCTTATCTCAAGCACAGATCACTACGGTACAAGACCCATAACAGCGTGGCTTGCCGTTCTCTCACTCAAGACCAGGTTCTCGCTCAGTTTGACAATCCAAACTTCAGCGAAACTGCTATGGTAGGCTCTCAGCCAACCCAAGACACAGGCTCTGCTCCATCCATAGAGCAAGTCTTCCATATGTTCGTGGAGCTCAAGGGCCAAATCCAGGGTTTGACAACCCAGGCCTCCGCCACTCAACAAAGTGTTGCTGACTTGACTGAACAAGTCAAGCAAGATAGATCCCGTTGGAAGGCCAATCATGACAAACTCACCACGCTCAGTGAGGATTATGGCCACCTAGAGGGTGAATTCAAGGAAACCAAGGGTCTCATCGAAGGTAGCCTCCAGCGGATCCGCACGGATTTGGACCAGAACACGGAGACCGTGAATCAACATGCGAAGACCCTGTCGCGCACTCGCACGACAGTAGATGAACAGACTCTCCACTTGGACGATCACGATACCAAGCTGCATGACCAGCAGAATGCTTCACTCTTTGGAAGCAAGAACATTATAGAAAAACTAGACGAATTCAAGGAGAAACAGGACCGGCTTAGCTTGCGGGTCCTAGAAGTTGAAGATTGGATGAGGGTGCAAGCACCAAAGAATCCTGCCCTCGATCTTATTGGCGCGAGCATGAACGAGGGGACATCCAAGTACATCCCGCAAAATGAGCGCGCCCGGGGAAATTTGAAAGTCGGGGCTCAAAAGACTCCGCAATTTGCGCTAGGAGCAGGAACTTCAAAGAATCCGCCCCCGCGTGGCTCTTTTATTCCCTTCAAGGGATTCAACAACTCACCACGCCAAGGAACTAGGACACTAGAAGACCCGATTGTTGCTTATTCCTGCCCGACTCCTAAGAACGTTGGTTAGGCCGCCAGTTTCTCTGCATAGCCTAACCATGAGAAAGGGGCCGAATCCGCAGCTGTGTCGGTAGCCGACTAGCACCAGTTTGTCTCCTCCATCGTCAAAGAGAAAATCGGAATATGTGAAGCAGGATAAGCAGGCAGGATAAGCAGGCAGCCGGTGACAAACCAAGTCTGGAGATAAACCAGGCATGTCTTCGTACTTTTCGGTGAAGCAATCCCTATATTCACGTAGTAGGGCAAACAATTCTTCTCGTTCTTCCTCCGCCAGCTTAGCACTAATGGAAATGAATAGGGGCTTCTCTGCAGTCCCTACATTGACTTGTGAGATGGGGTCACAGACTTGAGGTGGTGTGTCGTCCAAAACAGTAGGAGCTATTTGAATAACCTCTTCCTTGGTATCGGTATAATCCACTATTTCATCTACGTATTCCATGGTCGCAACCTTTGTGTAGGCTTCGCGTTTTGCCCAGTATGAAAGGAGTTTTTCACACAGGGACTCACCAGCCTCGCGCGCCTCTTCTGAAGAGGCACTAAACATTAGAGGGTTGAAGGGGATCCGCAATGGTATGAGGACGTTATAAGTCGTCATTCGCCTGGTGAGTCCCCATCTCGTTAAGTTGGAGGCCGTGACCTCATAAGGGCGGTCTTTAGAATCGACGCCTTAAACATCTAGCGGGCCCAAGTCAGTATTGTAATAGCTGGCATCGTTGAAGTTGGTGGAGATGGAGAAAGGACGGGGATCCGCTTTGATGAGGACTGCCTCGCTTGTCTCAGTATCCCAAACAATAAGTTCTTGGTGCATAAAGGAAGGCACGCAAAAACTTCTATGGGTCCAGTTGCGGCCTAGAATCATGTTGTAGGATGAGGAGCATTCGGCCACGAAGAATGTGTAGGCCCGTGATGCTGGACCCACCTTGACTTATAGAAATAACAAGCCTAGAGTTCTGGAGACTTGCCCGGTGAAGTTCTTGACTGTCAAGGATGTGGTTTGGATCATTGAGCACGGGATACCAAGGAGTCCCATGGTGTAGGTAGTAACCACATTTAATGCAGCTCCGATATCGACCATGACCTTGTTGACCATAATCCCTTCAACTTCAGCCGAAATGTATAATGGCCTCATGTGAGTGGCCATGTCTAGGGTCGGTACAGAGAAGGTCAGAGTCGGCATGCGTGTGACGCTGCTTGTAGCCTCCAATGGTGGAGCATTCGCGGGTTCCGCTAGGACTGGACCCATCTCGCTGCTGCAAGGCAGGGACAGGTCGCAAACATCTTCGCTACTGTCTGGAATATCCACCGTGTTGCATGTTGTGTCTGCCGGGAGAGCATATCTTTCAGATATGAAACTAAGGCGGCGGTGTACTTATGTTAAGGTTTCGAGGTAGCTCGAAGGAAAATGGGTTGCAGTTTGTTTGTATTGTTTGTTGAGAGAGATTGTGTCTTTTGCTTCAACAGGGAAGCGAAGGCAGAGCTCCGGGGAGCGTTGGAGGTTTCAACAAGGTTGAAGGTTTGTATTGTGTTTGTTTTAATTGTAAAGTGAGTGTGTGTGTAGTTGAGAGCCTTCGACCCCTTTATATAGTGGCTCGACTTGCGGCAAAAGAAAGATAGCTTAGAGTTCAAGTCAGACTCTAAAACTCTAATCCCACACGGACAAGGTTTAACCCGTGCGGACCAATCAACTTATGACACATATCTAGTCCGCACACTCCGCATGGGCTATTGCCACTTAATTATAGACTCTTATGCGAACTGGAATTAGGAGCAATCTTATCCCGCGGGGTGTCACAGTCCATATAGAAAATAATCTCGCGCGGACTGCGGATTCAAACCACCTCGCGGGCCTTTCTTGCTCGCGGGCTAAAAGAAGGCTTTTTAATTAATAAGGGCCACATGGATTGGCCCAAAACATATCAAAGACTTGTAAAAGTCTTCAATGATTAATATGATGTGCGCATACCCGACTGTGGCTCTATGTGAAGTCTCCCACGCGAACAAGTGAACCAATTCGCCAGCCGATGTTTGAAATATTCCGCTTTGCCGAAGCGTAATTCCGCGCGCGATCTGCGTTCTGCGTGAAGTTCCTTGTAATTCCGTTCGCGTGGATTTATTTGCAGGCCTTTATTTGTAAACCTAAAGAATTTGGGCTCGCCGGTTGTGACGCGGACCAAGGACATAACTAATATTCACATGGACATTTTACAGTCCAGTAAAGTATTATTACTTGGACAAAAATGTCATTTCGCTCAAACAATAAACATGCAAAGTCTAAGCAATAGACTAGTACAAGACAAGGGCCTATTCCAGAGGACCTAAATAATAACATTACATCCTTTGCCCCTTCTTACACTCTAATACAAGTTACATAAGCGGCTTTGCGGTTGAAGCAAACTTGTTTACAATGAATTCTGGCTACCCTATGGTTAAAGGCATAGATCTAGGGAGGTTAGAAGCGCCTTGAGCTTTCAGATCAGGTAGTTCATTGGAACAGACTCCCTCATGCTACCGTATAGGTTTCAGGGGGTGCTTCAAGGACATTGGCGAGCTCCCGGAACACGGATGGACAAGGGGCCTCTGAAACCTCACGCGTGGATAGAGTAGTAGGCACAAGGCAAAAGATGCCCAGACCGTTTGATCTTTCAAGTGAAGGTTTGACCTAAGAGTGGATTTCGAAACTCACCTTCGGCCTAAGAGTAGATTTCGAAACTCATCAGAGCAAAAGATGAGCAAGAGAAATGGTGGTTTAGCTTTAAGTAGGGACAAAAGGATGAATAGAAGGGAAGAAGGATCCACGGCAAGAGGGCAGCAAGGCTTGATTATTGTTCAAACCCTGGCCAACAGATTCTTTTATAGGAAAAAAGGACTGACTTCATTTGACATGTGTCTTGTGTGCAGAGCTTTGCTCCGAGATTTGGGCCTTAGAGATAAGGTGAATGCGTGATTCTACAGTGACTTCCTGCTTTCTAAGAAAACAGTTGTGTAGTTTCCTTTACAACCTGTACACGCAGGGCATCAAGGCTGGCGAGTTCCATTTCTCTCATTGGTTTGCCTTGCCAATCTTTTGTTCACCAGCGAGACGACTCGGTTCGCTTCGTCAATCTTACATCAGGATACATACCCGCTCATGACAGGTTTAATAAAGGCCATTTCGCTTAGACAATCCAAAGCTCAAGGCCTAGGGGGCAATGTTTGAGCCAAAGGGCATTTTTGTCCAAGTAAAAATACTTTACTAGACTATAAAATGTCCATGTGAATATTAGTTACGTCCCTGGTCCGCGTCATAACTGGCGAGCCCAAGATCTTTAGGTTTACAAGAAAAGGCCCGCCAATAAGTCCACGCGAACGAAGTTACAAAGAACTTGGTGCGGAACACATAGCTCGCGCGCGGAATGATTTCGCGAGGAATTACTTATGGACATTTCGCTTTGGCGAGGCAGGATACATCTAGGCGAGCTGGCGAACTAGTCCGTGTTGGAGACTTCGCGAAGAAGCCATAGGCGGAGTCCGAGCGCACCATATTAATCGTTGAAGACTCTTACAAGTCTTTGACATTCTTTAGGCCAATTCCTGTGGCCTTTATTAATTAAAAAGTCTTCTTTTGGCCCACGAGCTAGAAAGACCCGAGAGATGGTTTGAGTCCGCGGCCCACGTGAGATTAGTTTTCTACATGGACTGTGACACCCCGCGGGATAAGATTGCTCATAATTCCAGTTCGTATAGGAGTCTATAATTGAGCAACACGATGGCAGTGTCCTATGCGGAGTGTGTGAACTGGACATATGTCATAAGTTGATTGGTCCACGCGGGTTAAACCTTGTCCGTGTGTGATTCGGGTTTCAGAGTCCGACTTGAATTCTATGCTATTTTTCTTCTGCCGCAAGTCGAGCCACTATATAAAGGGGTCGAAGGCTCTCAGAAACATACAAAATCTGTCTCAACAAACAATACAAATAAACTACAACCCAATTCCCTTCAAGCTACCTCAAAACCCTAAGCCTAAGTGCGCCATCGCCTTAGTTTCAGAGCCCTCCTGGACTCACCCCTGATCCCTCTGATCTCCCTTTGTTGCTCTGCTTGCGATATACCGTGAGTATCGATCGCCTTGTACTCTTAAATTCCTCATCTGAGGTGGCACCTGGAAACACCCACGCCTGATCAGAAGTCAAGATCTCGTGCACTCAACCCTTTTCTCGTCCGCGAGGTGGCTCGCCCGCAACAAATCCCCTTTCTTTGTTCGTTATCTACCTCTCTACTCCCTACTGAGAGGATCGTGGCTAAAACACTATGATTCAGATTATTGAATCCCATGTAGTCGCCAAACAGGATCTTTGGGACTCTGACTCATACAAGCTTTGTCATGATCGACTTAGTCATCCCGGAAAGGATATAATGATCAGAATTCTGCAAAATTCTCATGGACATCCCTTCTTCAGATCAAAATGAAAATGTTTGGGAATTGATGTCACTTTGAATCATGGCGGTGACGCCACAACTGGTCATCACGGCTCAAATAGGACTTTGAAGTTTCCCGGGCAGGACACCAACTTCCCGGCGGCCGCTCGGCCGACCCCTCAAGCAATTAAGGCATACCGCTCTTCCCTTGATGTGTTGTTGACTCTTTCAAACGCTCATCGTTCATTTTTTAAAGCTTGCTCTTTAGCGAAAGTAGTATCGAGACCATTTTACACTAAAGATAACATCAAAAACATTCTATTTCTACATCGTATCCAAGGTGATATTTGTGGACCCAACCATCCTGAATGTGGACCATTTCGATACGTTATGGTTCTGGTGGATGCTTCAACGCATCTCATGTCGCGCTTTTGTCCACACGAAATATTGCATTTACAAAACTCCTAGCACAAATTATTAAACTCCAGGCTTACCACCCGGATTATCCAATTAAGTTAATTTGACTGGATAATGTTGGAGAATTTATATGAAAGACTTTTGATGACTATTGCATGTCTATCGGGATTGAAGTTAAGCATCATGTACCCCATGTTCACAGGCAAAGCGGTCTCGCCGAAGCTACAATCAAGCGGCTTCAGCTTATTGCTTAAGCGTTGGTAATGCGCACTAACCTCCCAACTGCATCATGGGGCTATGCAATATTACTTGCAACCTTACTTATTCGTTTCAGACCCACTGCTAAACAACTATTTAGTACATACCAGTTGGTTACTGGATATGAGCTTGACAGTTCGTATCTACGCATTTTCGATTGCTCTGTTTATGTGCTAATTACGCATCCATTGCGTTATAAGATGGGTCCTCAGAAATGATTAGGTATCTACGTTGGTTATGAATCTCCAACGATTATCAGATACCTCGAGCCATTAACAAGTGATCTCTTTACCGAAAGGTTTGCGGATTGTCACTTTGATGAAACATTATTCCCGTCGTTAAGGGGAGATACGAACAAACTTGTTCATGTGGAACAATATGAATTGTTGTGGTTTGTCCCCACTTTGTCTCATTATGATCCTCGCACCTCACAGACTAAAAGTGAAGTGAAACGTATTCTCGAATTTCAGAAAGTAGTAGATATGATGCCTGACTCTTTCTCCGAGATTGCGAAAGTGACAAGATCAGATATACCAGCTGCAAATGTTCCTGCTAGGCTTGAAGTCCCTAAAAAGGGCATGGTCATCCTCGGGCACGGGACTGCCACTGGCGGCGGCACCGCTCACGGTTGGGGGATGGAGGTCGTGGCTCCCCAAAGGAAAAGGGGGAGGCCACTTGGTTTAGTTGACACACGTCCGAGAAAGAAATGGACTGACAAGGCACAAGTCAATCTCTTGATCATCGATGTTGAGAATCTTTCTCATGAGATCATCTCTAATTACAGTTATGTCCACAAATTGATGTTAGAATCTATGGGGGACGCCTTAGGATCAATGTCAACATTAGAGAACATAGAGATCTCAATGTGTTATGATAACACATGAATTCATAAACCGGTCATCAACCCATGTCGTTGATATATTTACTTATTCCGTGGCTTATGAATTCATTAAGTACGATGACATCAAACCATGCTTTGTTGCAAAATGCCAAAGCAAAGCGGATTGGTCTAAATGGAAAGATGCAATCCAGACAGAATTAGACTCTCTAACAAAGAGACAGGTCTTCGGCTCAGTAGTGCTAACTCTACCGATTGTAAAACCAGTTGGACATAAATGGGTCTTGGTTAGAAGAATGAGGTACTTCAGTATAAGGCCTGGTATAAGGCCCGTCTTGTGGCGCAAGGTTTCTCACAACGCCCTGGGATTGATTACGAAGAGACTTACTCTTCGGTCATGGATGTCATAACTTTCCATTACTTAGTCAGTTTGGTAGTGTCCAAAAACTTGACATGCAGCTCATGGATGTGGTTACAACATATCTCTATGGGGATATGGAGTCAGAGATATATATATATATATATATATATATATATGAAAGTATCCGATGACATTACATTACCTAAATCAAGCGACTTTAAACCACGTAGTGTGTATGCCATAAGGTTACAACGCTCACTTTATAGATTAAAGCAATACAGACGAATGTGGTATACTCGTCTAAGTGACTACTTGATTAGGGAGGGATATAAGAACAATGAACTATGCCCATACGTGTTCATAAAGAACACAAGTTCCAGATTTATAATAGTGGCCGTCTATGTTGATGACATGAACATTATCGGTACTCTTGATGAAATCAAATAGACCGCGGCTTGTCTAAAATCCGAGTTTGGGATGAAAAATCTTTGGAAGACTCGATTTTGCCTAGGTCTTGAACTAAAGCACCGAGCCTATGGAATTCTTATCCACTAGTTTGCATATGTCCAAAAGATGCTCAGGCGATTTAATATGGATAAGATGCACCATGTTAGCACTCCCATAATTGGTCGAAGTCTAGATATAACTAAATATCCATTCCGTCTGAAAGGGGATGACGAAGAGGTATTGGGCACAGAGGTTCCATAACTTAGTGCAATAGGCGCATTATTGTACTTGGCTCAATGCACTTGACCAGACATTGCCTTCTCAGTCAACTTGTTAGCTAGATTTAGCTCAGCGCCAACCCAACGTTATTGGACCTGAGTCAAGAATATCTTTCGATATCTTAAGGGTACCATTCACTTGAGACCGTTCTTTCCCTACACTGATTCAAGAAGGACAGAAGATGGTCCTATGACTCATGGAAATCATGACACCGATCCACCAAGGGACCTGACCGTCGCCATGGACGCCATTGGTATGGTTGCTGGACATGGGTCCGATGCCGTGCACGCCACCAGCACCTTGTCCTATGCCAAGACACCCAACAATACGTTGGTGGGTTTCGCTGACGCCGAATATTTATCTGATCCTCATGAAGGACGTTCTCAAAATGGTTATGTGTTCACTATTATTTATACGGCGATATCTTGGAGGTCTACAAAGCAGACTGTAGTGACGACATCTTCAAATCATGCAGAGATTATTGCTTTGCATGAAGCTGTTCGAGAATGTGTTTGGTTGAGATCAATCATTAAACACATAAGAGGGACTAGTGGATTAAATTCTACAACTGATAGACCTACATGCATTTATGAGGACAATGCAGCTTATATTGAGCAAATGAAGTTAGGTTACATCAAAGGTGATAATACAAAGCACATTTCACCTAAGTTCTTCTATAACCAACAACAACAGGCGTTTCTTAACATTTAAGTGAACCAAGTTAGTTCCGAAGGAAACGTAGCAGACTTATTTACTAAGTCCTTACCTAAGTCTACTTTTGAGAAACATGTGAAAAGTATAGGCATACGTCGGCTATCAAGTCTCTTTGAATAATGTTCACATCATGGGGAGAATCATCTCAGTGAGTTGTACTCTTTTTCTCCTACGATCAAGGTTCAGTTTTTCTCCCACAGAGTTTTTGTGACTTGACGAGGTTTTTGACTAAGCAACATGTCAGCACCATCGGCATATCAACGTGCGGCACAAGGGGAGTGTTCTAGGATATTCTATATCTTTCTAGATATTCCGTATGTGTCATTTGGCCTTATGCCAATAGGATATGTAGTTTGACTAGATCTATGTATTCCTAATTCTTACCATATTGATATTGTGTAATTCCCTATATAAATGACTCCTATCAATGAATAAGATACACATCTTTCACGATTCTCTATTCTCAAATCTCTCTCACTTCATCAGATACATATTCGAGCAACGTTTCTATTTTATGATATGATGAAAGATCCCCCTAAAATCAACAACTAACCTCAATAAGTGGTTGATGCAATTTCAATGTTATAAGATACAGATATGAGATATGTCCCATATTTTAGGTGTGCTGATGTTGCAATTGGAATGCAACTTCTGGATTAGAATTTGGAGAAAATTGTTTTGCTCTTGATGAAATCATGTGTCATACTACATTCTGAAGCCTCCATATCCTCAACGGTTGGTTATGCCAAAGAAAGACACTTATACAATGAAATCATAGCGATGTTTAAATAAAAAAGGGTGCAAGAGATCGAGGGTTTCACTTTATGAGGAAGTTAGCAACCTCATTGGGCGTTAAACCCCAACTAAGTGCAGGCCCGGATTTGAATAGAGACAGAAGAGTCTTGTGACTCGAGGTCTAAAAATCTAAGGGGCCTAAAAATATTTTTTAAAAAGTTGTCAAAAAAAAAGTTATTTTTTTTATAGTTTTTTGGCTGTGCAATTAATCAAACAAGTATGGAAAAGAGGTAAAAACTTAATGAAAACTGAAGACATCTGACATGAATTAAAGACAAATATTCTAAAATAAGAAGAATTACATGTGATGAGGGGCCCAAAGGCAATTGACTGAATTATATAAACATATATTATTAATTATAAATTAAATACTTTTGGATGTTATATGCTATTTTGTATAAAAAAAAATTAGGGGCCCAACTTCAAGAGTTCGACTCAGGCCTCAAAATCTCAGGTCCGGGCCTGACTAAGTGCAAGGATACAAGAAGTTTCACTATTTCTTGTGTCATTGGAGATCATCAATTAATACAAGAAGACATTACTCGATTGGCGAATGAGTTTGTCAAAATTCCTCGTGGTATCATTGAAGATGTATTGGTCAAGGTTGACAAGTTTATTTTTCCCAGCGGATTTCATTGTCCTCGATAAAATTTCAAGTAGAAAGATCCTTGTTATACTTGGACATCTTTTTATGGCTGCTGCTAATACGATCATTGATGTTTAAAAAAAAAAAACCCTTAAAACCAACCCCCCCCCCCCCCCCCCCCGGCAAACACACACACACACAAATTCTACCGAATGCTTTGGTGTAATGGTGTATGGTGTATGGCGTATGTTTACTTGGGCCCCAATCTTCAAATTTGAGATTTTATTTAACAATTCCCATTCCAGATCTCTAATGGGAACATGAACCCCGCCTAAGCTGGCCCATCCCAGAAAAGAAGTGAAAAACTGTTTCGTGTTTATCCAACCCACCGGACTGATCCACTAACTTCAGTAGCTTTAAGACCCAGGCCCCATCCCATGGTACAAGAGCCCAACTGCGTTTGTAGATTAAGAAATGTGACCAGGCATTTCACAGTTCACACAATAGGATTGCACAACATGCCTCAGACAGTGGAACTTTAATTTATACCAAAGGTCTCTTCGAAGTCAACCTATTGAGCACTAAAAAAAAAAAAAACTATTGAACACTGCAAAAGTGCAAATAGAATGTTGATAAACTGAAAAGAAAAAAAGTTTGGGGCGAGAGAGGCTCGAACTCTCGACCTCAGGATAACTCAGAAGCTATGAGACCTACGCGCTAGCCAACTGCGCCACCGCCCCTTGATGGTAAACTCTGTCAACTTTCAATTTGTTTTTCTCTTGTCTCTCGGCTCTCTTAAGACGAGAGAATTCCAATGGTTAGGTCATAGGGGAGCTAAGGATCTTTCGATGCAATATTAATTCATGTGATTAAATTGGTCCTAAATTCTTAGAATAAAGTTTTCTCGATCTGTTGTGACGTAAAGATAGATTTTCATAGTGTTGTAGAGAACTTGTAATTGATCAAGGCCTTAATGAAACTGCTTTTGTTTTTGCTTATAACAATGCTGACACCTCCACATTGCGTTAAACGGTGGCGGTATCCTAGTCCAGTGCCTTTAGGTTTATAAAATATGTACAAAGGAATTGAAATTTTGATGGGTTAGATAGGGTAATTACTGTGAACAATTGAAAACTACAGTATAGCTTTTTATTGGTAGGTTTTTGCCTGCAGGGACTGTAAGTCGGAATTTGTCATCAGAGAACTTCAATTCCCCTGATATAAGTTCCCTTGGGACCCTTTGTTATTGATCATCTGCAGTTACAGTAGTCCAACTTCACTCTAACTACCATATCTGATTTGATTAGATCTTTACATATGTTGTTCATATATTGATATATAGTATACTCTGTTGATCACAGAAAAAAAAAATCGTATTGGTAATTGAGATGTATCCAGAAATGATGAGGTCGATGTAATACACGATCCCTGCATAAATACGTTGGAATCCTGAACCTGATTATACAGCTGTTTGAATCATATATGACCATGAAGCTCCTCGATCAGAAGTCGGTACCGAACGTCTACAGATACTCGAAAAGCTAAAGGATTTCCAGCCCATTAGTGGAAGACGTATTCAGAGAAACCCAGAGAAAAACCAGGCCAAGAGATAGAAAGCAGAGAGTAGTGAGATCGAGGAAAAGAGATGAAGCTGAATAGCGTATATATGTCGTTATGTACTTATGTACCATACAGGAGCATCACTAATTCAGAGTAACCCAGAGAAAAACCAAGAGATAGCAGTTAATAGTGTGATCGAGATGAAGCTAGGACTTATCTGCACTATATACTTAATACTTCACAGTAGAGTGAAACTAAGGAGAGAGAGAGAGAGAGAGAGAGAGAGAGAGAGAGAGAGCTTGTCAGCCATTACCATTATGAGGGAGAGATCGAGTAGATAGATGGAAATCCAGCTCATGCTGTTGGAAAGAGTAGGGATATATGTACCCCACGTGGAGAAGAGTGGAAGTGCCAGTCCATCGAGTAGAACCATAGCTGTCTTCTATCTCCTCGTCCCTAGCTAAAACGGTGGCAAAGAAGCAAAGATTATGACTCCTTCTGGCGTCTGCTTCCCCGGTTCGATCATTGTGTGTGCGTGCGTGCGTGCGTGGTGGTGTGGTCAATATGTAGTCGTCTTTACTAGTCCATGGCATGGCTAATCACCATCATTTTGTTTAACAATGACAAATATGGTCGGTGATTATCATTATATCGAAATTGTCTTAACTTAACCACAATTAAAGTGTTGAGTTTTAATCACAAAAACACTTAACCACAATTAAAGTGTTGAGTTTTAATTACAAAAAATCTCGATATAATTGGATATGATCCACCCATTTATATATTATATTTTATCAGCCTCTTTTCTAATATATGATATATCATCTCCAACACATCCATAGTCATTTGCATTGTCTGTAGAAGCGTCAAGCTTGAGCTCTATCTACGTATGTGTTAAGCCGTTAAGGTTGTAAGGATTGAATAATATCCGTCTTAGGCTTACTTAGCTCGAATGGTTAGAGACATGAGAGAATTGGATTGAAAATATCAGGTCAAACTGTTTATTCGACAATTCAACGGACATAATAAAACAAAGTAATGACAAATTTTAACAAAGGTGGTACATTCATATTACCATTAAACGACAACGATCATTTCACGAAGTAAGGAACTCGTCGACTACCTAGAGCAGACAAAACACATTGAGCTCACACATCGACAAAAGCCCAATCAAGTCGATGTGATTATTTCAACAATCCCTAAACCTTAAATATTAGGTCGATGTGGTTATTTCAACAATTCAACATACATAATATTGAAAGGTACGTAGGGGCAATTTTTACAAAGGTTGTTGATATCACAAAAGGAAAATAATTGCATCCAAAATGGTAATGAAACTCAAACTGAGTGAATAATGAATAAAAGGTTGATGAGGTTGTCCTCAAGCCATGATTAATAAAACTGTTAAATATAAGAGGCTAGGGGCAATAGCCTAAACCCCTAATTTCAACTAACAACTAGTGTCACGCCCCGACCCTTAATTTTTACCTTATTTACTAGCACGGTGGTAATAAGAATTTTACCGTCTTCATCAGTAAGTGATTAATTTAATTGGTCCCCAGAGTGGTGTTAGGGGACGATTATTTTGATGGATTTATTCGAATGAAGAAAATGTGACGACGGTAAAAATAGTAATTTTTGCTAGTAAAAGGTAATTTTTATTGGGGTATTATTTTCGGGGTGTTGAATTTTAGAGTGGGTATTTAGTTTTTGGGTTGGCCCGGTTTTGGGCCAAGCCCAGTCCGCTCTCTTCTTCTCTCTCTTCCGCGCATTTTCCTCTCTCTCTCCCTCTCCCCGACCCGTTCTCTGCCCGGAAATTCTGGCCGCCCGTTCGCCCCTGTCCAGCCGCGCCGATCCCAATCAATTGGCCTCCGTCCCAGCTTCCATTCTAGACATGTGGCAGCCTTCCTAGCGCCGCCGTAAAGGAGAAATCAACCCCGAAAGGTTTGACTGCCGTGGTGGTTTTCTCGCCGGAACTCCCTCCTCCGGCCGCTATAGCCGGCGAACCTTGCTCAAAAGAAAGCCCTCCTCCCGTGCAGCAATCCCTCCAAAGGGCTCCCTCCATCCCGAGCTAGGTAAGGAGAAATCGGTAATGGAAATTCTAGGGCTTTTGTGTGTTTTTGTTAGATTGGCATAGTTAGCCTTGAAATTGGTGTTTGTGGTAGTTAGGAAAGTTGTAGAGGAGGTTGAGAGGAAGGTGCTGTTAAATTTTGGTGGGTATTGGAGGTCGCCGGAGCTGGCCGCCGGGAAAAATGTTTTTTTTTTTGTAGGGAATTTTATGAGGAGTTTAAAGGAATGAGTTTTATAATTTTTGGAGGAGTTTTGGATAGGTTTGGGAATTTTTGAAGTTTGGTATTTTTGGCGGATTATTAAGTTAAAATCCGGCCACGTGATTATTTAAGGTTAGAAAGATGAAAGGTGTTAGAGGATGACGGTTAAGAGTTTGTGGAGGTTTATTGGTTGGTAGTGAAATTAAAGATTTTGGGCGATAGGCTTGGTTGAGCGCGTGAAGCTGCTTTTTGATTTCGCCTGTTTTCTTTAAGCATCGGTGTATTAATTAAGGATTTATTTATGTTTTTGGAACAGGACGTGAGGAGGCTCGAGCTGACGAGGCCTCCGACCGACATCAGGTTTAGGCCTATTTTGTGAGTGGACCTTTGTTTTAAATAATGTGCTTAAAATGTTTTTTTGTTAAATAATTTTCCTGTTGTTAGAAATTTCCCGAAATTAAGAATTTCGGTGATTATACTCATATATAGTGGATTATGAGAATACTATGTATATGATTAAATGCTAGCTAGCTATACGTGATTTTCCCTTATACTTAGGTACAATTCCAGTATGGGACGACGTGAGCATTAGACGTCAGCGTCGTAGTCTTGTATGCTTATCTATTTTTCGAGCTTATTCATAGATATCGTATAAGAGAAAGTCGAGTGTGAATACATACTGATATATGATATTCTAGCTTGAGAGGTATTCTTTCTTAAAGTTTGGGAGTCTAGCGAGGCTAGACACTAGTTCAGAATTTCTGAGTTCAGCTTTTAAGCTATCGTTGGTAAAACATTTTTCTTGAAAGTATTTTTGGGGAAATATTTATTTGTTGTCGGAATTGCTTGTCCACTCACTCTGACATTTTTGAATATTTTCCTCTGGGCTCTTCGTTTTTAAAATGCCCAGTCTGCAGCGTTCACGTAAGGTCTAGAAGGCGACGTCAAGGCATAGTGACCCATCTATCCGCTATATTTCGCCAGTAGGTTACCTGTTTAATCTTCTAGGAGATTGTTAGCTTCCGCTGTATTTTAAATTTTTAGTAGCTCTGAATACTATTGGGATTTCTGTTTAATTATTTCTTGCTACTTTTGGGTTGTAGCGGAAAATGTTTTATTTATTTTGGTTAATTAAGTGGTTCGATTTCTGTTATTCCGAGATAGAGTTGTCCATTTTCAAGGGAGGTTTGCCGAGTCCTTCAGTAAATTTTCCTTGGAGGTGGTCCCCGCAGGACTCACCTCGGATTTCAGGGTGAAATTCCGGGAGGGTCCTGACAGTTGGTATCAGAGCTCTAGGTTTCGTTTTCTGCCTCATATTCACTATTGTATTTACATAAGTAGCCGTAGTGTCTATAGAGTGATGATCCGACCGCAGCGGATTCATTAGCATTTTATGCTTTGGATACTATGTGTTATTGGGTATGTGTGATAGTTCCATTAGTCTTGTTTATAGACTATTAAAATCTTCCTCCTCAGGTACTATGTCTCCTAGGCACCGACCCCGTGTGGCTACCTCGTCCAACGCCAATGAGGGTGATGATGTGAGAGTTTTAGTAGATTCTATCGGGGACATATTTAGAGGTGCTTTGGATAGGGTTCAGCATCTTCGATCTGTGAGGAAGAGAGATGTTTTTGATGTAGGGGCAGTAGAGTTCAATGGTGCCAACGGACCCCTTGATGCTTATTCTTGGGTGGACAAGATGGAAAGAGCTTTCGAGAGCACAGAACTACCATAAGAAAAGAAAGTGAAGATGACAGTGTCTTTTCTAGACGATTCAGCTCATCATTGGTGGACTCTCGCCAGGAGGAATAATGATAGTGCTCAGACCATGACTTGGGAGCAATTCAAGGTGCTCTTCTTGGGTCAGTATTTCAACCACTCTCATCGTAGCATAATTCAGTCAGATTTTCTGAGCATGGCGAAGAGAGACGATGAGAAAGTCATCGAGTTTGAGCATAGGTTCACCACTCTGAGCTACCATGTGCCATATCTGGTTCCTGATGAGAGGACCATGATTGATATGTTTATTAGGGCACTTGGCGGAGTCTTTGCAGATAAAATGGTCGGTGTTATCTATCTGACATTCCTTGATGTAGTTGGGGTAGCTATGGCCATTGAGACCAAGGGGACTTATAGTGCTCGGCCTTGAGATTTCAGTGGTTCCAATCAGGGTCCATCTAAGAGGGCTGCTTCTTCGTCCGCTTCTGGATCTTCAGCGGGTAGTGGCAGTAGTGGAGGATCGGGTTTTGGTTCTCGGAGTAGGTTTAAAGGACGTTTTAGTAGACTGTCCAGGAGCCAGTTGGGTAGGCAGCAGGCCGGTCAGTTTAGTGCTGGGGGTAGTTCCCAGGGAGGATCATTTGGTGGTCAGACTTTTTCCTTTAGTCAGCAACAGTCATCAAGATGCTTGGAGTTTGGTGGCCTTGATCATTTCAGGAGAGAATGTCCTTTGTTGGCACAGAGGACCGCCCCTTCTCAGCCAGTTGGTCAGTCTTCAGCTAGAGGCTCTAGTGGTGGTTCTCATGGTGGTTCAGTCGCCAAGGGTGGCTTTCAACAGGGGAGTGGTCAGTGTGGACGTCCCATGACTCGCGCTAGACTTTATGCTATGACCTAGCATGAGGGCCGTACTTCTCCAGATGTCATCATTGGTACGTTGTTAATTTTTTGTCAGCCTGTTTTTACTTTAATTGATCCCGGAGCCATGCATTCTTTTATGTCTAGTAGATTCGTCCTCCATGCCAATGTGCCATCATCGTCTATTCCAGGCGAGTGACATGTTTCTCTACCATGCATCTGGTGAGGTGATGAGGATAGATTAAGTGTTTAGTGGGTGTGAAGTGCTAGTAGAAAGATTTAATTTCAAGGCCGATTTAATTCCTCTAAATATGGTGGAGTTCGATGTGATCTTGGGGATGGACTTCTTGGAGACTTATATAGCTATGGTAGATTGTTTCCGAAAAGAAGTAGTGCTTCGAAGTATGGATGGTTTTGAGGTTGTGTTTCAGGGGGAAAGAGATGTGATTTAGAGTTGCTTGATTTCAACTGTGGCTGCCAGGAAATTGTTAAATAAAGGCTGTCAGACATTCTTAGCTCATGTGCTGGATGCAAGTATAGGAGTGTTGGAAGTGGGGGATATTCATGTAGTAAGAGAGTTTCCGGATGTGTGTCAAGACCCGCCCCGAATTTCATCCCGAAACCTGAGATGAGTCCTGCGGGGACCACCTCCAAGGAAAATTTACCGAAGACTCGGCAAACCTCCCTCGAAAATGGACAACCCTAACTTATAAGAATTTAAGAACCACCTTTTTATTCCAAAAGAAATTCTCTGCTATAAACCAAAAGTAGTCAGAATACAAATTACACAGAAGAATTCCAAAAGTATTCAGAGCTACTAGAAATAAAATAAAATAATATACAGCGAAAGCTAACAAACCCCTAGTAGATTAAACAGGTAACCTACTAGCGAAATGTAGCGGATAGATGGGTGACTATGCCTCGACGTCTCCTGCTAGACCTCATGCGAACTCTACAGACTGGGCATTTTTAAAAAACGAAGAGCCTAGGGGAAAATATTCAACACGTCAGAGTGAGTGGACAAAACGATTCTGACAACAAATAAATATTTCCCCAAAAATGCTTTCCAAGAAAACGCTTCACCAGCGGCAAAATAAGAGCTCCACTAAAAAGATTCTGAACTGGGGTCCAGCCTGGCTAGACTCCCAAACTTTAAGAAATTACCTCTCAGGCCAGGATATTATATATATAGTATGTATGCACATTTGCCTAACCCTTTGTACTATATCTATGAACAACTTGAATAAAGTAGATATCATACAAAGCTACTACGCTTGCGTCTAACGCTCACGTCACCCCACACTGGAATTGCACCTCAGGCTGGGGGAAAGCAGCCGAGTAGTAATATATACGTGCTTACTCCTTGTACGAAATCTTTGAATGAATGAAAACGAAATTAGAAAGTCGCACAGGGCTACGACGCTCGCGTCTAACGCTCACGTCACCCATACCGGAATTGTACCTCGGTATGGGGGAAATCACGTATAGCTAGCTAGTATTTAATCATATACATACTATTCTCATATAAGAGTATAATCACCGAAATTCTCAATTTCGGGAAATATCCAACAACAGAAAATCATTCAAAACGATAAAGCATTTAGAACATAATATTTAAAACAAAGGTCCAGTCACAGGTTAGGCCTAAGACTGATGTCGGTCGGAGGTCTCTTCCGCTCGAGCCTCCTCACGTCCAGTTCCAAATAAATAAAACCTTAAATAAAACACCGACGCGTAATGCAAAACATGCATAAATAAATATGCTTCGCGCGCTCAACCAAGCCTAACACTCCAAAATCTTAAATCCACTGCTAACCTCAAAACTCCACAAATTTTTTACCGACATCCTCAAAAACACCTTCCACCAAATAAAAACCAATATCCGGATTCTAAATTAATAATCCGCCAAAAATACCAAACTTCAACAATTCTCAAACCTATCCAAAACTTCTCCAAAAATTCTAAAACTTATTCCATTAAACTCCTCACATTTTTCCCTACCAAAAACATTTTCTCGGCAACGGCCGGCGACCAACTCCGGCGACCTCAGATGCTCACCAAAATTTGGCAGCATCTTCCTCTCAACCTCCTCTACAACATTCCTAACTACCACAAATTCCAATTCTAAGCCTAACCAAGCCAATCGAACACAAACACACAATAAAACCCTAAAATTTCCATTACCGATTTCTCCTTACCTAGCTCGAGATGGAGCGAGCCCTTTGGAGGGATTAAAGCATGGGGGGAGGGCTTTCTTTTGAGCTATAGCTCGCCGGCTATGGCGGCTGGAGGAAGGAGTTCCGGCGAAAGGAAACTTCGGGCAGCCGAAGCTTTCTGGCTTAGCCGCTCCTTCACTGCGACGTTCCGCGCGCGGGCACAGTTTCAGGTTGAGAGAGGGAGAGGCGAGGGTCAGAACTGAACCAGTTCGGTGGCGAACGGAGGCCGGACGGCGGCGGGCTGGCAACGGGAAGTTCTGACAGTGAGGGGCCGGGAAGAGAGAGAGGAACTCAGGAGGAAGAGAGGAAAAAAACGGGAGAGAAACAGAATGGGCTTTAGCCCAACCCGGTCCACAACTCCACTAAAAAACCCAAACCAAAATTCAACACCTCAAAATAATAATACCTCAATAAAGTTACCTTTTACTAGCAAAAATTATTATTTTTTACTGTCGTCAAAATTTCTTCCTTAGAATAATCCCACAAAATAATTGTCCTCTACACCTCTCTGGGGATCAATTATATTTTATACTTAATGACGAATACGGTAAAATTCTTATTACCACTATGCCAGTAATAAAGGTAAAAAATTATGGGTCGGGGCGTGACAATGTGTTTCCCGAGGATTTGCCTGGTTTGCTTCTTGTAAGGGAGATAGATTTTTCTATCGAGTTGCTTCTTGGAACTATGCCTATCTCTCAGAACACCTTACAGAATGGCTCCAGCATAATTGAAAGAGTTGAAGACTCAATTGCAGGAGTTGGTAGATAATGGTTTTATTCGGCCTAGTATGTCTCCATGGGGTGCCCCGGTGTTGTTTGTTAAGAAGAAGGATGACACCATGAGACTATGCATTGATTATAGGAAGCTGAATCAAGTCACAGTGAAGAATAAGTATCCTTTGCCTCGCATTGATGATTTTTTTGATCAGTTAAGGGGTGCTTCTGTTTTCTCAAAGATTGATTTGAGATCTGGTTATCATCAGTTGCGGATCCGAGAGGGTGACGTAGCCAAGACAGCTTTTCGATCACTCTATGGTCATTATGAGTTTGTGGTGATGCCTTTTGGACTTTTTAATGCACCCGCGACGTTCATGGATATCATGAATCGGGTGTTCAGTCCATATCTTAACCGCTTCGTGATCGTATTCATAGATGATATTTTGGTATACTTAAAAAGTGAGAATGAGCATGCCAAACATCTAAGATTGATATTGCGGACTTTCAGAAATGCTCAATTGTTTGCCAAGTTCAGCAAGTGTGAGTTTTGGCTGGATAAAGTGGGGTTTCTGGGTCATGTAGTTTCAGCCGAAGGTGTTAGTGTGGATCCCCAGAAGGTGGAAGCGGTGTCAAGTTGGAAAAGACCTTCCTTTGTGATGGAGATTCGTAATTCTTGGGGTTAGATGATTATTATCAGCGATTTATGCAAGACTTTTCAAAGATTGCAGCTCCACTCACAAGATTGACCAAGAAGGGAGTTAAGTTTGAATGGTCAGATCAGTGTGAGGAAAATTTTCAAGAATTAAAGAATCGCCTGACGAATGCTCCTGTTTTGACACTTCTAAATGATAGTGGGGAGTATGTGGTCTTTTGTGATGCTTCTAGACGAGGTCTAGGCAGGGTATTGATGCAGCATGATCGAGTGATTGCGTACGCTTCTAGGCAATGGAAGTCACATGAGGTGAATTATCCCACTCATGATTTAGAGCTTGCAGCAATAATTTTTACTCTCAAGTTGTGGAGACACTATATTTATGGAGCGAAGTGTCAGATTTTTACCGATCACAAGAGTCTTCGGTATGTTTTCACTCAAAGGGAGTTAAATATGTGGAAAAGAAAGTGGATGGAGTTGATAAGTGATTATGATTACACTATTGAGTATCATCCAGGAAAAACTAATGTGGTAGTTGATGCTCTTAGTCGCAATCCCTCCATATCTTTGTTTCATCTGAATATGGTTCGAGTTCCACTTCTATGTGAGTTGCGAGCAACAAGAGTGGATTTAGCAGTGGACGAAGTGGGTGCCTTGGTAGCTAGTTTCCATGTGAGGCAAGTTTTGGTTGATTCAGTGCGGGAAGCGCAGTATAATGATCATTCCATAGTTCGGTTAATAGAAAGAGCAGCGAATGGAGCTGCCGTAAATTTTTCGGAGGGATGGAACTTTGTTGTTCAAAAATAGGCTTTGTGTTCCAAAGAGGTATGAAGAGTTAAAGAATGAGTTGATGGAGGAAGCTCATTGTTCCGCATATGCTGCTCACTCAGGGAGTACAAAGATGTATCAGACTTTGAAGGATTATTATTGGCGGCCTAATATGAAGAGGGAAATTGCAGCTTTTGTGAGTAGGTGTCTGATTTGTCAGCAAGTGAAAGCTGAAAGGCAGAAACTTTCAAGGTTGCTTGAGTCGTTGCCGATTCTAGTGTGGAAGTGGGACCACATCACCATGGATTTTGTCTTCAGTTTACCTCGTACCCGTGAAGGGCATGACGGTATCTGAGTGATTGTGGATAGACTCACCAAATCTGCTCATTTCTTGCCGGTGGGAAAGAAGTATACACTAGATAAATTGGCTGAGCTGTATGTTAGTGAGATTGTGAGCTTCATGGCGTACCTGAATCCATAGTGTCAGATCGGAATCATAGATTTGCTTCTAAATTCTGGGGAGCTCTTCAGGCAGCTTTAGGTACCAGACTGCATTTCAGCACTGCTTTTCATCCTCAGACTGATAGACAATCAAAGAGGACTATCCAGATTTTGGATGATATGTTGAGAGAGTGTGCCTTGCAATTCAGGGGGAGTTGGGATAAGAACCTTTCTCTAATGGAGTTTGCCTATAATAACAGCTTCCATTCGAGTATCGGTATGGCTCCCTTTGAGGCACTTTATGGGAAGCAGTGTCGTACACTTTTGTGTTGGAATGAAATCAGAGAAAGAGAGCTTTGTGGTCCTGAGATTATCCATGACACATATGAGAAGATCAAGGTGGTCAAAGATAGACTCAAGGCCGCTCAGAGTAGGCAAAAGAGTTATGCAGATGTCCGCAGGAAGGACCTTGAGTTTCAAGTGGGCGATTGGGTGTTCCTGAAATTATCTCCTTGGAAAGGGGTAGTTCGTTTCGGCAAGCATGAGATGCTTAGTCCGAGGTATATTGGTCCTTATGAGATAATAGAGCGAGTTGGCCCTCTTGCTTATCAGTTAGTTTTGCCTCCGGAGTTGTCCAGGATACATAATGTGTTTCATGTATCCATGTTTCGCAAGTATATTGCCGATCCTTCTTATGTGCTTGAAGAGCAGCCGATTAGTTTGCAAAAGGATTTGTCCTATGAAGAGGAGTCGGTTCATATTCTTGACCGAAAGGAGCAAGTGCTTAGGAACAAGATAGTCCCGCTTGTCAGAGTGTTTTGGATAAGTCATCAAGTAGAGGAAGCTACTTGGGAGTCAGAGGAGTGAATGAGGCAGCAATATCATTTCCTTTTTGTTTAGTTGGTATGTAAATTTCGAGGACGAAATTTTTATAAGGAGGGGAGAATTGTCACGCCCCGACCCTTAATTTTTACCTTATTTACTAGCATGGTGGTAATAAGAATTGTACCGTTTTCATCAATAAGTAATTAATTTAATTGGTCCCCAGAGTGGTGTTAGAGGACGATTATTTTGATGGATTTATTCAAATGAAAAAAATGTGACGACGGTAAAAATAGTATTTTTTGCTAGTAAAAGGTAATTTTTATTGGGGTATTATTTTCGGTGTGTTGAATTTTGGAGTGAGTATTTAGTTTTTGGGTTGGCCAGGTTTTGGGCCAAGCCCAGTCCGCTATCTTCTTCTTTCTCTTCCGCGCATATCTCTCTCTCTCCCTCTCCCCGACCCGTTCTCTGCCCAGAAATTCTGGCCGCCCCAGACCGCCACGCCGGTCCCAATTGATTGGTCTCCGTCCCAACTTCCATTCTAGACCAGTGGTAGCCACCCTAGCGCCGCCGTGAAGGAGAAAGCAACCCCGAAAGGTCCGACTGCCGTGGTGGTTTTCTCGCCGGAACTCCCTCCTCCGGCCGCCATAGCTGGCGAGCCTTAGCTCAAAAGAAAGACCTACTCCCGTGCAGCAATCCCTCTAAAGGGCTCCCTCCATCTCGAGCTTGGTAAGGAGAAATCGGTAAATGAAATTCTATGGCTTTTTGTGTGTTTTCGTTCGATTAGCATAGTCAGGCTTGAAATTGGTGTTTGTGGTAGTTAGGAAAGTTGTAGAGGAGGTTGAGAGGAAGGTGCTGTTAAATTTTGGTGGGCATTGGAGGTCGCTAGAGCTGGCTGCCGGCCGTCGCCGGGAAAAATGTTTTTTTGTAGGGAATTTTATGAGGAGTTTAAAGGAATGAGTTTTATAATTTTTGGAGGAGTTTTGGATAGGTTTATGAATTTTTGAAGTTTGGTATTTTTGGTAGATTATTAAGTTAAAATCCGGCCACGTGATTATTTAATGTTAGAAAGATGAAAAGTGTTAGAGGATGTCGGTTAAGAGTTTGTGGAGGTTTATTGGTTGGTAGTGAAATTAAAGATTTTGGGCGATAGGTTTGGTTGAGCGCACGAAGCTCCTTTTTGATTTCTCATGTTTTCTTTAAGCGTCAGTGTAATAATTAAGGATTTATTTATGTTTTTGGAACAGGACGCGAGGAGGCTCGAGCTGACGAGGCCTCCGACCGACATCAGGCTTAGGCCTATTTTGTGAGTGGACCTTTGTTTTAAATAATGAGCTTAAAATGTATTTTTGTTAAATAATTTTCCTGTTTTTGGAAATTTTCCGAAATTGAGAATTTCGGTGATTATACTCATATATAGTGGATTATGAGAATATTATGTATATGATTAAATGCTAGCTTGCTATACATGATTTTCCCTCATATTGAGGTATAATTCTAGTATGTGGCGACGTAAGCGTTAGACGCCAGTGTCGTAGTCTTGTATGCTTATCTATTTTTCGAGCTTATTCATAGATATCGTACAAGAGATAGTCGAGTGTGAATACATATTAATATATATGATATTCTAGCCTGAGAGGCATTCTTTTTTAAAGTTTGGGAGTCTAACGAGGCTAGACACTAATTCAGAATTTTTGAGTTAAGCTTTTAAGCTATCGCTGGTAAAATATTTTTCTTGAAAGTATTTTTGGAGAAATATTTATTGGTTGTCGGAATTGCTTTTGTCCACTCACTCTGACATTTTTGAATATTTTCCCCTGGGCTCTTTGCGTGAAGTCTAGAAGGCGACGATGAGGCATAGTGACTCATCTATCCGCTACATTTCGTCAGTAGGTTACCTGTTTAATCTACTTGAAGATTGCTAGTTTCCGCTGTATTTTAAATTTTTAGTAGCTTTGAATACTATTGGGATTTCTGTTTAATTATTTCTGGCTACTTTTGGGTTGTAGCGGAGAATGTTTTATTTATTTTGGTTAATTAAGTGGTTCAATTTATGTTCTTCCGAGATAGGGTTGTCCATTTTCAAGGGAAGTTTGCCGGGTCCTTAGGTAAATTTTCCTTGGAGGTGGTCCCCGCAGGACTTCCCTCGGGTTTCAAGGTGAAATTCAGGGCGGGTCCTGACATCTTGAGTATGTCCTAAGCTAATATTAGAATCCTCTACATCAAACAAGTGTTCTAGCAATCATCAACTAGTAAAGAGTACTGCCCTATTGATAATTTTTAATCTAATTTAACACAACAGTGACATAATGGAAAATCACTAGATATGTAACACGATTATACATCTTAATGTCCAATAATTCAAATTTCAAATTATGTTGCCGCCGAAAAACTAATCTGATTACACTTAGAAAGGTTTAGGTCACTCCATCCATTGCTAATTAGTTTTAGATCTGAAACTCAGACTACTTTATCATGGTATCAGAAAGGGTTACCCTCCACGTCCACGTATGAAGCCCACATGGTCATACAAACTCCACGTCACCCAAATAGTTCCATGTGTTAGGCTTGAAAATTCACCACATATGCGGGCGGGGGGCCTATTGAGATATAAATCTCATATCAGGAATATGAGACCTTGACTGCATGTAAGTCTATAGCGGTTTGAGCCACTCATCTATTGCCAATTGGTTTTAGATGTGAACCTCATACTACTTTTTCATGGTATCAAAGCAGGTTACCTAGGTTCACGTGTGAATACATGACGGCCACACGAACTTCACATCACCTCAAATGTTGTCCATGTGTTAGGCTTGAAAATTCGCTACACGTGCAGAGGCGTGTTGAGATATAAATCTCATATCAGGAAAATGAGACATTGCCTGTGAGTTTATAAGGGTTTGAGTCACTCCATTCATTGTCAATTGGTTTTGGATGTGGACCAGAGACTACTTTATTAAGGAACTCACCTGTTAGATGACATTAGATGACATCAACTATTTAATGAAACAAGGAACTCGCTCACTACCTAGAGCAGGCATGACACGTTGAGTGCACACATCGGCACGAAGCATAATCAACCTTATAAAACTACTACAGAGGCTTATTACTCGCCTAAGGCATAAGTAAAATAAACAACATAAGTAAATAAATACAATAACTAAAATAAAGAATAGAGGAAGGCTAAAAAATTGAACCATCACCCAATCATCGGCCCATAGTGGGCCCAAAGGTAGTGACCAAACCCACACGATAAAACCAGGAAATGGGACACCAATCCTCCTAGCCCAAGCATACAACCGCGTCACCATGCCTCCCCACCGTTGATGACGAGCTAGCATCTGCTCGTAGTCGTTTTCCAACCATCTGTGAGCGACGCCAACCCAAAGCCATCAACACTTGAAAAATCTGCCTCTAGATTCGAACCACATATCTAACCATCGTTAGCTAATGCAACCAGTCTCCGATCTCGAGCTTGGTTCGCCGACCTCCGACTACCAAACGTGGCTCTAACCTGGTAAAGTTCTATCCTTACAAAGATCCAAGCCCACAGAAGCAACATTGCGCCCCTTCAAGCGAAAGAGAAGACATGATACCTCCCATATCCAAACTTTAAAGCCGGAAATACACCCACTACCGACCAACCCATCCGACCGCATACAACATGTACCGACTAAGCTAGAGGTCATTGCCAACGCTGAGAAACAACTGAACAAGCACTTTGACCGACAATGACGTTTTAGAGGTGGAGAGAGTTTTTTTTTCTAGGGTTTTCCTAGAATTTTGGCACAAGTGTAAATTTTTAGACACTAATTTTTCTGTTGTGTTATTGAGGTTGATTTGAATTCAAAAAGAGGAACTAATTTCAGTTTACCCCCATCAATTTTAGGTCGATCATCATGTTAGTTCTTTCAATTTCATCAAAAACACCTCTCGACTCCCAATTTTCATCATCTGTGTCCAAACCTCCGTTCTCCATATCCAATTACTCTGTTAAGTGATGACGTGGCATAAAAAAGAACATTTTTTCCCATTTTTAATTCTGAAAATAACATTTCTAACCATTTTTTCCCATTTTTATACACATCTATGTTCCAATCACAACCCCATACCTTAATGATTTTGGTGGGATTGAAAGTAATTTGTCTATTTTGCCCTTTTTCTGTGGGCCCAACAACTTTAAATTTGGTTTTCTTTGCAATGCCACATTATCACATGATGAGGGAATTAAATGGAAAATGAAAATTTGGACACAGCTGATGAAAATTGGAAGTTAAGGGAAGGGGTCTTTTTGATGAAATTGAAAGAAAAAGGGACTAACATGATGATTGAACTAAAATTGACCGGGATAAACTAAAATTAGTCCTAAAAAGAGATGTGTGATGTTGTATGCCAATTTTGAAATGATTTGGTAAATTCTTGCATGTTTTTATAAAATTGCAATACAACGTAATGATTTTCAAGTGAAATAAAAGGTTATTGGTAACCATCGATTTTCTTCTCTCGAGGGTCGCTAGGGTAGAGATCATATTTTTCTGATCCGACAACTTTTACGAAGCTTAAATGTCTTTTATGGCTTTGAATGCATGTGTGTTGATTCTCTTTCTCTTTTTTCAATGGCAAAGACTTTGTGATTGGGTCCGATAGTGTGGCTGGAGATAGGTGGAGAGCAATGGCGGGTAGTGGCTTGGATTAGGTTTTCAGGTACGTATATTAGGTTGTTGGCGGTATGGTCGGTAAAAGGGTGACTTTTCTTGGTTAAGATTGATTTGTTCAGAGATCGGGTTGGTGATTTCGGCATGAGGTTTTGCGACTCAAATCATGCATGGAGATTTGATTGTTGGTTCTCTACTGGTGTTTGGCGATTTCATATGGTGGCTACGGGGCTTTAGTAGGCAGTATTTAGGTGTCGATTTCGATTGGGTCTTGGTTCGTGTTTCAAGGGGACACATATAGGGGCTTAGAGCCGGCTTCTGGTCTAGTCAATGGCAGGTTAGTCGTCGGTGGTGAGAGGGAGGGAAGCGGCTGCCACTACGTGGATGATTGGGTGACCTAGGCCTCATCATTTGACCCTTCGGCCCTAGTCTGCCCTACCTTATAGGGTCGAAGCCCTACCCGGCCCTCCGTTAGGGAGGGTTGGCCCTAGCCTTTTTCAATTAGGGTAAGTCAAGGGTCAAGCAAATGAAATCCGTCCCACCCTATGGAGCCATTTAGGACCAAACCCGGCCCGACCCTATCCTGGCCCTAAAAGCCCGCCCTTTAGGCCTTAAGAATTACTTATTTTCTATTGTTTTTAATATGTTTATTATTTTTTATACAATACAACTAATCTTGTAAGTCTTATTTCTTTAATTTATATTTTTCATTGTTAAATAACGATTAATTTTTGGTGATTTAGAGATATAGGTAATGAAATATATAAATATAACTACTTAGATTAATAATTCTATATGTCTTAAGTTAAATATAATGTATATGTATGTTAAATATAACTAAAAATAGGGTCTTGTATCACATATAACCCTTGAGGTAATATTTGAGAAAAAAAATTAAAACTCATGAATTTATTTCGTTAAACAATAACGACATATTCGGCCTTTTCGGCCCTATTTAGCCTTATTCAAAGGGCCGGGTAGGCCCGCCCCTATTAGCCCTAGCGAAATGGGATTTAAAGGCGGGTAAGGGCTTACATATTTGAGCTTTGGCCCCACTCTACCCGGTCCTAAATTTTGTTGACCAAGTCAAAGCCCTACCCTACCATATCCTACCCTAAGCCCTAAAATTTAGGGTAGGGCCGGCCCTAACTCGGCCTATGATAAGGCCTAGGGTGACCCGTGGGGTGGCAGCTACACTAAAGAAAGGGTGCCTATATTGTTGGTTGCTCTTGACACATTTTATTGCACTGGATCACAACATGGTTTAAAAAAACATTAATTTTTATAGGACCAACATATCCACCATAATAGCTCATCTAATAAAACAGTTAAACAAATCCAACTGTATTATTAGTTCTGTCAGCAGCTAAAAGTCACCTAAAACTCTCTCTCTCTCATATTAGGGTTAGGGTTAGGGTTATACTGATTGTGTAGTGTCATTCTTCCATGGCAGTCTCCATTGCTTCCATGACGACAAGGCTCATCTCAAAATTATCTCATAGCAACCAAGACAAACTTGTTGACCTTGGTAATATGCGGTGCCCTGAAAAAGGTTTCGTAGTGCTAAGGTGTTACCTCATAGACAAACTCAATATTGCAAGATCAATGGCTTTTGACTCCTTTCAGGAGCGGTGTGATCTATGTGGCGCCTCTCAACTTCTATTGAGGTTCAGGTAGGAGGAGATCGTTTTCTCTTCACTTTCACCAATGAAAGAGATGTGATCCGTGTCAAGAAAGGATGACGATGGAAGAGCTATGATTCTCTTGAATGATTATGATATTTTTAACATAATGGCTGTGCCTCTTGATTTTGTTTGGATTTGGGTTGAAATACAAGACTTATCAGCGACACTCACGACGGCGGCAATTGCGTGCTTGGTTGGCGAAACGATCAGATCGGTTCTCCAAGTCGATCAACGCGACGTTCACAATGGTCTGGTCTTACCCTTCCTCAACGACCCGGTGAAACTAAAAAGAAGAATTAGGATTTCCCCTGAGGATGTTTTGGTGAAATTCAAGTATGGTCGATTTCTTAGTGTTACAGAGACTGTGCCATGATCAACCATGGGTGGCATCCCTTGTCCACGATTGTAGGAGCTGCCTTTTCCAATTGCTCCCCCATCGATTACACCTCATGCTGCACCCCTGATGGTTTTTCGTGGTAACACTCCTATTCGTAACCACGCCTCCTATCATAAAAGACAATAGGACGGTCACCATCAGAGAAGTCCTCGCCTTCCCTTCTCCTACAAAGACCATGAGATTTCGTCGAGAATGGGAGGATGATGAAGAGGTAAAGGGTAAGGGTAAGCGGCCTTGACATTCCCTAACTATGGTTCCTCTTCCTTTGAACCCTTATGAGCTAGGGTTTTCCGATTGTTGTTGATGGCAGCTAAGGCATTGCTCGGACCGAGAAATCTCACAAGAAGAGGGGCTGCCCTTGTGGTAGCAGAAACAAGAAGAAGTGGTTAGCATATATTCTCTCTATGGATGAGAGTCTGAAGTAGAGGAAGGCTGATTTCCTAGCATACCTACGAAAGATCCTTACCAAACCCTAGCATATATTCTCTCTATGCTTCACGATGAAAGGTACGAGAATGGATCTAAGGCCTTTATTCGTTGAATGTGTTTGAGATGAGATAGTGTTCTGGCATGGTCTCTGAGAGGGGAGAATCATCCAGATGCAGGGGGCTTCCTCCTGTAACCTGTCAATCAAGGAGAGAAAGGTGTCAGAGGGAAGACCGGGTGCTCCGGCCTTCGACCCTCCGATGCCTAAGTCAGAGAGCTGATCCAGGTGATATATGAGTGAAGATGGAGATCTTGAGAATGAGAGGGGGAGAGTGGTATTTATAGGAGTATGGTGGATTGACCCTAAAAATACCATTTTGCCCTTGCTCAGAGGGTGTATTACCATTATGCCCTCAAGGAATAGTGTGAGCTTCTTGGGCTTAACCGAGGCCCAAGCCCGTTTTATGTGGTGGCACGTGTCTTCTTAGGCGAGTACGACTGATGTTGTACTATGTACTAACAAGTCCCCAAGTCCGCGGTCAAGAGACTCTCTTGGGTGGGGACTTTATCTGATACAATATCGGGAGTAAGAGTCTCTTACTAGTGGCGACATATCCAGTCCCCAGTCCCCCAAGTCCCCACGCAAGGGAGGGGATGGACCGGCTCCCTCCGAGTTGGGTATGCCGTGTATTGTTATATATGATTGAGACATCGGGTTGTTTCTCCCATGTATTGTTTGGAGATGGCAGGGCGATCGGGGGTGGCTATATATGATTGAGACATCGGGTTGTTGCTCCAATATATTGTTTGGAGATGGCAGGGCGATCGGGGGTCGAAGTTGAGGTACCGCTGGCGAGCCTCTCGCGAGGGCCACGGGTACCGGCATGTTGGTATGCCTTGGTGTTTTAGTAGCCTTTGATATGTACCAGCTATATGCTCGAGCTAGCTGAGTTATTCCAGCATATGTTCGAGGGGGAGATTGTGGTGGCATATTTTGTGGTTGCCTCTAGGTGAATGCTAGAGTGCCTACGTACCTGTTTATGGGATCAAACCAGACGTAGTTCACCATTTCGCCATCGAGGCAAGTGTGTCGTCAAGGAGTGGCGAGGAGTACCGCTGAGGCATGACAATGGGTGCCGTTAGGGCACAATGATGTTGCTGATAGGGCTTGTGTAGAGCTGTCGAAAAGCTCGCTAGGGGGCATAGCCAAGATGCCGATGGGAGGCGGGTGGTGCCAAAGTGTATCGAGAGCACGTCATTAGGCGTGTATAAGGCTATCGTCTAAGTCCCCCAGTGGTGGGAGAGATTGTGGTGGTGAGACACCAAAATGAGGACCGAGTTCATATTGAGCGGAATGAACTGCGCTAAGGGTGTGGCCGACCGCTAGTGGGCGGGGCCGTTCGCGCTAGGTGGTGAGTTCGCGCCAAGGGCGAGATAAACTACGCTAAGGGCATGGCGGGCCGCTATCGGGCGAGCCAGTTCGCGCTAAGTGGCGAGTCCGTCCGCGCTAGGTTGGCGAGACTGTCGCGAGGTGGCCAGTCAGTCCGCGCTTGGTTGGGGACTGTGGCTATGTGGCGAGTCAGTCCGCGCTTGGTTGGGGACTGTCGCTATGTGGCGTTGCGGCCGCTGCGTGGCGAGTTAGTCCACGCTTGATTGGGGAGACACGCCATTTAGCGTTGCGGGCCGTTGCCTTGACGAGTTAGTCCGTGCTTGATTGGGGACTATCGCGAGGTGGCTAGTCAGTCCGCGCTTGGTTGGGGACTATGGCTATGTGGCGAGTCAGTCCGCGCTTGGTTGGGGACTGTCGCTAAGTGGCGTTGCGACCGCTGCGTGGCGAGTCAGTCCGCGCTTGATTGGGGAGACTCGCCATTGAGCGTTGCGGGCCGTTGTCTTGGAGAGTCAGTCCGCGCTTGATTGGGGACTGTCGCGAGGTGGCCAGTCAGTCCGCGCTTGGTTGGGGACTATGGCTATGTGGCGAGTCAGTCCGCGATTTGTTGGGGACTGTCGCGAGGTGGCCAGTCAGTCAGCGCTTGGTTGGGGACTGTGGCTATGTGGCGAGTCAGTCCGCGCTTGGTTGGGGACTGTCGGGAGGTGGCCAGTCAATCTGCGCTTGGTTGGGGACTGTGGCTATGTGGCGAGTCAGTCCGCGCTTTGTTGGGGACTGTCGCGAGGTGGCCAGTCAGTCCGCGCTTGGTTGGGGACTGTGGCTATGTGGCGAGTCAGTCCGCGCTTGGTTGGGAATTGTCGCTATGTGGCGTTGCGGCTGCTGCGTGGCGAGTCAGTCCGCACTTGATTGGGGAGACTCGCCATTGAGCGTTGCGGGCCGTTGCCTTGGCGAGTCAGTCCGCACTTGATTGTGGACTATCGCGAGGTGGCCAGTCAGTCCGCGCTTGGTTGGGGACTATGGCTATGTGGCGTTGCGGCCGCTGCGTGGCGAGTCAGTCCGCGCTTGATTGGGGAGACTCGCCATTGAGCGTTGTGGGCCGTTGCCTTGGTGAGTCAGTCCGCGCTTGATTGGGGACTGTCGCGAGGTGTCCAGTCAGTCCGCGCTTGGTTGGGGACTGTGGCTATGTGGCGAGTCAGTCCGCGCTTGGTTGGGGACTTTCGCTATTGAGCGTTGCGGGCCATTGCCTTGGCGAGTCAGTCCGCGCTTGATTAGGGACTGTCGCTATGTGGCGTTACGGCCGCTGCGTGGCGAGTCAGTCTGCGCTTGATTGGGGAGACTCGCCATTGAGCGTTGCGGGCCGTTGCCTTGGCGAGTCAATGTATGTATGGGGTTGAGGATAGCTGGAGGGGGGAGTTCGTGTTTTGCAAACTGAAAATTGGGCGAGCTGCAATTTGTGTTTTAGAGTTTCGGTGGTTTGACAAACCTCAGATTGGGGAGCGTCCCACTTCACCCTCGATCGAGTGGGCGCGAGCGCTTGGCTGTTTGCAACCAGCTTCATTGCCACTACGCAGATCCACTGTTTCACGGTATGAATTGGTGGCGTTCTTTGTCTTTGGATTTGTATGTGGTGGTGGGATTGTTCACATGTTTGTGGTGTTGGTAGGAATTCTAGGGTAAGAGTTTTATTGTCAGGTTGGCTAGGAATAAGGGGTCTTTCTGTCTCGTCCCGAGGTCCCGAGCCGGGAAGGGGTGGCGGGACAGGTCGCGCTAAGGGCGTGTGTAGCTGGAGGATGCATGTTTGAATGCTGGTTGTTTACACATGCTGTGTGTGTAGCCTGATATTGATATAGATAGATGTACAACAATGTTTGGTTTGTAATCATGTGAAGCAAATGCATATGTAACATGTGATAGAGAGTGCATGTTTGCTAACTCCATGTCATGAGAACATATTATGATGCATGTGGCATGCTATTTGTATGATAACAACTTAATTGGATAGTGTGAAGACTTATCTGGAGCCGCGTAGAGCAGCTATAGTCATTGTAGAAAACTTGGAGTTGCGGGAGACTCTGGCGAGACCAGTGGAGTCCGCGGGGAATGGCGAGACAAGAGGAGTCCACGGAGTCTGGCGTGGCGATCGGTGTCCGCGGTGAGAAATGGATGGTCTCGGGAGGGAGGAAGAGAGGAAGACGGATGTGTGATGCGGGTCACTTGTGCTGGCACGTTCCGAGAGCATGGTAAGTAAGGGAAGGGGGCCTCGGGAACTCGGGGGCCATGTGGGAAGGGCTCCCAAAGCTCTGGGTGGAGCCGCTTGTTTCTTGTCACGGGTTCCTTGGTCGGGAATATATCTTGGGTCGGGACCAGACGCCGTGTCGGGAAGGGTTTTTTTTTTTGCATCCTTCTGTCGGGATAGAGGAGTCCCGGGAGGTCGGGATGGAGAGCTGTGTGGGGGTGTCTGCCAGGGGAACTACTAGAGATGTCCCCACGTGAGGCTTAAGAACTCTGGCGAGATCAGGGAATGCCGCGAGGAGCTGGCGAGGCGAGACCAGGGGAGTCCGCGAGGGCTGGCGAGGTCAGCGGAGTCCGCGGGGACTGGCGAGGACAGCGGAGTCCGCAGGGACTGGCGAGGACAGCGAAGTCCGCAGGGACCGGCGAGGACAGCGGAGTCCGCGCAGACTGGCTTGACCAACGGAGTCCGCTAGGGGGTCCGCGACAATGTGAGTCTGCGAAGGGATGGTGGGACCTGCGGAGTCCGCGAGTAGACGGCGGGAGCTACGGAGTCCGCGAATGGATGGCGGGACCTGAGGAGTCCGCGGATGGGCATCAAGTGGGCGCCAAAAGCGAAGGCAATTGTTTCTACCTGCTCCGTCCCAAGGTCTCGAGCCAGGAAGAGGTGCCAAGAGCGAAGGCATGTCCCGGGAGGGAGGGTGCCGAGATTGGGGTCGCGAGACCAAGAGTGCTTTCCCGCTTCGGCTAAGGGAAGCTGGGTGTCCAGATCAGTTTATAGGCACTGCTCTCCGGCGCGTGGGCCTTGGCCGGAGGTTGGGGTGGCCATGCTGGATTCATTGGAAGACTGTGTGCTTGATTGATGGCTGTGAAGGTGAGCTACCTTGCTGCGGCACGCCCAAGCGAAGGAGAGAGAGAAAGTTAGATCTACTTTCTCTCTCCTCGGGGTTTCTAGGCAGATGATGGCGAGCGACGTGAGGGTCTCCACTTGAGGACCCCCTCCTTCTAGCGCCAATTGTTCTGGCATGGTCTCTGAGAGGGGAGAATCATCCAGATGCAGGGGGCTTCCTCCTGTAACCTGTCAATCAAGGAGAGAAAGGCGTCAGAGGGAAGACCGGGTGCTCTGACCTTCGACCCTCCGATGCCTAAGTCAGAGAGCTGATGCAGGTGATATATGAGTGAAGATGGAGATCGTGAGAATGAGAGGGGGAGAGTGGTATTTATAGGGGTATGGTGGATGCACCCTAAAAATACAATTTTGCCCTTGCTCAGAGGGTGTATTACCATTATGCCCTCAAGGAATAGTGTGGGCTTCTTGGGCTTAACCGAGGCCCAAGCCCGTTTTATGTGGTGGCACGCATCTTCTCAGGCGAGTATGACTGATGTTGTACTATGTACTAACAGATAAGTTATTATGTTTTTTAGTATTTTATGTCCACTTTTTCAACGTAAGGTTGTATTTTTAATTCATAATCTGTAATTTTTGATTAAGTATTTTTTATTTTGTGTGAGTAAACCTCGATCTACTCGATCATACACTGTTACGGTTATTATTGGCCACATGCCTAATAGAGTATTTCTATTTCTTCCATAACAATAAAACAGTTTTAAACACTATAAACCAACCTACGTGAACAATGAACCATCCTTCAAACGGATTTTGTGGCTCTCATCAGTCTCATGGTCGTGAAGGTTAACTATGGACAAGATAAGGGTCTTCCATTAGCATATATGATACTCCAATTTAGAGCCAGTTGAACTTTTATTTAATTGATTATTAACCAGTGACCATGGATTGGGAATGATTCGATGCAGACGGACAATATAAATTATTACACATACTGTTGTAGATTGTGATTTCCATGACTGCTGCTCATAGCTAGCAATTGCGAATTTCCAATATGTCTATACTCTGCACATGATATTTTATCACTTGGTTTTAGGTATCCTCTCGTTAACATTGTTGTTTTCTTTCACTTCCTTCTTGTTTGTTAACATGTTACTCAAGCTTTGTAAACAACAGCTTATGATTGATTAGACAGTTAGGAACGTGAGGTCATGTGTGGGGATATCTCATTAGCAATTAGGAAATTAAAGGCAGTTGTATAGTATATGAGTGAGAAAAAGATCCCATCTTCATAAGCTGATCGAAATTAGCTGTACTTTGACCATAACCGGCCAAGTATCATGAAGCAGAATAATATATATATATATATATATATATAGACACACATACAAGACCATTTTAATGAGAGTTGTTATTTTTTTGTTCATTTCTAGGGATAAACCCACACTATTAGATATGTTTTGTAATAGGTTTAGATGACTGAGATTAAAACAAAAAATTTAACACTTATGTCAAACCTACACCGTTCAAAATTATTAAAAATAAATTTCTCATTTGGATGACTTAACGATCACCAAATTTTCTGAAAATTTGTAGAAATGATATACTCATATAGCCCAACGAACTAAACAGTGGAGATTTGATTTTGTGATCGAAAAATTCGTCAAATAATCTATCCCTAGAAATGAACAAAAAAGGGCTCTCTCATTGGAATATATATATATATATATATATATATATATATATATATATATATATCCCACTTTGTCAAGTCTCCACACATCAAGACTAGTGGTCCTTAACTTGCTTTGACAAGCATCGGCCAAAAAAAAAAAGCTTGCTTTGACAAGCTTACACAGAGGAAAAGGATTCGATTTCTCATAAAAACTCATTACTGGGGTGCTTGTTCAGAATATATGTATCGCCTATGAGAAAAATGTGACGTTATTTTTTTTTGGATAATGAAAAACTTCATTAAGGGTCGAGCCCAATAGAGTCTAGCAACTGCTAAAGCCCGAACCAAATATATCAAAGAAGAAAGCAAAATTTTCCTCTAAATCAGAATCGAGATAGAACATGGAAAAACCTCCTCAAAAGGGAAAAAAAGCCGCCCAAAATGGGATGTTGTTTGGGGGCTGAACACTCGAACAATTGTAGCGTTGAGCACATAATTGTGGTGCATGTTAAACTTGGACAAGCATAACCCATGAATCATCATTTTACCGATACTGTTTCAACTTAATCACTTTTAAGATGTTGAGTTTTAATCATAAAATGTTTCGGTAGAATTAGGTCTATGATCCACCCCCTTATAAGTTATATTTTATTTGTCATGTACTCACGTTTCTGATGTGAGATCTCTCCTCTCAAACAGTGCAAACTTCAAAGACTAGAAACGTTATAGGGAGCTTGTAGAAGTCTTCTCAACCTCCCATAAGCATTAAAAGGGAGAAAAAAAAAATACTCCATAATGGAGCCCATACCCAAACAACCAGTTCAAAGTCATAGAGCCGCCCAAAAAAAACCAACATAGCATCATTCTACCCTAGCTATTGCACCATCGCCAAGACATCTGGCAACCAATTCTTCCACCCCCTCAGCCGTGTCCTCTGCTCAAACGTGGGTACCGCCCAAACGCCAAGCCGACAACAAACCAGGTGGAATCAGTGACGATTGACGAACAAATATAGAAGAACATCGATTCCTCCTTAACCAAGGAGATACTTATTTATTCTTATGATACAGATTTCCACTTTATGGTCATTTTTCAATCGAATTTTCACGCCTCCACTGTTTAGTCTTTAGATACTAATGTGTAGATCATTTATGTAAATTTTTCAGCCAATTTGATAGTCTTTAGGTACTAATATTAAACCAATGGACGAACTGAATTCTGTCGAATTTGAACCGTTTATGTTTATAACAGACAAACGCAATTTTGAGAGCCTTAAAGATTATCAAATTGGTTGAAAATTTGCAACGATGATCTACACATTAATACTTAAAGACTAGATGATGAAGATGTGAAAATTCGATTGAAAAATGAGTTTAAAGTTGAAATATGCACCGTAAGAATAAATAAAGATGTCTTTCCCTAAAAAAAATCTATATATACATATATACATATATACATGATCATCGAAGGGGAGATGTAAACACTCGTGCAAAGGCTTGCATCAAAGTGAGCTTACCAAAGACTTTATTAGTTTTTCTTTACTACAAAGTTAGGTCGGTGTTTGTTGTTGCCGTTTCTTTTATTTGTAAGGAAACTAGACTATTGTTTGGCTATTGATTTAATGATACCAATAATTAAATTTTTTTTTTTATTTTTTAAATGTAGCACATTGATTCATTGAATCGTGTATACGTAATATCCAATTTTAACATTAGCTAAATTAATAAGAGTTGTTTAGTCCCGATATTATTAATCGATAGAAATGAACCGTAGATAAGAGCTCTTAGGTGGTTTAGCTAGGTTTCAAATTCAACAATCCTCTTTTATGTAGATCGTTTTTAATGATTCGTTATATGAAGTAGTTATAATAGTTACTTAAATTGTTTATATTTATCTGTCTTTTCACATGTACAACGAAAATACACATGAGATGTGTGTTTTTGTTAATTCAGTTTGTTCGATTGATGATAACTTAAGAAGCCAGAAAATTGAATTGTCAATTTGGGCGAACAATTAGTAGTATGAAGTTGAAAATATGGAAGGAAATTAAAGCTGATAAAAGTGGATAAAGAACACAAAGAGGAAGCAGATTAGTGAGTGTTTTGGGGATTATTGTTTGATTGGAAGGTGGGAGGGTTTATTAATGCAGAGAGACAGGGAGGACATGCTTTCAAGTGCGTTGAGTCACGCAGCTGTCATTCGGTATTACAAAGCAGAAGCCAACTCTGCCCTCTTCTTCATATCCAGCAAATAAGCTTTTGCACCTGTCGGATGCTTTCTTTCTCTCTTATTATGTGTGTCTCTGATTCTCTCTCTCGCAATCAATCAATTTAACCAACTCCTCCTCTCTGTTTCAAACTGCCCATCAACTATTTGACACAAGTCTCCAACGACACTAACAACAACATTTTAAACTAATCCCACCACCTCCTCCTCCTCCTTCAATGAAATGGACGCTCATATAGAGCCAGGCCAAGCAGAGAAGACCAACATCATGAGGTGGAAGCAAAGATCAATCTGGGTCGTGATGGATTCCTTTTCAGCTATCTTATGAGTATTGCAGTACACAGAAGACTAGTTCATTCGAAACAAGGGATACCCACTTGTGATTTTGATGTTTTTCTTGCCATGGCTCACCCACATTACCGATCACAATTCGGAGATACAACTTTTACCAAAGTGTTTGTAGGAGGTTTAGCATGGGAGACACCGACCGAGGAAATGCGAAGGTATTTCGAGCAGTTTGGAGAGATTCTTGAAGCTGTGATTATTGCTGATAAGAACACAGGAAAATCTAAAGGATACGGATTTGTAAGTGTTTGATCACCTACAACAAATGTTTTGGAATATTGGTTTGTTTGTCCCTTTTCTCTGAGTTTGGGTTCTGATTAATATAGGTGACTTTTCGTGATGCTGAATCGGCGAGGAGGTCTTGTGCTAATCCGAACCCTGTGATCGATGGAAGAAGAGCAAATTGTAACATTGCTTCATTGGGAAGGCCTAGACCTTCACCCCCTAGAGGTACATTTTACTTATTTTCACCACCTAAATATACACAAGGCGGATCAAAGCAAGTCGTCAACAATGTGAATGCCGAAAATGTATTCAGCACAATCGAAATAATGAACAAATTTGGTGAGATTTCGTTTTTTGGTACATAAAACTGGTGATAATGTGGATGCGGGTTTTGATGTTTCGTATAGGAAGAAATCAAGGTACAAGCCCTTATCAGGGAAATACATCACAGGCTGCACCATCCTACGGCAGAGTGCCGCCTCTACCGCCACCGCTGCCACAAGCAGCGGCTCCGATTATATATCCATCTTACAGGTAAGCAGACTGTTACATTTTGTTTCTGGAGGGCTAGAAGAGAAATGGTCCATGCAATGAATAAAAAAAGTGGAGTAGATAGACGTGGTGTCGTTTTTTATGTTCCATTGAATATTTCCTGTGTACAGTTGGTCTCAACCTGTAAAATTAGCAAATATTTGTTTTTTGTCCCTGAAAATAGAAAATACCTTATCATATAAATTATAAAATTTGACCTGAGCAATTGAAGTGGGTTGCCATGTTCTCCTCAATGTGCATAAACATTGGACCTACCGAGTTTTTATGCATTTCTTGTACAAGGTTTTAGCAACAAAAACACTACCACTCCATTTGATCATATACAGTTATACTTATACCATACCATTGTATATATATTTTTTGGGCTGAAAATTTGCTCCTTTTTTTGTGTTTTGGTTTGGTAAAATGTGCCGACTCTTAGATGGAAAAAAGAGGGTAAGATTGAAGGGGTTATGCAATGTCATAGTCATGGTGGTCCTTTTTACCGTTACTTATTGTGCACATTTCAGACTCATTTGTACCACCCTATAGCACTTATCTATGTTTTAGCTATTTTGCATCTATTCTGTTACTTATTAATGCAACCTATAAAGAGTGAATTCTTTTGAAATGAAAGAAAAAGATGGATTAAACGACAGTGTTGATGATGACATATAGGTATTGTGGTGGAAAAGAAGAGAATTTAGGATTTAACAGGTTGAAGATCCAGCGTAATATGTCATGGGAGCCCTAGCTGACTGGATCCCCAGGATTATTAATCACTCACTTTTACCTACTAATCAGTAGTTGAGCTGAAATTTAAATCCTCAATCTTAGATGATGAAGGCACACTACTACCCCCCATTACTATCATTGAAGTGCTTCCTATCGGCATGAAAAATGGTTGCATGCATTAACATAGATTTATCATATATGTTCCCTGGTTTTCCATCTAGTGAAACTGCTGTTTAAGTTCTTTACTTTATATATTTCAGAAGTATTCAATATCAGTTATCTGCAAAGTAACTGTGTTCTTTACTCATCAGTTTTCATTTGTTACTGAATTGCAGCTACCCAACCTACAGTCCTGATTATGGATACCATCAAGTGAGTCTCTCTCTCTCTCTCTCTCTCTCTCTCTCTCCCCCCTCTCTCTACAAAATTATTGAATACATGGTTTCTCATGCATGCACATTCAATAATACCAGCATGGTGAACAATTGGCTCACATTATCATTATATGGTTTGCAGCAAGCTGCTATGTACAACCAACAAGTAGTTCATCATCAGCAGCCCCAGTACTACCAGCAACAACTCTATGGAGCATCATCACCTTCAACAATGGGAGCTCCATACTACTATCATCAAGGCTATTCTTTTCAATCTCCAAGGGGCTCATTTTCTCCGGTACCTCCTCAGGCGCATCGTATGCCCGCTGCAGCTTCCTATGTCTACTATCCTACGCAGCAGATGGATGCCTCCTTCTCCTCCTATCCTCCTCCAATCCTACAACCACCCCCAACATTAAGGCGTCCTCCTTTGACATCTCCTTCCGGTAACTGGCTACCTTAATCTCTGTCGTTTTCATTTCTGTTTAAGCATAACATACTAAGTATTTCATATGCCAGATAGAAAGATCTGGTGTATGATGAATTGAAACACTTGGAACTGAAGAGATATAAATTGAAAGATATTTATGTTTCCTAGGGATTTGTCTAACATGGACCTAGTGGGGCAACAAGGGCAAAGCCAACCCATGTGAGTGAGCTGTGTGATGACCCAAATAAGGGTCAATGGGAAGTCATGAGTGACAGAGATGCAGAAGCAGAGTGTAAACGAACAGTAGTGAGTGAGAGCATGTGGCTCATCAGTCTCAAAAATTTAGTTTTCATTTCTGAAGATCATGCAGTTAAGTGGTCGTATATATAATCAGAGAGAGAGAGAGAGAGAGAAAGAGCGAGAGAGGTCCTGGACATATTGCATGCACCGGTAGATACTGCCAATGATGAGCCCTAGGATATTAAGATCGAGGTGGGGTAGGTTGGTTTCCAAAGTAAAACATAAATAAAATTACACATATATATGTTTAATGTTCAACATTCTAAGAGCATCTCCCACCTTGATCTTGATATCCTGGTTTCATTTTCCAGGCCACTCCTACTTCAACCCTTCCTATCTCAACCACTGAGTTCAAGAATGTAACTCCTTTGATTCACTTTGTGATCATGAACCATGAGTTCTGAGACACTTGAAAAATTCTGAAATGCATATTAATTAACTTTGAGAAAAAGAAAATAGAGACCAGAAGAGAAAGAATATACTCTTCTTCTTTTTTTACTTCTTTTTTTTTATAGTCTTATATAGCTGTGGACCTGCGATTGAGTGGTCAAGGCTGGAAACTTTTAGTCATTTTCCTTATGGTCATAAGTTCATGATAAGCCTACCATTTCGAAGCATATAAATACAAATTGTGTGTCGGACGCTGTCTCATTGGTTTAGGAATGCATTTTATGTAAATGGTGGAAATTATATGAGCCCTAGCTTAGCTGATACTGATATCTATCTCTATTGCTTGTGATACTAAAAAATATGTACCTCGGTGGTTTAGGTTTAAATTATATTGCTATTTGCATTTCCAATCTAAATTGCTAGAGCTTATACATCTGCTTGTGTTATAAATCATTGTAATTCCTGTGTCATAAATCATTGTAATTTGGTTTATTTTTTTGGGTCAGATTCACAGAATCCACAACATGCCTCTACAGAATCAGAACCTGGAGCTGTTACGTCAGATAGTCCTCCAGATATCTAAAAGGAACCACTCGTTCAAAAATACATGATTTGTTATAATCTTCATGCAATTCAAAAGGTTGTCTTGGGATCATCGATCAGATTGGTTTCTTTCAACATTTTTTTTTGTATGAAACGATCTCATTAATTTCTCTATCAATTAATCTCTCAATTTTTTTTCACTCTCTTGTACCCTCTCAATTAGGTTAATGTTCTTTCGTTGAAATTTGATGTTTTCATATGATACTACTAATGGTAACGATGCAAAATTATTCAATTATTATATATTTTACTTTCTCTGTAAATTGAAAATTATTTGATATTGTGATTTAGTAAACATGATTCTTTTGTTTTTTGAATAAATGTGAAATTTATATATTAATTGTCAAGAGATTCTTCGGGAGATTCTTGTTTTTTGATCATCAACACTACCAGAAAATGGGTCTTGGGCGACGAAACAAAAAAAAACCGGGCGACGATTTTTTTTTTCGTCGCCTAAGAGGGAACTTAGGCGACGATTTTTTTTTCGTCGCCTAAGTTTCTTCTTAAGCGACGAAAAAATCTTAGGCGACGAAAAAAAAAATCGTCGCCTAAAAATAAATTTCGTCGGCCAAGATAGAAACTAGGGCGACGAAACAATATTTCGTCGCCTAAGATATTTATATCGTCGCCTAAGTTTTTTATCCTTAGGCGACGAAACTCAAATATTTCGTCGCCCAAGATTCTTCTATATATTGAGAGGCCGGGATAGAAGAATGAGAACTTTGAAAATTTGAAACATAAATTTCTCTAGTTCTTCAAATCGTTCGGTGTTGTGGAAATCTGTCCATACATAGTTTGTGGAGCTACTCCCAGGTACGTACATATGCATATGCACATATATATATGCATATATATATTGATTTTCAGTTTTATTTGAGTTGAATTAATGATATATATATATATATATATATGCATAGAGTTTCCAAGCTGAGTAAGGGGCCGTTCTGTCATAGATATGGTTCACAGGTTTGTTTAACTGGATCTCAAGATCACAAACTGACCACTCTTCTCGGTGAAGGGGTCGATAGGGGTTCGCCTCCGTGATCACAAACGAGTCCTGCCTGGTTCCTGTAGGGGGTTCGCCCTCCGTGACATTGACACTTGCCTTCTGAAACCACGGAATCCGGTCGAACTAGATATATATAATTAATAATTAGTATGTTGTATTACATTAATATATATATATATATAAAAGATATGTTCATTAAATATTGATATATATATGTGTTATTTTCAGGATATTGATAAGAGTTGGATTTCACTTCCAAGATATCACAGAAAATATGCTGAAGGAGTTTGGGATTTTATGCAATATGCGCAGGCCAATGCTGACGGGAGTGGCATGTTCTATTGCCCGTGCAAGATGTGTAAGTGTCGCAGTAATATGCATCGATTTCCGTTTGATACAGTATGGGACCACCTGAAGAGTAACGGATTCTGGGAACGTTACACACGTTGGATATATCACGGTGAAACCTCATCACGCCCGCATGATCATGGACAGTTTTATGAGACGGGCAGTACATCCAACGATCCAACAACGGCCTTCATCAACGACATGTTTCCTCATGACAGCGGTGTATGCCCTGAACGACAGCACATTCTGCAGGCGCCGATGCAGGCCGTCCCTAGAGGTGTCAACACTGCCGGTATAGCCAAGTACAACAGACTTATTGCTTTCCAACAGACCCCTCTGTGCCCAGGTCATGAGAAGACCGTTCTTCAGTGTGTGATGGAGGTGATGCATATCAAGGTTGACACAAAATCGACCGTGACGGCTGTTGATAGGTATCTACAGTATGCTGCTTCGCTCCTGCCCGACGGTCATCGTCATCCCACCACGCATCATAAGGTCCGTCGTATCTTGAGAGATCTCGGGCTTTCCTACATCAAGATCCATGCATGCAGATATGACTGCGTTCTATTCTGGGGTAAAGATGCAGACGGTAATGACCTTGAAGGCCTTCATCGTTGTCCGGTATGTGGGACCGACAGGTATAAGCGGACTCCCGCAGGCAACAGGAAACCTGTTAAGGTACTTCGCTATTTCCCGTTGAGGGATAGGCTGGAGCGGTTGTACATGTCTTCAAAGACGGCCGAAGCTATGAGATGGCATGCTGTGAGGGAGGTGCATGACGAAGACCTCATGGTACACCCTGCTGACGGGGAGGCGTGGAAGCATATAGACAGGGAGTTTCCTCATTTTGCTTCAGAGGTGAGGAATGTGAGGCTCGGGCTGTCATCCGACGGGTTCAACCCTTTTGGGACCATGAGTCTTTCGTACAGTATATGGCCGGTCATTTTGGTGCCTTACAACCTTCCTCCATGGATGTGCATGAAGAAGGAATACAACATGTTGACCTTGTTGATTCCGGGGCCCGGTTATCCAGGTATCTACTTTCCCTTCATATTGTATATATTGCTGTTGGTTCAATTTTTTCTCTATTTATTGTTTTTGTTCTATATTGTTGGTCATATATAGTAGTCGTTATCTGAATTTGTTGTGGTTGTTGTTGTTGTTGTTATCCAGGGAAGTGTCTCGATGTGTATATGAGACCGCTGATTGAAGAGTGTAAATTGCTTTGGGAGGTTGGTCATCCCACTTATGACTCCCACAAAAATGAGATGTTCCAGATGCATGCCATGATTGTTGGTACCATCAGTGATTTTCCTGCACGTGGGATGTTGTCTGGCAACGTTGTTAGGGGATACAAGGCTTGTCCTGAGTGCCTTAGCTCCCAGGGGTGCAGCAATCATTGCAACAAGATAGTCCGGATGGGTCACCGTGCTTACCTACCACATGATCACCCCTGGCGGATAGATACCGGGGCATTTGATGGGACCGAAGAGAGAGGTGTGGAGCCGCATAGATGGTCGGGGGAAGAGATTTTAGCAGTGCTGGATGAGTATGATTTTGGGCAGCTCAGCAATCATCCCGATATTGTGGCCGGAATACCTGAAAGACCAGACAGGTACAAATTCTGGACACATAAGAGCATATTTTGGGAACTCCCGTACTAGAGTACGCTGTTGATCAGGCACTACCTAGATGTGATGCACATAGAGAAGAATGTCTGCGACAGTGTGGTAGGTACAGTGCTCAACTTAGAGGGGAAGACGAAAGACGGTCCTAAGACACGCGTTGATCTTAAGAAAATGGGAATCAGAAAACATCTTTGGCTGAAAGAGGGGAAGAAAAAGATGCCTTGGGCTCCTTACACCGTGAAGCCTGATCAGAAGACCCAGATCTTGGCCTGGATGAGTTGTGTGACGTATCCCTCAGGCGTTGCAGGAAATATAGCCCGGTGTGTGAACTTGCGGGAGAATAAGATATACGGCTTGAAGAGTCATGACTGTCATATTCTGCTACAACGTCTCTTCCCTGTTTTCATTCGACCGTTCCTTCACCGTCAGGTAAATTTGTGGTTAAAATTACGGTTAACCTGTCGTTACGGTGGATTTTATATTAAATTTGTGATGTGTGGTTGGCCAGGTTGTGGAGCCGTTAGTAGCGCTGTCAAGATTCTTCATGAAGTTATGCACAAGGGAAGTGAGAAAATCCGATCTCCGGGAAATGCAAGCAGACATCATATACATCATGTGTAAATTCGAGAGGATCTTTCCGCCAAATTTTTTCGATATCATGCCTCACCTGATGATCCATCTTCCCCAGCAATTGTTGCTTACCGGTCCAGTACACTTCACTTGGATGTATCCCATGGAAAGGTATGTTTTATTCACTTACATCTCCAGAAGGTAGCTTAGTTATAATTGAGCCTTAGCTTTGTAATTGTTGTCCAAATTAATATAAAGATTTCCGGGCGTGTTTGTGAGCCTTCCATGGTAGGCTGGGTTCTAAACCCCTTAAAAGAATATGTTTGTACTAAAAGAATATGTTTGTACTAAAATAAATAAAGAACATTTAAATTTCATTGTACAGGATTTTTTATTTTTACTCTTGGGCGACGAATTTAACAAATATCGTCGCCCAAGTATTATCTTGGCCGACGAATTACACTCATTTCGTCGGCCAAGAGTTATCCGAATAATTAAAATAAAATAAAACACATTTAAATTTCATTGTACAGGATTTTTTATTTTTACTCTTGGCCGACGAATTTAACAAATATCGTCGCCCAAGTATTATCTTGGCCGACAAATTACACTCATTTCGTCGGCCAAAAGTTATCCGAATAATTAAAATAAAATAAAACACATTTAAATTTCATTGTACAGGATTTTTTATTTTTACTCTTGGCCGACGAATTTAACAAATATCGTCGCCCAAGTATTATCTTGGCCGACGATATACCCTAATTTCGTCGGCCAAGATAATCTGAATAATTAAAATAAACAAAGCACATTTAAATTGTAAGGTAATGTTTTTTATTTTTATAGCCCCGTCAGCGTCTCGTCGATTGGAAACTATTCTCAGTTGAAGGTCCGGCCAGATTACGTGATTTGGAGGGTCGAATAGCCGTTTCCGTCCGTTTAGGGGTTTGACCGCGCCGATTGACCGGACGGATCGAGCTCTTATCTTTGTCAGATGGAGCTGAATTTTTGCCCACCTACGTAATTCGTTATGCTGGTCATATCTGACGGTCGGTTTTCAGTTCCTCTTCTCCGATCACCAAACTCACGTTATATGTACTAATGTTGTATAACTTTTTTATATAAGTGTTGAGTTTAAGTTTCGTTTTGAAGACAACGTATACCTAGAGGCCTCAAACGCAAAAAAGTCGTGAAATAAGATTGTTTGCACGTAATTTTAGCAACTCGTAGAGACGGCCGAAGACGGGTTGCCATACTCGGTTCGGCCGGAGATAATGTTAGTTTAAGTCTTCTCGGCTAAGGTTGATGAGGTTTTGCCGAGTAAGTTGGACTTGGCTGTATGTCCGAAGGAAATGATGGCTCGGCCGTTCGGCCGAGGTTATAAGGACATGTTGTTTCGGCCGTTCGGCCGAAGCTGGTAAGGTGTTGCCATACGGCCGAGAGAAATGTAACTTCGGCCAAGAGAAATGTGATATAGGCCATTCGGCCGAACTTAAGCTCGTTGTAAGTAATGATTTGAATGGACCAATGGACAAACAGGCCAAGTCCATAGTCTAGCTTCGGCCAAGCCCATGCAAGAATTTCGGCCGAGAGTGAGTCCGGGGAGTAGCCTCAAGAAAGGGAAATTTCAATCAAAGTCAGGGCATTCAAGTGTGATTTGATCCAAGAAAGGAAGATGTATAGCTGTGAGATTTCCTAACGTAGAGAGGCTAGCTAGGTTTTCTGACTTGTATATATAGAACCTTGTAACTCATTTGTAAAGGGTCCTGCACCACTCAAACAAATCAATACACAAACTTTACACACAACTTATCTTTCTATTGCTTAGGTACTTTACCTTCCCTATCAACTTCAAACCTAATTTTATTTCTTTGTTTTTCTTTGCTTTATTTTTAATTCGGTTCTTTACGTTTCGGCACTTTAATTATATTGTTCTTTACATTTCGGCACTTTAATCTTCTTGTTCTTTATATTCATGCACCTTATTTATCGCACATAGGAGTAGTTGTAACATAGAAGTTTCGTCCATTGATCTCTTTCGGCCAGTCCGGATTGGGTCAATGCGATTCGCTGTTCACACACACATCACATCACAATGCTACAACAACCGAATCCGTTTCATCTTCGTGTTCACGGTGATTTGCGAGTATCTCCACCCGATAGATCTCTCGTCAGTTACCCGAACATTCGAGTTCACCCAGGAAGTAAACGTATTTGAAGATCCCGGCGACACTTAGCCGAAAGTCCTTGTAACACAGGCACCAGAACCTAACGGCCGAGAGGGTTCCTTCCTCGGCCGACAATCATTTGAAGAAGTCAGATCAGGCAAACTACATCAATCAAAACCTCGCTTGGCCGTCTCGGCCGCGAGTTGGCACGCCCGCGCAACAGAAGGACATTTGTAGCCAAGGATCTTGGCCTCAATTCGGCCGAGAGCATTTTTGAGCAAACATCTTTTGGCACGCCCAGTGGGACCACTAAGTGTTAGGTGTTTTTCCGAATGAGCCTCTTGGAGCCGAACTCAATTGGCTCTAATTCAATATACGACGTCAATGATGAATACAATTATCCGGCATACAAAAGCTCTGTTGATGCCACAATTAATTTGCAACCAACAACCGTACAATCCGGATTTGTTTCGAGTCACCAACGTAACTTCGGCCAAGGGTATTCTTCACAAAACTTCGGTCAAGGTATAGATGATCAATACAACCAAAATTCTTCATCTAACCTGAGCTTTGCAAACAAGAAAACTTACAGTCACATCGGCCGAAGTAGTTACTATGAGTCGGCTAAGAACATAAACTACTATGAACAAAAGTATTCAAATGGATATGGCTATGACCCAAATAATCAACATGATTACAATTGCTATGATTCCCCCGTTGATCATTCTCAAGCCTCTCTCCAACCCGTACATGGACAATTCAGCCAAGGGCATTGGCAAGGTTGTAATTCGAATTATGAATACATGTCAACCTTTGATTCAGCCGATCAAAACAGATGCTATGAGTCGGCTGAGATATTTGGTTATTATGACGGCCAGAGAAATCATAGCAAGAGTAATAATGGCCATTATGTGGATGGAACATGGCTTGGTCATATAACTGGGTATGTAGTTAACTCACAACCCGAAGTTCTTTCAAACCAACAAAATGGTTGTAGGAATATTTTGGAGTCTATACAAAGGAACATAGCCAATGTGCATGAAAGCTTCCAAAGGACCCAAGAGATGAATGAAAATTTTCAAAGGCGAAAAGAAAAACTCGAAGAGGATTGGCGAAAGCAAGAGTTAGAGCACATGAAGAAAAGGAGGGAATATGAAGAAGTATATCGAGCACTCTACATACCTATCTGACCTCGAAGATTTCACATTCACATCACCCACTCATTCAATCTGGCAAAGAAATGTTCAACTCGGTTATAGAAGATAAAGTCGGCCTAGAAACTTCACAATTGGCCGAACCAAAGAGTGAGCCCAAAATTTGTCATTCGAGCGTGCTTAAAGAGATAGACCATCGTCTGTCTGAGTATGAAGATCAATTTGGGGAAGGTGTTGAACATCTTGACATGATTGTCGGAGACAAAGCTAACCAAAGGAAACCACAATTGGCCGAACTGAAAGTGAAGACTGAGGTTGGTTATTCAAGTTCAGATCTGAAGCATGAGACGTTGGCCTACATTGTGAGTGAATTTCAAGAACATGCTATAAGGCTTGTGAATGAAATGCATCACGGCTTCCATGTACTTGAAACAAAGGCCGGAGGCACAAAATTTTCAAACTTTTCAATAAAGCATCGTTGGCCACCTCCACTTTAACTGACTGCGTAGTCCGAGTATTCAAGAGTCGGCCGGAAATCCAAGTCTTATGAGAGTTTTCAAGATGCGGCCGAGTTGTTTCAACCAAATGAAAGTGTCGGTTGTGCTTAATCCAAGAGGTGGGTCAGCCAAGGTAAATAAGAAGTATGAGTTTATAAGAGTCAGCCGAGCTTTTTGCTATGATTGAACTTTTGGATGTTGACTTAAGTATTAACCAAGCATTGAGTTCGGCCGAACTGGTTGGAGTATGAGTTCGGCCGAGGTAGGTTGGAAGCATGAGTACAGCCGAGTTTGTTGAGGCTGTTAGTTCGGCCGAGTCGGTTGAAAATGTATCGGCCGAGATGCTAGAGTTGGGCCAAGTTGGTAGAGATGGATGAGTTCGGCTGAGTTGGCCAAGATGCATGAATTCGGCGAAGTACATTGAGTTCAGCCGAATCGGGTGAAAATGCAACGGCTGCTTTAGTTCGGCCGAGTTTGAGTTCGACCGAGTGTTGAGGCTATTAGTTCGGTCGAGTCGGTTGAAAATGTAGTGGCCGAGATGCTGGAGTTTGGGCGAGGAGGATGAGTTGGCCACGGTGTGTGAGTTCGGCCGAATTGGATGATAATTGTTGGTCGAGTTTAATTTAGAGCATCAAAACGGCTGAGTTGGTTGAGAATGCAACGTCGTGGTCATTGGTTTGAGAATGCAACTCTGAGGTCCCTTGTTCAGCCGAGTTGGCTGAGAATGCAATGGCCGAAGCATATTGAGTTTGGCCGAATCGGATGAAAATGCAACGGCTAAAGTGCGTTAGTTCAGCCGAGTTGGTCGCACGCACGTATGATGGCAAAGATGCGTGAGTGCGACCAAGCTAGTTGAGGTTTGAGAGTTGTTGGCTAAGTTAGTTTGAGAACAGCTTTTAATGTAACAATGAGGTTATTAGTTTGGCCGAGTAGGTCGAAGTACTTTGAGTTCGGCCGAAGTACTTTGAGTTCGGCCGAATCAGATGAATGAGCTCAGCCGAATTGGCCAAATTGTTGGTGTCTGAACCGAGTTGTCTAAGTGTGGTGGCCAAGAAGCATGCGCTCGACCGAGTAGTTTAAGTATGACGGCCAAGGTGCATGTGTATGAAGGAGTTGTTGGAGTACGACAGTCAAGACACATGCGTTGGACTGAGTTGATCAAGTGTGATGGTCGAACTGAATGCATTAACTTATGCCAAAAAAAAAGAAAAAGAAGAAAAACAACAACAACAACGCTTGGAAACTGCAATGGTCTGAAATACATATATTCGACCGAGTTGGTCCAGATATATTGGGTTTGTCTGAGTGAACTAGGAGCGTAGCAGCCAAGACACATGAGTTCGGCCGAGCTTGGTGAGTATGATGACCGAGGTGCAATGCCCAAGATACACGAGTTTGGCCGAGTAGGTCGAGATACCAATTGCCATGTAAGATTTCAGCATGATAGCACTTCAAAATGGGATCGATCTGTTTTGTGGCCACACAAGTTAGAAGCACAAGTTACCAAGCACAGGTTGTCATGATTTCCAGAAATACATACATTGCCAAACAACTGCAGGTTTTACTCGGCAAGGAGAATTCAGTGGTGTAGTTGGGTCAGACACAATCTTATGGTGGAAGTGGTGATGCCTTTGACTAAGTGGGAAGCAATTACATCAGCAAGGAGCCAAATTGAGGAAGCAAAAGAACTTGGTTGCCGAGTGGGTGAACCATCACTAACAACATCTCCAACAACACAATCATGTGCAAGAAATGACCAAGTAGATTGAAGGAAAAATCTGGAACCCACCGATTCCTACACATGAGGGGTGTCTTGGTTGACATCAAATGGTGATTGCCTTGCTATACTAATTAAACCCCATTTCAGGCAATTGCAGTACACATCAAAAAGGAATTGTGGGAAGAAGGAACACACCCGAAGAAGGGAATGCTCAAGATGGGATTAGTTCGGTGCAAGCCCACCGTTTTCTTCTCACGCCGGCTGCCGGAAGCTAAAACCCAAACTGTCGCCGTCTAGCCCCGTCCACCCAGCCGCTGCTCGACAGTCGTTGGCTTCACCAGCGAAGTTCTTCGTCGACGGGATGATACCTTGCAATTAGAGTTTGGGGGGTGGGCGTCGAGCTTGTTTTTGGTTTCTTGTTCAGTCACAAGCAGTGACGATTTCTAGGTGGCTTTGAGAGGCACCAGAGCGTTGAAGACGGTCTTCAAGACGAGAGCTTTCACTCAAACAGACAAGGGGAATATATGGATCTGGGAGTCTGGCACATTTGCCAAGACTACAACGGATTAATTAGATGGTGGTGGGTTGCAATAATTAATCAGTATATTCATTCATGTGAGCAGTTAGTTATATGGGGTTTTGTTCGGCCAAAGTTGAATAATATGGCCGAGTGGGTCAGCCGAGTTTCTTGGGTGAGGCCCTCAGCCGAAGGTAAGGAAGGAAGGAAGGGTTGAGAGTCCAGCAGGTGCCAAAGCTAGTTGATTCGGCCGTAACATGGGTACGTACTAATTGCATGCTCATGTTGAATTATATACAGTGACTTCTCCTATATACAGTGACTCAATATATGTCTATTATACATGTGAGTGGTTGGGCACCATGATAACATGAGGGATGAAGCCAAATTGACAAGTTTGTGGGAATCATAGTAACGTGCGCGGCCAAAGTTGATGGGAATTATAATAGCAAGCTTTCGGCCGAAGTTGGAAATGGTATGGTTAACATGCTCGGCCGAAGTTGGGTTGCTCGGCTGAGGACCTTGGCCGAGACAATTTTATTATTGGGTCAGTCATATGGTTTGGATAGTTCGGTCAAAGTGTTCTCCCGTAAACCCGCGGCCGCGTATAAGATTGTGCTCACCCATCTAATTTTTCTATAGTCTCATAACCACACGGCTTGAGAGCCGATGGTCAAGAGACTGGGGGGGGCTTATGTTTGCACGTAATTTTAGCAACTCGTAGAGACGGCCGAAGACGGGTTGCCATACTCGGTTCGGCCGGAGATAATGTTAGTTTAAGTCTTCTCGGCTAAGGTTGATGAGGTTTTGCCGAGTAAGTTGGACTTGGCTGTATGTCCGAAGGAAATGATGGCTCGGCCGTTCGGCCGAGGTTATAAGGACATGTTGTTTCGGCCGTTCGGCCGAAGCTGGTAAGGTGTTGCCATACGGCCGAGAGAAATGTAACTTCGGCCAAGAGAAATGTGATATAGGCCATTCGGCCGAACTTAAGCTCGTTGTAAGTAATGATTTGAATGGACCAATGGACAAACAGGCCAAGTCCATAGTCTAGCTTCGGCCAAGCCCATGCAAGAATTTCGGCCGAGAGTGAGTCCGGGGAGTAGCCTCAAGAAAGGGAAATTTCAATCAAAGTCAGGGCATTCAAGTGTGATTTGATCCAAGAAAGGAAGATGTATAGCTGTGAGATTTCCTAACGTAGAGAGGCTAGCTAGGTTTTCTGACTTGTATATATAGAACCTTGTAACTCATTTGTAAAGGGTCCTGCACCACTCAAACAAATCAATACACAAACTTTACACACAACTTATCTTTCTATTGCTTAGGTACTTTACCTTCCCTATCAACTTCAAACCTAATTTTATTTCTTTGTTTTTCTTTGCTTTATTTTTAATTCGGTTCTTTACGTTTCGGCACTTTAATTATATTGTTCTTTACATTTCGGCACTTTAATCTTCTTGTTCTTTATATTCATGCACCTTATTTATCGCACATAGGAGTAGTTGTAACATAGAAGTTTCGTCCATTGATCTCTTTCGGCCAGTCCGGATTGGGTCAATGCGATTCGCTGTTCACACACACATCACATCACAACGCTACAACAACCGAATCCGTTTCATCTTCGTGTTCACGGTGATTTGCGAGTATCTCCACCCGATAGATCTCTCGTCAGTTACCCGAACATTCGAGTTCACCCAGGAAGTAAACGTATTTGAAGATCCCGGCGACACTTAGCCGAAAGTCCTTGTAACACAGGCACCAGAACCTAACGGCCGAGAGGGTTCCTTCCTCGGCCGACAATCATTTGAAGAAGTCAGATCAGGCAAACTACATCAATCAAAACCTCGCTTGGCCGTCTCGGCCGCGAGTTGGCACGCCCGCGCAACAGAAGGACATTTGTAGCCAAGGATCTTGGCCTCAATTTGGCCGAGAGCATTTTTGAGCAAACAAAAATATGACCGGAACGGTGAAATACATCAACCCGTGAAAAATGAAGATATTTCGGTAAAATTTCGGTGCCGGTTGTTCCGGTCAACGAATTTCTCTTATTTCTACCTAGTGGTAGCCCTATCCGGGTATTTATTTTTTACCAAATTTTTATAGCCCCGTAAAAGTCTTGTCGATTGGAAACTATTCTCAGTTGAAGGTCCGGCCAGATTACGTGATTTGGAGGGTCGAATAGCCGTTTCCGTCCGTTTAGGGGTTTGACCGCGCCGATTGACCGGACGGATCGAGCCCTTATCTTTGTCAGATAGAGCTGAATTTTTTCCCACCCACGTAATTTATTATGCTGGTCATATCTGACGGTGGGTTTTCAGTTCCTCTTCTCCGATCACCAAAATCACGAAATTCTGAATTTTATGATAGAACTCTTGGCCGACGATTTTCTTAATCTTGGGCGACGAGATTTATAGTGAAGAACATCGTCGCCCAAGTATACTCTTGGCCGACGATTTTCTTCATCTTGGGCGACGAGATTTATAGTGAAGAACATCGTCGCCCAAGTAGACTATCTTGGCCGACGATTTTCAAAAAACAGGGCGACGATTTTTATAGAATCGTCGCCCAAGAACGCTAGTATAAAAGGCAAAAATTCGGAACCCTAACCATTCGCGCAGCCTCCAAGCCCTCTCTCTCTCTCTCCGAAAATCCACCGAAGCCCTCTCTCTCTCCCTCTCTCCGACCCCGACCCCGACCCCGACCCCAATTAGGAACCCCGACCCCGACCCCGACGCCGACCCACAATTTAAGGTATAACCCTAAAATCCTAAATTGGTTTTAATTGTTGTTGTTGTTGTAATAATTGTAAATTGTTGTTGTTGTTGTTGTGATAATTGTAAATTGTAAATTGTTGTTGTTGTTGTTGTTGTGATAATTGTAAATTGTAAATTGTTGTTGTTGTTGTTGTGATAATTGTAAATTGTTGTTGTGATAATTGTAAATTGTTGTTGTTGTGATAATTGTAAATTGTGATGTAAATTATGGTAAATTGTGATGTAAATGATAATTGTAAAATATTAGGGTTTACGGTTTAGGGTTTAGGGTTTAGGATTTGTGGAAATAATTTGTAAATATATTGTAAATGATTAAATAATTTTTGATTAAATAATTAAATAATATAAATTATAATTGTAAATATATTGTGGAAATTTTGTAAAAAATAATGGATTATTTTTGAGTAAGGATGTAAATATTCGTAAATTAATTTTTGTGATGTAATAATTGCGAATTAATGTAAATAATTTGTTATGTGAATAAAAAAAATAATAAATCCTATAATAACTATTAATTTTTATTTGTGTTATTATTGTTGATAAATTTTTCGAAATTTATGGTTATTTTTTGTTAAATTAATTATAAGACGGTAAAATATTTTTAATAAATTTATGGTTATTTTAAACAGGATGGGCATGAGGAGAACTTCTGGACAACGTTCGGGTGCGAGGAGCCAACCAGGCGGCTATGGGACAGTGGATGACTGCCTGCATCGCTGCACATGCGGCCGGACAGCCGTTTCCGCCCATGCCTACGCCTATACCATTACCTCAGTGGCCCCACCCTCAGTGGCCCCAGCCTCAGCAGCAGCCTCCTCAGCCTGACCAGCCGCCGCCTCAGCCTCAGGACCCTCCGAACGGGAATGATGAGTTAGATTTCGAGTTTCTCGATCCATAGGCAGATGGACTGAATTTTTGTAATAAATTATTTATAAATTTATAAATTTGTGTTATTTTTAATTAAATTTTAGTATTAGAAAAATTTAAAGAAATGCCGAAAATAAAAATTCCAGCAAAAATTAAAAAAACATTATTTATATATTTAAAAAAATTATTTAATTATTTAAAAAAAATTTAAATATATCTTAGGCGACGAAATTGCTAAATCGTCGGTCAAGGACTTACCATATAAGACGACGAAAAAAAAATATCGTCGCCTAAGATGTAGTGATCTTAGGCGACGAAATATTTATTTTCGTCGCCCAAGGTTATAAGATCTTAAGCGACGAAAAAATTTTTCGTCGGCCAAGGTGTAAATCTTGGGCGACGAATATTTTTGGGCGACGAGAAGTATATTTTAGGCGACGAAATTCGTATCGTCGCCTAAGAATTACTCTTAGGCGACGACGGAATGAATTTTCGTCGCCCAAGTTCTTGACCGACGCACTTCTGGCGACGACGTCTTGGCCGACGACATGTCGTCGCCTAAGTACTTAGGCGACGAAATTTTTTAACAGGGCGACGATTTGTTTTCGTCGCCCAAGATCTATTTTCTGGTAGTGCAAGAGGTCTGCCGCCTCTCTTCTTCTTGGATAAGACTGCCCTTCATTTGGAACCAACACAAGCGCTAACTAGGAGCTTGCTTCTTAGAGTGCCAACGAGTGGAGAGCAAAATTTGATGTGAACTTTAGTATCTTCACCTTCATTGGAGATTCAATGCATGGCTGGCGTTAAGGAAAGCCGCAATGTTACTTGGTTGGAGCCTTGGAGATGAATCTCCATCTTGATGAAAGAGGAGATAATATTGAAAAGATGATAACTTGGATGAAAAGATGGTAACTTGACGGAATGAATATTCATCGAAACAAAGAAGATTACATATAAAATGAACAATAGAGACTAACTAGGAAACTATCTTATAATTATAAACAATATCAGGAAACAAATATACACATATGAACTCATTCCTAATAAGGAAGATAGATCAGATTAGCTAAATATTGTCCTTACATTGCAGCTTTGACTTTCCAACACTCCCCCTCAAGTTGGAGAGTGGATGTCTTGCACTCCCAACTTGCGAATCATTAGCATGAACACCTCATTTCCCAAAGCTTTGGTTAATACATCTGCTAGCTGATTCATAGAACTCACAAATCTTGTTTGAACATAACCTTCTTGAATCTTGTCCCTTGTAAAGTGACAATCCATCTCTATATGTCACGTGTGTTCATGGAAAACTGGATTAGCAACGATATGTAATGCAGCTTTATTGTCACAATATAACAACACAACCTCTTGATGTAAAATTCTCAAGTCTCTAAGTAAATAGTGAAGCCACGTTAATTAACAATAAGCTCCCGTCCTTGCACAGTATTCGGCCTTAGCTAAAGAAAGGGAGACTGTTTTCTGACGCTTCGACCTCCATGATCAATGATGGACCCAAGAATACACAGTACCCCGTAGTAGACCTTCTAGTAAGAGGACATCCTGCCCAATCAGAATTACAGTAAGCTCTCAACCGAAAATCATTGTTTGAAGAAAAGAAGATAACTTGGCCAGGGGCACTTTTCAAATAGCGTACAACTCGTAAGGCTGCCTTCCAATGATCTTTTCGAGGTTGATGCATAAATCTGCTCAAGACATGAACAACATATGTAATGTTTGGTCTCGAAATTGTCAGATATATTAATCTCCCAACTAATCTCCTGTATTTTCCCGGATCTTTCAGTGGTTCACTCTTATCACATAATTTTGAATCATGTTCCATGGGAGTGTGATTAGGAGCAACACCTAATAACTATGCGTCCTTTATAATATCCAAAGCACATTTACACTGAGAGATATAAATGCCATTCCTAGATGCAGAAATCTCAATACCAAGAAAATACTTCAAATCACCTAGATCTTTAAGACGAAAATTCTTATGCGACGAGATTTATAGTGAAGAACATCGTCGCCCAAGTAGACTATCTTGGCCGACGATTTTCAAAAAACAGGGCGACGATTTTTATAGAATCGTCGCCCAAGAACGCTAGTATAAAAGGCAAAAATTCGGAACCCTAACCATTCGCGCAGCCGCCAAGCCCTCTCTCTCTCTCTCCGAAAATCCACCGAAGCCCTCTCTCTCTCCCTCTCTCCGACCCCGACCCCGACCCCGACCCCAATTCGGAACCCCGACCCCGACCCCGACGCCGACCCACAATTTAAGGTATAACCCTAAAACCCTAAATTGGTTTTAATTGTTGTTGTTGTTGTTGTTGTAATAATTGTAAATTGTTGTTGTTGTTGTTGTGATAATTGTAAATTGTAAATTGTTGTTGTTGTTGTGATAATTGTAAATTGTAAATTGTTGTTGTTGTTGTTGTGATAATTGTAAATTGTTGTTGTGATAATTGTAAATTGTTGTTGTTGTGATAATTGTAAATTGTGATGTAAATTATGGTAAATTGTGATGTAAATGATAATTGTAAAATATTAGGGTTTACGGTTTAGGGTTTAGGGTTTAGGATTTGTGGAAATAATTTGTAAATATATTGTAAATGATTAAATAATTTTTGATTAAATAATTAAATAATATAAATTATAATTGTAAATATATTGTGGAAATTTTGTAAAAAATAATGGATTATTTTTGAGTAAGGATGTAAATATTCGTAAATTAATTTTTGTGATGTAATAATTGCGAATTAATGTAAATAATTTGTTATGTGAATAAAAAAAATAATAAATCCTATAATAACTATTAATTTTTATTTGTGTTATTATTGTTGATAAATTTTTCGAAATTTATGGTTATTTTTTGTTAAATTAATTATAAGACGGTAAAATATTTTTAATAAATTTATGGTTATTTTAAACAGGATGGGCATGAGGAGAACTTCTGGACAACGTTCGGGTGCGAGGAGCCAACCAGGCGGCTATGGGACAGTGGATGACTGCCTGCATCGCTGCACATGCGGCCGGACAGCCGTTTCCGCCCATGCCTACGCCTATACCATTACCTCAGTGGCCCCACCCTCAGTGGCCCCAGCCTCAGCAGCAGCCTCCTCAGCCTGACCAGCCGCCGCCTCAGCCTCAGGACCCTCCGAACGGGAATGATGAGTTAGATTTCGAGTTTCTCGATCCATAGGCAGATGGACTGAATTTTTGTAATAAATTATTTATAAATTTATAAATTTGTGTTATTTTTAATTAAATTTTAGTATTAGAAAAATTTAAAGAAATGCCGAAAATAAAAATTCCAGCAAAAATTAAAAAAACATTATTTATATATTTAAAAAAATTATTTAATTATTTAAAAAAAATTTAAATATATCTTAGGCGACGAAATTGCTAAATCGTCGGTCAAGGACTTACCATATAAGACGACGAAAAAAAAATATCGTCGCCTAAGATGTAGTGATCTTAGGCGACGAAATATTTATTTTCGTCGCCCAAGGTTATAAGATCTTAAGCGACGAAAAAATTTTTCGTCGGCCAAGGTGTAAATCTTGGGCGACGAATATTTTTGGGCGACGAGAAGTATATTTTAGGCGACGAAATTCGTATCGTCGCCTAAGAATTACTCTTAGGCGACGACGGAATGAATTTTCGTCGCCCAAGTTCTTGACCGACGCACTTCTGGCGACGACGTCTTGGCCGACGACATGTCGTCGCCTAAGTACTTAGGCGACGAAATTTTTTAACAGGGCGACGATTTGTTTTCGTCGCCCAAGATCTATTTTCTGGTAGTGCAAGAGGTCTGCCGCCTCTCTTCTTCTTGGCTAAGACTGCCCTTCATTTGGAACCAACACAAGCGCTAACTAGGAGCTTGCTTCTTAGAGTGCCAACGAGTGGAGAGCAAAATTTGATGTGAACTTTAGTATCTTCACCTTCATTGGAGATTCAATGCATGGCTGGCGTTAAGGAAAGCCGCAATGTTACTTGGTTGGAGCCTTGGAGATGAATCTCCATCTTGATGAAAGAGGAGATAATATTGAAAAGATGATAACTTGGATGAAAAGATGGTAACTTGACGGAATGAATATTCATCGAAACAAAGAAGATTACATATAAAATGAACAATAGAGACTAACTAGGAAACTATCTTATAATTATAAACAATATCAGGAAACAAATATACACATATGAACTCATTCCTAATAAGGAAGATAGATCAGATTAGCTAAATATTGTCCTTACATTGCAGCTTTGACTTTCCAACACTCCCCCTCAAGTTGGAGAGTGGATGTCTTGCACTCCCAACTTGCGAATCATTAGCATGAACACCTCATTTCCCAAAGCTTTGGTTAATACATCTGCTAGCTGATTCATAGAACTCACAAATCTTGTTTGAACATAACCTTCTTGAATCTTGTCCCTTGTAAAGTGACAATCCATCTCTATATGTCACGTGTGTTCATGGAAAACTGGATTAGCAACGATATGTAATGCAGCTTTATTGTCACAATATAACAACACAACCTCTTGATGTAAAATTCTCAAGTCTCTAAGTAAATAGTGAAGCCACGTTAATTAACAATAAGCTCCCGTCCTTGCACAGTATTCGGCCTTAGCTAAAGAAAGGGAGACTGTTTTTTGACGCTTCGACCTCCATGATCAATGATGGACCCAAGAATACACAGTACCCCGTAGTAGACCTTCTAGTAAGAGGACATCCTGCCCAATCAGAATTACAGTAAGCTCTCAACCGAAAATCATTGTTTGAAGAAAAGAAGATAACTTGGCCAGGGGCACTTTTCAAATAGCGTACAACTCGTAAGGCTGCCTTCCAATGATCTTTTCGAGGTTGATGCATAAATCTGCTCAAGACATGAACAACATATGTAATGTTTGGTCTCGAAATTGTCAGATATATTAATCTCCCAACTAATCTCCTGTATTTTCCCGGATCTTTCAGTGGTTCACTCTTATCACATAATTTTGAATCATGTTCCATGGGAGTGTGATTAGGAGCAACACCTAATAACTATGCGTCCTTTATAATATCCAAAGCATATTTACACTGAGAGATATAAATGCCATTCCTAGATGCAGAAATCTCAATACCAAGAAAATACTTCAAATCACCTAGATCTTTAAGACGAAAATTCTTATGCAGGAATTTTTTGACATCAATTATGCTTTCAGGATCATTGCCAGTAATCAAAATATCATCCACATATATCAAGAGCACAGTGAAAGACTTGCCTTGCTTTCTAGTGAGCAGTGAGTAATCGGCTTTTGATTGCATATACCCAGCTGAATGAATGGCTTCAGAAAACTTGGCGAACCATTGACGGGATGCATGCTTCAACCCATATAATGACTTGTGTAGGCGACAAACCAACTGTTCCTCCCCCTGTCGCTGAAGACCTGGTGGCAGAGACATGTAAATTTCTTCATCCAGATCGCCATGGAGAAAAGCATTATATATTGACATCAAGTTGATGAAAGGACCATCCACGGGCAGCTGCCAAGGCCAATAAACATCAAACATAGATTATTTTGGCAGTGAGAGAAAAAGTATCTTGATAATCAACTCCCTCCAACTGAGTAAAGCCTTTCGCTACTAGTCTCACCTTATATCGCTCAATAGACCCATCATACTTGCGCTTTATCTTGTAAACCTATCGACAACCGATGGGAACTTTGTCGGCCGGATGGGATGTAAGAGTCCATGTACCATTGTCTTGAAGTGCCTGCAATTTAGATTGCATTGCTTGCTGCCTTTGGGGATTATTAGCAGCCTCAGAATAAGATCGGGGTTCAACATCAATGCTAATATGGGCAACAAATTTCTGATACGCAGGAGAATAACGATGATAAGAGACATAGTTAGCCAAAGGATAACATGTACCTTTTGTCGGACCTGGCATGAGAGAAGGAGATTGGTCGAAGCAAACATTGGAGCAGATGTAATCTTGAAGCTTCGCCAGTGGAACGGTCAGGTGGCTGGAATGACGAAGGGGAGCAGGTTCATGGACGGACTGAGGCAAAGGCTCGTCAGTTGGGTCACTGATAAAGAATTATAAGTTCACATCCAAAACTAATTAGTAATGGGTGGAGTGGCCCAAACCCTTATAAACCCACATGTACGGTCTCATATTCCCTATATGTGATTGATATCTCAACACGCCCCCGTATGTGTGAAAAATTTTCAAGCCTAACACGTGGATAATACTATTTTGGTGATGTGGAGTTTGTGTGACCATTGAGCTTCACACATAGACGTGGGTAACCCGCTCTGATACCGTAAAAAGATGATAACTTGGATGAAAAGATGATAACTTGGCGGAATGAATATTCATTGATACAAAGAAGATTACATATACAATGAACAATAGATACTAACTAGGAAACTATCCTATAATTATGAACACTATCAGGAAACAAATATATACATATGAACTCATTCCTAATAGGGAAGATAGATCATATTAGCTGAATATTTTCCTTACATTGCAGCTTTGACTTTCCAACTAATATATTGCCTACACATTCCGACCAGGTTTTCATAGAAGAAACTTACCTCGATCAGCCTCAACAGTAGCATCAAATTTGATCGTTTTGTTGAAGATGAGGCTGCAAATGATACTGAGACAGATTCAAGGGACATGTTGGGAGGGATGATTCCTTAAGAGAAGAGTGAAGAAGGCTACAAACGGCTGATCGATCGTGGTCTAGCTAGGATTATCTCCTAGGTTTCGGGAGCGGTAGAGCTCTTAGGGTTTACTATTAATTATGTGTGTTTTAATAAATAATATGCAATACTTCACTTCAGTATTATATTATTTGGATAAGATATACAATACACATCACTATGTTCGCAATGTTTCCTCATTTAATGTTCAGAGTTAAGCTAGCAATGTTTCTCTCTTAAATTTGAACTTGTATAACCCTAAGCTTGTTTTTTTTTGGTTTTGATTCATCCTACTTGAATCCCCACCAACATTTGCCTGCTTGGTCTTCAAATATTCCATATTGTTAAAAAGAAAAAAGAAAATGCAATGAGCTAGCCAAAAGCAGAGAACCTTGCTTTGAGTACATGCGTGCTGATCGATTGTTTACGATCAAGCATTAACATGTTATGGTATCAGACAGTTTGATTACAGAGACTGAAGCACTTGGAAGAGGATCGAGCTTCTTCCTCAGTTTAGCAGTTTGCTGCATAGTACTGTGTAATTGCTGCTTCCTTCAAAAGAAGCTAATTCACATGACCAAGTCAGTGTGAAATGAAAGAAACTAAGCACGTTCTATCTTATGCCCTAGTAGTAGCATTTACCGTGGTGATTGATTAGTTGAAGGCATATCATGTCAAATACTTTGGGGCATTATAAAGGGTTGGGTCGATAAACAACTAACTGTTTACATATTAGGGAAATCCAAAACTTGCACGGAATGAATATTAATTGGTTTGAACGTCCCAGATAACTAGAAATTAATGATTTTACCATACAACACCATATGTATAACTCACCAGTCTCTCTCAAACTGTGTCTGGTTGAGAACTAAATTACTTACCAGACTGCATAAAGCATAGCATATTGCCATAGAATTTCAACCTTCTGTGGTGAAATTGTTGCTAATTAGGGATTCCTTGGTCCACAGAATTTAAGGTATTTCCTTTCTTTCCCAAAGAATATACACTGTACATTACAGCACATAGTTATTACCCCCTCATCAAATGTTCTTTTCATTCAACCACTCTATTCTCTCCCTGAGGATTGTTCATGCATTCATGTGATCACATTATAAAAGCCTCGATCTGTAGTCAAGATATTACACCCTTCAATCTTTTATCTATGTAACTAGCTAGCACCTTTAGTCACTGATCTATGTAGCCGTCTGAAATTTCATCTAGATTTGCTAGGTCCCTCAATCTGTTTCCGAATGAGAAGGACCCGAACGAAGTACTCGATTCCCATTATTTAGGTTTTTCATCCTCTGAAAACCGAAAATCTTTCAGTGAATCAGATCATAACAAAGAGGATGAAGTTACTGTAGCCTTGCACATTGGCCTTCCTGAATACTCAGACGGCTCTGCGAATTCCACTGAGAAGGAAGTATCAGATCACGAAAATGTGACTGCAGAACAGAAGTACTGGATTCCAACTCGGGAACAGATTATCATTGGCTTCACTCATTTTTCTTGCCACGTCTGCTTCAAAACATTTAACCGCTACAACAATCTGCAGGTACGATCAAAGATCTTTATGTTTTTTCATATTAGGTACAAAATGTTCTTGCATCATTACGCTTTTTGTCAGATTGTTTGCTACTTGTATCTTCGTACAGTCCGTCTGGATTGTTTTTTCTTTCTTTTTTTGAATTTTTGATCGAGATTGCCTATAGTTTAGTCTCCTCCATACTAAGGAGTTTCTTTTTTCTTAACAAAAACAAATTATATATTTAATATAATTTTTCTGTTTAACGGAAGACTTTTTAATTTTTAAAATTAAGCAATAAATTTAGTAGAACACTAAACCCCTCTTCGAATTTGCGTTTCAAAACTGAAACTCTTCGAGCTATAACAATAACGTACTTCAGGTACATGATATATTGCAAGTTCTGCATAAGTGGAATTTCAACTAAATATGTACATTTCTCCATTGTTTCACACTGTATTCCTGTGGGTAGATGCACATGTGGGGGCATGGATCGCAGTATCGAAGAGGACCGGAGTCACTGAAGGGAACACAACCTCGAGCGATGTTAGGCCTCCCATGCTATTGTTGTGCAGAAGGCTGCAAAAACAACATAGACTACCCGAGAGCAAAACCCTTGAAAGACTTTCGAACACTTCAAACTCACTACAAGAGAAAGCATGGCATCAAACCTTTCATGTGTCGGAAGTGTGGGAAGTTGCTGGCGGTGAAAGGTGATTGGAGGACTCATGAGACGAATTGTGGCAAGCGCTGGCTTTGCTCTTGTGGTTCAGATTTCAAGCACAAGAGGTCGTTGAAAGATCATATGAAGGCTTTTGGGTCTGGTCATAATCCTTTCCCTCCTACTTCTTTTGATGAGGATACTACTGCAGCTTCGTTTGTTTAAGGAATTCAAAGGTATCTACAGAAGTAATCGATGATGATACAACTACTTGAAGCATGGATGATTAATGATTGAAATTTTAGGACATGAAGTTTTTGTAGTACACTTTAAATCTAAAATTTCTACTAGTTTTTAATAATAAACCGTAAGATAATTAGAATTTGTATGCATTGGCATGTCTTTCATAAAAAAATGTGAAAGTAAAACTAGCTAGAGGGCAGCTGCACCAGCTGTTGATTTAAAAAAAAAATGTGAAAGAAATAGGTTCCACAAGTTACGCTTCTTACACTGTACCAAATTACCAAAAGTCCTTGCCGAAAAAAGAAAAGAAAAAAGGAGCAACATTCTCTCCCTCTTGTCGCTATAAGAAAATTTCTTTTCACTTACAAATCCATGCCCTAACCGTTGATGCTGCATTTTTGCAATATTATTGATAGGCATAGGCTAGACCACGTAATAACCTGAAACAAGCTCAAGGTTGAAGACAAAGGAAACTAAAGAAAAAAGCTGACGCAACTTTTTGAGTCTTTTTCTATTAACGTAGCAAAGATAAGAAAACTATTACGCCGATGGACTGCATATGAGAGCTCAAGCTAGTCTATTCATTCTGCCCTTGTCTAGGGCGCAGAAGATCGAAAGTATGTGCTAGGCTGAAGCCTCTTGTTCTATGGTCATTCTCTCTTCGTCATGGCGGCGTATGACAGCCTAAGAGACGCAACCACTAGCCTAAGGGTCAGCAATGGTAGGGCTATGATAGACTCTACCCAAAATTTTAGGGCTTAAGGTAGGACAGGGTACGACTCGGTCAAAATCAACAAAATTTAGGACCGGGTAGAGTAAAGTCGATGTTTGAATATGTAAGCCCTTACCAGTTTTAGAGGCCCATTTCGTTAAGGCTAAAAGGGCAAAGTAAGGCTAAATAGAGCTGCAATGAGCCGAATATGACATTATTTTATTTTGAAAAAATAAAATAACATACATATACATTAGATTTAACTTAATTAAGACATCTATATATAAATATTAATCTAAGTGGTTACATAGAGTGGTTCCAATGATGACTACTAAGTTAAGGACTAGTTCATAACTTTCTTATCACTACCAGAAAATAGATATTGGGCGACGAAAAAAAATCGTCGCCCTGTTAAAAAATTTCGTCGCCTAAGTACTTAGGCGACTACATGTCGTCGGCCAAGACGTCGTCGCCAGAAGTGCGTCGGTCAAGAACTTGGGCGACGAAAATTCATTCCGTCGTCGCCTAAGAGTAATTCTTAGGCGACGATACGAATTTCGTCGCCTAAAATATACTTCTCGTCGCCCAAAAATATTCGTCGCCCAAGATTTAACACCTTGACCGACGAAAATTTTTTTCGTCGCTTAAGATCTTATAACCTTAGGCGACGAAAATAAATATTTCGTCGCCTAAGATCACTACATCTTAGGCGACGATATTTTTTTTTCGTCGTCTTATATGGTAAGTCCTTGACCGACGATTTATAAATTTCGTCGCCTAAGATATATTTAAATTTTTTTTTAAAATAATTAAATAATTTTTTTAAATATATAAATAATGTTTTTTTAATTTTTGCTGGAATTTTTATTTTCGGCATTTCTTTAAATTTTTCTAATACTAAAATTTAATTAAAAATAACACAAATTTATAAATTTATAAATAATTTATTACAAAAATTCAGTCCATCTGCCTATGGATCGAGAAACTCGAAATCTAACTCATCATTCCCGTTCGGAGGGTCCTGAGGCTGAGGCGGCGGCTGGTCAGGCTGAGGAGGCTGCTGCTGAGGCTGGGGCCACTGAGGGTGGGGCCACTGAGGTAATGGTATAGGCGTAGGCATGGGCAGAAACGGCTGTCCAGCCGCATGTGCAGCGATGCAGGCAGTCATCCACTGTCCCATAGCCGCCTGGTTGGCTCCTCGCACCCGAACGTTGTCCAGAAGTTCTCCTCATGGCCATCCTGTTTAAAATAACCATAAATTTATTAAAAATATTTTATCGTCTTATAATTAATTTAACAAAAAATAACCATAAATTTCGAAAAATTTATCAACAATAATAGCACAAATAAAAATTAATAGTTATTATAGGATTTATTATTATTTTTATTCACATAACAAATTATTTACATTAATTCGCAATTATTACATCACAAAAATTAATTTACGAATATTTACATCCTTACTCAAAAATAATCCATTATTTTTTACAAAATTTCCACAATATATTTACAATTATAATTTATATTATTTAATTATTTAATCAAAAATTATTTAATCATTTACAATATATTTACAAATTATTTCCACAAATCCTAAATCCTAAACCCTAAACCCTAAACCGTAAACCCTAATATTTTACAATTATCATTTACATCACAATTTACCATAATTTACATCACAATTTACAATTATCACAACAACAACAATTTACAATTATCACAACAACAATTTACAATTATCACAACAACAACAACAACAATTTATAATTTACAATTATCACAACAACAACAACAACAATTTACAATTATCACAACAACAACAACAATTAAAACCAATTTAGGGTTTTAGGGTTATACCTTAAATTGTGGGTCGGGGTCGGGGTCGAGGTTCCGAATTGGGGTCGGGGTCGGGGTCGGAGAGAGGGAGAGAGAGAGGGCTTCGGTGTTTAGGGTTTGAGAGAGAGAGGGCTTGGCGGCTGAAGAAATGGTTAGGGTTCCGAATTTTTGCCTTTTATACTGGCGTTCTTGGGCGACGATTCTGTAAAAATCGTCGCCCTGTTTTTTGAAAATCGTCGGCCAAGATCATCTTGGCCAACGATTTTTGAAGTCGTCGCCCTGTTTTTTGAAAATTGTCGGCTAAGATACTATACTTGGGCGACGATGTTCTTCACTATAAATCTCGTCGCCCAAGATGAAGAAAATCGTCGGCCAAGAGTTCCCCCGACCATAAAATTCAGAATATCGTGATTTTGGTGATCGGAGAAGAGGAACTGAAAACCCACCGTCAGATATGACCAGTATAACAAATTTTGTTAAATTCGTCGCCCAAGAGTAAAAATAAAAAATCCTGTACAATGAAATTTAAATGCGTTTTATTTTATTTTAATTATTCGGATTACTCTTGGCCGACGAAACATGTGTAATTCGTCGGTCAAGATAATACTTGGGCGACGATATTTGTTAAATTCGTCGCCCAAGAGTAAAAATAAAAAATTCTGTACAATGAAAATTAAAAGTGTTTTATTTTATTTTAATTATTCGGATTACTCTTGGCCGACGAAACATGTGTAATTCGTCGGTCAAGATAATACTTGGGCGACGATATTTGTTAAATTCGTCGCCCAAGGTTAAAAATAAAAAATCCTGTACAATGAAATTTAAATGTGCTTTATTTATTTTAGTACAAATATCTTCTTTTAGTACAATCATATTCTGAGTCATCCGATCAGTCTTCTTCGGTATGGAAGGCTCACAAACACGGCCGGAAATCTTTATATTAATTTGGACAACAATTACAAAGCTAAGGCTCAATTATAACTAAGCTAAGGCTCGTAATCTGAGTCATCCGATGAGTCTTCTTCGGTATCGGAATTAATATCTGGTAATCTATGCCTTAATTCGTCGTCAGAGTCGTCGTCTGTTTCTTCATTTGGATCAACATCAATAAAGGTTGAATCTTCGTCACGAATTCTGAGCACTCGACCATGTTTAACATTATTTTCACGAACAGTAGCTACATCATGAATACCTACTGCGTTCGGCTCCTGATACGCATCAGCCTCTGGCCCTGGAATGGTCACTCCAAGTGTAGCCGCCCGGTAAATGTTTCGAGGATGCACAATGTTCGCTATTTTCCACGCGTCACCCCTGGCAAGGTCATCAAGATAAAACACTTGTTTTACCAATGTCGCAAAAACAAACGGGTCATCTTCGTAGGCGCTTGTAGCAGTGTTGACCGATAAATTGCCGTACTGATCCATCTTCATGCTCTGTGCGCCTGTATCAAACCATCTACACTTGAACAGATGCACTTTCATGCCTTCCGCATAAACCAGTTCGACCACTGAATGGAGAACACCGTAATAGTCAAGGCCATGACCTTTCGCCATCACCCCAGAATTCTGTGTTCTTCGTCTGCTGTCTCTCTCTTCAGATACAAATTTGACGCCATTCACTGTGCAAGTGGGATAAACTCTAGCCCGTTGCGGTTGCATCGCAAGAAGTAATAGTTCGTGCGACCAGTTTGGATTATCATCAGATTTAATCATGTCCATCTGTAACGGATATTGAACTGTAAATATCCGAAAATATATGCAATAGAAAATAATTATATATATATATATATAACAGGGAAGATTAAATTACGTACCCAGGTGCGAAAATAATTTATGAACGTCATGTTGTGGTACTCGAGATCACCATCAACTTCCGGAAAATTTAGGTGCAACTCTTTCCAATATTTAACTTCTTCACAATTGATTAGTACCCACCAGTGCGCTATGACTATCTCTTCATCCGACAATGCATACTCGGCGGACAGTCGTGCTCCACCAACTTCGACATCACTGGAAACTATAGAGAGATTGAACCGCGGCGCATGTTCCTCCATGGCTTGCGGAGCTCCCAACGACGCTCCTAAATACAACTTCATGTAGGTGACGCATTCATGCGCAATATATGCTTCAGCTATACATCCTTCAGGCGCGGATTTATTAGTGACATAATCTTTGTACTCACCAAGTTGCCTGTAAATATAAGATTGCAAACTATACGTTATGGTTATTGAACATGTACGTACATATATGTATTCTGGAGATGTAAGTGAATAAAACATACCTTTCCATGGGATACATCCAAGTGAAGTGTACTGGACCGGTAAGCAACAATTGCTGGGGAAGATGGATCATCAGGTGAGGCATGATATCGAAAAAATTTGGCGGAAAGATCCTCTCGAATTTACACATGATGTATATGATGTCTGCCTGCATTTCCCGGAGATCGGATTTTCTCACTTCCCTTGTGCATAACTTCATGAAGAATCTTGACAGCGCTACTAACGGCTCCACAACCTGGCCAACCACACATCACAAATTTAATATAAAATCCAACAACGACAGGTTAACCGTAATTTTAACCACAAATTTACCTGACGGTGAAGGAACGGTCGAATGAAAACAGGGAAGAGACGTTGTAGCAGAATATGACAGTCATGACTCTTCAAGCCGTATATCTTATTCTCCCGCAAGTTCACACACCGGGCTATATTTCCTACAACGCCTGAGGGATACGTCACACAACTCATCCACCTGAAGATCTGGGTCTTCTGATCAGGCTTCACGGTGTAAGGAGCCCAAGGCATCTTTTTCTTCCCCTCTTTCAGCCAAAGATGTTTTCTGATTCCCATTTTCTTAAGATCAAAGCGTGCCTTAGGACCGTCTTTCGTCTTCCCCTCCAAGTTGAGCACTGTACCTACCACACTGTCGCAGACATTCTTCTCTATGTGCATCACATCTAGGTAGTGTCTGATCAACAGCGTACTCCAGTACGGGAGTTCCCAAAATATGCTCTTATGTGTCCAGAATTTGTACCTGTCTGGTCTTTCAGGTATTCCAGCCACAATATCGGGATGATTGCTGAGCTGCCCAAAATCATACTCATCCAGCACTGCTAAAATCTCTTCCCCCGACCATCTATGCGGCTCCACACCTCTCTCTTCGGTCCCATCAAATGCCCCGGTATCTATCCGCCAGGGGTGATCATGTGGTAGGTAAGCACGGTGACCCATCCGGACTATCTTGTTGCAATGATTGCTGCACCCCTGGGAGCTAAGGCACTCAGGACAAGCCTTGTATCCCCTAACAACGTTGCCAGACAACATCCCACGTGCAGGAAAATCACTGATGGTACCAACAATCATGGCATGCATCTGGAACATCTCATTTTTGTGGGAGTCATAAGTGGGATGACCAACCTCCCAAAGCAATTTACACTCTTCAATCAGCGGTCTCATATACACATCGAGACACTTCCCTGGATAACAACAACAACAACAACAACCACAACAAATTCAGATAACGACTACTATATATGACCAACAATATAGAACAAAAACAATAAATAGAGAAAAAATTGAACCAACAGCAATATATACAATATGAAGGGAAAGTAGATACCTGGATAACCGGGCCCCGGAATCAACAAGGTCAACATGTTGTATTCCTTCTTCATGCACATCCATGGAGGAAGGTTGTAAGGCACCAAAATGACCGGCCATATACTGTCCGAAAGACTCATGGTCCCAAAAGGGTTGAACCCGTCGGATGACAGCCCGAGCCTCACATTCCTCACCTCTGAAGCAAAATGAGGAAACTCCCTGTCTATATGCTTCCACGCCTCCCCGTCAGCAGGGTGTACCATGAGGTCTTCGTCATGCACCTCCCTCACAGCGTGCCATCTCATAGCTTCGGCCGTCTTTGAAGACATGTACAACCGCTCCAGCCTATCCCTCAACGGGAAATAGCGAAGTACCTTAACAGGTTTCCTGTTGCCTGCGGGAGTCCGCTTATACCTGTCGGTCCCACATACCGGACAACGATGAAGGCCTTCAAGGTCATTACCGTCTGCATCTTTACCCCAGAATAGAACGCAGTCATATCTGCATGCATGGATCTTGATGTAGGAAAGCCCGAGATCTCTCAAGATACGACGGACCTTATGATGCGTGGTGGGATGACAATGACCGTCGGGCAGGAGCGAAGCAGCGTACTGTAGATACCTATCAACAGCCGTCACGGTCGATTTTGTGTCAACCTTGATATGCATCACCTCCATCACACACTGAAGAACGGTCTTCTCATGACCTGGGCACAGAGGGGTCTGTTGGAAAGCAATAAGTCTGTTGTACTTGGCTATACCGGCAGTGTTGACACCTCTAGGGACGGCCTACATCGGCGCCTGCGGAATGTGCTGTCGTTCAGGGCATACACCGCTGTCATGAGGAAACATGTCGTTGATGAAGGCCGTTGTTGGATCGTTGGATGTACTGCCCGTCTCATAAAACTGTCCATGATCATGCGGGTGTGATGAGGTTTCACCGTGATATATCCAACGTGTGTAACGTTCCCAGAATCCGTTACTCTTCAGGTGGTCTCATACTGTATCAAACGGAAATCGATGCATATCACTGCGACACTTACACATCTTGCACGGGCAATAGAACATGCCACTCCCGTCAGCATTGGCCTGCGCATATTGCATAAAATCCCAAACTCCTTCAGCATATTTTCTGTGATATCTTAGAAGAGAAATCCAACTCTTATCCATATCCTGAAAATAACACATATATATATATATATATCAATATTTAATGAACATATCTTTTATATATATATATATATATATATTAATGTAATACAACATACTAATTATTAATTATATATATCTAGTTCGAGCGGATTCCGTGGTTTCAGAAGGCAAGTGTCAATGTCACGGAGGGCGAACCCCCTACAGGAACCAGGCAGGACTCGTTTGTGATCACGGAGGCGAACCCCTATCGACCCCTTCACCGAGAAGAGTGGTCAGTTTGTGATCTTGAGATCCAGTTAAACAAACCTGTGAACCATATCTATGACAGAACGGCCCCTTACTTAGCTTGGAACAAACTCTACGCATATATATATATATCATTAATTCAACTCAAATAAAACTGAAAATCAATATATATATATATACATATATATATGTGCATATGCATATGTACGTACCTGGGAGTAGCTCCACAAACTATGTATGGACAGATTTCCACAACACCGAACGATTTGAAGAACTAGAGAAATTTATGTTTCAAATTTTCAAAGTTCTCATTCTTCTATCCTGGCCTCTCAATATATAGAAGAATCTTGGGCGACGAAATATTTGAGTTTCGTCGCCTAAGGATAAAAAACTTAGGCGACGATATAAATATCTTAGGCGACGAAACAATATTTCGTCGCCCTAGTTTCTATCTTGGCCGACGAAATTTATTTTTAGGCGACGATTTTTTTTCCCTCGCCTAAGAGGAAACTTAAGCGACGATTTTTTTTCCTTAGGCGACGAAAAAAAAAATCGTCGCCCGGTTTTTTTTGTTTCGTCGCCCAAGACCCATTTTCTGGTAGTGTATTAAATTATTTATTGCACCCACTTTTCAATCACATTTTTCAATCTCAACCATATAGTTTTTAGGTCTATATAAGTAGATCACTTTTACAAATTTTCAGCCATATCGGTAATCATTAAGGAATCTAACTAAATTAAATTAATGGATGATCTAAATCTGTCAAACATGAGTCGTTTAAATATATAATTGGTAAATCACATTTATAAATACCTTATCGATTTTCAATTTGGATGAAAATTTGTAGAGATAATCTACTCATACGTATCTACAAACTACACGGTTGAGATGTGAATATGCGATCGAAAAATGGGTGAAACGAATAAGTCTTCAACTTAGTGGTCTTCATTAGAACTACTACTAGTGGTTATATTCATATATCTCATTGAACTATCTCTCTAAATCACTAAAAATCAATCGTTATTTAACAAAACAAAAAGAAATTAAAGAAATAATGCTTACAAAATCAATTATAAAAAGAAGACTAGCGCTCAATACCATTTGGTCTAGCGGTACAACCTCCTACATAGTCTCCCCTTAATAAATGAGAGGTTGTGAATTTGACTCACAAAGTTGTAATACCTGATAAAAAAAGGAAGATTATTTGTATTGTATATAAAAAATAAGAGACATTAAAAACAATAGAGTTAACAAAAAATTATTAGGGCCTAAAAGACGGGCTTTTAGGGTCGGGCCGAGCTTGACCCTAAATGGCTCAATAGGGTAGGGTTGGGTTTAATTTGCTTGACCTTTGCCCTACCCTATTTGAAGAAGACTATGGCCGACACGCCCTATTGGAGGGCCGGGTATGGCTTCGACCCTACGGGTTAGGGTGGGTTTTAGGATGGACAATGGCCGAAGGGACAAATGATGAAGCTTGTAGTAGCACTTGGCTCTTATGACCAAGGAGATTGATGAGAAAGTTGGTGCAACCCTAGGGCACACATTGATCAGATTGACAAGTTGGGAATCGAAAGAGACATCAAAGCTCATGTTAGGGTTATTCATAAGTTGTGTGACCCAATCAAGAAGGCCTTGATTCCCTCCCATCTAGGGTTCTGATGAACCTGCAATTCAAGTACGACTGAATGGTTGGTTTTGCCCGACATGTTGGACACCCGATGACCGGCTTCAATGCCGCCCCCCCCCCCCCCCCCCCACCAAACAAAATCCTTTCTTGAAACATTGCACTACCTGGTATGAGTAGGGGTGGAAATTTGGACCTTGGCGAAACCAACCAACCATATACCAATCTTACCAAATAAGTTGGTAACCGAGTTTTCAGTACAGTAGTATCGTACCAGCTTTGAGTATTCGGTTGGTATGTGGTACAAGTTGTACCTAAAATACGGTATACCGTGTATCAACTGATTTATATATAATATATATATAATAAAAAATAATACAACTACTAATCACAACCGTTGATTTTAAGTTAAGATGAATCTCCATCGTTGTTTCTAACCCTAATCTTTACAGTTCACTTCAGTCTCTCCACTCTCTCGCCTCTCTGCTCTCTCACCTCACCTCGCCTCTCGTTGATTTTAAGCTCAAACAAACTCACCCCATCTCGCCTCTCTGGCCGTCACAGCGCCAAGGTCAGCTTCGAGAATTGGGCAACACCTCGACTTCACAGCGCCTCGAATTAGCAGCCCCAAATCCCTTTTCCAGCTGATTCCCTTCTTCTCCTCAAGGTAAACATCCATCTCTATTAATCTTACCCATCCCATCTTATCAAATTCTGAAGAAGGTACAATAAGTTTTCGTCTAATTTTATAGATCGAAAGAGTTACATGCTCCCTCTATAACTCTGTTTAAGGGATCTTGGTTTCTTGTCTGTCTTTATCTTTAAGAGATCTCGTTATGCAATTAAACATGGGCTTTACTTGCAATTAATCTTGATTTCGTATATCAAAGATAGTTTGAGTGCAGACAAATGCATTCTTAGTTCGTTTTTTTTCCTTGTTTTGTCAAAAGCTCCCCATTAATTAGGTAAGAGCTCTTTCTTTGTTACAAGTGATAGTATCTCTTTCAACTTGTTGTCAAATTGGGTGTTTAATTAGTAGTGGGGTCTGCAATGCGGACACAAAGTACTAATAGTGGGAAGCCAAGTTCTCAATGTTGTTTGACTCGTCAATGTTCTTAGTGTCTTAGTTTTAGTATGAAAGAGACAAAGTACTTGCTTTTGGTGGTGCTATTTACTAGCCAATAAAATGGTGTGGATTAAAATTCATTGATCTTCTAATATGATTGAAAGTCATCCTTCTAGATTTTTTTCATTAGAGTAGAACAATTCTTTTTCCCTGAGTTGTTATAGTTGTAGGCTTGTGTTAGAGAAATGATATTGTTGTTCATGAATTGATATTATTGTTGTGGGCATGAACTGATGATAAATAAATTGGTGTATATTGTTAACAATAGGTATGTTATGACTTACCATTATTGGCTAATTTGTATTTCAAGTTGCTCAAGTGGCGGCTGGACTGAATTTGTAAGCTGAAAAGGAGATTAGTACCCTTATTAAAGAGGTTCTCCTGTTGGATCAGTTGACGCTTCAACTAGGCTTGTCTTGGCAAATGTATATTGCACTTCAAGGGAGACCGGAGTGAGTGAAAGGCTTGTCATGGCAAATGTATATTGCTTGTTTAGTTGTTTATGCATTTAAAATTATATGATGTGTGAAATTGTGAATATGTTTGATAATTGATATAGAGAAAACTAAAAAAAAGATTCAAATGAGTTGTGTTTTTCAGTTTGTTAGGCCATAATATAAACTTGGTAGAGACCCACTATCAACCCGTACCAACTAAATACCAACTAAGTCCGTATACCAACTTCGACGGTTGATTTTGGTAGAGGATTTGCCTACTAATCATAAGTTGGTTGGTACATAATATTGGTAATTAAAATTGATATACCTACCAATGCCAGCCCTAGCCCTAAGTATGACAGCGGAGGCACTGGCGGCTCAACTAAGTCATTTTCGGAGGCCAGTGGTGACACCTTCAGCTGAAGTGTTTTTGGCGCTGGAGGAAGTCATGTTGGATTATGTGATAGGATAAAACATGTTGCAAATAGGGAGAGCTTCAATCTGGGTAAGAAAAGTCACAGTACGATCCCTACTTAAAAGGTCTAGGCCCTGGAAATGCCTTTTCTTCCTGAAATGGCATTGCAACATGTCAATGGTGTCTCGAAGGTTTATCCAGAAAAGAATCGCAAAGTTGGCTACTCTGTTGGTTCAAAAAATAAACATAAGCTTAAGGATGTTCGTCCGTGGAAGTTAATTAGGGGTCTCTAACTTGAGCCCTATGTTCACTAAGACGAGATGGTTACGTCGTCTTCTTGGTAACTGAAGCAATTGCAAGTGAACTTCTAAAAAAATTTAATTTGGTAAAAAAAAAAATTAAAATTATATTTAAATTTTTAACTCACCCTACCGTTATAATGTTAGTGAATGTTTAACTTACAATAGTTAAACTAGTTAACGACGACTCAAAGACCTTAAATTCGGTTGAAGATGATGGGGTGAAGATCATTTATGAACTTCCGTAGCTTCACAATCTTCCTAACTCTAGAGGATTCAGCCCCAACCCAATTTGTCATTATAGACTGTCAAAAGCCTTTAATTCTCCAAAGAGAGCTTACGCAGGTTCCCTTCAACATTAATAGTTAAATACTGTCATAGAATTTTGTCATTATAAAGACCTAACAGAATTTTGTCCATACAAAAAGTGACCTGATAAATTAGAGTTTCGTTTGGTTTACTTGTTTGTAGTAACTCACAAGCTAAGAGGATTTGAAAGGGAAACAGCGTTGAGCAAAAGAAGGTACAAGAATACCTGTAAACTCTGCAATCATGTGGGAAGGCAATCATATGCAGCTGTCAATTGAACTCGAACTGTAAACAATATAACATCTTTACTTATCTCTAACTGATGGAACACAAACTGTAGTGGAGAACAGACTGAAAAAGTTGCAGGTATCTAGAAGACTAGAACATATACTATATTGGTACTGTTCATAAACAACAATGAGTCGCCTTTCAGTTTTCTCTTGCTCCTTTTTGACTCTCTAACTTGTTCATCGGTGACACCATATTTCAACAATAGCTCACATCTTCACATCTTCAAACTTATACATCACGGCTAAAATACTATGATCTAATACCTTTTGTAAGGCACTAATCACCTTTTTAATCAAAGATATAGTTCATGGAGCCATCTTCAATCAATAGAAATCAGCATCCGTACTAATAATGTGGACAAAGCTGTTGCATCCAATGTTCTAAAACTCGGTCAACTCGGCCGAGTACTCGGCGAGTACTCGGTACTCGGCTAGTCACCGTGGCGATTTTGGCCTACTCAGTGCCTCTAGTCGGCCAGCAAAAAATCGGCCGAGTACTCGGTCCAACTCGGTCAGCCAAAAAAAAAAAAAGAGGCAAACGACGTCGTTTTGTCTTGAAACCCTAATAACTCGACTAGTAGTCTCTCGCTCCGACGCTCAGTCAGTCGCTCATCTCGCTCCAGTCGCTCTCCCTCACCTCGTCGGCTCGCCCTCCCCGCCCTCTTCTCTCGCCCAGTCCGCCTCCTCTCGCCTCGCCGGCTCGCCCTCCCCGCCCTCTTCTGTCGCCCAGTCCGCCTCCTCTCGCCCTCCTCTTTGTTTCTGACTTTCTGGTAAGATTTTGTTTCTGGTAAAGTTTGAATCCTTGGCTTTGGTTTTTGGCTTTGCATATTTGGGTCATGGATTTTATTGATCTGTTGAGTTGTTGGCTTGTTGCTGCTTGGACTGAGATAGGAATTGCCGAATTGGATTTTGATATGTCACATTGTGTTCTTGTTCAGTTGTTCTGTGTTCTGTGTCACAACAATAGCAGCATATTGCTATTGTTCTGTTGAGCATATTGTTCTGTATAACTGTATAAGAGGAGTTCGGTTCTGTTATTGTGTATTTGTGTTGGTATGTCACAGCAGCATATGTGTTTTTGTTGTGTTGTTCTGTTTTTGATATGTCACATTGTCACTTTAGGAACAATGGCCGGAAAATGGCCGGAACAATGTAATATTTTATGGACTATTTTTATTATTTTAGACATTATATATTAGATTATATGTTTTAAAAATAATAAAAAAATCCAGAAATTAGAATCCGAGTACTCCCCGAGTACTCGGCCGAGTACTCCTCTACTCGCTACTCACCAGCCGGCCGACCGACTACCGAGTAGCGAGTTTTAGAACCTTGGTTGCATCTATCTTAAGCTGTAAAACTTAACACCAAATGAACTACCTTGAAAACAAGAAAGCAAAGTGAAGTTCCCATTGCATGCTTATTATTACAATACCATACGAGAACAATGATCATTATTTAGATTATCCAGACAAATAATATCCATGTAGATTCTAATCAAATTTAATTTTTACGAGAAAGAGGCACCTGTTTAACCATCTTGTCCAAATTCAAGAAAGATGAACCATAGGAGCTGAGGTAGTCTCCTCGGCCAACTTCTCTCATTCCATTCCTCATCTATTTGCCTTCCTCTCCCTTCATTCAGATCCTCACAAGATTCTCTATGTAATTTCTTTGAACATCACCCTATACCTCCAGAAAATAAATTCATGTAGATCCCTAATAAAATCTAATCTTTAGGAGAAAGAAGCACCTGGTTAACCATCTTGTTCAAATTCAAGAATGATGAACCATTTGGTGCAGTAATAGCTTCCTCTGCCAACTTCTTCCATTCCAAGGATTTCTTCCTCATTTGTTTACCTTCCTGGCCTTCCATTAATGTTCTCACAAGGACTTCTAAATAATTCCATTTAACATCACCCTCTATCTGCATGGCTACACCCCACTCTTTGCAACAGAACCTACAATTTATTTGTTGGTCAGCAAAGAATGGCCAACAGATCATGGGAACTCCACCACACAGACTTTCAACTGTAGAGTTCCACCCACTGTGTGTCAAGAAACCTCCTATAGCTGGATGATTCAGAACTTGTTCTTGAGGGCACCAACTCGCCAACCAACTCCTTCCCTTGGTCTCTTCTACAAAATCGGGTGGAACCACAGCTGAGTTCCCAGCAACAAGATCAGGCCTAATCACCCACAAAAAGGTCATGTTACTATTTTCGAGACCCCAAGCAAACTCAATCAGCTGCTCGTCTGTCATGACTGTGATACTTCCAAAGTTTACATAAACAACAGAATTTGGTTCTTTAGACTCAAGCCATTCAAGACACTCCGGTTCTTCTTTCCAAAGATTTGAACCGATCGTCTTTGAGTCATCATCTTCTTGGATATGACTGGGTTGTTGATGAAGAGGTCCAATGGAATACACAGGTGGTAGCAAACTTGAAAATGCATCTAAGACTTTAAGCTCCAAGGCATCGAATGTGTTAATAATGATAGCAGACGCTCTTTGAGTATGTTCGATCATATCCAGAAGATAACTCAGGATGACATCATCTGGGTCTGTGGTTCTAATGAAGGTTGGCATGTCCCTCAAACGTATACTGCCCAAGCCAGGTACCCAATCTATGACAGTGTCCAAATAGCCATTTGTTAAATAACTGGCCTCTGCAAATAAAGGTGACAAAGGTGAAGTTAACCTTCTAGTACTACTACATGTTTAGGACATAGTCAGTGTTCCAGAATAGTGATGGCCCATACCTTTAAGTGGAGCAATACCCTTTTCAATGAGTTGGGCAAAGTGAAGGTAGCACATGAACGCACAAGCACTTGCTGTCTGCAAGAGGACTACTGGAAGGCCAAGTTCATGGGCTGCATCAAGAGTGAAGGGCATGCCTACATCAGAAATTGCATCATGCCTTAATGACCATGTCAAAGGCGCATCACTCGTTTTGTAAAGCCTGTTCTTTAGCCAAAACAGGATCGAGACCTTCCTATGCTAAAGATACAAAGCAAAACATTACATTCTTACAAATGATACAAAGGGATATTTGTGGACCTATCCACCAAAAATGCGGGTCATTCAAGTATTTTATAGTTCTGATGGATGCTTCAACACGATGGTCACATGTCACGTTATTGTCCACAAAAAATACTGCTTTCGCAAAACTCCTAGCACAGAATATACGTTTAAGGGCTCACAGGCTTGACAACGCTGGAGAGTTCACATCAAAAGCATTTGATGATTATTGCATGTCTACTGGGATCAATGTGGAGCATCTTGTACCCTATGTGCATACACAAAATGGTCTCGCAGAAGCCACCATCCAAAGGCTACAGATGGTGGCGAGGGCGAACAAAGTCAGTCCCCGATGGAGGATCCTGTTGCGGAGCCAGAGGGTGTGGAGGACTTGGTTGTGGAGGATGTGGGCGGTCCTCGCTCAGGTGGCGAAGATGTGGTGGAGGAGGTAGTGGATCCTGTTGAAGAGATTGGCGCGGCAAGGACTTGGAAGAGGATGGAGAGAGTCTAGCCGGCTCGCAAGGGTCAATCTAAGAGGTCGCGGTGGGAAGGGCGTTCCGGGCGATCAAGTAGTTTAGCTGAGATTACTCAAACTTTAGAAGGGATGAGGGAGGTGCAGCCGTACCTAACCCAGATGGCATACAACATGCGTCATCGCTCCCGCGACATGCATGCTTTGGAGGAGGTGGATCCGCTGGCTGGCATTGCACTCGCCAAGGAGAAAATGACCCGGGTAAGCATCTGCAACCGTTTGTTTTCCACTGCTCTGGGCTTGGGCTTATACTTGTGAGGTTGTGCATATGATACTTTAGAAGATAATGACTGTTTTGGAGCAATACTAGGATCGGCCAGTAGCTGGTGGTCTGAAGTGGTATCATCACCTTACAGTGTGACAGATTTTTGTCCCATTTTATTCTTCACTTGAAAGAAAGGATGTCCGTGTGAGTTCTTTAATATACAGATCATCATGTCACAACTAGGGTGTCCAAGACAGTCATACCAGAGTATATGAGTCAATGTCCCACATTTCTTTGTCGGTGACAACATAGGATTCAATGATATGATTAGTAGTAAGGTATAATCCACTTGATTGACTCATTAATTTCTCTAAAATGTGTTTTCTTCCACATTGATTGGAAGTAATATATATGTATTCAGTTCAATTCTCACTGTGAGTTTCCATATGATAACCGGTGACATGAATATCTTTGAAACTTAACAAGGTTCGATTAGGTGCATACATAGCTTATTTGATTTTGATCATCGTGCTGATAACGTGTAAAAGTAAATTACAAAATAGAGAATGAGTCTACTCATTTCATTACAGATTCTCATTTATATAGAGAATGTATTATAAAGTATTACAATGATAACTTACAACATAATGGAACCTAATAATATCTTATTGACGAAGGCACAAATGTATTTTTTCTTTAACAATATATATATATATATATAGATGGAGCTGTTAAGAAGCGGACGTCCACATTAGGCTTAAAGTCCAGACATCTCTCCGTTCTCCACCGTCCGGCTCTAATAACGACGCGCCTCTACACAAGCGGACACCATATACATCCCCGATGAAGTTCTCTTGCGGGCTGACTCGTCGAATACCAGTTTGCAGCCGAGATCGATATTGTCTAAAGTTTTGGGTAGAGGTTGATGCCCAGACCTTCAAATCGATCTCACAGCCAAGAGAAAGTGATCGAGGATCGGATGCCTCTAGTGTCCGCTCGGGTGGAGGCGCGCCGTCGTCGGAGCCGGACAGTGGAGAACGGAGGGACGTCCTCACTTTAAGCCCAATGCGGACGTCCGCTCTCGAACAGACCTATATATATATATATATATATATATATGTATATTCAAATTTGACAGATTTGAACTATCCATTGATTTAACTGTACAAGGCCTTTCCACTAAGCGATATCTTATTATGACTTATATGATGGATTGAGCATTAGACCAACTTTTCGATCACATTTTTCAATCTTAACCATTCAGTTTTTAGGTCCTAATATGTAGATCACTTATGCAAAATTTCATCCAAATTGATGATCGTTAATCTCCACCGTCGTCGGAGCCGGACGGAGAGACGTCCTCACTTTAAGCCCAGTACGGACGTCCGCTCTCGAACGGGCATGTGTGTGTATGTGTGTGTGTGTGTATATTCAGGTTTGACAAAATTGAACCGTCCATTGATTTAACCGTACAAGGCTCTTCCACTAAGCGATCTTTTATTATGATTTATATGAGGGATTGAGCATTAGACCAACTTTTCGATCACATTTTTCAATCTTAACCATTCAGTTTTTAGGTCCTAATATGTAGATCACTTATGCAAATTTTCATCCAAATTGATGATCGTTAATGTGCTCAAAACTGTAATTTTCATGGACGGTTCATGTTTTACAGATTTGAACCGTTCATTGATTTAAGCTAGTTCGAAGCGTTAAAGATCACCAATTTGACTGAAAATTTCCAAAAATGAACTACTCATATATACCCAGAGGTTGAATGGTGGAGATGTTGATATATGATCAAAAAGTTGGGCTAATGCTCAAGTTCTTATATAAGTCATAATAAGGGATCCCTTAATGGAAGGTTCATGGACGGTTCATGTTTGACAGATTTGAACTGTCCATTGATTTAAGCTATTTCGAAGCGTTAAAGATCACCAATTTAACTGAAAATTTTAAAAAATGAACTACCCATATATACCTAGAGGTTGAATGGTGGAGATGTTGATATGTGATTAAAAAGTTGGGCTAATGCTCAAGTTCTTATATAAGTCATAATAAGAGATCCCTTAGTGGAAGGGCACTGTGTGTGTATAAATATTTAATTAAATTCATATTTTTGAACAAGTATAGTTTAAAATTATATATTTCACATTATATTAGGTATATAAATTTAATCATGATGAACATAATGAAAAAGAATGGCTTCGAAAATATTTTATTATATATAAAAACAAAATAACCTAGAACATTGGATTTGAGAATGATAAGATTGTATTTTTATTTAAGAATGAAATAACATGATTTTTGAAATTGATAGTGATATGGTTAGGTGATATGTCATGTCATATAAAATTAAGGTTAAAAATCTTAGATCTTATTAAGAACTAGAATCATTTTCCATAAAATATATATATGTACAAAAGTTAAACATATAAACAGTTTATATTCATGCTTATCTCGTCCTACCCGTCATGTTGTGAACTGTTTGAAGTTGTGAACTGAGACATAAGGTGCGCGCGCTTGACACCCTTTAGTAGCACTTTCCATGCATTCTTCGTCAGAACAATTTCTCTGGGTCAAGATTGTACAACAAGGGATTTAAACCAAACGACATATGCACTTACAACATCAGATGGAAAAGGAACAGTACGTAACCAGTACATAAGAAAGATGGCGCAGTCTTTGATCGACCGACTGGTATCGCACTCATCCATGCATGACAACCACGAGTTCAAATTCTATAGCCCTGCAGCGCTAGCCACCGTCACCTTTGCCGTCTAGAGTCATTGACTTGGCTTCCTATCCCAAACCTGCCCTTCCAATTGGCCTATAAATCTGGTACCATGATAACACTTCTCATCTCCCATTGAAGCACTCGCTCACACAGCTAGCATATCCAGTTTCCTTAGCTTCTGCGCCACTTGTTAGTTTCGAGAGAGCTAAAGAGATCATCAACAATGGACTCCATTGCCGAGAAGCCACATGCAGTTTGCATACCCTTCCCGGCTCAAGGTCACATAAACCCAATGCTGAAACTAGCCAAACTCCTTCACCACAGAGGGTTTCATATAACTTTTGTCAACACAGAGTACAACCATAAGCGCCTGCTGAAATCTCGAGGCCCTAACTCCCTTGATGGTCTTCCTTCCTTTACGTTCGAGACCATTCCCGATGGTCTCCCTCCCACTGATGCCAATGCGACGCAAGACATACAATCACTTTGTGTATCCACAAGGACAAAGTGCTTACCACATTTCAGAGACCTACTTTCCAAGCTGAATTCTTCATCAAATATTCCTCCGGTCAGTTGCATTGTTTCGGATGGTGTCATGAGCTTCACTGTTGAGGCAGCTCAAGAACTGGGCATTCCCGAAGTTCTTTTCTGGACAACTAGTGCTTGTGGCTTCATGGGCTACATGCAGTATCAGAATCTCATTGATGAGGGTCTCATTCCTCTTAAAGGTATATACATTGATCGATAAAAATGAAAATCCAACTAGCCACCTAGTTGCTATTTAATTTTGTTATTTCATCATTTTCAATTTTTCATCATTAAAAGGTCCAAAGAATGCATATTAGGTCCAGTATAAGTTTTCTATTTATGTATGAATAAGACTCACAGCTAGCTAATACTATTTTTTTCGATCCGCAGATGTCTCTTGTTTGACAAATGGTTACTTGGAGACTGAGATAGACAGGTTACCAGGCATGAGAGGTATTCGTTTAAGGGACCTCCCGGCATTCATCAGGACTACTGACCCAGAAGACGGCATGATGAAGACTATGCTGATTGAGACAGAACGAGCTAAAAGAGCTTCTGCTATCATTTTGAACACATTCGATGACTTAGAACATGAAGTTCTTGATGCACTTCAAAATCTGCTACCACCTATCTACTCCATTGGACCCCTGCATCTACAGCTTGATCAGGTTCCAAGTGAAGGTACCGACTTGAAGTCGATTCAATCAAACCTATGGAAAGACGAACCAGAGTGTCTTGAATGGCTCGACTCCAGAGCTCCTAATTCTGTAGTTTATGTCAATTTTGGAAGCATCACGGTCATGACATCCGAGCAGTTAATTGAGTTCGCTTGGGGACTTGCAAACAGCAGCAAGACATTTTTGTGGGTCATTAGGCCTGACCTTGTTGGAGGGAAATCAGCTGTGGTTCCACCAGAGTTTGTGGAAGAGACAAAAGAAAGGAGTCTATTGACAACTTGGTGCCCTCAAGAACAAGTTCTGAACCACCCTGCAATAGGAGGGTTCTTGACTCACAGCGGGTGGAACTCAACCCTCGAAAGTTTATGTGCAGGAGTTCCAATGATCTGTTGGCCTTTCTTTGCTGAGCAACAAACCAATTGTAGGTATTGTTGCAAAGAATGGGGCATAGGGATGGAGATAGAGGGTGATGTCAACAGAAGTAACATAGAGGAACTTGTGATGAAACTAATGGAAGGAGAGGAGGGAAAAGAAATGAGGAAGAAAGCTATGGAGTGGAAGAAGCTGGCAAAGGAGGCTGCTACTGGTCCCAATGGATCATCTTTTCTGAATTTGGACAAAATGGTTACTGAGGTTTTGCTCTCTAAGAAATTGAAGTAGGGTAATTGATTGTATTTTACTGATCCTTTGTATTTGTTATTTTTCCTTCATTGTAATTTTTCTATTATTAAGTGACCTTGCTGGCACATCTTTCACATCCTTTGTATAATCTTCCTCTAGTGCAGATTTCGTTTGGAGTAGGCATAATCAACTTTGTTGTGTTGATATTCGGTAAAATCTTTAAGGGTTTCTTCTGCAAAAACCTTCAACTCGGCCATTGTATATATTGAGGGCACAGATGTATCAACAAGTTTACCCCATTTCCGGGAACTAATCATCATATAGAACCATCAAATCTCCATCTATGCAGTTGCAAAATATGTTTGTTTTTCACGTGCACTTTCACCTAGCCATGAATATCAGGATTTTGGTACTAGCCACCGCAGTGAAACTCTATAGGTTTTGGGATCACAGAAATAGGTCTCAGTTGGAAAGTCTTGAATCGTGTTTTCTGCCTATATGATAAGAAAACGGTGTATATGGCATCAGAAGGTCTACTGTTGGCAGCTCCAATGCCACATCTTCTGAGCATCAAAAGCTATGTGCTGATGTGACAGTAGTTCTTAATCTTAACCATTATACTCACTCTTCAATAATGTGCATGGCTAAGATTAAAAGATGAGGGAATATAACTTGATGAAAAGTAGTGGATGGTGGCCATACTAGCTAAAGAAAAACTGGTAAAAATTCTGTATCCCAGAGTATCCCATATTCAGAGAAAGTCGAAATATGGATTGCAATGGCTTAACCTCAGAGAAGCCACATGCAGTGTGCATTCCATTCCCAGCACAAGGCCACATAAATCCAATGCTAAAAGTAGCTAAGCTCCTCCACTACAAAGGTTTTTATGTAACCTTTGTCAACACAGAGTTCATACATAAACGCCTGCTGAAATCTCGAGGTCCAAACTCTCTTGACGGCTTCCCTTCCTTTCAGTTTGAGACAATTCCAGATGGTCTTCCTCCAACTGATGCAAACGTTGCCACACAACACATGCCATCGCTATGCGAGTCAACAAGGAAAAACTGCCTAGCACCCTTCAGAGACCTTCTTTTGAAGCTCAATTCTTCCCCAAATTCGCCTCCAGTGACCTGCATAGTTGCTGATGGCATCATGAACTTCACTCTTGATGCAGCCCAAGAACTTGGCCTTCCTGAAGTTATTTTCTGGACAACAAGTGCTTGTGGTTTCATGGGATACCTTCAATATCACAATCTCATCGAGAAGGGTTTGGTTCCTCTTAAAGGTACTGATTACTAATTATGAAAAGGCAGGATATCACTACTTCGTGAAGTCTCATTTGGTTTTATGAAAAAAAAAAAAGAAGAAGCAGATATTATGGAACTAATGACTTGTTATAGATTTCATATAGATTTGGAAATGGCTTTAAATCTCTGATCATTGGACATTTGGAGAGGCATTGATTATCTAACTAACCTGCATGCTATAAGTCTATAACTAGTTCTAGATCTTTTGCATTACAAAACTTGACTCACTTCAGTAGTACTATGTTCTTGGTTGACTTGCAGATGACAGTTATTTGACAAACGGGTATTTGGATAGAGTGATAGATTGGATTCCAGGAATGAAAGGAATCCAATTGAAGGATATCCCAACCTTCATGAGAACCACTGACCCAAATGACCCCATTCTGCACTTGATTTTGCACGATACAGAACAAGTTCAAAGAGCTTCTGCTATCATTTTGAACACATTTGATGCCTTAGAGCATGAAGTTCTAGAGGCAATTTCGCATTTGCTACCACCTATATACTCCATTGGACCCCTGTACCTCCAACTTAACCAGATACCAGCTGAAGATAACAGCTTCAACTTGACTGGAGCAAATCTATGGAGAGAAGAACCAGACTGTTTTGAATGGCTTGACTCTAAAGAACCTAGTTTTGTGATATATGTCAACTTTGGAAGTAGTACAGTCATGACAGATGAGCAGCTAATAGAATTTGCTTGGGGACTCGCAGACAGCAACATAACCTTTTTTTGGGTCATTAGACCTGACCTGGTTGGAGGAGAATCACCTGTCCTGCCACCAGAGTTTATAGAACAGACTAAAGAAAGAGGTCTACTAGCAAGTTGGTGCTGTCAAGAACAAGTCCTAAGCCATCCAGCTATAGGAGGGTTCTTGACTCATAGTGGCTGGAACTCAACCATTGAAAGTGTGTGTGGGGGAGTGCCGATGATCTGTTGGCCCTTCAACGGCGAGCAACAAACCAACTGTAGGTACTGTTGCAAAGAATGGGGTATAGGCATAGAGATGGAGGGTGATGTTAAGAGAAACTACATAGAAAGCGTTGTTAAGAAGTTAATGGAGGGAGAGGAAGGAAAAGTGATGAGGAAGAAATCCATAGAGTGGAAGAAGTTGGCAGAGAAGGCCACTACTGGCCCTCATGGCTCATCTTTCTTGGATTTGGACAAAATGGTTAACCAGGTGTTGCTATCTCCAAGAGATTAGAAATTGATAAACTGTAGTAGCCTTTTGTTGATCGTAGTTTTAATCGACGATACTTAGTATCTTGATCATGTCTCATTTTCTGTTCTTGAACTCTTTTATCTTCTCTTCTCCAAGTAAAGCTAATTATACTGGGAAATAGGATGTTTGGTTTAGAATCTCACTTTCTCAATGACTGGAAATAGGATGTTTGATTTAGATAACAAGACTGATGAGATGTCTTTCCCATTAGCTGAAGGTACAACATACTAATAACATTCTATACTCTGCTCCATAAACATTGAAAGCCAAGCTTCTTCCTAATCGAAATTGAAGAATTCCTATTTTCCAATTGTTTCTGCACAATCCCGGGCAGGATATTGCGGAAGCTGATGGTGGGGCTACCGTTCTCCTGCTTGGGCTTTCCTTCTCCAACTTGCAATGACAAAGGGGACCGGGATGTTCCGGTCTTTCCTCCTCCGAAGCTTTAGTCAGTAGATGGATAAATAGTGGATCAAGTTAACTGTCATACCTGAAAAGCTGGCTGCTGGGCCTTATATACGGCCCAGGATGGGTTCCATTCGTCTAGAAATTGATGTGGGACAATGTCACTGCTGGTATACGGGCTTGGGAGGTTGTTTTATGCACAACCGACTACAAGTCCCCCCAAGTTCCCGTTCAAGACACATCTTGAGTGGGGACTTGGCTGAAATAAGCCCGTAGACCAGAGAACTATCTCGGGTGGGTCCCACCATAGTCCCCCCGAGTCCGTGCTCACGGTGTGTATTGAACGGGTCCGCTCGCCCCTCGCAAATATTAATCGTCCCGCAAGCCACAGAATTCGCTCCGCGCGAAGTCATGACAACTCGTAATCTGGGTGTTTCATCCAATGTTACTAATCGTCCCGCGAGCCAAAAATTTCGCTCCGCGCGAAATCATGACAACTTGTAATCTGGGTGTTTCATCCAATGTTACTAATCGTCCCGCGAGCCAAAAAATTTGTTCCGCGCGAAGTCATGACAACTTGTAATCTGGGTGTTTCATCCAATGTTACTAATCGTCCCGCGAGCCAAAAAATTCGCTCCGCGCGAAGTCATGACAACTTGTAATCTGGGTGTTTCATCCAATGTTACTAATCGTCCCGCGAGCCAAAAAATTCGCTCCGCGCGAAGTCATGACAACTTGTAATCTGGGTGTTTCATTCAATGTTCCAACAGACGGCGCCAAATGTTTCTGCATAATCTCGGGCGGGATATTGCGGAAGCTGATGGTGGGGCTACCGTTCTCCTGCCTGGGCTTTCCTTCTCCAACCTGCAATGACAAAGGGGACCGGGATGTTCCGGTCTTTCCTCCTCCGAAGCTTTAGTCAGTAGATGGATAAATAGTGGATCAAGTTAACTGTCATACCTGAAAAGCTGGCTGCTGGGCCTTATATACGGCCCAGGATGGGTTCCTTTCGTCTGGAAACTGATGTGGGACAATGTCATTGCTGGTATACGGGCTTGGGAGGTTGTTTCATGCACAACCGACTACACCAATAAATATTGTATCTGATAGCATTGAGGAACTCCATTTTCCAATAAATTTATCATGACTATTGATTCACCCAGAAAAAAAAATGGCATAAAACATGGTGCATATCAGGAAGCATATTGGCACTAACATAGTAAATGAACACTTCAAATACCTTATATTATGCTTCAGAAACTTCATAAAACGGCGGTCTCCGGCTGATTCTGGGTCGTGGATTGCTGCCGCAATTCGCCGGAGGTCCGGAGAGAGATGAGAGGTGAGAGAAGACCCGCGCGGCGCGAACAGCATTAGTTTTTTTTTTTTTTTTTGAGGTGGACTAAACAACCTGCATAGGCCCAATAAAACTAGATTCTGCCTAGCCAGCTCAAATCCCGCCTAGCCCGCATAAGCCCAATTCTCTCCCAATTCTCCTTTTTTATTTAAACTGGACCAACCAACCTGCCCAGGCCCAAAAAAAACTAGGTTCCGCCTAGACGGCGCAAGATCCGCTAGCCCCATAAGCCCAGTTCTCTTTATTTTTGTTATTTTTTATTTTTTAATTATTTTTTTTTGAGAATAAAGTTTTACCTCTTAGTAATTGAAATTGAAATTGCAATTCATAGATGAAACGTTGATATTAGTGTAGAAGAGGAAATTGGATTTGGAGGAGAGTTGCGATGAGGATATAAGATTATGAACTGATATGTAGGTTCAATTGATATATGAGTTTTGATAAATGGTCAATTGATATATGGGTTTTTTTTTTTTTTTTTTTTTTTTTTTTGGCAACATTGATATATGGGTTTTGATAAATGGGTTCAATTGGAATAGAAATTAAACAAAATGGTCACGTTTTAGTGTGTGATTGTTTCCCTTTGTTTGATATAGGAAGATGTTGATGTTATAGTAAATTTCTGTGCCAACTGATTGTGATCAGCTGATGAATCCCAGCTCAGGACTCTATCTAACTATCTTTGGGTGCAGACTCTGTATTCTACCACATTGACAAGTTAGTGCAGATTAAAACACATGGAAAATGTTGCTAGCTTGATAACAAAGTTGCGGACATTCTTTACACCAAACGGTAGGAGGAATAGGTGATAGAGTTGTTGAGGAGTATAGAGGGGAGATGTAAGTGGTGGGAGATGGGAAAGTGTTTGAGGAATAAATGCAGAGGGAAATACTGGAGGAGATTGGGGAGTGAGTTTAAGGGTTTGGTTCTTGTATTTATGATGGAGGACGTACACCATACAATCTTTTTTTTACTTCATTGTGTGTGATAGAGCAGGCAAGGAATTTTTGTATGCTTGTTATTACTGTCTAGTGGTATTTAATCCTGAATACGAATTCCCCATCGAGCAAAATAAAAATGAAAAAGGTTAGACACTTCAACGATTCAGACTCAGGAGTGTAGACTCACCACATATGGATGTATATTGTTATAGACCTTCCTGGCTTCCTATATATTTTGCGTTAAGTTTTACTGGATGTCATTTTAGGACACTGAAATTGGAATAATTAAGCCAGACATCTACCAATTTAAAACTGGTAAGACATTCTGTTTCCCTATAAAACCCCGCACACATCCTCTTTCCCAAATCATCCCCTTTGTAATCATTAGAGAGACAGAGACAGAGAGAATGGGTTCCAACGCCTTGGAGAAGGCGCATGCAGTTTGTATACCATACCCTGCTCAAGGTCACATAAAGCCAATGCTAAAATTAGCTAAAATCCTTCACTACAGAGGCTTTCATATAACCTTTGCCAACACAGAGTACAACCATGAGCGCCTGCTTAGATCCCGAGGTCCCAACTCTCTTGATGGCCTGCCCTTGTTTAGGTTCAAATCAATTCCCGATGGCCTTCCTCCTACTGATGCCAATGTCACCCAAGACATACCAGCCCTATGTGGTTCTGTTAGAAAAAACTTCTTAGCACCCTTCAGAAGCCTTCTTTCTGAACTCAATTCTTTGCCCGATTCCCCTCCTGTTACATGCACTACACACCAATTTTGATGTACAATCACTAAACCTGATCTATAAAAGTTCAAATCTGACTTCAGTACTGAAATTAAAAACCAAATCTTGCGCATCAAATCCAAACCTTACACATCATAGTCCTACGGATCACCTCAATTTCAACCTCAGTAGCCGAAACCACGAAATGAAATCCACCAAAAACATGCTATCGAACTCTACCGTAGACTTGAGATGAGGAACGAGATAACAGGAAGAGTTAAACAACGTCTCATCGAGGAAGGTTGACGATGTAGTCAAACATAACACAAAAGATTATGAATTTTCTGATATATTAAACAAACCATAAGTCAGGTATATCTACAAGCACAATTCTAACCCTAAAGGAAACTAATTACACTAAAAGATTTACATAATCCTAATATCCTAATTGATTACAGAATATACATCTTCTCAATATACTAAGATTATGACTCACGTTAACACTCCTCCTCAAGTTGGCGCATACAAATCTTGAATGCCCAACTTGTCAAGTGAGTCACTGAATGTCATGGATGACACAGCTTTGGTAAGGATGTCAACTAGCTACTCCTCTGAAGGAACAAATGTGAACGAGATTATGTGAGCATCTAGCTTTTCCTTGATGAAGTGTCTGTCAATCTCTACATGTTTTGTCAGATCATGCTAGATCAGGTCTAGCATGTGACAAGTAAATTAATCTTTCAACTAATCTTTGATATTGAAATTTGTCAGTCGGAACTTGATCAGGATATTCTGCAATCTGATGGTTTTGTTCTATCGGTGTATCATCTGGTGTACAATCAAGCATACCAGTCTCTGCTAGCAAATCCAGAACATATTTTCTTTGACTTAGCATGATACAGTCTTTGTTCCTGGTTACCTCAATTCCCAAGAAATACTTTAAATTCCCAATGTCTTTCATCTCGAATTCAGAAGACAACTGATCTTTCAATCTTCTAATTTCACCAATGTCATCACCTATCACTATAATGTCATCTACATAAATGATCAAGGTAGTAAGCTTACCATGCCGGTGTTTTAAAGATAAAGTATGATCTGAGTTACTCTGTCTATACTCAATCTTCTTCATGAAAGACGTGAACCTTCCAAACCAAGCTCTTGGAGATTGTTTCAATTCGTACAGGGACTTTTTCAATCGCACACTACCTTCTCGCCCGTAGAAGTATTATATCCTAGAGGAAGATCCATGTAAATTTCTTCATTCAAATCTGTTTTGACCACGATCCTCTCGTTAGGGAGTAGAGAGGTATATAGCGAACAAAGATAGGGGATTTGTTACAGGCGTGACACCTCTCGGACGAGGAAAGAGCTGTATGAGTGCGTGCGAGATCTTGACTTCTTGATCAGGCGGGGGGTTCCAGGTGCCACCTTAGATGAGGAATTTACGAGCACAAGGCGATCGATACTCACGGTATATCGCGAGCAGAGCAACAATAGGGAGATTCAGAGGAATCGGGGTGAGTCCAGGAAGGCTCTAAAACTAAGGCGGCGACGCACTTAGTTAGGTTTAGGGTTTTGAGGTAGCTCGAAGGGAACTGAGTTGCAGTTTACTTGTACTGTTTTTTGAGAGAGATTGTGTGTTGTGAGGGGTTTGCAGCTTCAATGGGGAAGCGGATGCAAAGCTCCTGGGAGCACTGGAGGTTTCAACTAGGTTGAAAGGTTTTGTATTGTGTTTGTTTGAGTAATTGTAGAGAGAGCCACTTTTTGTAAACCCTAGAGCCTTTTATATAGTGGAGCTCAACTTGCGGCAGAAGAAAGATAATCATAAAAACCAAGTCAGACTCTGCAACATAATAGCACAAGGGCACTGTTTCACCCATGCGGACCAAACTTATTGTGACACATATCCTGTTCGCACACTTCATTTAGTATAGGTTACTGCTTCAGGCGCGCCGCTCAACTGTAGAGTTCTATGCGAACTAGAATTATGAGCAATCTTATCCCGCGGGGTGTCACAGTCCATGTAAAAAACTAATCTCGCGCGGGCCGCAGACTCAAACCATATCACGGACCCTTCTAGATCGCGAGCCAAAAGAAGACTTTTTAATTAATAAGGGCTACATGGATTGGCCCAAAGCATGTCAAAGACCGATAAAAGTCTTCAACGATTAATGTGGTGCGCGCGGACTCCGCTTGTTGCTTCTTCGCGAAGTCTCTCACGCGGACTAGCGAACCAGTTCGCCAGCCAATGTATGAAAATATTCTGCTTCGAATAAATGTAATTCCGCGCGCGAGCTATATGTTCCGTGTGAAGTCATTCCGCGCAAGTTATGTGTTTTGCCTGAAGTCTACTAAGCGCGTGAGATCTGTACTCCGCGCGGAGTCATTCCGCGAGGAGTCATTCTGCGCGCAGACTTTGTAATTCAGCTCGCGTGGTCTTGCTGGCGAGCCATTATTTGTAAACTTAAAGAACTTGGGCTCGCCAATATGAAATGGACCAAGAATTTATTGAATATTCACATAGACATTTACTGTCCAGTAAAATATTAATTTGGGCGTAAACAAAATCTCTATGAAGAAATGCATTCTTCACATCAAACTGTTGTAGGAGCCAATCCGTATTAGCTGCCAAAGGCATGAGGACTTGAATGGTATTGATCTTTGCCACAGGTGCAAACATCTCATCATAATCCATCCCATATTTTTGAGTGTATCCTTTTACAACCAACTTTGCCTTATATCTGTCAACTGAGTCATCTGCATTATGTTTCACAGTATAAACTCAACTACAATCAACGGTCTTCTTTCCAGGTGGTAATGGCACAAAATCCCAAGTACCATTATTCTTGAGAGCATCTATCTCAATCTCCATTGTTTTGGCCCAGTTCTCCTGCTTGATTGCATCTTGGACTTTAATAGGAAGAGACACAACAAACAATTGATTCACAAAGGCTACATAAGTTTAAACAATTTATGAGTTAACACGTAGTTGGTTATAAGATACTTAGCTTTAGCTGACAAGAGATACTCATATTTTTTAGGAGGTTGACCACGGGTTGACCTAGCAGGCAATACCCTACTAGATTCAAGGACATTGGAGGATGACAACAGAATAGTACGACATACTTCAGGTGATGACATGCCAGGAGAGATCGTTGATGTAGGAGGAGAGAATGAACTTGCATGTACATCTTCAACAACTAGTTGCTGGTTACTATTCAATTATCCTCCTTTCGATGTGTCAGATAGTTATTCGTCATGTCGAACACTTTCAAAACAGGGAACAGACGCCTCAACTTGGAGGTTCAACAGATTGAACTACTTTTGAGGTTCCAGAGTATTATCTCTCAGATTTTGGATCTGGTCGATGACAGATAGAAGATCCTTTTTAGCGGGATTACTATCAACAATTACACAATCGTCTAGTTCTCCAAATTGATCTTCATAAAAAACATGCTTCTCCTCCTCACTCGGAGATACCGTAGGAGAAAAATAGCACAGGTATTCACTAAATGTGACATCTATGGTGATATAGAATCGTTGAGATGGAGGATAGTAACACTTATATCCTTTTTGATAGGATCTGTATCTAACAAACACACACTTAAGAGAACGAGCCTCTAACTTAGATCTCTGGTTTTGTAAAGATGAACATAGGCCACACAACCAAAAACACGAGCAGAAAGTTTATTGAGAGATGGAATAGTAACATGTTCAGACAATACCTCAAAGGGAACTCGATTCTAAAGAGCTGCAGATAGTAGACGGTTGATAAGGTGAGAGGCATACAACATAGCTTCATCTCATAGATTTTTGGGTAGATTGGCACTGAGTAAGAGAGCTCTTCCAATATCCAAGAGGTGTCAATTTTTCCTCTCAGATACCTCATTTTGTTCTGGTGTCTAAGGAAAAGTAGTCTGATGAACAATTCCATGTTGCTAAAAATAGTCTCAGAAAGAGTGGTTAACAAACTCTCCTCCATTGTCAGATCGAAATATTTTCACACAAGCATCATACTGAGTTTAGATGAGACTATGAAAACGGTGAAAGACGAAAACACAGCATCCCTCTTTTTCAATAACACTACCCAAGTTAATCTCGTAAAGTCATCAATAAACAAAACAGAGTATTTTATTCCTGTTAATGTCAAATTCTTCGAAGGCCCCCATGCAATCCAAGTGAAACAGTCTCCCCCGCAGATCCCCCTAGTCTATTATCACCTGAGATGATAGGTCTCGGAAGATAACATACATAGGAAAAAAGGTTACAGAGCATTTGTTTTGTGAAATTAATTTAGAAACAGACAATAAGTGATGTGATAGAGCAGGAACATAAAGGACTTTGTTTAACACAATTGTTGGAGTAACTTGAATTGACAGTATACCAAGGACCGAGAAGGACACCGCATTTGCATTAGACACTTTAGGTATGGGAGATGAGGACAGACTTGAAAAAAAAAAGACTTATTACATGTCATATGATAAGACGCACAAGAATCAATTATTCATGTATCACTACTAGTAAAGTCAGAAATTTTTAATGCAATACCAATTTTACCTCTTTTCTCCTAAGACACATACTTGTGGTGAGGTCTTGTCCTCCTACTCTATAGAAATCAAGTTCACGGAAAACTTCATGTTGATCACCAAAGATTGTAAGATCTATTGCAAAGAGGATTTGATGACAGAGGAACAGAACAAGTACAACAGAATTCGACGAAATCGAAAGCTTCCTTCAACATGTCAAATAGATCTAATTGGAACAGGTTTAGAACAAATTTGCAGCATAAAACAATAGGGTCAAATCACTAAAATTGTCAAGATCGACTTAAGCTCCGATGTCAAGTTAAACATAACACAAAAGACCGGACGTCGGAAGAAGAGAATTGAGCCGTGGTCGAAGGAATTGAGTTGAGGCTCTCCACTAATCTGAGGAAGTTTTTGTCGATGAGACCCATGAGAGAGACTATAGGAAACCAAAAATTTTATCGAAGTGGAAGAAGATTGGAATCATTCTAAAGAAAGAAGAAAGATATTGGGAGGCTATGCGTGAGGCGTGGGTTAAACATATATATTAATATAAATATACATATAATCACATGCATGTAGTCCTATAAATGTAATATAGGCTTGGAAAACTAGTATATAATTGCCACACACATCTATAGTCCGGGATATCGGGCTGAAAAACAATTTGAAACCAAGGGACCGGGACTGGACTGTCTATTCATGGACGGCACCGGACACGCTAAAAAAAGATACGGGACTGTGAAAAGCCCAGCCCAGCCTGGTCAGTCCGGTTCGGTTTTTTTGCTTGCTCGGGTTTTATGCCCACTCCTATTTATAATGACATGACATGATTTTTTAATTGATGATGTGTCTATGTGACATGACATACAACATATAAGATTAATGCTATAAATCTTAATCCTTATTAAGACCCTCTAACACTACTCATATTTTATATAGGTCATCGATATAGGGCCTCAAAGAGGCCTAAAATTTGTAGTTTCAACTCCTATGTGTCATGCCATGTAGATATGTAAATGTATTTATTTATAATTCTATATGGTATATTTTGCCAATCATAACATTGCATTACCAATTTTACAATTTTTATTTCTTTTTAGATTTTAAAAGATGAAAGAATGATATTAATGAACTTTATTAGGTGTCAATAATCGATATATTAAGGGATGTAAGAGGTTTGTTATTTATTAACAACTGTAATACCCCTTTCAGAGTTGTTGTGTACAAAGCTACTCTAATCCCTCTGTAAACTCTCATTTGACAATCATTACTGGAAAAATGTTCTTAGGCGACGAAAAGATTTTGTAGTCTAAGAAGCATAATTCGTCGCTAGGATTGTCACAAACCCTTCTCCGGTCAACTAGCTTTCTCGTCGCTGTATAACTGGAGTAGGTGGTCTTGAGTTGAGATTTGGCTCGAGATACGATGGAGGGTCCAAGCTGTTGGTGTGCAGGGTTTGGGTGTCATTATTGGCTTTCCAGGGTTGTAGTAGCGATTTTGTTGCCTAAATCTTCTTGGTATTGTGTTAGTGGCTCAGTCATGGTGATCTGGTCTGATTGATGTGGTGGTGGAGGTTTGATTCTGGTAATCTGCGTGGATTGCTAGGGTATCAAAGTTTGGGTGGTCATATCCGGTGGTGGTGGCGACGTGGCTTGACAAGGCTAGGTGGTTTCGAGATGATGGTGGTGGCTATGGTGTCTGGCTGCGGATTCGGCGACAATAGTGGTTGACGATGGCGTTGATGGAACATATCCTTTATGTTTGGTCAAGTTGGGTCTTTCATGAGTCTGCTTGGCTTCTAGATGGGCTAGGGTCCTAATTGGGCTTTACCTTCTGCTCTTCGCCCAATTTAGTGCCCTAGTATTTCTACCTTGCTTGGAAATAAGAGTTATGATTTAGCTACTAATTATTAATATTTCTAGTTATACATCAATTGTGATCTCTAAGTGACTAGGTTTACTTTGTAGAGAGTTATATATGCTAGATTGTAGTTTCTATTAATCAGGCTCTTTTGAGCTCATATGTTTGTAATTAGTGTTACCAGTCCAATTAGTTTGTTAGCTTGAGTTGAGTATAATTTCGACGCAAGACGTTAATTGATATACATGTTTAGTCGTTATAAATAAGTACTAAAATTATCTATTTTCTATTAAAAAAATATTAGCAAAGGAAATTTTCTATGGCTAACTGCAGACTCCAAATATTATATACTAAAGAATTTTATTCAACGATTTATGTGGAGGGGAGTAGAGTGGAGTTCCACAAAGGCATATGTGTACGTGACTTGTTTGGAGGCCAAAGAAATTCAACTTGATCGTCGCGTCTTGCCTGGACATGTGAGAAAGATCTCCAGCTATGTAGATATATTATTTATATGCATTCTGCACGTATAGCATTGGCTCTGTGACTCATCCCATACGTATCTCTGTATATTTCCAGATAAATTTAAAAGAGGAGAGTCAGGAGACGAAATCTCAACCATAATATAATAAACCAGAGCTGTCGTGACGAATCGTTATCTGCCAGTTGCTCCACTTATTGCCTCGATTACGGGAGGATGAAGAAGCCAACTAGGGTTTGTCGATTATCTCCGATCGGAAAGCCATCAGTACAATGTTGACTGCAAACTGATTTGTTTCGACCTGTATAGCTAAGCTCGTAAACTGATGCTACGTATACGTAACAATGTGGAATATGAGAGTGAAACTAATCACGCTAGATAATACACTTCAAACGTGAATGTATGTCTGCCGAAATAACTTATTGATACATATGGCAGCCAAAAAAAAAACGTATTATTGATACATAGTTTTGTTAGAGGCTTTTGTACCTAAAGCAATCATATGGCATGGGAGATCTGTACCTGATTTCTCATACAGAATTTGCCATGACGCATCATTGTGTTACAGGCCAGTTGGTTGTTTGATACTTTCCGAAAATGACAAGCAAGATAAAAGAAGAAGAAAAAATGAGGCAAACTAGATCGAGTTTCTTCAATTGGGATAAAAGAGCTAATTACATGAAGCAGTTGAAATAAGACACCAACTTTATTCCACATAATCGCAGTTGATAATCGATCTTGTTTAATACTCTTCTTTAAATCAATTTGAAATCCAGGCTGCTTCTCTGCTAGTAGCTAGACTGTTCTCTTAATAAATTAGTAAACCTTGCATAGAAATCCGCCCCTCTGATATTGATATTTGGGACCATAATTGTTAATCGATCAGATCCTTCTAAACAAATACAAATCTTGTTTTTTCATTTTTGTCATTATTTGTTAATTATTAATTATGAAATAGATAGATGAACCGGCGACTATATGTTAAGTTTATATGTCAAAATTATATGAGTACTTATATATCATGGTTTCTTAAAAAGCGAGAAAAACAAAAACAAAAAAGGTACCAAATCACAAGACAATATTGTTTTTGTTTATGTACATATAAAGGATCCATTAAAACCATGTATACACAAGTAGTGGTAACACATCACCTCGAGTTATGTCTACATACAAACTTTGGTAGGGGTGGGGAGCCGGGGGATGGTCAGGCAAGGGGAAACTTTATTTCATCGATCTCATTGATGCAGCTATATATGCAAGTAGTAAGGGGCTACAACGCTCATCCAACATTCCAACAATCTAACATTTCAACAGCAAGCATATATAGGCAAGGCCAACTAACAATCGTTGAAACACTATGGATCGGATCGAAGAGTACTCAACTTCAGGACACTATACACAATGACGGAGCCAGAATCGTAGGTTTAGGAGGACCGAAATATAATGAACGGAAAAAAATATATAATAATTTTAAATCGTTTGACTAAATTATGTTTTAATTGAAAGTAATATTATTGATTTTATATAATCTTTAAACATAATTGTTCGTTGTAAAACTTCATTTTTGTCTATATAACGATATATATATATATATGTGTGTGTATTGAAAATTTAGATGTATGTAAAATGATTAGTTAATACCTAATTAATTGTGGTGATGGATCCATATGGTAAGAGGCAATAGAAACATGACATAATATTATATGGAAATGAAGCTAGACTTATACATTTATAATCATAATCATTCAATTCTACTGATAGAATATTATTAATTGATATTTTTCAAAAACTTTATAGATGTCAATTATAATAATAACCATACAATCTTACTAATAACATATCATTAATTTATATTTTTCAAAAATTTGGGGGTGCCATGGGTCCTAAGCTAGTTCTGCCATTGACTATCACTATGCCAATTTTGCAATCAGACGACAAGGATCAGACGACAGAAGTCATTTTTACTGTCGTCTGATATATTTTTACGACAGACATTTAAATATCTGTCGTCTGAATGTTGCAACGCGTAGTCAGTTAAATTTAACGTGTTCATTATATGACAATCATTTGTCGTCTTAAAAACAAGCCAAAATGATACTTGAAGAGATGAAAAGAAGTTCATGATGTTCAATATGTGTGTACTTTGCCAGCAGACTAAGGATGACAATGGGTAGGGTAGGGTCAGAGTATTTATTTGAATCACTTCTATGGCATCAGAAGGTCTACTGTTGGCAGCTCCAATGCCACATCTTCTGAGCATCAAAAGCTATGTGCTGATGTGACAGTAGTTCTTAATCTTAACCATTATACTCACTCTTCAATAATGTGCATGGCTAAGATTAAAAGATGAGGGAATATAACTTGATGAAAAGTAGTGGATGGTGGCCATACTAGCTAAAGAAAAACTGGTAAAAATTCTGTATCCCAGAGTATCCCATATTCAGAGAAAGTCGAAATATGGATTGCAATGGCTTAACCTCAGAGAAGCCACATGCAGTGTGCATTCCATTCCCAGCACAAGGCCACATAAATCCAATGCTAAAAGTAGCTAAGCTCCTCCACTACAAAGGTTTTTATGTAACCTTTGTCAACACAGAGTTCATACATAAACGCCTGCTGAAATCTCGAGGTCCAAACTCTCTTGACGGCTTCCCTTCCTTTCAGTTTGAGACAATTCCAGATGGTCTTCCTCCAACTGATGCAAACGTTGCCACACAACACATGCCATCGCTATGCGAGTCAACAAGGAAAAACTGCCTAGCACCCTTCAGAGACCTTCTTTTGAAGCTCAATTCTTCCCCAAATTCGCCTCCAGTGACCTGCATAGTTGCTGATGGCATCATGAACTTCACTCTTGATGCAGCCCAAGAACTTGGCCTTCCTGAAGTTATTTTCTGGACAACAAGTGCTTGTGGTTTCATGGGATACCTTCAATATCACAATCTCATCGAGAAGGGTTTGGTTCCTCTTAAAGGTACTGATTACTAATTATGAAAAGGCAGGATATCACTACTTCGTGAAGTCTCATTTGGTTTTATGAAAAAAAAAGAAGAAGAAGCAGATATTATGGAACTAATGACTTGTTATAGATTTCATATAGATTTGGAAATGGCTTTAAATCTCTGATCATTGGACATTTGGAGAGGCATTGATTATCTAACTAACCTGCATGCTATAAGTCTATAACTAGTTCTAGATCTTTTGCATTACAAAACTTGACTCACTTCAGTAGTACTATGTTCTTGGTTGACTTGCAGATGACAGTTATTTGACAAACGGGTATTTGGATAGAGTGATAGATTGGATTCCAGGAATGAAAGGAATCCAATTGAAGGATATCCCAACCTTCATGAGAACCACTGACCCAAATGACCCCATTCTGCACTTGATTTTGCACGATACAGAACAAGTTCAAAGAGCTTCTGCTATCATTTTGAACACATTTGATGCCTTAGAGCATGAAGTTCTAGAGGCAATTTCGCATTTGCTACCACCTATATACTCCATTGGACCCCTGTACCTCCAACTTAACCAGATACCAGCTGAAGATAACAGCTTCAACTTGACTGGAGCAAATCTATGGAGAGAAGAACCAGACTGTTTTGAATGGCTTGACTCTAAAGAACCTAGTTTTGTGATATATGTCAACTTTGGAAGTAGTACAGTCATGACAGATGAGCAGCTAATAGAATTTGCTTGGGGACTCGCAGACAGCAACATAACCTTTTTTTGGGTCATTAGACCTGACCTGGTTGGAGGAGAATCACCTGTCCTGCCACCAGAGTTTATAGAACAGACTAAAGAAAGAGGTCTACTAGCAAGTTGGTGCTGTCAAGAACAAGTCCTAAGCCATCCAGCTATAGGAGGGTTCTTGACTCATAGTGGCTGGAACTCAACCATTGAAAGTGTGTGTGGGGGAGTGCCGATGATCTGTTGGCCCTTCAACGGCGAGCAACAAACCAACTGTAGGTACTGTTGCAAAGAATGGGGTATAGGCATAGAGATGGAGGGTGATGTTAAGAGAAACTACATAGAAAGCGTTGTTAAGAAGTTAATGGAGGGAGAGGAAGGAAAAGTGATGAGGAAGAAATCCATAGAGTGGAAGAAGTTGGCAGAGAAGGCCACTACTGGCCCTCATGGCTCATCTTTCTTGGATTTGGACAAAATGGTTAACCAGGTGTTGCTATCTCCAAGAGATTAGAAATTGATAAACTGTAGTAGCCTTTTGTTGATCGTAGTTTTAATCGACGATACTTAGTATCTTGATCATGTCTCATTTTCTGTTCTTGAACTCTTTTATCTTCTCTTCTCCAAGTAAAGCTAATTATACTGGGAAATAGGATGTTTGGTTTAGAATCTCACTTTCTCAATGACTGGAAATAGGATGTTTGATTTAGATAACAAGACTGATGAGATGTCTTTCCCATTAGCTAAAGGTACAACATACTAATAACATTCTATACTCTGCTCCATAAACATTGAAAGCCAAGCTTCTTCCTAATCGAAATTGAAGAATTCCTATTTTCCAATAAATACTGTATCTGATAGCATTGAGGAACTCCATTTTCCAATAAATTTATCATGACTATTGATTCACCCAGAAAAAAAAAATGGCATAAAACATGGTGCATATCAGGAAGCATATTGGCACCATAGTAAATGAACACTTCAAATACCTTATATTATGCTTCAGAAACTTCATAAAACGGCGGTCTCCGGCTGATTCTGGGTCGTGGATTGCTGCCGATATTCGCCGGAGGTCCGGAGAGAGATGAGAGGTGAGAGAAGACCCGCGCGGCGCGAACAGCAATAGTTTTTTTTTTTTTTTTTGAGGTGGACTAAACAACCTGCATAGGCCCAATAAAACTAGATTCCGCCTAGCCAGCTCAAATCCCGCCTAGCCCGCATAAGCCCAATTCTCTCCCAATTCTCTTTTTTTATTTAAACTGGACCAACCAACCTGCCCAGGCCCAAATAAACTAGGTTCCGCCTAGACGGCGCAAGATCCGCTAGCCCCATAAGCCCAGTTCTCTTTTTTTTTTTTTTTTTTTGAGAATAAAGTTTTACCTCTTAGTAATTGAAATTGAGATTGCAATTCATAGATGAAACGTTGATATTAGTGTAGAAGAGGAAATTGGATTTGGAGGAGAGTTGCGATGAGGATATAAGATTATGAACTGATATGTAGGTTCAATTGATATATGAGTTTTGATAAATGGGTTCAATTGATATATGGGTTTTGATAAATGGGTTCAATTGGAATAGAAATTAAACAAAATGGCCACGTTTTAGTGTGTGATTGTTTCCCTTGGTTTGATATTGGAAGATGTTGATGTTATAGTAAATTTATGTGCCAACTGATTGTGATCAGCTGATGAATCCCAGCTCAGGACTCTATCTAACTATCTTTGGGTGCAGACTCTGTATTCTACCACATTTAAAAGTTAGTGCAGATTAAAACACATGGAAAATGTTGCTAGCTTGATAACAAAGTTGCGGACATTCTTTACACCAAACGGTAGGAGGAATAGGTGATAGAGTTGTTGAGGAGTATAGAGGGGAGATGTAAGTGGTGGGAGAAGGGAAAGTGTTTGAGGAATAAATGCTTAGGGAAATAGTGGAGGAGATTGGGGAGTGAGTTTAAGGGTTTGGTTCTTGTATTTATGATGGAGGACGAACACCATACAATCTTTTTGTTACTTCATTGTGTGTGATAGAGCAGGCAAGGAATTTTTCTATGCTTGTTATTACTGTCTAGTGGTATTTAATCCTGAATACGAATTCCCCATCGAGCAAAATAAAAATGAAAAAGGTTAGACACTTCAACGATTCAGACTCAGGAGTGTAGACTCACCTCATATGGATGTATATTGTTATAGACCTTCCTGGCTTCCTATATATTTTGCGTTAAGCTTTACTGGAGGTCATTTTAGGACACTGAAATTGGAATAATTATAAGCCAGACATCTACCAATTTAAAACTGGTAAGACTTTCTGTTTCCCTATAAAACCCCGCACACATCCTCTTTCCCAAATCATCCCCTTTGTAATCATTAGAGAGACAGAGACAGAGAGAATGGGTTCCAAAGCCTTGGAGAAGGCACATGCAGTTTGTATACCATACCCTGCTCAAGGTCACATAAACTCAATGCTTTAGCTAAAATCCTTCACTACAGAGGCTTTCATATAACCTTTGTCAACACAGAGTACAACCATGAGCGCCTGCTTAGATCCCGAGGTCCCAACTCTCTTGATGGCCTGCCCTTGTTTAGGTTCAAATCAATTCCCGATGGCCTTCCTCCTACTGATGCCAATGTCACCCAAGACATACCAGCCCTATGTGGTTCTGTTAGAAAAAACTTCTTAGCACCCTTCAGAAGCCTTCTTTCTGAACTCAATTCTTTGCCCGATTCCCCTCCTGTTACATGCACTACATACCAATTTTGATGTACAATCACTAAACCTGATCTATAAAAGTTCAAATCTGACTTCAGTACTGAAATTAAAAACCAAATCTTGCGCATCAAATCCAAACCTTACACATCATAGGCCTACGGATCACTTCAATTTCAACCTCAGTAGCCGAAACCACGAAATGAAATTCACCAAAAACATGCTATCAAACTCTGCCGTAGACTTGGGATGAGGAACGAGATAACAGGAAGAGTTAAACAAAGTCTCATCGAGGAAGGCTGACGATGTAGTCAAACATAACACAAAAGATTATGAATTTTCTGATGTATTAAACAAACCATAAGTCAGGTATATCTACAAGCACAATTCTAACCCTAAAGGAAACTAATTACACTAAAAGATTTACATAATTCTAATATCCTAATTGATTACAGAATATACATCTTCTCAATATACTAAGATTAGGACTCACGTTAACACTCCTCCTCAAGTTGGCGCATACAAATCTTAAATGCCTAACTTGTCAAGTGAGTCACTGAATGCCATGGACGACACAACTTTGGTAAGGATGTCAACTAGCTACTCCTCCGAAGGAACAAATGTGAATGAGATTATGTGAGCATCTAGCTTTTCCTTGATGAAGTGTCTGTCAATCTCTACATGCTTTGTCAGATAATGCTAGATCAGGTCTAGCATGCGACAAGTAAATTAATCTTCCAACAAATCTTTGATATTGAAATTTGTCAGTCGGAACTTGATCAGGATATTCTGCAATCCGATGGTTCTGTTCTATCGGTGTATCATCTGGTGTACAATCAAGCATACCAGTCTCTGTTAGCAAATCCAGAACATATTTTCTTTGACTCAACATGATACAGTCTTTGTTCCTGGTTACCTCAATTCCCAAGAAATACTTTAAATTCCCAATGTCTTTCATCTCGAATTCAGAAGACAACTGATCTTTCAATCTTCTAATTTCACCAATGTCATCACATGTCACTATAATGTCATCTACATAAATGATCAAGGTAGTAAGCTTACCATGTCGGTGTTTCAGGGATAAAGTATGATCTGAGTTACTCTGTCTATACCCAATCTTCTTCATGAAAGACATGAACCTTCCAAACCAAGCTATTAGAGATTGTTTCAATCCGTACATGGACTTTTTCAATCGCACACCACCTTCTCGCCCGTAGAAGTATTATATCCTAGAGGAAGATCCATGTAAATTTCTTCATTCAAATCTGTTTTGACCACGATCCTCTCGTTAGGGAGTAGAGAGGTATATAGCGAACAAAGATAGGGGATTTGTTACGGGCATGACACCTCGCGGACGAGGAAAGAGCTGTATGAGTGCGTTTGAGATCTTGACTTCTTGATTAGGCGGGGGGGGGGGGGGGGGGTTCCAGGTTCCACCTTAGATGAGGAATTTACGAGCCCAAGGCGATCGATACTCACGGTATATCGCGAGTAGAGCAACAATTGAGAGATTCAAAGGAATCGGGGTGAGTCCAGGAAGGCTCTAAAACTAAGGCGGCGACGCACTTAGTTAGGTTTAGGGTTTTGAGGTAGCTCGAAGGGAATTGGGTTGCAGTTTACTTGTATTATTTTTTGAGAGAGATTGTGTGTTGTGAGGGGTTTGCAGCTTCAACGAGGAAGCGGATGCAAAGCTCTTGGGAGCACTGGAGGTTTCAACTACGTTAAAAAGTTTTGTATTGTGTTTGTTTGAGTAATTGTAGAGAGAGCCACTTTTTGTAAACCCTAGAGCGTTTTATATAATGAAGCTCAACTTGCGGCAGAAGAAAGATAATCATAAAAACCAAGTCAGACTCTGCAACATAATAGCACAAGGACACTGTTTCACCCGCGCGGACCAAACTTATTGTGACACATCTCTAGTTCGCACACTCCATCTAGTATAGGTTACTGCTTCAGGCGCGCTGCTCAACTGTAGAGTCCTATGCGAACTAGAATTATGAGCAATCTTATCCCGCGGGGTGTCACAATCCATGTAAAAAACTAATCTCGCGCGGGCCGCGAACTTAAACCATCTAGCGGACTCTTCTAGCTCGCGGGCCAAAAGAAGACTTTTTAATTAATAAGGGTCACAGGGATTGGCCGAAAGCATGTCAAAGATTGATAAAAGTCTTCAACGATTAATGTGGTGCGCGCGGACTCCACTTGTTGCTTCTTCGCGAAGTCTCTCACGCGGACTAGCGAACCAGTTCGCCAGCCAATGTATGAAAATATTCCGCTTCGAATAAATGTAATTCCGCGCGCGAGCTATATGTTCCGCGCGAAGTCATTCCGCGCAAGTTATGTGTTTTGCCTGAAGTCTACTAAGCGTGCGAGATCAGTACTCCGCGCGGAGTTATTCCGCGCGCAGACTTTGTAATTCAGCTCGCGTGGTCTTGTTGACGGGCCATTATTTGTAAACTTAAAGAACTTGGGCTCGCCGATATGAAATGTACCAAGAATTTATTTAATATTCACATAGACATTTACTGTCCAGTAAAATATTAATTTGGGCGTAAACAAAATCTCTATGAAGAAATGCATTCTTCACATCAAACTGCTGTAGGAGCCAATCCATATTAGCTGCCAAAGACATGAGGACTCGAATGGTATTGATCTTTGCCACAGGTGCGAACGTCTCATCATAATCCACCCCATATTTTTGAGTGTATCCTTTTACAACCAACTTTGTCTTATATCTGTCAACTGAGTCATCTGCATTATGTTTCACAGTATAAACTCATCTACAACCAACGGTCTTCTTTCCAGGTGGTAATTGCACCAAATCCCAAGTATCATTATTCTTGAGAGCATTTATCTCAATCTCCATTGTTTTGGCCCACTTCTCCTGCTTGATTGCATCTTGGACTTTAATAGGAAGAGATACAACAAACAATTGATTCACAAAGACTACATAAGTTTAGAAAATTTATGAGTTAACACGTAGTTGGCTATAAGATACTTAGCTTTAGCTGACAAGAGATACTCATATTTTTTAGGAGGTTGACCACGGGTTGACCTAGCAGGCAAGACCCTACTAGATTCAAGGACATTGGAGGATGACAACAGAATAGTACTACATACTTCAGGTGATGACAAGCCAGGAGAGATCGTTGATGTAGGAGGAGAGACTGAACTTGCATGTACATCTTCAACAACTAGCTGCTGGTTACTATTCAATTCTCCTCCTTTCGATGTGTCAGACAGTTGTTCGTCCTGTCGAACACTTTCAGAACAGGGAACCGACGCCTCAACTTGGCCAGGTTCAACAGATTAAACTACATTTTAAGGTTCCAGAGTATTATCTCTCAGATTTTGGATCTGGTCGATGACAGGTAGAAGAACCTTTTCAGCGGGATTACTGTCAACAATTACACAAGCTTCTAGTTCTCCAAATTGATCTTCATAAAAAACATGCTTCTCCTCCTCACTCGGAGATACCGTAGGAGAAAAATAGCACAGGTCTTCACTAAATGTGACATCCATGGTGATATAGAATCGTTGAGATGGAGGATGGTAACACTTATATCCTTTCGGATAGGATCTGTATCTAACAAACACACACTTAAGAGAACGAGCCTCCAACTTAGATCTCTGGTTTTGTAAAGATGAACATAGGCCACACAACCAAAAGCACGAGCAAGAAGTTTATTGAGAGATGGAATAGTAACATGTTCAGACAATATCTCAAAGGGAACTCGATTCTAAAGAGCTGCAGATAGTAGACGGTTGATAAGGTGAGGCATACAACATAGCTTCACCTCATAGATATTTGGGTAGATTGGCACTGATTAAGAGAGCTCTTCCAATATCCAAGATGTGTCAATTTTTCCTCTCAGATACCCCATTATGTTCTGGTGTCTGAGGACAAGTAGTCTGATGAACAATTCCATGTTGCTAAAAATAGTCTCAGAAAGAGTGGTTAACAAACTCTCCTCCATTGTCAGATCGAAATATTTTCACACAAGCATCATATTGAGTTTAGATGAGACTATGAAAAGCGATGAAAGTCGAAAACACAGCATCCCTCTTTTTCAATAACACTACCCAAGTTAATCTCGTAAAGTCATCAATAAACAAAACAAAGTATTTTATTCTTTGTTAATGTCAAATTCTTCGAAGGCCCCCATACATCAGAATGAATCAACTCGAATAGTGCAGAACTAGAAGAAAAACTAGGAGAATAACTGGACTTATGACTCTTAGCAAAAACACAAGTTTCACAATAGAGACTTAACTCTTTTATTCTAAAAAACAAAGATGGCATCGACTTCTTCATGACTCCAAAAGATGGATGACCCATTCGGCGATGTCATAGCCAAATTTCTTTTACTCGATTAGAAATCAATGTCAGGGCAATGATTGGTGACGGTGCTCTTGCTTCCCCGTTGTACATGCAATCCAAGTGAAACAGTCTCCCCCGCAGATCCCCCTAGCCTATTATCGCCTGAGATGATAGGTCTCGGAAGATAACATACATAGGAAAAAAGGTTACAGAGTATTTGTTTTGTGAAATTAATTCAGAAACAGACAATAAGTGATGTGATAGAGCATGAATATAAAGGACTTTGTTTAACACAATTGTTGGAGTAACTTGAATTGACAGTATACCAAGGACCGAGGAGGACACCACATTTGCATTAGACACTTTAGGTATGGGAGATGGGGACAGACTTGAAAAAAAGAAGACTTATCACATGTCATATGATAAGACGCACCAGAATCAATTATCCATGTATCACTACCAGTAAAGTTAGAAATTTTTAATGCAATACCAATTTTACCTCTTTTCTCCTAAGAACACATATTTGTGGTGAGGTCTTGTCCTCCTACTCTATAGAAATCAAGTTCACGGAAAACTTCAGGTTGACCACCAAAGATTGTAAGATCTATTGCAAAGAGGATTTGATAACAGAGGAACTTAACAAGTACGACAGAATTCGACGAAATCGAAAGCTTTCTTCAACACGTCGAATAGATCTAATTGGAACAGATTTAGAACAAATTTGCAGCAGAAAACAATAGGGTCAAATCACTAAGATTGTCAAGATCGACTTAAGCTCTGATGTCAAGTTAAACATAACACAAAAGACCGGACGTCGGAAGAAGAGAATTGAGTCGTGGTCGTGTTTTGGCCCACGTCCTCAGCAAGGGGTGATGAGGGAACAAAAGTAAACGGTGTGTGCGGGGCGTGCCACCTCACGGATGAGGAAAGAGAACGGTGCGCGTCCTGACTTCTGACCAGGCGAAAGAGGGCTCCGGTGTCACCTGATGAGGAAATATTTCCGAGCTTACTCTTCTAATCACCTGTCGATCGATACTCACTGTAAGAGCGAGCAGAGCAACAATTGGGAAATTGGAAACGAGTCCTGACGGGCTCTGGGGTCTAAGGCGGGGTGCGCTTAGAACGTAAGGGTTTCGAGGATGCTCGAAGGTTTCGACTATGTTCGTCTATTTGAGAGAGTTGTTGATTGATTGATTGTGTGTCATTGAAAACCATGGAGCTTCCTTATATATTCATCCGTAAGCAACTCGTGGAGACTTAATCACAATCCAACTCGAACTCTGCAATTAGAATCCCACAAGGATACGATTAACTCGCCAGTCGCGCGCTCCATGCAACACGTGTCAAACCTATTTCGCTTAGGTCTCGTTCGCCGCCTCGCTGCATTTCATTTGTCGTGTAGTACGCGGACTCAAACACTAAGCGACCTTATCCTGATGGGGTTATTGGTCATTTCCAACTCCCCCTCGCCAGGAACTGTAAAGTCCCAGGCGAACTGGAGATAAGGATCCCGCGAGGACACCGAATCTCGCGAGGTATCAGAATCTTTTGACGAAGTCTTCGTCACGTGCCGCCAAACCTCGCCACCCTTCGTGGGCTAAAAAGGCCACAGGCCCTGGCCCAAATGATATCCAAGCCTTTCTCGAGTCTTGGACCGAAAATGCCCACTGGGCTCAAACATTGCCCCCTAGGCCTTGAGCTTAATCCGTTTCGCAACAGATAAGCGAAAAGGCCTAATTAAGCTTTTTATGGGAACTCGTATTTCAAAAGGTGCTGACGTTTCGGCGTCATCGCCTCCCTTCATCATTACGGCTTTTTGAATTTTGAAACGCGCTGACGTTTCGGTCGTCATTGCGTCTTTTCGTTGCGACCATTGATTGAAAGGGACGTTACGGTTCGTCTCCTTTATAAACCTCGACGCGGGTCCCCACATCCTACCATCGCTTTCAAATCAAACTCCGCCTTCTGCAACCAACCAAACTCTAACACCGTCCTTATCTCGACCGGAAACAATGGCTCCCAAACCTTTTGCCAATGACCCGCACCTCAGCCTCACGGCGGCGACTTCTTGGTCGACCAGCCTTGCTCGTCGCTTCGCCACCAACCCGCCTCAAGGAACACCCATCTACTTCCTTGACACAGGGGCGGCCCTGCTCGGTCCAACTCCTTCAAAACCTCTGTCCGATGCCGATCTTAACCATTACAACGCCTCCGTGTGTCGACCTATTTTGGCCCAACGGCGCGAACCGGGGAACTTCTCTACGTGGCAAGCCCGTTCCCATACAAATGTCCGGGTCGGGGAATGGCCCAGCGCCACTGCAGAGGATCGAGCGTGGTACGCGGAGCGCCTTCAGACCGACCAAATGATCTGGGAAGCGACCGGCATCCATGAGGCCATTGCCTTGAGTTTCTCGCTGCCCCCTCACACCGATCGAGCGCCTATCGCTGCCGTGGCCTGTTTGTGGAACAACGCCACTAACACCTTCGACTTCCCCTTCGGGCAGATGGGCATTACTCTGCTGGACATCCTCGCCATCACCGGGCTGCCGATCCACGCAAAGCCGTATGCGCCAAGCGACTTTGCGTCGACCGAGTTCACATACGCCTGCAACTTGGGAGCCCGTCGCGCCCTGAGAAGTTCATATGGGGCATGGAGGAAATTTTACATGGGCCACGCGGAGCCGCATGAAGGAGGCATCGCTTTCCTGGAGTATTGGCTTGACAAGTTTGTCTTCTGCGGCAGTGCTCACAAACCAACCGGGAAATGGACCAAGCTGGCCGAAGCATTGTACAATGGGGTCGAAGTCGGGCTAGGGCAACCTGTATTAGGCGCACTCTACCGGACCCTGCACCTGCTGTCCCTGAGGCCTTTCCATCTTTCTGGCGGCCCTCTGTGGATCCTGGACCTGTGGACGCAGCTATACTTTCCGCTCTTCCGGCGAGCCCCGGTGGAATTCCTGCCCGAAGATCAGCTGCTTGGCTTTGTGGTGTGCAGGAACGACGCGAATCGGACTCCTCTGTCCTTCTTCGCCAGCCTGTCCATCCTTTACAACCACATTGAGCCGCCTCCGACCATGGATATGATGGTCCGCCGGCGCCACCCTGAGGTCCTATCGACGGGTTTCTTCCCCCGCCACGGCTCAGACAACGATGCGAGGACTGCCTTTGTGAGAGCAACCTCATGCTGCGACCTTCAGCTCGCCGAGGATGACCAAGGCTTCGAGCTGTATGCCCCCAATCACTTCGCGAGGCAACTTGGCTTCCATCAAGGGATTCCTTATCCGCTTCTCCATTCGGTCAACAAGTACACCTCATGGAGGAAAGTTGGCGAGTTCGACCGGGTCACGCCGCTACAAAACATCTACCCTCTTTCTCCCAACTTGCTGGAGATCGAGCCTTCGCAGGGTGTTGACCCCGCTTACCTCGCTTGGTAGCGGTCGTTGTCCGACAACCATTGGGAGTTCCCAGACGATTCTGTCTTCGCCGCCATCTTTCGTCCTTTATACGACACATTGGGCGAATCAGACCGCGTCATCTTCGATGGCCAGCGCGAGCGTGCGGAGAGGGGTTCAGGGGCTGCGACAAGAACTAGGCTCGCGCTTCCGCCAGTTCCTGCTGCTCGCCGCCCGACGGGGATCGTCATTCGAGAACGCGATCCCGCACTCGAGGTATGTCACTAAGTGTGTAAATTTCGAACTTCCTTTGACATATTGATAAAATGCTTTTCTCTAACCCTCTTGTTCTCTTCTCAGTCTGCCCCCCGCCGGAGAACCGTCGACAGGTCTGAAGTTGCCAGAGGAAAGGCACCTGTCCGGAGGGGAACTGTGGCGGGCCACGACAGCGAGACTGCTCCTGTCGTTCCTCGGCCAACGAGCGGCGAGAGCTCGCGGAAGCGTCCTATCGAGGACGAAGAGGACCTGCTGGAGGATGCGCGGTACCAGCGAGAGTATGGTTTGGTAAGCAACCCGGTAAGCGAGTCATCTTCGGATTAATTTTTCCTAAGTCAGAGCGACTCACTAACTTTGCTTTTGACAGGTCCGCCGCACTCGTCCTCGCCTCGCTGCTGTTGAAGAGGCGCCAGTGATAGCGGAAGTTCCATCTCCAGAACCGCTCTTAGGAGAAGTACCCTTAACATTCAAGGAAGTCGCTGCGGAGCCAGTCCTCGAAGAAGTTGGTGGGGCCAACGAGGGGGTCGCCCTCGAAGAAAATGCTGAGGCCAGCGAGGAGATGATCTTTGAAGAAACCGTCGAAGCGGCCGCGGAGGAGGCCACCACGGTCCTTGAGGGGGCTGGCAGGGCTACTGAGGAAGTCGTGCAACCGTCCTTTCCAACCGCCGCTTCGGGCGAAACCGGTCCAATCCCAGAGCCAACCTTGGCTCCGGTTGAAAATGTAGCTCTTGACCAGTCCAACCAGGTCTCCGATCCTACTGCCCCCTTGGCGTCTCCGCCCGAAGGCCTCCAATTGATACTTTGGGTTCCTCCTCTGCGATTGGGCCGAGCGGGTCGTACCGGCGAAGTGCCTCCGGCGGTTCCAACAAAGGATCTCACTGCCCCCTTGGTGGAGACAGAGACAGCTCGTGGCACTCCGCCACCCTCTCCAGAGATTGAAGCGGCTACCGAAGAAGTTGAACCAACCACTCCGGCTCCAACGAGAACACCTGGCGAGGAGTCTTCTTCCTTCGGCACCCGGGCCGCTCGTCTTTGGGCCCGAACTACTCCGCCTGCTGATCCGGAGCCCATCTGCCTAGCTCGTTCTTTCCTTCATGGGTTGCTACACCACGGCTCTCGCTCAAACGTCTTTGACTTGGTAGGACGTATTCGCGAGGCTCATGAAGCTCTGGATCGACATCTCACTGGCGGCAATCCTGTTCTGGACCAAGCGCTGGAGTTGGCCGACGCTGTTGAGTCACAGGCTCGCCGAGTCCTGGATATCGGTGCCCAATCAGCTTCCCATGATCAAGCTCGCCGAAATTTGGACAATCAGATGGCAAACCTCTTGGCCGAGCTTGGTGACGCTGGCATCCCGGGAGCGTCTTCAGAGAATCCAAGTGCTGGCCATGCTCAGCGAGTGGAGGCCCTGGAGGCTCAGATAGCAGAGCTGCAGGCTCAACTTGCTCAAGCTCGCCAAGACTTGGCCCGCGCTGTGGAAGTGGAGAACCGTTTGCGGGCCGCAGAGGAGACCCAAGAAGCTTTGGACTCGGCCATTGCCGCTGCTGAAGAAGTTCAAGCCCAGGCCTATGATGAAGAAATAGCCTTAGAAGGCATGCTCTTAAATTTGTATAGGGTATGTAGGCGTGCTTAGGTTTAAATTGTATTTGCCCCCCTTGTGTACGAACTTTAATGATAATGTCAAAATTGAATCTTTCCCGCTCTTTGCCAACTGTTACGTAATAACTGTCAGGAAAAATCTTTTTCCGAGATTTAGTGACGGTTTTCAATGCAACCACTCGCTCGGAACGCGGGCAATCATTATTGAAAAAACGCGTCTGACCTTATCTCCAAAGCCCGTATCTCGGAGCAAATATTGCATGGGGGACAACTGTCGAACGCACAATCACCCCTTTCGCCTATAAAAGAAACGCTTGGCCGGGGTGAAGTATCAGTGAAGTCTTTGCCCCTCTTACCATGATTTCTTATTCTCTTCTGTTCATCCTTTTGTCCCTGCTTAGAGCAAAGCCCCCAACCATACATTCCCATTCTTTGCTGATTCTGAAAATCTACTCTCAGGCCGAGAGTGATTCTGGAAATCTACTCTCAGGCCAAGCCTTTGTTCGGCCTGACCAAAGGTTGGGTACCCTCTGCCTTGCGCCTGCTGTTCTATCAGCGCGTGAGGCTCTGCCGGCCCTTCAAATGGAAGACCGGTGGTAGCATGAGGGATCCTGACCCACTGGACCTCTAGCTTCCCAACAATTTGTCTTAGGTCCAGGCCGGCGTCAGGGTTTAGGCTGGTCTAAAGACGCGAGGCGTTTGTCAACTTTGAGCGAAGGACGCGGCGGCAGACTTTTCTTTAGCCTTGCGAGCCATGCGGGATGAGGCTTCCAGTATCTGTAGATCTATGCTTTTTGGAATGTAAACATAGTCTAATTGTACTTTTTCTGATCAATGTAATTGTTTTGGCCGCAAAGCCATAATTCGAAACATGTATTGAACAAAGTCAAAAAGGCAAAATAAATGAATTTATTTTTTAGGCCTCTGGAATAGGCCCCAATCTTGTACTAGTCTTTGTGTTTAGACTTTGCACGTTTACAGAGAATGAAGAAAAAAAATAGAACTTTTTAGGGCCTCTGGAATAGGCCCCAATCTAATACAGGCCTTTTTAGGCTGGTACGTTCCAATGTATTCTATTAGTCTTCTGTCCCGAGTTGCCCCCTAGTGTTAGGCGGCTGAGCGAGTACGCGATGGCGCGTAGCACTATTAACTGTGGTGGCGGGATCTGGTGGAGGTGTAGGATCCTCGCGCTCCCAGATTCCTGCAATGTGGCGCTTGAGGAAGCGGCCATTAATAGGGTTGCGATGAATAGTACCGTCCAAGTCGCGCAAGTGGTATGCCCCCTTGGGAAGTATTCGGTGAATAATAAATGGTCCATCCCAGTGAGCGGACCACTTGCCCCGACCATCTGTTTTATCTCCAAGCGGGAGTACTGCACGCCACACTTCTGGCCCTCAGCATAGCTCTGTCCGCGCGTGATCTTATCATAAGAGCGGGCGATGCGTTGTTTCTCAAGGACTAGATTGTTGAAAGCGGCGACGCGGTGCTCGTCTAGATCGTCAAGCTCCTGCCACATGGCTTGGACGTAATCCTCGCCAAGTAGTTGATGCTGTTCTTGAACGCGGAGCGAAGCGATATTGATCTCAAGGGGAAGGACGGCGTCGTGACCGTACATGAGAGCGTACGGTGTGGTATCCGTCGGGCCTCGCTTGGAGGTGCGGTAGGCCCACAAAGTGTGGTAGAGCTCCTGGTGCCAAACGCGTGGGTTTAGCTCCAACATTTTGCGGAGGATGCCAAGGATGACCTTATTGCTGGCCTCCGCTTGGCCATTGGACTGTGCATAATATGGCGTAGAGTGGAGAAGCTTGATGCCGTAGTCGGTTAAGTATGTAACAACTGAATCGGCCATGAAAGCTGCCCCCCTGTCCGTAACGATGCACTCCAGGATACCAAAGCGTGAGATGATATTACGAAAAATGAAGTTGCGCACCGAGTTAGCAGAGGCGACTTTGAGAGGTTCGGCCTCGACCCATTTGGTAAAGAAATCGATGGCAACAATTATGAACTTATGCTGCTCAGAGGAATGGGGATGAATGATGCCTACGAAATCCATGGCCCATCCGCGACACGGCCAAGGTTTGATGATGGGCTGCAGCGGGATGTTGGGGATATGTTGTACAGGTCCGTGAGCCTGGCAGTCTTGGCAACCTCTGGCGAAGGCAATACAATCTTTCAGAATGGTTGGCCAGTAGTATCCATGGCGGCGGATTAGCCAGCGCATTTTGGGCCCGGCCTGGTGCGAACCGCAAACTCCGTAATGGACTTCGCGCATGAGACGTTTAGCTTCATTCCCGTATACACAGCGGAAGTTGTTTCCGTCTTCCCCACGCCGCCGGAGTTCGCCATTGCGTAATACAAAGTTTAAGGCGAGGAAGCGGATTTGCCTGGAATGAGCAGCGTCGTTGGGGTTCTGGAGGTAGGCGATGAATGGTAGCCGCCAATCCTCGTCGATGGGGTCCAAGGCTGCAACTTCTGGGATGGCGTCCCGAAACTGCCCCCTGGCGATGAAAGAGGGAAGAGTACGGCGCTCGACCTTGAGCAGGCGTTCGCGCACTCCGTCTCTCAGGCTGAGGCAAGACGCTATCTGGGCGAGCTCGTTGGCGGCGAAGTTAAATTCACGTGGTATGTGTTCGATGTAAACGTCGTCAAATCGATCCAACACCTCGAATGCCTTGCGTAGGTATGGCTCAATTGACAAGCTTAAACATTTGAACTTTTCCACGAGCTGGTTAACGACCAACAAAGAATCGCCAAAGATCTGGACCTCGCGGACTCCTAAGTCCAACATGATCTCTAGGCCGATGATTAGTGCTTCGTACTCGGCCTGGTTGTTGGTGCATTTGAAATCAAGCTGGAACGAGTAGGAGAAGCGATCTCCAGCGGGATTGGCTATGGCTATCCCGGCTCCGGCTGCGGTATCAGTCCGTGAACCATCAAAGTACAAGGTCCAGGGAGCGAGTGTTACTGTAGCGAAATCCAACTCGCGAAACGCTGTGAGCTCTGATGGTGGGTGATGGGCAAGAAAATCCGCTATTGCCTGTCCTTTTACTGCCTTTTGCGGAACATATTGCAACGAGAATTCGGACATGGCGAGGATCCACTTGCCGATGCGTCCCCGCAAGATAGGGCGAGAAAGCATGTATTTGACCAGGTCGGATTAAGCGATGACGACCGTGGTAAAGGCAAGCATGTAATGGCGCAGCTTGCACCCTGCAAAGTATAGGGCGAGACATAACTTCTCCATGGGCGAGTAGCGTGTCTCACAGTCCGTTAAAACTCTGCTGAGGTAATAGACGGCATGTTCTACCCCGTTCTCATCGTCCTGGGCCAGGAGTCCGCCGATGGATAGATCGGCAGCGGCGATATAAAGTTTAAGCGGGACGCCGTCGCGAGGCGGAATCAGGACTGGTGGGTTCGTAAGGTAGTCCTTGATTCGATCAAAGGCCTGTTGATGTTACGGTTCCCATACGAACTCGGTTGCCCCCTGGAGCTTAAGGAGGGGTGAAAAAGGTTGGACTTTCCCTGCCGCGTTTGATATGAAGCGGCGAAGAAAGTTGATTCGCCCTAGTAGCTGCTGTAGCTCCTTCTTGGTAGTGGGAGGCGAAGCGGTGATTACCACTTGTGCTTTGTCCTTTGGGATCTCGATGCCTCTTTGATGTACTAGGAAACCAAGGAAGTCACCGGCCTCCGCGAAGAAAACGCACTTGGCAGGGTTCATCTTAAGGTTATGTCTGCGCATCCGTGTGAACACCTGCCGCAAGTCTTCCACGTGGGTTGTCCGCGATTTGGTTTTGACTACCACATCGTCGATGTAGACTTCGATCAATTTGCCCAAGATGTCGTGGAAGATGAGGTTCATGGCGCGCTGGTACGTTGCCCCCGCGTTTTTAAGGCCGAAGGGCATGACAACATACTCGAACGCGCCAGCAAAACCAGGGCAGCGGAAAGCGGTCTTGTGTCGATCTTCCTCGGCGACGGGAATCTGATGGTACCCGGCCGTGCCGTCCATAAAGGATAACACTTCGTGTCCCGCGGCTGCATCAATAAGTAGGTCAGCTACAGGCATGGGGTATATGTCCTTCGGTGTTGCGTTGTTTAGATCTCGGTAATCAACACAGACACGCATCTTGCCATTTTTCTTGCGGACGGGGACAACATTAGACAACCACTCATTATATTTTGCCACGCGAATGATACCCGATCGGTGCATGCTTTCGATTTCTTCCTTAACCACGATCTGAGTCTCAGTTCGCATGAAGCGGCCGTCCTGCCGGACTGGACGCCGGTCGGGATAGGTCGGTAGCCGGTGGCAAACCATGTCCGGGGACAAGCCGGGCATATCCTCGTACTTGTCGGCGAAGCAATCCCTGTACTCGCGTAATAGGTCAAGGAGGGCTGCCTTTTCGTCCTCCGCCAACTTGGCGCTGATAGAAATGAGTAAGGGCTTCTCTGCAGTCCCTACGTCAATTTGTAAAATGGGGTCGCGGACTTGAGGTGGAGTGTCGTCCAAGGCGGCAGGAGCTAACTGAATAACTTCTTCCTTGGTATCGGAATAATCCACCACTTCATCAACATATTCCATAGTCGCGACCTTGTCGTAGGCTTCGCGTTCTGCCCAGTACGAAAGGAGTCTTTCGCACAAGGACTCGCCAGCCTCGTGTGCCTCCTCGGAAAAGGCATTATCCATCGAAATGGGGTGTGAGAGTCGCGATGGTGTGAGGACGTTGCAAATCGTCCTTCGCCTGGGTAAGTCCCCATCGCGTTAGATTGGAGGCCGTTACTCCGTATGGGCGGCCCTTGTGATCGACGCCTTGAACATCCAACGGGCCCAAGTCCGTATTGTAGTACCGGGCATCGTTGAGGTTGGCGGAAATAGAGAAAGGCCGCGGGTCGGCCTTGATGATGACTGCCTCACGTTTCTCGGTGTCCCAGATCATGAGCTCTTGGTGCATTGAGGAAGGCACGCAAAAACTTCTGTGGATCCAGTCTCGGCCGAGGATCATGCTGTAAGAGGAAACGCACTCGGCGACGAAAAAGGTGTAAACCCGCGATGCCGGCCCGACCTTGACCCGTAGAAACAGTAAGCCTAGGGTTCTGGACACCTGTCCTGTAAAGTTCTTCACCGTTAAGGACGTGGTCTGGACCATCGAGCGCGGGATATCAAGGAGTCCCATGGTGCGGGTTGTGACGACATTAACCGCGGCACCGGTGTCGATCATGACCTTGTTGATCAGTTTCCCTTGGACTTCTGCCGTGATATACAGTGGCCGCATGTGGGTGGCCATGTCCAGAGTTGGCGTAGAAAAGGTCATAGTTGGCCTTTGTGCGAAGCTGCTCGAACTTTCTGCTTGTGGAGCGTCATCGGCTGGGGCCAGTACTGGGCCCATTTCGCTGCTGCATGGCGGGGGTACGTTGCTGTCGTCCTCGCTGATGATGGTGATATCCGCCGCGCTGCAGGTCGTGTTTGGTGGAAGAGCGTATCGTTCCGAAATGAAGAACACCATCCCGACCTGAAAAGAGAATTGTTCGGAGACTGGGACCAACGGTGTGTCAATGATCCCGTGTTCCCCCTCGAGCACTGCAAAGGCATCTGCTTCGCGGCTAAGCCCTTCATCAGCATCCCATCCGGAGACCTCTACCATATTGCAGGTGAATGATTCAGCCTGCTCTTCGTTTTGCTCTTCCTCCAGGTTGAGCCGAGGTTCTGAGTGTGCCTCGTCGGCTTCCTCATTCTCGCGGAAACGTTGGGCCATTTGTTCGGCGAGGTTAGGACTGGAGGGTGCCGGTGTCTCTGCTGGTGGCTCTGAAGCCTCAGGTTGCCGCGGACGCCATACTGGCTTGGGTGAGGGCTGATGGTCCCTGGCTGGCTGTCTGTCTGCTGCCGCGGGAGCCTTACCGTTGTCTTCTTCCGCCAACCGCTGCAGGGCAGATATTCGGGGAACCATCCTAGTCTCGGGTTCCGGGGTGCGCCGTGGCCGAGGCTGTTGTGGCGATGGTGGCTCCCTTCTGGCGTCAGCCTCTGGATTTCGACGTTCTTGTCGTCGTGAGGGCTGAGACGGTTCACGTTTAGACTATGAGTCCGGAGTCATGAACAATTTACGCCTAGGGCCGGTAGGCGGAGCCTTGCTTTGTTCGGGCTCTGGTGACGGCCTACGCCGGGAAAGCTGCTGATCCCTCCTCCTGGTAGGCTCCAGTGATGGATTGGGCCTAGCAGGCTGTGGATCCCTCCTCCTGTCAGGTACGGGTGACGGCCTGCGTCTGGAAGGTTGCTGGTCCCTTCTCCTTTCAGGTGTTGGGGATGGCCTGCGTCTAGGAGGCTGCGGATCCCTTCTTTGTTCAGGTGGTGGTGATTGCCTGCGCCTGGGAGGCTGCGAATCCGGCTTGGGCGGAACCGTGAGTCGGCAGAAAACGTTTGGCTTGGGCGCTGGCTCGTCACTGAACTGCTCGCAAATTCTTGGAGGTGTGACTGGCGGCATTTGAAGGACTGCGCGCAGACCTTCTACTTCCCGCCACATCCGCTCAGGCGTCTGTGCAAGCTGTGAGGGGCGTACAGCGCCTTCGTCGACAGCCCGTAAGGCGCGTAGGATGCTGCCGTATCGCTTCTAGAGCTTGCGCTTCTTGGACCTGCTGATGGTCACTGCCTTGCCCCCTTGCTGCGTGTACCAAACTCCTTCCTTGATCGCCGATTTGGACGTCGGGGGAATGTAAGGGTTGGTTAAGAAGCCACCATGAGGGCTCGGGGAGGCGCTGCTACGACTCTCGCTGCTGGAGTCCGACATGTCCATCTCGCTTGTGGCAGGGGATGCAGGTATTGCTGCTGCCCAATGAGCGGCGACGTACGTCTCAAGACGCGCTACCCTTTTCTCCAGCTCTTCGCGAGTCCTGGGGCTCGTAGGCTGGGAACCTTTGGCGGGGAATGGTCTATCGTCCCTCATGATTGCTTTGCCCTTATCCTTGTAGGAGGGGCGGTCTGGTTCGAGCTTTGCGACCAACTGTCGAGCTGGGTCGACTGCGCTCCCCATCTGGTTATCCGGGAGCATGTAGTTGTTCGCCGGCCGTTTGCGATTTCGGCCTGGCGGCTCGGATGGTCCTGCATTTGGTGACAGGTCTAGTGTGATCATTCGCTGGCCGATGCGAGGCCAAGCGAAACCAGCAGTTGCGATTGTAAAACCGCCCTCATCCTTAAAGCAGATGTATCCGAGATCAAGCCAGTCTTGGATCTGGTCTCGGATCTGGCGACATTCGCTGGTCCTGTGCCCCCAGCTGTCATGGAAACTGCAATGAACGCGTCCCTCCTTGTACTCGCTGTAGGGTAAGGAGTTGAGTGCGACGAGCCCGGCCTCTCTGAGATCTTCTAAGACCTTATGTGCCAGACTTTCATTGTAGGTGTACTGGCGACGCGGCTGGCGGGCACTGTCGTCTCCTTCCTCGCGACCCCTTTTTGGCGCTCGACGTCGCTCGTCGTCCTGGGCCCGATCAGCCCAGTTGACCTCGACCATGCCCACTACGGGCGGGAAAGGGTCTACATCGACCAATGAGGCTGTGCTACCCGGTGCCTTCATCCTCAGCTCGCCTGAGTTTAACCAAGTCTGCAGCTGGTCTCGGAGCTTGACACAATCTTTGGTGTCATGATTGTATACGTTGGGGAAGGCACAGTATTTCTTGTCCTTCAGCTCCTCCTTAGGCGGTATCTTGTGGTCCAGGCGCACGTACTTCGCCTCGATTAGGTCATTAAAGACCAAATGGGCGTTCTTGGCATCGGAAGTGTACGACTCGTACTCTGGCTTGGTCCAGGCAAAGGACTGGATGGTGATTGGCTCGCGGGTCATCTTCAGGTTCTTCAGTTTATGAGCCACTTGCTTGCCAGTCAGCTCTACCGCGCCAATGTCGTCTAAGTCTTGATCTGCATGAGCTAGCTCCGGCCTTAGATAGTAAGGATCGTGAGCAGGGGTTTGCATACTGAGTGCCCCCACTATCCGGTTCTTCCCTGGTACGTAAGTTCCCTTGGAAGCGTTGGCCTTGTCGTCCAGCTCGTTCAGGATGAGCTCGTAGCTGCCGACCTTATTGATCAGGTCACCCATGGAACTGAAACGTTCTCCGTGGTGCTTCAGCCGCTGGCGGTGCTCCAGACCCCGAATAGCCAACTTAATGGCTTCCTGCTCAGGCAGCAGGTAATCGCATTTGGCCTGCTGGATCTTGAAGCGTTGCAGGAAAGAAACTCCGGACTCCATGCTCTGCTGGCTCATCTGCGTGAGGGAGGCGAGGCCAACTTCGGGCTCAATTGTGCCATATGTCTCCCGGAAGAGACGTTCCATGGTGGGCCAATCTGCTATTGACCCTGGCTTCAGTCTGGAGTACCAGGTGAAAGCGGCTCCGGACAGAGAAGTCCCGAAGAGCTTGAGCTTGAGCATGTCATCATTCCCGTACTGGCCGCATTGGACCTTGAAGCGGGCCATGTGAGTCGCTGCATCTTCCCTTGTCTCCCCAGAGAATGTGGTGAAGACGATGTTCTTGAACCCATGGGGGAAGGGATATTGTGCCACGCTATCTGGATAGGGGTCACGATAGTGCAAGCTAGCATCACCCTTTCCGGTGTGCTCCTTGACGATGCTTGAAATGAGTTGGCGCCAGTCGGCTGCCGTCACTGGTGCAGATTCTGCCCCCTGGTCGTGGCCATGCCATGCAGAGAAGCTAGGGGCCTGTCCGACGTTCTTATGGGTCGAACTGGAATAAGCCACGATCGGGTCATCTGGTGTCCCCATTCCTTGCGGCGCAAGAGCACCAGCGCCCCTGAGTGTGACCCCAGGGCTGCATGGCGAGGGTAGACGGGGCGGTGTCTTTGATGAACTGGCTCCCAATGAGAATTGGGGAGCCTTCTGGGCCCCGAGTCCTGTAAATGGACCGGATCTGGAGCGGATCTACCTAGATCCGGATCCGGATCCGTAATAGAAATTTTGGATCCGGATCCGACCCGTTACCCGCCGGATCTTTGATAGCTAGATCCAAATCCGGATCCGGCGGGTTAACGGATACCCGACCCGTTAATTCGATCCGTTTATGATTATAAATATTTTCAAATTTTAAATAATAATTTCTTAATTTTATCATAAATTTTCATAAAACACTAATGAAATATTATAACAAAATAAATGTTTACATCAAAAGTTGAATTACATGGCCAAAATACTTCTTAACAATAAACTAATATATTCAAAATACTAAACCTCCAATGTATTTAGCAAAGAGCATAAAAAAAACATAGGCATCGTAACCTTCAACTTCATCAAATGATCATACTTTAGATGCAATTTAGACGTTTAGGTTATCCAAATAATTATTATATTATTTAATATTTATCAATAATATTATATTTATAAAAATATTATTTAATTATTTTTAAACGGATCCGGGTCCTTAACGGATCGGATCAACCTCGATCCGTATTCGATCCGTTTAATAAACGGGTAAACGGATCCGGGTCCTTTACGGATCAACGAGTCTAATTTTCGATCCAAACCCGTTTAAAAACCACGGATCCGGAGCGGATCCGGATTAAGATCCGGTCCATTTACAGGTCTACGACCCTCGGATTTGCTCTAGGGCGCTCATTAGGCGGGATGTACCTTGAGCCCTCCGCTGCGCTTGAACTGGCACAGTTCATAGCGTGATTCTTTGGCGCTTGGGCCCGAATCCAATCTTCCATCTGCAGAACCCTTGTATTCAGGGTGTCATGGCGCTCTTTGTAGTCTTCGAGCTTTTCCATGCTATTCTTGCTCCCGAAGAAGGAAGCGTCCTGCTGTTGCTGCAGCTTGGTGTCATGGTCGTTCAGACGACAGGTTTGGACCTCCAAGGCCTTTGTAAAGGCCACCTTGCTCTGTTCCAGTTCTGTCTGGATCCTTTGCAGAGAGCCGGTCATTATGTCCTTGTCCTCCCTGATCGTGCCAACCACATAGTTGAACTCCTCGCTGAGCCTAGCGTGGTTCTCCTGGTTTGCGAGCCAGATCTCCTTGTCCTTAGCGACCTGCGCAGAGAGGTCTTGGACAGTTTGCTGAGTTTCTTCGACTTTTAAGCCCAATTCTCTCCTGAGCGCGCCGATCTCATTCTTGAGATCGCTCCTTAATTCTTCGAACATTCTGCGGACTTCCTCTGTGGACAGAGTAGGTCCTGCTTCTGGGATTGGTTGCGAGTTTGCCATTGTGGACTTAGTATGGTCGGGGTTGCCGAACCGAGTGAGAATCTCCTCTTTAGCGAGAGATCTGCAAGCTGCGCTGTTATGGGGCTTGTATTGCGGAGCCTTATGTTTCAAACAAGAAAGCGAAGGTCTCCGGTATGGGGAGTCATCGAACTTCCCAATGATTGCTAGAAAAAGTAAACTCCCCGTCCCACTGGGTGTGCCAATGTTTTGGCCCACGTCCTCAGCAAGGGGTGATGAGGGAACAAAAGTAAACGGTGTGTGCGGGGCGTGCCACCTCACGGATGAGGAAAGAGAACGGTGCGCGTCCTGACTTCTGACCAGGCGAAAGAGGGCTCCGGTGTCACCTGATGAGGAAATATTTCCGAGCTTACTCTTCTAATCACCTGTCGATCGATACTCACTGTAAGAGCGAGCAGAGCAACAATTGGGAAATTGGAAACGAGTCCTGACGGGCTCTGGGGTCTAAGGCGGGGTGCGCTTAGAACGTAAGGGTTTCGAGGATGCTCGAAGGTTTCGACTATGTTCGTCTGTTTGAGAGAGTTGTTGATTGATTGATTGTGTGTCATTGAAAACCATGGAGCTTCCTTATATATTCATCCGTAAGCAACTCGTGGAGACTTAATCACAATCCAACTCGGACTCTGCAATTAGAATCCCACAAGGATACGATTAACTCGCCAGTCGCGCGCTCCATGCAACACGTGTCAAACCTATTTCGCTTAGGTCTCGTTCGCCGCCTCGCTGCATTTCATTTGTCGTGTAGTACGCGGACTCAAACACTAAGCGACCTTATCCTGATGGGGTTATTGGTCATTTCCAACTCCCCCTCGCCAGGAACTGTAGAGTCCCAGGCGAACTGGAGATAAGGATCCCGCGAGGACACCGAATCTCGCGAGATATCAGAATCTTTTGACGAAGTCTTCGTCACGTGCCGCCAAACCTCGCCACCCTTCGTGGGCTAAAAAGGCCACAGGCGCTGGCCCAAATGATATCCAAGCCTTTCTCGAGTCTTGGACCGAAAATGCCCACTGGGCTCAAACAGGTCGAAGGAATTGAGTTGAGGCTCTCTAATAATCTGAGGAAGTTTTTGTCGATGAGACCCATGAGAGAGACTATAGGAAACCAAAAATTTTATCGAAGTGGAAGAAGATTGGAATCATTCTAAAGAAAGAAGAAAGATATTGGGAGGCTATGCGTGAGGCGTGGGTTAAACATATATATTAATATAAATATACATATAATCACATGCATGTAGTCCTATAAATGTAGTATAGGCTTGGAAAACTAGTATATAATTGCCACACACATCCAGGTCCGGACCTGAGATTTTGAGGCCTGAGTCGAACTCTTAGAGTTGGGCCCCTAATTTTTTTTTATATATATATATAAAATAGCATATAACATCCAAAAATATATAAGATTTTTATGCAAAATACTTTTTATGCAAATAGGATTCCAAAACCTTGATGGTTTAGTAATCTTAATTGTATTATAAATCCTATCTATACAACAAATATCTTACATAATCGTGTTTGGCTGCTTCTATTTAATATTTTAACTTTTTTATGGGTACAAATTTAAAGTAGTAATTGATGGTTTGGGCCTCTCATCACGTGTAATTGTCTTTGGTTTAAGATAGTTGTCTTTAATTCATGTTAGATTGCACAGCTAAAAAGCTATAGTCCGCGCTTTCGGGCTGAAAAACAATTTGAAACCAAGGGACCGGGACTGGACTGTCTATTCATGGACCGGACCGGACAAGCTAAAAAAAGATACGGGACTGTGAAAAAGCCCAGCCCAGCCCGGTCAGTCTGGTTCGGTTTTTTTGCTTGCTCAGGTTTTATGCCCACCCCTATTTATAATGACATGACATGATTTTTTAATTGATGATGTGTCTAGGTGACATGACATACAACATATAAGATTAATGCTATAAATCTTAAGTCTTATTAAGACCCTCTAACACTACCCATATTTTATATAGGCCATTGATATAGGGCCTCAAAGAGGCGTAACATTTGTAGTTTCAACTCCTATGTGTCATGCCATGTAGATATGTAAATGCATTTATTTATAATTCTATATGGTATATTTTGCCAATCATAACATTGCATTACCAATTTTACAATTTTTATTTCTTTTTAGATTTTAAAAGATGAAAGAATGATATTAATGAACTTTATTAGGTGTCAATAATCGATATATTAAGGGATGTAAGAGGTTTGTTATTTATTAACAACTGTAATACCCCTTTCAGAGTTGTTGTGTACAAAGCTACTCTAATCCCTCTGTAAACTCTCATTTGACAATCATTACTGGAAAAATGTTCTTAGGCGACGAAAAGATTTTGTAGTCTAAGAAGCATAATTCGTCGCTAGGATTGTCACAAACCCTTCTCCGGTCAACTAGTTTTCTTGTCGCTGTATAGCAGGAGTAGGTGGTCTTGAGTTGAGATTTGGCTCGAGATACGATGGAGGGTCCAAGCTGTTGGTGTGCAGGGTTTGGGTGTCATTGTTGGCTTTCCAGGGTTGTAGTAGCGATTTTGTTGCCTAAATCTTCTTGGTATTGTGTTAGTGGCTCAGTCATGGTGATCTGGTCTGATTGATGTGGTGGTGGAGGTTTGATTCTGGTAATCTGCGTGGATTGCTAGGGTGTCAAAGTTTGGGTGGTCATATCCGGTGGTGGTGGCGACGTGGCTTGACAAGGCTAGGTGGTTTCGAGATGATGGTGGTGGCTATGGTGTCTGGCTGCGGATTCGACAACAATAGTGGTTGGCGATGGCATTGATGGAACATATCCTTTATGTTTGGCCAAGTTGGGTCTTTCATGAGTCTGCTTGGCTTCTAGATGGGCTAGGGTCCTAATTGGGCTTTATCTTCTGCCCTTCGCCCAATTTAGTGCCCTAGTATTTCTACCTTGCTTGGCAATAAGAGTTATGATTTAGCTACTAATTATTAATATTTCTAGTTATACATCAATTCACTAGTGGAAAAAATCACTTAGCCGACGGAAAAATAATATTTTCGTCGCCTAAGATCTACTTAGCCGACGGAAAACCTTCCGTAGCCTAAGTTTTTACCTAGGCGACGGAAAAATATTCCGTCGGCTAAGAAAATCTTAGGCGACGGAAATTTTTACCTAGCCGACGGAATATTTATATATAAATATAAATGATTATTTATGACAACCTAGGAGACGGAAAAATATTCCGTCGGCTAAGAAAATCTTAGCCGACGGAAATTTTTACCTAGCCGACGGAATTTAAAAAAAAAAAATTTAAAAATAAAAAATAAAAAAAAATAACCAAATTTAAATTTGGCGGGATAACTGCCGCTTAAATATTTTGAACTTAGGCGACGGAAAAATATATTCCGTCGACTAAGTTCAAAAATTTTAAGCGGCAGTTATCCCGCCAAAAATTTTGAAATTTTTTTCGGTTCCATTCTATAACTTTCAGCTCTCTCTCCCTCATCCTCTTCATCTCTCTCTCCCTAGCTCGTCTGCTGCTCTCTCTCTCCCTCGTCTGGTTGCTCCCCCACCACAGCGGCGCCTCCTCCTCCTCCTTCGCCGCGGCACCTCCTCCTCCTCCAAGCAGTGCCGCCTCCTCCTCCTCCTCTTCTCGGCGGCAACTCCTACTCCTCCTCTTCTCGGCGCCTCCTCCTCCTCCTTCGCCGTGGCACCTCCTCCTCCTCCAAGCAGCGCCGCCTCCTTCTCCTCCTCTTCTCGGCGGCAACTCCTCCTCCTCCTCCTCTTCTCGGCGGCACCTCCTCCTCCTCCCGGCGAGTTTAGCGTCGGAGGTGGAGTGGAGTTGTTCGGGAACACGCAAACATAACCGTCGTTGTCGCCGGAGAAGAGGAAGAGAAGGAAAAAAAAAAAAAAAAACCTAAAAAAACGAGAAAAAAAAACCGCGCCAATTATTCTAAAAAAAAAATTTAAATTTTTACTTCAGTCGACTAAGATCTTAGGAGACGAAATATTCCGTCGGCTAAGAAAAACTTAGTCAACGGAAAAGTAATTTCCGTCGATTAAGTTCCGTCGACTAAAATCTTGGCAGACGGAACTATTCCGTCGACTAAGTCCCACTTAGCCGACGGAATAATCAATTCCGTCTGCTATTGTCTTAGCAGACGAAGCTTAGCCTACGGATCTTAGCCGACGGAAATTCCGTCGGCTAAGATCTTTGCAGACGAAATATATGTCTTAACCGACGGAACGGTTCCGTCGGCTAATAGCCATAATCCAGTAGTGATTGTGATCTCTAAGTGACTAGGTTTACTTTGTAGAGAGTTATATATGCTAGATTGTAGTTTCTATTAATCAGGCTGTTTTGAGCTCATATGTTGTAATTAGTGTTACCAGTCTAATTAGTCTGTTAGCTTGAGTTGAGTATAATTTTGACGCAAAACGTTAATTGATATACGTGTTTAGTATTTATAAATAAGTACTAAAATTATCTATTTTCTATTAAAAAAAATATTAGCAAAGGAAATTTTCTATGGCTAACTGCAGACTCCAAATATTATACTAAAGAATTTTATTCAACGATTTATGTGGAGGGGAGTAGAGTGGAGTTCCACAAAGGCATATGTGTACGTGACTTGTTTGGAGGCCAAAGAAATTCAACTTGATCGTCGCGTCTTGCCTGGACATGTGAGAAAGATCTCCAGCTATGTAGATATATTATTTATATGCATTCTGCACGCATGGCATTGGCTCTGTGACTCATCCCATACGTATCTCTGTATATTTCCAGACAAATTTAAAAGAGGAGACGAAATCTAAACCATAATATAATAAACCAGAGCTGTCGTGACGAATCGCTATCTGCCAGTTGCTCCACTTATTGCCTCGATTACGGGAGGATGAAGAAGCCAACTAGGGTTTGTCGATTATCTCCGATCGGAAAGCCATCAGTACAATGTTGACTGCAAACTGATTTGTTTCGACCTGTATAGCTAAGCTCGTAAACTGATGCTACGTATACGTAACAATGTGGAATATGAGAGTGAAACTAATCACGCTAGATAATACACTTCAAACGTGAATGTATGTCTGCCGAAATAACTTATTGATACATATGGCAGCCAAAAAAAAAACGTATTATTGATACATAGTTTTGTTAGAGGCTTTTGTACCTAAAGCAATCATATGGCATGGGAGATCTGTACCTGATTTCTCATACAGAATTTGCCATGACGCATCATTGTGTTACAGGCCAGTTGGTTGTTTGATACTTTCCGAAAATGACAAGCAAGATAAAAGAAGAAGAAAAAATGAGGCAAACTAGATCGAGTTTCTTCAATTGGGATAAAAGAGCTAATTACATGAAGCAGTTGAAATAAGACACCAACTTTATTCCACATAATCGCAGTTAATAATCGATCTTGTTTAATACTCTTCTTTAAATCAATTTGAAATCCAGGCTGCTTCTCTGCTAGTAGCTAGACTGTTCTCTTAATAAATTAGTAAACCTTGCATAGAAATCCGCCCCTCTGATATTGATATTTGGGACCATAATTGTTAATCGATCAGATCCTTCTAAACAAATACAAATCTTGTTTTTTCATTTTTGTCATTATTTGTTAATTATTAATTATGAAATAGATAGATGAACCGGCGACTATATGTTAAGTTTATATGTCAAAATTATATGAGTACTTATATATCATGGTTTCTTAAAAAGCGAGAAAAACAAAAACAAAAAAGGTACCAAATCACAAGACAATATTGTTTTTGTTTATGTACATATAAAGGATCCATTAAAACCATGTATACACAAGTAGTGGTAACACATCACGTCGAGTACGTTATGTCTACATACAAACTTTGGTAGGGGTGGGGAGCCGGGGGATGGTCAGGCAAGGGGAAACTTTATTTCATCGATCTCATTGATGCAGCTATATATGCAAGTAGTAAGGGGCTACAACGCTCATCCAACATTCCAACAATCTAACATTTCAACAGCAAGCATATATAGGCAAGGCCAACTAACAATCGTTGAAACACTATGGATCGGATCGAAGAGTACTCAACTTCAGGACACTATACACAATGACGGAGCCAGAATCGTAGGTTTAGGGGGACCGAAATATAATGAACGGAAAAAAATATATAATAATTTTAAATTGTTTGACTAAATTATGTTTTAATTGAAAGTAATATTATTGGTTTTTTATAATCTTTAAACATAATTGTTCGTTGTAAAACTTCATTTATGTCTATATAACGATATATATATGTATATTGAAAATTTAGATGTATGTAAAATGATTAGTTAATACCTAATTAATTGTGGTGATGGATCCATATGGTAAGAGCCAATGGAAACATGACATAATATTATATGGAAAGAAAGCTAGACTTATACATCTATAATCATAACCATTCAATTCTACTGATAGACTATTATTAATTGATATTTTTCAAAAACTTTAGAGATGCCAATTATAATAATAACCATACAATCTTACTAATAACATATCATTAATTTATATTTTTCAAAAATTTGAGGGTGCCATGGGTCCTAAGCTAGTTCTGCCATTGACTATCACTATGCCAATTTTGCAATCAGACGACAGGGATCAGACGACAGAAGTCGTTTTTACTGTCGTCTGATAAATTTTTACGACAGACATTTAAATATCTGTTGTCTGAATGTTACAACGCGTAGTCAATTAAATTTAACGTGTTCGTAATATTTTTTTGACTCATTATTTGGACACTTGATAGACTTTCTCTCTCCCTGCACAATTATTTAAGTTCTCAATTCCCTCATTCTCAACACAAACTAAAATCTCTCTTCTTCACAGACCAAATTCTCTCCTCTAGATCACTCCCTCAAGCGAATTAAAATCCGTCTGTCGCTGGGTTGGTTTAGGGTGTTGTTGGATTGGGGTTTTGCTTGGTTGATATATAGTTTTGTTGGATTGGGGATTTGCCTGGTTTAGGGTTTGTTGATGTTGGGTGCAGGGCTTTTTGAGATTTTCTAGATGAACACTCCCTCTTTTTCTTCTCCTTCCTTAATTCACTCATTCTCTCAATTCCCAATTCTCTCAATTCAATTCAAGCTTAATTCGTAGTAATGGATCCCAACCCATCCAACTTCCCTGTCCTCTCCTACATCATGGACCGCATTCTTATCATCGGCTCCACCGCCCCATGCGCCCTCGACATCTCCGACCTCAACAACAACCCTCCTCAGGCCTCCTCCACCAGATGCCCCACTTGTCTGACCCCAAAGTCATCGCCGCCATGACCCGCGCCATCTCCGACGTCTCCCAGACCCGCTCCGTCCTCAACGCCCTCGGCCCCTGCCCCGACCACGAAGCCGTCGACACCGCCAAGGCCAAGCTCGCCCTCATCGACTCCTCTCTCTTCAAGAAGCTCGAGGACCTTGTCCTCTCCCCACACCCAAGTTACTCTTCTTGACTCGAAGCATGGCGGCTAAACTTTGGTGGATTTGAACTGGCTATTTCAAGATACAGCCTCAAAATTATATCAAAATACATGAGACATTACGGTATTCGCGTGATGACTTGATTTAATAATTTAATAATTTTATCGGACTGCGCGAAGCGGTGGTTTCAGGACACGCTCAAGGAGGCCAAGGGCGGCGACACCGCAATGCAGGTGTTGGTGGGGCAGATGTATCCTAGTGGCTATGGTGTTGAGAAAAACCCAGAAAAGGTCCCCTTTTTTAACTTGGTTTTACTTCAAGTTCGTTTTTTTTTTTGCTGCGTTTTGTTTATGAGCTTGTTTGGTTTTAGTTCAATATTGGGTGAATTAGGATTCAATACATGATTACGATTATTTAGTTAGTTTTTGAGTTTAGAAAAAATGAATGTTTATGTGTATGATTCAGTGCAATGAAGCATATGTCATCTTTCCTTGTTCTGAACTTGTGAGTTGTGCATTTTGAATGATGGTAGTGATTTATCTGTATGTTAGGGACATGCTTGGATTAGTAGAGCTTCAAGAAGTCGAAGGGCAGTTTGGAAAGTAAGCCAGAAGCAACCAGGTACATTCTGTCTCATCCTCTCTGGTTGCAGCATTGGTGTGTGAGTTGTTTTAGTAATTGAATTTTTGTTGGTGTCTGATAGGTTACCATGCAAGTGATTCCCACTCGGATGAATTGGAAGATGTTGCAAAGTAAAGGCCAACTGCACTTTCGTTTCAAATTTACTTTTGACGTTGGGTTAATCTTCTTTCGTTCGTACTGTTATTGAAGAAGCTTTGTGGTTTGATTTTGACGTAACTAAGCAATAGAAGAGTTGATATATACCCTTGCTCTGCATAAACAAGTCTTTTGATTATCTATCTGAAGTTATGCTTTCAATGCAAGTTGCAACATGCAAGTAACTAAGTTCTGAAATCTATAATGAGTAATTAAGAGTTGGTCTTCTTATTATAGTTATATACGAACTTAGTTTTGTGGAGTTACATGCCTTTGTATTTAGGGATATCGCATTCTGGTCACAAAGCAAGTAGCTGCTAGAATTATTAAATGGGAAGGAACTTCTATAAATCTGTGTAGTAAATGTTTTCCTGCGACATGGTATTAATAGCTCTGATCAGCAAAAAATAGTAATTCAGATCGTTCTGCAATTCAGATAGAAGTGATTCAAATAAATCTCACAGCATATCAGGTAAGATAATGTAAATATGTAATGCTGGTTTTGAGAGCACCGGATATGTTGTCCGGATGTAGAACTGTACTGATAAGAAAAACTGTTTTGGCCGCCTACAGAAGAGCAGAGCAGTCACTAGGTTATACAGTGTTGGTTCACCTCCCTGTACCTAAGCATAATGAGATTATCCTCTCAGCCTGCTTGAGTGATCAATATGATACTTGAAGAGATGAAAAGAATGTTCATGATGTTCATTATGTGTGTACTTTGCCAGCAGACTAGGGATGACAATGGGTAGGGTAGGGTCAGAGGATTTGACATTAGACCAACAATCAATTGACTGTGTTTAACCTGCTAATTGAATCTAATAATTTTACCAGCCGGTTCTAGTCACCTCATTATCGATATATCATATCTAATTGAAATGATGACTTATTGTTGACAGGGAAGCTCTTCAGCTCCTGCGTTCTCTTATAGGATAAAGAGGGTATTCTAGATGTCAAGTGAGGGCCAAAACTTGCTTCATGAGGTGAATGATTCATAATAAGGTTTATTTTCTTTGCTGCCCCATGTTGCAATTATCTGTTTTTCTTCTTTTTCATGTACTTACATGCGAAGATCCAACATTTGAGTCTTTCCTTAAATCATTCTCAGGGTAATCCTATTCTTAACCTGTTGGAGTTGCCTTTATCAAGAATTGATAAGACTTTAATAATAGAAATCTTAGTCATAAGACATCTAGTATCATTTAGAATTGACTTCTTTATTGCTTTGATCGAAATTTCAGTTATTAGTGAAATTACATTGCCTTATTGGTTCTATCTGCAGAAGAAAAAAAACTATTCGTAAGAGCTGTTGCATATGGGGAATTGAGCAAGATGATTAAGCCTTGGAATCTTTGGTGGTTGAAGTCTTCTGCTAGGACAATATCTTTCAGCAAAGAAGGAACTCAACTAATCCAACCGCAAAATGTTTTGTAGGTGTTATAGCTTTGGTCGAGGAAATAAGTGACTTTGAACTTGCAAATATGTATTGTAGTCATATTAGATTAATAGCTTATTGGTGTTATAGCTTATATGTCTACATAGGACAAATAACTCTTTGTAAATATTGTTGGTTTTGGCAATGAGAATGAATTTAGATTTCTAAATTAGTTTGTGCAAATGCTTTGGTGACCTCCAAATCAAAATCAGACAATAGATATCCCATGAAGACAATAGTGTATGTCGTCTGAGTTTTGAGGTTTTAAACTATTAGTTTGTGCAAATGCTTTGGTGACCTCCAAATCAAAATCAGACAATAGATATCCCATGAAGACAATAGTGTATGTCGTCTGAGTTTTAAGGTTTTAAACTATTGTAACGACATAAAATCATAGTAGTACTAGAATACAGACAACGAATAAATTAAGAGGATAGATAAAAAAGCCATTCTGACGTTATATAAGTGACGTTAGAATAAATTTGAGACGACAGACGGATGAAATTATTTGCTGATTAATTCTTCTTTCAACGACAGAAAACTGTCATTGTAACGTTTTCTAACGACAGATTCATTTTTTGTGTTACGAATCTGGATTCATAAAGACGACATACAATATGTCGTATAACCTTCCTCAGATGACAGATTATGCCTGTCGACTGAATCGTTATCTGATGGCAGCTCGATAGACGACACGCAAAAAAATAATCAGACGACGGGCATTACCGGTCGTCTGAAGGCAAAATTGGCGTAGTGTATATATACATAGAAGTTACGTATTGAAGTTTAAACTCATGATATGGTAAGAACGAAATAGTATGTCATCTCATTTTAAACTCAACTTCACGAGCATGAATTAGGAAGATCAAATATCACACTCCATACGTGCTCATAATGAATCATTATCTCTTGAAATAATTGATGTGATCAAATCAAACACGCATCATGTGTCGTCGATCGATAGATAATAATACTTACGGGTTTGCATTTGCGTTGACATATTTCAAAAATATAAGGAAAAAAAAAACATCTTGACATAAAAAGAAAAGAATAAAAATGAAAACAGATAACATATAATAATGTATGTATATTTTCCTTATTTTTTATTTTTTTGTCAAGATATTTTCCTTATCTTTCTCTATATATATGAGATGATTTGAAGAAGATCAGGCAAATCTGCAATCACATTCTATTCTAATCTACTGCCTCTAGGGAACTGACATAAACCAAGTAAAACAATTAAAGAATGACACATGCACCCTTCAAACTATTTATCGATGAAGTTGCAGTTGCACCCTTCAGAATATGAAACGGTCGAGCTGTGATGAATCCAGCATTTCAAATGGTCCAAAGCAAATTAGTAATCCGAGCATATCAACCTAGAAATAATAGACATCGATCGTCTTGAACTTCGTGGCCTCCCCCCTCTCCATTCTCTCTAGCCGACTTGATAATTCGCAGCTGTATATGCTGCGTAGCATTGCTTTGATCCCAATGACGTGCAGATTAAGTCACAAATAATAAGTGAAAGAGATCGGCCGAATGGCAATGAAAATGCACATATATATGTCAACCTCCTGGCCCAAGTTGACATTTGACTAGCTTTCTGCAGTGAATTGTTGATTCTGTCCGATATTTTTGACTTGCAATAACCCCGTCATAGACAAGATCGAGTTGATTTACCCTTCCTTCACTCTTCCACCTTTATAAAAGCCCATACCGCCATCACTTCTCTGTTCACCCAAGTTTCAAAGCAACCAGAAAAAAAAAAAAAAAACATGGGTTCCAATGCTTTGATGGTAGAGACTAATAAGCCGCATGCTGTATGCATCCCTTACCCAGCTCAGGGGCACATAAACCCTATGCTCAAGTTAGCCAAGGTCCTCCACCACAAGGGCTTCCACATCACCTTCGTCAACAGCGAGTACAACCACCGGCGACTCCTCAACTCCCGAGGACCCAACGCCCTCGACGGCCTCCCTTCTTTTCAGTTCAAGACCATCCCCGACGGGCTCCCTCCTACCGACACGAATGCCACGCAGGACATACCGTCACTTTGCGAGTCCACAAGGACGTACTGCCTCCCGCACTTCAGGAAGCTTCTTGAGGAGGTGAACTCTGAGGAGGACTCGCCGCCGGTGAGCTGCGTGGTTTCCGATGGTGTCATGAGCTTTACTCTTGACGCGGCCGAGGAACTTGGGGTGCCGGAAGTGCTTTTCTGGACTACTAGTGCTTGTGGATTCATGGCTTACGTTCATTATAAGCATCTTATTGAAAAGGGTTACACTCCTCTTAAAGGTATGGATTATTTTTCAATCAAGGGTTTCACTCGGCCGAACTAAATATTTACGACACTTCATACTCGGTTTTAGGATTTTCTAAGTTTGAAACTTAAATCTAACAATGATAAACATTTTTGGTTTTTAATAATTGAACTCACCGATCAGTATTGATAACTTCTTATCTATATGAAAACTTCATTGAGGGAAGGAACATAGGGATCGTGATATCTATAGTTCCAAAACTTTTACTAAATTTTTTTTGCACTTGCATCTCTTTCTGAATTTTGATTTTTACATGGAATTGATGGAAGTGGTTGTCGATTATTTATGAGACTCGATCTTATCCCTTAGGTGTGTCGGATTTCATATCTTACTTGATTGAGTTGTTGAAAGATTTATTTACAACTAGTCAATAACTTGAGCCAAACTCATTTATACTGTCAGAATTTCCAAACCAACTCGCTTGCTCTTCCATAAATGACTTCAAAGTTTTGAATGGATTATTTGGAATATATGCCTGATGAATCCCTAATGATCAGCAGGCTAGGTTACGCATATGTAATTACTATGTATGTTACACAATTACGGGTTGTATCACTTGTATGTTTCATGAAGCTGACTTAAATTTATGTTTCGTTACTGTTTTGTTCATTTGGTTTAGTTACAAATCAATACGATTATGTATACGAAAAATGGCGCACTAAACATTTTGTATGAATTGCCTTGATTTGCAGATGCAAGTTACTTAACAAACGGGTACTTGGACACCGTGATAGACTGGATACCAGGCATGAAAGAGATCCGTTTGAAAGATATCCCAACCTTCATTAGAACCACAGACCCAAACGACAAGATGGTCGATTTCGTTCTCCACGAAACCGAACGAGCAGCTAAGAAAGCCTCCGCCATCGTCTTAAACACATTCGACGACTTAGAACACGACGTCCTCGAAGCATTTGCAGCTCTCTTACCGCAAAGAGTCTACTCCATCGGACCCCTAAACCTACAGATCAACCAAATCCCACCCGACAGTGAGTTGCAGACCTTGCAGTCGAATCTATGGAAGGAAGAGTCAGAGTGTCTGGAATGGCTAGACTCCAAAGACCCCGACTCTGTAGTGTACGTCAACTTCGGAAGCATCACAGTGATGACCGAAACCCAGCTGATCGAGTTCGCTTGGGGGCTCGCAAACAGCAAGAAGACGTTTCTCTGGGTGATCAGGCCTGACCTAGTTGGGGGATCATTGGCTGTGGTGCCGGCAGAGTTTGTAGAAGAGACGAGAGAAAGAAGTTTGCTGGCTACTTGGTGCCCTCAGGAAGAAGTCCTGAGACACCCGGCCGTCGGAGGATTCCTGACTCACAGCGGATGGAACTCAACTGTCGAGAGTATCTGCGGCGGAGTGCCGATGATCTGCTGGCCTTTCTTCGCCGAGCAACAAACCAACTGCAGGTTGTGTTGCAAAGAATGCGGGATAGGGATGGAAATTGAAGGCGATCCTAAGAGAGACTACGTAGAAGGGATTGTGAGAAAGTTGATGGAGGGAGAAGAAGGGAAAGAGATGAAAAAGAAAGCTCTGGAATGGAAGAGGTTGGCAATGGAGGCAGCCACTGGTCCTAAGGGTTCGTCGTTTGTGAACTTGGACAAGATGGTCAACCAAGTGCTTCTAGCTCCCAGAAAATAATTAGTGAAGATTTGAAAAGGACAGCATTGTTTGTTTTGTTATTTTCTTTGAGTTGATCAGATGGTTTCTTCTTTTGTAATAATCTATGAATATCAATGTGTTATTTTCAAGTTTTATTCCAAGTGAGATTTGACACGGTTAAATAGAATTGTTGTTTTGTACTGTGCTTTGACTTGTTTGGCTTCCAGTAGTGGTCCACCTCTTGTGTTTGCAACTAGCTAGCTTGTCGTGTCACTTTTGAGAGAGATTATTCGGTGCGACCGCCGTGACACGTGTCCGTGCGACACGTGTTTTTTTTTTCACAGCAGCCCACAGCAGCCGTTGCGAGTTTTCCGGCGAAGCTTCTTCTTCCTTTCTTTGGAAAATCTTGACTCGTTGAAGCTCCGAAAGCGAATGGAGGGGAGAGGAGAGGGATCCGGAGAGGTGGAGAGGAAGAAGAAGGCAGAGAGAGGAGGGGTAGGGTTTCGGAGGGTGTGGCGGTCGCTGAATTTGGGGCTGGAAATGAGGGAGAGCAGCGGAGGAGGGACTTGGCTTCGAGACGGAGGAGGATCTGTGAGAGGAGATCGTCGTGGTTGGCGATGGCTTCGGCTAGTGAGGGTGAATTGCTTCGTCAGAGAATTTGCAGCGGCAGTTGTGGGTTGCTTTAAAAAAATTAATAAAAAAAACACGTGTCGCACGACCGTAGACCAGTAACACAGACACGTGGCACGGCCGTCACACCGAGATATTTCTTCACTTTTGGATATGAAATTAGCTTATAAAGAATAATTAAAGAGCTAAATATTGCATTATATGTATGTAATGCATACTTTAAGAGCTCAAGATTTCAATGATACTATCTCAATTATTATAATAACGCGTCAATAACATAGAGACATAAAGGCGATGGCTTATCAATTAATTAAGTTTTACATTGTGAGCATATTGGTACTTTGCCTATTTTCGATGGAGGTGTGCTCCCTGATCTTGGCGGGTTCGGATAAAGAAAGAAACCTCTCAACATTGGTCAAAAGGAAGCCGGAAGGTATATCTTGGAAGCATAAAATGACAAGTGAACCGAATATATAATATACAATCTCAGCATTTTATTTGATTCAATCATCACAATTTTTTACGTAACACTATTATGTATATGTGCGGACGCCGATAAAATTGAAATAAAAAAACTAGTCTAAGTGTTTCAAACATAAGATATGACGGTTCGAAGTCGGAAGAAGTTACGAGTGTTTAATCTGATCAGATCAAAAATGAATAGGCTAAAGAAAGAAATTGATGGTTCCGGTTTTTCTTTTCTTTTCGCATATCTAACGAGATGACTTGCCATTAAGGGCGCAATTGTACATTATTGCCTGAAATCTGCTCTGGTACTCTATATAGAAGTCTAACACATCCCTTGATTGAATTAGGTACCATATCTTACATCGTTTGTTACAATATAATTGCAATATCTCATAAAAACATTGGTCGAATGGACTAATTAAAAAGGTAAATGAAAAAGTGAGTTGGGTTCCTTATTGCCAAGAAATCAGGACATGCCCGAATTGTATTCCATTCCACTTTTTCGGTTATAATAGTTCTAGACTTTTAGGGAGAAATTGGGAGTTGAAATTGTCGGTGAAATTAATATAATTGTACCATCATGGGGAGTCATCATCTAGTAATATTTTTTCCTATCAATATAAGAAGCGGATAGTAGACAGATGCGAAGGACATTGTTTGTGCTAAAACCTCTGGCCCATTACACCAGATTGTCCACCTTTCTGTTCAAATTCTATATTTTCATCGTAATTGGGCTAATTAGTGGTAAAAGGCCCAATAGGCACCATTGCTTGGTGCATAAGCAAATACCAAATCCTTATTTTCATACATGTACATATACAGTACAACTATATCAACATCATAAGCAAATAAAAAAGCTAGTGATTACAGCGCGTGACACTGTCACACAATGGTCTCACACTGAGAAGTATAAGGATCAAACAAAGCAGGCAAGAGGTACTTCCGCCCATTGACGCCCACCGCATTGTAGCTCGCGCCACTGTTTGCATCCACCAGCAGCTCTCCCGCATAACCTGGGTACGCCTCCTTGCCATAAACCCCGGTACAAGCGGAGGCTGCCTCCAGTGGCTCCTCCGTTGAACCGAGGTAAAATCCGTTTGCAAACGGGTTTGTCACTGTTCCCGCCAAAAGAGTGGCGATATTTACCACCATGCCATCGACCCCCACGTCAGCATTGGGGGCAACCAACGGCGGGGTTTGTGGCCCGTATACGGGTTGATGGAATGGCCACGCGCACTGACCCGGGCACTGAGTCGCCGAGTTTCCGACCCAGATGAACACCGAGTTGGACTTACGGTTCGAGTCGTGAAACCCGCAGTTGCTCATGCAAAACCCTTCCACCGCTACATCTGGTGCAGTCAGTACTAGTGTCAACCGGCCCCGGCCGAAGTTGGCACGGCGAGCCAACTCGGTGATCTGAGATTTTTTTAGGGTTTTGCCCAGAGAGCAGTTATGGTCTGAGAGTTGGGTAGAAAGAGAAACATTGGTTGGTTTTTGGCCGGCTTTTTTCATGTAAGTTTGGACTGAGTTCCACCATTGAGTGACTGAGGCCTTAGCTGTCTTTGGATCTTTGTGATTAAGGGAGAGAAGAAAGTCGGCAATGATGGATTTCTGGGCCGGCGAGAAGTTCCCGTACCAGAGTATAGAGACTGGGAGGTCTCCTTGGAGCAAAGCGCCACCGTGGTAGGTTAGAGCCATGGTTGGAGGTTGGTACAGTGACGTTAGCTTTCTTGCTCCAAGACACACATTACTTGATAAGAGAAACTGAACAAGAACAAGAAGACCAGCTACTGGTTTAGAAAATTGGAAGGAACCCATTGATTTCCACATGTTAATTTTTAAAGGAAAGAGATGAAATATAGATTAACTTTGTTGGAGTTTGAAAGATTCTCAAAGCAGAGAGAGAGAGAGAGAGAGAGAGAGATTAGGGTTTTGAGTGGTGTGAGAGATCGGAGGGAGTGAGAGCTTGTATATATAGCAGTGATGGGTGCATGCACACTGCAATAATGTGTTGGGATTCTTGAGCAAATTGGGATGTGGCCATTTGTTGCTTTTTATAAGATTAAACTGCAACATTATACATATAATTCACTATATTGCTGTAAGAGAAATTAGATGGATTTTAGGTATATTTTATAGTGTTATTTAAACCCTATCTTTTATAAAACCCTAATTTAAATATGATCGAGACACTTCTCCATGCAATGCATGAACTGGACGGTGGGGACCTGATTTGGTTAGCTTTCATCAGCAACAACCTCATAGATAAACTTACAGAGATCACGAGAATGTAGAAGAAAGATAAAGAGATAAAGAAAAGAATCTCCCTTTCGTATTAAGCTATATTGAGATTAGGAAGTAACACACTTTGCTTTGCAAATGAATCAGCCGCATGGATTGGAGAGTTTATGGGCAGCATGTGCTTAAACCAGTTTACTAGGCGTTACGTTTTCGATTCACCTTTGTTAATGTTCTGAGCTTTCGCACACAGATGTTTCCTATTTGCCTTGCGGCTACATGTACTGACGTTCAAGGCTATCGAGCTCAACTAAAACTACTGATGCAACACGAGCATGCTTGTTTTCTCGACTTCAACTAGGCATTTACACTGTAGCAGGTACTTAATTTGAGCATACTTATCATCTCTGGACTCTGGATGGAACTGAAATGGTGTTATTCTAAGCTCGTATTCATGTTTCACTATCTCTACGTGGTTCTGGATATAAGTACATAATCAAGATCAAAATTAAGTAAGTGTGAAGACTATCATCTCAACTCAACATCAAGTTCAACTACATAAATTATATCCGGCAACCCTTTGTTACTTCATGTACTATTTTCATAAGATGATCGAGAAGAACACCAAAATACTCGTTAAACTGCATTGGAGCTTGTATCAATCAAGAATAAAATCTATCGTATATATATTTCAAGCTTATTATGCATATTACATTGTCATTTTAATTTTGAACTCCAGCTTTTTTTTTTTTTTTTAACGTGCAGGTGAATGATACAAGTTGTGGAAAAGAAAACAAATTAATTGTGGAAGGAACTATAGATTTTGGTCCATGCTTCAATGTTCCTACCCGTACCTGCATATACTTAGAGAGAGTACAATGCATTATAACTTACATGATCGTATTCGCAGAACTTATTGGAGATCGAGGTGATCCCATACATGCTCCTGTGGTCCGCATGCGGGGTTAGACATGAAATAGTGAATAGGCCATGCCAAGTTCCATACCTGTTGTGGTCACTGCTCAGTACTCATCATCAGTAGTACTACTATCAATGCACGGTTTGATCAATCTTAATAGTGAACGGATAACACTAGCTTCGGACACTTCACATTCTTAGATATTCATAGATCGAATCCACCTGCAGCAAGTATCTACCACATTTCATTAAAGTTCGAGTAAATGATGACAAACCAAGCCAGCTACTCGATCATATGCATGCCTCCCTATTCTGAAATATATGTACCTATTTTCGATCTGGGGAGTTCAAAATAGAATATTAGAGAGCTGAACTATGATCGATGTATTATTGCTATAGAGTCTGAAATGAGTTAACTACGCCCAGAAAGAAAGATCGGATAAGCATATATATACTTGATGCAATAAGATAGAAGGGAGGCCTTAATTAACTGCGAAGATACACCCAAATCATGTAAATAAAATAAATTCACTCCAAATGAGAAAGGAGGAACAAAAACTGTTAATTAAAACTAACAGTTTAGGAACATCTCCAAATGAAGCACCTCTCCACTCGTGCGGTGATCAACCAATTAATTAGAGAGTTAGCTTGGTTCATCAATTAGATAAACCTTTCCTTAACCAGGGTGACCATGGATGTCATTTACATATATATAAAACGAAATGCATGCTGAAATTAGCTGGATATATAGTTTTGGTGACCAAATGTTTGCAAGTATGGGTACAAACGTGGACTGGTGAGCCGCTAGACAAGGGCTGCAGGATGCTCTCTCTGTGTGCATGCTTGATTCTTATTCCATTAATCATCCCAAGCTAGCTGGAAGCTGATGGCATCCAAGGAGACTAATCCCCCCTCATAATGGAATATTTTAAATTTATCTACAAATCAATTGAGTTTTATTAGTCAAGCAACCAAATGTAGAATACTTCTAAATTTTCTGACACTGAACAGCTGGGACGAAGGCTATCAAACGAGAATGACGTACAAGATAAGCATTCGGGATTCTACATCCTGCTTCCAAATTAATTTACCTAGGAAAGTGAATTTATGAATATTCATTTATCAAAAAATCACATATAATGAAAAATGAAACCTTCCAAATACACTAAATCACCCAAAACACATTCTTACTTGGGTCATATATGTTTGTTTTCATGTTCCCATGCACCCTCAATACTCAAGTTATATGTTCTCAAATTAATAACTTTACGAACGAACCTGGCCTAGAACATGATCTAATCGTGAGAAAATTATGTAATGCTGATAATTTGAATACATCAAAATATTTCACATCCAGTTCAAGGGACATTATTCAAATGTATATGAACACCCTAGCTCCCAACATATTGACGAAACTGTCTGCTTCGTTATTAGTCAAAAACAAATTCATTATGCTTACAGCTCTTTTATTCCTAACGATAACAGATCAAATAAACGAAGCTGGTAAACTATGTATATACACAGACAACTACAGCTTAGAGCTAGCCTAGGAAACCCTTTCGAACACAGACAAAGAGCATCCAGCTATGGATTCTCATGTAAATAAACAGACATCTACATTTATGGAACCTTTCTCTCTGTAACTTCAAAATACGCAGATTACTTAATTCAGTGATCGATGGGTTATATGATTGATATTATAGTCTGTCTGTTTCAGGGAAGAAAGAGACGGCAGCTAAATCTAGTAGTGCATCTACCACGAGACACGCTTTGAGATTTTCTCTCTTTTGCGTGAATCGGGATGCTAGGGCATTGTAGGTGGACGCATTGTCAAACTCAGTAACTGTCACATCCCGGTTCTTAAGTCAATTTGCGATTATTTACTTTTGGGTTACTTTGACGTTTTACCGTTTTAAGTAACCGTTTACTATTTAAGACTCTAAAAGTTGACTTTTTCTTCCGTTTGTAATTCGGGAAAACTTCCTTCATGAAAGTCGTAGAGGATGTTAAACGGAGTTTGTGGACACGCGGCACGCTCAAATCGGAGTTCGTATGAGAAAGTTATGGTCTAAAAACGAAAAGTTACTATTTCGGTAAAGGGAAGAAGATATTTTTTTAGAGGAAGAATCGGGAAAGGAGAGGAGGAAGGATTGAGAAAAAGGGAGAAAAAGGACGAGTCGACCTCGTCCACCGTGCCTCCTGAGTTGATATAACTCACCGAACTCTCTCTCAGTAGGGGGGAGCTCGCTCATCTGGGGCGAAGGAGAAAGGGGGAGAAAAATTAGAAACTGACCGCACCTCTCTCTCTCCTCCCGCGCGATCCTCTCTCTCCCGCCACTGTTCTCCGCTTCGTGCGCCGCCGTCAGGCCGAATTGGGCGGCGATCCGGGTATCGGCAGGAAGCTAAGGAGGAGACCTATCGATCTAGAGTGGTGACAGCGTCCCTCTCGCCGCCGTTTGGGAGAAATCACGGCGAGAAGGTGCGACTGTTCGTCGCTGTTTTAGCCGGATTTCTCCCTCCTCAGGCCACCGATCGGTGAGTTCTTTATATGATTAGGTTGGGTTTGATTAGTACAACATTTCTCTAGAAGCTTGTAACTCGATTCATGGTGTGTGTGAGGAGAAATTGAGATTTCGAAATTTTAGGGTTTTTAGCCCCAAATCGGGTTTTGCTGTTCTTGATCAAATGAGCTATTTAGAGCTAGAATTGAGCTTAGTGTTGTTCATGAAAGTTGTTCGAAATGTTGAGAGGAAGATTCTGTCAAGTTTTGGTGACAATTGGGGGTGGCCGGAGATTGGCCGTCGCCGGCCGCCGGCGGCGGCGGAGTTGGCGGTGGTGCTGCCTCTTTTTGGGCAGTTTTTCATGCTTATTAAATTGCTAAAAATGAGAGAAACCCATTGGTGGAAAGTTAGTAATTTTTGGAGTAATGTAGGTTAGGTTTCGGATTTTCCGAAGACTAGCGATTTAATGGTTAAAATTGATAACCGAGTATAGGAATATTACTGTTAGACAGTTGTTAGATTGTGCTTATGCATTGAAGTGGATATCAGAGTGTTACGTATGGAATTGGGATTGGTGTTAGTTGAAATGGGTGTCCATAGTAAATCTAGTTAGAATGTTTAATAACTTGGGTTCAAGGTGAAAGAATGCATGTTTGATGATTTGCATAAGTATGATTTGATTTTGGACTTATGGTGGTAAATGTGATGTGGTTAGAGAAGGTAGAGAAGTAGACTAAAATGATGAACTACGAGTGGCTTGATCCCTTTAAAAAGGGTACGTAGGCAGCCCGATCAAGTTTTGGGTGCAGCCACAAATTAACAAAATAAATTTAGGTTTCAAACGCAATAAAACTGCGTTGTTGTTTGGTTTGAGAATGAGATCCTATCTCATTTTCGATTTTAGGATTTTCTTTATGATTTCTGGATTTGAGGTATTACACTGAACTGCATATTATTTGGTTTTTGGAAAGATGATAATCATTGAAGTTATTTATTTCATTGAGCATTTTAACGTGTGGGACACGTCGTTGAATTTAATTAGTTTCTTTACTCTTTGAATTCTTTGAGTACGGTTGGGAATCGTACTTATGCTTTAATTATGAGTTTCGGGGAAACTCACATGGATTACGTTTCTTTATTTATGCCATACTTGTTGGATCGATATTATTCATGATAGCATGTCTTTCCGCCTTTCGAGGCGATGTAACTCCCACGTTTGAAGTGGGGTTACGTAAGCCCTTTCCGCCTTCGGGTGATGTGATGTTGTCGACGACATCACGCAAGCCCTACTCCTCTCTGTTAATATAACATGAAGGTGTAGGGAGTATGGGAGTATTATTGCCTGGGAGGCAACCGAGTCTGGGAGGCTCACTTGTATAGCATGTCGTTCCGCCTTTCGAGGCGATGTAACTCCCACGTTTGAAGTGGGGTTACGCAAGCCCTTTCCGCCTTCGGGTGATGTGATGTTGTCGACGGCATCACGCAAGCCCTGTACCCTATCCGTCAACTCGACGTGAAGGTACAGGGAGTATGGGAGTACTATGCCTGGGAGGCAATAGAGTCTGGGAGACTCACTTATATGGCCATATAGGATATTTTACTTGAGTTGTCGATTTGACTAACGGGGCTAGTCCCTTGTTTTGGTACCTTCTTCTATGAAGGTTATTATTCATCTTTGTCATTAATTTGACTAGCGGGGCTAGTCTGTTTTCTTGGGTTTTTCTTTATGAAAGATTTTGGTTAACATTTGCATGCAACGAATTTATGGCATATTGGAAATTAGTGAAAATATTTACATTTTGGTTATCTTTTGGGTTGTGGGATTCGTTTTAAGTGAGGAATTATTATATTGGGAGATGTGTTGAACTTGGGGAGCAGGAAGGCTCCAGGTGTTGAAGATGGATGTTTGATTATAGAAGTGTTAAATTGGATTTTTCAGGTAAGGGTCGTCCAATTTTAAGGAAGGTTATGCCGAATTTTCGGTAAATTTTCCTTGAAAGTGGACCCCGCAGGATTTACCTTGGGTTTCAGGGTGAAATTCGGGGTGGGTCCTGTCAGTTGGTATCAGAGCATTAGGTTATCCGATTCCTATCACTACCTCATATATTTGGTGATACTAAATGTCTATATTTCCATGACTATGCCTCTGTATGCTGACTTCAAAGAGTATCTTGGTTATCTTCCGAGTAATGGGAAAGTAAGTGAATTGGGAGATTTTGAGTTCAGTTATGAGTTGGGGAAGTGACCTGGGTTTGCAGAGTTCTATTATTTATTTATTGAGTTGGCGACTTTTATTTAAATGGCGAGTTGAGCCTTTTTGCGGATATTAATAACAGAAAGGGGTATGCTTGTGAATGAAAGATTGAGAAATTTCTAGTCAAGGTTGGTGCGGAAATAAGAGATATCTTAAAGGTGTTAACGTGTAAGGGTTGCTTTGTTTTGAGATAAAATGTGGAAAGCTATTGCTTGAGCAAATAAATTGTGGAGATTAATTGATGTATTTTATGGGGCTGTTAAAGTTTGGTTTAAGCATTGAAGAGTGATTTTTGAAATTGTTGTTGGTCGATTTATGTATGGTATCTATAATTTGGATTGGTAATGTGTATGATGATACACAAGGATAGTTTACGCGGTATAATTAGAGTTATTGATCTTGAAATAATTATTTTTTTCGCTTTAGCAACTGTTGTTAGCTGATGTGGATAATTCCTACGAGGATGAGAGAGATGTTGATCTTAAGGTAGTATATCCCATGATTGTAGCTTATGTTTGGAGTATTGCAGTGGTGAAATTGATAGGTCGAGACTGTAAGTGGTTGTCAAAGTTTTATTGGATTCGAGCAATCATATGCTTCCACTTGAGCGTTACGCAGAAGATAATGCGGTTGACGCGCAATCTTGAGATGGAACATGCGGCCGTCAATTTTGCATTGCTCGAGGAGTAACACATGAATCGAGGAGACTCGGGGTATCTCTCTTATGTGAAGAGTGTGACTTAATGTTAGATTGTCTTTTTAGACCCTAGATTCTTTGAGGTAATTACTGGAGTAGTGTGGCAATCGATGAGTATCGTCGATGTCCTGGGGTGTTCTAAGTAAATTTTCGACATGAGTTGAAGAGTCGGGCCTTGCGGGGTGCAGTTCGACTCATGATTGCTGATTGTTATATCTTATCGAGAAAGGTGTTACAGACTTTTGTACGCATTCGTAAAATTCGGCATTCTACGAAGAGTAATTATCTTTGGCATCTAGTCGTTTTGGCGACCTGAGCGTAGGACTCCAGTTTTGGTGCTCTTAGCTTCCTTGGATGTTATGGACCTGTGTGATTAAGCTAGTCAGATCTAGCAGCCAAATAGAAGAAATGAAATCACTTTGCATCATTTGGAGGCAGCAAGAGAGGACTATCTAGTGTTGAATGATAGACTGCCAACATCAGCTATGCTGACACTCAATTCGATCAACTCAGAGTTTGTATTTTATTTGTTAGTGTGGTTATCACATGAGTAATTAAGGTGATTTGACTTTATAGTTAATGCGGGAATTTCTGTGCTTTAGCAGCTATTAGTAGGTACGATTTATTAATGGGACTTCGACGTTTGTTATCGATAACGAGAAATTCTTGAGCAAAGTTCTACTCAGGAAATGCGAATAGGTGTTCGTGATCGTTGGCATCATTAGCAATGCATAATTATGTGAGAGAAGTATAGCCCAGCGATGATTTTCTTAACATTATGCGTAATGGCGGGGCCGTTACTTGAAAATTCTTGTTCCTTGACTTGAGTTGTTACGTAGTCGGTATTATGTATGATAATACGTGAGAAGCAAATCATCAAATAGTAAATTTCCGATATGTTGATCGATTTTGAGAGTGATATTTTTTGCTTGTACTTGTAAGTAGTCGTTAGTGGCGACTGTTGAATTTATTATTTAAGGATGAGATTCTAACGGTTGTTATAGGTTAGTGATGATTAATTCGCGGGGCGAATTGTCGGAAATAATAATATGATTGGTTGGTTGTTTATCTTTAAAGGAAAAAGATCTTTGGTGACTCGGGAAATATTTTGAGTCTAGGCTTGATAATCCGTTGGCATAAATGGTAAATAGTGACAGATCATGTTAAATATTTTTCTTGTGATGCGTATTCATGCGCGATCATATTGTGGTGGGACCACTTGATCCGTGTAGGACCTGGGAGGTCTTTGTTGTATTGATACGATTTATGATACAAGAGATATTCAGAATAAGGATTTGATATTATAAAATCGCATTAGCGCAATCTGGCGACAAGGGAGGTATTCGCCGATCAGCTTAATGATTGAGGCTAACCACTTAGGTGGGGAAGGTTCAAATTCGATGCGATCGATCGAGTTTTGTTTTGTTTAATTGGTGACGGAAGTAAGATGGTGTTGTAAATTACGAAATTTTATTAATCATTTTGACTTGGCGAAAGTCAAAGTCTTTCGTGTGTTTTGGGGTTGAGTATCATAAGTAATTTTAATTGGGCAAGCCACTTAATTAGTGGAAGTTAAGTCAATGAGTAAAGTGTATTATGTGAGTGGTGCCGTGAGGAAGGATGGCAGAGTATTTAAGTTGACTCTGAGTTCGAGTTTTGTTTAAGCATATGCGCGCCTTGGGTTGGTAGATCAGTTATGATGTGCCAAGGTAAGTATGAAAAGAATTTGGCAAAGTGTTTCCACAAGTGAAAAGGTGTAATTTGTGATAGAAGAAAGAGTGATGAGCATGGATTATGGGATGATGTAGCTTAACGCTTATTGAATTCTGAGGTAAAAGGCGGTAACCTCTAACCTCCTTTTATGGTTTGAAATTTCGAGGACGAAATTTTTATAAGGAGGGGAGAATTGTCACATCCCGGTTCTTAAGTCAATTTGCGATTATTTACTTTTGGGTTACTTTGACGTTTTACCGTTTTAAGTAACCGTTTACTATTTAAGACTCTAAAAGTTGACTTTTTCTTCCGTTTGGAATTCGGGAAAACTTCCTTCATGAAAGTCGTAGAGGATGTTAAACGGAGTTTGTGGACACGCGGCACGCTCAAATCGGAGTTCGTATGAGAAAGTTATGGTCTAAAAACGAAAAGTTACTATTTCGGTAAAGGGAAGAAGATATTTTTTTAGAGGAAGAATCGGGAAAGGAGAGGAGGAAGGATCGAGAAAAAGGGAGAAAAAGGACGAGTCGACCTCGTCCACCGTGCCTCCTGAGTTGATATAACTCACCGAACTCTCTCTCAGTAGGGGGGAGCTCGCTCATCTGGGGCGAAGGAGAAAGGGGGAGAAAAATTAGAAACTGACCGCACCTCTCTCTCTCCTCCCGCGCGATCCTCTCTCTCCCGCCACTGTTCTCCGCTTCGTGCGCCGCCGTCAGGCCGAATTGGGCGGCGATCCGGGTATCGGCAGGAAGCTAAGGAGGAGACCTATCGATCTAGAGTGGTGACAGCGTCCCTCTCGCCGCCGTTTGGGAGAAATCACGGCGAGAAGGTGCGACTGTTCGTCGCTGTTTTAGCCGGATTTCTCCCTCCTCAGGCCACCGATCGGTGAGTTCTTTATATGATTAGGTTGGGTTTGATTAGTACAACATTTCTCTAGAAGCTTGTAACTCGATTCATGGTGTGTGTGAGGAGAAATTGAGATTTCGAAATTTTAGGGTTTTTAGCCCCAAATCGGGTTTTGCTGTTCTTGATCAAATGAGCTATTTAGAGCTAGAATTGAGCTTAGTGTTGTTCATGAAAGTTGTTCGAAATGTTGAGAGGAAGATTCTGTCAAGTTTTGGTGACAATTGGGGGTGGCCGGAGATTGGCCGTCGCCGGCCGCCGGCGGCGGCGGAGTTGGCGGTGGTGCTGCCTCTTTTTGGGCAGTTTTTCATGCTTATTAAATTGCTAAAAATGAGAGAAACCCATTGGTGGAAAGTTAGTAATTTTTGGAGTAATGTAGGTTAGGTTTCGGATTTTCCGAAGACTAGCGATTTAATGGTTAAAATTGATAACCGAGTATAGGAATATTACTGTTAGACAGTTGTTAGATTGTGCTTATGCATTGAAGTGGATATCAGAGTGTTACGTATGGAATTGGGATTGGTGTTAGTTGAAATGGGTGTCCATAGTAAATCTAGTTAGAATGTTTAATAACTTGGGTTCAAGGTGAAAGAATGCATGTTTGATGATTTGCATAAGTATGATTTGATTTTGGACTTATGGTGGTAAATGTGATGTGGTTAGAGAAGGTAGAGAAGTAGACTAAAATGATGAACTACGAGTGGCTTGATCCCTTTAAAAAGGGTACGTAGGCAGCCCGATCAAGTTTTGGGTGCAGCCACAAATTAACAAAATAAATTTAGGTTTCAAACGCAATAAAACTGCGTTGTTGTTTGGTTTGAGAATGAGATCCTATCTCATTTTCGATTTTAGGATTTTCTTTATGATTTCTGGATTTGAGGTATTACACTGAACTGCATATTATTTGGTTTTTGGAAAGATGATAATCATTGAAGTTATTTATTTCATTGAGCATTTTAACGTGTGGGACACGTCGTTGAATTTAATTAGTTTCTTTACTCTTTGAATTCTTTGAGTACGGTTGGGAATCGTACTTATGCTTTAATTATGAGTTTCGGGGAAACTCACATGGATTACGTTTCTTTATTTATGCCATACTTGTTGGATCGATATTATTCATGATAGCATGTCTTTCCGCCTTTCGAGGCGATGTAACTCCCACGTTTGAAGTGGGGTTACGTAAGCCCTTTCCGCCTTCGGGTGATGTGATGTTGTCGACGACATCACGCAAGCCCTACTCCTCTCTGTTAATATAACATGAAGGTGTAGGGAGTATGGGAGTATTATTGCCTGGGAGGCAACCGAGTCTGGGAGGCTCACTTGTATAGCATGTCGTTCCGCCTTTCGAGGCGATGTAACTCCCACGTTTGAAGTGGGGTTACACAAGCCCTTTCCGCCTTCGGGTGATGTGATGTTGTCGACGGCATCACGCAAGCCCTGTACCCTATCCGTCAACTCGACGTGAAGGTACAGGGAGTATGGGAGTACTATGCCTGGGAGGCAATAGAGTCTGGGAGACTCACTTATATGGCCATATAGGATATTTTACTTGAGTTGTCGATTTGACTAGCGGGGCTAGTCCCTTGTTTTGGTACCTTCTTCTATGAAGGTTATTATTCATCTTTGTCATTAATTTGACTAGCGGGGCTAGTCTGTTTTCTTGGGTTTTTCTTTATGAAATATTTTGGTTAACATTTGCATGCAACGAATTTATGGCATATTGGAAATTAGTGAAAATATTTACATTTTGGTTATCTTTTGGGTTGTGGGATTCGTTTTAAGTGAGGAATTATTATATTGGGAGATGTGTTGAACTTGGGGAGCAGGAAGGCTCCAGGTGTTGAAGATGGATGTTTGATTATAGAAGTGTTAAATTGGATTTTTCAGGTAAGGGTCGTCCATTTTTAAGGAAGGTTATGCCGAATTTTCGGTAAATTTTCCTTGAAAGTGGACCCCGCAGGATTTACTTTGGGTTTCAGGGTGAAATTCGGGGTGGGTCCTGTCAGTAACATCATGATCAGTTTTAATATGAATATTAGTACTTGTTTGGTTTAATTGGATAATGTTTTAATGGTGGCATATAGTATTACTCGCAAAACCAGTTTGGATGAAGATGACGATATATAGCTACAAGTAATTGATCGATGTTCTAGTTTAACGTGATCATTGTTTAATGCAAAACCAGTTTTCATTTGCAAATAAACAAATCTAGGGTTATTGTTTGATATATGAATTCTGTTGAGAAGAACCACGGGTTGTTAAACTAAATGTTGTTGGCATCAATTTAAGATTAAAAACATGCTAATATGGAAAGGAAATTAAAGTACCATATTGGGAGAAAAAAAAAAATTAAGGCGCAGATGGTTTATATATAAAGAACTAGGATCATTGAGATACTACTAAGCTAGCAAATTTAAATTTGGCACGTCTGACGGCCTGATGGTGGTGAAAATAAGCAAAGGCAGACCAAATCCTGGTATATGCAAAACCAGTTTGTAGTACTATAACAACAAATTCTAGCTTAAGACTCTCTAATTCTCTAACTACCACCTATACTAATGATTTTATTTAGCTAGTATACACGGCCGGGTTGAGACTTGAGAGATTGATTGAAGGCCGTGGTTATCCAAATATAATCATGGACCGGTTTGGAAATTGAGCAAATGAAACAAAATAGCAAGAGGTACTCTGAATGAATGAAGAGCCGGATGCCTTGTACACAACTCCATTTGTTCCATGAAACCCATGAGGCGATCATATATATCCGATAATGTTAATTTACTATATGTTACGATACAGATTTACTATAGTATAACTTGGTATGTGTAGTTGGTAAGGAACTACCTTCCCGGTTCATAGACTAGTCAGGAAACCACTAACAGGTTAACATAATAGGCTCAGACCCGATAGCAACATGGGTCGGGACCAGGCAAGAGTAACTAGAGGAAGTCTGTACAAACCAACAAAGAATGACATTTGTCCCACATCGATTGGAAAGAAGAAGGAAAGTCCATGTGAGGCCATATATAGAGCCTGACAGTCATTGAAGCAGGTAACATTAATTACTTTATTAATTCATTTTACCTACCTTGATATTAACTTTACTATCAGAAAGGGAAGGACCAGTAAGTCCCGTCATTCTCCTACCACAGGTTGCAGGTGATCGAAGGAAATGATCCTAGGCAGGCATGTGTCAAGCTTCTAAAGACCCTACATGATCTCGTAGAAACATTTGACACCGTCTGTGGGAAGTCTTACTAAAAGTCTGCATGTCTCGATGGCTGAGTCGAGCGAGCAAAGGGAGGTCGATAGGTCAAGGTGGGAAGAGCTAAGAGAGGCAATATTTGGGTGAACACAAGAAATAACGGCAAGGATCTCAAGGGTCACAGACGATCGGTAGAACGAGACCAACGATGGTTGATGAGAGCGACCTCCGGATGAGATAGTAAATGATCTCAATCCAGAAGAAGTGGTGGACATGATAGAGAGGATGAGGGCAGATAGTGCCCGGCTAGGGAGGCAAAGGGTGAGGGATCACGAGGAAGCCATGGCAAGAGAGAGAAGACTGGAAAGGGATAATGCTACCCTCATGAACGCACTAGCTCGGAGGATCGACCAGAATCAGGTGATAGATAAGGCAATCACGATCCAACAAGCTCAGGGAACTAGGAACCAGGAGACACCTGTGAATCCAGTAACGCCAGTAACACCAGCTACGAGAGCCAGGGGAGAACGGTACATGTCGGTGTTAATCTCTTCTAGGAAGGAATGTAGAATGAAGGTCCGCCACTGCTACCTTTTCATGTGCTCGGGAATGCACAAGAGGAAGCAACAGACATGGAGGCGGTGTTGAGGGCCATGAGGGACGACATGTTAAGTCTAACTACAAGAGTAGATGACGCCGAAAGGCAGGTGACACATAACCAGGCCAAGACAAGCTTTGAGGAAAATGGGGGACCCTTTACAAGGACAATCACGTAGACCGTGCGGGCAAATACAACGAAGCCATTGAAGCTAAGCTATAACGGGGATAACGATCCCCACCTTTTCCTCGATAACTTCAAGTTCCACATTGTAGTCGGTAGTCAGTAAACTACCTTCCCTGCCCATAGATCAGTCATGAAACTTGTAGACCGAAGTCCAGGCTACCTCGCCATGGTGAAAGATCATCGGTAGCACATCGGGAAGGTGCTCCTCCAAGCTCCACAAGAAGACACCATGATAAGATAAATGTATAGTTAGTCTCACATCGGTAATGTGTAATAAGAGGAAACATTTCTTATCTATAAAAGGAAGACTCCCCCTGTTTAGAATAGGTATCTCGCTCTCCCGGGGAATGGTAACAACTCCTTCCCGGAAGAGTCTTGTAACACCCAAGGCATTGAGACCTCATGATAGTAGAATCTTAAGTGGACGTAGCCATGTCCTCCGATGGCATGGTGAACCACTATAAATATTGTGTTTTTGTGCGTATGTTTATATTCTACTTTGCTTCAACACAGCCTACAGGTTTTTACAGAAACAATTGGCGCCGTCTGTGATAAACATTACAAATGGTCTTGTAGCTCTACCAGCGGGGCTCATGCAGGGAAGTTAGCCCAAGGTATGGCCAAGATATCGAGAATGCAGGCCCAAGCCATGAAGACGGATGATATGACCCGTCCGGGTTATAACCAACGCTTCCAGCTGTTACCCAGAGATGATTCAACGGGACCCGAAGAGTTCATGCAATCTCGAGTTGTTTAGCCATCTTGCGCTCGCGGAGTCTCGATGATTCAACGACCAACTCCTCCCGCTGGCCAATATTTTTACTGTGGGAGTAATCATCAGGGAACGATAGTTCATGCGGAAAGGACCTACCACCCGGCCTCTTGAGCTCCTCGCCCGGTCGATCCCATTCGATCTAGGATGCAAGGGGACAGAAATTCTAATCTGGACATTCGTCAGACTCGGCAACAGCCTCCCGGTGATGTTTGCTACCGAGACGCAAAGTTCCAGAAATCTCGATCAGAATTTCATCTCGACCTACCGTCCAACTATGCCTCACTCGGCGACCTTGGCGGTCTAGCCTGCAAGTCGAGCACAGGACAAACATCATTGGCTCAGCTCAATCGAATTATCGGGAGGTGCCTAAACATGCAAATCTTGCGGGCTCTGAGGAGTATGCTAAAAAGAGAAGGGGGAGTTGGTCAGATCTTGACGGGAGTGGATTTGGACTGGACACCCATCACCCTACTTTGGCCACCTGTAAGACGCATTCAGAAAAGCTTCTGGATGATATCCTTAATCCTACCGATGTCACCCACTTTGCTTACGGTGCCAGGGAGTCGAGAATGCAGCTCTAAACGAAGTCATGCCCGAGAACCCGTATGAGGCAGAGGAAAAGAAAAGGATAGGCCCCCAGAGAGTTGCTATAGGCACCGAGAAGTTGATTTGTGCACCATGCCATAGAGCGCAAGCCACCGGGATCATCCGGACAAGCCTCCAACCTCCTACTCCCAAAGGACCAGGCCTCTATGAATTTGACAACCCGCTGATTCGACTGGTGGCCGGTTGGGACAGTTCACAGATCCGACGACCGAAGTTCGAGCAAGAAACAACTGTCACCTGTCGGTTTCATCAATGAGCGGGAGCTAGAATGCGAAACCTAGATTTGAGTTTCTCACCATGGTCAGCATGCCCGACAACCCTGTTATCTTGTTGGTAGATATCTCCAGGAGAACCTCTCCTTTCTTAGAACGATCACCCCGGGAGCCAGTTGCCTGTTGCAGCTAGCTGGTCAAGCACTGCCCAGGAAAGGATGCGCGGAATGTGGTTGGCTAATGCGGACTCCGCCTCCTTCTTCGCGGAGTCTCAGTGCACGAAGCCATCTTGCGCTCGCAGAGTCTCAGTGCGCGAAGTCATCTTGCGCTCACCCCAAGTGCATGCGGACTCCGCCACTCGGCCCTTCACGAGGTCTCTCTTGAGCAAAGCCATGTCGCCTTGCGGACTGCTTCAACAGGAAGCCACTTCTTGATTCCATGTGAACTCTACTATGTGATCTCGCTGGCGGACCATCACTTATAAACTCATCTATGTTGAGCATGTTTCATTGTCGAGAACCGAATTATGATATCAACGCCTATCTTGGTCCAGAACCCGAAAACAACTCCCCGGTATAAAAATGAAATCCCGTTATCGGGAGCGCAATGATACATCTCTATAGGGAGGTCGCGTCATCCTCCCGGCAGGCAACAACTGCCACGAATGAATCATCGGCTCCCGGTGGTGGGTCTGGATCACAGTCCTATCGATGAGAGCAACATGACAATCATCTTATCTCGGACGGTACGTATCTCGGCACCCCAACTGCTGGCCAACTGCTATGGACACCCCATCTTACTATGTCCAGAAGAAGTCCTTCCCGAAAGCAATTTAATCTCCCGGTGAAACTCAGTCCCATGTATTTAAGTAGTCTGTGATCAAAGCTTCATCTCTCTCCTGTTGTTGGGTTCACTAGGCAGAAGGACATCCGAATTCTAGATCAACATGACACCTTCTTATGCGGCATGAGAACCAATGCATGGACAACTCTATTCACCCACAGGGAATCTACGCTTTGCACTTGTCAGGAAGCCTCACCTACCAACGTTCATCCCCTGCAAGCATCATCCGGTATCCATATCTTGTTGACTCCAAACTCCTGACTGGGAATGCTCTGCTGGCATCATTCGATCTTTCGAAGAAACTGTGTTCAGTATGGTACCCACTGAATAATTGCCATGAACACCCGGGGCTATCTCGTGCATCAGCCAACATACATATTTGCTTCAAGAACACAGAAATCGAAGGCAAGGGAGCTCGGATAGTAAAAAAGGTATGTGGGAGAAGTTTCTTGAGGTATTGGCCACCCTATGGGTGATCATCTCCGAGAGCCTCCATCAAGCATTGTCTTTTGGTCTGGACACCCGTCTTCGTACTATGGCCACCCAGAGAGCCTGGAATGAATGACACCGGGACTAAAAAAACATTATGGACACCCGGAGCTATTTATCTGGAAATAGGCAGACCCCGACCGTACTGGCAACACAGATTCATCGTCCAAGAGTAGTACGGGCATGAATCAACATCTCCTATGTGCACCCATTCGGCAGCTGTTTCCACAGATAAGTCCTTCATTTAATTGTCTTTTAAGAAAGTACAAAACATGTCTCACGTACAGTTATATCATGGTACAGTTGGCTCACCATGCATTGTTGTAACTAAGTACGAACTATATAACATGCAATCCATGATCACTGTTGTCCATTCAAATTTGTGAGGCAAATGTACGTAGATACTCTTGCTTCTCGGACATTGAACAGGGAGTTCCAAGTCTTTATAATAATAGTAAGTCTCGGATAGGTGTGGGAAAAGATAGCAGGAAAATTGTAAGTCCCGGATAAGTGTCAACAGGAGGAAGCATGCAACAACTGCTTAGGAAAATTTTGATTCCCAGATAAGAACTAACGGGAGGAAGCATGCAACAACTGCTTAGGAAAATTTCGATTCCCAAATAAGAACTAACGGGAGAAAGAGTGCAACAACTGTTTCATGAGATTCTTATACCCGAGCAAAAACCAACGGGAAGCATACACGAACTAAAATGCATGAACATACCCTGAGAATGTATCACCGGGAAGCATGCACGAAACAACTAGTGCTATGGAAACTGCAAGTCCCCTGTATAGGTCCTGTAGGGTGGGGGTTGGGCAATATAGATGTCTTGTTTCCTATGAATAGTGGTCAAGATATGCTTGGTAATATAACACCAGTAAGCACTTCACTTTATTTCTATATTGTTTCACTGAGTAATACTTGGAAACTATAGTTGATCAAGTCCCACAATAACCTTGATACCGTTGGCTTATAATGTTGTAACCAATTACCATTGTCCATACTTCATGTTGGGCTGTTGGTACCCTACTTTGCCTCCCGGACAACAACATATCGGGTTAGGAGTTCCAAGTCTTGAAGATTGGACTCAGTAAGTTTGCAATTGAGTATTAAGTTAGAAAGAAAGGGGGATTAAGTTGTAAAACGTTCCCAATCACCATGTGAATGGACCTGTTGATTATTACTCTCAACAGGTTACCATAGTTGGAAATAGATCGTTGATTATCTAAGTAGGGCACCAGATTGTCGTATATTCCAACTAAATGGCCAATAATTGGAAAGGCTAACATGATAGTAGTAAGTCCCGAATAAGTGTCAATGGGAGGAAGCATACAACAAATTCTTAGGAAATCTCGATTTTCGGATAAGAACTAATGGAAAGAAATATATAACTGTTTCATGAGATTCTTATACCCGAGCAAGAACCAACGGGAAATATGCGCACGAACTAGAAGGCATGCATACAACCCCGGAAACATATCACCGGAAAGCATGGGTGAAACAACTAGAGCCATGAGAACGGTAAGTCCCTTGTACAACTCCCGTAGAGTGGGAGTTGGGCAGTTCGTATCATTCCCTTCATACGGAGAATAGTGGCCTGATAACCTACGCGGGGATAATACCTCGCGCTTCGAGCAGAAACACATGATATGAAAAGGTTCTCTACCTTCGTCCATCGAAAATAAGACATGATAAAACACATCATGAGTCCAAACTTTGGGGGACTGGGCTCAGTTCGCGCGAGGGGCCAGAGCTCGCCAGAGTGTTAGCCCTCTTGGGCGAGGCAGACACCACTGCTCGCGTGAACTCATTTTGCGCGGAGCGGACTCCTCAGCTAACGTGGTCATTGTGCGCAGAGCGAACACAACTCGCATGAAAGAATGGCACGCAGAGCGAACTCCACAGCTCGCGTGTAGGCGCTGTACGTGAAGCAGACACCTCAGCTCGTGCGATAGTAATGGTACGAGCGAGCGAACAACACAGCTCGCGTGGTAGTCCTCACACGAGGAGCGTACATGTCAGCTCACGTGTTTAGTCTTTATGACAAGAGGCGAACTGCACAGCTCGCGTGTAGACATTGTACGCGAAGCGAACTCAACTCGCCCGAGTGTCAACCCTTCTAGGCGAGGCGAAGAGGACCCCTCAGTTTGCATGCAAGTATCATGTGCGAAGCGTACTTGGGGGGACTAGGATCGAATGCCCGTTGATAACTAACTGATCTACGTGCATTTTATATGTTAAGTCCCGTCCAGATTATGATTGTTATAATCTCATTGGTTTGTGAAAATTCATAATATTCTACTTGCAAGATTGAGTATGCGTGCGGGTTAGTAGATTGGCATTGGACGTTCAGTATTACACAATTGCATGAACCATTTTGCTTGTCGATAATTATTATGTCATATCCATACTTGGTTAGCCCCATAATTGTGTCGATAATTTGTTCATTGTGAAGGTACAACAATCCTCGCCCTGCCGAGTCGGGAAGGGCATTCTTTTTATAGGCGGACAACACAGCTCACTCCGTAATGTAGTCATGTGCGAAGCGAACTCCTGCAAGGCTCGCACGCGAACACACCTCGCGCGGTAGTCATAGCTCGCGGAGCGGACTCCTCAGCTCGCATGGTCATTATGCACAGAGCGAAAACAGCTTGGGTGAGTATTGTACACAGAGCAGACTCTTCAGCCCGCGCGATAGTATGTGTGCGCGGAGCGAGATTCTCAGCTCGCCCTAGAATCATTCCTCCTGCGTGAAGCGCTCCCCTCGGCTTACACGCGAGATCCTCATCTCGCGCGGTTGCCCTTGTGCGATGTGGACCCCACCGTTTTGGGCGATATCCTTATCTCGTGTGGTAGCCCTTGTGCGATGTGGACCCCACCGCTTCACGCGAGATCCTCATCTCTCGCTATAGCCCTTGTGCGAAGTGGACTCCTATGCTTCGCGCGAGATGAGGATCTCGGGCGGTAGCCTTTGTGCGAAGTAGTCTTTATCCGCGGAACCAACACGCCCAGAAGTGTCAACCCTCTTGTGCCAAGCGAACTCTACAGCTCGCATGCGAGCTCCTCTCCCGGTCAAATTAGATTTGAGGCTGGGTGCCTGGAGGACCCAGCGGACTTCATGAAAAGAATGACCTGAAATAAGCAAGACCCGTTCAACACATGTCCTGAGTACGGACTTGGGGGGACCGGGACCGGGTGCCCGTTTATAAATAACTTGTCTATGGACATTTTATATATTAAGTCCCCACTCAAGATATGTCTTGAACATGAACTTGGGGGGACTTATAGTTGGTAGTCAGTAAACTACATTCCCCGCCCATAGACCAATCATGAAACTTGTAGACCGAAGTCCGGGCTACCTCGCCATGGTGAAAGATCATCGGTACCACATCGGGAATGTGCTTCTCCAAGCTCCACAAGAAGACACCATGATAAGATAAATGTATAGTTAGTCCCATATCGGTAATGTGTAATAAGAGGAAACATTTCTTATCTATAAAAGGAAGGCTCCCCCTATTTAGAATAGAGATCTCTCTCTCCCGGGGAATGGTAACCACTCCTTCCCAGAGGAGTCTTGTAACACCCAAGGCATTGAGACCTCATGATAGTAAAATCTTAAGTGGACGTAGTCGTGCCCTCCGATGGCATGGTGAACCACTATAAATATTGTGTCTTTGTGAGTATGTTTATGTTCTACCGTGCTTCTACATAGCCTACGGGTTTTTGCAGAAACACACATTAACGCCAAATGTTACACAAATGCGACATGCTAAAACATGTTTCAGGAAACGTTGGTCGGAGAAGCACTAAGTTGGTTTCACGAGCCTCCCCCCAACTCAGTGGACTATTTCAAAAATTTAGCCAATAGGTTCGTCAACCGGTTCATCCTACACACGAACAGACAAAATATGACTCAGTTATTCAAGGTGAGGCAAGAAGGTGATGAGGGACAAAAAGCCTTTGTAAAGCACAGGTAGGGAGCCACAACAAAGGTCGGGAATTTTAACAAAAAGGTGGCAGAATAAGCCTTTATCCAAGCCCTGCTACCGGGAAAATCTTTATATGCCATAAAAATTGAGAACCCACAGGGATATGGCGAGCTCATGGAGATGACAATCAGACCATGATACTGATTATGGGAGTAAATCGGCGGGAAAACAAAAGCTCGAACAAGGTAAAGTTATGTCACCAGTATAAACCACCCAAGAAGTAAGAGTGTGGAAGGGGGACCAGGAGCAGCAGACATCATGCCTAGTAAGTTGCATGAGGAAGGAGGAAACAAGAAACCAGCAAGACAATGTAGCAGTCCACAGAGCAAATGAATAATTATCTGCCAAGATACCGGTTACATCAATGTAGCACCGGCGACAAGGGAGCAATTCAATTCGCAACGTTATCTGTTATGTATAAGGTGATATGGAACAAGAAAAAGTTATAATCCTAGACCCACCCGCACGTAAGTTCCCTCCATCCAGGCTAACAATGGAGGACACAAGAAAATTCTGCGGATATCACAGTGAGGCAACCTACCACATAAACAACTGTGTCAAGCTGAAGAGGGCGGTTGAAGGCCTCATGCGGGAACAGAAGTTGCAGCAATATGTATCCAAGCAAAGGCATATATGAGCAATCATATGATCTATGAGGGAGGGGACCAGATCAATCAGAGAAGCAATAAGGCAAAGAAGCAATGCATGGAGATCCGGGAAGGCCGAGAAGTATTCACATTCGAGAGTTGCAACAACCGGCCAATATCCACCGAGTGAAGTCAAATACGTTCACCAAAGAGGAATAAGAAGCGATCAGGCAGTCTCACGAAGACCTGTTCCTAACTAGTCACCACGCAACTTGACCATTACAACACCAATAAGATTTTGATAGACACCGGGGCCTCGTTGAACGTACGTGTTGTTCAGAAGCGCGTAGAGGGGAATAATAATTTTTATGTGAATAATTTAGATGAGATTAGATAATATGAAATTCCATTCAGAAAAAAACCCTAGTTTCACAGAACGAGCCGCATGTGCGTACCTCAAACCTTGCCTTCAACCCCATCTTCTTGCTTGCCTGGCGACCCTTGGAGTCAGCATGGGACTCTTGCCTCGTCGACGAGCAGTGGATGTGGCTGGACGAGTATTGTCTCAGTTTGGTGTGATAGGAATAAATCAAGTCTTAGGATAAGAGGAGTGGATGACGATGTCAGTTTATTGTCTAAGATCGCAGGTTTCTTAAGGGAGGTACATTGGCTGTTCAGAGGAAGGTGGATGGTGTTGTGCGGGGGCCAAAAGAACCTTAGATCCTTTTTTAGGCGAACAGAGCAGACATGTTGGACAAGGTTGGCGACGACGACGGTATTTGCAGCATTCAGATCCGATCGAAAAGTATCAATCCAACTTGGGTTGATAAGATTTGATTTGGATGGCTGGAAGTACTAGATGTCCCTGCTTGCATTCAGAAAAGGATGGCAGGAGGGAGAGACGTCCTATGTTTGTTCGATGTGCGACAGAAGACGGCATAGAGGTCGCCAGTGATGGGACAACCTGGGTTTTGCAGATCAGATGTGGGTTCCTTGCTTTGTCAAATAGACGCAACTTCCTAATGTCAAGATGAAACTTAAGGTCATTGATAATTTCTAGCAGACATCATAGCCAGAAAGGTGATACACATAGTAGCTTATGACTCTATCTGAGTAGTATTTTTATGGTATGTCGCCAAAATTATAGATCAAATGGAATAACCAATGATGCACTCTTTGTTAAATGATGTTTGCTAAAATGCATAGATTTTGTAGACATGTCTAATGTTAGTTTAAGATGTTCTTACAATATAAGGTTTAGGCACAATGTCTCATCTCCTTAGTATTCTAAGGTTTTGTTAATGGTTATTGAGTGAGGGCTATTATTCTAGCCTTTGTATTCAAAAAAATTTAGACGAATTATTTGTATATAAATTATTTGTTGGACGAATTAAAAATAATTTTGAGGAACTATGATCCGAGTTATATTATATAAGTGTTTTTTGGATGATTTATTTTTATTTTTTGGACAAATTAGGGTTTAGAGTTTATTTGGCAAAAGTAATTAATATTTGAAGAAACTAATTCAATCTTCTCCCCAATGAGAAATGTAAGAAACAATCCTTACATATATACATAATTAATGGCTATTATCAATACATAATATTTATTTTGATTACCTACTAAAGTTTGTTAATTAATATCATTGATTCTCCTCTTAAAATCTAAAAAAAAAATGATATAATTGGTAATGCAATATAATGATTTGGAAAGATATATTATGTAAAATTAAAAAGGGTTAAATACTTGTGACACCTTGTATTTTACACCTAAAATCAGTTTTGTCCCTCACTTTTTTTTTTAAACTGATATACCCCTATATTTTAAATTCTCGACTGATTTGCCCTTGTCGTCAAGTGAACCCGTTATGTAGCTGACGTGGCTAACATGTTGACACATGTATGAGACCAAGGTATTGAGATGACAATTTTACCCTCTCACTCTCCCCCTCTCCCTCTCCTCTGCCGCCCTTGACCACCACACCCTCCTCCTCTCCCCCCTCCCCTCCACCCCCTCTCTCTCCCAACCCGAATCCTTTTCAGAAACATCTGAACCCGACTCCGACCCATCTTCCCTCTCCCTCCCTCTCCACCACCTTGACGCCTTCTCCTTCAAAAAATCACGGGATCATCACAAGCTAGGTGGTAGCCATGGTAGCTGAGTTAGGCCTCCTCACCCGCCTCGGCTCCGTCCCATGCATCGTGGTGACGTCGCCGGAGTTGGCAAAAGAGTTCCTCAAAACCCATGAGCTCTCCTTCATAAACCGCTCTGAGACAACCGCTGTCGAAAAAATGACCTACAATGCTTCCTTTGCATTTGCTGCCGAGACTCCCAACTCTTCCACCTCCGCCTCCGCCGTGACTCCTTCCGCTTCAACTCCCTCACCTCCCTATGACTGTGCCTATACTTCTGAGTTTCTCACTTGTTTCAAACCCTTGAAAACCACAACCAAACAGAGAAATAATGGAAGAAGCTTTCAGAAAGCTCAACGGCTTCACCCCCACGTCCCAGCCCGACGTCCCCATTTCCGTCCCCTCCAAAAAGTCAACCCCCACCAACAAGCGCTCCCTCAAGGAAGCCACCGCCGGCTCTGCCTCCACACTGCGCTACCGCGGCGTGCGCCGCAGGCCGTGGGGACGGTACGCTGCTGAGATCAAGGACCCGCACTCCAAGGAAAGACGGTGGCTGGGAACCTTCGACACCGCCGAGGAGGCTGCATGCGCCTATGACTGTGCCGCTCGAGCCATGCGCGGTGTCAAGGCTCGTACCAACTTTGTTTACCCTCCCACAACTCAAGACCATCTTGTTCCGGCGTTCACTTTCCACCATCAGAAGCAATCTCAGCCGTCGGTTAAGTACCACAGCACCGCTCGCGGCTACGGCCAAATCGTTCCCAACTGGCCACCGTTTGCGACGTACCCTCGTGATTTCTCAGGTAATTCCGACAGAAGTTGCACCACTGCTAATAGTGCTAATAGTAATACTGCTTCTGGGAGTGCAGCAGCCAAGTCTGGACAGAAATGAAGGTTGGTTTGTTACCTTAGGGTAGTCTGGGAGGGCCGGAGGAGCTGGATTCGCCGGTGCCGGTGCCGGTGCCGGTGAGTCCTCAGTGGTGGCCATGAGAGCTCCCTCTGTAAACGAAGACTTGAGAGTCTGGGAGGAGAGTTGGGAGTGAGATGCAGAGAAGGAAATGAAAGAGAGCAAGAATTTAAAAGTCACTGAGTTGGGGGTATATTGGACATATTATGCATTTGCTGCCGAGAATTCCATGGTCTCAGCAACTTAACAGTCTTCTTTAACGGTCAATTGACGACAAGGGCAAATCAGTCGAGAATTCAAAGTATAGGGGTATACCAGTTTAAAAAAAAAAGTAAGGGACAAAACTGATTTTAGGTATAAACTACAGGGTGTCACAAGTATTTAACCCAATTAAAAATAAATATTTTTATTCACTTATATGTGGCATGACACGTCACAAATTTGAGACCGCATTATGGCCACAAATTAGTGCGCCCTTCTTAAATTCTAATCCTTCATTTGTACACGTTTCAATTGAAACGTTTCATAAGAAATCAATATAAATATATACGATTTTGATTGGCATATCACCACAGCAATTTTATAGCAAATGGTGAAAATTAGCTCTCTCGGAGCCTCATTTGCACTTTCCTGCATTGTCTTCATAATCTTCTTTTCTTTGGTTGAATGTGAGTACCCTTGTGCTTGTGAAAGTGAATGAGATGAATTTTTGTGTCTAAGTCTCAAAAATGATAGTTTTCACACAAGAATTCAAATATGTCTCAGTTAGTGTTCTTGATGTGAAAAACGTATGCATCAATTTGACCTTTTCACTTTTTTTATTTTCATAGATTAGAAAATCTTAAAATATGTTTCACAATAAATCACTGATTACATTTTTAAAGTAGAAAATAATAATCTCATTCTCATTATTATTTTTAAAAATCATTTTTGAAAATCATTTTAAAAAAACGTTACCTGACAGACTCAAATTGATGTTTTCAGTTTTCTTTATAAAAGTTAAAAATATTTCTATTTTTCATTTCTCGTTTTTTCAGAAATTAAAATGTCTCACCGAATACAATTTCATTTCAGTTTTAAAAATAAAAATAAAAACATGGAAATGTTACCTAACGTCATCTAAGATTTCTATTAAACGGTGATTTTACTCTATATTAATTATCACTAGTTTTTTTAATCTACAGGCAATGATGACATTAGTTCCATCAGCAAGAAGAATGATCTTGATAATGGAAGATTTTTGAGTGAAGATATGATTAAGGGTGGAAAATTGAAAGACGTCGGTTGTCAGGAAACAACCTGTGCTATGGGAAGAGATTGTTGGTGTTGCACACGAAAAGAGATAAGAAACTATTGCTATGCTACACAGAAGGTTTGCTTGAATGCATGTTTGGGCATTGGTTCCGCAGCAACACCTCAAGCTTCATGATAATATTGCAATTTAGTATGAATAAAATAAAATTTTAAAGCAATACATACATGTTACATTTTGGTTGATTGTTGAGTGATTAATAAGGAAATGAGAATATTCATATTTACATTAATTATTTTTTGAAGTACTGTGATATATAAAATAATTAGGAAAAATATTTGTGACACTATATACTTTACTCATAAAAATAGTTTTGTCTCTTGGTTTTTAAATTAAACCGATCTACCCATGTACTCTCAAATCTCGACATTTTTACTATTTCCACCAATTGACCGTTAAAAATGATTATTAAGTTGCTGAAATGACTGAATTATCTTTAATCGGTATTAGTTTTATTTTTGTTTATTATGTTTCAGTATCTCCGATTTATTTTATAAGCAAGATAAACTATTATTATTTGGCTATTGATATGATGATATGAACTATTTTTTTATAAAAAGAAAAATGTGGAAACAAAGGTATGTACAGGTAAGTCGAATCTCAGTACACCAAATGAGGCTAGGAAAAGCTTCATTACGACCAGAAGACTCAACAATCAATAACAAATTGACGACAAAGTTAGTAAAGAAGAATCAGTGTACTCCAACTATGCGGGCGCTCCAATCCCATGAAGGATTAACAAGAACATGAATAAACTAGGCCTCTTGGTAGTGAATATTCGTGATATAAGCAAGTGAAAACCATTATCACTTGATAAACGGTGTTCATAATGAGCCAAACAGTACGACCTCATAGTAACAAAAGAACCACAACAACAACAGCAACAAACATGCAAAATAAACAAAAAGAGATGCAACATCCTAGTCTTGACAATCGCGACTAAGGCCACATCTAGACACTAAAGCATGCACAACTTACACCATTGAGACCGCCACCATTAGATCCCCGGTTAACCACTCTAACTTGAACGCACCGCCCCACTTGAGACAACCAGCCATAAACCGACAAGAGAAGCAATTTGAATTTAGATTACCCATTGATCTCTAATACAACGACTAGAAACTTAAATTAACCCGATCTAAACAAGAGAAAACCGGATCATAAACAAATTAATACCACTAGAAAAATCACGAAAAGCCCTTGTTGTACTCGTTCTAATCCCTCACCAGAACAACCACTTCATCTATTAATGTTGTCTGAACGAACCATACAAATGCCGCACATGACATACTATACACATGCTTACGTTGAATTGAAACAACACAAAAAAGTACTCTATTGTGTGGATAATTGCACAACGGGTATTTTCACACTTGTGTGACATTTCAGACAAGTGTTTTATAAACATAAGAGAAACCATATTTGCATAACTGTGGAGCATCGTTGAGTGAGTATAGTAGAGTCAGTTGGATCTGCAGCGCACTCGCTATCCCATATCTGCCTTCCTTCCAACTCACCCACCAAACCAAGACGAAAGCATGAGATGAAGCTGGACGTGCACTCCAGTCATTTCCTCTCCCAAATTGAGACATTATGGTGAGGTCGCCTATTGACAATGTTCATTCAGGTGAGAGGAACTCTATGTCTATGTGTGTGTTTTTTCTTAGACGCGTTCTATTTTTTATAGGCACGCAACGCTCATTATACAAAGAGGAAGAGTGCTCATGGTGATTTCCACAAGTTTGTTGTTGTTTTTTTTTTTCCCTCACTATCTTTTATCTAAATACTTGAAGGATTAATTTCAGTTTACCCCTATCAACTTTATGTATATTATCATGTTAGTCACTCTTCTTTCAATTTCATAAAAAACACTCATAAATTTTCAATTTTCATCAGCCGTGCCCAAAGTTCAAATGACTCTGTTAACTGATGACGTGACATCACGAAAAATTCCCAAAATAGCATTTAGGCCTTCTCTTTCTCCCTCTCGCCGTCTCGCTCCCTCTCTTCTCAATCTCACTCAAACACCTCCGAGTCCATGGCCGAGCACCAACCCTCCGTCCACGGCCGAGCACCAAGTCTTCCCGTCCACCGACCTTAAGTCAAACGGCTTGAACAGCCCCGGCGTTGCTGACGTGGCGCGGCAGACTTGGGGGAGCTCGAGCTCGAAGTCGAAACTCAACAAGGAAGCGTCGACGCTGGAGAAGACGAACGGCGCGGAACCCTTCAGGTCGTAGCAAGGAACCAGGAGAGGCTTACACGTCTCCTTCAGCGTCAAGACCTTCCTGTCGTCCCTCGTCAGCAGCTCTGTCAGAGCCTTGTCCATGCTTCCGCCAGAGTATCTCTGGCCATGGCGAAAGACTCTCACCACTATGGCATTGAACAGCTCCGAGCTCTTCTCAGCCACCAAGTTCACAACATCTCTAGCAGTGAAAAGAGGCCTCCCAGAGCCGTCGTAGGCGAAGAGCATGGCGGCGAGTACATCTCCGATGCCGGTCCCGGCATCAAGGTCAAACAAATCGACGATTTGAGCGTGGGGATCACCGGTCTTGAGGCGGATCTGGTCCTCGAGATGGATGAGGGCTTCACCGGCGACAATGGCGGTGGTTCCTCCGCCGTCAATGTTGAGAATGCGTGTCTTCTTGGAGGCCTCGTAGTGTGAGGGAGCGAGAGGGCGAGAGGGAGAAGGAGAATGCCTACAGGCTATTTTGAGAATTTTGCGTGATGTCACTTCATCAGTTAATAGATTAATTTGAACTTTGGGTATGACTTATGAAAATTAAAAGTTTATGAATGTTTTTAATGAAATTAAAAGAATAGAAACTAACATGACGATAGACATAAAATAGGTAAACTGAAATTAATCCATACTTAAATTATATATATTGACTTTCATCCTTGCGGAGAGGCAATCCACATCAGAACAATCAGTGCTGCAAATCTGTAACGCAGGTGAAACTGTGATGATATAAATTTCTCCTCAGGATCATCTCTGATCATAGCTTAGCTGAGACGTACACGGTAAACCCTAAAACCCCAAAACCTAGTAGCTAGCTGGTTTTGAATCCACTCATCTAGTCTCATAGGTCATGGCTTGCCACCTCCTCCACTACCACCGTCCTATCATCTCTCGATGACTCATTTACAAGGTTGATGCAGCTGGAGGTGCCCCTCCTCAAACTATAGGTGCCCCCCCTCAAACTATTAAATGATTTGCTACTAAGATTAGCCTTCCTCACGCGACTCACGAGCCTTGTGTGTCTTACTGCCACTCAAGTGGTCCACTAAATTATAGGTGCGTGTTCCCCGGATACCCAGCGGACTGCCAGTTGGCCTACACAGTGCCACGCTTCCCAATAGACGTTCATTTTCCCCGTCCAGCCTGTGATCCCAACGTTTATCTCCACATAAATTCCCCATTTTGCCCACCGAATATTCCGGACTTTGTATCATTGGTTCGGGGCGGTTTGGGGATTTTATTGAGTTCTTTTTTCAACCTGTAGCAAGCTAAGGGGGTGTGATGTGTTTTGTCTTCTAGGGAGGTAAGAAAGAAAGGTATCACTTACTTCCACAAAAGGATGCCTACGCCTAACCCATAAATAATATAGATTATAGAATATGAATATAATATTATATCCGTTTGGGCTGTAACTCACGCTTCCTGACTTTCCTCTATAGGATGTGACAAGACAAGCTCACGCTCTTCTTGTCTTACACTGCCTCATATTCAAAAAAATTTAAAAACAAAACCAACAACAAATTATATAATATCTAAGTTAACTAACTTTTTTTTCTGATTAATTATATCCATAAAATCAAAAATTTAGTAAAGTTTGATTTGAGCCGTTTTAAGGCATTAGGAAAATCATAATCAATAAGTGACAAAATATATATTTTTTTATGCAATTTATAAATACTGATAAATATAGTGTTTGACAAAGATTTGTTTTAAAACTGCATACTGTAAATAAAGTAGTTGTACAAAATAAACATTTTATTATCACAGTTACAACTTCTTCAGTAACTTTTAGCTACCGTAGTTACAACTTATTCAGTAAACTACTATAATATCATATTTGTGAATTTTCTCTAATACAAATCAATTTATTGTTGACCCATATAAGTTTTTAACCAGATTAATTTTATAGATTTATTTAAATACAATGTGTAAAACAGAAAAATGAGTAAAAGACTTCATCTTTTTTGCTTTAGAAAAGCCAAAGCTTAGTTCAGGCTAGATATCAATGGAAATCACATGTCTAAAACAAAAGGCACTACAAAAAGTAAATAATAATAATGAAAAAGAATAAAGAAAAAGTAAAGGCAATTATTTGTACCAAAGAGAACAAGAACATGATAATTGTGTAGTTGGAGCGTGGTAAACACCTGCGGGTGAAAGCGTGGTGTTAGACAATGAGACCCAACGGCATTCAGCAATAAAGAAACGCGCTTGGGGGAGAGTGATCTCTTTTAATTTCTTTTTACTGCCCCAAAGCAAATCGTAAATGGGAAGCCACCTCTTAAACCCCACACTCTCTCATTTTCTCTCTCTTCTTACCTCCCACATTCAATTAACCCCTGCATTTTAAACCTCCTTCTCCACCGCTATAAATACCTCTCTCCATTTCTCTCATCTCCCATCTCACAAGCTCTCTCTCTCTCTCTCTCTGGCTTGAATTAAAAAACCCCTTTATTTTATCTCTCTAAAACTCTCAAAAATGGCTTCTTCCTCTTCTTGTGTGATACTACAACTCTTCTTAGTGGTCTCTCTCTTCCAATTTTCACTTGCTTCTTCTAGGTTGTTCCAAGTCTCCTTGGCAACAAGGAAGCTCAGTGAGCTTGTTCAAGACCAGACCCAGCTCTTGAAATACCACAACGGTCCTCTTCTCAACGGCAAAATCGCCATCAATCTCATCTGGTACGGCAATTTCAAGCCGGCACAGAAAGCCATTGTTACCGATTTCATCACCTCCTTATCTTCATCTTCCTCGCCGGCCCAGGCCAAACAGCCCTCCGTCTCTACCTGGTGGAAAACCACCGAGAAGTACTACCACCTCACCTCCAAGAAGTCCTCTCTTTCCATTGCTCTTGGGAAACAAATTTCCAATGAGAAATATTTTCTTGGAAAGTCTCTGACCAACAAACAGATCATTAAGTTAGCTTCAATGGGTGACCAGAAGAACGCAATCAATGTCGTCTTGACTTCCGCCGATGTCGCCGTCGATGGGTTCTGTATGAACAGGTGCGGTACCCACGGCTCGGCTGCCGGTTCATCTCACATCCGAGGCAAGAACTACAAGTTCGCTTACATTTGGGTCGGAAACTCTGAGACTCAATGCCCTGGTCTCTGTGCCTGGCCGTTCCACCAGCCCATCTACGGCCCACAGAGCCCACCCCTCGTCGCTCCGAACAACGACGTTGGCCTTGACGGCATGGTGATCAACTTGGCGAGCCTCTTGGCTGGAACAGCAACCAACCCTTTTGGAAATGGTTACTTCCAGGGTCCCGCTGAGGCTCCATTGGAGGCTGCTTCAGCTTGTCCCGGGGTTTATGCCAAAGGGGCTTATCCGGGTTACGCCGGAGACCTTTTGGTGGATGCCACAACTGGCGCAAGCTACAATGCCAATGGTGCTAATGGAAGGAAGTACTTGGTTCCTGCTCTGTTTGATCCATCTACCTCAAGCTGTTCGACTTTGGTCTAGGATGGATTAGGGGTATTGGTGAACATTAGGAGTAGATAATATTCATTGATTTGTTTTAGTTCTTTGGGTATGCGAATATAATAATATGAGCTACTGCAAATCGTTTTGATTTGCATCAGAAAATTTTGTGCCTGTCTTTTGATTTCCTGCTGCTGGATTTGTGAGATTGGGTTTTGCTGGATTTTTTTAACTTGGAATTGAAAGGAGTTGGTGGCAAATCTAGATGAGTACAAGCAAAAGCACAAAGATGGGCAAAGGATGAGAGCCAGACTAAAAACATAGTTTACAAACTAAAGGTCACAAAAAGGGCAAAAGTGGCAAGTGACATTGTCCACAACTATAGCAATCAAACCACCCCATTCTCTGGAGTACTGTCCAATGTGTCGCTGCATTCTGTCAAATGTATCGACATATTGATGAGAATGCTGTGTTTTATCTAAATGTAACGGAGTCAAGCTTGAATGCTTCAACGCGAAGTTCAAAATTTAGAGGTAATCAGAACTGGGTTCATAATCTGAACTGTGAATTGTTTGCATTATGAAGCTCATCACTTCATGGGATTTAGTAAGTTGATCAAAGTTTGTATTTTCTTTGAAATTATCGATAGGGGACAAAGCCAAGGGAATTTTCTGTAACCGATTTTGTTTTTGTGTTTCATTTGGTTGGACGGTGGGGAACGTGTGCATCATAAACTTTGCACCACTTTACCGACTATGGTTCAAGGACTTGGGACTTGGGAGCTACCATTTGTGGAGGCCTAGTATATTTGCTTGCAAAACCGGACAGCAAATTGAGTGAATTTTATAAACTCAAGTGGTTACACTTGGTCTCCCAAACCGATGTATGATGCATCTGTTAATTGAAAAACAGCGTATAGTCTGTTAATAACCAAATAATTAAGGACTAAAAAGATTCAAAATCACAATTTGAGGGAAAAGCCAAAACTTGAGCATTCTATGAACTTGGCTAATCAAAAAAATTGGGGCTAAACGAAGAAAAAGATTAGAGAGAAATTGATAAATATAAATGAGAAATCAAAGGACTCGTCTAAATCGAAAACAAAGATATAAGAAGTGACACACTGACACTCATTTTAGGTGCAAATGAGTATAATCTTCATGTGTAAGGAAAATAGATTTTTTAATGTGTGTCTTAGTCAAAGTAATCTTATTGGTATTCGGTATTAGTATTATAATAGGAATAAATGTAATTTTTATTTTTTCATTGTAATTCTTATATAGATAGAGGCTCTTATTCCTAATAAAATAGAGAAAATGACAAATCACTACCATAAACAGTTGTAAAATACAGAAAAACCACATTTCAATAGATTTAAACAAATAAGAACATAAACTCAAGCCCACAATGCGTATCAGTAATTTTTACGCAAAATGCCCAAAAAACAAGTATTTTCTAAAGTAACTACAAAACTGCCACTGCCTCAACCAAAAATACCCTAACCAAATATATTTTATCTCTCTCTCTCTCTCCCCCCCCCTACGGCGACGCCATGACCCAAACCTGGAAACTCGAAACCTCCTCCTCTGACAAAATGCCCACAGCGGCCACCACCGGGATGAGACTCATCGTACCGCTCCAAGGCGTCGTCCAAGGCCGAGGAGGCTTCCTTCTCGGCTCTCTAATCCCCTGCGCTCTCTTCTACTTCTCCAACTCTACCTCAAAAGCCACCGTCCTTCCCGACTCGACCAGGAACCTCCTTCTCCCTCCCTCTTCTCCTCCAACCTCGCCGAGCTCCACCAATCCTCATCTCGCTCCAGCTTGTCTGGTCGAGGATCCATCAGCCGAGTCTGGGTCTCCTCCCAGGCTGGCCCAGTTGCTAAGCCCAAGGAGTCGCCGTATTATATCGAGCTCGATAGGGCTCAACAACGGACGTTGGAACTCGGCGACGAAGCCTCAGACCAACACCTTCATTCTCTACAATGGATTTGAAAATGTTTTGTGTTTTACAGAAATTGTGGTGCTCTACTCCAATTCATTTTTGAGTATGGAGAGGCTGGGTTTAGGATTTGGAAGTGAAGGTTAGTCAATTGGGGGTCAGGGATTTGAAAGGCGATAAGGGCAAAATTGAGGTGAGAAAGAATGCAAAATTCAACTAGTGTAGTAGCAGGTTTTTTAGAAATGTTGTCGATGTCTACGGGGTGATGACATTGGATGGATGAATACATAGAACTGTATAATTGGATGAGACTTAATTTTCATGTAGTAGCAGAAACTTGAAAAACATGAGCGCAGTAGTATAACTACAACAAGAGTACAACGAGTGTAATAAAAAATTTAAAAAAAGTATAAGTGCTCTACAGTAGCAGAGACCATGACAAGTGATGTAGTAGAACCAAACAGTAGCATAATTCATAAATGAACTTTTCCTATCAATAGTAGTAGTCACAAATGAATTTTTCTGTCAAGTGTTGTTGACTCATACTGCTACTGTGTGATGTGCCTCGCATATGGGGGAAATCACGTATAGCTAGCTAGCATTTAATCATATACATACTATTCTCGAAATTGTACCTCGAGTATAATCACCGAAATTCTCAATTTCGGGAAATATCCAACAACAGAAAATCATTCAAATGATAAAGCATTTCGAACACAATATTTAAAAACAAAGGTCCACTCACAGGTTAGGCCTAAGCCTGATGTCAGTTGGAGGTCTCTTCCGCTCGAGCCTCCTCACATCCTGTTCCATATAAATAAAACCTTAAATAAAACACCGACGCTTAAAGCAAAACATGCATAATTAAATATGCTTCGCGCTCAACCAAGCCTAACACTCCAAAATCTTAATTCTACTGCCAACCTCAAAACTCCACAAATTTTACCGACATCCTCAAAATCACATTCCACCAAATAAAATCCAATGGCCGGATTATAAATTAATAATCCGTCAAAAATACCAAACTTCAACAATTCTCAAACCTATCCAAAACTCCTCCAAAATTCTAAAACTTATTCCATTAAACTCCTCACATTTTTCTCCATCAAAAACATTTTCTCGGCGGCGGCCGGCGACCAACTCCGGCAACCTCCGATGGTCACCAAAATTTGGCATCATCTCCCTCTCAACCTCCTCTACAACATTCCTAACTACCACAAACTCCAATTCTAAGCCTAACCAAGCCAATCGGACACAAACACACTGTCACGCCCCGAACCTTAATTTTTACCTTTATTACTGGCATAGTGGTAATAAGAGTTTTTACCGTGTTCGTCACTAAGTGTGTAATTTAATTAGTCCCCAGAGGGTGTTGAGGGACTAATATTTTGAGGGAATTATTCTAAGGAAGAATTTTTGACGACGGTAAAAAAATGGTAATTTTTGCTAGTAAAAGGTAATTTTGTTGGGGTATTATTTCGGGGTGTTGAATTTTGGATTTTTGGGTTAAAAAGGGGTGTTGGGTCGGCTGGGCCGAGCCCAACCCGTTTCTCTCTTTTTTTTCTTTTTTTTCTTCTCTCTCTCTCTCCTCCCGATTTCTCTCCCCCGAGCCTCACTGCCCGAATTCTTTTCCGACGCCGTCTGCCGCAGTCCGGCCTCCGTTCGCCGCCGGACCGGTCCCGTTTGATCGGTCTCCCTCCCAGCCGCATTTCTAGACCGGTGGCAGCCTTCCTAGCGCCGCCGTGAGGGAGAAACGACGCCCGAAAGCCCCGGCTGCCGAAACCGATTTCTCGCCGGAACTCCCTCCTCCGGCCGCCATAGCCTGCGAGCCATAGCCCAAAAGGAAGCCCTCCTACCGTGCTTCAATCCCTCCAAAGGGCTCGCTCCGTCGTGAATTAGGTAAGGAGAAATCGGAATTTGAATTTCTAGGGCTTATTGTGTTTGTGCGTTTGATTTATGTGCTTAGGCTTAGAATTGGAGTTTGTGGTAGTTAGGAATGTTTTAGAGGAGGTTGAGAGGAAGATGCTGCCAAAATTTGGTGACCATTGGAGGTCGCCGGAGTTGGTCGCCGGCCGCCGCCTCTGGCGGAGCCGCCGCCGAGAAAATGTTTTTAGTGGAGAAAAATGTGAGGAGTTTAATGGAATAAGTTTTAGAATTTTTGGCGGAGTTTTGGATAGGTTTGAGATTTGTTGAAGTTTGGTATTTTTGGCGGATTATTAATTTACAATCCGGCCATTGGATTTTATTTGGTGGAAGGTGATTTTGAGGAAGTCGGTAAAATTTGTGGAGTTTTGAGGTTGGCAGTGGATGTAAGATTTTGGAGTGTTGGACTTGGTTGAGCGCGAAGCATATTTAATTATGCATGTTTTGTCGATGTTTTATTTTAAGGAATTATTTATGTTTGGAACAGAACGCGAGGAGGCTCGAGCAGAGGAGACCTCCGACCGACGTCAGGCTTAGGCCTAACCTGTTAGTGGACCTTTGTTTTAAATATTGTGTTTCGAAATGCTTTATCATTTGAATGATTTTTCTGTTGTTGGATATTTCCCGAAATTGAGAATTTCGATGATTATACTCGAGGTACAATTCAGAGAATAGTATGTATATGAGAGAGAATGCTAGCTAGCTATACGTGATTTCCCCCATACGCGAGGTACAATTCCGGTATGGGTGACATGAGCGTTAGACGCGAGTGTCGTAGCCCTGTACGACTTTCTGATTTTGCATTTATTTATTCAAAGATTTCGTACAAGGAGTAAGCACGTATATATTACCACTTAGCCGCTTTCCCCCATATGTGAGGTACAATTCCGGTGTGGGGTGATGTGAGCGTTAGACGCGAGCATAGTAGCTTCGTATGATATCTACTTTATTCAAGTTGTTCATAGATATTGTACCAAGGGTCAGGCGAGTGTGCATACATACTATATATAATATCTAGGCCTGAGAGGCAATGTCTTAAAGTTTGGGAGTCTAGCCAGGCTGGCCCCAGCTTAGAGTCGTTCCAGTGGAGCTCGTGTTTTTACCATTGTCGAAAGCTTTTCTTTTGGGGAAATATTTATTTGTTGTCAGATCAGTTTTGTCCACTCACTCTGACGTGTTAAATATTTTCCCCTGGGCTCTTCGTTTTTAAAATGCCCAGTCTGCAGAGTTCGCGTAAGGGCTAGCAGGAGACGTCGAGGCATAGTGATCCATCTGTCAGCTACATTTCTCCAGTAGGTTACCTGTTTAATCTACTAGGAGTTTGTTGGCTTCCGTTGTATTTTATTTGATTTTTAGTAGCTCTGAATACTATTGGAATTCTTATGTTTGTATTCTGGCTACTTATGGATTGTAGCTGAAGATTTATTTTTTGGAATAAAAAGTGGTTCTTAAATTCTTAAGTTAGGGTTGTCCATTTTCGAGGGAGGTTTGCCGAGTCTTCGGTAAATTTTCTTTGGAGGTGGTCCCCGCAGGACTTATCTCGGGTTTCGGGGTGAAATTCGGGACGGGTCCTGACACACACAATAAAGCCCTTGAAATTTAAATTCAGATTTCTCCTTACCTAGCTCGAGATGGAGCTAGCCCTTTGGAGGGATTGAAGCACGGGAGGAGGGCTTCCTTTTGAGCCAAGGCTCGCCGGCTATGGCGGTCGGAGGAAAGAGTTCCGGCGAAAAAACGATTTCGGCAGTCGGGGCTCTCGGCGTCGATTCCTCCTTCACGGCGGCGCTAGGGAGACTTCCACCGGTCTAGAACTACAGCTGGGATGGAGACCGACCGAACGGGACCGGTGCGGCGGGCTGGGGCGGCCGGACGACAGCGGTCGAGCGGCCGGAAAATCTCGGCATAAACTGGGCTTGGGAGCGGGAGCGGGAGAGAGAGAGAGAGAAAGAAAAAGGCTTTCGGGCTTTGACCAAAAACAAAGCCCGGTCCAACTTAAACATAACCCAATCCCAAAAATTTAACACCCCAAAATAATACCCTAATAAAATTACCTTTTATTAGCAAAAATTACCATTTTTTACCGTCGTCAAAATTTCTTCTTTAGAATAATCCCACAAAATAATCGTCCCCTACACCTCTCTGGGGATCAATTATATTTTACACTTAATGACTATCACGGTAAAATTCTTATTACCACTATATCAGTAATAAAGGTAAAAATTATGGGTCGGAGCGTGACATTATATAATGGAGCTCAACTTGCAGCAGAAGATAATCATAGAAACCAAGTCGGACTCTGCAACATAATAGAACAAGGGCATTGTTCCACCCACGTGGGCCAAACTCTTTGTGACACATGTCCAGTTCGCACATTCCATTTAGTATAGGACACTGCCACTCAATTATAGACTCCTATGCGAACTAGAATTAGGAGCAATCTTATCCCGTGGGGTGTCATAGTCCATGTAGAAAACTAAACTCGCTCGGGCCGCGGACTCAAACCATCTCGCAGGTCTTTCTAGCTCGCGGTCTTAGCAGGGTTTTTTATATTAAAAGGGCCACAGAGATTGGCCCGAAGCATGTCAAAGACTTGCAAAAAGTCTTCAACGATTAAAAGGGTGCGGGCAGACTCCGCATGTGGCTTCCTCGCGAAGTCTTTCACGCGAACTAGCGAGCCAGTTCGCTAGCTCGCCTTGATATATTCCGCCTTGCCTAGGACTAGTAAGCGAAGTACTAATGCGCCTCACCTATGCGCGAGATCATTAAGTGTGCGAGCTCCCTACTCCGCGCAAAGTCATTCCGCGCGCGAGCTTTGTGTTTTTCGCAAAGTCCCTAGCACGCGAGATCTGTAGTCCGCGCGAAGTCATTCCGCGCGCAGACCTTGTAATTCAGCTCACGTGGTCTTGTTGGCGGGCCATTATTTGTAAATTTAAAGAAACTTGGGCTCGCCGGTATGACATGGACCAAAAATTTAATTAATATTCACATAGACATTTACTGTCTAATAAAATATTAATTTGGGCGTAAACAATAACTTCTAAGATTTTCTACAGACAAAAAAAAACCTCTAAGATTTTCAACCAATCGAAATAGTATGAAAATTTGATATCACCAGAAAGTTTACAGACTGTAGATTTTTTAGAGGTGTAGATTTGTATATAAATTTTTATTTTTTGTATTCTTTTTGTTTGTTTAGTTTTTCTTTTGTTCATCTTCATTAAAGGGATAAAATTGTATTTAAAAAAGTTTCAAAAAATAGGGATGTGTATTTATAAATCTGCTATGTGTGAATACAATTTCTTTATGAATATTTAAATAATGTGCTCGAAAAAAAAGAGAAATTTTAAATACACACCTCTAATCTCTTAATACATATCCCTAGTATTTTATATTATTTCACATCAGATCTTATAAGTATATTTAATTACAAAAACATCCATCAATTATTAAGGAAAAAAAAAAGAAACTTCCTCTTCCCTAAAACCTAACTTTTCTTCGTTGTTATTACGCATCAAAAGAAAAGAAATAAAAACATTTTCTCCAAAATTCATCGCCTGAATTTCGACTACTGTCATAAGTAATCACATGTACTATTTACCGATTCATTTGGTTTTTTTTATCAACTTTAGTTTTTATTTTGCAGACTAAAAACTAGTTTTTATGCTATTGTTCTTCTACTGGTTTCACAACTTTGAAAAAATTATGTATGTTCAATAGTTTTGTTTTCTTCAAATTCTAGTTGATTGATGTCATATTCGAGATTTGGAGTTCGAATAGTATTACTTTTTTGATTATAAATTGAAAAATATCAAGAAAAAATTTCTAACCCGATTAAAAAAAATCTAACAGAAAATAAAAGAGAATACGTAAAGAGAGTCGTGAAATAGTAAATATATAATAATTATATTAAATAACATATTATTATTAGTTTTAGATATTAAGAGTATTTTAGGTAGTTTGGGATGTGATTTAGTATAATATTAAAATGAAAAACTATATGAACAGTGTGTTAAGTAAGAGATGTGTATTAAAAGATTATGAGTGTGTATTTAAAATTACTCTAAAAAAAATGGTATCTAAATCAAACACATATATATTGGAAATGCACCCCAAGTTAAGGATAAAGAACAACATAGTGTCTACTATCTATTAAAAGCAAAACAAAAATGATGACCAATTGTAGCCAAATACACCTCGGTATTATGATTTATTAGCATCATTAGTTATCCATTACATTGTATAATTTCTGTAAAATGAAACAAATTGGAAGCCGATAATGAATTTCATCAATTGTTTTTCAGTCAAATAGCTAACAAGTCATGAAAGAGTTTTACATGTTTCGAGTCATGTATAGTTTTTACACGGTTATGGGACAAAATGGTTGTATTTTTTTTTTTTTTTTTGAAAAAAAGTAAGATGAGGCTGGTCTTACATCATATCCATTAATGAAACTAAAGAATACATTATAATAGTGATTTGGAGAAAATGATTGTATAATTCCCCATGATTGTATGCACAATATATACATACAACGGCATGTATAAAAGTTTATGGGTCTGCAAAGCAATACCTGGGTTATTAAGGCAATTGCATATCAGTGGCGAGTCACATAAGCAAGATTTAGGAATGAAAGGCATATGCACGAGGGAGAAGGCATTTTGATCTTGCATTCTTGCTGCATCAAATCAAAGGACCTTCCCGAGTTAATCGGTAAGATATATCAAGTTCAGAAGAATTCATCGTATTACTCATCTGGGCTTAGCCATGAGAAGAATGGTTGTTTTGTATTTGTTTAGTTATGCTCAAACCCTGTAATCTAGAAGTGCAACATCGTTAGTATCAAGCATTGACCCAAAAAAAAAAAAAAAAACACCACCCCTGAAATTCTAGGGCTACTACTGTGGATCTTCCCTACCAATACATGCGTGCCCCCTTCCCACAGATCCATTCTGTGTCAATCTTTGTTCCATAACTGGTAGGTCCTTAGAAAAACCATAATTCCTTTGAGAACACTCATTCAGTACAGTATATGTCGACGGAGCATGATACACATACAGTGCATCATGTCCATCTCTCACTGCTCCACCACAGCCGACCATCCACTTCATACTCCGGCCTCCATGGCCCAGGTCGTATGTATCTTCGACCACCATGTCCGGCGGTGTACACGTGTCTGACATTATATTCAAGCTCGGAATGTCCCAAACTAAAGCACACACCAATCCACCATTGCCATCCCCACTAACTTACGATATGTGCACTTTCCGACCCGTGATGTTATATGTTCATGTATGGGTCACCTCCATCCAGGTTCTTCACCTCTAGACCGGTAAACTGAGACAAATCCCAGACATTTCATAAGATTGAAGAACTAACCCCCAATGATCTCCAGCTTTACTTCTAGCATCAGATGACTATGGTACGTATTAGGCACCTGCTACCTAATCAAGTTGGCTGTTTTATTGAAAAACAGGGTATCAAGCGGGGAATTCTTCTTCTTCTTTTGTTGTTGAAAGGGAGCAAGCGTCGATCCATAAAAATAAGACTTGACAAAAAATAAATGTTACATAAACATAGTTCCACGAAAGGATGACAACAAAATTGAGCTATCCGAAAGAAGTCTTAAATAACTTAATGTCGACATGAAACAATGACATAAACTTTAACGTCCATACTTCTAATTTGCTATCTTTCTTCCTAGTAAATTGTACACAATGTGCCACTAACCAACAGCCCTCTCATAAAAATTCGGCAAGCTGTTAGAATCAAATATTTCCTTGTATATGAAATCTGTGTAACCAAAACTTCAGTGGATTTGCAAGATAGAGCTATCGAATAATAGCAAGAGCTATAACTATTAACAATGAAATATAGTAAGCAAAGTCAATTAGTGATAGAGTTGATCAACATGGATGATCAGAATAAGCTGAACAGGAAGATACAGAGGAAGGAGAGTCTTGTCTCTCTCACAAAGGTCACCAAAAATAAAGATATCGAAGTCAAAACCCAAGTAACATTCCCAAGGAGCAGCCTAGCCTTGATACTAATACATTATACATGTGAAGAAATTCTAGCTAAGATCACAACACCAGTAGCTTCCATAGAAACATAATCATACTTAATGTATAGCGTTGCACCAACCCAGCACATAAAACTTGACTAGGTATTACACTATTTGTTCATTATGATCACGTACAAGTGGAATGTGCATACTATAGAGTAATGGATTTTGTTGTGTTCTCTAAGCTAGGAGAAGATACAAAGAAGAGAGCCTTGTCTCCCACAATGGCTATCTAAATAAACCGATCAAAGCCAAGATCAAAAACTTTCATGGCAGAAGCCTACACACAGCTCATCTGAATAACTTACACCCTGTGAGGCATGCATGCACTGACTTTTAAATCAGCTGCACGCCTGCATCTCTTCCCACTACCTTCATCTGCATCTGCACGCCTGTATTCTGTTTCAATCATAATTGACTAATCTAACATACACTACCTTCATCTGCATCTCTTCCGGATCACATCCGATCCAATAGCTCACATCTACTGAATTGGTTAGATTCTAGTTAAAGGAAGTAGGAAGTAGATGGATTAACTACAAAGTGTTATCCCGAGGATTGGAAAGTACAAGTTTCCAAGTTTCCTTGATGAGACAATTGATCTTCTTCCTTTGATTAGAATAAGAAGTTAGCAACCCTAATTCCTTCAATCTAATGAGTTGCACGGTCAACCCAATCTTACGTATGTACTAAAAACGACTTATGAGGCGCAAAAAAACAAATATTATTTGGTTTGAAAAATGATATTAACGGATAGTAACAGACAAAATTAAATACAGGAATACTCTATATTTTTGTTTTTTTTTATTTTTTTTATTTAGAAGACCTCGGCAATTCAGAGGTAAACTTCTACCAAAATAAAATGCTATCCCAATTCCCAAATGGCACAAACCAGTACTAGAGACTGCATTCAACAATTTTCTTAATTTTTGAATAGAAGTACAATTCACTGTGGAAAATACTCATAGCTTCCCATTAGTATTTTGATCATATAAAGTACCTTGAACGCTACGCAAAAAATGGTCAGTGCAAAACTTTCCCTTTCAACCTCATTGATGAGAGAAAATCTTACGTGCGACAGCCGCACCACGTGTCCTGTGTGACCCACCAGTCGCACAACGACACGTGTTTTTTTTTTTTTTCAGCTCTTCTTCCGTCCTTCCTCTCTCTTCTCCGACGAAACCAATCTCCTCCTCCGGCGAAGCTTTTTCACAACTCTGCTTCTTCTTCTTCTTCCTCCTCTCTCTCTTGGTGAAGGCGAGCCCGTGTGGTGTAGGCGGCGGTGCGCGGTTTCGCCGGAGAAGAGAGAGAACACAGCGACAGGAAGGAAGAAGAGCTGCGAAAAAAAAAAAAACACATGTCGCTGTGCGACTGGTGGGTCACACAGGACACGTGGTGCGGCTGTCGCACGTAAGATTTTCTCCATTGATGAAAGTCTTATTCGTCCTAATTGACTTGGCTGGATAAACCCTGTCATCTAGTCGTTAGGTTGGGATGAAAAGCTAGAGCAAAAGCATCCCCAATTTAAATTTTAAAATGCAACGCGTTGCCCAGCTGGCCTTCAGCTCTCTCACTTTACTCCCATCAACCCATCAAGTCCAACATTTCTTTGGCTCCTTCCATGCATTTTCTTCCCCCCCCCCCCCCCCCCCCCCCCCCCCCCCAAAGTTTGAAGCACTATATATATGCATCTCCATATACCATTCCAATCCACCAAACCTTGAGCTCCATACCTCTTTTGTAAAATCACTAAACTCTCAGTTCCCAAACTCATAGCTTTGCTATACAAAAAACCATGGCTTCTTTTGCTTCCTCTTGTCTACTTCTACAACTAGTTCTGCTCATCTCTTTGTTGCATTTTGGCTCAGCAGCTAGGAGCCTTGCTGAGACCTCAGACCAAACCCAGCAGCCTATGCTATTCCAATACCACAATGGCCCTCTTCTCACTGGCAAAATCTCCATCAATTTGATCTGGTATGGAAAGTTTAAGCCTTCACAGCGCGCAATTGTATCCGATTTCATCACCTCCCTATCCACTTCTTCTCCTCCATCTAAAAACCAACCGTCAGTTGCTACATGGTGGAAATCTATAGAAAAATACTACCACCTCTCCAATGCCAAGAAAACTTCTTCTCTTTCCCTCTCATTGGGTACCCAAATCCTCGATGAGAGCTACTCTATGGGCAAGTCCCTGTCTCAAACACACATCAAAAGGTTGGCAGGCAAGGGTGGCCAGAGTAATGCCATCAATGTTGTTTTGACCTCGTCAGATGTTCTAATCGATGGGTTTTGCTCTAGCAAATGTGGTACACATGGTTCTTCAACGAGCTCTCTCATCAGAGGCAAGAGCTCCAAGTTTGCTTACATCTGGGTGGGAAACTCAGAGACCCAATGCCCTGGTCAGTGTGCTTGGCCATTCCATCAGCCAATTTACGGACCACAATCTCCACCTTTGGTTGCACCCAACAATGATGTCGGTGTGGACGGTATGATCATCAATCTATCTAGCCTTTTGGCGGGGACTGTGACCAACCCTTTTGGAAATGGGTTCTACCAGGGTCCCAAGGAGGCTCCACTAGAGGCTGCCTCGGCTTGTCCTGGTGTCTATGGAAAAGGAGCTTATCCTGGTTATGCAGGAAACCTTTTGGTTGATGCTACAACTGGTGCTAGCTACAATGCCAATGGTTTGAATGGGAATAAGTATTTGCTGCCTGCTTTGTTTGATCCTTCAACCTCAACTTGTTCCACTCTCGTGTGAGACCTCTTGGGCGTTGAGCGACCACGTTAGAGTATAGATTTTGTAGAGAATACAGAGATTATGATAAATCATATATTCTTTATTGTTTTGAATGAGAAGTAATAAAGTTTTTAATACTGTTTTTAAGTTATGCAACAGCTTCAAGTTTATGAGTTTTGTAACATTATGGAGCAAATTTTCATCCAAACTCATCAACGAATAAAGCTATGATGCCACGATGCGAATGCAAGTAAGAGAAACTGTACGAACCTGTGTAGTAAATGGATTTATACAACACATCAAATTTGTGGATCTGCCACTGCAATACATGCAAAGGTAACTGCATAGGAGTCCTTATGAAATCTGAGATGAACAAAGAGCTACAGTACAAAGATCAAATAATCAGTTTAGTCTCACAACCGTTGCTCAACAGATGAATCAGGAGACATCAACATTCTAAGTTGACACTTGCATAAGCAAGGATTTATTACTTGATAGGTAGTCCAGAGACATGAACATTCTTCTGTACTTGAGCTTATAATACGTGAGGCTCTTGAATGACAGGTCCTAATTCCTCTAGTTTTTCTTTTGCGTTTGCTTATCTTCTAAGTTAAATGTTTTAGTATCACAATTACACTGTTTTGTTTTTGTTTAAATCTCCCTAAACTTCCCTAAACCATGAACAAAAGTACCCTAAAACTAATACTGACAGAGATTAAAAAGTTATTCAATTTCAAAGAAACATTCATGCTCACAATGTCATAGACAAAGCACCACCATCCACTGCCTACCCCCACTATATGTACACTTTCCGACCAACCATGATATTGTTGATGGAAACATGGTATGGCTCTGAATTAAAGTTTTTTCACCTGTAGCCTTTAGTTTGTTTTTTCTCAAGAGATACCATTCAGACAGTGAGTTCAAGAAGCTTGAAGAACTAACCACATCGAAGAACAGCTACGTATCAACCTCCAGCAATGTTGAGTGCATTGCTGAAAATCAGAAATGAACTTAAAGATTACCAAAGAAAATCCCATCATATCACTAGCTAGGAAGAAACTCCTCCTGATAATAGGAAACATTAGTGTGGATTAGCTCTATAAGTGATGCACACAATCGTAGATTAATTCCCTATCTTACGTAGTTGTCTACATTTTACGGAGTTGGTCTTTCATTGCAGTAAGCTTGCCTGCTAATACCAAAAAAGTTAATGTATTAAACTATAAATAGATTTATGAAACTAAGGAGATCCATGCTTAACTTGCTTCCTATTATAGTACTGTTCCACCATCAACAGCCCACATGAAACTTTGCTGGATATTAGAATCAAACTTTTTCATTCTTATCCAATCGTGTATCAGAAGAGAGCCTATTCAACGCACCCGGAAATTTAACGGTGAGATAGCCGGTAAAACGGTGAGATGGCCGGGTGCGCTGTATAATTTTCGGTATCATAATGAAGTGGGATTTGCATGATATATAGTAATCTAGTAATCGAATGTTGCCTTCTGTAATGACAAGAAGCTACAATAATTAACAATGAAATATATCTAACTAAAGTCAGGTGATAGAATTGACTGAGTAATGCACGATCAAAATAAACATCAGGAAGATACAGAGGAAGGAGAGTCATGTCCCTCACAAGGGTCACCAAAATATAATGACATCGAAGTCAAAACCCAAATAACAATCCCAAGGAGTAGCCTAACCTTACTATATGTTAGTATGTTACTATAAGTGAAGAAATCTAGCTATTATGCTCACCTTCTTTATCATTTGTTTCTAAAGAAACACCATTATGCTTAACCTGCAATTTTTATTGCTCCTATTAATGTATAGTGTTCCACCAAACAACCACATGAAACTGGGGTAGCTAGCTCTCAAAATATTTGCTCATCATTATCAAAAGTAGAATGTGCATTATATAGAATAATGGATTTTATTGAGTTCTCTGAGATATGATTGAATGGTAAACAATTAAATACATAGATTGGACTAAAGTGAAAGAATTTAATCACATGATCTGGATACTTGGATAAGCATCAGGAAGATACAAAGAAGGAGTCATGTAGCACAAGGTTATCAACCAAAACCTCTATAGCAGAAGCCTACACAGAAGCTCATCTGGAAAACCATAAACTCCATTGGAATTTGAAACCCTGGTCTGGGAGGGCATGCACTGACTTTCAACCCAGTCCCTCTTTTACCCCGATGTACCTTGTCCCATATCTACCTTCCTCTGTATACTGTATCCACATATAAATAAATGATACCCACATCCACAAGCACATACTTAAACTCTACTAAACACTGGCACAGGCCACTGCCAAAATAAAACTCTTCTACTCAATCCTAACCAACAGCAAAATTAAATACTCCTAATAATTTACCCATTTGCATCACAATGTCAACTTAGAACTATAAGCTGATGTTTACACAACTCCAAGTCTAAATTTTGAACTATATATTTACTTGGCAAGCTCCCAAGTGGACTCGCATGGGGACAAGTATAATACTTTCCATTTCATGTCCCAAATACCTGTTTAGTATTGAGGATCTGGGGGCATGTAAACTCACTAAATTCAAGCAGTATGGCCATAATATAATCTCATGCTCCAGTAAATATCCCACTACTTTGTGAGAATTAGAATGATGAGTTTCTTTCATGGGGATCCATCGTTTTCCTTCCATTTTTACTGAATTTGAAAGTGAGTTGTACCTTCAGTCTAATGAGTTACATATCTTTCTAATTTTATGCACCAAACTGTAGCTCGCAATCATTTAAACATTATTGCAGCACACTCCTGTGGAAAACTACAAAATGTGGTATGCAATGTATTGAATCCTCATTGATGATAGTCTCATTCGTCCTAATTGACATGGCTGGATAAACCCTGTCATCTAGTCTTAGATTGGCGTCGAAAAGCAGCCCATAATTAAATTGCAACGCGTTGTCTTGCTGGACTATAGCTATCTCACTTTACTCCCATCACACATCCCACACCTTTCTTTTTGGCTCCCTCAAGTCACTATATATACACCTCTCCATAGTCCTATCTAATCCAACCCACAAAAACTTGAGCTCTATCAATCTTTTCTAGCATCACAGAACTTCCCAAATTGATTTCTTTGTTACAAAAGATCATGGCTTCTTCTGCTTCCAAACACCTCTTTTCCTTTGTTCTGCTTCTCTCTCTGTTCCATTTAAGCTCAGCAACTAGGAGCCTTGCTGAGACCTCAGATGAATCCCAGCAGCCTATACTCTTCCAATACCACAATGGCCCTCTTCTCACTGGCAAAATCTCCATCAATTTGATTTGGTATGGCAAATTCAAGCCTTCCCAGCGTGCAATTGTTTCCGATTTTATCACCTCCCTTTCTTCTTCATCTCCTTCTCCATCTAAAAACCAACCCTCTGTTGCTACATGGTGGAAATTCATAGAGAAATACTACCACCTCGCCAATGCCAAGAAAACCTCATCTCTTTCCCTCTCATTGGGTACCCAAATCCTCGATGAGAGCTACTCTATGGGCAAGTCCCTGTCTCAAACACACATAAAGAAGTTGGCTGCCAAGGGTAGCCAGAGTAATTCCATCAATGTTGTTTTGACCTCATCAGATGTTCTAATTGATGGGTTTTGCTCTAGCAAATGTGGTACACATGGTTATTCAACGAGCTCTTTCATCAGAGGCAAGAGCTCCAAGTTTGCTTACGTCTGGGTGGGAAACTCAGAGACTCAATGCCCTGGTCAGTGTGCTTGGCCATTCCATCAGCCAATTTACGGACCACAATCTCCACCTTTGGTTGCACCCAACAATGATGTGGGTTTGGACGGTATGATCATCAATCTAGCTAGCCTTTTGGCTGGGACTGTGACCAACCCTTTTGGAAATGGGTTCTACCAGGGTCCCAAGGAGGCTCCATTAGAGGCTGCCTCGGCTTGTCCTGGTGTCTATGGGAAAGGAGCTTATCCTGGTTATGCTGGAGACCTCTTGGTTGATGCTACAACTGGTGCCAGCTACAATGCTAATGGTTTGAATGGCAAAAAGTACTTGCTGCCTGCTTTGTTTGACCCGTCAACCTCAACTTGTTCTACTCTTGTTTGAGACTACTTGGGAGTACTTATAGTATAGATTGTGTAGTAAATAGAATGATTAGGGAGCTTAATACTTGAAGTCCCATTCTTTGTTATATTCTTTTGTATAATCAAAATAATGATATAAAGTTTCAACATGCAGTATTGTATCAATGTATGATAGAGCCATATAGGGGTGAAACACTGATATAGAAATGCAAGACTAAACAATCATCTCATTCTGCATTATAAATTACCTCACTAGAATCAAGTTCAAGTGAATTAAACGCAAACCTGAGCATTAGTCACTTAGTCGGCGTCTCCTTCAATTTAAAGTTCCATATAATCTGCATCCACAGCAAACCAATCTCAGTCCATATAGAAGGAAAAACTTTGGTTGATTAATGACAGGATGTCTCCTTCAACCATTTTATCACTTTTGGTTAATTACATTTTCCAGTGTGCTTATTTTCTCTGTGTTCGCTGCTGCTTTTTTATAGTAATGGAACTGCTGAAGTTGAAATCTGTAATTACCTGTAGCTAAAAATTTCCTTAGCCAATTATAAATTGTTGCCGCTATATGCAAAGATATCTCCGAGTGGTGAACTGATACAAACATCCACTAGTTTATCAAGAGAGTGAAATGCATGCCAATTGAATCTAATGTACCATGTTGTCACTTGGGTGAAAATTTCGTTAGCATTCTAACAGTTGAGTGATGCATGAATGTAAAATACTCCATGAGAATATATAAAGAATGCATAACGAAGCTGAACAAACAAATAGTCTTTAAACTAAAGCTAGTTTTATCAGAGTAAACAGAACAAAAAAGTTTTCTATTCCTTGATTCTTCAAGTTTTCTACACTTGTTATCAGTTAATTTGCTGCCAATATTGTCTGCATACCTCCGAAACTAATATCACCTCATCACTTGTATAATTGTTCAAAAATGTCTTCTATAGTGCTAACATTTTCCAATACATAACACAGATGCCGAGGCTCAAACCTTTAATTCAGGTGTTGGTTTGTATATTTTCTATTGTACCTCAAACTTATTCCGGTTGTTGGTAGCCTGGTAGGTCCTAAAAACCACAAGTTCTTGGAGCACAATCATGCCTGTACAAGGATGAAGGAACACTACTACAATTATAGTCTGATATCCATTTGTGCTCCACATGCCGCATATTTGGCATTGAACCGCCCATTCACTAATAAACACACAATGGCCCGGAACCATGTATACCTTGAAATATACCAGGCCAACCTTGGCAACATGCACCTACTCCATATACTGAGGTTCCCATGCTTAACATACACAAAATGCTCACTGACCTCTACCCACCCCACTACCCGGCACTGAACTTTCCTTTTTTTTATTTTTATTTTTTTTATTTTTTTAAAGGGTTTTGGGCGTTCGGGGATAATACCCCTTAACGGAAACCCAATTCCCATTCGAGCCGGGTTAGGACCGCCCGTAGACGGGGAAGCTCTCCCAAGATTGTTGCTGCATACACAAGGATCGAACCTTTGACCTTGCTTAAGCCACACTAGCTCCCACCCACTAGTGCAAACAAGCATTGGTCCGGCACTGAACTTTCCGACCCATCATAATCTCTCGAATTCTCGATAGATAACTTGATTACCAAGGTTCTTGTTCTCTAGGCTTCAATCTAGTGAAGAGACTAATTATAAAAAAAAAATCAGGATGGTACAGAGAAGGAGAGTCATGTGTGCTGGCCACAAGATTACCAAAACCAAAGCATTGTGCATAGTCAAAACTCAAAACCAAAAACCTTCCCCAGGAGAGGCCACCACCTCACTGTAATAAACTTAATTAAATATTGAAACCTCTTGGGCGGCAGGCGCTGAATTTAAACTCACTCATTCACTACCCTTATAACCCAGCAGCCCCAGCTGTATCACTTCTCTCACCTACCCTGGCTACCCATGATTCTATTATTAAAAATATAGTGCCACTCCCCCAGATGACATTACTAACTCAGTGACACTATCTGATACATATACTAAAGGGAAATAGTCAGGTTGTCTATACTATTACTCTATATCCAGACATTAGCAGCCTTGTCGAGTACAGACAATCTGTAATCCGTCTCTATGTCTGGAGATTAGCAGCCTTGTCAAGTGCAAACAATATGCAATCGGCGATATCATAAAATCTAGCTAAACATGTTGCAGATTAGCATGGTTATCTTAATCATGGCATAAAAAAAACAATAATTAAAAGAAAACAAAGAAGTACCTGCTAACACAGAAAATGGGGCACACAAATTGTCTTCTTCATCCTTACTGGCCGGGATTGTCTCATTTGTCCTAAAGTACACGGCTGGTCAAATAAAGTCACATCAAACCAAACCCTGTATGAATTGCAACGCGTTGTGCTCTGGCCTTCAGCTCTCTCCCACTTCACTCAAATTCAATCTCTTCAATTCCCCACATTCTTTGCCTCCGTCCATGCATTTTCTTTCCTTCAAATCTTCAGCACAATAAATTGGCATCTTCATAGATCACAGTAATGAGTAACCCAACCCATTAAACCATGAGCTTCAACATTTTTCATTCCATTGGTAATCATGTTAGTTACGATTTCCCTTGGGAAAATTAGGCACCGCATCAGTATCTGAAAGAAGACCAATTAAGAATCATCCACACATTGTTCACCCTTTTAAACCGCATTTTCACAGCTCTGATCATTCCAACATTCATCTTCAAAGCAACCCTAATTGAAGGAGCATACGGAAGCTGAAGATGAACATAAGAATGAATTAACACAGAAGAATCACATAACTACAACAATGAACTAATAGCTTATATGAGAATGAAAAGTGAAAAGTGAAAAGTGAACAGTGAAATTGATTTACCAAAGGTAAAACGATGACCGCACTCCAGTGAGTTGAGAAGTCCAATAGGTCCAGAAATGTCTCTTTTAACATAAAATGCAGCCGGAGAGTGAGACAGTGCTCGCCGGAGATGATGGACGGAAATCTGGAATCAAGCGCCTACACCTCATCGAACGATTTCCGTTCTTCTGATTATTTGTTTTCGAAGCAGAAACGTTTATTTTGGTGGCTTTTGTTAGAGGATCGATTTCGCCTAAGCGGGCTGGGCCTGAGCGGCCTAGTCGAAACTTAGGTGGACTGGGCCTAGGACTGGTCGGCCAACATTAAAAAAAAATCCAAAAGGGACTAGAACTGACTCGGCCACTCGGGTAATGCTATCAAATATAATTCTGACACTCTTGTTTGAGACTAGGTGCTTAGGGAGCTTAATACTTCAATTCTAATTCTCTGTTATATTCTTCTGTGTATTCCAAATAGTGATACAAAGTTTCTGACATGCACTATTCTTTTTCTTCTTTTTTTGAATAAAGACATGCACTATTCTATGAAATAGGGATGTATTAACATTGAGATAGAAATGCAAAGAGTAAATAATCATTGTAATATGATTCCATCAATAAATTACCTCATTAAGATCAATTAATTATAAATAAATTTAAAGCAAGCCTGAGATATAATCACGTATTCGGGGTCTCCTTCAATCTAAAGTTCCATAAAATCTGCATCAACAGCAAACCAAGCTCAGTCCATATAGAAGGGAAAAACTTCAGTTGTTTAAGGACAGAATGTCTCCTTTAACCATCTCATTACTCTTGGCAAAATTCCTTTTCCAGTGTGCTTATTTTCATTGTATTTGCTACTTGTTCATAGTAATGGAATTGCTGAAGTTTGAAACCTGTAATTACTGTTTACACCCAAATTAATATTTTACTGGATAGTAATTGTCTATGTGAATGTTAATTAAATTCATGGTCCACACCGGCGAGCCCGAATAATGTTGGGTTTAAAGGCGGGTTGCCTCGCTTGCAATATCACGCGAGTTGGACGTATGAGAAGATGTGTGATACAAAGAAGCATGTATAATTAAGGAGGCTTCTCCTTGAGTTGTGTTCGGTTCCGCGAAGCGAGATGCCTTCGCCAAGAAACAAAGGAAGAGAGTCCGCATACAAATGTAGAACTGAACAACATTGTGATGTAGAACGGTTAGCCGAGGAGTTCGAGAAGCAGCTTGAGAAACGTTTGGTGAAGCGAGGTCGTAGACAAACATAAGTTTCCTATCATGCTTAAGTTTAGTTCTACTAGGTTTGTTATTTCCTAGTTCTAGTCTTAATAGGATTAGTCATATTTTAGAGCCTATATAAAGGCACATTCTGTGTTGTAGTACGCATTCAATCAATAAATACAAATCAACTTATAAGAGATTTTCTCTTTTGTTACCTTTATATTTCGGCTTGACGCTTGTCTACCGATCTTATATTTTTACTACTAGCTTCACTGCGTTAGTTGGTATCAGAGCAGGTTTCGCCTGATTCTATGTCAGACGACGAACTGGAGGCTACTATCACCACACTCACCGACGCTGGTCAGGAGATTACTGCAATGAAAAAAGATATTGGCGGTTTTCGTCAAGATATAACCAATTTATCAACTCTTGTTGGTCAATTGGCGACTACAGTGCAGCAGCTGTCATTGGATGTACGAGCCAGAGGACTTGCCCGAGGCCAACACCGTCGACAGGAAAATAACCATGATTCTGAGGAGGAAGAAGAAAGGGGCCCACCAATCAATCAACAACAAGATCGCCATGAAGAAAATTACCGAATGAAAGCTGACATATCTTTCTTCTATGGAAACTTACAAATCGAAGAATTTCTTGATTGGCTTTCAGAAGTTGATAGGTTCTTCAGTTTAATGGATGTTCCTGAAAACAAGCAAGTGAAAACGGTTGCTTGGAAACTTAAAAGTACTGCCGCTTGTTGGTGGGATGATTTGCAAGAGTCACGAGTTCGACAAGGAAAAGAACCTGTCAAAACATGGCGAAGGATGAAATCTCTACTTAGAGGACGTTTCTTACCTCGTGATTATGAGCAAACCTTGTTCGAGAAGTACTACGCATGTGCTCAACAAAACCGTTCTGTATTTGACTACAATCATGAGTTTATGCGGCTTAGCGAGAGAAACAAATTGGAAGAGCGGGAGAGTCAAAGAGTTGCGAGGTATCTACTTGGTTTGAAACCGGAAATCCGAGACAAGATAGGATTGCAAACAATATGGACTCTAGCAGAGGCCATGAACTTAGCACTAAAGGCAGAAACCTTACTGGCAAAACCTAAAGTTAATCAGCAGACTACTGTGGGTTTTCGTAGAAATTGGTCTGAGTCATCTACTTCGAAAGGGATGCAAATTAAAGAGCCTACAACGGAGCGGCCCACTAGAACAGAAACAAATGCCGGAGAACGAGGAAAAGCTCCTATGCAATATCAAAAACAAGGGCAGCCAGGTGGTTTAGGAGATTATGCCATACCAAGAGGTAATAAGTGCAATCGATGCGGAAATTCTGGACATACTTCAAACAATTGTACTCAACGAAGGACATTGAATTTGGTAGAGGAGCAAGAAGATGAGGAAGAACCGAATGTGGTCGCAACTACCGAAATTGATGGCGATGATTTCAATGATCTTCCAGAGTTCTACGTTTGTCAGAAACTTTTACTAGCAAAACAAGGGCTTGAAACTCAAAGGCATAGCATATTCCGCACCAAGTGTGACATTAGAGGCATGGCATGCAATCTTATAATTGACAACGGTAGCTGCGAGAATTTCGTGTGTTAGAGAGTGGTAGACCATTTCAAGCTCCCAACGGCGAAACATCCAGCTCCATATTCTGTTGGTTGGATCAAGAAAGGACTTGCAGAGCCTGTGTCAAAAACGTGCAGAGTTCCCGTAATTTTGGGGCCATATAAAGACGAAATTGAGTGTGATGATGTCGTAGACATGGATGTATCTCATATTTTGCTTGGGAGGCCGTGGCAATACGACGCAAGAGTTGTCTATGACGGGTACGAGAATACCTACAGCTTTTTGTGGAAAAACAACAAGATTGTCTTAAAGCCTAGAAACCCACGTGAGGTTAATTTTGAAGCAAAGAAAAAGAAAAGCTTTCTCACAATATCAAGTTCGGAACGCGAGTTAGAGGATGGGATCAAGGAGGCACTTATTTGTTGTCCTATTGTGATGAAAGGGGTTTACTCAACCGAACAAGTGAATGATGCTCAAATTCCAGAAAGGGTGCAGCATATACTTAATAAATACTCTAAGCTACTTTCAGAGGATTTACCGGATGAGCTACCACCAATGAGAAATATTCAGCATCGAATTGATTTAATTCCTGGAGCTAGCTTACCCAATCTTCCTCACTACCGCATGAGTCCAAAAGAGAATGAAATTTTGAGAGAGAAAATTGAAGAACTGTTACGGAAAGGGTTCATACGCGAAAGCATAAGTCCATGTGTAGTGCCTGTATTATTGGTTCCAAAGAAAGATGGTAGTTGGCGTATGTGTGTTGATAGCCGAGCCATTAACAAGATCACTGTCAGGTATAGGTTTCCAATACCGCACTTGGAAGACATGCTCGATGTCCTTGGGGGTTCTAAATTTTTCTCTAAAATTGACTTGCGGAGCGGGTACCACCAGATCCGAATTCGGCCTGGAGATGAATGGAAGACAGCATTCAAGAGCAAGGATGGTCTGTATGAGTGGTTAGTGATGCCGTTCGGCCTTTCCAATGCCCCGAGCACTTTTATGCATCTCATGACTGAGGCATTACGACGACTAATAGGTATATGTGTGGTTGTTTACTTTGATGACGTTCTCATCTATAGTAAAACAGAAGAAGAGCACCTTGAGCACATTCGAGAAGTCCTCGAGATCCTTCAAACAAATCAATTATACATCAACTTGAAGAAGTGCTCTTTCCTCACCAACAAATTGTTATTCTTGGGTTATGTGGTGAGCTCGGAAGGAATACATGTGGATGAAGACAAGGTGAAGGCAATTCAGGATTGGCCTACTCCAAAGACCGTCAACGATGTGCGGAGTTTTCATGGATTAGCAACTTTTTATCGACGATTTGTTTCAAATTTCAGTGCCATCACCGCACCGCTTACCGAATGTTTGAAGAAAGGCAAATTTCAATGGGGAGATGAGCAAGAGAAAAGCTTTGCTTTGATTAAGCATAAATTGTGCACAGCTCCAGTACTAGCTTTACCAAATTTTGACAAGGTTTTTGAGGTAGAATGTGATGCTTGTGGTGTAGGGGTTGGTGCAGTTTTATCGCAAGAAAGGAAGCCGATTGCTTATTTTAGTGAGAAGCTAAGCGAAGCTCGACAAAAGTGGAGTACGTATGATCAAGAGTTTTATGTCGTAGTTCGAGCATTAAAACAATGGGAACATTATTTAGTGCAACGTGAATTTGTTCTTTACACTGACCATCAAGCCTTGAAGTACATTAATAGCCAAAAGAGTGTGAGCAAGATGCATGTACGTTGCGCTACTTTTCTACAAAAATTTCCTTTTGTCATCAAACACAAGTCTGGGATGCTAAATCGTGTGGCCGATGCATTGAGCCGTAGAAGCCAACTATTGGTCACCTTGTCCCAAGAAGTCATAGGGTTTGAATATTTGAAGGAATTATATAAAGAGGATGCCGACTTCAAAGAGATCTGGAGTAAGTGCATGAGACAAGAACCATGCAGAGACTTCTTTATTAAGGATGGTTATCTATTCCAAGGTAATCAATTATGTATACCTAATTCTTCCTTGAGAGAGATGTTGGTACGTGATTTGCATGGTGGTGGATTAAGTGGTCATCTTGGAAGGGATAAAACAATTGCAAGTCTAGAGGAAAGATACTATTGGCCTCAATTGAAGAAAGACGTCGGCAACATTATTAGAAAGTGTTATATATGTCAAGTTTCAAAAGGGCAAGCACAGAACACTGGTTTATATATGCCGTTACCAGTCCCTGATGGTATTTGGGAAGATCTTAGCATGGATTTCATTCTTGGACTACCTCGAACACAACGTGGGGTCGACTCCGTCTTCGTGGTGGTCGACAGGTTTTCTAAAATGGCACACTTCATTCCTTGCCGGAAGACTTCTGATGCTTCTCATATTGCCAAGCTATTTTTCCGAGAAGTTGTTCGTTTGCATGGAGTACCTCGTAATATCACCTCTGATCGTGACACAAAGTTTCTGAGTCATTTTTGGATTACCTTGTGGCGGATGTTCGGAACTAATCTTAATCGTAGTAGCACAGCTCACCCACAAACTGATGGCCAAACCGAGGTCACAAATCGAACATTGGGAAATATGATACGGAGTACTTGTGGAGAAAAACCGAAACAGTGGGACTTTGTGTTGTCACAAGTTGAGTTCGCCTACAACAATTCTCTACATCGATCAATTGGAAGAACACCATTCTCTGTGGTGTACGTCTCTCCACCAAAGCATGTTGTTGACTTGGCAAGAGTATCTAAAGATAAAGGATTTAGTGTGGCAGCCGAGTCTCTGGCTAAAGAAATGCATGAAGTTCAAGATGAGGTCAAGAAGCAGCTTGAATCAAGCAATGCTAAGTACAAAGCCTACGCAGATTCTCATCGGAGAGAGAAAGTGTTCAAAGAAGGGGATGATGTGATGATCTACTTGCGGAAAGAACGATTTCCAGTCGGTACTTACAACAAGCTTCAACCACGCAAGTATGGTCCTTACAAGATTTTGCAAAAGATCAATAACAATGCCTACGTCATAGATTTGCCTGAGACTATGGGAATTTCAAAGACCTTCAATGTAAGTGACATCCACGAATTCCGGGCAGATGATCATTCTTCTTATCCTGATATTAACTCGAGGACGAGTTCTTCTCAAGTGGGGGAGACTGATGTAGAACGGTTAGCCGAGGAGTTCGAGAAGCAGCTTGAGAAACGTTTGGTGAAGCGAGGTCGTAGACAAACATAAGTTTCCTATCATGCTTAAGTTTATTTTTTTCTAGTTCTACTAGGTTTGTTATTTCCTAGTTCTAGTCTTAATAGGATTAGTCATATTTTAGAGCCTATATAAAGGCACATTCTGTGTTGTAGTATGCATTCAATCAATAAATACAAATCAACTTATAAGAGATTTTCTCTTTTGTTACCTTTATATTTCGGCTTGACGCTTGTCTACCGATCTTATATTTTTACTACTAGCTTCACTGCGTTACATTGGCTCCGCATGATTCTCTAATTGCATAAGATACGGCTCGCATGTGGAAGTACGGAGTTCGCATGCTACAGACAAAGTTTGCATGGGATGTATATATATTGGACGTGATAGTTATCAAGTAGCCAGCTTTGCTCATTTGATAATTACTCATTATCAAGTTTGCGGAACAGAAGGATAAGAAGGCTAGCTAGCTGCATCCTTAATTGCATTCAACAAGGAGTCTATTTGCATGCGAAGTATAAGGCGGGGCGAGATGCTTGCCAGGAAATAAGAAGAGAATTAGCGTGAAAGAAGGAAAAGAGGCGGACCCCGCCTGGAATGCAAAACAATGAGGCGAGCTCGAGATACATGCGAGTTGGAAGGACTTCACGTTTAGACATGTTTAATTGCAAATGGGGTTATCCAAGTTGACCGGTCAACTGTTTAATTGCTTGGTGGAGGAGGCTTCCCTAGAAGTCCATACATATGCGGAGCAGAGACTTCGCCTAGGAGTCCTGGACATGAAGGATTATCCTATCTATATACATATAGATGAGTATATATCTGGATATATCACTTTGCTATTAGTGCATGGAGGGGAGTAATCAAGTGAGGATGCAACCATCCTAAGCTATGTGTGATCCATGCATACGTCCGTGAGAAGAATGTATTCTAAACCAACTCTATTACCTTCAAGAAGAGCAACGACAAAGAGTTGATAAGGACTGCCTACGATGCAATCTCAACGTTGAAGACTCCTACAAGTCTTTGACATGCTTTGGGCCAATACCTGTGGCCCTAAGTAATTCTATATAAAGAAGCTCCACGGCTTACAAAAAGGACAATCAATCAATCAATCAAACACAAATACAACCTTCAACCTTGTTGGAACTCTCGACCTAGTTGAACCTCAGACGCTCCCCGGAGCTTTCCTTTCGTTTCCTCGTACGCTCTCCGGAGCTTTCTCTTTATTTTTTCCTCTCCTTCCCAATTGAAGCTCTGCTCAATCCTACGTCGAGTATCGATATTGTGACGCTCATGCGGACTACTGTAAGTCCTTGCCCAGTACGCAAGGCGAATCTGAAGAACCCTGCGGTGGAGTTGGTGCTCTCTCCATCCTCAGTCACTTGATTAGAAGCAAAAGGCTAAGCGCACCCCGCTACTACAACCACTACATTCCGCGTCCGCGTGGTGGCACGCCCGCAACAACTAAAAGAGACTTTGCACGCCCAGACATTACTGGCGTGGGCCAAAACAATTACCTGTAGCTATTAATTTTGCCAATCATAAGATTCTGATAAGATTCAAGTTTTGTACTCGTGTTATCAGTAAATTTGCTCCTTAAATTGTGTACCTCCGTAAAACCAATCTCACATGCCCTTTTGCCCGCTCCCACATATTGTTCCTCAAACTTATTCCACAGGTGGTAGATCCTAAAAACCACAATTCCTTGGAGCACAATCCTACCTGTACAAAGAAAAAGGAACTCCATCAGGATTATTGTCGACTCTAATGTCCAATTGTGCTTTACATGCCTTATATTTGGCATGTAGTGAAGTACCCATGCTTAACATACACAGAATGCTCACCGAGCACTACCCACCCCACTCGGCACTGAAATTTTCCTACCCATCATAATCTCTCGAACTCTCGAGAAAGCTTGATGCCCAAGGTTCTTCTACTCTAGGCTTCGATCGAATGAAGAGACTAATCGGAGAAATAGATCAGTAAGCTACAAAGAATGAGTCTTGTGTGCTGGCCACTAGGTTACCAAAACAAAAATATTGAGCATAGTGAAAAGGGAAAATCGTCCATATATTATGTCAACTTTCCGCTCTTATAAGTTTTGGTATACCAACTTTTTGACTGTCAGTTCCGTTACGGTGCGATTCAAAATTCAAAAATAGGGGGTACGGTGGTAAATTTACATGTGACTGATTAAACCTAATTATTTTCTCCCCAAAGTTAAACTCTCTCTCAGCCTCATCTCTCCATCTTATCTCATTCTCTTTCGTTGTCCGCTCTCTCTCTCTCTCTCTCTCTCGTCTCTTTCATTGTCGCTCTCTCTCAGCTCTCTCTCATCACCATCTTATAGTCAATTAGACTCTCTCTATCGATCATACAAGCGAAGATTTTACGATGTCCAAAGTTTGGAGATACTTTCGTCTCTCTGGGGAGCCACCAACATACACAGGTAAAATTAATGGTCCCCCTCTCAAAATTTAATCCATTTACTCGAATGAATAGCCATACTTAGTATTGTTATAGCCATCGTCTATGTTTTACTATTTCATTGGCGTGTCTAGGGTTTGGGTGTTTATTGTGTTTGTTTTTGAGAAGTTTTTGTCTTGATGTGTCATTATTCTTTAGAGTTGTCTCTGTGATGTCGGGAATGAAGTGGGTGGGGATTTGAACATGAATAAAGAGGGTACGTTGTGAGGGAAAATCCGAGGGAGTGTTCAAAAAGATAAAAGGCAGTGATCACTGCCCATTCTTCTCAAAGCCAAAGTCCCTGCACAAAATTTTGGTCGAAATTGCTCAAATCCCATAGCATAAATATCAGGAATGAGATTCCTTTATTTTACCTTCCCTTTATAGAACATAAGTTTAGCTAATTACTTAGTTCCAATATGCGATAATATGGAAGGCCATGAGTGTATGTAGAACATGTTGTCCTTTTTTTGGGTGCAATTTCTTGTTAGTAAAGATCAAAAGACAATGTTTTTGCTATGTTAATGTTGGTTGTAAGTCTGTAACCGTTGTTGCTATGGTAAATCAAAAGGGGGTGGGTGAGGGTCTCTTAATTCCCCCATATTAGGGGTTTTAACATGAATAAAGAGGGTACGTTATGTTTGGGGCTTGGTTGGTGACTGTCATAACTTCATCATATGCATACTTTGGACGAATTGGTTGTGTTTTGTGTGTGTGCTTAATGTGTAACAAATCAAGTGAAAAAAAGTGACAATTTTTGTTTTTCCTTTTTCACTTGCAGATCCAACTATTTTTTCTATGAGGGTTCACCATAGAGGAAGATTTCACTCTGATAGGGGATTAAATATGCATTATAGAGGAGGAGAGGTATGTTTTGTCGATGGAGTTGACCGGGATAAGGTTTTTATGACTCAAATCCACTATTGGGCAAATGATTTGGGGCACCAATCACCTCCAATTCAATTTTGGTTTAGGATTCCTAGGAGTGAAGAGGGATCAGGATATTTGCCCATAGGAGATGACATAGAGGCAATAGAGATGTGTGGTCATGTCTCCCCTAAGACTAAGCTCTTAGACATGTACATAGTGTGTACTAGTGAAAGGAAGGTGTTCTATGAAGAAGAACTTAATGTATATAATGAAGACTTAGATCATACTAGTTTGCTTGATTGATGGATTGATGATGTGGAAGAAGGAGAGCCTAATCATGAAGAAGATGATGTTGATGAGAACCTGAATGATGTATTTGGGTTTGGGAATGATGATTTAGTGGATGACGATGGCTGAAATAGTGAAGGTTTGCAAAGAGATGGACTTGAGATATTGAAGAAGAGGGCTGCTACCAAAGGCAAGCATAAAGTTCCAGAAGATGCAATTCCACCACCAAATAAGAAAAAGAGCAAGTCATTTAAAAAGGTGAATAGGAGATACTCCACTAGGTCAGCAAGGGAGAGCTCAAGGAGGCAACCAGTGGATGTCGTTGCATCTTCTGAGAGCACAACTGACTCAGATGACATAGACTTTGAGGGCATTGTGGATTCAGACTTTGATTTATCTTCTGAAAACGGTGATGTTCAGTTTAACAAGCATGTAGATGGGACCCTAATAGGTTAATAAATTTGATGACATGGGGTTTGAGGGGAATATATCTAAAGGTGATGGTTTAACAAGCATGTAGATGGGACCCTAATAGGTTAATAAATTTGATGACATGGGGTTTGAGGGGAATATATCTGAAGGTGATGGAGATAGCTTTGAGGGGTTGGATAGTCTTCATGGTTCATCAGATGAGAATGAGGTAGATAGAGGAAAGTTTCCAGGTGATGGAGATAGCTCTGAGGGGTTGGATAGTCTTCATGGTTCATCAGATGACAATGAGGTAGATAGAGGAAAGTTTCCTTGTCGTGGGGCCAGGCAGCATATATGCGTGCAATACACTCCCGCTCGATCATTGTCAGCGAATAGTTCTAATCCCCAATAGCCAAAAAGTAGTTGGGAACCGTGTGCCGTCTCGTCCTTCTTTGCCACGGACCCCCCCCCACTAGGACTACCTTCGCCCTCCACTCCTTGTTTATTGAAGAAGGGAGATCGGTGATGACGGACTTATAGTCCCGCGCAGTGAAGCCTACACACCCGGAGCTTCCCGCTTTCTTCGAGTATGACAGTCTGTAGAGTGCGCGGAACTCGTTGATTGTCGGCCACCCTATGTTCGACAAGCAGTACAGGCATCCGAGTCCCAGAAGTTGATGCCATTGATTTGGCGGGACCTGGCCAGGAGCAAGCATGCTCAGTATGTACTGTACATATTGGGGTAGCGATACAGAGAACCCATTCCTGAACATGTTATCGTGCACCGCTACGTAATTGTCTCTTTGAGCACACGCTAGTTCCCCCGGGTGCAAGCCACGCATAGGGATACCGGAGGGAATGTTCTATTCCTCCCTAAATTGTTCTATCTCCTCGGGCGTGAAACTGCATAAGGGCTCATCGCACACCCTACCGTCCTCTAGGCGGTGAAGGGCCCGTGTGATCGGGATTGCTTCGAGCACAGGATGCTTGGGACTTGAGCTGGAGGATCCGAAATGAGATTTTGCCCACGCGACATCTCTATTAGTTTCCCGATGCAGGTACTCTTTTATCTTTTCGTCATCATCAGCGGGAGCCCGTCGTGATGAACCAGAGACGTTGGCATCGGAAGCCCTAGACTCCATTTTAACCCTATAAAAACCCTATAGACTATTAGATACCTACCTCGAGCAACAACAACTAACATGGAACGGCTCGCTACCTTCCATCGCAACAATAATCCGTTCGAACATGTCCTGAGTACGAACTTGGGGGGACTAGGATAGGGTACCCGTTGATAGTTCGGCATCACAGACCATTTCTTCAAGTCCCCACTCAAGACGTGTCTTGAACGGGAACTTGGGGGACTTGTAGTCGGTAGTAGATAAATACCTCCCCTGGCCCGCGATGCTACGAAGCCCAACATGAGATAAATCGAACATGACTCATCCTGGATGCTATAGCAGTCTGGGCCAGGAGGGGGAGACTCCACATAAGGCCAAATAAACAGACCATAACAGTATACTTGTCTCACATCAAATAACATGCTAGGCATAAGTCAACGCGGGGCTATAAATACAGCTGAAGTCAAACAAAATGGTAAGAAACATCTCCTAGCATTTAATACTTACCTATCAATAATTAACTTTATCATTGGAGAGAGAAAGACCGGAAAGTCTCAGTCGGTCTCTTTTTGCAGACAAGAAGAAGCATATCCAAGGGCGAACCACGTGCGGCAGTTTCTACGAAGTCTTCGGTATCCAGCAGAAACACTAGGAAAAAAACTGAGTGTACCTGCTAACACAAAAAAGACGGCACACAACTTTGTCTTCATCTTCATCCTTGTATACTGGGATTGTCTCATTTGTCCTAATGCACACGGCTGGCTATACCCTGTCATCCTTAGGTTCGGTCGAAAAAAGCCGGATCAAACCAAACCCACTATCAAATGCAACGCGTTGTTCTTTGGCCTTTAGCTTTCCCACTTCACTCAAATTCAATCTTCTCAATTCCCCCCATTTCTTTGCTTCCTTTTATGCACTTTCTTTCCTTCAAATCTTCAGCACTATATATTGGCATCTTCATAGTTTACAATACTTCACAATAATCCAACCTGTTGTCGGTATTCGGTAAACTACCTCCTCTGCCCATAGACCAGTCATGGAACTTGTAGACCGACGTCCAAACTACCTCGCCATGGTGAAAGATCGTCAATGCCACATCGGGAGGTCCTCCGTCCAAGCACGACAAGGAGGCATCGTGATAAGAAATATGTGTAATGTGTCCCACATCGAAAGTGTGTTGTAAGTGGGAACCTTCCTAATCTATAAAGGAAGGGTTCCCCTAAGTAGAATCAATCTTCTTCTCCCACAAAAAGGCATTGAGGCCTCCCGATAGTGAATTCCAAGTGGACGTAGCCATGTCCTTCGCCGGCATGGTGAACCACTATACGTGCTTGTCTCTTGCCCATGATGTTTACTGTTTATTGCTCATGATGTTTACTGTTTATGTTCGCGTTCCACCGTGCTTCTGCGGAGCCTGCGGGTTCTTGCAGAAACAATTGGCGCCGTCTGTGGGAATCATTACGAAAAGTCACATTGCTCTGCCTCCGAGAGGCAGTATATTCAAGTCCATGATAGCAATAGGTCTATCGGGAGGTACGCAAACCCAGCAAAAGGCTAGCTAGTCAGTGGTTTGGCATATTCCTCGGTGGGCCCAAGACTCAACGGGATTAGTAAGTTGTTCAACCAAGTCCAAATTGCCACTCGGGCCCAGCCATCTTGGAGAGCTCAGGCCCAAGTCACCGAGAGGTCGGATGACCCGCCCGGGAGCCCTTCATCTCCGAGACCCCTGCAAAGTGTACTCCTCCCGCCCGGGAAAGATAGTAGGCAGGAAAAAAGGTCACCCGGATTCAAAGAGAGGAAGGGAAAGAAGAGGAAGCCGCTCTGGGCACCCATCCTCTTGCTCTGGGCACCCAGCCCGGCAGCAGCCTTCGGGAGCCCGGAGAGAAGGGGAAGAAAGAGAAGAGGGAAGAAAGGAAGATGGGAAAAAAGAGAGGAAGGGGGGTCCCGGAGCTCAGTCACGTCGGCCGGGAGCTTCGCCGGTGACGGTCTGCTCCTCCCGCTGCCCGGTCTTCTTCTTCTCCCGATGGTTCATATCCCGGGTGCAACAGCAGCTACCCGATGGCTCAAGCTCGGCAGCAGCTCCCGGTGGCCTCGGCAGCAGCTCGGCAGCAATTCGGTAGCAGGTAGCCTCCCGGCGACCTTGCCTCAAGCCCGGCAGCAGCTAGCCTCCCGTTCTCCGGTGAAGGAAAGAAGAGGGAGTCGGTCCGGACACCCACGAGTTTACTCTGGACACCCATCCTCTTGCTCTTGCCACCCAGCCCGGAAGCAGACTTCTGGAGCCCGGAGAGAAAGGGAAGAAAGGAAGAAGGGAAAAGAGAGAGGAAGGGGGATCACGGGGGGCGTCCAGGAAGGAAAGAAAAAGCAAAAAAGAGGGAAAAGAAAGAGAAGGCAGAAGCAGAAAGAAAGAAGGAAGAAAGAAAGAGAAAAAGGGAAAGAAAGGGGGTCCCGGGGGAAGAAAGAAAGAGAAAAAGGGAAAGAAAGGGGGTCCCGGGGGAAGAAAGAAAGAGAAAAAAAGAGGGGAAAGAAAGAAAGAGAAGGGGGTCCCGGGGGCTCCCGGTTTCAAAAAAAAAGTGGGATTAAAGAAAGAAGAGGGAAACTATAGCAACATGATACTACCCTCCCGGATTCTAACTGAGTGTTCACAGTTCACACTTCCAGTCTACTGGGCGCACCCATTCGGCAACAATTATCACAGATAAGTCCCGTCCATTGGTCTGAAAATTCATAAATATTCCACTTACAAGTCAACATGCATGTTTTTGGCATTCCACCAAGAGTGAGGTATTCCACCGGGAAACAGGCAATCCACCGGGAGATTGGCATTCCACCAGGATTGAAAGATTGGCATTCCACCGAGAGTTACATAAATGCATGAACCAACTTGCTTTTCGATAATTATTATGCCATATCCGAACTTGGCTCGCCCCATAATTGTGTCAATCATTTGTTTATTGTGAAGGTACAACAATCCGCGCCCGGCCGAGTAAGTTTTACGGCCGGGACCGGGAGGGGCATTTCTTATCTTCTAGGCGGGACTCCTCAGCTCATCCTTGAAGAAATCAAGAAGAGCAAGACCCGTTCAACACACGCCCACCGGGTGCCCGTATGTAAATAACTGGTCTATGGACATTTTGTATATTAAGTCCCCACTCAAGACATGTCTTGAACGGGAACTTGGGGGGACTTGTTGTCGGTATTCGGTAAACTACCTCCTCTGCCCATAGACCAGTCATGGAACTTGTAGACCGACGTCCAAACTACCTCGCCATGGTGAAAGATCGTCAATGCCACATCGGGAGGTCCTCCGTCCAAGCACGACAAGGAGGCATCGTGATAAGAAATATGTGTAATGTGTCCCACATCGAAAGTGTGTTGTAAGTGGGAACCTTCCTAATCTATAAAGGAAGGGTTCCCCTAAGTAGAATCAATCTTCTTCTCCCACAAAAAGGCATTGAGGCCTCCCGATAGTGAATTCCAAGTGGACGTAGCCATGTCCTTCGCCGGCATGGTGAACCACTATACGTGCTTGTCTCTTGCCCATGATGTTTACTGTTTATTGCTCATGATGTTTACTGTTTATGTTCGCGTTCCACCGTGCTTCTGCGGAGCCTGCGGGTTCTTGCAGAAACACAACCTATCAAAACCATACATGACCATGGCTACATTTGCTTCCCCATATTTACTTTTACAACTATTCTCGCTCATATATTTGTTCAGCCATTTCAGCTCAGCAGCTAGGAGCCTTACTGAGAGCCTTACTGAGACCAACTTAAACCATTACCTTACCCAGTAGCCAATGCTATTCCATTACAACAATGGCCCTCTTCTTACCGGTAAAATATCCATCAATTTAATCTGGTATGGAAAATTCAAGCCCTGCCAGCACGCAATTGTGTCGAATTTCATCACCTCGCTTTCTTCTCCTCCATCCAATGCCACATTATTTAACCAACCCTCTGTTGCTACATGGTGAAAATCCATAGAGAAATACTATCACCTCACCAATGCCAAGAAAACCTCATCCCTTTCCCTCTCGTTGGGTACTCAAATCCTTGATGAAAGCTACTCTCTTGGCAAGCCCCTATCTCTTGGAACACACATGAAGAAGTTGCAGCCAAGGGTGCCCATACTAATGCCATCAATGTTGTCCTTACCTCATCAGATGTCATTATAGATGGGTTTTGCTCTAACAAATGTGGCACACATGGGTATTCAAGAAGCTCTTTCATTAGAGGCAAGAGCCCCAACTTCGCTTACATCTGGGTCTCAGAGTTACCTTACATCTGGGCCGGAAACTCCGAGACGCAGTGCCCTGGTCAATGTGCCTGGCCATTCCATCAGCCAATTTATGGTCCACAAACTCCACCTTTGGTTGCACCCAACAACGATGTGGGTATGGATGGCATGATCATGAACCTGGCTAACCTTTTGGCTTGGACTGTGACAAACCCTTTTGGAAATGGGTTCTATCAGGGTCCCAAAGAGGCTCCAATATTAGAGGCTGCTTCGGCTTGTCCAGGTATCTATAGGAAAGGAGCTTATCCGGGTTATGCTGGTGACCTATTGGTTGATGCTGCAACTGGTGCTAGCAACAATGCTAATGGTCTTAATGGGAAGAAGTATTTGCTTCCTGCTTTGTTTGATCCCTCAACCTCAACTTGTTCAACTCTGGTTTGACACTTCGCCGAGGCAAATTATGTAGGGAGTAAGGAACTAGGATTTCTTCTGAATTTATTCATTATTTATTGTTTTGTATCACAATTGACATTTCTTCATTCTAATCTATTATTTTAGAATGAAGATTACTTTTGTTAAAACTCTGCATCCCGTTAAGGCCGATGAGGCATCATAGTTATTGTTGCGGGAACTTTTTTCAATGAAGACTGTTGCGGGAACTTAGGTTCTCATGTATTATGTGTTCTATTTGGCGGGAAATTATTATTTGTACCCGGAACACCACTTGTTTTATGTTCCTCTTTAATCTCATTGGTCCACGTGTTTTGTTCTTATTTTTGTATTTAATTACTTTCTTTTTTTTTTCACCCCGTGCTGGTCCCCACATGAATCTGAGTTATATGATTAGTCGGGTACAACACCTAGCAGTGTCACGTGGTGTTCCGGGTACAGAGAATAATTACTCCTATTTGGCAGTGGCTCGATGATGATAGACTGAAAAACCTCTCTTATTGCTCCGCAAAATTCGGCGATCTGTAGGGTTTACAAAAATCGTTATCCTCTCTGTCTGACGGCGCGTCCGTTGACGTTGTCGTCGGACAAGACTTCGAGGGTGGCTACATGGTGGTCGCGCCTTGCAGGCCGGTGGTGTTGGAGTGAGAGAGAAGGGCAACTTGGAAGAACGGTCTGTAAAGCTGCGGGGTAACTTGAGATGCGGTGTGGCTCTGGTTTTTTGTCGGTGAAGGTTGGACGTGGGCTCTTCTTGAGGCCCAATGGGTGTGGTAAGGTCATTGTTATGTCAGTTCAATCGGATTAGATATATGAAACCAGTGTTCTGAAGTGTTCTGCACTGCATCTCATTGCTATTCTTTGTTTGGGGCAAAAATTGTATTACCGAGAGAATGAGAGAGTGCAGGGAGCTAAGTTCTTATAGAGAATGAGATATTCTTGTGTCCTCCCATACGGTGCCGTTCACCTGGTCACCTGCTGACCAAGGATTATTTGGTCGGTTACCGTCAGTTACCAAGGCTAATAGAGTAGAAAATTCCAGAACAACATGAGCTCCCATTGAAATAGAGTAGCAATGTTGTTGAAGAGAGAAAAGTGGGTATCTGGAGGTGAGAAAGAAAGAAAAAGAGGTTAAGATTCTGGAACTGGGAGTGGATTCGAGGTGAGAAATTGGTCATTGAAGCTTTGCCACCTTCAACTCAGTAAAACCCAAAATCAGTCTTCTAAACCATTGGTGGTTGTCAAGTCTGAAGCCTCTAGCCTCCTTATCTGCTCTACTTAAGAACGAGGAGCAAGTCCCCAACCAAATCGTTTCCTGCCCGCAAATCGTCCACTGCTTCGGAGACGTTCACACCTTCGAAACCCACACGGTGTTCTGCAACTTGTTCTTCTGCCGAAGCCGCCATGTCAGGGAGTACGGAAAAATTTTGGACAGCGAGAAGCCGAGAAGAGATAAGAAATTTGGAATATTAAAAGTTAATTCAAAATATATAAATATTTCTTAGCCCTGTGATAAGATGGAGCAAATCTTACGGGAGCTGACCAAATATTCCCTGCTGATCAGGTGAACGGCACCATCCTCTCGTAAATGAAACAATTTGAGTCCAAATCCTAATTTGTAATGGTATATTTTTTCAGGAGGCAGATGAATAGAATTAGCAGCCTGTGTCTGGGTGCAGAGAATTGGATTAGTGGGGACCGGGAGATCAGAGATGCTTTCTCTCAGTTCTTTGGTAATTTGTACTCCTCTGTCGGGCCTAGAAGTTGGGGAAATGCTCTTGATAGTGTTCTTTCCTCTGTTTCTGAAGAGCAAAACTTGGGTCTCTCTCGGCCCTTCTCGGTTGAGGAGGTTCAAAAAGCAGTAAAGCAACTGGGAAACTTCAAGGCTCCGGGTCCGGATAACTTTCCAGGTTCCTTTTATTCGAACCATTGGGATGTTGTAAAAGATAATATCAATTTTGCTGTTGACTCTTTTTACAAGGGTGAGTTCTCTGTGGTTAACATCAGCAAGACAAATATTGTCTTAATTCCAAAAGTCTCTCATCCGGAGAATGTTGGTCAGTTCAGGCCAATCAGTTTATGTAACAGCTCCATCAAGATTATTTTCAAACTGCTTGCAAACAGACTGAAGCCAATTCTCCCTCAGCTAATTTCGGAGCATCAAAATGCTTTTGTGCCGGGTCGTCAAATTCAAGATAACCTTATTCTTGCCCATGAAGCCTATCATTACTTGAAGCTAAAGAAATCAAAGGTCGATCATGAGTTCGCTTTGAAGTTAGACATGAATAAAGCATATGATAGGGTGGAATGGGACTTCCTCGAGGCTGCGCTGCTTAAATTTGGCTTCTGTCCGGGCTGGGTTCGTTTGGTTATGAGAGTAGTTTCTTCTGTTTCTTTCTCCATTCTAATTAATGGGAAGCAGAGCCAGTTTTTCAAGCCTACTCGAGGACTCAGACAGGGAGACCCTCTCTCTCCCTACCTTTTCCTTATTGTGGGGGAAGTTCTTTCCAAATCCATCACTGCGGCTATTAGCAGTAAAAATCTTCAGCAAATCAAATTAAGTATGAGCTGTCCTGGTTTGTCCCATCTCTTGTTCGCGGATGACTCTTTGTTCTTCCTCAAAGCCACCGCTGCAAACTGCACTTCTCTCAGAGCTATTCTCGATTCCTACTGCAAGGCTTCGGGACAATCGGTCAATCTGGAAAAATCTTCTATTTTTTTTTTCAGCTAGCACTCCTTTGCACCTTAAGGAATTGATAGCTTCTACTCTTAATATCCCTATTTCAGAGAAGCCAGGAGTTTATCTTGGGCTCCCTACTCTCTGGGGAAATTCAAAAAAGAGTGCTTTGGCTTACATTCGTGAAAGAATTAAGAAGAAATTGGAGGGATGGAAAGCGAATGTGCTCTCTCAAGCTGGAAGGGAGGTGCTTATCAAAGCAGTGGCCATGGCAGTCCCTTCCTACCCCATGTCCATTTTCCTCTTGCCAGTTACTTTGTGTAAAGCTCTTAACTCAGATATCTCAAATTTCTGGTGGGGATTTTCGGACTCAAAGGATAAGCTTCATTGGAAGGCTTGGGACTCTCTGTGTAAAAGTAAGTTAGAAGGTGGCTTTGGTTTTAAAGACCTCCGTACCTTTAACAAGGCCTTGCTGACCAAGCAATGTTGGAGGTTGATTAACAGACCCAATTCTCTGTGGGGTAAAGTTATGAAAGCCAGGTATTTCCCTAACACCACTTTCTTGAAAGCCAAGAAAGGGTCTCGGCCTTCATGGGTTTGGAACAGCCTCCTAACAGGGCGTGAGACTATTACTGAGCATGCTTTGTGGCAGATTAATAGTGGAAGAAATGTGGATGTTTGGAGTGATAGATGGGTTCCGAACTCTAATCGGGGTCTGATTAAACCTATTATTACTTGTAATCGTTTCACTGCTTTGTCTGTGTCAGAAGTAATTGATGAAGATAGGAATTGGAATATTTCGCATATTGAGCCTTTCTTGGAGGAAAGTGATATTTTGACAATCAAGGCTATTCCAATTGGAAGTGCAACTGATGATGATTTGTTGGTGTGGCCTCATTCAAAGTCTGGGAATTACTCGGTAAAAAGTGGCTACCATAAACTGTTTGCAAGCCAGGGGAATTCGTGCACAGGGAAGCCTTCCTCTTCTCATTTTTTTGATATCAGAATCTGGAAGTTGATTTGGAGGCCAAATATGGCTCCTAAGGTTGCAAACTTCATGTGGAGAGCTTTGTCGAATGCCCTGCCTTCCTTGTGGAGCCTCTTCAGAAGGAAAATTGTGAAAACCCCAATTTGTGCTATTTGTGGTGATCAGCCAGAGACCATTGAACATTGCCTGTTACATTGCCCTTGGACTCTAGCTGTGTGGTTTGGGTGCTCTCTGGGTTACACTCCTGATAGGGGGAAAATTTCTCATCTTGAGGAATGGCTGTTGGAGATCCATAAGAATGCTCCTATGTTTCCATGTGAGAAAGAGGATGTTCTTAACTTTGTCTGTTTGCACATGTGGGAGATCTGGAAACACAGGTGTTCGGTGATCATGAAAATGGCTCCCCAAATCCCTGTCTTGTCATTGAAAACATCAAGAGAGGTTGGTTAAACTAGGAAGAAGCAAGAGTGTCTGTGTTGCAGTCTTCTCAGTCAATTTCAAGAGCTCCTACTTTGTGGACTCCACCTCCTGTTGATGTAGTAAAGATCAACTTTGATGGTGCTTGGAAGGAGTCGAATCTTAATAGTGGAGTGGGAGTAATAATTGGCAGCCATATGGGTTTTTCTATTGCTGGAGCGAGTCTTTTTCGTTCCCACAACTCAGCAGTTGAGGCTGAAGCTGAGGCTCTCTTATATGGTCTTCGAATGGCTGTGGTGTTGAAGCTAGAAAAGATAATTGTTGAAGGGGATTGTCAGGAAGTGATCAAGGCGTTAAGTGACTCTTCTTCTTCTCCTAGCTGGAGAATCTCCCCAATCCTAAAGAAGGTTGCTCACTTGGTTCCGTTTTTTAGAAGTATTCATTGGAACTGGGTTCCACGAGAAGCTAACCGTCCTGCAAACGCAGCGGCCAAGCTTGCTATTCAGAGTTTGTGCTCTCAGGAATGGGCTAACATGCCCCCAAACTCTTTGATTTCAGTTTTAAGGAATGATGGTTTGCCTGCCCCTCCTTAATATGTTTTAAGAGCTAGCTGTACGAGCTAGCTACTTCAATTTTTCCTTTCGGCTGTTTTTTTTACTTTTAATCTGTGTTTTCTTAGTTTGTTTCTGCTGTTCTTTTTTGCCTTCTGGGTTTTGTTTAATATATGGCTTCCTTGACCAAAAAAAAATGGTATATTTTATTAGACAAACTTGACGATCAAGTCATTTACTTTAATACATTGTAAATAAAGTATTCAGGTTTAAAGTTTCTAATTACTTTGATACATCATATATAAAGCATTCATAATTGTTCAATTACTTATTCGGCATATATTAGAAACCGATAAGTTATCAATACTCTATGTGAACTAATAATAAATTTATCAAGTCATTCACTTTAATACACTGTAAATGACGTATCCAGGTTTAAAGTTTCTAATTACTTTGATACACCATATATAAAACATTCATAATTCTTCAATTACTTATTCCGCATATATTAGTAACTGATAAGTTATCGATACTCTATGTGAACTAAAGATAAACTTTACTCTAGTGAAGGTAATTTTTAGGTTACCACAATTCCTTGATGCATGCTGAACCCTGTCCAATATGTGCTTCATATGCCGCATATGTATGTGGGAGTGAGCATGAGCCGACCATCCACTAATAGTCTAAGAGCATCTCCTTGGACACCAGCGTGACGGTGCACCCACTCCCCACGCCGCTGTAGCTCTACTACTGTAGCGTGCCTCATGTGGTGCTAGGCAGAATGTCTCAATCACTGAACCACTTCCTGCCCCAGCGGCCCAGCCCCACAATCCCGGCCGTGAACTACTTTCCGATTCGTGAAATGCATATAATCTTGGTGTGAGTGTGTGACTAGTACTGCATACCCAATTTTGATTCCCAAGGTTCTTCACCTCTATCAAACCTATTTCATTTTCTAGCTAAGAGAAAATTCAAGAGCCATTTAGTTGAAGAATCACTTTTATTAGGCAGCAGCATCCTACATTCCTACCTACTCCACTATTTAAGTTGGGTGGTCTTGCTGAGATTTTAAAGATTGTAAATATAAATTGTGCGATTTATACAAGTCTGTGAAGGAATCATATATGTTCACCACTACACACCCACCTTTACCACCATCATGCCTAATATGCTTCCAATTTTGTGATAGTAATATATGTACTACATTCCACCAAATCAACCCACAAGAAACTTTTCCTTGGCTCTTATAATCAGTAGAGGAATCTAGCTAAGATAGTTATATGTAAGATCACCACTATTGTCGATACTCTAAACGTACCCACCTTTAATCCTTCATCACTAGCTTCCACAGGCTTCCATAGGCTTCCACAGAACCAGAATCATGCTTAATCTGGTCTCTATTTTCTCAATTTTCACTAGTAATATATGTGCATTGCTCAACAAACTAACCCCACGAGAACTTGGCCCATGTTAATCATGTATCACTTAACTATAATATATAGTGATCGAGTGCTAATTATGTAGTGTGTTGAGCATAATATATAGTAATCCAGTATTGTGTAACAGCTAGCAAATTTTGCATTTGAATATGCAAGACTACTAGAGCGATAGAGTTTGGCATCTACATGATAATCAGGATAAGCGTAAGGATAGTTCTCAAAAAAAAGAAAAAGGATAAGCATAAGGAAGATAATGAGAAAGACGGTACCTGTCTCTCACAAGGTTGCCAAACCAGAATAATTGGTCCTAGTCAAAAACCCCAAAAGCTAGCCTTCCCAGGAGAAAGCCTGCACTTCATAAACCACCAAGCACCAACCTCCCATCCCAATCCTAGTTTCCATGCATCAATGAAAATCGAAAACCATAGGCGCTTGCCTTTCGAGAGTTTAACCCTGATCTTCACCAACCCGAGTCATCTTCAAACCCACGCGTCTCCATTAAACAAAGACATGTCCATCACTCACTCCCCTATTTTAGTAACCCAGCTGTCTCTTCTCCCCTATAAATTCTTCCACTCCCTCTCAGACATTTTCACAAACACTTGTCTGCATAAACCACTAGTAAAACACAAAGCTACAGTTAACAAACACCAAAACCCTAGTTCCAGTACACTCTGATTAACCCTCTCAATGGCTTACATTTACCGTTTTGCCATCTGGGTCTTCTTCCTTCTCTCACTCTCCACCTTCCTCTGCCCTAGCGCAGCCACAACCCGAAAGCTCACGGCCCTCGTTAAACAACAGCCTCTGGTTCTCAAGTACCACAAGGGCCCACTTCTCGCGGGAAACGTCACCGTGAATCTCGTATGGTACGGTAGATTCTCCCCCAAGCAACGGTCAATTCTCGTTGACTTTCTTCAGTCTCTGAGCTCCGTCCACCGCCGCTCTCCACAGCCCACGGTCGCGTCGTGGTGGCACACCATTGCGGGGTACACGGGGAAACCATGCACCGTCGCTGTAGGGAATCAAATCCTCCAAGAGAGCTACTCTCTGGGGAAAACACTGACGAACCAAAAGCTCGCGGTTTTGGCCGCGAAAGGGTGGAAGGGCGGTAAAACGGCAGCGGTCAACGTCGTTTTGACCGACGATGACGTGGCGGTGGATGGGTTCTGCATGAGCCGGTGCGGGAACCACGCGTCGAGTCGGGGTGGGTCGGCGTACGCGTGGGTGGGGAACCCAGGGAAGCAGTGCCCGGGACAGTGCGCGTGGCCGTTTCACCAGCCGATTTACGGGCCGCAGACTCTGCCGTTAGTTTCGCCTAACGGCGACGTCGGGATAGACGGAATGGTGATCAACTTGGCGACGGTTTTGGCGGGAACGGTGACGAATCCGTTTAACAACGGGTACTTCCAGGGACCATCAGGCGCGGGCTTGGAAGCGGTGAGCGCGTGTTCGGGTATTTTCGGAAAAGGGGCGTACCCGGGTTATGCTGGGGAGGTAGTTTTGGACAAAACGACGGGGGCGAGTTACAATGCGGTGGGAGTTCGTGGACGGAAGTATCTTCTTCCGGCGATGTGGGACCCCAAGACATCCACGTGTAAAACACTCGTCTGAGCAGCGGCGTCACGGCCTAGTGACGCGAGTTATGGAAGATTATTTTGTATAAGATGTGGATTATATATATATATATATTTATTTTGTAAAATGTGTAATAATATATGCTTTTTTTTCTTTGTAATTATAAATTGTTCTACCCACCTAAAGGGAATTAAAAACCACAATTATAAATTGCTCTACTCACAATTCTATTGTGCAAGGCAATGCGGCATAAAACCACAATCGGTAGAGTAAGGCCATTGCTTCGAAACTTGGAATCATGTAACACAATGCAGCATAGCCCCTCGCAGCTTCCATTGGCATCTCTCAAGACTAATCAAATTCCAATCTTCTTGGCGTCAACCGTTGCATCGACGGTAAGGGTGCAACTTGCTATCTTCATTAAAAATATTTACACTTAAAAATTAAAATTAAAATTAAAATTAAATCATGTGGCTAAAATCTCCTAATCTTTCATTGTTATAAGTTTAGGGGAGGGGTTCTAATGAGGACCACTAAGTTAAGGACTAGTTGAGGACTTCTTCGTTTCACCCATTTTTCGATCGCATATTCACATCTCGACCGTCTAGTTTGTAGATATATATGAGTGATCATCTCTACAAAATTTTCATCCAAATTGAAAATCGTTAAGGCATTCATAAATATGATTTACCAATTATAAACTTGAACGGCTCTTGTTTGACAGATTTGGATTGTCCATTGATTTGATTTAGTTTGATCCCTTAATGATCACCAATTTTGCTGAAAATTTGTGGAAGTGATCTACTTATATAGACCTAAAATTTGAACGATGGAGATGGAAAAATGTAATTGAAAAGTGGGTGTAATAAACGATTAATGAGAAAGTCCTCAACTAGTCCTTAACTTAGTGGTCCTCATTAGAACCCCTCCCATAAGTTTAGACTTAAATATTAAAACACGTGGGGTTTAAAACATAATATGTAAATTATTCATGTAAAGTTTCATCTAATTTAAAGATCAATTACATTGCTACTTTATAAATTATTTTACTCACCCCACATGTATAAGAATGAATAAAAAAATAAATTATCTATAACTTTTACGTACCGTTGAACGTTTTTGTGATTTCCTATTAGCAGATGATCCATAATACAAATCATTTTACTCACCCCATATGTATAAGAATGAATAAAAAAATAAATTATCTATAGGTTTTACGTACCGTTGAACGTTTTTGTGATTTCCTATTAGCAGATGATCCATGATTAAGCATAATTCATAAATCATAGCTGTGTGATTCCATTATTTCTTTAGAAGAAGAAAAAGAACCTATTCCATTAAACCATGATCACAGACACGCGGCAGCACCATGCTTCTCTGAGGGATGACCACGTTTGAAGAGGTTTAAGGCTTTAAGTACGAAACCGGATCCGGAGCTCTCACTTCTCAGTTCTCACTCCTAAATTTCAAGTCTTTCCAGCTTAAAACTCTTTTCCACAGGTAATACTAATCACTCTTTACTTTGAATACTCTGTTTCTGATTCTATCTTTCACTGGGATCATCATTTGCAATTTATCTCATTGTTTATTCAGATAAATGTGTTTGATGAGAGAAATGCACAAACCTATACCTTTTGATTATCATTGATGCTTCTCTGATAGTAAAAAGTGAATGGTACTTTTATTTTCATCGATTGATTTGGGTGAATGTAAAACTTGGTTTTTGTGGTCTTACCGGCGGTTCTGTGTAAAGCACATTGATCTTCCCACTTTTGACTGATCACAATCGACTTTGATTAGTTGGGTTCTGATTGCATGTGGGTTACTGGGTTTTACATGTCTGCGATTTGTTTATTCCCTCTCAATGTCGAGGGTTTATACTGGAAGAACTTGTTTGATGAAATATGCTTCTAAACAATTAAACATGTAACTTGAACATCCTTCTTTTTTTCTTTTTCTTTTTTTGGAAATGAATCACTTCATTAGATAAGGCAGCAGCCCAGTAACCCAGCCAAAGCAGCTAGGGCCCAAATACAATAGAAAGTAAGAAAGTCTGGCTCAGCTCAGAACATCCTTGTGGCAGAAAGAAACTATCTTGATAGGTTCAGCTGTATGTAACAAAGAGGAAAATTTCTGAGTGGTGATGTTTTAAGGCACTTGAACTATGGATGTTCCTCAAACTACAGCAAGGATGTGTCTTTATTTTACTTCTATAGTTCTATATCAACTGTTTTATATGGTTTTGATGAAATAACATATTTAATCAGCATTGAGGGTGTCAGGTATTTTAGCTTCTCATTGGGAATTTAATCAGCATTGTTTCATTCATAAAGGGGAAAGTTTACCTTAGAGATTTATCATTCTGATTAATCAGCATTCTGGATTATGCTTGTTTGTAGCTAGTCTGGTTTTGTAGTCTTTCCCATATGCTTGTGTGCTACTGTAAACATTGATTTTCTAGCTTTTGTTTCTCATTTTTTGAAGGCAGATAGATGGAATTGGCAATTGATTTTCGGCGGTGGAATGAATTAATACCCGAGGCATTGAGTCTAATATTCAATAGCCTTTCTTTCAAGGAGAAGCTAACAGTGATTCCAGTGGTTTGCAAACCATGGAGCAAGGTGGTTATGGGGTCTGACTGCTGGCGAGAGATAGACATTGAGGAATGGAGTAATGAATGCCAGCCGCAACACCTCGATCACATGATTTGAATGCTGGTTGCAAGAAGTGGTGGATCAATGAGAAAGCTGTGTGTTTCTAAACTTCAAAACGACATGATTTTCTCCTTCATTGCTGAACAGTAAGCAGATTTCATCTTCAAAACATTTTTTTTTTCAAACCAATTCGCCTATAATGGCTTAATATTATTAGTATATGCATGATGGACCTCTCGCTTACATGATGATGCTATTTATATGTATGCTTTGCAATTCATTATTTCAGGCCATGTGTTGATCAAGTTTGTAAGGTTATATGAGAGTGGCTTTTATAATCCTCTAATGTGAGGCCTGTTTCCTTTGTTTTTGCAAGTGCTAATGCCCTTCAGACCTTGAGACTGCGAAGAAGTGGAATAAGTGATTCAGTAGTAGAACAGACAATTGGAAGGTTTTCTAATATCACTTTCTTGGATCTTAGCTACTGTAAAATTGGCAGTCGATCTCTAAAGGCCATCGGAATGAACTGTAAATTGCTCACAGGACTGTGCCGGAACATACATCCATCCTACTCTGCAGGCATCCTTATGAATGATGAGGCTGATGCCATTGCCACCACAATGCCTAGACTGAAGCACCTTGAGATAGCATACCATATCATCAACTCACAAGGGGCTCTTCAAATACTTGAGAGCTGCCCCGAGCTCAAATTCATGGACTTGAGAGGTTGTTGGGATGTTCAGCTTGATGACAAGTTCTTTGGGGAGAAGTTCCCAAAATTGAATGTTTTAGGGCCTTCCGTGGACGACTGCTATGATGAGGACCTGGAAGGTTGCCTGTGTAACTCGGATGCTTCTAATGAATGTTCCCCCTTTGAATATGAAGACCTCTCCGAGGAATGTCTCTCGGACGAATATCTGTCTGACAGATAACTGATCTGATCAAATTCTTGTTGAGCTGCAAGTCTTTGTAGAGAACTTGGTGGTTGGCCCCTTGTTCATTCACCAACTCCCTGTACATTTAGCCTTTTGTTAACATTTTCATCTCCCTTTTCTTCTCTTATTTATTCCCTATGAATCTTTGCCGTTGATATCTATGATCAAGCATCGTTTTTTTTTGACAAGCAATGATCAAGCATCGTTGTGTATGGCTTTATGCTAAGAAGTTCTGCAGATTTCTCCAGTTCCTGGCCGTTCTAGGGATCCCTACAGCTCAAAACACTCATTTTCCAGAGCAGCACACTTCATGACTTAATGTAAAATTGAGGTGGAGAATAACATTACCCTATCCTATGTTTTACATGGTCCTAAACTTAGTTGCTAGAAGGCCAAATTCAACTTACATGCTGAGATCTAAATCTCTAAGATGAATAGGAATGTGTTACATTATTATAGAAGAAATCACACGCAGTCTATAGTCTACGTTAACAGGAATGTGTGTTGCATTATTATTTTACGGCCTTTGATGAATTTGTCTTGGAATGGGAATTGGGGGATCCTATTATTCCCCACGCGCAAGTTACGCCAAAAAGAACAGGCAATAAAAAGGTACACACTTAACCCCACCTAGAGCTTTTGGTCTTTTCACTTGGAAAACCATAGTAGAGTGTAGTAGTATTATTCATTCCTTGTACGTGGAAAAAGTAGCTGGGGACTCTGCTTCTGTTTCAGAATTTTGCAGACGAGTCTCTTTCAAACTGGTGCACTTAGTCCACAAGCAAGTCTCACAACCTTTCCGTAGATTTTCACACCTTTCACTGCAACCAACCAACCACGTTATTTTTGAAGTTTTATCCTCTGTTCCAGCTCCAGTGTGGGCTAAAGCATGGGTAAACTAGTTAACTATTCTTTGCTAACGGAAAGTCAAAAAGCAAAACGTAAGTTTCCAAGGCTTAAAATTGTCATTAACTGTAATTAAGAATCAAGAAATCAAGAATTATGGAATATTCTTTTTTCTTTTCCGACCCAAGTAATTTGAACTTTTAAAGTTGCACATATTTCGGATTTTTTTATTATTTTAAAAAGAAAGTTACACATATGTGTAAAAATGGGTTCATCGTCTATATATCGATATGGTTTAGAAAAGATAGAATAAAAACATTATAATGGTGAAAAGTCATCATCTATTTCGTGTGTTAAATGTGTATGTACTTATTTTGTCAATCACGTAACTATACTAACTCAAAACGGTCAATTTTAACGGTTATCAACTAACTTGATGTAAACCGACAAACGTATAATTTTGAAACTAGACTTTCTAAATCACATCTTAAAATAAATGAATAATGTCATGAGTGATGCCAACTATTAATGCACATGAGATCGACAATGTAATTTATATGCATAGACGATTAATAAGCGTACAATCTTTGAATCGTTAGTTACATAAACTGTGGTAAGTCATGGTTTATAGCAATGAATACTTATGGATCATATGTGAATAATTGTCTACTTGTTTTATATTGATGTGTGTAAGATCTACATATATGTAGGATTTTAACAAAAGTGTACTTTATCTAATTATGTACGTTACCATAAGTGTGGCCAATTTAAATAGTTGTTAGTTTTCTGGTAACCGATAAATATAAATTCTTAAAACTCAACATTATAAGCTACAATTTTAAATAAATGGATAATTCATGAGTAATTTGTCATATGTTTGTGCATGTAAGATCTGACAATACAATTTATGTGTGTTTTGGCCCACGTCCTCAGCAGGGGTAGAGAGGGAACAAAAGTAAAATGATGTGTGCGGGGCGTGCCACCTCACGGATGAGGAAAGAGAACGGTGCGCGTTCTGACTTCTAACCAGGCGAAAGAGAGCTCCGGTGCCACCTCACGGATGAGGAAATTTACGAGCTTAATCTTCTTGTCACCTGTCGATCGATACTCACTGTTAGAGCGAGCAGAGCAACAATAGGGAAATCGGAGACGAGTCCTGACGGGCTCTGAGATCTAAGGCAGGGTGCGCTTAGAACGTAAGGGTTTTCGAGGAGGCTCGAAGGTTTCGACTGTGTTCGTCTGTTTGAGAGAGTTGTTGATTGATTGATTGTGTGTGTCCACTTTTGTAAGTCGTGGAGCTTCTTTATATAATCATCCGTAAGCAACCCGCGGAGACCTAATCACAATCCATTTCGGACTCGGTAACTAGAATCCCACAAGGATACGATCAACTCGCCAGTCATGCGCTCCATGCAACACGTGTCAAACCTATCTCGCTTAGGTCTTGTTCACTGCCTCGCATCGTTTCACTATAGAGTCGTACGCGAACTCAAACACTAAGCGACCTTATCCTGAGGGCGTTATTGTTCATTTCCAACTCACCCTCGCCAGGAACTGTAGAGTCCTATGTGAACTGGAGATAAGGATCCCGCGAGGACATAGAATCTCGCGGGGTATCGGAATCTTTTGACAAAGTCTTCGTCGCGTGCTGCCAAACCTCGCCACCCTTTGTGGGCTAAAAAGGCCACAGGCGCTGGCCCAAATGATATCCAAAACCTTTCTCGAGTCTTGGACCGAAAATGCCCACTGGGCTCAAACATTGCCCCCTAGGCCTTGAGCTTAATTCATTTCGCAACGGATAAGCGAAAAGGCCTAATTAAGCTTTTTTACGAGAACTCGTATTTCAAAAGGTGCTGACGTTTCGGCGTCATCGCCTCCCTTTATCATTACGGCTTTTTGAATTTTGAAACGCGCTGACGTTTCAGTCGTCATTGCGTCTTTTCGTTGCGGCCACTGACTGAAAGGGACGTTACGGTTCGTCTCCTTTATAAACCTCGATGCGGGTCCCCACATCTTACCATCACTTTCCAATCAGCCTTTGCCTTCTGCAACCAGCCAAACTCCAACACCGACCTTACTTCGACCGGAAACAATGGCTCCCAAACCTTTTGCTAACGACCCGAACCTTAGCCTTACGGCGGCGACCTCCTAGTCGACCAGCCTTGCTCGCCGTTTCGCCAGCAACCCGCCTCAAGGAACACCTATCTACTTCCTTGACACAGGGGCGGCTCTGCTCGGCCCCACTCCTTCAAAGCCTCTGTCCGCCGCCGATCTCAATCATTACACCGCCTCCGTGCGTCGACCAATCTTGGCCCAACGGCGCGAACAGGGGAACTTCACCTCTTGGCAAGCCCGTTCTCATATAAATATCCGGGTCGGGGAGTGGCCAAGCGCCACTGCAGAGGATCGAGCGTGGTACGCGGAGCGTCTCCAGACCGACCAAATGATCTGGGAAGCAACCGGCATCCGTGAAGCCGTTGCCCTGAGTTTCTCACTGCCCCCTCACACCGACCGAGCGCCTATCGCTGCCGTGGCCTGTTTGTGGAACAGTGCCACTAACACCTTCGACTTCCCCTTCGGGCAGATGGGCATCACTTTGCTGCACATCCTCGCCATCGCCGGGCTGCCGATTCACGCAAAGCCGTATGCGCCAGGCGACTTTGCATCGACTGAGTTCACACACGCCTGCAATCTGGGGGCCCGCCGCGCCCTGAGAAGTTCATATGGGGCGTGGAGGAAGTTTTACATTGGTCACGCGGAGCAGCATGAATGAGGCATCGCCTTCCTGGAGTATTGGCTCGACAAGTTTATCTTCTGCGGCAGTGCTCACAAACCCACCGGGAAATGGACCAGGCTGGCCGAAGCACTGTATAATGGAGTTGAAGTAGGGCTAGGGCAACCCGTACTGGGCGCGCTCTATCGGACCTTGCACCTGCTGTCCCTGCGACCCTTCCATCTTTTCTGGCGGCCCTCTGTGGATCCTGGACCTGTGGACACAGCTGTACTTTCCGCTCTTCCGGCGAGCCCCGGTGGAATTTCTGCCCGAGGACCGGCTGCTTGGCTTTGTGGTATGCAGGAACGCTGCGAATCGAACTCCTCTGTCCTTCTTCGCCAGCCCTTCCATCCTCTACAACCACCTTGAGCCGCCTCCTACCATGGATATGATGGTTCGCCGGCGCCATCCTGAAGTCCTATCGACCAGCTTCTTCCCCCGCCCTGGTTCGGACAACGATGCCAAGACTGCCTTCGTGAGAGCAACTTCGTGCTGCGACCTTCAGCTCGCTGAGGATGAACAAGGCTTCGAGCTGTATGCCCCCAATCACTTCGCGAGGCAACTCGGCTTCCATCAGGGGATTCCGTATCCACTTCTCCACTCGATCAACAAGTACACCTCGTGGAGGAAAGTTGGCGAGTCCGACCGGGTCACCCCGCTGCAAAACATTTACCCTCTTTCTCCCAACTTGCTGGAGATTGAGCCTTCGCAGGGCGTCGACCCCGCCTACCTCACTTGGTGGCGGTCCTTGTCTGATAACCATTGGGAGTTCCCAGACGATGATGTCTTCGCCGCCATCTTTCGTCCTCTATACGACACTCTGGGCGAATCAGACCGCGTCATCCTCGATGCCCAGCGCGACCGTGCGGAGAGGGGTTCAGGGGCTGCGATGGGAACTAGACTTGCGCTTTCGCCAGTTCCTGCTGCTCGCCGCCCGACGGGGATCGTCATTCGAGAACGCGATCCCGCACCCGAGGTATGTCACTAAGTGTGTAAATTTCATACCACCTTTAATATATTGACAAAATGCTTTTTCTGACCCTCTTGTCTACTTTTCAGTCTGCCCCGCGCCGGAGAACAAACATCAGCTCTGAGGGTGCCAGAGGAAAAGCACCTGTCCGAAGGGAATCTGTGGCGGGCCACGACAGTGAGACTGCTCCCGTCGTTCCCCGGCCAACTGGAGGCGAAAGCTCGCGGAAGCGTCCTATTGAAGATGAAGAGGACTTGCTAGAGGACGTGCGGTACCAGCGAGAGTATGGCTTGGTAAGCAACCCGGTAAGCGAACCATCTTCGGATTAAATTTTCCTAAGCCAGTCAACAACTCGCTAACTTTGCCTTTGACAGGTTCGCCGCACCCGACCTCGCCTCGCTGTTGTTGAAGAGGCGCCAGTGATAGCGGAAGTCCCGCCTCTAGAACCACTCATTGGAGAAATGACCTTGGCTCTCAAAGGAGTCGCTAAGGCAAGCGCGGAGACGGTCATCGAGGAAATTGCTGAAGTCAGCAAAGAGGTGGCCCTTGAAGAAGTTGTTGAAGCCAGCGAGGAGATAGTCGTCGAAGAACCTGCTGAAGCCAGCGAGGGGACGGTCGTCGAGGAAGCTGCTGAATCCAGCGAGGGGACGGTCGTCGAGGAAGTCAGTGCAGCCAGCAGGGAGATGGTCATCGAGGAGGTTGATGCGGCTACTGAGGAAATCACCGTGCAGCCGGCTTCTCCAACCGCCGTTCCAAGCAAAACTGGTCCATTCTCGGAACCTGTCCCGGCTCTCGCCGAAGATGAAGCTCCTGACCAGTCCACCCAGTTTTCTAGCTTTACTGCCCCTTTGGCATTTCCGCCAGAGAGCCTCCAATTGGTACTTTGGGCTCCTCCTCTGCGACTGGGCCGAGCAGCTCAGACCAACGAAGTGCCTTCGACGGTTTCAACAGAGGCTTTCCAACCGTTGCTTGAGCTCTCTCCTCTGCAACCAGACCAAACGGCTCAGACTGACGAAGTGGAGATAGAACCTGCTTGTTCTGAGGTTCCGCCGCCCATTCCAGAGATTGAGGCAGCTGCTGAGGCTGAACCAACCACTCCGGCCCCAACGAGAACATCTGGCGAGGCGTCTTCTTCCTTGGGTACCCGGGCCGCTCGTCTTCGGGCCCGAACTATCCCGCCTGCTGATCCAGAGCCCATTCGCCTAGCCCGGGCTTTCCTTCACGGGCTACTGCGCCAAGGCCATCGAATGAACGTACTTGACCTGGTGGGGCGCGTCCGCGAAGCTCACGAAGCTCTGGGTCGACAACTCGCTGGCGGCAATCCTGTTTTAGACCAAGTGTTGGAATTGGCCGACGCTGTCGAGTTGCAGGCTCGCCGAGTTCAGGATGTCAGTGCTCAATCAGCTTCCCACGAGCAAGCTCGCCGAGCCTTAGGTAATTAGATGGCAGACCTCTTAGCCGCGCTTGGTGACGTTGGCATCCCGGAAGCATCCTCAGAGAATCCAAGCGCTGGCTATGCTCGGCGGGTGGAGGCCCTGGAGGTCCAGATAGCGGAACTGCAAGCTCAGCTTGCTCAAGCTCGCCAAGACTTAGCCCGCGCTGAGGAAGTGGAAACCCGTTTGCAGGCCGCGGAGGAGACCCAGGAAGCTTTGGACTCGGCCATTGCTGCTGCCGAAGAAGCCCAAGCCCAGGCCTATGATGAAGAGTTGGCCTTAGAAGGCCTGCTCTTAGATTTGTATAGGGTTTGTAGGCGTGTTTAGGTCTGCTTAGTGATTTGTCCCTTTTGTACGAGCCTTTGTAATAAAATCAAACTTTCCCGCTCTTGTCAACTGTTGCGTAAGAATTGTCAGGAGAAAATCTTTTTCCAAGATTTGGTGGAGGTTCCCGATGTAACTACCCCTGCTTGGAATACGGGTAGTCATTATGGAATAACGCGTCCGACCTCATCCTCAAGGCTCATATCTCGGAGCATATATTGTGTGGCATACAATCGCCCTTTCCGCCTATAAAACAAAACGCTTGGCCGGGGTGAAGTATCAGTCAAGTCCTTGCCCCCTCGCCATGATTTCTTATTCCCTTTTGTTCATCCTTTTGTCTCTGCTTAAAGCAAAGCTCCCAACCATACATTCCCATTCTTTGCCTTTGCTGATTCTGAAAATCTACTCTCAGGCCGAGAGTGATTCTGGAAATCTACTCTCAGGTCAAGCCTTTGTTCTGCCTGACCAAAGGTTGGGTACCCTCTGCCTTGCGCCTGCTGTTCTATCCGTGCGTGAGGCTCTGCCTGCCCTCCAAACGAAGACCGGTGGTAGCATGAGGGATCTTGACCCACTAGACCTCTCGCTTCCCAACAATTTATCTTAGGTCCAGGCCAGTGTCAAGGCTCTTGCTGGTCTAAAGAAGCGGGACGTTTGTCGACTTTGAGCGAAGGACGCGGCGGCTGCCTTTGCTTTAGCCTTGCGAGACATGCGGGACGAGGCTTCCAGTATCTGTAGGTCTATGCTTTGAATGTAAACATAGTCTAATTTTACCTTTTTGTCAATGTGATTGCTTTGGCCGCAAAGCCACAGTTTGAAACTTGTATTGAACAACGTCAAAAAAGGCGATATAAATGAATTATTTTTTTAGGGCCTCTGGAATAGGCCCCAATCTTGTACTAGTCTTTTTGTTTAGACTTTGCACGTTTACAGGGAATGAAGAAAACAATAGAGTTATCTTTTTTTAGGGCCTCTGGAATAGGCCCCAATCTTATACTGGCCTTTTTAGGCGGGTATGTTACAATAGTACTCTAGTCTTCAGTCCCGAGTTGCCCCCTAGTGTTAGGCGGCGGAGCAAGAACGCGATGGCGCGTGGCACTATTGACTGTGGTGGCGGGATCCGGTGAAGGTGGAGGATCGTCGCGCTCCCAGACTCCTTCAATGTGGCGCTTGAGGAAGCGGCCATTAATAGGGTTGCGATGAATAGTGCCGTCCAAGTCACGCAGGTGGTATGCCCCCTTGGGAAGTATACGATGAATAATAAAGGGTCCATCCCAGCGAGCGGACCACTTGCCTCGACCGTCGGTTTTGTCCCCAAGTGGGAGTACTGCACGCCACACCTCCTGGCCCTCAGCATAGCTCTGTCCGCGTGTGATCTTATCATAAGAGCGGGCGATGCGTTGTTTCTCGAGGACGAGATTGTTGAAAGAGGCGACGCGGTGCTCGTCTAGATCTTCAAGCTCCTGCCACATGGCTTGGACGTAATCCTCGCCAAGTAGTTGATGCTGTTCCTGAACGCGGAGCGAAGCGATATTGATCTCAAGGGGAAGGACGGCATCGTGACCGTACATGAGAGCGTATGGGGTGGTATCCGTCGGGCCTCGCTTTGAGGTGCGGTAGGCCCACAATGTGTGGTAGAGTTCCTCGTGCCAGACGCGCGGGTTCAACTCCAACATCTTGCGGAGGATGCCAAGGGTGACCTTATTACTAGCCTCCGCTTGGCCGTTTGACTGGGCATAATATGGCGTAGAGTGAAGAAGCTTGATGCCGTAATCGTTTAAGTACGTAACAACTGAATCGGCCATGAAAGCTGCCCCCCTGTCCGTAACGATGCACTCCGGGATACCAAAGCGTGAGATGATATTGCGGAAAATAAAGTTGCGCACCGAGTTGGCGGAGGCGACCTTGAGTGGTTCGGCCTCGACCCATTTGGTAAAGAAATCGGTGGCAACGATAATGAACTTATGCTGCTCAGAGGAATGGGGATGAATGATGCCCACGAAATCCATTGCCCATCCGCGACACGGCCAAGGTTTAATGATAGGCTGCAACGGGATGTTGGGAATATGTTGCACTGGTCCATGAGCCTGGCAGTCTTGGCAACCTCTGGCGAAGGCAATACAGTCTTTCAGAATGGTTGGCCAGTAATACCCATGGCGGCGGATCAGCCATCGCATTTTGGGCCCGGCCTGGTGCGAGCTGCAAACTCCGCAATGGACTTCGCGCATGAGACGTTTAGCTTCGTTCCCGTATACACAGCGGAAGTCGTTGCCGTCTTCCCCACGCCGCCGGAGCTCGCCATTGCGTAGGACAAAGTTTAGGGCGAGGAAACAGAGTTGCCTGGAATGAGCGGCGTCGTTGGGGTTCTGGAGGTAGGCGATGAATGGTAGCCGCCAATCCTCGTCGATGGGGTCCAAGGCTGCAACTTCTGGGATGGCGTCCCGAAATTGCCCCCTGGTGATGAAAGAGGGAAGAGTACGGCGTTCGACCTTGAGCAGGCGTTCGCGCACTCCGTCTTTCAGGCTGAGGCCAGACGCTATCTGGGCGAGCTCGTTGGCGGCGAAGTTAAATTCACGTGGTATGTGCTCGATGTAAACGTCGTCAAATCGATCCAACACCTCAAATGCCTTGCGCAGGTACGGCTCAATGGACAAACTTAAACATTTGAACTTTTCCACCAGCTGGTTAACGACCAACAAAGAATCGCCAAAGATCTGAACCTCGCGGACTCCTAAGTCCAACAAGATTTCTAGGCCGATGATCAGTGCCTCGTATTCGGCCTGGTTGTTGGTGCATTTGAAATAGAGCTGAAACGAGTAGGGGAAGCGATCTCCAGCGGGATTGGCTATGGCTATCCCGGCTCCGGCTGTGGTATCAGTCCGTGAACCATCAAAGTACAGGGTCCAGGGAGCGAGTGTCACTGTGGTGAAGTCCAACTCGCGAAACGCCGTGAGCTCTGATGGTGGGTGATGGGCGAGAAAATCCGCTATCGCCTGTCCTTTTACTGCCTTTTGCGGAACATATTGCAATGAGAATTCGGACATGGCGAGGATCCACTTGCCGATGCGTCCCCGCAAGATAGGGCGAGAAAGCATGTATTTGACCAGGTCGGACTGAGCGATCACAACCGTGGTAAAGGCAAGCATGTAATGGCGCAGCTTGCACCCTGCAAAGTATAGGGCGAGACATAACTTCTCCATGGGCGAGTAGCGTGTCTCACAGTCCGTTAAAACCCGGCAAAGGTAATAGACGGCGTGTTCTACCCCGTTCTCATCGTCCTGGGCCAGGAGTCCGCCGATGGACAAGTCGGCAGCGGCGATATAAAGTTTAAGCGGGGCGCCGTCGCGAGGCGGGATCAGGACTGGTGGGTTCGTAAGGTAGTCCTTGATTCGATCGAAGGCCTGTTGATGTTGCGGTTCCCATACGAACTCGGTTGCCCCCTGGAGTTTAAGGAGGGGTGAAAAAGGTTGGACCTTCCCTGCCGCGTTTGATATGAAGCGGCGGAGAAAGTTGATTCGCCCAAGCAGCTGTTGGAGCTCCTTCTTGGTAGTGGGGGGGGCGAGGCGGTGATTACCGCTTGTGCCTTGTCCTTTGGGATTTCGATGCCCCTTTGATGTACTAGGAAACCAAGGAAGTCACCGGCCTCCGCGAAGAAAACACACTTGGCGGGGTTCATCTTGAGCTTATGTCTGCGCATCCGTGTGAACACCTGCCGCAAGTCTTCCACGTGGGTTGCTCGCGATTTGGTTTTGACTACCACATCGTCGATGTATACTTCGATCAACTTGCCCAAGATGTCGTGGAAGATGAGGTTCATGGCGCGCTGGTACGTTGCCCCCGCGTTTTTAAGGCCGAAGGGCATGACAACGTACTCGAACGCGCCAGCAAAGCCAGGACAGTGGAAAGCGGTCTTGTGTCGATCCTCCTCGGCCACGGGAATCTGATGGTACCCGGCCGTCCCGTCCATAAAGGATAACACCTCGTGCCCCGCGGCGGCATCAATGAGTAGGTCAGCCATAGGCATGGGGTATATGTCCTTCGGTGTTGCGTTGTTTAGATCTCGGTAGTCAACACAGACACGCATCTTGCCATTTTTCTTGCGGACAGGGACGACGTTGGACAACCACTCGTTATATTTGGCCACGCGAATGATACCCGATCGGTGCATGCTTTCGATTTCTTCCTTAACCACAATCTGAGTCTCAGTTCCCCGGACAGAGAAGTCCCGAAGAGCTTGAGCTTGAGCATGTCATCATTCCCGTATTGGCCGTATTGGACCTTGAAACGGGCCATGTGAGTTGCTGCATCTTCCCTTGTCTCCCCAGAAAATGTGGTGAAGACGATGTTCTTGAACCCGTGGGGGAAGAGATATTGTGCCACGCTATCTGGATAGGGGTCACGATAGTGCAAGCTAGCATCACCCTTTCCAGTGTGCTTCTTGACGATGCTTGAGATGAGCTGGCACCAGTCGGCTGCCGTTACCGGTGCGGAATCTGCCCCCTGGTCGTGGCCATGCCATGCAGAGAGGCTAGGGGCCGGCCCGACGTTCTTAGGGGTCGAACTGGAATAGGCTACGATCGGGTCATCTGGTGTCCCAATTCCTTGCGACGGGAAAACACCGGCGCCCCTGAGTGTGACTCCAGGGCTGCATGGCGAGGGTAGACGGGGTGGCGTCTTTGATGAACTGGCCCCCAATGTGAATTGGGGATCTTTCTGAGCCCCGACCCTTGGATTTCCTCTAGGGCGCTCATTAGGCGGGATGTACCTTGAGCCCTCCGCTGCGCTTGAACTGGCATAGTTCATAGCGTGATTCTTTGGCGCTTGGGCCCGAATCCAGTCTTCCACCTGTAGGACCCTTGTGGTCAGGGTATCATGGCGCTCTTTATAGTCCTCGAGCTTTTCCATGCTGTTCTTACTCCCAAAGAAGGAAGCGTCCTGCTGTTGCTGCAGCTTGGTGTCATGGTCGTTCAGGCGACGGGTTTGGACCTCCAAGGCTTTTGTAAAGGCCACCTTGCTCTGATCCAGTTCTGTCTGGATCCTTTGCAGAGAGCCGGTCAATATATCCTTGTCCTCCCTGATCGTGCCAGCCACGTAGTTGAACTCCTCGCTGAGCCTAGCGTGGTTCTCCTGGTTCGCGAGCCAGATCTCCTTGTCCTTAGCGACCTGCGCAGAGAGGTCTTGGACGTTTTGCTGGGTAGCTTCGACTTTCAAGCCGAGCTCACTCCTGAGCGCGCCGATCTCATTCTTGAGATCGCTCCTTAGTTCTTCAAACATCTTGCGGACTTCCTCTGTGGACAGAGTAGATCCTGCTTCTGGGATTGGTCGTGAATCCGTCATTGTAGTCTTAGTATGGTCGGGGTTGCCGTACCGAGCGAGAATCTCTTCTTTGGTGAGAGATCTGCAAGCCGCGCTGTTATGGGGCTTGTATTGCGGAGCCTTGTGCTTCAAACAAGGAATCGAAGGTCTCCAGTATGGGGAGTCTTCTGACTTCCCAATGATGACTGGAAAAGAAAATTAAACTCCCGGTCCCACTGGACGTGCCAATGTTTTGGCCCACGTCCTCAGCAGGGGTAGAGAGGGAACAAAAGTAAAATGATGTGTGCGGGGCGTGCCACCTCACGGATGAGGAAAGAGAACGGTGCGCGTTCTGACTTCTAACCAGGCGAAAGAGAGCTCCGGTGCCACCTCACGGATGAGGAAATTTACTAGCTTAATCTTCTTGTCACCTGTCGATCGATACTCACTGTTAGAGCGAGCAGAGCAACAATAGGGAAATCGGAGACGAGTCCTGACGGGCTTTGAGATCTAAGGCAGGGTGCGCTTAGAACGTAAGGGTTTTCGAGGAGGCTCGAAGGTTTCGACTGTGTTCGTCTGTTTGAGAGAGTTGTTGATTGATTGATTGTGTGTGTCCATTTTTGTAAGTCGTGGAGCTTCTTTATATAATCATCCGTAAGCAACCCGCGGAGACCTAATCACAATCCATTTCGGACTCGGTAACTAGAATCCCACAAGGATACGATCAACTCGCCAGTCATGCGCTCCATGCAACACGTGTCAAACCTATCTCGCTTAGGTCTTGTTCACTGCCTCGCATCGTTTCACTATAGAGTCGTACGCGAACTCAAACACTAAGCGACCTTATCCTGATGGCGTTATTGTTCATTTCCAACTCACCCTTGCCAGGAACTGTAGAGTCCTATGTGAACTGGAGATAAGGATCCCACGAGGACATAGAATCTTGCGGGGTATCGGAATCTTTTGACAAAGTCTTCGTCACGTGCTGTCAAACCTCGCCACCCTTTATGGGCTAAAAAGGCCACAGGCGCTGGCCCAAATGATATCCAAAACCTTTCTCGAGTCTTGGACCGAAAATGCCCACTGGGCTCAAACAATGTGCAAGGACGATCACTTCTCAAACTTAATTTCATTACTTACTTACATAACAACAATATCTCATCGTGCATGCACACAAGCAATAACTGTCAAGTATGCTATGTGAGACTTGCATACTAATGTTTATTGTATTTTCTCAATTTTTCTGTCTAATAAATATCATTAAGGTGTTTCTCAAAAAAAAAAAAAAACTCATTAAGGTGCGGCTCTCATTCTTGAAAGGGTTATGATGTTCTCTTGACTCTCTTTTGATCACCTAACTGCACTTATAAGGGTTAGGTTTTTTCTTGACTCTCCTTTGATCACCTAACTGCAATACTATCAAATACAATTAGTTCCAAATAATGATATGGTTGTAGCTAATCTCATCTCCTTTTTGCTAGTTCTACCACACTCATTCTTCTCTTATAGCTTAGCCTAGAGGGTGGTTCATCACTCTAACCCAAAATGCAGTATTGTTACACCAAACAAGTAGGCACCCAAGAAGTCATCCCATGGCAGTACTTCCCTTCCATTTCCACAAGAATTGTCATCAACAAACTTGGAATTCCAAAAAAGTGTCAAGTGTATGAAGCAAGGCATTGCAACAAGACACAGCCAAGCAATTAATCTCTCCCTTGTAAATGTTGTCTTCTTCTTCATTCTTCATCTGAGCTTTCCTGCCTCAATTGCCAACCTGAATTTACTACACATCCATCCAGATTTACTTTTCTACGCATGTATATAGCATTGGAAGTTTAACCATGGTCAAAAATCTAACCAGACACTTTTCAAAAGCTTCAACTATTTCAACTATCTAGTCCTCTCTGATTTCAGATTGGGCAACTTGGTACTATTTTCTCTTACAAGTTACAAGTCTTCAGAACCAGACTCGTGTCGGTGATTCCCTTTCCCACAAAACCCAGATTGGAAATTGTAAAGATTACTCTCAAGTCTCTATCCATTATTTACTACCCAATAACTCAAGTCTCTCAAGTCTCTATCCAATAACTCAGAATCTCACATCATCCTATCTTTCTGCAGAACAAAAATAAAAGTTACATTATTTGATGACAGAGTGCAAATAATTTCACCAATCACTACCAATGCCATTAAAACTGTCATTATTAAACCACCCGTTTTTGACAGTTTTTTATTCTTCTTGGTTCTTCCAGTGGGGTTTGTGAGAGCTTCACTCATTTCAAATTAAAACCCTCATTACCTCCTTGCCTTTCTCATACCGTCATACGTATTTGGTTTTGCCTCATTTCACTCTTTGGTTTTGTTTTTACCTTTGTTGTTGTGTTGCAGATGGGTCTCGTTTTGTAGCCTTTCCTTTCTTTTCTTTTCTTTCATTCTCTTTCTTTTTCTCTCTTCTTCTTTCTCCCCCTGCTTCTGTCTCTGCGGATAACCCGGTGAGTGTTTTACACGATCCCAAATCCTGAAATCTAGAATAACCCACTTCTTAAGGGAGTGAGTTGTTTATGTTTTATAATGTGTTTTCTGTTTGATTTTTTCTGAATATAGAAGAACTATATAGCAGAGCTAAGGATGAAAGCTGCAATCTTTTTTAAACTCTGTTAATTTTGGTTGTAAATCAGACAAGCTCACCAGTTCAGTGGCTGACTTTTTGCTTGTTTGTTTTGTTTTCTTGACTATAAATGAGCAATTCTGAGCTTAAATTTGCTGTCGTTACCTCATTTCAGCTAGCAACTGGAGCTTTTGGCCTTTCAGCTAGATATGTGGAGAGTTGTTCATGCACTCAATGAACCCTTTGAACAGAAGACAGTGATATTTGGTTTATGACTGGTTGGTCTCATTTTGTTTAAGCTCTCATTTGGACTGAAATCTATCTCTGATTATGGTTTTTTTGTTGTTCTTAAAATGATGTTGGTGTTGTTCATTTCTGGGTTTTGTTGGATCTGCTACAAGATTTTTGTCTTAATTTGATGTCTTAAATGTTTGATTTCTTGGTTTTTCTTCTTTTAATTCTCTTCTCAATTCTCTTTATTTTCTTTCGTTAGAATCGAAGATAGTTCTTCTTCTTCATCCTATTTTGTTTAGTTTATGTGGTCGGTGCTGGTATGTGTTTTGTATTTGTGCCTTTTCTGTCTTATAATCTTATTTTACTCCTTTAAGTTTACAATTCTTGTTCTTGTTCTTAATTTTCTTGTTTTTCTAGTTTGCCAAAGGACATTTTGTTTTTCCTTCAGCGGTTGTTGATTACTGGAAAATTATCATGGATTTGTTTCTGCTCATGCTGAATATATTTGTTGTGATGAATATCAAGAACTTTTTACATGAGATTTGCGTAGGAACATTGTGACTTCTCTATTCTTAGTGGTTCTACTAAGGTGAGAAAATTGATTAGTCTTTACTGGTTTCTCATTTTCTGAAGGTAAAATAGATGGAGGTGGCAAGTGTGGCAAGTGATTTTAGGCAATGGGACGAATTAATACCCGATGCATTGGGTCTAATCTTCAAAAACCTGTCTCTTAAGGAGATGCTGACAGTGATTCCAATGGTGTGCAAATCATGGGGTAAGGCAGTAATGGGGCCTTACTGCTGGCAAGAGATAGACATTGAGGAATGGAGTGAGAGATGCCCGGAACCTCAGCACCTCGATCGTATGATACAAATGCTGATTTCAAGAAGCTGTGGATCTCTCAGAAAGCTTTGTGTTTCAGGCCTCAAAAATGACATGATCTTCTCCTTCATTGCTGAACAGTAAGAAATGATATCAAATACTTGTCAATGTTATACATTTCATTTTTTTCAAATATTAATATTTGTGCAGACCACTTATCCGCTATATAAGTTAGTCTGCATTCTTTGACGAACCACCTAAAGTTATATTCCCTTGGAAAATTTTCTGTTTTTGAGATTATTTTGTACAACTTAGACTGTTTGTGATCCGTCATCATTCTCTTTTCGTTTTGATCAATCAAGATTTTATGTTTCCCTGATGTGAGACATGTTTGCTTGGTTTTGCAAGTTCTAATTCCCTTCAGACCTTGAGTCTGCCAAGAAGTGAAATAAGTGATTCGATAGTGGAACAAACAATTGGAAGGCTTTCTCACATCACTTTCTTGGATCTTAGCTACTGTGGGAAGATCGGTTTTCGTGCTTTGGAAGTCATTGGAAAGAACTGTAAATTGCTTGTGAAGTTGTTCCGGAACATGCATCCGGTTGATACAGTCGGCATGCCTATTGCGGATGATGAGGCCAATGCCATTGCGGCGACAATGCCTAGACTGAAGCACCTCGAGCTGGCATACCATGTCATTAGCACGCAGAGTGCACTTCAGATACTCAAGAGCTGCCCCGAGCTTGAGTTGTTGGATTTGAGAGGATGTTGGGGTGTTAAGATTGATGATGAAAAGTACTTAGAGAAGAAGTTTCCGAAGGTGAAGGTTTTAGGGCCTCTTGTTGAGGATTTCTATGAGGGAAATGAGTGGGATGACAACTCGTTTTACTCTGATGCTTCTTCCGAGTATTTAGCCTGGGAATTTGTGGATGATGATGAAGATTTTGATGATGAAGAAGATTTTGATGATGACATGTGGGATGGTGATGGAAGACTGGAGCAGCTTGAGTTGAGGTTCTATCAAGGAAACGAACATGAGACTGAAGGAGGGTTTGGTTGGCCTCCGTCTCCTTAAATTAGTACCTCCTAAAATTAGAGTTGTTTTTCTCATTTGTCAAACTGCTTGCTTGTCTCTTTCATCTTTAAGCTCTTTGCCAGATGCTTCTGTTGTGGAACTTAATGTGTTGCATGGATAATGTGTAATTTTTCAGTTGAAAAGGGAAAGCATGGTTTGCTATGAGTAAGGACTATGTATTTGCCAATAATATAGCTGTTTATAAAAGTATTTGAGTTTGCAGACAGGGTGTGCTTGCCTTTTTCTTTTCTTTTATAAGATAGAGTTGCTATAGTTGTGATAAACTGAAGAAAGAATATAGCAATTTGACTGAATCGGAAACATGTACTCTCACAGTCTCACTATCAAGAAAATTGAGGGATATTTTGGGTGAAAATACATGGTCATTTGAGATATAAGTTTCTCTTATGTGACCAAATGTGATTAGAAGATCGGATCATTCTAATAGCCCGACAACTGCATCCATTAAAGATTTTGTATTTGTTTTTTTTTTTTTGGCGAATAGAACCACTTAACATTGAAACAAACCAATGTTACAAGACCAGAACAATGGGTTCAAACAAAGAACATGACAAATAGAAACTAAACAGAGAGGGTGGGTAAGAACCCAAACCCAGATTACAATAACAATAACAGACACGACAAGAGGACTCAAACCAGGCGAGTCCAAACCATCCCGAGTCCCTCGCATCAGCAAGGAGGAAACCACAGTCGCAGCTCTTTGCTGACCATAGTAGATCGACGTGTCGTCATGATGGCCGGAACAACCAAACAAACGATCAGACCAAATCCAATGCTCAGTAAAAGCTCCCATACCAGTTTCAAACAGAGAGAGCCCAACAAACAGATCTCCAGATGCAAATTCAGATAATCGATCCCTCAAACCATCTCCGAATCGGAGAACATCTTTCGCCATAGATTCAACCATAGGAACTGGCTGAACACAAAGGTTGGTGAAATCCACAAAGGGATCAAAGAGACAGACACCCAAAGGGTGTACAGACTCTTGTAGCATCACCAGGTGCTTCACTAACGGGCAAACCCCGTTTTGATTTGAGCTCCAAGGAGCCGCCTGGAAACCATAAAGATAGGTTTCGACGGAAGGAAAGTGATATGGGCCGCTAGCCGAAAATAATTGGTTTGATAGGAAGAATATGGATAGATCTGGAGAAGAGTGGGTTGGGATCAATAGGGATAGATCGAGAAACAGACCCAAAGTAAAATTCATTGAAAGGGAAAAACCGAGTAGCCATGAGGAGAGGCATGCTACCTCAGATCAGAGATGAACTCCAAGGAAAACCGGCCAAATCGGCTGGTGGGTAAATCCTGAAAAGGATAGAATCCATACCAGGAGGATGGAGACAAAACCCAAGAGAAAAGGATGGAAATTTAAGCCTTCCCCAACTCTCAGGCCAAGATCCAGATCAAAATGATCTAGATCCGGCTTGGGAGTGGGGAGGGAGAGATGAGCAGTGTAGAGAGAAGGCAGAGAGAAAGTTTTAGAGAGAGAAAGTTTTGTCAGAGGAGGTGGTGTAATGTAAGATTTTGTATTTGTTTGTAGATATGCTTATTTCGTTTATTATTCATATCAATACAAATGGATTGTGCACTCTCACATGAGGGCATGTGATTGTGATGCAAGTCCTAGATCTTCCCACATCCAAATGAAGATCTGTCGAGATCGAGTTGATAGATCTTCATTTGGATGTGTGTTGGACCAATTTCTCAAACCCTTTCAAACAAAAATTGAACCATTTTCTTGTTCGTCTTCATTCTCCCGAGCCACCTATGTGTGACAGATTCTTAACCATTCATGTTGGAAGATTGATGCATATGATATGGGATTATGGGCCTTTAGCTTGTCCATTTGGGCCTCTTCACTCCTGCCGGGGTGGCAGACACTCCTAGAATATCTTTGGTAACAGATGCATACATTTTGTGTGTACAACGTCTACCCTGTGTGTTTGCCAATTTCCCTCTTATATTTGCTTGAAAGAGGTATTACTTGTAACTGACTGTGTTGCAATTTTGTTGCGTTCCACTCAATGATGGATCACTTCCTAAATTGTCTGTAATTTCTTTCGTTACAAAGTATTGTACATCGCTTTGATAATAGCGTACAACCCTGTCACAATTTTTTTGTTTTCCAATCAATGAAGGATCGCCGATCGTGTCTCATTTTTTTGTGTTCTACTTAATGATGGATCACTTAATAAATTCTAGTTTCTTTTGTTACAAAACAACCGTAACTGTATCATGTGCAACTGTGTGGCATTTTTGTCGTTCCACATAATGGATCACTCATCTTAGTTTTTTCTTTACAAAACAATGTACATTGCTTTGAATATCTCACGCAATCGTGTCATAATTTTGTCGTGTTTCACTCAATGAGTAATCACTTTATATATTATCTATAATTTATTTCGTACATTGTTTTGACAATATCACGTTCAATCCTGTAACAATTTTGTCGAATTCCACACAATGATTAATCACTCCATAAATAGTATAGTTTCTTACGTTACAAGACACAAGTACATTACTTAGAGCATTCCACCTAATGATTGTCTCTGATTTCTTTTGTTTCAAAACAAGAGTACATTGCGTATGTTCATTCTTTAAACAATGTTTGTAATTCGTCATTCCGATAAGTTATCTTAATGCTTTAATTATTATGTATTTTTGTGACAAAAGAGAATCGAAAACACATGCTTTCTAGGAAGAAATCTCCGCCTCACCACCGCATTAAAAAAAACACAAACACACGCACAACTATGCTCCGATCATGACCTGAAAGTTTGTTATACGTTACTTATGAGTAACACATTACTTATGAGTCATTAAAGTCTTCTTTTACGTTTTTGTTATTGAAAATTTTAAAATACAAACAGAGAACATTTCCAACCCCCACCCGCTATTGTCAGTCCCAAACCTCGAGAATTTGAGCACTCTTGCGCGATAAACCAGGGGATGTGCCACGTCATGCTGCTGCCAAGTAGCAGGACACTTGACATGCAATGGAGGGCAATTGGGGTTAGGAGAGAGGAGGGGTGGGTGGTGCACGAAGTGGAACAAGGTTGGTGGGTGACTTGGACATTATCTTCCTTCTCTAATTTCTTTCGGCTTGGCTCGGAACTCGGAATCTTGGTTGGCTCTCTCAACATCCTCTTATTCATTTAAAGTATTTTTTAGAAAAATAAAAAGTAATAATCGTCATTATTGTTTAAAAATAAAAGTATAATTTTTAGAGTAAGGTTTTTAATTATCAAGAAGATGATACATCAAGGCGAGCAAGTGACATGAACGATCGATGTCATTCATAAACTCGAGCCCAAAAAATTTATGTTAATTGACGTTAAATAAACAAATGTCACCGTGATGGTTAAAGAAAAATGATGCATGAGAATTTTCACATGTTTTATTCAGTTACACAATGTCGTGTTCGTCAACAAAATCTTTAGTCTCTTTAGTTGATATGTCACATTTGTCCTTACGGTAGAACTGATTCACTACTTACAACCTTTTGGATTTCTCGTACTAGCTTAATGATAGCTACACTACATTTTATTTGTGTAAACTATTTATTATGTATTGAAGATAGACAACGGTTTAAATTCTGAAATTTTATTTTTTTGCATTATTTCTCCAAATAAAACGTGATTAAATGCTCTAGTATTAAAAAAACACAATCATTTTTTTTACTACTTCTTGCCAATCCATAAAAGGACCCAATCGGATTAATATATGTAGTCATAAAATCTACATTTTAAAAGAAAAACTTTATGAAACACGGCTCGGCTTGCCGCTTGCCCAGCGGCTTGTGATCTTCCTCCACCTACTTCGACCCAAGCAATTGAGTGACCATCGCCTCCTCCCCCTCCCAAGCAATTAACCTGGAATTGTTGAACACTCTTAAATTCCAAAACCACCCCTTCAAACCCATCAAATCCTCGAAACTGACCCTACAGCTCTGTCTCTCTTTTCTTTTGTTGAATAAAAGCTCGCTGGTCTCAAAATTTCTCAACTACCCACCACCGCGTCTCTATAAAACCTCTCTCTGTCTCGCTGGTCTCAAAATTTCTCACCTCCCTTCTCTTCTCAGGTACCCTCTGAGATTCTATCCCCCAATCTCATTCCGTACCTGAAACCAAAATCTAGAACAAGTCGCTAATAATGGCTCTTACTTCTTCTACCAGTTCAATCATTTCGGCCAAATCTTCATTCTTGTCCTCCGGAACTCACCAACCTTCTCTAACGGCCAGACCCAGCATCGTCGCCGTCCACGCAGCCGACCCCGCCAAGAACCCAGCTGTGTCGACAAAGCAGCAGACGGGGACGCCGGTGCCAGCGTCACCGTCAACTGCGGCGTCCAATGGCTCGACGACAAGCCGGAATGCGGTGCCGGCGAAATGGAGCGTGGACACGTGGAAATCCAAGAAGGCGCTGCAATTGCCGGAGTACCCGAATAAGGAGGATCTGGAGTCGGTGCTGCAGACGCTGGAATCTTTCCCGCCGATCGTCTTCGCCGGCGAGGCTCGGAGCCTAGAGGAGCGCCTGGCTGAGGCCGCCATGGGAAACGCGTTTCTTCTTCAGGGCGGGGATTGTGCGGAGAGCTTCAAGGAGTTCAATGCCAACAATATTCGTGACACCTTCAGGATTCTGCTCCAGATGGGCGCCGTTTTGATGTTCGGAGGCCAAATGCCAGTAATCAAGGTCACAATCTTACAATAACAAATCGCACTTTGATGTAGAATTTTGGGAATTGAACTTGTTGCGTTTGTTATTTTTATTAGGTGGGTCGGATGGCGGGTCAGTTTGCGAAGCCGAGATCCGACCCGTTTGAGGAGAAGGATGGTGTCAAGCTGCCTAGTTACAGAGGGGACAATGTGAACGGAGACGCGTTTGATTCCAAGTCAAGGACTCCGGACCCTGAGAGATTGATCAGAGCCTACTGCCAATCTGCGGCGACGCTCAATCTTCTCAGGGCTTTCGCAACTGGAGGTTATGCGGCTATGCAGAGGGTTACCCAGTGGAACTTGGATTTCACAGAGCAGAGCGAACAGGGAGATAGGTAACTTTTCATTTTTTACTATAATGGACAAGAACTAGGTGAAAGATTTGGTACATTTAGATTTTTTTAGTGGGTCAGAGATTGATCTAGTTGTATATTCTCAGTCATGATCGTTGTCTTGCCTGTCTGTTTTGTTGTGCAATTTCTGAGTATATTCTCCATTTTTATGCTTCACGACCCCTTCCGCTTTTTCTTTATATGTTTCATGTGATTGTTGATGAATTTTGGGACCACTGTTTATTCTATTTAGTGGCTTGGATGGTTAATGTTGCATGCCAAATATCATTTATCTGTTCTTCCTAAAAATTCAGTCACTTTTCCTTTTGTGGTCGTAACAACTCATCCAAGTTGGTGCCTGATAGTATCATCTGAAGAACCAGATTGATGTTATTTTAAGCAAATTGGTGGGCTTATAATAGTATCAGGGAATTGGTTAAATTTTGTTAGGTATTACTGTATTAGGGAATAACATGTTTATCATGTGAAGTAACATTTCATATCATTTAGAAAACCAAATCAATATTTGAAATGTAGCAAAGTACGAAGTTCAATTTGGTTATGCTTGGTACCAGATTACCTCATAACAAGTTTACTGTGATATTGGAATGGCAGGTACCGGGAACTTGCTCACCGGGTTGATGAGGCTCTTGGATTCATGACTGCAGCTGGACTCACAGTTGACCATCCTATTATGACAACCACCGAGTTCTGGACATCCCATGAGTGCTTGCTCTTGCCTTATGAGCAGTCGCTCACTAGGTTGGACTCAACTTCTGGGCTCTACTATGATTGCTCTGCCCATATGCTTTGGGCTGGTGAGCGAACCAGGCAACTGGATGGCGCCCATATTGAGTTCCTTAGAGGTGTTGCTAACCCTCTTGGAATCAAGGTAATTTGAGTTTAGTCTGATCCATACGCCTGTTCCTTTTTTTCCAAGAAAATAAGAAATGGATGAACCACATGTTATGATAATCTAATGCAATATGCAATTTGTTTTGAAGATGTTTTTGGTCAGAAATACCTAATATTGCTATTGCTATCTTGAAATGGGGTGATGGATCCTTTAGTACTTTCAACTTTGTAATAAACCAAACTGAAATGAATCATTTATTAGTCCAACTCTCAAATCATATATGACATCCATATTTTTGTTCTTAATTGTTCATGACAATTTTATGGAAGTAAAATGTGGTGGTGGAGACTAATATAAGATCATTCTTTGTGATGCAGGTGAGTGATAAGATGGATCCCAATGAGCTTGTTAAGCTTATAGAGATTTTGAATCCTCAAAATAAAGCCGGGAGGATAACAATAATCACTAGAATGGGAGCTGAGAACATGAGAGTGAAACTTCCTCATCTTATAAGAGCAGTTCGTAGGGCAGGACAAATTGTCACATGGGTCAGCGACCCTATGCATGGAAACACCATCAAGGCTCCATGTGGTCTCAAGACACGCCCTTTTGATGCCATAATGGTATAGCTCTTATCTCATACCCTTTTTCATTTTTCAGCTACTTAGGTCCATTGGCCTCACATTGGTTAGATATGGGTTGTTGGATATCAAATCATAAGTCGGTAATTGTTTGTTAATACTACAAATTTTAAATAAAGCAAGAATTAAACCACTTATTATGGACAAGGGGGTAAAGTAGGAAGGATATTTATTTGTGAAAATAATATGTATTGCATCCATGCAACATACAAATCTAAGTAGTAAATGTTGTAGAAACTAGCAAACTTAATAGTCATGCGAATGGATATAGAATTGATTGTGCGGGCACATTGTTTCTTGTTTTTGGTTACTAGTGGCTTATAGTTAGACTTATTGTGCTTTCCTTATTTTAGCAGCGGCATTCATCTTTGAAAAGACAGTATTAGCTTTCATTACCTCCCATGGGTAAAATACATATTTAGAACAGAATGGCATATTTCTCTTTAGTTACTTAATCACTGTCACCAATCAGTGCCAAAATCACTAGAAACACCAGTTTTCTGATCATTATCCAGTAAACCAGAAACAAAGTTGAACATTCATAGAAGTTTGTTGAGGTGGGGCAACCAGCTCAAGTGTCCCGTATGGTGGGCATTCTGTAGCTTGAAACAAAGTATCTTTTGTATCTTTTGTCAATGCCCCAGTGTAGTAGGTAAGAAAGGGACAACATGTTAGAAGTGTTCGGTAGAATAGTTTATAAGAGGGTATATGAGAGAAGTTTATAAGTTTTGAATGGGAGACTGGCAAAGGAGATAATATATTGGTGAAGATATTTGAACAGTAATCTGTGGTTGGTGAGTCATGAGTGTGTGTTTTAAATTTGACTTGGAGTCCTATTTTGTGCGTCATCTGATATTCATTTAGCAAATATCAAAATTTGAACTACTTTTTGCACAATGATTTCCATGAGGCCAATCAAAATTTTGATTACTTTGGTTGGTTGGATATTGCTTTGCAATCTCTCACCTGCATTAGAATTTGTTAAATTTATTATTTCTCTGTTCAGGCCGAGGTCAGAGCATTTTTCGATGTCCACGACCAAGAAGGAAGCCATCCAGGAGGTGTGCATCTTGAGATGACAGGCCAAAATGTGACCGAATGCATAGGAGGGTCACGGACTGTGACATTTGACGACCTCAGCTCGAGATATCATACGCATTGTGACCCGAGGCTAAATGCCTCCCAATCTTTGGAGCTTGCTTTTATTATCGCCGAGCGCCTGAGGAGACGAAGGATCAAGTCCCAACTATCTGTTTCCTCTTTAGGTCTATAAAATGGTTCAAGGGTCAAGCCGCGTGTTTGTTCTTTTTTCCCTTTTTTTGTTTGTAAGGTATTAGTAACCTATGTTAATATGTCACTGTTGTTTCTATTTACCTTCTGTGTGTTGCATACTGGAACTTCCTTTGAAACTGAATGGAAAGACTGAATCAAGAAGTAACGCCTGTAGTACATTTGGGGTTTTAATACGTGATGTTAATGTGATGTCCTGCCAGAACCAGGTGCAGCATATCATGATATATCTGGCCATGTGAAATTTGTTCAACACTAATTGCTTTGTTGCTGTTAACGGCGGTCATGCATCTTATCACTTGGTTTGTCAAGGGTGTTTTAGTATCAAGATGACGAGTAAGATATCAGGAAGGAAAGCCGGAATGGCTTGTGGAATTTTCGTGTTGGACTCCGTTGGTTGTTCTTAACTTTGATGGAATAGGTTCAATCTTTGATCAAACAGTTTCGTGAGGTGTATGAACCCTAGTGTCCTGGCACCATATAATTTTAGAATGAGAACATTTATCCGAAGTGAAATATAAAGTACATTATTGAGAACTAATACTTGTACGAAAAACTTGTGAGCGCTGAAGGGGCGAAGCCGTGAGGGGAGGCCTTGGTGTTGCTCCGACCTCCTGTATGCCTCGAGTCTCATTAGCTCTCGTAACCTTGAATTAGAAATGTCACATTACGCGAGTTAGACGGTGGAAAACCTAGCTGGTTATGCAATTCATCTGAAGACGCCCTTCAGAATACAAGTCGGAAATGGAGAAAGTGCAACTTTGTTACAAAACTTACAAACACTGTCTATCAATCCCAAAAAACAAAAGAAATCCTTCAAGACTCTCACACAGCTTTTACGGCGCGAACGATTCCCCGCCTCCACAATCCACCCAAAAAAACAAAGAAAAAGAAAAAGACGCCAAAAGAAAATAGAATCCGCGTGAAAGTTACGCGCACGCGGTAGAGCCGCGCCACACACGAAACACGTCGCACGCGGCAATCGCCCGCCTCTTTAACCGCCGTTAGTATTCCTCGTCTTCCTTCACCTCTCTCTCTCTCAATTTCAATCTTACATTTTCGCCGATGGAGATTTCCGAAGCCCCTCCGTTCCGGCCAAGAGATCGCCGCCCCGACGCCCTCGGGAACTTCCTGGTCCTCCCCGACGAGCTCATCTGCTCCGTCTTGGAGCTGCTCTCTCCTCGCGACGTCGCTCGCCTCTCCTGCGTTAGCAGGTCAGCTCCTCAATTCTCTTCTCTCTTGAATTTTGAAATTTTCAGATATGAAATGTGAAATTAGGGTTTAGTTTTGAGTATATCGAATTCTTATGAGTATTTATATATGCAGTGTGATGTATATATTTTGCAATGAAGAGCCGCTGTGGTTGAGTATATGCCTCAACACACTGAATGGCCCGCTCCAGTACAAAGGCTCCTGGAAGAAGACGGTGCTGCATTTGTATGTCTCATTGTTTTTATTTAAGCTGTGGTTCAGTTTTTGATATCTTTTCAGAGTTGCGGTTTTCATTTGAAGACTATAGTATGAGAACTTGTTTTGTTGTGCTTTTTCGTGCAGGGAGAATGTGCCGAATGAGCGTGACGAGGCCGGCAGGAAACCACTGAGTTTTGATGGTAAGGATGCAATGCCTTTTGGAGTAGCATTCTCGTTGTGGTGGATTATTTTGTTTGTGATGTTGAAAATCTGTACTTGGTGCAGGATTCGACTCTTTATTTTTGTACAGAAGATTATACCGGTGTCATACCACATTGGATGGTTTTTCTTTTGACAATGGGAATGTGGAAAGAAAGGACAAGATTACCGTGGAAGAGTTTTCTTGTGACTATGATGGGAAGAAACCGGTATAGTGATAATGATTCATTGTTTAAGTACATAATACAGATTGAGTTTACACAATAGATGTTGAATTTCTATTTTTGCTCTTTAATCATGTACTGGAAAAGGATTATACAGTTGGGAAAGAAGAATGATCTTACATCACACACTATATAGGATGTATATCATGATTTAGTACTGTGTTATTTCTTTATTTTAATTTTTTTTCCGGTCAGAATCTACTACTTTATGTTGAGAAACTAGAAAGTGAGTAACAGATCAAAGGCAGAACCAGTACTATTTCCTTAATAGATTGGCCCTGTACTTTAGATAGTTTTAATTGCTACTAATATGCTGGTACCTATAGTTTTGTGTTTTATGTTGTTCACATAAACTGTCGCTGAAAACTTTCTCAGGTTTTGCTCGCTGGATTAGCTGATGCATGGCCTGCAAGGCGTACATGGACACTTGACCACTTATTGCAGAATTATGGAGATACTGCTTTCAAGATTTCTCAAAGGAGCTCATGTAAAGTTTCAATGACATTCAAGGACTATGTTTCATATATGAAAGTTCAGCATGATGAGGATCCGCTTTATATCTTTGATCACAAGGTACTCACTTGGTCTCTATGTGTGGTTGAGACTTGATAGGTTGTTAATTTTCATATTATTTCCTTTTTCTTCTTTTGATGTGTGAAGTGACCTCTTTCTTAAACAGTTCGGGGAGGTTGAACCTGGCTTGTTGAAAGATTACAGTGTACCTTATCTATTTCAAGAGGACTACTTTGATGTTTTGGACAAAGATAAGCGACCTCCATTTAGATGGCTCATTATCGGTCCGCAGAGGTCTGGTGCTTCTTGGCATGTTGATCCAGCTCTGACCAGTGCCTGGAATACACTTCTATGTGGTCATAAAAGGTAAACACCTGCTTCTTTCTCTCTCTCTCTCTCTCTCTTACACACACACAAAGAGGATATGTTGATCTTTTTCTCATACATTCTCCTCTATCGATATGACTTGTGGATGATTTGGTCATGATCTTATGCTATTCACTATATTTTTATTCGATGAAAAATGTTTTTGCTCTTTTTTCTCCTTCTGCAAGTAAAATAATTGACATCCAAGAGCTAATCAGCTATTCTGTTTGTTTAGGTGGGCCTTGTATCCTCCAGGAAGAGTACCTATAGGTGTCACAGTACATGTAAATGAAGACGACGGTGATGTCAATATCGAAACTCCAACTTCATTGCAGGTATTTATATAGATAGCCTAGTTTGTCCTCTGCAACTTCTCATAATTTTTGTTGTTTGAGACTGAGGTCTATAAAGTTATTTTTTGTTTATATTTAGTTAATTATTTGTCCCTTCAGTGGTGGTTAGATTTTTATCCCCTTCTTGCTGATGAAGACAAGCCCATAGAGTGCACCCAACTGCCTGGGGAGACAATTTTCGTTCCAAGCGGATGGTGGCACTGTGTCCTAAATCTTGAACCATCTATTGCTGTTACCCAGAACTTTGTAAATTCTAAGAACTTTGAATTTGTGTGCTTGGATATGGCACCTGGTTATCGTCATAAGGGAGTCTGCCGTGCTGGATTACTTGCAGGTGATGAAGGCATCATTGAGGATTCCACTCACATACCCTATGATAAAGATGATTATAATTCCTCAGATATGACTAGGAAAGTAAAAAGAGTCAGAACTCTCAAACCTGGAGAATATCCAAGTAGTGAAAGAACTAGTAATGGTGCTCAGGGTTTTTCTTATGATGTAAATTTCTTAGCCATGTATCTGGATGAAGAGAGAGATCATTATAACGCTCCTTGGAGCTCAGGCAATTGCATAGGGCAAAGAGAAATGAGAGAATGGTTATTCAAGCTTTGGGTTGGAAAACCAGGAATGAGAGACTTAATCTGGAAGGTACTACTCTTATTACCCTATGTTTTTGCTTTCCAAATCGTTTGATATACACCCATGCACAGAGAAACATTTCAATGAAGAAATTGGCAATAGTGTGTGCGTGTGTGTGTGTACAGCCCTTCTCAGCTGCGGACGTCCGCACCAATGGTTTTGGTGCGGATTTCCATTTTTGCACCACTTTTCGATCGAATTTCCTCATCTCCACTGTCTAGTATCTAGATAATATTGTGTAGATCATCTCTATAAAATTTCAACTAATTCGGTAATCGTTAAGGCCCTCAAAATTGCATCTTTCTGTTATGAACATGAACGGTTCATGTTTGACAGAATTCAGTCCGTCCATTTGTTTTTCGAGTTTGAGGGCCTTAACGATTACCAAAGGCTGAAATTTTGCAGAGATGATCTACACAATATTATCTAGATACTAGACGGGGGAGATGAGGAAATTCAATCGAAAAGTGGTGTAAAAATGGAAATCCGCACCAAAACCACTGGTGTGGACGTCCGCAGCTGAGAAAAATCTTATATATATAGAGTCCGGATCTAGAGAGGACCTCCTTAAACTCTTAAAGTAAGGATGTTTTTAGTTCTAGCATGTATCTTGACAATCAAAGCCACCCATTCCCTAGTTACTTACCCACATATGAATCCTACAAAAAATTAACCAAAATGAAAAACGTTTAACCATTTGATTAACATAATATTTGTTTTAATTTTATCTAACAGCCTACAATTGTTTACATCAATTTGAATGACTAAATGATTATGGAATTAGTTGAAATTTTGTAGACATGTTTATTGCATATGAATCTAGAGGATCAACGGTTGAGATTGTTAAAAAAAGTCATATACTAATGTAAAATAGTAGAAATCCTCAAATTCTTAAAGTAAGGAGGTCCTCTTTAGTAGATGACTCTCTCTCTCTCTCTATATATATATATATATTAAGAGATCTAGAATGCTCATTTTTACTTTGAGTTTCACTTCTCTATGAAGAGCTTGGTGAGTCTCTGAAACAATAAGATTTTTATACTTGAAGGTTGTCCTCTGTGACATTAAACAATGAAATAAGAATCATTCCAGAAGAAAACATTGTTTTTTTCTTTGTTCAGTCATATGTCTAAGCTGAGGCTTTTTGGCCAAAGATGTACATCTACAAGTTGAGAGGTTCCTCTCTACATTAATGATTACCATGTTTACTTTCATGCTTACAACTAACAACCTTGTTCATGTTTACAAAACATGGGTTCAACCTTGTACAAATTTCTCCTATGGGCATGTTATTTTCTTTGGGTTTGTGAAAAGCTGAAGCTCTGGTTTCATTTCTTATTTTAGTTCAATTATATGTTCTTGTTAATGTCAGGGAGCATGTCTTGCACTAAATGCGAGCAAATGGTCAAAATCCCTGGCAGAAATTTGTGCCTTCCACAAATTGCCTTCTCCGACAGATGATGATAGGCTTCCTGTTGGCACGGGTAGCAATCCTGTAAGTTAATTTTGTCTCCTATATTATTATGCTGCAATTATAAATACTATCTGCACTAGTGTCCATTTCTAGAGTAAACATACTTCCACTATATTACCCCCTAATATCTGAACTCATATAAAAAAGAAAACAGTGCCAAGCCATGGTGAACTAGTTCTTCCATGAGTATTGAGGCACTGATGTTCTTATATGCCTATGAATTCTTTTCACGAATATGTGATGTGTCTTTTTCCAACAGGTTTATCTCATGAGCAATTGTGTAATCAAAATATTTGTTGAGGAAGGACTGGAAACGTCACTTTATGGATTAGGTGCTGAGGTATATAATCTTACTTGTACCTTCTTTCTGCATTTTTGACATCCATTCTAATATGTTAGTGTGCATTTACAGCTTGAGTTCTACAGTCTCCTAGACAACCTCAACTCCCCTCTGAAAAATCACATACCTGACATTTTGGCAAGTGGAATCATTTATCTTGAAAATGGAACTTATAAAATTATACCTTGGGATGGCAAGAGAGTCCCTGATGTGATTGCTAAGTGCAATTTTATTCCAGAGAAGGTCAAAGAAGATGTTTCTCCTTTTGGTGTATGGAGGAAGAAACAATATGAATATAGAAAAGCTGGGCAGTCGACAGAAAAATCCATCAATTCAGCTGAATATACAAGGATATGGCCATATCTCATAATGAAACGGTGCAAAGGGAAAATATATGCAGAGTTGTAAGTGCTATGTTTAAGTTCTGTCTATTATTTTCAATCTTCTTATATTTGTTTTTCTTTTTTCTCTCTCATGTTTTAGAATCGTCATACGAAGCATTAGCACAAATTGGTCATAGTTATTATTGAACTTTGCAGGAGAGATACTGTATCACAAGAAGATGAACTAAACTTAGCTTCCTTCCTGGGAGAGCAGCTCCGTAACCTCCATCTGTTGCCCCGTCCACCTCTTAATATCTCAACTTCCTCAGATATTGAGCAGGAATCAGATCGACCCTTCACCAATGGTAGTGTGGAAGCTGTTCCCGATCAATCAGACATTCCTGCTGAATGGGATATGTTCATTAGAACACTGTCCAAGAAGAAGAATGATGTCTCAAGTCGCTTGATCAAATGGTATGTCTGTCCCCTTTACAAGAAGGTTTTAGTCTGTTACTTTTTCAGAACGTGTTTAATTTATAGCAAGTGTTGGCAATTAACCAAAAAAATTACCTTCTTTCACCTTGTAGGGGAGATCCAATTCCTAGCACACTCATAGAGATAGTCCACAAATACATCCCAGATGATTTTGCCAAGTTTCTTTACATATTCAAGGTGGGTCTATTGCACATTCCATATCTGTCAGTCATCTTCCGTAGATCAACTTTAAAACCATATATACATGGTGAATCAAATTTTAACATCTCAACCCAATTTGGATATCAGGATGAAAATGGCAGAAGCAAAGTAGGTAAAAGTTGTTCGTGGATACACTCTGATATCATGGACGACAACATTCACATGGAACCATGTGGTGTTAATTCTTGCTTCATTGGCAACGCCAAAACCACTTGCCTGGTAAAGAATGGTTCCTTGAATGTAGATGGTGACAGTGCACAAAGGAAAACATGGTGCCCTAGCCACATTCTTGATTTCAGTAATCTTTCTATAGGTTGGTGCTTATTTATCATTTTGTTTTTACCTTTTAGTAAATTACAAAATATTATTTCTATTATTAAATTTGAGTTTCAAACTCTTCTTTACAATATGGGGATCCAGACCCTCTTATCATGGCACTTTTGCCATGCGTCTATGACCTGGACATAGAATACACACGTAAACACTCTGTACCAGGTGTGGAAAGTGTGTGTTGTTTAAAGCATAGCAAATTGTACAAAAGGCATACGTTTAATCCTTGAGTTAGGCCACAAATGAGCAGCGAAACACCTAGCACTAAACCGTGATTATACAACCGAAATTTGCCAGAAATATAATTAGGATGTCTCTGATCAATATCTCTATTGGTCAACTATATCTTGATATGACTTGAAATATTTCTTTTCAGGTGATCCTATCTATGATTTGATACCCTTATACTTGGATATATTCAGAGGTGATCGCAACCTCCTTAAGAGATTTTTAGATAGTTATAAACTTCCTTTTGTACAACAAGCATCACCTAATGACTATATTGACGGAGGCGACATGTTTAAACGACTTTCCTACCATGCCATGTAAGTAAAGTTTCCCTCTGTATGGTTGCTTATGTTGTTTGTCAATTTATATCTTCTCAATACCTCACTTAATGATCTTATTTATCAATGAAATTTTGGCTCTATGGTTTGAATTGTCTATCTCAACATGAGAAACATTTGGTATGCAACTATGCATATGGTTTGTGGTGTTCAGTACCTTTGGATGTACAGCTACGTGACAATGACAATGTGGATGACAGGATTCTTGTAATTCTACCTCTTTACAAATTTCAATAGTGCAAACCATGACTTGCTGCTTTTAAATTGATGTGCCTTGACATTGTAAAGATTCTTGAACAAGTATCTGTTTTTTTTTTTAAAGGGAACAAGTATATATTTTATTTAAAAAGTTTGCGTACATTCTGAATAGAAGCAGTCATATGCCCTGATTCGTTGTATGCTTGTTTTCTGGTCTGATCTGTGATTGTTTTGTGGTTTAGATAGCATTGATGTCTATATTAAACCCTTTTCATCGTGAATTTCCCAAACAATGACAATGGTAGAGTTTGTTCTTAATTATGTGTGTAGGTGCTACTGTATTCTACATGAAGAGAATGTCCTGGGAGCAATTTTTAGCCTTTGGGACGATCTCAAGATGGCAAAATCATGGGAAGAAGTTGAACATGTAGTATGGGGTGAGCTAAATAACTACAAAGGTTTTCCTTCCTGGATAGAGCCGGATACTCCCCCAATATTGTAATACTTTTGCAGAGCAGACGTTCATTTGGACGTTCATGTAGTAGTTTTTGTTTTTATTTTTGGAAAAAAAAAAAGATCAATATGTTGATGAACTGCTCCATGCAGGATACATTCATTGCTCTCAATCTGTCAAGTTATCCGGCATTTTTTTTTCTTGAATAAAAGGTTTTTATCATCAATTCAAGCGAATCTTGTAACACACAATCCCCTAAAGACCTAAAACTAAATGAATACTTAACAATCCTTAAGGAAGAATTCCAAAAGGAAATGACGACTGACAAGAGAAAGAGACAGTTTCAAGTAGAAGTGTGAAAACTCGCAAAGCGCTCATAAGGCAAAACACAGGCTTGAAGCGCCTAGAAACATAAGTGGCCATGTTTTTAAACAAGGCATGTAGCCAAAGTTTAAGAACTCATTAGGCCTGCTAGGATGGTTAGTTGAGAACACCTAGGCGCCACCTAGACATGCTGGGCGGCCATGTTTTGGAACAACGGTCTTGACCAAACTTGGTTGAAGGAAGCAATTTCTATAGTACAGTTGTCAGGTAGAAACATACAAAACAGGCAAACACCACCCAGACTCTAGTTCTTATTTAAAGTCCTCAATAAGCCAACAGGCAAGAGGTGCAGACGTACCCCAAAACAACAGATGCACATAACACCCAAGGCAAGGTACTATGTATCTCTATAATTTCAGTGTCAAAAAGAAATAATAATCAAGGCCACCAGGCAATATAAGCTTAATATAAAACTCACAGGGGTTTTCAATAATACTCAAACATCCAATAAACTTAACTGCATTAAGGGAAAGTAACTTGAGCAGTCAAAAACAGAAGACGCATGAAATGTAGTAACATCCATCTTTTAAACCAAAACTTAATGACTTGAGCACAGTCCTAAGCAGTGACAGAGGGCCTTGTGGCTGCAGACAGCCTAGACCTTTTCTTGGCCAAGCTCTCACTCCTTCGTTCTCTTTGTTCCTTCAATCTTGAGGCAAGGAGTTTCTGGTACTCGGCAGCCTCAGACTTGGCTTTCACAACCCTCTTCTTCTTGTCTGCAATTCTTGCACGCTTCCTTTGAAGGGTCAAAGGAGTGACCAACCTCTGAATCTTAGGAGCCTTGCTCACCTTCTTGCCTGCCAACCAAGGGAAGTCACCAACAAGCTCAATAACAGAACATCCCATCATACTATTGACTTACAAGATGCATCTGAACATCAAGACAAATTGTCCGTCTAAGTAAAAGGCACAACTATATCAAATGACAAAACAGTGCCAGATCACACCAACACCTCATTAAACTTGTGTGAGATAAAAGAGGGTTATAACTAGCCTTTCAAAAGTCTAGTAAAATCTACAGCAATCAACATCATCTAATTGAGCATACCATAAGCACACAAACAAAACACTAAATGAGAACAATATATAGCAATTAAGAAACCCTACCGGTCTTCGATGTGAATGACCTACGGTATGTGTTCACATACTTTCGGACATCATCCTCCTTTGAGAGATTGAAGAGCTTTCGGATCTTGGATGCCCTCTTTGGACCTCTCATCCTAGGCTTCTCAGTGTCGGTCAAACCAGGAAGATCATTGTCACCCTTCTTCACAATAACCAAGTTCAGAACTGAAAGATCCGGGCTGACAATGCACCCACGGACAGACTTCCTTCTCCTCTCTCCATTCCTCCTTCCATGACCACGGAAGCAAGGGGTTCCTGGGCAGACAGAGACAGTTCATTGGTATTCTTAATTTGCAAGCTTATAGGAATCTATATGCTAAATGCTACTAAACAACAAGACTGTCCCTTACCTCGGTGCAGCAAGAGGCGAACGCGACCAGGAGTCAACACTCCCTGCTTCATTGGGAACCCTTGCTTGTCACACCCTCCCATAATCTTAAAGACGTATCCCTTAAATTCCTGTTTCACAATTCAAAATCTCATTAAGACATGGAAAACACAAACCAGGGCAAATTCAAAAGAACAAATCAATGGCAGGGTTTGTACCTCTCCAAGGGCATCTCCGCTCACTTCCTGGGAGATCCTCTTGTCAAAAAAGGCACGCCTGCATCCACAATACTGGGTATCAACATATATAAATACAAGAAAGTCCACATCTTTATAAACATCATAGCTTAGTCACATCTATATACATATAAAAGTTCGCTAAAACATATACAAGAATATAAATTTATAACTCTAAATCTAAATGCAACATTGAATCTGACACACAAAGCTAATATCAAACTATCAAACTACAAACACAGTGATTGTAGAAAACTTAAAATACTGAAAATGAATGATATGAACATGAAAGACATTTCAGGGAAAACCCAAATCGATAAAGGGACATTACAGTTTGTGGTCGTCATCGATTTCCAGCTTCTTCTGGCAACCAGTGGTGGGGTTGGCGATGTTGAACTGCAAAACACAAACGAAGGAGAGATTACATCAGTGAGACACAGGTAGAGATTAGAGAGAGATAGGGGAGAGTGAAGAGACCTTCATGTTGGCGGCCGCAACAGAAAGAGAGAGGCGCTGATGGAATGAGGGAGCGAGCTACTTATGCCATCTGGTTAGGGTTTTTAGGGTCTCAAGACCAATTTATATTTGTGGCTTGCGAGTTTAGATGTGGACCGGGTTGGTTTAAGTGATGAAAATAAAGCCCAATCCAGTTACACTAGTTTCTCTGCTTCTGGACCCAGAGCGAAAACCGAATTTCTTTCGGAAATAAAGGGTTACAAGATCAACTTCTTTCGGAATGGATTCCTGACGAATGATGATTGGCTTACATCGGGATGGCTGGGTCTCGATGGCTTCTACACCCTTGAATTGGAAACCTGCATCAGTAAAACCAACTTTGGTTGCCGGAAAGGACCTCGGCAGAACCAACTTCGATGAACTAGGGTTAGGGTTTGCTCCCCCCGATGCCATTCTCATGTTGAATCAAATTACAATGCTTACATAGCCTAATCAGATTCTCAAATTGAAATATATTTTCCGCAACCACAACATTAATAATTTTGAGAGTCTTTTTTCCATAAAAAAAACGATCTAGGGCACGAGAAACCCTAACCCTAATCTGCTATGTTGTTGCAAAAGTCTTTCATCTTTACAGATGTACTTACCTGCGACAGAAGCAGTGTTTATGATGTACCGGTCCTTCTCAAGAGCTTTCGGTATATTCAAGATCCTTACCTAGAAGTAGAGCTTGTCCATAGGGATGGATGTAGGAGATTTGAGGCCGTCATATTCTTCCACAACTACCGGCATCTTCTAGTAATACCAAGGACCTCCCCAAAAAACCTTGTTGCGATCTTTTGGGAGATCAAAGGTGATGATGAACAGATTCCTGTTTGCACTCGGAAGTGACGTTTGATCAGCCAGATCCGCTTGAAGTGACTTTGCAAGTCATCAGCACTGACCGGCGTTGAGTTGGTGGCGCGTGACAAGAGATAAAGCTTCAGGTTAGGACGAGGTTCGTCTGGATGATTAAAGTGAGATATATATCAATGACATCTCCACTGACAAGAGCCAGGAAGGCAGCAAAGCTAGCCGTGACATCTTCAAGTGTAGTCAACATGATGGGTAGGGAGATCGGGTTGAAATTTCAGAGAATAGAGTTGGATCAGTGGTGGAATTGAGGAGGAAGAGATGGAGGTTGTTTAGGGTTTTGATAGTGCTAGGGTTTTCCTCGGTTAGAGCACGTAGACGTGCATAGCGTAAGGGTTTAGGCGATACTCAGTTGCATCTCTTTGGCTTTAATTTTTTAATGAAGCTTAAGATGTGCCCAGGCGAATTGGAACCAATAAGTGCAAAGATAGACGTTGTAGGCTTGAGTCATATCTTGTTAGCTCACTTAATTAAGTGGGCACTTGTGGTTTTAATGGATGGTACAGTCCTATGTATCATGCATATCTTCAATTGCAGCGAAGGGATATGTAACGACCATCATTTTGAATGTAATACAAGAATAAAGTCAATAAACTATGAGTAAAATAGGTAATTCAAACCAAGTGGCACATGGTATTAGTGACTTCTTGTTCCACAAGCATTACCTTCTTGGTATATGGTCGAGCTTGTTGAGTAAATATAGTAGATAGTCGTGCACTAATTGTTAAATGGTGCGTGTTAGATTACAATGAATTAGTAGAGATTCCTGATATTATTTCAGGATATTATTTTGTTGCTTATTATAACACAAGGTTAATGCTTTAGGAAACTCTTTTAATGAGAACCCTTAAGTTGAAGACTCTTCGGTTTATGTTACCTTTCGATCTTATATTCATATCTTAACCATTCAGTTTATAGATATTTATAAGTATATCATTTCTTCAAATTTTCAGCTATATTGAAAATTGTTAAGGCATTCATACGTGTGATTTATCAATCATGAACTTGAACGATTCATATTTAACAGATTTGGTTCGTCCATTAATTTGGTCTAGTTTGTTATCTTAACGAATACCAATTTGGTGGAAAATTTGTAAAAATGATCTACCATATAAACCTAAAAACTGAACAGATGAGATGTTAAAATGTGATCGGAAAATGAGTCTTTTAAACCATAAATCGAAAAATCATCAACTAGTCCTTAACTTAAGAGTCCTCACTAAAAGGACTCCCTAATGCTCTATGACCCTTATATTCTACCTTATATTCTATAGTTTCATCAAATGGTTATGGACTTATGGCTGCTCTTAAGTGTAAATGAGTTTTCTGATAAAAAAGTTTGGAAGATAATTTTGTGAAAATTTATTTCAACCTTTATTTCGTGAAAAACATGTCCAATACATTCAGCTTCCTAGTAACTCTGTCATGCGTGGATCTCCTATACATTGCAAATTCAAAGAAAAAAACCCCAACTCTCTCAACGTTAAGAAGAGACCGCGGGGCTTCCAATAGAGCAAGCTTCTACCTCGTTCGGCGGCAGACACTGTTAGATCAAAGGGAACAATCAGTTATGGAACAACCCAATCAACACCAGATGTTGTGTTTAACAATCTTATATTTATACTTTAATTACAACAATAAGAACACAATTCCTAATCTATGAACACAGTAATATCAGTTGAAACAATGAATTGAAATCAAAACAAAATTGAGAGCAATGAAACTGACTTGATGATTTTGATAGAGGCTTGCTTGCAGCAATCTCCTAAGACAGAAATTCGCCCCTACACTTATGCACGTAGATCTTGGACGTCTGTCTTGCAGGATACAACTATCGAACCCAATCGATGCACTCCGATTGAATCCCTGACAAACTCTACTTTTAGTTTCTCAGAAATATTAAGGGGAGATGAGAGAGGAGAACTGAATCATCATCCCATCTGCTTGGGCTGATTGTCTTTATAAAGACGAAGGACACTGTTTGAGGAACAAAAGTGTAGTTTCAGTTGTTCTTGTTTGAAACCCAGAAGACACAACCTTCTGTTCGTACTCAACTCTCTTCCAACAGATATATCTATTAACAAATAGTAATAATAATAAAAGCAGATGGTAAAAATGGTAAAGTAAAAACAGATAGTTAATATGAGTTTTTACCATACATTCTCCAACAGGCACGACTAGGCTGGTTTATTGACCACGCCGACGTTGTAGGCCTCACTGCCAGACGAGAACCATTCGAGTCTTCAATTCAGCAGATTCTTGGCTGGGTCTGGTTTGAAGCTTGACTGAGAGCCCGAGATGTTGTTTTTGTGCAGGGATCGGTGGGTCGCTCAAGGATGTCTAAGGCTATGACGGTGAGAGCTTTGCCTAAATCTTACTGGTCTTTGGTTCATGATGTGACGAAAACGAATTCAGATCTTCGAATGATGGCGGCGTGGCTCTAGTGGTCTATGGATGTGGATTGGTAGGGCCGTGATGACGGCGTGGATCTGGTCCGAGTCTGGGTAGGCAGACCAGAGTGATTTCGAGGTGGTGGCGATGATCACGGTGGCTAGCAGCAGGGAGGTGACAGTGGTTGAAGATGATGGTGGCAAGTTGGGAAGTTTCCTTGAGTCCGTTGGAGTTTTAGATGGGCTAGGGCCCTTTAGGGACTAGGGATTTTTCACTCAGTCTAGTGATCTAGCAGTAGCAGTAGGCATCCTTGCCTTCTTTCCTAACAGTAGAAGTTAAGTTCCAAATTCCCTAATGTCTTAGTATTTCTTGTTGTACACCAATTGTAGTAGAAGTTAGTTCTTACTTTTCTGTTGTTTAGGCTTTTTCAAGCATAGTAGTTAGTACCTCTCAAGTTAGTAATTCTGACGTTAGTTGATGTACGTGTTTTCTAGCCATGAGTAAGTAATGAGATTATCTATTTCTATTTCAAAAAAAAAACATGTTCATTATGTTCATGTGTGATTTACTGATCTTCTACAAAGTAGATAAAGATTCCTTGACCTAACGAATACATCCACCAACTTTCATGTTAGAATTTCAAGTTAGGATTATGGCTGGTAATTTGGAGCATGTCGAAACCAACCAACCAAGTACCAACTTAGTTGGTATACCAAAGTCTTGGTAACTGATTTACTTGGTACGGTATACCATACCAGTCTTGGTAACATGGTTGGTACTTGATATTGAAATTTTCATACCATCGGTATACCGTACCAACCATTTATGTGTAATTATATAAAGAACAAAATACTAGTCACTCCTCTTATTTTTTAGGGTTCGACAGTTTAGTCCTTTTTTTTCTCAATTTCAACTGTCACGCCCCGACCCTTAAATTTTACCTTATTTACTAGCATGGTTGTAATAAGAGTTTTACCGTTTTCGTCATTTAATTTATAGTTTAATTGGTCCCTAGAGAGGTTGTCGGGGGCGATTAATTCGAAGGAATTATTCGTAGGAGAAAATGTGACGACGGTAAAAATGGTAATTTTTGCTAGTAAAAGGTAATTTTTATTAGGGTATTATTTTTTGGGGTGTTAAATATTGGAGTGGGTTTTTAATGGGGTGTTGGACCGGTTTGGGCCAAGCCCACTTTTTCCTCCCGCTTCTCTCTCTTCCTCCCGACTCTCTTTCTCTCTCTTCCCGAGCTTCTCCCTGCCGGATTTTCTTCCCGGTCGTCCGCCACCGTCCGGCCGCCAAGGACCGTCTGACTGGTCCCGTTCGGACCCTTGTCACCTCCTCTTCCTTCCTGGGCTGGTGGCTGAGCCCCTAACGCTGCCGTGAAGGAGCAGCCGAGCCTGAAAGTCCCGGCTGCCGTAGTTGTTTTCTCACCGGAACTCCCTCCTCCGGCCGCCATAGCTAGTGATCCTTGGCCCATTGGAAAGCTCTCCTCCCATGCTTCAATCCCCCAGAAGGTTTCGTCCCGATTCGGCTTGGGTAAGGAGAAATCGGTATTTGAATTTCTAGGGCTTTTATATATGTTTTCGTTCGATTGACATAGTTAGGCTTGGAATTGGTGTTTGTGCTAGTTAGGAAAGTTGTAAAGGAGATTGAGAGGAAAGTGCTGTCAAAATTTGGTAGGCATTGGAGGCAGCCAGAGGCCGCTGAAAAAGTATTTTTAATAGGAAATTTTAAGAGGAGTTTAATGGTATGAATTTTAGAATTTTTGGAAGAGTTTTGGATAAGTTTGGGAATTTTTAAAGTTTGGTATTTTTTACAGATTAATAAGTTAGAATACGGCCATTAGATTATTTTATGGTTAGGACGGTGGAATGTGATTTTAAAGATGTCGGTATTTGTGGTGAAATTTAGTTTGCGGCGACTTTAAAACTAAGGGCGTTAGGCATGGTTAAGCATGCGAAGTTCACATTTTATTTTGCCTATTTTATATAAGCGTCTGTTTTTGGTTGATGATTTAATTATGTTTTTGGAACAGGACGTGAAGAGGTCTGAGAGGAAGAAACCTCCGACCGACATCATGCTTAGGCCTAATTTGTGAGTGGACCCTTGTTTTTAAATAATGTGCATACAATGATTTATTGATGAATATTTTCTTTTATTAGAAAATAACCGAAATTGAGAATTTCGGTGATTATATATTCATATATGGATAATTGTGAGAATAATATGTATATAAATAATTGCTGGCTAGCTATACGTGCTTTTCCGTCATAATGAGGTAAAATTCCATTATGGTGTGACGAAAGCGTTAGTCGCAAACGTCGTAGCCCTATATAAATATAATAATTTATATAGGGAATATGCGCGTATATATATTCACTCGTTCTTTTCCGCCATAATGAGGTAAAATTCTATTATGGTGTGACGTGAGCGTTAGACGCCAGCGTCGTAATCTTGTATGAAATTCTATTTTTCGTATTTATTGATTTATTCATAGAATTTGTATAAGGAATATGACGAGTGTAAATACATACTGATATATCTAATTTTATATCAGATAGGAGTCTATAATTGAGCAACACGGTAGCAGCGTCCTATGCGGAGTGTGCGAACTAGACATGTGTCACAAGAAGATTGGTCCGCATGGGTGGAATAGTGCTTTGTGCTGTTACGTTGCAGAGTCCGACTTAGATTCTGATATCTTTATTCAAGAAAAAGTCGGGCTCCCACTATATAGAGGGTTCTAGGGTTTACAACAGAGACACTCTCTCTACACAATTACTCAAACACAAATACAAACAAACTGCACATCAGTTATCCTTCGAGCTACTTGAAACCCTAACCCTAAGCGCGCCGCTGCCTAGGTTTTTTTCAGAGCCCTCCTGGACACACCCTGATTCCTCTGAATCTCCCCTATAGTTGCTCTGCTCGCGCCGCCGTGAGTATCGACCGTCTTGTGCTCGTAAATTCCTCATCTGAGGTGACACCTAGAACCCTTTCTACCTGATCAAGAAGTCAAGATCTCGTAATCAACTCTTTCCTCGTCCGCGAGGTGGCACGCTTGCAACACTCCCCCTTTTCTTTATTCGCTATTCACCTCTGCTCCGCGCTCTGAGGATCGTGGCCAAAACACAACCCACCACCACCAATCTCTTATTCCACCACTCTCGACCTCAACCCATCCCCGTCTATTATGTCGCCGTCGTTGCCTCTGCCTGAACAACCACCACACACGGTTACTTGTCTTGCTACTCTGGCTGTCAAGACCCGCCCCGAATTTCACCCTGAAACCCGAGGTGAGTCATGCGGGGACCACCTCCAAGGAAAACTTACCGAAGGACTCGGCAAAACCTCCCTTGAAAATGGGTAACCCTAACCCGGAAAAATTAAAGAACATTTTTAACCAATATTATAAATTCTTCAACTTAATCCAAATAACCAAATAAAATAATACACAGTTAGTTTTCCGAAAGTATTCAGAGCTACTACAAGAAATACAGCGGAAGCTACAAGAAATACAGCGGAAGCTACTAGAAATCCTAGTGGTTTAAACAGATGACCTACTGGTGAACAGTAGTGGAGAAATGAGTGACTATGCCTCGTCGCCTCCTTCTAGACCTCACCCGAACTCTGCAGACTGGGCATTTAAAAATGAAGGAAAAGCCCAGGGGAAAATATTTCATCACGTCAGAGTGAGTGGACAAAATAATCTCAACAACAATTAATATTTTCCCAAGAAATTTAACAATGTAAACGACTAGTTCTGGCTAGTCCCCAAATCTTAAACAAAAACAGCCTCTCAGGCTCAAATTATAAATATATATCAGTATGTATTAACCACTCGTCTACTCCATGTATGTTATCTATGAATAAGCTTTAAAATAGATAGTCACACCAGGCTAATACGATTGCGTCTAACGCTCACGTCGCCCCATACTGGCATTTTTTCTCAGAATGGGGGTAATGACCGAGTGGGTATAAATACGTGCTTACTCCTTGTACGATTTCTATGAATGAATGTAAAACATAGAATAATCTCGAAAAGTAGAAAATCGTACAAGGCTACTACGTTCGCGTCTAACGCTCACGTCACCCCATACTGGCATTCGTCCTCAGAACGGGGGCTGCCACGTATAGCTAGCTAGCATTCTCTCTCATACATACTATTCTCGGAATTGTGCCTCGAGTATAATCGTAGAAATTCTCAATTTTGGGAAAAATATCCAACAAAGGAAATTACTCAACAATAAAACAATTTAAACACATTATTTAAAACAAAGGTCCACTCACAACTTAGGCCTAAGCCTGACGTCGGTCGGAGGTCTCCTCTGCTCGAGCCTCCTCGCGTCCTGTTCCAAACATAAATAATTCCTTAAAATAAAACACCGACAAAACATGCATAAATAAATATGCTTCGCGCTCAACCAAGCTTAACACTCCAAAATCTTTAATCCACTGCCAACCTCAAAACTCCACAAATTTTACCGACATCTTCAAAATCACCTTCCACCAAATAAAATCCAATGGCCGGATTATTATAAATTAATAATCCGCCAAAAATACCAAACTTCAACAAATCTCAAACCTATCCAAAACTCCTCCAAAAATTCTAAAACTTATTCCATTAAACTCCTCACATTTTTCTCCACCAAAATCATTTTTTCTCGGCGGCGGTTCCGCCGGCAGCGGCGGCCGGCGACCAACTCCGGCGACCTCCGATGGTCACCAAAATTTGGCAGCATCTTCCTCTCAACCTCCTCTACAACATTCCTAACTACCACAAACTCCAATTCTAAGCCTAAGCACATCAATCGAATGCACAAACACTATAAGCCCTAGAAATTTCAAATTCCGATTTCTCCTTACCTAGCTCGAGACGGAGCGAGCCCTTTGGAGGGATTGAAGCACGGGAGGAGGGCTTCCTTTTGAGCCAAGGCTCGCCGGCTATGGCGGCCGGAGGAAGGAGTTCCGGCGAAATGAAGATTTCGGCAGTCGGGGCTTTCGGGCTTGGCCGCTCCTTCACGGCGGTGTTCCGCATGCGGGCACCGGTCCAGGAAGAGAGAGGGAGAGGCGAGGGTCCGAACGGGACCGGTCCGGCGGGCTGGGGCGGCCGGACGGCGGCCGGAAAGAAATCGGGCAGCGGAGGGAGAGTCGGGAGCGGGAGGGAGAGAGAGAGAAGAAAAGAAAAGAAAAACTGGGCTTGGGCCCGATCCGGGTCCAAGTCCCCTTTTAAACCCAAAATCCAATAATTCAACACCCCAAAATAATACCCCAATAAAATTACCTTTTACTAGCAAAAATCACTATTTTTACCGTCGTCATAATTTTCTCCTACGAATAATTCCTTCAAAAATATTAGTCCTTCAACACCCTCTGGGGACTAATTAAATTACACACTTAGTGACGAACACGGTAAAAACTCTTATTACCACTATGCTAGTAATAAAGGTAAAAATTATGGGTCGGAGCGTGACACTGGCTGCCTCCGCCGCTCCACTCTCCAATCCGACTGATAGGTACAAGACACAGGTTATCTTGAGTTGGCTTGTTGTTTCCGTAAAGGCAGGTGGATAACTCATTACATAGATGTTGAAAAGGTTCCATCCTTCAAAGTTGGCCAATATGTTCGGTTTCGTATTGGTTTAGTTGAACCAAGATGGGGATGGAGAGGGGCTCAACCTGATTCTAGAGGCATTATAACTAGTATTCATGCTGATGGGGAAGTGAGAGTGGCTTTCTCTTGTTTGCCAGGGTTGTGGAGAGGAGATCCTACTGATTTGGAGATTGAGCAGATTTTTAAAGTTGGAGAGTGGGTGAGATTAGAAGATCATGCAAATATGTGGAAATCCGTTGGGCCAGGGAGTGTTGGTATGGTGCAAGGATTAGGATATGAGGAAGATAAATGGGATGGAACCACTTTTGTTGGATTCTGCGGGGAGCAAGAGAGGTGGATTGGGCCCACTTCTGATATTGCATGGACAAACAAGCTCATGGTTGGCCTAATAGGTTAGGGGTAGTTTAGGGATTTTACGGCATAATGTGGACACTTAACGTCCCAGGTCATCATATTAACAATCAATTTTAACAGTTGGACCAAATTAGATCTAATTGTATGACATTGAAAATTAATAGGAGTGAGATGTTGAAATTGAAAAAAAAAGGACTAAACTGTCAAACCCTAAAAAATAAGAGGAGTGACCAGTGTTTTGTCCTTATGTAAAAATACACTTATATCTATGTAGGAAACGAGAATTGAACCTCTAACATCTTACAAACAACCTATAAAATGTATAATATATGTAAAGACAATTAAAATATATGTATGATATATAATATATGTATTGTTTTATATTTATACATACTATAGATATAAATACAATTAAAATATAAAATGTTTAAAGTTTAGTAAAATGTATGTGTCGAAACCATGACTACTCTAATGGAAAGTATGACTACATACTATCAGACCAAAGCTATAATTGCATTATATTTGTGAAAAAAATATATTTATCACTTCATTTTGTAAGCCACAATTTAAACTTGGTAGAGACATATTACCAATCGTACCAACCGAGTACTAACTGTACCAACTAAGTCGGTATACCAACTTCGGTGGTTGGTTTTGGTAGAGAATTTTACCTACCAATTATAAGTTAGTTGTTACATAATATTAGTAAATAAAATTGGTATACCTACCAATACCGCCCTAGTCAGGATTCAATTATCAATTATCATTGATATCTTGGCCCCAAGGACCACACCAACTCAATGGATCGGTTGTTTGCCAGAAAAAGGAACTTAATTATTGGAGTAGTTGCACAAATAAATCAGTCTGTCAGCTTCATCTTTGTGGAGATGCTCACGATAATGATGATTTTAAAGCGATTCGGTAAATATTTAGGTCAATCTTGTTTGATCGTCCTTTATGGTATTTGAAAGGAAAAAAAGTTCAAACAGTTTCTCACATATTGGAAAAGCAAAGTTTTGATATTTCACGTTCAGAAAACTTCAAAACAGTATTTCATGTTTTTACATTGACTGAAATTTGGTATTTAAAACTGTTAACATAACTGACGGCAGCCATATTTTATTTATGAAATAATATACCTTTTTCGTTATTATTTTTGTTATTATTTTCATATATAATAAAAAAGGAAAAGAAGAAAAAAGGCCAAATAGTTTCAAACTAGATTGTCCTACCCTGAATTTTACGAAGGAATCTGCATGTGGAATTACAATTGAAATTGTAATTTGTAGATCTGTGTTTCTCTGTGATATAAACATGATTCTCAAAGTTTAGTTTCATTACCCCTTCCTCCCTTTTTTCTCTTCAATTCTTTCGAATCTGTCTTTCCCAACATGGACACATCCTATCACCACCAATTTGATTGCTTCATTCACCAACATGGACACAACCGTCACAACAGATCAAAGTTCATCACTACTTCACCAGATCAAAGTATATTACTTTCACTAATACTTCAAACAAAGAAATGAGGATTTACATGTGAGAAATCAAATAAACAGGGAAAGAGATGAACATGCGAAATCATTGGAATGACGGTTTTGGGAAGGAGTCGGATCCCTTTTGCACTGATCAGAAGAGTTGGTTTGCGTTCTTCCCATCCCCTCAAACCCATATATAACTCCCTACCACCTGTGACTCTCATTCCCTAACTTGGATCTGGATCGGACATTCATAAGGCAGATGTCGGTAGACATGAGGCATTTGGCTTCGACGATGCTTTAGTTGCTCTGCTCCAGTTCGGTTTCGATGGTGGGCTTCTTATGACGGTGGAGCAGCGGCGGCGGCGGCCACTAGGAATTGATTTTGGCGGTGGATCTTCGAGAGAGTGATACAGTAGGACACGGGGAGATAGATATAAAGTGGAAAATAGAAAAGAACAATTGCAGGGGTTTGAAAGGACGAAAGCATCCTTGAGTAGTAAATTGATAAGAACATGAGATGCTAAAATTTTGTTTCAGTAAAAAGTGAAACACTGTTCAGATTTTTTTTCCTATTCCAAATGAGAAGAAAGCTTCTAACTTGGCGGTGGAGGAAAAAACAGAATACGATATGGTTTGGACCTTCAGTTATCACAGTTTCCCTTTTGCTCTAGTGGCCAGTTGCACAAAGGTTGTCCTTACTTTTTTTCAGAAAGCCAACCCACAGTAGGCAAATCAATCAAAAATATCTATCACAAAACACGGTGAGCCTTTCCATTTTGACTGAATGTTATACTGGCAAGATGCAGAAAATGATCAAACATTTAAGTTGAATGGTCATCAATGTCACTCTTCGTCAGTGAGATTTACAACAATCAGTCTCAGGTGTCAGTTTTTTTTTTGAATAACTAACATGTACCATCTCACCAACATCTGAATGAAATTATACAAACTCAGATGACACAGAAAGACCAACAAGTTTAAGAGTCTGGTGAATCCTTAAAATGCCGGTACCGCGATACGCATCAGCTAAAATGAGACACAATCGACATAACATTATCTGCTGATGGACCAATGTTGTGCTAATTTCATAAAGGAAAGCTTGCCCCTTATAAGCACAGTAACACAAAATGATGCACTCATCCTCAGCAAACAAAATGACATTCATTAAGGGCCATGTACCAGAACACAGTCACATGGCGTAGAATTATTTATATTATATATGCGCACTTGAATCACTCATATTTAGCACACAAAATCATCACTTGTTTCTGGACCTCCAACATCAGCTTCATCAAGAGCCATGCTACTACCAGTGAGATGCCTACTGACAGTTCGGACTCTTAAAGGTCTTCTTGCCTCTTGTATTATAGACTGAACTTCTTCAACACTCTGGACTGGATTGTTCACCTCATTGCTTTCCCAACTTCCTCCTTCCATCATTTCCATAGGTAAGTTCTTTACAAACCAAGGATGTCTCTTGATTTCAGGGATTGTTATTCTCTGCAAAGATAGATGCAGTATGACCCTTATGAGAAAGGGAAAGGAAAACTAAATGACTGCTCATATACCAGCATAACAATAACTGGTTACAAGATAACTAATAATTTTGTTTGTCTCTTTGATAGAACATGGAAACAATATCATCTGATTAATAATTGTAAACATCTAGCAGCTCATCACCAAAAATAATCTGTACCTACATTACCTTTTCTGGGTTTGCCACAAATATTTTAGAAAACAGATGTCTACATTCCCCGGAAACTGCAACATTCTGTGGGATTGAGTAGTGTACACTAAGGATGCGCTGCCACGAGACATGTAAAACATTAAAACTCTCAGAAACGAGGGGAGAAGTGAAACGGTTCTGATGCCACTCACCCGAATTGTTTTTGTGAAGTTTATAGGGTCCTGAGGATCTTCAAAGGGATATGCCCCAATGATCATGACAAATAAGGTGACTCCACAAGACCAGACATCTGAAATCTATATATTGTCTAAGATTAGATAAAAAAAAAAAAAAAAACCTCAAAGTGTGCAATAGCAAACACTAGTGTCCATGAAATACACAAGAGCTTGCACTCACCTTTCCATCATATTTTTTTCTAGATAGGACTTCAGGTGCAATATAATTTGGTGTTCCCACAACAGATTTTGGTTGAGATTGAAGTAGAGACTACAACAACAAAGCGAAACATTATTCAACATCCCATCTAACCGAAACCCCAAAATTGAAATATCATAGGTTCTGCGAAATACCTTTGAGTATCCGAAATCACATATTTTCACACGTGGTGTTGTGCCGCCATCTAAGAGTGAATTTTCAAGCTTAAGATCTCTATGACATATATGCTGCAAGAATGACTCAGTTCCTTACTAAACGTCAACCAAGGAGAAATACAACATATTAGCTGAAGAGTGCCAATTTGTACTTACCATTGTATGACAGTACTTAAGTCCTGATATCAATTGCTGGAAGAAAAATCTTGCCTGATACAAGGATATGTAAGCTATTGTTATATTATTAACTATTGCAAACTAAAAAGTACTTCAATACATAAAATGGATCTTTTGTTTCTTTTCCTGGTTAGTGAAGTAAAATAAAGTTAGGACTGATTCCATTTATAGGGGTCACTTTAAAACTCACCCCTTTTGGAAATTATTTTACCTCATCCTCACTAAATCTACCAGACTTGCATATTCTTTCATACAGTTCTCCTCCTGCAGCATACTCCATTACTATACCTAGATGAGTTGGCGTCAGCAGGACCTGGATGAAAGACACCTCAAACGCTTAAAACACCAATCTTTCAGCATTAGCCTCCATTCAGTATGAACAAAGAGTTGATGAAGTAAAGTTCAAATCTTTAATATAGGTATTTTGCTCGTCAACAAATGATTTCAGCTACCAATTTAAGCATAAATGACCATACTTGATTATACAATGCTCAAGGGAAACTGATAAAGAACATAGCATCAGTATATGTCAATGGCAAAGAAAAGAATCGAAACATGCAATATAAGGGAAGAAGCAGAATCATTACTAATATTAGTCACTTCCACATGAACATTCAGAAAATTCAATACTTTTTACTAACCTCTTTGAATTCAACAATATTGGGGTGCTTCAAGGATCTGTGGTTCATTATTTCCCTCTGCACATTTTCATCTATCTGCAAAACCCAGAACAATAAAATAAAATAAAATGATAAAGAATACCCAGAAAACCCTGCGGTGAAGAAATATGATGAAGAAGCAAGCAAACCTTCTTGCCTCTCTCAATCAACTTGACAGCATATAGTTCTCCGCTACACTTCTCTCTGACCAACTTTGTGACCGCAAAATTCCCAGCTCCGATATCCTTCAAAATCTCATACCTCTCCATAAAATCCAAAACTCACAAGAGTCTTAATTCTTTGTTAAACACCAACTTGCATGAATAATTAGTCTAACCGCAAAAGGGTGTTTAGGCTTAGGCTAATTTGGGAGTTGAGAGTGAGAGGTTTTCGACCTTTAAAGGAAAATACAGGTGAGTTGAGTCGGTAGATATTTTTGTGTTGGGCTACTGTTAGCATGGTGAGGGGTGTTGTGGACAAATCTGTATTCTTTCTTTTTTTTAAGTATTGGAAATAATTTAGAGCCGCAGAGGGTTGAGAAGTTGATTGACTCGTGCAACGTGCGACAAAATGTTGTGGCTGTTAAGGACAGTGAGAGCATTGAAAAAGAAGAAGAAGATCATCATCATCATGTGAGGCCATGCAAGTTGCAGATCCAGTTTTTACCGCGCGACATAAAAACAAATACCATTTCTGGTGGGGCCGTGGGTGTGCCGCAACTAATCATGGTGTCGCATCTCCACTGTTGCACATTTTGCACAAGGCTGGGTTCTTGGCGCATACTCCATTATGTTATGCGTGTGAATTCTCACTTTACAATCGAGTAAAGAGTCATGTAGATGAGCTTTGAATAAGGACACTAAAATTAGGATTGGTTCCTGCTTTTGTTTTGGGAAAATTTTAAAAACCAAAGTATGAAACTTTAAAACAATGAAAATTGTATAATACGTTTAAATATGTAATTTTTTATTTTTTAAAATGTGGTTTCGGGTTTTTTTTCTTTCTTTCTTTATTTTATGTTTTTTTTTTCAAGGGTGACAATCACTTGTTCTTGAGGGTTATGCGGGTTGATCATGTAACGAATATCTAGGATTTGGACTTCTTGTCGTGTTGACGATTTGTAGAAGTTGATTGACCAAGGGCCGTAGAGGCTTGTTCTTGATCGGATTTGATCCACGAGCGGTTTCACGTGGTGGTTTATTCTTTGTCTTGAAGTTGGTGAAGATGTCGGCTATTTGGCAGCTTGATGACTCTTCGAGATTTGACAACTTCTAGGCTTAAGGTTGATGAAGAACCGGCTATTTGGCAGCTTGATGATTCTTCAAGATTTGACAACTTCTAAGCTTGAGGTTGATGAAGAATCGGCTATTTGGCAACTTGATGATTCTTCAAGATTTGACAACTTCTATGTCACGCCCCGGTTCTTAAGTTATTTTACGGTTATTTATTCCGGTATTAATTTGGTCTTTTACCGTATTAATTAACAGTTTAATATTAAAGACTTTAAAGTTGACTTTTTATTCCGTTGGGAATTTGGGAAAACTTTCTTCATGAAAGTTGTAGAGAACGTCGTTACGAGTTCGTAGACATGCTACGCGTTTAATTCAGAGTTAGCATGGTAAAATTATGAATTTATTGGTAAAGTTTGGAGGTAGTAAAAAGAGGTATTTTTTAAGTGGGCTTTGAGTTGGGCCGGGGGTGACAGCCCAGGCCCGAGCCCTTTTCTTTTTTCTTCTCTTCTTCCTTTCTCTTCTTTCTTTTCTCTTCTTTCTCTTTTCTCTTCCCACCCGAGTTTTTTCTTCCTCCCACTGCCGGAAGCTCCCAGCCGCCATCCGGCCAGCCACCGGCCGCCTCTCCACCCCAGTTCGGACCCCCATCTCCTCCTCTCCCTCCCCGGCCTAGCCCCCGAGCCTCTAACCCGCCAGAAGAGGAGAAAAAGCCGCCGGAACCGTCGACTGTCCCTTCGCCGGAGCTCCGTCCTCCGGCCACCATAGGCCGAGATTGTTGGCTCAATTTGTAGCCCTCATCAAGGTGAGTATACCCTCAAAAGGAATCAGTCTATTTCGATCTCGTTGTGGTGTTTTGTATAATTGGAAGTTTTAGGGATTTTTGGTTGTTTGTGTTCGATCGACATGGTTAGGCTTAGAATTTGAGTTTGTGGTAGTTAGGAATGTTGTAGAGGAGGTTGAGAGGAAGATGCTGCCAAATTTTTGTGAGCATCGGAGGTCGCCGGAAAACGGCTGCCGGCCGCCGAGAAAATTTTTTGGTGGAGAATATTATGAGGAGTTTAATGGAATAAGGTTTAGAATTTTTTGAGGAGTTTTGAGTAGGTTTTGGAATTATTTAAGTTTGGTATTTTAGGAGGATTAATAAGTTATAATCTGGCCTTTGGATTATTTTCGTGATTAAGGCGTTGGAAGGTGGTTTTGAGGATGTCAGTATTTATGGAGATTTGTGGTTGGCGGTGAATATAAGATTTAGGGCGATAGGTACGGTTGAGCGTGTGAAGCTCATAGTTAATTATGCCTATTTCTAATTATGCATTGGGAGTTTATTTTAAGGAATTATTTGTGTTTTGGAACAGGACGTGAGGAGGCTCGAGCAGACGAGGCCCCAGATCGACATCAGGCTTAGGCCTAATTTGTGAGTGGACGTTTATTTTAAATAATATGCATGCTATGGTTCATGATTGAACATTTCCTTTTGTTAGAGTTTTGACGTCAATTAATTTTGACGCTTTTATTTCTCTTGGAGAGATACCGAAAATGAGATTTTCGGTGGATATAAATATGTATTTATGAGAGAGTATGTATAGAAAATGCTAGCTAGCCATATGTGTCTGTCCACCTTAATGGCGCAGCATATAGCCGCATTATGGTGTGACGTGAGCGTTGGACGTAAGCGTAGTAGCCCTATTTGAGTGTTTAATTCATATAGGGGGTATGGACACATATTTATACACCCGTCTGTCCACCTTGATGGCGTAGTGTAGCACCGCATTAAGGCGTGACGTGAGCGTTGGACGCGAGCGTAGTAGCCCTATATAGACCCATGAATTTATATAGGGAGTATGGACGTGTGTAAATACATACATATATTATAGGGTCTGGGAGGCTCGATATTCTATGAGATAAAAGTGTTATCGCTTGCGGCATGCATTCGATTTTTCCTTAGATATTAATTTGGGGAAACATAAATATTTTATTTATTATTTTATTTTTGTCCACTCACTCTAACATTATTAAATGTTTTCCCCTGGGCCCTTCGTTTTAAATTGCCCAGTCTGCAGAGTTCGGGTTGGATCTAGTAGGAGGCGAGGCATAGTCACCCGCATTTCTGCCAGTTTTCATCAGTAGGTTACATGTTCAACCTACTCGTGTTTTTCTTGCTTCCGCTTGTGTCTAGTAGCTCTGAATACTTTGGAATTATTGTATATTATGTGTAGAATTTCTGAAGGATAACTATTTGAAGTTCGGAAGGGTTGAATTAAGAGTGTAATATGAAATTTACGAGTTAGGTTTGTCCATCTGCAAGGGAGATTTCTTAATCTTTTCAGTAAATTTTCCTTGGAGGTGGTCCCCGCACGACTTACTCTGGGTTTCAGGGTGAAATTCGGGGTGGGTCGTGTCAGTTGGTATCAGAGCTATAGGTTTCCTTTTCCTGCTTCTCTGTCACTATCATATTTGCCTAAGTAGCACGTAGTGTCTATAGAGTGATGATCCGACCGCGGCGGATCCGGGTTTCAGGGTGAAATTCGGGGTGGGTCGTGTCAGTTGGTATCAGAGCTATAGGTTTCCTTTTCCTGCTTCTCTGTCACTATCATATTTGCCTAAGTAGCACGTAGTGTCTATAGAGTGATGATCCGACCGCGGCGGATTCATTGACATTTTATGCTTTTGATGCTATGTGTTATTGAGTATATGTGATTATTGTGTTAGTCTTGTTTATGGACTACTAAATTCCTTCTTCCTCAGGTACTATGCCTCCTAGGCCCCCACGGCAACCTCGTGTGGCTACTTCGACCAATGCCGATGAGGGCAATGAGGTCAGGGGACTGGTTGATGATATTGGGAATATGCTAAGGGATGTCATGGATCGAGCTCCACGCCCTCCTACTGTGAATAGGAGAGAAGTTTTTGAAGTTGGAGCCAGAGAGTTCAAGGGTGCCAAGGGAACCCTTGATGCTTATACTTGGGTGGACAAAATGGAAAAGGCTTTTGCGAGCACAGATTTGCCAGAAGAAAAGAAGGTGAAAATGGCAGTAACGTTCCTGAATGATTCAGCACATCACTGGTGGTCGCTCGCTAGCAGGAATGTTGAGGATGCGCTGAATATGTCGTGGGAGCAGTTTAAGACGCTTTTCTTGGGGCAATATTTCAGTCCTGCCCACCGCAGCAGAATTCAGTCGGATTTCCTGAATATGAAGAAGAGGGATGATGAGGGTGTTATAGAGTTCCAGGAGAGATTCACTTCCCTGAGCTATCATGTGTCATATTTGGTTCCTGATGAGAGGACCAGGATGGAGATGTTCATTGGGGCACTTGGTGGAGTGTTTGCAGAAAAGATGACGGATGTTTATTACCCGACTTTCTATGACACTGTTCATGCACCCATGGCCATTGAGTCTATGGGGATTTATAGTGCTCGGCCACGAGATTTCGGTGGCCCCAGTCAGGGTCCATCCAAGAAAGCTGCTTCATCATCCGCTTCAGGTTCATCAGCTGGTAGTGGCAGTAGTGGGGGATCAGGTTCTAATTCTCGGTTCAAAGTTAGAGGACGTCACAAGAGACCTGCTAGGAGCCAGTTGAGTAGGCAGTAGTCCGGGCAGTATGGTTCGGGTGGCAGTTTCCATGGTGGGTCATCTGGTAGCCAGACTTTTTCATATGGGCAGCAGCAGCAGTTTTCTGGGTGCTTTGAGTGTGGTGGTCAGGACCACTTCAGGAGAGATTGCCCATTGTTGGCTCAGAGAACCACTCCCACCCCTACTCAGCCTGTTGGTCAGTCTTCAGCTAGAGGCTCTAGTAGTGGTGCCCAGGGCAGTGCTTCGGTCAGAGGTGGCTCTCAGCGGGGAAGTGGTCAGCGTGGACGTCCCATGACTCGCGCTAGACTGCATGCTATGACCCAGCAGGAGGGTCGTACTTCTCCAGATGTCATCATTGGTACGTTATTAATTTTTGGTCAACCTGCTTTTACTTTAATTGATCCCGGAGCCACTCATTCATTCATGTCTAGTCGATTCGCCCTCCATGCCAATGTGCCATCATCGTCTCTTCCAGGCGAGTGGCATGTGTCTCTACCCTCCAGTGAGGTAATGAGAATAAATTGGGTATTTAGTGGCTGTGAAGTTTTAGTGGAAGGAGTTAATTTCGAGGCTGATTTAATTCCTTTAGATATGGTGGAGTTTGATGTGATCTTGGGAATGGACTTTTTGGAAGCATACAGAGCTATGGTAGATTGTTTTCAAAAAGTAGTGGTGCTTCGAAGTCCAGATGGTTTTAAGGTTGCTTTCCAAGGGGAAAGAGATATTATTTTTAGTTGCATAATTTCCGCTGTTGCTGCAAGGAAATTGTTGAGTAAAGGCTGTCAGGCATTTTTAGCTCATGTGGTGGATACAAGTATGGGAGTTGTGGGATTAGAAGATATTCCAGTAGTAAGGGAGTTTCCGGATGTTTTTCCTGAGGAGTTGCCTGGTTTGCCTCCTGCAAGGGAGATAGACTTCTCTATAGAATTACTTCCCGGAACTATGCCTATCTCTCAGCCGCCTTACAGAATGGCTCCAGCGGAATTGAAAGAGTTGAAGATTCAATTGCAGGAGTTGGTAGATAAGGGTTTTATTCGGCCTAGCATGTCTCCATGGGGTGCTCCAGTGTTGTTTGTTAAGAAGAAAGATGGCACCATGAGACTATGCATTGATTATAGGAAGTTGAATCAGGTCACAGTGAAGAATAAATATCCGTTGCCTCGGATCGATGATTTATTTGATCAGTTGAGGGGTGCCTCTGTTTTCTCCAAGATTGATTTGAGATCAGGGTATCATCAGTTGCGGATCCGAGAGGGTGACATAGCCAAGACTGCTTTCCGATCACGTTATGGTCATTATGAATTTGTGGTGATGCCTTTTGGACTTACTAATGCACCTGCGGCGTTCATGGATCTCATGAATAGGGTGTTTAGTCCATATCTTGATCGTTTCGTGATCGTATTCATAGATGATATCTTGGTTTACTCAAAAAGTGAGAAGGAGCATGCCAAGCATCTAAGAATAATATTGCGGACTTTGGAAAAATCGCAGTTATTTGCTAAGTTTAGCAAGTGTGAGTTTTGGCTAGATAAAGTGGGGTTCTTGGGTCATGTGATTTCTGCATAAGGAGTTAGTGTGGATCCCCAAAAGGTGGAAGCAGTGTCGAATTGGAGAAGACCCACCACTGTGACTGAGATTCGTAGTTTCTTGGGATTAGCAGGCTATTATCGGCGCTTTGTGAAAGATTTTTCAAAGATTGCTGCTCCTCTCACCAAGTTGACCAAGAAGGGGGTTAAGTTTGAATGGTCAGATCAGTGCGAGCAAAGTTTTCAAGAATTGAAGAATTGCTTGACAAGTGCTCCTGTTTTGGCACTTCCGGATGATAGTGGAGAATATGTGGTCTATTGTGATGCTTCTAGACGTGGTCTAGGTGGAGTTTTGATGCAGCATGATCGAGTTATTGCCTACGCTTCTAGGCAATTGAAGCCGCATGAGGGGAATTATCCTACTCATGATCTGGAGCTTGCAGCGGTAGTTTTTGCTCTCAAGTTGTGGAGACACTATCTTTATGGAGCCAAGTGTCAGATATTTACCGATCACAAGAGTCTTCGGTATGTGTTCACTCAAAGAGAGCTTAATATGAGACAGAGAAGGTGGATGGAGTTAACCAATGATTATGATTGCACTATTGAGTATCATCCTGGAAAAACTAATGTGGTAGCTGATGCTCTTAGTCGAAATCCCTCCATATCTTTATCTCATATAAAGATGGTTCGTGTTCCGCTTCTTTGTGAGTTGCGAGCTACAAGAGTGGATTTATCAGTGGATGAGGTTGGTGCTTTGATAGCCAGTTTTCATGTGAGGCCAGTATTGGTTGATAGAGTGCGGGAAGCACAGTATAATGATCATTCCATAGTTCGATTGATGGAAAGAGCATCGAATGGAGCCGCAGCCGATCATTTTTCAGTTAGAAGAGAAATGAAGAGTGAGATTATGGAGGAAGCTCATAGCTCTGCATATGCTGCTCATCCGGGTAGCACAAAAATGTATCGGATTTTGAAGGATTATTATTGGTGGCCAAACATGAAGAGGGAAATTGCAGCTTATGTGAGTAGATGTCTGATTTGTCAGCAAGTCAAGGCTGAAAGGCAGAAGCCTTCTGGGTTGCTTGAGCCGTTGCCTATTCCAGTGTGGAAGTGGGACCACATCACCATGGATTTTGTTTTTAGCTTACCTCGTACCCGTGATGGGCATGACGGTATTTGGGTGATTGTGGATAGACTCACTAAGTCTGCACATTTCTTGCCAGTGGGAAAGAAGTATAAATTGGATAAATTGGCGGAGCTTTATGTGAACGAAATTGTGAGGCTTCATGGTGTTCCTGAATCAATAGTGTCAGATCGGGATCCTCGTTTTGCTTCTAAATTCTGGGGAGCTCTTCAGACAGCTTTAGGTACCCAATTACTCTTCAGTACTGCTTTTCATCCTCAGACTGATGGGCAGTCCGAGAGAACTATTCAGACTTTGGAGGATATGTTGAGGGCTTGTGCCATGCAGTTCAGAGGTAGCTGGGATAAAAACCTATCTTTGATGGAATTTGCCTATAATAATAGCTATCATTCTAGCATTGGTATGGCGCCCTTTGAGGCTCTTTATGGGAGGCAGTGTCGCACGCCTTTGTGTTGAAATGAAGTGGGGGAAAAAGAGCTTTGTGGCCCAGAGTTAATCCATGTTACGAATGAGAAGATTAAAGTGGTTAGAGATAGACTCAAGACTGCTCAAAGTAGGCAGAAGAGTTATGCAGATGTCCGTAGGAGGGATCTTGAATTTCAAGTGGGTGATTGGGTGTTCCTAAAATTATCTACATGGAAAGGGGTTGTACGCTTCGGGAAGCGTGGGAAGCTTAGCCCGAGGTATATTGGCCCTTATGAGATCATTGAGCGAGTTGGCTCACTTGCTTATCGGCTACTTTTGCCTCTAGAGTTAGCTAGGATACATATACATGCTTCGCAAGTATATTGCCGATCCTTCTCATGTGCTGCAAGAGCAGCCGATCAGTTTGACGAGAGATTTGACCTATGAAGAGGAACCGGTTCAGATTCTCGACCGAAAGGAGCAAGTGCTTAGGAAAAAGACAATTCCACTTGTCAAGGTGCTTTGGAGAAGTCATCAAGTAGAAGAAGCTACTTGGGAATCAGAGGAGCAAATGATGCAGCAGTATCCCTATCTCTTCGGATGACAGGTACGTAAATTTCGAGGACGAAATTATTATAAGGAGGGGAGAATTGTCACGCCCCGGTTCTTAAGTTATTTTACGGTTATTTATTCCGGTATTAATTTGGTCTTTTACCGTATTAATTAACCGTTTAATATTAAAGACTTTAAAGTTGACTTTTTATTCCGTTGGGAATTTGGGAAAACTTTCTTCATGAAAGTTGTAGAGAACGTCGTTACGAGTTCGTAGACATGCTACGCGTTTAATTCGGGGTTAGCATGGTAAAGTTATGAATTTATTGGTAAAGTTTGGAGGTAGTAAAAAGGAGTATTTTTTTAAGTGGGCTTTGAGTTGGGCCGGGGGTGGCAGCCCAGGCCCGAGCCCTTTTCTTTTTTCTTCTCTTCTTCCTTTCTCTTCTTTCTTTTCTCTTCTTTCTCTTTTCTCTTCCCACCCGAGTTTTTTCTTCCTCCCACTGCCGGAAGCTCCCAGCCGCCAGCTGCCGTCGTCCGGCCAGCCACCGGCCGCCTCTCCACCCCAGTTCGGACCCCCATCTCCTCCTCTCCCTCCCCGGCTTAGCCCCCGAGCCTCTAACCCGCCGGAAGAGGAGAAAAAGCCGCCGGAACCGCCGACTGTCCCTTCGCCGGAGCTCCGTCCTCCGGCCACCATAGGCCGAGATTGTTGGCTCAATTTGTATCCCTCATCAAGGTGAGTATACCCTCAAAATGAATCGGTCTATTTCGATCTCGTTGTGGTGTTTTGTATAATTGGAAGTTTTAGGGATTTTTGGTTGTTTGTGTTCGATCGACATGGTTAGGCTTAGAATTTGAGTTTGTGGTAGTTAGGAATGTTGTAGAGGAGGTTGAGAGGAAGATGCTGCCAAATTTTGGTGAGCATCGGAGGTAGCCAGAAAACGGCTGTCGGCCGCCGTTGCCGGCGGAGCTGCCGCCGGCGCCGCCGCCGAGAAAATGTTTTTGGTGGAGAATATTATGAGGAGTTTAATGGAATAAGGTTTAGAATTTTTGGAGGAGTTTTGAGTAGGTTTTGGAATTATTTAAGTTTGGTATTTTAGGCGGATTAATAAGTTATAATCCGGCCTTTGGATTATTTTCGTGATTAAGGCGTTGGAAGGTGGTTTTGAGGATGTCAGTATTTATGGAGATTTGTGGTTGGCGGTGAATATAAGATTTAGGGCGATAGGTACGGTTGAGCGTGTGAAGCTCATAGTTAATTATGTCTATTTCTAATTATGCATTGGGAGTTTATTTTAAGGAATTATTTGTGTTTTGGAACAGGACGTGAGGAGGCTCGAGCAGACGAGGCCCCAGATCGACATCAGGCTTAGGCCTAATTTGTGAGTGGACCTTTATTTTAAATAATATGCATGCTATGGTTCATGATTGAACATTTTCTTTTGTTGGAGTTTTGATGTCAATTAATTTTGACGCTTTTATTTCTCTTGGAGAGATACCGAAAATGAGATTTTCGGTGGATATAAATATGTATTTATGAGAGAGTATGTATAGAAAATGCTAGCTAGCCATATGTGTCTGTCCACCTTAATGGCGCAGCATATAGCCGCATTATGGTGTGACGTGAGCGTTGGACGTAAGCGTAGTAGCCCTATTTGAGTGTTTAATTCATATACGGGGTATGGACACATATTTATACACCTGTCTGTCCACCTTGATGGCGTAGTGTAGCACCGCATTAAGGCGTGACGTGAGCGTTGGACGCGAGCGTAGTAGCCCTATATAGACCCATGAATTTATATAGAGAGTATGGACGTGTGTAAATACATACATATATTATAGAGTCTGGGAGGCTCGATATTCTATGAGATAAAAGTGTTATCGCTTGCGGCATGCATTCGATTTTTCCTTAGATATTAATTTGGGGAAACATAAATATTTTATTTATTATTTTATTTTTGTCCACTCACTCTAACATTATTAAATGTTTTCCCCTGGGCCCTTCGTTTTAAATTGCCCAGTCTGCAGAGTTCGGGTTGGATCTAGTAGGAGACGAGGCATAGTCACCCGCATTTCTGCCAGTTTTCATCAGTAGGTTACCTGTTCAACCTACTCGTGTTTTTCTTGCTTCCGCTTGTGTCTAGTAGCTCTTAATACTTTGGAATTATTGTATATTATGTGTAGAATTTCTGAAGGATAACTATGTGAATTTCGGAAGGGTTGAATTAAGAGTGTAATATGAAATTTACGAGTTAGGGTTGTCCATCTGCAAGGGAGATTTTCTTAATCTTTTCAGTAAATTTTCCTTGGAGGTGGTCCCTGCACGACTTACTCCGGGTTTCAGGGTGAAATTCGGGGTGGGTCGTGTCATTCTAGGCTTAAGGTTGATGAAGAACCGGCTATTTGGCAGCTTAATGGTTCTTCAAGGATTTAGTGAAGAACTGGCTACCTGGGGAGCTTGATAGCTCTTCAAGGGGGGATCTGGATTTGATGAAGAACTGGCTATGAGCTTGATAGTTCTTCAACGATTTTGGAGGAGACTTCTGAGCTCGCGGGAGAGATTTTTCTCTCTCTCTCTCTAGTCCGCTGCTCTCCTTCTGGTCCTCTGTCCGCCTTTGTTTCTGCCCCCTTGGTTTCGCTCCCCCTCCTCTTGGTATGAGAGGGGGTATTTATAGTGTTAACATGCCTTCACTTAAGGCAAGTAATGATGATTCTGAATCAATAATATTTCCTTAATCGAATCAATGAATATTCAGTGATTGATTTACTTGCTGATTTTAACATAATCAGATCAATTAAAATTTAAGATTTAGATATGCCCAGATCGCTTTGGATTAATGTCCTATTTTGATCAAGATCTTTAGTAAGGGGCGAGCCATCTTGTGGATATGGAAAGTATCTCGCGAGGAACCTTGATTTCCAAGCAAGCGGTGATTTTTGATCCCACTTCGCGGATTCCCCCACCCGAGGCCATCTCGCCTCGCCTTCATATAAATTCACCCGCGCGGAGCAATTTCGCTTCGCCTTCATGTAAATCTACGCGAAGTCCGTTTCGCCTCGTGAAGTCTAGTTCGCCTCGCGAAGTCCGTTCACCTCGCGAAGTCTAGTTCGCCTTGCGAAATCTTGTGCACTTCGCGCAGTCTATTTTGCCTCGCCAAGTCTTGTTCGCCACGCGAAGTCTATTCCGCCTCGCCAAATCTATTTCGCCTCGCGAAGTGCGGTTCACCTCGCGAAGTCCGGTTCGCCTCGCGAAGGTCAGTCTGCCTCGCCTTCATTTATTTCTATTTGAAGTTCAGTCCGCCTCGCCTTCATTTATTTCTATGCGAGCCATCACTTATAAACCTAATTATTTTGTTAAATTTTACATGTCTACAAATGCCCCCACTTCAAGGTGCGTGGTAGCCATGCTGTCGTCATGTGCCAAAGGCGCGACTTGAAGTCCATGCTTTTGTTTCTAGGCCAACTTCTTGGGCTCAAATACGTGTAGGAATTGTAAAATTTGTAAGAATTCCTGACTTTGTTGGGACTCCTTGAGTTTATAAGGATCCATGTATCTGTAGAGACTCCTCAATTTTGTATGCTTCCTCTTTGACATGGGGAACACCTTGAGCAAATTCATTTCCTTGTCTTGATATGGCAGTGCTCAACAACCCGAGCAAACTCATTTTCATGGTTTGTTGTAACTGGACTCAGAAGCTTCTTCCAAGCTACCTACGTACCCTTATTGAGAAAGAGATCAAGTCATGACGTAGTTCAAGGATTTTTTTTTTTGGGAGCCGTACGTAGTTTATGCTCGTGCGGGCAAGGCGCATTCGTGCAGACAAGGAGCATTTTTTTGTGTGTCGTTTGCAGTTTAATCTCGTGCAGACAAGGAGCATTTTTGTCATTTGCAGTTTAAGCTCGTGCAGACAAGGAGCATTTTTGTCATTTGCAGTTTAAGCTCGTGCAGACAAAGTGCATTTTTTTTTCTTTTTTTTTGTCATTCGCAGTTTATGCTCGTGCGGACAAGGAGCGTTTTTTTTTTTGTCATTCGCAGTTTATGCTCGTGCGGACAAGGAGCGTTTTTTTTTTGTCATTCGCAGTTTATGCTTGTGCGGACAAGGAGCGTTTGTGACTTTGGTGTGGTTTACATAAGGCTCGGCAGGTTGCATGCCCCCAGCAAAGACATCGATGGCACTGCCTTTTGTTTATAGATGAAGGTAGCATGATTTGACTGAGCTACGTCATCTTCAACGTCTAAACATATATTTCCTTGTTGTGCGAGCTTCATGATGAGGTCTTTCAAAACGAAGCACTTCTCCACCGGATGACAGATGATACGGTGGTACTTGCAGTATTTTGGATCATTGATGCGATGCATCTCTTCTGGACGCTTGCAGTCTGGCAATTTGATTACTTTTTCTTTAAGCAAGTTTTCCAACATCTCAGCAACATCGGAATCTGGAAAAGGGTAACTTTTAGCTTCCAAGTCTTTTAGAGTTTTCCTCCTTGCTTGATCTTGAGTTGACTGAAACTTCTTTTGACCATTTGATTGGACTTGTTTCATGACCCTTGCAGGAGCTGTGTTGATTGCCAAAGACTCTTGATTCTCTGGTTCCATGATGTCACATTCTCTTTGGCCATGACTAGCCAAACTGAGTTCCATGTCATGAGCTCGAGTAGCAAGTTCTTCAAAGGTGCGAGGCTTTATCCCTTGAAGAATGTACAACAAATACCAATGCATGCCTTGAATACACATTTCTACTGCATACATCTCTGACAAGCGGTGTTTACAATCGAGACTGAGCGAGCGCCACCTATTGATGAAGTCAACTGCTGGTTCGTCCCTCCATTATTTTGTGTTGGTGAGTTCCATCATGCCTACAGTTCGTCTTGTACTGTAGAAGCGGTTTAAGAATTCATGTTTCATTTGGTCCCAACAGTCGATGGACTCGGGCTCTAAATCCATGTACCACTCAAAGGCATTGCCTTTCAAAGAGCGAACAAATTGCTTGACAAGGTGGCCACCCTCCGTCCCGGCGTTATTGCAAGTTTTAATGAAGTGAGCCACATGTTGCTTTGGATTGCCCTTCCCTTCAAATTGCTGGAACTTGGCCTGCTGGTATCCCAATGGCATCCTCAGATTGTTGATTCTTTTGGTGTAGGACTTGGAGTAGGTGAGAGAATCACGAGAAGGAGCTCCATATTGAGCTCTGATGGAGTTGGTGATGATGTCTTGCAATTGCTAAAAAGACATTGATCCTAGCGAGCCATCATCGTCTTTATCATAATTCTTGGAGCTCTCGCCTACTTTGGGCTTCTTTTCTTCATCTTGACTTTCAAGCCTGCTGTAGAGCTCGGCAATCTGCAGGTCTTTTTCTTCCACCGTTTTGGTGAGCTTCTCAACCGCTCCCATCAGATTGGCTATTTGCTCTTCAATGGTGGACGCGCCTGTCACCATGACTTGCATGGGGATAGGTTGTGATGAATAATCCACTGACATGCCATATGTGTTGTCTTCATCATCATTTGGACTCCTGTTGTATGATGCCATGCTTGATTCATCATCCGTGGCAGGTGAGAATGATTGCTCCCTTGATTTGTTTGAAGTTTCCTTCTCTTCACTTCGCGAGGCAAGCTTGACTTCACTTCGAGAGGCACGCTCGTCTTCACTGTGCGAGGCACGCTTGTCATTTCGCGAGGCACGCTTGTCACTTCTCGAGGCACGCTTGTCACTTCACGAGGCACGGTTGTCTTCACTTCGCGAGGAATGCTCATTTTCACTGCTCGAGGCACGCTTGTCACTTCGCGAGGCACGGCTGTCTTCACTTTACGAGGAACACTCGTCTTCACTGCGCGAGGCACGCTTGTCACTTCGCGAGGCACGGCTGTCTTCACTTCGCGAGGAATGCTCGTCTTCATTGCGCGAGGCACGCTTGTCACTTCGCGAGGCACGGCTGTCTTCACTTCGTGAGAAACGCTCGTCTTCACTGCGCGAGGCACGCTTGTCACTTCGAGAGGCACGGCTGTCTTCACTGCGCGAGGCACGCTTGTCACTTCGCGAGGCACGACTGTCTTCACTGTACGAGGCACGCTTGTCACTTCCCGAGGCATACTTGTCCGCAAGATTTGCCAAGGTGATGACCGGTTCGCGAGGGTTGGAAGGCAAAGCCACAAATGTTGTGGGTTGATTCCTCGTCATGCTGCGGGTGACATGACCAGAGGGCTCGCTGTTTGACCTCGCGGTCGTTGGTTTAGACTTCTTCGTCGAGATGGCTTGAGTGCTCTTAGAGGCCATTACGTCGAACAAATTTGAACTTGCTTGCGGAGAAGGAGATAAGAGGCAAAGCTGTCCCACCGGGCGTGCCAATTTTGTAAACATGAAAATATCTGCAACAAATGACAGAACAACGCGTGTACAAAGAATAATTCAATTTAATCAATGTGAATGCGGGTTACAATCTTTGTGTACTCCTCTGATTCTATCTCCGAATGTAGGTTTAACTCAAGGGTGACAAGCACTTGTTCTTGAGGGTTACGCGGGTTGATCAGGTAACGAATATCTAGGATTTGGACTTCTTGTCGTGTTGACGATTTGTAGAAGTTGATTGACCAAGGGCCGTAGAGGCTTGTTCTTGATCGGATTTGATCCACGAGCGATTTCACGTGGTGGTTTATTCTTTGTCTTGAAGTTGGTGAAGATGTCAGCTATTTGGCAACTTGATGACTCTTCGAGATTTGACAACTTCTAGGCTTAAGGTTGATGAAGAACCGGCTATTTGGCAGCTTGATGATTCTTCAGGATTTGACAACTTCTAAGCTTGAGGTTGATGAAGAATCGGCTATTTGGCAGCTTGATGATTCTTCGAGATTTGACAACTTCTAGGCTTAAGGTTGATGAAGAACCGACTATTTGGCAGCTTGATGGTTCTTCAAGGATTTTGTGAAGAACTGGCTACTTGGGGAGCTTAATAGTTCTTCAAGGGGGGATCTGGATTTGATGAAGAACTGGCTATGAGCTTGATAGTTCTTCAACGATTTTGGGGGAGAATTCTGAGCTCGTGGGAAGGATTTTTCTCTCTCTCTCTCTAGTCCGCTGCTCTCCTTCTGGTCCTCTGTCCGCCTTTGTTTCTGCCCCCTTGGTTTCGCTCCCCCTCCTCTTGGTATGAGAGGGGGTATTTATAGTGTTAACATGCCTCCACTTAAGGCAAGTAATGAAGATTCTGAATCAATAATATTTCCTTAATCGAATCAATGAATCTTGACTGATTGATTTACTTGCTGATTTTAACACAATCAGATCAATCAAATCTTAAGATTTAGATATGCCCAGATCGCTTTGGATTAATGTCCTATTTTGATCAAGATATTTAGTAAGGGGCGAGCCATCTCGCGGATATGGAAAGTATCTCGTGAGGAACCTTGATTTCCAAGTAAGCGGTGATTTTTGATCCCACTTCGCGGATTCCCCCACGAGAGGCCATCTCGCCTCGCCTTCATGTAAATCCACGCGCGCGGAGCAATTTCGCTTCACCTTCATGTAAATCTACGTGAAGTCCGTTTCGCCTCGTGAAGTCTAGTTCGCCTCGCGAAGTCCGTTCACCTCGTGAAGTCTAGTTTTCCTTACGAAGTCTTGTGCACCTCGTGCAGTCTATTTCGCCTCGCCATGTCTTGTTCGCCACTTGAAGTCTATTCCGCCTCACCAAATCTATTTCGTCTCGCCAAGTCTTGTTCGCCTTGCGAAGTGCAGTTCACCTCGCGAAGTCTGGTTCGCCTCACGAAGTCCGGTCCGCCTCGCCTTCATTTATTTCTATTTGAAGTTCAGTCCGCCTCGCCTTCATTTATTTCTATGCAAGCCATCACTTATAAACCCAATTATTTTGTTAAATTTTACATGTCTACAGTTTTAATAGAAAACAATGAACCTACACAAGCAAAATCAAGACCTAACACATCAACATGAGGCCTACATACCCAACGGTGTACCTGTCTGTCGATGATTTAGGGAACCCTCTGATCAAGTTGTGTAGGGATCTTTGTTCCTTCCCCGGAACGACTACCACTCACCTTTCTTTGGAGAGGCTTCTTGCTTGGACACACTAGAACCATATGCTAAAGATCTGATGGCACTTCCATGCTCCTTTTCTTGTACCTACGTCTTCTTCATGCGTCCCTACTTCTTTGGTGTCTTCTTCATAATACCCAAAGCGTCATTAGTCCCAACTACGAACCCAAGGTCCTCTTTCTCGAGTTGGAATGGAATCTTGCTAAGCTATGTTTGGCTCGCTTACCTGCTTTCGAGTCCTCCGCCTCTCTCTCAAGCGCCTCACACTTACAAATTTCATCGGATTCTGGGACTACCTTAACTGCACAGATCTCTTCTCTTTTCCAAAGAGAGGAGAGAGGAAGGGTAGAATAAGAGAAGGCGGGATCAAAGCCTGGAGGTGTTAGCTCGAAACACCATTAAAGCAGGGGTAGGAGGCGCGGTCGGGGCCAGTGATTGCACAACTGCATCATCAGCTTTGCACGGGTAAGGTCTACGTCATGGTTGATCATCCAACAAATTCTACAATGTCTCAATAATCGTTCACACCTTTACTTGACTAGCAGAACATATGTAAGGGAAACCCCAATCCTCCTTTCATATTAGACCGGGCTATATAAGGGTAGGGTAAGGCGGACCCTAGTCGTTTCCCTATTCAACATTGTTGTCGACCTACAACACGGTACTGATGGTTTCCCTGATGAGTCTGGTCGTCGCCTCCACCGTCAGAGTCATCGGAAGTCTGTCAATTTCCACCCGTATCCACACGAAATCCAAAAGGACAACCATGATATCAGAATAGCAGTCGTAGTCATTGATCAAGATCACCGCTCATAGATAGCCCCAAGGGCCTCCCTTCTTCACCCGATTCAGATCTCTTTTATTAGAGAAGGTGAATATGAATCGATCACCTCTTGCTTGCATCTCCACGGGAGTAGTGAGACGCTGCGTATTAGGGACTACAGTTCGGAAGGCATTGAACACCACCGCACGTGTAGTATTGAGATGCCCCATGAGATAGAAGTGGAGCGTGAAGAAACCCTTAGATCTCCTAGGTCCACTAGTTCATCCCCGAGAGAGAGAGAGAGAGAGAGAGAGAGAGAGAGAGAGAGAGTTTGGAAACAAGGTGTCAACACGAAAATATCTGCAACAAATGACAAAACAACACGTGTACAAAAAATAATTTAATTTAATCAATACGAATACGGGTTACAATCTTTGTGTACTCCTCTGATTCTATCTCCGAATGTAGGTTTAACTCAAGGGTGACAAGCACTTGTTCTTGAGGGTTACGCGGGTTATTCATGTAACGAATATCTAGGATTTGGACTTCTTGTCGTGTTGACGATTTGTAGAAGTTGATTGACCAAGGGCCGTAGAGGCTTGTTCTTGATCGAATTTGATCCACGAGTGGTTTCACGTGGTGGTTTATTCTTTGACTTGAAGTTGGTGAAGATGTCGGCTATTTGGCAGCTTGATGACTCTTCAGAATTTAACAACTTCTAGGCTTGAGGTTGATGAAGAACCGGCTATTTGTCAGCTTGATGATTCTTCTGGACTTGATGAAGAACTGGCTATGAGCTTGATAGTTCTTCAAGGATTTTGGATTTGATGAAGAACTGGCTATGAGCTTGATAGTTCTTCAAGGATTTTGGGGGAGACCTCTGAGCTCGCGGGAGGGATTTTTCTTCTCTCTCTCTCTAGTCCGCTGCTCTCCTTCTGGTCCTCTGTCCGCCTTTGTTTCTGCCCCCTTCCTCTTGGTATGAGAGGGGGTATTTATAGTGTTAACATGCCTCCACTTAAGGCAAGTAATGAGGATTCTCAATCAATAATATTTCCTTAATCGAATCAATGAATCTTGATTGTTTGATTTACTTGCTGATTTTAACATAATCAGATCAATCTAATCTTAAGATTTAGATATGCCTAGATTGCTTTGGATTAATGTCCTGTTTTGATCAAGATCATTACTAAGGGGCGAGCCATCTCGCGGGTAAGGAAAGTATCCCGCGAGGAAACTTGATTTCCAAGCAAGCAGTGATTTCTGATCCTACTTCGCAGATTCCTCTACGCGAGACCATCTCGCCTTGCCTTTATGTAAATCCATGCGCGCGGGGCCATCTCGCCTCGCCTGCATGTAAACCCACTCGCGCGGGGCCATCTCGCCTTGCCTTCATGTAAATCTACTCGCGCGGGGCCATCTTGCCTCGCCTTCATGTAAATCCACGCGCGCGTGGCCATCTCACCTCGCCTGCATGTAAATCCACTCGCGCGGGGCCATCTCGCCTCGCCTTCATGTAAATCTACTCGCGCGGGGCCATCTCGCCTCGCACTGTTTACTTCTACGCGAAGTTGCTTCACCTCGTCACTGTTTACTTCTATGCGAAATGCGTTTCGCCTCGCGAAGTGCGGTTCGCCTCGCTTTTATTTATTTCTATGCGAGGCGCAGTTCGCCTCGCCTTCATTTATTCTATGCGAGATGCAGTTCGCCTCGCCTTCATTTATTTCTATGCGAGGCGCGGTTCGCCTCGCGAAGTCTACTCTATCTGCTGGCGAACCATCACCAATCAATTTGGGGATGTCCAATTAATTTAATTAATACATGGTCATCAATCAACACTTGATAATTGATTTCAACCGGGATTTAAGGTTTTGTTGTCGGCTGGCCATTTCCACGTTGTCACGTGTTATTTCTGACGGCTTTCCAATCTTGTTGACTCACGAGCCACGTATTTGCTTGGATTATTCAACGATTATTATTATCGTTAAATTTTTTATGTCTACATAAGGCTCGCCATCATTGAATCAATGGAAGCAACCATAGAGAGAAGCACCAAACAACGAGAGTTTTCTTTTGCAGACCCTAACTTTAGACGGCTGCGTCTATATGGGGAGAGCAGTGAGAAAGTCGTTTTTCGGTATTTTTTTTATATGACTGTTAGAGAATTGTCATTTTTTACTTTTAATTACTATGGTACCTGAAGTATCTCCACTTAAACAATTTGATACCTAATCTATAAAAGTTGACAATTAATACCTGAATTGATACTCTGACGGATCATCTAGTGTTTCCATCCATTATTTCATTAACTTTAATACGACAGAAGCCGCTAGCCTTCAAGTCGCCTCTCACAAAAGTCACCCTTTGTTGCTTAGCCTCTAACACCGTCACCATAATGAAACCCGAATCCAACAGTCGATCGAATTGCACCCTTCCAACCACACCACCACCACCACCACCATACCATGATAATCCATCATCACCAGTTCACCACAGACTACCATTGTAACCTCTCGACGTGACAAGATATTGTAGACATATAAAATTTAACGATAATAATAATCGTTGAATAATCCAAGCAAATACGTGGCTCGTGAGTCAACAAGATTGGAAAGCCGTTGGAAATAACACGTGGCAACATGGAAATGGTCAGCCGACAATAAAACCTTGAATCCCGGTTGAAATCAGTTATCAAGTGTTGATTGATGACCATGTATTAATTAAATTAATTGGACATCCCCAAATTGATTGGTGATGGTTCGCCAGCGGACAGAGTAGACTTCGCGAGGCGAACCGCGCCTCGCATAGAAATAAATGAAGGTGAGTCGAACCGCATCTCGCATAGAATAAATGAAGGCGAGGCGAACTGCACTTTGCGAGGCGAAGTGACTTCGCATAGAAGTAAACAGTGACGAGGTGAAGCAACTTCACATAGAAGTAAACAGTGCGAGGCGAGATGGCCCCGCGCGAGTAGATTTAAAATGAAGGCGAGGCGAGATGGCCCCGCGCGAGTAGATTTAAATGAAGGCGAGGCGAGATGACCCCGCGCGAGTAGATTTAAATGAAGGCGAGGCGAGATGGCCCCGCGCGAGTAGATTTACATGAAGGCGAGGCGAGATGGCCCCGCGCGCATGGATTTACATAAAGGCAAGGCGAGATGGTCTCGCGTAGGGGAATCCGCGAAGTAGGATCAGAGATCACTGCTTGCTTGGAAATCAAGTTTCCTCGCGGGATACTTTCCTTACCCACAAGATGGCTCGCCCTTTACTGAAGATCTTGATCAAAACGGGACATTCAATCTAAAGCGATCTGGACATATCTAAATCTTAAGATTTGATTGATTTGATTATGTGAAAATCAGCAAGTAAATCAATCATGCAAGATTCATTGATTCGATTAAGGAAATATTATTGATTGAGAATCTTCATTATTTGCCTTAAGTGGAGGCATGTTAACACTATAAATACCCCCTCTCATATCAAGAGAGGGCGGAGACTAAAGGCAGAAGAAAATAGAGAAGCAGAAAGCAGTGGACTAGAAAGAGAGAGAGAGAGAGAAATCCCTCCCGCGAGCTCAGAAGTCTCCCCCTAAATCTTTGAAGAACTAACACGCTCATAACCAGTTCTTCATCAAATCCTAAATCCTTGAAGAACTATCAAGCTCCTAACCAGTTCTTCATCAAATCCAGGTCCCCTCTTGAAGAACTATCAAGCTCCTAGCCAGTTCTTCATTAAATCCGGGTCCCTCCCCCCTTGAAGAACTATCAAGCTCATAGTCAGTATCAAATCCAAAATTCTAGATATTCGTTACGTGATCAACCCGCGTAACCCTCAAGAACAAGTGCTTGTCACCCTTGAGTTAAACCTACATTCAGAGATAGAATCAGAGGAGTACACAAAGATTGTAACCCGCATTCGCATTGATTAAATTAAATTATTCTTTGTACACGTGTTGTTCTGTCATTTGTTGCAGATATTTTCGTGTTTACAGACACCTCTAACACCATCAAGACCCCCATCGTGGATAGAGAGAGTAGATCCTCTGATTCCCCCGCCTGAATCGTCAAAGCAATGTCTGTTTTAATCATAGTAAAAACCTAACGATTGTGGTTTTGTATATGTTTCACAGTTTAGTCGTTAAATAATATATCTCTAGAATCACCAATAAACAAAAATAAATAAATAAATAACTTGGCGGTAGTGGCATGTCTTCAATAAGAAACCATTCTTCGTCCGATAGCAGCCCTAGCTTTTTGGCTGGCTTTGTGGCCGCTCCAACGCTACACACTCACTGTGGATCAGGGACCGAGCATCCCCAAGATTCGAGCAGTGCAATTTGGTCAAGGAGGGTTTTTTTTTGAGAAAATTAGACAAAAACCCAATGTAACATCCCGGACCCAAATGTTACCTATTTACTAGGTATTGCACGAGTTACTGAATAATTTAACCGTGCTCGGTAATTTGGTAATTTAACACTCGAGTTTATTGTCGAGTTTTTCTCAAAATGTCAAATTCTTCTTTTATGGACCCGAGGTCTTAGTGCGCGTCGATACGAGTTCATCGGTGTCCTCCAATTATTTTTGGAGTTTCGAGCTATTTTCTACGATTTATCGAAGGTTTGGCGTTATAGTTAATTTTTCTGAAATCAGATTATAACTTTTAATCTTGGCCATCTGATCAGTTAGGGTTTCGATCTGGACCGTTGGTTCGGGTATAAAGGGAAAACAGATGGGTTGACCTTGTCAAACCCACACACTCGGGCGTTGACCGAGCTAGCTCTCTCGATTTTTCTTCTCCGCCTGCCTCCACTCTCTCCGGCACGGCGTCGCCGATTCCGGCCACCTCTGGTCAAGAAATTACCACCGATCTCTTCCTCTCCTTCTCTTCTATCTAACCCAGTTCTTAGAACTCGAAGTTATCTCGATTCATAGCCAATCCGAGGGAGAGAAGCTCGGCTGTTTTTCCGACGAATCCTCGAGATTCCGACCACGGCGTGATGAGTGGGAGGTAGGGTTATCTTCCTCTCTTCCTAGTTCACCTGTTGGTACCTTTCCTTTCCCCAAATCGTGCCCTAATTGAAAACCCCTTTTTCTGTGTTTTCTGGGTTTCGAGCTCCTAGCTCCGGCGAACGGCGCTCGGTGGTTTCTGGCGAGTTCTTCAGCGTTTTGGTAGGTTCTACGAGCTTTGTGTGAAGTTGAGACAGACAGGGGTGGAGTTGCATGTTGATCGGGACCAAGGCAGAGGTCGGGTGCCCTTGACCGGAGAGGATTCAGGGTGAATGGTGTCGTTACCGTGAAGAATGAGGCAGCGGTCATGGATGTTTGGGGGTCCGGCAGATTGAGTCCAACCTGGTGAGTTCTTGGGATAGCACTTGAGATCGATGGAAGGTAATCTCGATCTCCTTTGATGTTATATAGTTGTTATGTGGATATTCGGACTAATTGGATGCATTTTTGGTTTGTGTTCATGTCGAGAACTTGGTGTTTTAGAAAATACGGGGAGGTCATGGCGAAATTCCGGCAAGTGGCCGGAATCCGGCAGAATATTCCGGCAAGTTGTCGGAATCCGGCAAAGGCAGTTAGTCCGACAGATCAGTTGAGGTAGTTATCGAAGTTTTCCTTTTTGTTTTGCGTTGTTTCATAAATAGGAAAGTTTGTCGGTTTATAATCGGAAATCTTTCTAAGTGAGGAAAGTTCCTATTTTGGGGAAACTTTCCCTTTTTGAAAACTTCCTATTTATGGAAACCCTTGTTGGGTGCCCTTAGTAATTTTTAGGGTGAAGTTGTGTAGAGAGGAAATGAAGGAAATTCTTGGTCTTGTTTGATCGTAGGGGATCATAAATTAATTTTGGATGTATTTTGGTTAATGTGTTAAAGCATGGAAATTGATGGTAATCTTGATTCCAAGTTGAGGTTACGGAAAATGGGCAAAGAAGAGGATGGAATTTAGACCCTTAATTTTTTTGGAATTATTATTGAAGTTTTATTGTTGAATGAGAATTAAGGTTAATTATTGTTCAGGACGTGAGATGGATCATTGGAGGAAGCCTCAGGTCGTCGGCAAGCATAGCCGAGCACTGTGAGTGGACATTTTATTTTTAAAGGAGTATGCATGCATGATTTGTTTAGAAAATCATCATTTATTTTCTGAGTTGAAATTATTATTTCTCCTATGAATGGATTTTGAAAATGATTTGAGTTAATATATTTTAAGTATGTTAACGTGTGAAACACGTTGAATTTAATTAACTATATTACTCTTATAATTTTTCCAAGTACGGTTGAGAATCGTACTTGTATTTATTTATGAGTTTCGGGGAAACTCATATGAATTATATTTTTCCTTATGCCATATTCTTGGAAAATATATGATGTCAATGCTAGTATGTCGTTCCACCTTTCGAGGTGATGTGACACCCATGTTTCGAGTGGGGTCACGCAAGCCCTTTCCGCCTTCGGGTGATATGATGTTGCCGGCGGCATCACGCAAGCCCTGTACCCTCTCCGTCAACTCGACGTGAAGGTACAGGGAGTATGGGAGTACTATGCCTGGGAGGCAATAGAGTCTGGGAGACTCACTTATATGGCCATATAGGATATTTTACTTGAGTTGTCGATTTGACTAGCGGGGCTAGTCCTTTGTTTTGGTACCTTCTTCAATGAATGTTAGTATTTATCTTTATCAATATTTTGACTGGCGGGGCTAGTCCGTTTCTTTGGGATTTTCCTTATGAAGGTTTTGTCAACACTTGCATGCAACGGATTTCTTGATTATTAGAAAATGGGAAAGCATAAATATTTTCATTAAATTTATGTTTTTGTCCACTCACTCTAACGTGTTTCAAATGTTTTCCCCTGGGCTCTTCGTTTTAAAAATGCCCAGTTTGCAGGATTGCATAGTTGAGGTCGGGCGTACATGGGGATGAGGCATAGTCGTCATATAGCTTCCGCTTGTTAAATTATTTTGTTTCCTTTCTTCCTATTAGAGTTGCTCTGAATCTTTAAATGGTTAGATATGAGTTTTATTTAGATTAGTAAATAATTTGGGTGGTGTTGTGATTTGGGGAGCACGAAGGCTCCAGGAGTTTAAGGTTGGATTAAAAACTTTTGGAAGTGTTTGCAGGTTTTTGTTAGGAAGGGTTGTCCATTTTCAAGGGAGGTTATGCCGATTTTTCGGTAATATCTTTCTTGGAGGTGGTCCCCGCACGAGTTACTCCGGGTTTTAGGGTGAAATTCGGGGTGGGTCGTGTCAATTGGTATCAGAGCATTAGGTTATTCGATTCCTTTCTCTTTTAGTACTACCTCATATTCTTGGTCACACTTAGTGTCTATAGAGTGATGGTCCGACCACGGCGGATCTATTAGCATTATATGCTTTGGACACTATGTGTTGATTAAGTGAGTGATGTAGTTGTTCTTATTTTATTTATGGACAGTAGTGTGCCATAAATGTTTTCATCTCTAAGACTATGCCTCTGTACGCCAACCTCTTAAGTGATCATCCTATTTTGATTAAGGAAAGATGTATTTGGATTATGCATTTCCAAGGGTTATCGAGTTGATAGCATAAATTGTTAGAGTTCAATTGCGAGTTGGGAACTCAGTTGGCATCCCTTTCATTTGATCAATGATTGATTGGGTTATGATTAAGATGCTAGGGTGAGCATCTCGCGAGAATTTGTAGAAGGTGAAAAGTTTAATTCAAGCCTTGGAGTTCACTATTTTTAGTGGGCAAGATTGGAGTCAAAAAATTGTTTGATGGGAGATTTTAGTATTGAGTTTCGTGACTTCTGAGAGAGTTGAGTTGGAAGAAAAGTTCGAAGTAGTGGTGTTGTCTATTGATGAAAAAGTTAGTTGAAATGACGAGGTGAGGTATCTAATGGAAATTTAAAGGGGTACCTATATGAGTTGTTGAGGACCCTAGTCTTGGGTTAAATAAGGTTTTAGGGAATTTGTGGCTAGTGATTGGGTGGTAAGGCATTACTGCATAAAGAGTTAAATGTCAATTTTGATTGAAGGCCAATTTGCCGACTATGTTTGTCCGCAGTAGAAATCAATTGAGAACATGTTGGGATAATTTTGGTCGGGGCGGTATATGTTCTGGTTTCTACAGTGCTAATTATGGATATGTTTATATCCTTAGAGTATTTTATCCAGATGGTAGTGGTAATATATTTTGAAATTGATGGATGTTAGTAGTCGATGAATAGTAGGTTTTCTGATGATTTTGGTATCTATTGTGGGTTAGTTGAAGTGTGTTAAAGCATTAAGTAGAATGACTTGGATTACTGATTTTAGAAAAGTCATTCGTCAGTGTGTTGTGACAACTTCTTGTTGTGCCACAGTCGGGGAATTTTATAATTTTATTGATGGCACTAAATGTAAATGAAATTGAAAAGTAATGGTGGAGTGAGAGTGGGATGGTTGTGGTCATTCTGGTTTTATGACAACACTTGGTGAATTTATTACGTGTTGTCATGTGTAATCTATAGCAGTTGTGAGGAGTTAATGGAAGTGGTAGCAGTGGAATAAAGCCCACTGGTTCATAAAACAAGAGTGCGTGGGTGTCCATAGTAAGTTTAAGCAATGTCGTTTTGAATAATTGAATCAAGTCTTGAATTTGTGATCGAAGTTGGTTTATTGTCATCATTTCGTTAGCGATTGGTGACTAGCTACGACACATCAATGAGAGGATCTGTTCACTCACCTTATATAATTTGGTGAGATGCAGCAAAATTTTGGTTGTGGTGTGTGTGTGGGAATATTTAAATTATTGGTTTTTGGGTGGCATCCTCAGAGCTTGAAGTTATGAAGTGCGAATTCAAACTCTATGTTTTGAGGGTTAGAGATTCTGGTTAGTTGTCGAATTTATGATAAATTGGTAGTTGTGTCATAGTCTTGGATCCGGAATAATCCAGTGGTGATCCCAAGTGAGCTGGAGTTCAATTAAGCGATGAATCGTGGAGCCGTGAGTCTTTTGTGGTAGTCTGAGATTCGTGTGGTGATGTTGATTAGATGGTCTGTGTCGTTGTAGGTATATTTTATGTTGTAGTGTTATGGAAGAGAGTTTTCCCTAGTTAACTCAAGAAGCTTTTAGAGTCAAGGTTTATTAAGAGTTTTAATGTGTGGTTATTAGAGATATCGGTAAATCGATCAATGTCTTTTCTCGAGATCATATTGTGGTGGGACCACTTGCTAACCCAGGTTTGTTTTGGAAGGTCCTCGCTATCTGGATGTGTTTTCATCCGTTGATATCAGGGTGAGTAGTTGAAACCACTCTATTAAATGTTGGTTTCTAGTTCATATTCGAAATGGGTTAGTTGTGAAACTTTTAAGCTCGAAGGTAGAGGACTTGTCTTTCGTGTGCTTTAAATTATTTCTTTTGGAAATTGAGCTGAGTTTAGCTATGAGTTTTGGCTTTTTCTTGGATTTATAGTTTTCGTTGGTTGGTGAGCCACAAGTGTAGTAATGGGCCTGGAATGGAAATTAACTTTTATATTCGATGGTTAACTTGTTACTGTGAGCTCGGATTATCGGAGAATCTTTTTGGTGGGAAGCCGTGGCGCCTGGAATATGTAGGAGACTTGAGCATATCTGATTTTCAGATCGTTTTCTAATTATCAGATTAATCGATATTAGAGGTAGAAAAAGAGATGTGTGTTTGTCAGGTTCAAAGGTTTTGGTATTTAGAATCATTTTTATGGAACGACTAGAGTGAGCCATGTGCTTTTAATTATTGCTCTTAGGGTCGCGATTGCACCCAAATAAGTAGCATGGCTGGAGATGTAAATTTTGTCAATGCTTAAGGAAGGTGTTCTATTTATATGGTTTTCGACGTCAAGTTTGGCATCATGATTTGACTGTGCCAATTTTTCGTGGGCATTATCAGTCAGTTTTGCTTATGGCGAGCAAGGAGGAATATCTAGATTCCGCATGATAGTCATGCTTCAGATTATCTTATGGGTTGTGGTAAGGAGATTAGCAGAGATAACAGAATCAAGAAAGAGTTGGAATTTCCATAAGTTGCTAGTTGTGGTGCACAAAATGGTAATGTTATAGTTTTGGCGGAGAGACCTCAGTGATGTGGTATTGATCTCTTCATATTGTCATTTCGAGAATCGAGGTTATCATTTATTGGTGGACTGGTCACTTAGGCAGAGCGAGGTTATCTTGTGGACTTGCGAGAGCTTTGACTCCGCAAAGTGCCTCGGTATTAGTGATGTTTGTGGCAGTTCTGCAGTGTGTGCATCCTTAAATCTGTTCGATTAGCGGGTCTTAATTTTGACCCTATGAGCATGTGGGAATGCATGAACTTTAGTTTCCTAGCAAGTGGGCTTCATTGTCGAGTTGTGAGCAGCGTGCTATCGAGGTTGTTGCGTGACGTTAGGAGATTTGAGCCCGATGGTGATAGCAAATTTATGCGTTTTAGTTGGGTTAGCTATTTCCATTGCTCAGGAAAGAGTGTGCATACCTACGGGTACTCGTACTCTGGAATAGGTATCACTGAACTCACTTACGTGTTAACGTTAGTGGTAGTTCAACGAAGGACTTAGAGTCTTCGAGAAGATTTGAAATAATTCAGGATTCAGATGAAAAGGTTAAAAGAGTCAGAGTTGGACTCAAAGCAGCTCTTATTAACTAGTAGAGTTTTAAAGATGTTCACAGGAAGGACCAGAAGTTTCAAGTGAGTATTTTGAGTGTTTTCGAAATTGTCTCTTTGAAAAGGGGTGGTACGTTTTAGTAACGTGCAAAGCTTGGTCCGAGATTTATTGGTCTTTATGGGTTTTTAGATCAAGTTGGCTCTCTTGCGTTTCAGTTAGTTTTGCCTCCAGAGTTATCCAGGATACATATTGTGTTACATGTATCCATGCTTCGCAAGTTATTGCCGATTCCTCTCATGGGTTGCAAGAGCAGTCGATTATTTTGTAGAAAGATTTGACCTTTAATGAGGATCCGGTTCAGTTTTTAAACCAGAGGGAGCTACTGGTTAGAAGCAAATCTTTTCCTCTTGTTAAATTCTGTGGAGGTGTCACCAAGTAGCAAAAGCTACTTGGGAATCAGAGGAGCAAATGAGGTAGCAGTATCCCTATCTCTTCTAATGTCAGGTATGTAAATTTCGAGGACGAAATTTTTATAAGGAGGGGAGATTGTAACATCCCGGACCCAAATGTTACCTATTTACTAGGTATTGCACGAGTTACTGAATAATTTAACCGTGCTCGGTAATTTGGTAATTTAACACTCGAGTTTATTGTCGAGTTTTTCTCAAAATGTCAAATTCTTCTTTTATGGACCCGAGGTCTTAGTGCGCGTCGATACGAGTTCATCGGTGTCCTCCAATTATTTTTGGAGTTTCGAGCTATTTTCTACGATTTATCGAAGGTTTGGCGTTATAGTTAATTTTTCTGAAATCAGATTATAACTTTTAATCTTGGCCATCTGATCAGTTAGGGTTTCGATCTGGACCGTTGGTTCGGGTATAAAGGGAAAACAGATGGGTTGACCTTGTCAAACCCACACACTCGGGCGTTGACCGAGCTAGCTCTCTCGATTTTTCTTCTCCGCCTGCCTCCACTCTCTCCGGCACGGCGTCGCCGATTCCGGCCACCTCTGGTCAAGAAATTACCACCGATCTCTTCCTCTCCTTCTCTTCTATCTAACCCAGTTCTTAGAACTCGAAGTTATCTCGATTCATAGCCAATCCGAGGGAGAGAAGCTCGGCTGTTTTTCCGACGAATCCTCGAGATTCCGACCACGGCGTGATGAGTGGGAGGTAGGGTTATCTTCCTCTCTTCCTAGTTCACCTGTTGGTACCTTTCCTTTCCCCAAATCGTGCCCTAATTGAAAACCCCTTTTTCTGTGTTTTCTGGGTTTCGAGCTCCTAGCTCCGGCGAACGGCGCTCGGTGGTTTCTGGCGAGTTCTTCAGCGTTTTGGTAGGTTCTACGAGCTTTGTGTGAAGTTGAGACAGACAGGGGTGGAGTTGCATGTTGATCGGGACCAAGGCAGAGGTCGGGTGCCCTTGACCGGAGAGGATTCAGGGTGAATGGTGTCGTTACCGTGAAGAATGAGGCAGCGGTCATGGATGTTTGGGGGTCCGGCAGATTGAGTCCAACCTGGTGAGTTCTTGGGATAGCACTTGAGATCGATGGAAGGTAATCTCGATCTCCTTTGATGTTATATAGTTGTTATGTGGATATTCGGACTAATTGGATGCATTTTTGGTTTGTGTTCATGTCGAGAACTTGGTGTTTTAGAAAATACGGGGAGGTCATGGCGAAATTCCGGCAAGTGGCCGGAATCCGGCAGAATATTCCGGCAAGTTGTCGGAATCCGGCAAAGGCAGTTAGTCCGACAGATCAGTTGAGGTAGTTATCGAAGTTTTCCTTTTTGTTTTGCGTTGTTTCATAAATAGGAAAGTTTGTCGGTTTATAATCGGAAATCTTTCTAAGTGAGGAAAGTTCCTATTTTGGGGAAACTTTCCCTTTTTGAAAACTTCCTATTTATGGAAACCCTTGTTGGGTGCCCTTAGTAATTTTTAGGGTGAAGTTGTGTAGAGAGGAAATGAAGGAAATTCTTGGTCTTGTTTGATCGTAGGGGATCATAAATTAATTTTGGATGTATTTTGGTTAATGTGTTAAAGCATGGAAATTGATGGTAATCTTGATTCCAAGTTGAGGTTACGGAAAATGGGCAAAGAAGAGGATGGAATTTAGACCCTTAATTTTTTTGGAATTATTATTGAAGTTTTATTGTTGAATGAGAATTAAGGTTAATTATTGTTCAGGACGTGAGATGGATCATTGGAGGAAGCCTCAGGTCGTCGGCAAGCATAGCCGAGCACTGTGAGTGGACATTTTATTTTTAAAGGAGTATGCATGCATGATTTGTTTAGAAAATCATCATTTATTTTCTGAGTTGAAATTATTATTTCTCCTATGAATGGATTTTGAAAATGATTTGAGTTAATATATTTTAAGTATGTTAACGTGTGAAACACGTTGAATTTAATTAACTATATTACTCTTATAATTTTTCCAAGTACGGTTGAGAATCGTACTTGTATTTATTTATGAGTTTCGGGGAAACTCATATGAATTATATTTTTCCTTATGCCATATTCTTGGAAAATATATGATGTCAATGCTAGTATGTCGTTCCACCTTTCGAGGTGATGTGACACCCATGTTTCGAGTGGGGTCACGCAAGCCCTTTCCGCCTTCGGGTGATATGATGTTGCCGGCGGCATCACGCAAGCCCTGTACCCTCTCCGTCAACTCGACGTGAAGGTACAGGGAGTATGGGAGTACTATGCCTGGGAGGCAATAGAGTCTGGGAGACTCACTTATATGGCCATATAGGATATTTTACTTGAGTTGTCGATTGTCCTTTGTTTTGGTACCTTCTTCAATGAATGTTAGTATTTATCTTTATCAATATTTTGACTGGCGGGGCTAGTCCGTTTCTTTGGGATTTTCCTTATGAAGGTTTTGTCAACACTTGCATGCAACGGATTTCTTGATTATTAGAAAATGGGAAAGCATAAATATTTTCATTAAATTTATGTTTTTGTCCACTCACTCTAACGTGTTTCAAATGTTTTCCCCTGGGCTCTTCGTTTTAAAAATGCCCAGTTTGCAGGATTGCATAGTTGAGGTCGGGCGTACATGGGGATGAGGCATAGTCGTCATATAGCTTCCGCTTGTTAAATTATTTTGTTTCCTTTCTTCCTATTAGAGTTGCTCTGAATCTTTAAATGGTTAGATATGAGTTTTATTTAGATTAGTAAATAATTTGGGTGGTGTTGTGATTTGGGGAGCACGAAGGCTCCAGGAGTTTAAGGTTGGATTAAAAACTTTTGGAAGTGTTTGCAGGTTTTTGTTAGGAAGGGTTGTCCATTTTCAAGGGAGGTTATGCCGATTTTTCGGTAATATCTTTCTTGGAGGTGGTCCCCGCACGAGTTACTCCGGGTTTTAGGGTGAAATTCGGGGTGGGTCGTGTCACCCAAAAAACCAAACCCATTTTAAAATAAACCCATGCTCATATTCCATTTTAATTTACACCCAACCCTATTATTGAACCTGCCTTATATGTTTTATTTTTATTTTTGGAATTTATATCCCTCTTTTCCTTGACTCTTTTGCCCTTCCGTTTTTTTTGTTTTTTCTTGAGAAGATTTTTCCCTTCTGATTGAATGAGAAGACATTCCCTAAATGTGGCTCTTGACTTTCTTCTATTTTAAATAGGGTTAGGGTTTAGACTAGGGTTTAGGGTTTAGGGATTAGGGTTTAGACTAGGGTTAGGGTTTAGGGATTAGGGTTTAGGGTTTAGACTAGGGTTTAGGGATTAGGGATTAGGGTTTAGACTAGGGTTTAGGGTTTGAGGAACCGAGTTTAGGGTTTAGGGTTTAGGGTTTAGACTAGGGTTTAGGGTTTGGGCGTAGTTTGTGGAACCGGGTTTTCAGCTGCCGGGTAATTATGTTTAATGAGTCGGCCAAACAGCTTGTTAATTGCAATGGTTCAGTTGGTAGCATTTCAGCAATTTCCTTCAACAACAAGTTCTATTGTTTAGATAAACAATATTAATATTTTTACTAAATCAACCTAATTAATAAGTTGGGTGTATTTCAAAAGAGTATAACATGTGGGTGTAATTTAAAATGAGTCTATGATTTTGGGTGTAACATCAAATTCCCTTTTTTTTTTTGGGTGTGTGTTTGAGGGTGGGAACTGCGGTGTTTGGTAGATCGAAGGTTATGTGAGTTGCTTTGACGGTGGTGGTGTCTGAAATCAATGGTGGCGACACTTTGATATTTATTCGAGGGTGTTGATTGTTTTAAATTTTAATATAGTACTTCTAAGTGCATGAATGAATTGTAAAATTAAAAGTGCAAGATAAATGATGAATCGGTGATTATGAGTTTCACAAGCAATTCATGATAACTTAAAAGTAAACCAACTAAATGAATAAAGTGGTCATACTAAGGGCTTCATCTTGGCTAAAATTAAAAGTTTAGCAATAAAAAACATAACTAGAAACAAAGAATTCATGAAATAAACAATGTATGGAAGAGTAGATGAGTTCAGCTCCACTGTGAGAGCTTATCTTCATCTTTCTTCTATGTAATAGGTTGCCTCTTGTATGTCTACGTGCCCTTAGTTTTCTTTTTTTTTTTTTTTTATAAAAAGGGTTTTGGGCGTTCGGGGATAATACCCCTTATCGGAAACCCAATTCCCATTCGAGCCGGGTTAGGACCGCCGGTAGACGGGGAAGCTCTCCCAAGATTGTTGCTGCATACACAAGGATCGAACCTTTGACCTTGCTTAAGCCACACTAGCTCCCACCCACTAGTGCAAACAAGCATTGGTTACGTGCCCTTAGTTTTCTACCATAAATACCACATTGAATTCTTATTTGCTTGGGCTTTTTGAAGTCTCTTTGTCCAACTTGGAATAGATTTCCTCTCTCTGAATAACGCAAGAAAAAACTTCTATATATGTTCCAAAAATGATAGACTTGGGTCTCACAAGTTGAATTCCGAGAAGATATGTATTCATAAACTAGGTAAACTCAAACCGTCATACCTTACTCTATAAGAATGAAAATTCATTTCTGTAAAGTTCGTCACGGAGCTAACATCCGTATATTTCCAATGTCATATAGCTCGGTTCCTAATTCCTTGTGGGAATATACAGTTCAATCCTTAAAGTAGACACTCTACAAAGACGATTTAAGAAATTAACTTGGGATATCAAGCACAGTAGCAATCATCTTTGATTGTAAACTCCAAATTCTTATTTTCTCTAACTCGACCCAGCAAATACAAAAACCAAGTAAATGGTTAGTGAGTTAAGTGCATGTCGAACGAGTCAAGAGACCGTTTGTAATGTTTTCCCCATTTTTCTTTCTTTCTACTCACTCAGATCTCTTCCCTCCCACGGTTTTGTCCACTCCTCCTTTCCTTCCAAAAACAGAGGAGAAGGATTTCTGTGTTCTTGCTTGCCTGCTTGGTGCACAAATCGTGAAGTAAACATTAGATGAGTCTAAAATCTAAATGGTGTCCATACACACCAAAACTGAATCATGGAAAGAAATAATTCTGCTATTTTCAGCAAAGGAGTCTAACATCATAACATGTGTACTTTTACAATAAGACCTTACAATTACAGCAACACAAAATTGTAGATTCATTAAAAGCCATGCACACCGGGCAAAGTATGGTTTGTATCATATGTACACTTTAACAGGTCATTCTTCACCATCATCAATAGCCATGCTGCTTCCAACGCAATGCCTACTGACAGTTGGGACCTTTAAAGGTTTTCTTGCCTCTTTTATTATGGACTGAACTTCTTCAATGCTTTGGGATGGAGTGTTTACAGCATTGTTCTCCCAACTTCCTCCTTCCTTCATTTCCAGAGGTAAGTTCTTTGCAAACCAACGGTGCATCTTAAGATCTGGAATTGTTATTCTCTACAGAGAAATAAAGACAGACCACAATGAGAAATCTAATCGGACACATAAGTTTCACCATGAAATGTGTATCCGACACCAGAAGTTTGCAATCACGAGTAGGGAAAACAAGATTGAAAGAGGCTCCTGATATGCATATTCAAGTTACAAGTCTAATTTATCTAGCAAAACAACACTGAAATGAAATGCATGTTACCTTTTCCGGGTTTGCCACAAAAATCTTTGACAAGAGGTGTCTACATTCCACTGAAACTCGCACACTGTCTGGGATCGCGTAGCGTACAGTAAGGATCCTCTGCCATAAGACATATATAAGGTTTTAACTCTTAATTTAGGAAACAAGAGTGGTGGACAGGTGAAACGGTAAGAATGCTACACACCCGAATTGTTTTTCTAAAGTTCATAGGGTCCTTAGGATCTTCAAAGGGATATGCTCCGACAAGCATGACATATAATGTGACTCCACAAGACCAAACATCTGCAACCTATAACAATTTAATTTTAGATACAAATGATCCATAATGCCTGCAGCACAAAACTTACAGTGTTGATGAGAAGGCACAAAAAATTGGGCTTACCTGTCCATTATATTGTTTTTTAGATAGAACTTCAGGTGCAATATAAGCAGGTGTTCCCACTGTAGACTTTGGCAGAGAACTCAGTAATGACTACAAAACAACGTGAAAAGCCATGAATTATAGTCTCAACCCCAAAAATCCTATTTGCAGATCCTCTAGGATTTGTTGAATACCTTTGAGTATCCAAAATCACATATTTTCACACGAGGTGCTGCGCTGTCATCTAAGAGTGTATTTTCAAGCTTAAGATCTCTGTGACATATTTGCTGCAGCAAAAATGAATTATTTCATTACTACAGTCAGCAATGCCAAAGATCATAAGAAAAAAGAAACAGCAGTACACAACATACTAGCTGAAGAGCGGCAACTTTTACATACCATTGTATGACAGTAACTAACTCCTGATATCAATTGCTGGAAGAAAAACCTTGCCTGATACAAATAACAGTAAATTTTTAGCTATATACTGACCTATTGTGAAGTCAAATTACTTTCAGAATGGATCTTTTTTCCCAATTGAAAGTAAAGTTTAAAGAGAATTTGGATTGATCTCATTTCCATGGGACCTGTGGAGTACCCATATTCCAGTCATATAAACTGTCATGAGATAGAACTCACCCCCTCCAAAATTACATTACCTCATTCTCACTAAACCTTGTGGCCTTGACTATTCTGTCATAAAGTTCTCCTCCAGCAGCATACTCCATCACAATTGCTAGATGAGTTGGTGTCAGCAAAATCTGCATGAAAGAAAGACCTCAATACTCTTAAACATAAACGCTGGAATGATTAAAAGAGACTGAGGAAGTAAAGGTCATATTTTTCAGGTCATAAACCCTGTAATCGAAAAGAACTGATTACTAGGTACCAATTCAAGCATAGTTTAAGCATGTTTAGAAAGTATAATTCAGACCAAGAAAACAGATACTTGATGCAATGGAGATGAAGAATCGATAGAAGATGTAATCACTATCTTTCAATGCAAAATACTTGTGTATAAAGAAATGATATAGAGTAGCAGGCAAACTCATTCTTAATGTCTTCTTCTCTTCCCATCTCATCTCTCTCAGAAAATTAATTCAGATTTCATTATGATGCTTGGAAGAGAATAACGGAATAGAATCTGTGGATAAATCACCTAACTACTTACCTCTTTGAATTGAACAATATTGGGATGCTTCAAGGATCTGTGGTTCATGATCTCCCTTTGCACATTTTCATCTATCTGCAACACCAAAACAATGGGGGAAAAAGAACACCCAATACAGAAAACTCAGAAACACAAAAAGGAACATAAGTGGTGAGAAAAATGGAGAATCAAACCTTGATGCCTCTCTCAATGAACTTAATAGCTAAGAGTTCGTTTGTGCTCTTGTCTCTGACCAACCTTGCTACACCAAAATTCCCAGACCCAATATCTTTCACAACCTCATACTTCTCCATAGAAACACAAATTCCAAAGCAGAACAACAACTAACACAAACTTAAAACTCTACTCCTCTTGATTACCAAACACAAACTTGCATGAATGGTCTTAACCAACAAAAGGGTTTACAAGCTTTTACAGCTAACAGAGACCTTGAGAGATTTAGTGGACAAATGGGAAAAACAAGGTGGGTGGGTGGGTAAGTCGATGGGTTTTTGGGTCTGAGAGCGACACTGTCATTTCACTGCTGTAAGATTACTTAGGGATCCCAGATTACTATTAATAGGTTTAAAGTTTAAACCAATATATAATCATCAAGGAACAGTCAGACAGAGTAGGATTGTCCTCTATAATACTTCAGAGAGATTAGAGCCACAGAAACCTGGAGTCACCATTACTGACTATGCTACATGCGACAAACGCATGCTCTGCTTGTGCGAGTGAAACAGCTCGCAGCTAAAGGTTAGAATTCGATCGTGTCACTCATTGGCCTCGTCGACAGAAAAAGAATGGAAAATTTATACGTTCTCTATAATGCTTTTAAGTTTTAAGCAATGATCTCGACTGGTTGATGTTGAAGTGGGAAGTGCTTACGGTGTCCCAAGAGGCGAAGACTGTTATCTTTGATAGCCTGCACATCTCATTCTTGGGTCCTATTTTAGTATCTTACGGATGTCTTTTATGGCCTTGTTTGAAGCTTATCTCTAAAACAGTTTAATAGCTAAATTAAAAGTTATTTAATTTCTTTATTTTCTTGTAAATTTGGCGATTGCAATATAGAGAAATAAAGGTCTTTCGCAGAGGATTAAATTAAACTAAAAACTTCAACAAATGTCACAAAATGTGACTGTAGCTTCTATTGAACAACAATAAAAAAATAAAAGAAAAATTTAACCTAGAATGCTCAGAAAAACACGAAAATTTACAGAGGTGTACTAGACACACAGAGCGTCTAGCACACAAAATTTGAGATGATTTGAAGTTGATTTGATAGGAAAATAAAATACTGGAATATAACGGACAGAAAATAAGAAAACTGAAAATTGATTTCAAGGTAGTTGAGAATCAAGATAATGAGACTAGCCAGGGAGGAAGTATCCACCATCGACAATCACACACAACACACTTTGTCCAATTTGTGACCAACTAACTTAATTGAAGATACTCATATTGACTCGGTACGCTTGAGCACAATCTATTACTCTTTCTTACTGTGTACGTTAGGGTTTCTCAAACATTGTAACCTAAAGGTACGTTTAGTAGGTTAAACAAGCAGAGATCAATAAGCATGAAAAAAGTTTGAGCAATCACTAGACATCGCAATAAACTTAGTACCTTGCTAAACTTAGGGTTTCGTCTACTCGCTAGTGAAAACTACCGATTATTTCTCTAGACAATTTGAGGGATCCAATATTGACCCAGGCATCAAATAATCAAAATGTTAAAACCCTAGAATGTATACTAAGTAGGTCTCCAAAGCACACACACAAAGAATTCATCGATGAACAATCGATAAACAAAACCTCAATCTTGTTAATTGCAAAAATAAATTGAAAGTCAAAGCATGTTATGAATCATGTCTGGGGGCTACTATGAGTTTAGTTGCATATAATGAAAATTGAAAACATAAAAAAGTTCATGGAAAAGGAAGACAACAATAACCGAGCTTGGAGAATCCTTGAGAAGAGATCAATCTTATTCGATCTGATTCCTGTGTTCTTTTTCTTCCCTCCCTCTACTTGTGTATCAGATGATATTAGGGTTAGGGAACCCTCAATTTCCGTCCATGGGCTAGCTGATTTGGATTGGGCCTTGAAATTGAAGTTTCACTCCAAATTAGAAATTCGGGCAGACCGACCTTCGGTCACTAAAATAATCATAACTTCTTCTCCAAAATATGTATTGACAATCTGTAAAATGTTCTAGAAAGTAGACTCTTGTAGATTTCTATTGATATATAACTCATCGTCTTGATCGTTGTGAGCTGATCACAATCTTCTATCGAAGTTAGATGATAATTTTTGGCAAATCTTCATAATTCTTTCCTTCCACGACATGGATTATTTTTCCTTCAAGATTTCTTCTCTTTTGCTTTATATTCATTTCTTTGCTCCGAAACACCTAATAAACATAAAAATAACTAAATCAAATGGAAAATACAATAAACTCAGAAAGCAAATAGAGAATTAACCATTATATCGTCGTATATTTATGCTCCTATCACAGTCACATATTGGTTAATTAACTAGTGTAAATAATATTTTAGAGTTTGTATGCTAATATTGTTAGTTACATATAAAACTTATTAGTTGTGTTTCAATAACTTTCACATAGGCGGATATACAAGCTCGTCTAATTCTCATTTCTAGCTACACCCCCCCCCCCCCCCCCCCCCCCCCTTTATAAGGCTTTAATCCAGCTTAATGTGTGTTTCTTCCTCAATGACAACCCCCTTATAAGGCTTAATTTCAGTTATAATTCACTAATTCAGTCATAAGTATATACGAAACTAAACTCACTAACTAATTGCTTGCAGCTCAAATGAGCCACTTCATCATTGAATTGCTTCACATAAGCCAACTTGTCCCTACTAGATGCTTCTTCAACTTAATGCATGTAATATCGGTGTACAAAATCAAATCCAAACCAAGACAGTACATCTTGAATACTAAGTAATATCTCACATTTTTCTGCATTTTATCATGTGAACATAAGTGATAAGTCATGTCCTATGACTCATATTCTCACATATGGCGCAATACTAGTCTTGTCGATCGACCGGTATTCTCCACTAGACTTTCTGATTCATGGAAATATATAACACTACTTTGCAAGACACCTGCCCGCCCTTTAGTCCAAACTCAAATAGTGTCCCATTGCAGCTGACATTGGAGGTGCTAGATATCATGTCTATCTCCCTCTAAAAAGCATATTTAGATATTTATCATCAAAATCATACTTATTTAGGATGACATAACTTATAACTCAAGTTATCCCTCTAAAGAGCATATTCTGATATTTGTCTCCAATATCACCATCGTTATCCAAACATATATCTTGATGGAATTGTGGATCCGAAATTAGAGCAAGAGAAGTGCTCTTTTTCTTGGTGGAATGGTGGGAAGGTGGTAGGTTTTTGGTCGGAGCCACACGCTGTAATTTGACATGACAGCAGCAAGAGTAGTATTACCATTAAGTGAAGCGTTCAGGCAGTGTGTAAAAACGCAGAACTCTTGTTTAACAATTGAACTTGAAAGAGATGAGAGCCACAGAAAAATTGAGCCATTGACAGACTAGTGCTACCTTGGACGGATCGATCTCGAGGAGGTAAACGTATGCAGTATCACTCTCTTGGCCGCGTCGTACGCACCGAATTTAGGAAAAAGAAACATCCATAGTAGCTCGTTTACTTTAAATAAGAATGATCAAGGCTGGTGGGAGAGTTGGTGATAGTGACGATCGATGCTGGTGTTGGGAAATGCCAGTGGATGTTGCTGACAATGAAGTCGCAACTCGAAACTACAGGATAATATATATGAATCTCCGGGGTTTGTGTTGGATATATGCTTGCTCTTCTTTTAGTACGATGGTGGATGATGGATGAGCAAGACGCACAGCTTCGAAGCATTTTTTTTTCTTAATGTTGTAGCTGTTGACCAGTCCCGCGGTTGTTAAGTCCCACTAGGCATGTCAAAATGTTTGGCTCCAAATCCGCGGGGGCTAGTCAGTAGTATCTTTTGTGGATGATTGCGAGCGTGCCAGCACCGTAGGGTGCAAATAAGCTTCAGTGCGTGTAAAACCTAGCTTCTTACCAAGCTAATGTGGACGAAGTGAGCACCAACTTCGTCTCTGGATCCTTACTTCGTCTAGACAGGACTAGGTCTTATATAAATCAAAAAAAAATTCTCTCAACCGTAGCTGCTGATGGTTTTAGGTTTGAATAACAATAAATAATTTCATCAAATTAAAGGAAAAGATAAAACTCAATTATCTTTTACAATAACAAAACCTTATCATTACACCAAAACAAAATTATGAGAGGTAGCAAGCCATGCATATCAGACCAGTTTCACAGGCCAAAGTATGGTTTAAAACATTAAGTCATGTGTACACTTCAACTGCTCATATCATTTGAGCAGAGAATTTACACTTGTTTGAATATCTCCAACATCAGCATCGTCAATAGCCATGCTGCTTCCAACGCAATGCCTACTGACAGTTGGGACCATTAAAGGTATTCTTGCCTCTTGTATTATGGACTGGACTTCTTCAATGCTTTGGGATGGATGGTTTACTTCATTGCTTTCCCAACTTCCTCCTTCCCACATTTCCATAGGTAGATTCTTTACGAACCAACAGTGTTTCTTAATTTCTGTAAGTCTAATTCTCTGAAAACACATGAGCAGAGATCGCAATGAGAAAGCTAAGCAAGCAAGTTTCACCACCAAACAACGAACGCGTGTCTAATTCATCAAGCAGCTCAAGCAAGTATATATGCTCAGTACCAAACTGAAAGCTATGTTACCTTTTCCGGCTTCGCCACAAATATCTTAGCCAGCAAGTCTCTACATTCCACAGAAACTCGTACATTATCAGGGATTGAGTAGCATGCAGCAAGCGTCCGCTGCCATAAGACATGTAATATATACAACATATTCACTCTGACACAGGAGTCAGGAGATAGATCTATATGGTGAATAGCTTTAAAAAGGTTGTTAAGTTTGCCACTCACCAGAATTGTTTTTCTAAAGTTCAAATGGTCCCGAGGATCTGCAAAGGGATATGCTCCAACAATCATAACATATAGGGAGACTCCACAAGACCAAACATCTGCAATCTATAATGTCTAGCTTAAGATTACGCCCACATTAGCAGGTTATAATCATGAAGAAGGCACAAAAAGAATTTGGACTAACCTCTCCATCATATTGTGTTTCAGAGATGACCTCAGGTGCAATATAAGCCGGCGTTCCGACAGTAGATTTTCGCCGAGAATGTTGTAGTGACTTCACAAACAGAGTAATATATTATTCAATTTTTCATGCATTAACAAATTGCTTGATGCATTTGTACAAAACTATATACCTTTGAAGATCCAAAATCGCATATTTTCACCCGAGGTGCTATGCTGTCATCTAAGAGTGCATTTTCAAGCTTAAGGTCCCCATGACATACTTTCTGCAGTAAATAAATGATTCCTTATTGCAAATAATACTGTCAAATATAATAGGTGAAAAAAAATAGTCGGGTATACACCACTATCATCTGAACTTTGACAAAGTTTACATGCCATTGTATGGCAATAAGCAACTCCTGATATCAATTGCTGGAAGAAAAACCTTGCCTGATGCAAATGATTATAATTAGTTATACTATTATCGAGTACGTGAAAAGTACAAGGTACTTGAACTGAAAGCAAATGTGAGAGGAAAAAAAAAGGTACTTCATTTTCTGAAGCCCTTCCTCCAATATTACTTTACCTCATTCTCACTAAATCTGCCGGCTTTGCATATTCTCGTATAGAGTTCTCCTCCAGCAGCATACTCCATCACAATGGCTAGATGAGTTGGGGTCAGCAGGACCTGCATGCATGAACTCAAATATAAACATAAGATATATCGACAACAAGTTGTTTAATAAAAAAATGTTATAGGTTAAGTAATTATCTTTAAGAGGACAAAAATTTACCCAGGTGATTACTCTCTTTACCAAAATAACAAACTTATATTTGTAAATGTAGGTACCACAAACGTGTAGATACCTTTGAAAATTATATTGAAATATAGTCAAATACTGGCCAATATATGGCCACACTTCCATAGTCAATTTTTTTTTCTTTGAAGATAATGACTAGAAAGGCAACTCTCACATCATTAGTGTTAATGAAATTGCAAAATGCAAGGGGGGCGGGAGGGTGACATTAAGCCTAAACCTCATCTTGTAAGACCCTAAATAATATTATGAGACCCTACATCACCTAAATATTTTAACATAATCATTTAACAAAGAGTGCATCATTGGCTACTCTATTTGCTTTAAATAAAACATGACGACATAACGGAAAGTTAAATTTCATATAGAGCCATAAAATACTTTGTCTATCCGCTTTCCCATTATGCTCTAGTTCCACCCTGCCATAAAATGGTTGTGACCATTTGTCTACACAAGGGACTCGCTACCCCCTTAGAGTAGTCATGGCACGCTGGGTGCACTTACCACGACATAGCACATGTTGCCCGATCAAAGAAGGGATTATTGAACGCATAAACCCACTAAATACTAAAATAAAAAGAGTAAAACACAAAATAAAATATCAGCCTAGTCTGGGCCCAATAGGGTCAAATCCCCAGCTGCATCAAAAGGAAAGGCTAAAATAAAAGCCGCCATCCAAGCCCAGCCGACACTGCCCCACCAGGGTCGCCGGACCATAACCAGCCCTGTTCGGCCACCCTGGCCTAGCCAAATCAAGACCAGATCACGCCATGTCCTACCCAAGATTGGATTTGTGCCCATAGTGGTCCTAATATCCCCAAACCAGACACCGCCACCATGATCCCAAGTCAGTAGCCATTCTGGGCCGATCAAGCTTTGCACCTTACCCGAGCTCCGCCACGCCACATCCAAATATTTTGAGCAACCCTAGATCGACCATTTTCTTCTTTGAAAGAAAACAAATTATAAACAAAAGCATTTTGAGCAACTAAAGAAGTTAAGCTGAACCGACTGTATGACATTGTTCACAGTTAAGCATGTTGATCACAGTTAAGCTTTGGTAGTTTTTACATGCCTTTATTGACAAAGTTGGCTAGAGTTATGCTTGCATATAGCAACAATTTTAATTAAAATACTTCACATTAACAATGGAAGCCAGTTTCTACCACGATGCTAGCAGGGTCCGACAGTAGGAAATTATGGATTTCATTTATTTTAAATTTGATAAAAAAAAAATAGTTTTGTAGTCTCTTCTTGTGCTGGAACTCAATACCATCTGATATAGCGACATAGTCTCCTTCTCATAAGTTGGAGGTTGTGAGTTAGACTTGCAAAAAAAAAAAGTTATAGCACTTGAGTTGTTTAACCAATAAAGAGATGGTAATGATTTTTATTTTACAACTGAAATTACAATGATCTAGATCTGCTTAGCAAGATCTAGAAACAACTTGCGAGGGAGGGTGGTTCCCATGTTTGGGCACTTTTTCTAGCTTGTAGTGTTTATCTTAATGTTCCCATTGCCATTAATCCAATCTCCCTTCTTGTCCTTGAGGGTGGCATTTGTTTCCGATAACCAACTTGTCTGTTTTGGCCTAGTACCATTTAGTCTACTAGCATAAGTCTCTCCTTATAAGTGAGAGGTTATGAGTTCCACACACAATAGACTCGTTTTTTTTATCAAGTAAATTACAACTGCGTGAGTCGAACTCACAACCTCCTACTCTTTTTTTTTAAATCGCATTTGCATAATCTTTTTTTTAAAGGATAATCAGCCCCCTATTTTATTAAAAAAATATAAAGGTAATACAAAGGAGGAGGACAAAAACCTGACCTCCTGTATCATGCAATTCTCTAACTAGAGATAATAAACAAATGCTTAATCTTGACCTCCTACTTACTAAAAGGGAGACTATGTCAGTAAACCAAATGGTACTGGGACTCGTTGTTTTATTTGATCAAAAGAAATATAACCAACTTAATTGCGAATGAAAATCTGAAAACTATTCCCAAAAAAAGAGGTTCTTTTTGTTCTTTCTCATAACTACCTTTTTTTTTCTTGGAAGTGAGTATTTGGATTATGATCCGCTAGAACCCAACTAACATCTAAGTTCAAGCTGATTTCCATATGAGAGTAATAAGACTCCGCTGGCCCAAGATTTTCCACCTTGTATGCTCGTAGACATCCAAACAGTCGAGCCTCTTAATGACCCATACTCTCTGGATACTTTACCAGCATTATATGGATCTAGCAGTTCCTCGCTAACTCAGCAATCTATTAATAAGGGACTTGTGAATGTTACGGCTTGAACTTGGATAAGGGTTCTACTCAAGCAAGTGTCGCCACTCCTGCAAACCCTCTTAAACCCTCGTTGGCTAACTACTTCAGTAATCTAGTACAAAATTTATATGTAGAAGAAAGTCATATAAAGTCTCGAACTCCTAAAGTTCTAGGGTTGCATTACACTTTGATCAACTACGGTTGACCATTTTACTTCAGGGTTTGTTGTCCTCTTTTGGAACATACATCGCCTGGTTGGTAGAGTTATATGGTATCAGCTACGAACTCTTGTCACTCGTTGTGGATCGTCATTGTGTGCTATCCATATCTTTTGGTGGTTTGGGTTCAAGATCGAGAATTGTATTCCTCGTCTCGTACCAGATTTAAAAGAACCAGAGTTCCGCTTACAGAGCCAATAGCCTCCGATATTTGAGCAGCGACTGTTTTGAAGTGATGACTTGAAGTATGAATCAGATCCAAGAAATTTTTAAAGATGAACCTATGCAGTGGTTTTACAAAATCGATAGAAACCATGTCATCAGTATATATAAGTCAAAGCCAAAAAGAGTGTAACAGGCAAATTCGTGTACGTTCTTCTTTATTTTATTGAAGAAAAAAAAATGTTTTCTTTAAAAAGAATATTAATTCGTACATAAGTGAGTCATTATCGTGACTGGACGGGAAGAGTATAAGAATCTGTAGATATTTACTAACAGCTAACCTCTTTGAATTGAACAACATTGAGATGCTTCAAGGATCTGTGGTTCATGATCTCCTCTTGTACACTTTCATCTATCTGCAACAACACATAAATGGGAAGATAACCAAAGCCCTGAAAGTTTCAAAACAAAAAAGGAAAAAAAGAGGGAAAAGATCAAGATCTATCGAGAAGAAGACGATGATCGAAGAAGCATACCTTGTTGCCTCTCTCGATGAACTTAACAGCAAAGTGTTCTCCGGTATATTTATCTCTTACCAACCTTGCTACCCCAGAAGTCCCATACCCAATATCTTTCAGAATCTCATACCTCTCCATAGATCTGTAAATAGATCTCAAGCACAACAACAACAACAACAACAACAACTCACTGATCAACGATCTGTTCCTCTTGATCCTGAAACGCAAACTTTTTTTGTTCTGTTCAGAATCATGAAACACCAGTTTGCATGAATGGTCTAAAGCTTTGAGAGGCTTATGTAATCAGGACAAGTGGAAGAAGGTTTGTGGGTAGGTTTTTGAGTCTGAGTCCCACACTGTAATTTGACTGCAGAGTAAATTTGCAGAAAGCTTCAGAAACTCATCCTCACAACGATTTAAGAGCCACAGAAAATTGAATCATTGACCAACTATAATATATGCGACAAATATTATAGATGTAATCCATAACTGGTGTATTATTCCAGTATGTCAGACCTTTAATTAGCCTCGTCGTACTCCCAAAAATAGAAGCAAAATATCTTCGCCAGCTTGCTATTACCAAAAATAGAAAAATGAGTAGAAAAGGAAAATATCTCAGATTTGTTTAAAGTTATAATTACTATTAGCACCCAAAATAGAAAAAGAAATTATATAATCCCTAGCTGGTCCGATGCCATTATTAGCAATGATCTTGACCGCTAGTTGGGGAGTTGCTGGCGATGATATAGGAGAATGCTAGTGGATGTTGTGGGGACTACGACTCTTCAGCTTTAATATTAACGATTTACATGGGCTGCCGTGCCGTTTCGTATTAGATGCTGGCTTTTCTTTTAGGATCTGATCCTTTCCTAACCTAAATTTTGCATGGGCTTGCCTAGGTTTTTACTTATAAGCTGACATGTGTCTAATAACACATCCAACGGCTGGAATGAGTTCATACCTCTCTCTCTCTCTCTCTCTCTCTCTCTCTCTCTCTCTCTCCTATACTCTTTCACCCTAACCGGTTCTTATCTTCACATATCAGAGCTCTCATGAAATCCTCCACAGCTTCTTCTTCTTCAAACGGTCACACCTTTCTTAACGTCCTTCATTTCCCGTAGTTCCTATTTCTTCTGCCTTCTCTTTCTCCTAGTTCTTTTGATTTCTCTTGATTGATATCTGGTGCTTGAAATCCCCAAAAGACGGGGTTTTTTTTTTCGCCGATTGAAATCTGGATCTATACTCTCCATTCATACCTGAGTTTTATCTATTTAAGCAACCAAGCATATCATACCCATCGTTTTGGTCATTCTATATTATTGTCAGGAAATGAAATTTAAATGATAACCACTTTAGAGCCACTTGACTAACAGGTGAAGAAGTAAAAGAAGAATATGAGAGAGAGAGAGAGAGAGAGAGAGAGAGAGAGTACTCAGAATAGGCAGGAGGAGGCAATAAGGAACGGAGACTCAGAGAAAAGATAGGCAGAATAAAGAGAAAGTTAGGTTCTTTTCTAGCCATAGGATTAAGCTGCAAAAGTTATGAGCCATTCGATTTGCTTCGGACACGTGTCAATCTGTGAGCAAAAGCTTAGGTAGCACAGGTAAGTAAGTAGGTTTGGAGATGATCGTTTCCCGAAATAAAGCTTTCATTTATTATGTTTTTGAATGTTCGATGTAGGCCTCATCATTTAGCCCTTCAGTCCTAGCCCGTCTTAAAACTCATCCTACCCTATAGGGTCGAAGCCCTACCCGGCCATCCGTTAGGGCGGGCTGGCCCTAGTCCTTTTCAATTAGGGTAAGGCAGGAGTCAAGCAAATGATACTCGGCCCTACCCTATTGAGCCCTTTAAGGCCAAACCCGGTCTGGCCCTATTCCGGCCCTAAAAGCCCGCCCTTTATGCCCTAATAATTACTTATTTTCTATGTTTTTAATAGGTTTATTATTATTTTTATACAATATAACTAATCTTAACAAATTACACCATTGAACCATCAAATAAAAACTCAAACAGCCATGCGCCTCCACTCCTCCGATCTGAGAAATACATTGCGCCTCCATTCTCCTCCGAGCTGAGAAATACACTGCGCCCTTCGCCTCTATTCTCCTCCATCGCTGCTACGCCTTCGCCTCCATTTTCCTCCATCGCTGTTGCGCCTTCACCTCCATCGTTGTGCCTAGCGAATTTGAGGAACGATTTAAGTTCAAAGGTAAACAATTTCATTTCTCCCTCTTGTTCATTTCTAAGCTTGGAATTTACATTGAGGATTCAGGTTTATTAATTTTTGGTCTTGTTTACTGCTAATGAAAGGCTTTGGAGTAGTTTTGTGATTGTATCTGCTCCGCATGTGATTAGTTGCATTATGTGTTTGGTAGCTGGATATGAGGTTTTGAATGAAAAATTGGTATTTTGGATTGGAGATGCTTTGTGAATCGCTTTGAAAAGTGGGTAGTGACTCAGAAATCAGATATGTGCACGAATGTTATCTGTAGAACAAATTTTATCTTGAAAAAACATGAGCTTCATGGTATGTAATCAGTTAGATTTTGCCTTAGAGAAGAGGGAGATGTTTTGCTGGAAGAATAGCTAGGACTGATTTTAGATTTGGGTGGTTCTGTTGACTCTTCCATTGTTGCGATGGGCAATAACACTGCTTTTGTTTGATTGATTATGAGAGGCATGGAGCTTTGATATAAGCTTCTGGCTATATTGGCCTGAATTCCCAGTCTTGTCCATGCTAGCACTTCTATGTTTGATTTGTTGGTTTTTTCAGTCTATGTGTCTGCTGTCATGTACACACATGAAAGCACTTACAGATGGAGGGAGTTTAGCTGGTGGGAGTTGTATCTTGTCAATTTCACTTTGAATAATGTTCACTTTTGTATACTACCTGACTTCTAACTTTAGTATATTCATTCCAACAAATGCTAAATGGAATTCTTTTAGTAGTAACCATTTTTTTGAAGTGCCCTTTGAACAAGTGAGTAAAAACTGCACATCATTTTTGTGTTATTAAAGATATATTTTTATTGGTACTTGGTGCTTTACTCCAATTGTTGCTCTTGTTATTAAGAAAGGCCAGATATGACCTCCTCATTGTCACTCCCAACTTAGGAAATCGTTGCTTCAGTAAGTGCACATACTCTATACAAAGCATGATAGGGGTAGGAAAATAGGAGAAGACATACAAAGTAACTGTCTATTAAATACATGAACAAGAACTGGAAGGGTCTGAGTTTGTCTTAGTTATGTACCATGTGCAACACATTTGCTATCATTATAGAAGCTTTTAAGAAGACTAGGTTGCCATATCTTCTTTATTAGGAGTTGTTTACATTTCTGAATTTTGAGTACCACTGTACCAGTATATGAGAATGTACAGTCGCGGTTGCATGATCTTAAGGAACTATGGCCTCTCTAGCTATTCTTCCAGCCCATACATCAATATTGTTGATCACTTTCTACTTTGTCATGAATTTCACTCTTACATATATATGGATTCAAATGTAAAACAAAAAATGATGGTTGACAAACATTGTTGATCACTTTCTACTGTGACATGCATATTTCTCCTAGTACTAGTAAATATTAAAAATGAACACTTTTAAATTGGTGATCTGAGACTTGGTATCTTGTTTGTGGTTGATGCATGGTTGGAATCTCATTAGTAAATAATTTAGCAGGTCATTACTTTACTCTTAGTGCTTGAATAATTTAGTGAAAGGGCATAGGTTAGTATCTAAAATATGTGGTCAGTAAGAAATGGAATCAGATTGATTAGCTTAAGAAGAAGTCTTTATGTATAATTTCATTGCTATGGTTCAACTAGGTCGTTTATACCTATGTTCATATTTTTAGTTTTTCTATGATGTTATTGCACTACAAATTTTAATTCGGTTAGCCACGGCTCGAAGCCGTCGCAAAAGACCGCTCTGCCGTCGCGAAAGGGCATTGGCGACGGCACGGCGACGGCATTTCTACCGTCGCAACAAGTGGCGTGGCCAATGCTCCCGGCGACAGGAACGAGCCGTCGCTATATTGTTAGCGATGGCAGCCTGCGACCGCAAATGCCGTCGCTCAATTAGCTACGGCAACTGGCTACTGAAAAAGCTGTGGCGTTTTCATTTGTTGGCCACGGAAATTGCCGTCGCCATTATTTTTAAAATTCGAATATCAAGCCCAATTTTTTCCCGCCAAAACCCTTTGCGACGGGACTTTGCCGTCGCGAACTGCAGATTTGTTTGCGACAGCTACTTTCCATCGCAACATTCATTTTTTCCAAAAACACCTGGTTTAAATCTCAAATTTACCAATAATCTGAAAATTCAAATTTCATTCAATCCACAGTAACAACCATAAGCAACAACACTAACAGCACCATCACTGGCATTCATTCTAACAAAATCAACACAATGACAACATTAATTTCATAACCAAATTGTATGTCCAACATCACAATATTCCACATGATGGAAGAACCCAAACCAAATAAACAATTAACCATGTTCAACAACAGAAAGAGCTTCATAAAAGTTCAGCAATATTCTAGCAGAATTTGTTCCATCACACTCTAAAACAAGAAAAAGCCATAAACCTAAATCATGCAGAAGCATCATGACCAGCTGAATCATGATTGCTTGTATCATCATGAGAAGATGAAACATGGCCAGTAGGCTCAGCATCTCCCTCTCCTATGGACTCCCTCCTAGCTTCATGGCCACTTGTTGCATCAGTTGGTACCTATTGCATAAACAGACCATACATGCATTAGCTGGTACCTTAAACCCAGATTCAAGTAAATCAAACACCTCCACCCTAATGCATACTAAACCGTACTTCAAAATTATTCAGTCAAACAAAAAAAGGACAATATCATTACTTAGAACATTAAATTGTCTCAAAACATCATACTTTATTTGCAGCAAGTAACAAGGCTGTGTTTCTCAAAAATTACTCACCCGGTTCTCATTACTTCGAACAATAAATTGTCTCAAAACATCATACTTTATTTGCAGCAAATAAAAGTATTTCAAACTGGCAGTGTTACTGTTCACAAACACCCACTTCTTGTCATATCAGACAATTTGTTTCCAGCATATGAAAGATAAGAACATGAAACTTTGCATCAACTCAGAGATTCAAGAACAAGAAAAACACGGATACACAAACAACGCATATGTATGATAAGGTGCTTTTCATCATGAAATTATAACTACAAATCATTACATATAGTAAATTGAAAATATGTGTGCAATGGATACCTCGTTAAAGATAGGAGGTTGCTTCTTTCCTTTCACCGTTCTGCCCCTTCAGATGAACCAACCTGGAAAAAGAAAATAAAGAAATGTGGTTGAGTAAAGTCTTGAAGTTATTATGAAACTCCATCATAAGAATATATATATATATATATATATATATATATATATATTTGCAGTTGTTGTCACTAATAAGAACTATGCAACTCCATCATCAAGTTCATTGGGTTCATAATGAAGTTATTTACTTAGTTTCACAGTAATGATTCCAACAACCTTAGTATAAAGTTTAATACAAATCACAAAATATTCTAAAGCTCCAACTAAATCAACACTTAGCAAAAACTAACAGGAGATAAAGATATATAATGAGCAAGCATTGGAAGAGAGAAAGATTCTGGTATAATTAAAGAGATACTAGTTAGTACTGTCCAAGGATAAAGTTAAACTATCCTTAGAGAAGCCTCAGATATTGCATCTTTATAATCTCAGTCTCGCAAGAAAGCACACTCTACTACAGCCAATGCAAGATCCTTACTCACAACCATATGGATCCAAACACAATGATTACAATCCCAAGTACTCTCACATTTCAAATCTAGTTTTTACTAAATGTTTCAAACACAGTTCACACATGCTAGCTTATGCACTGTTATAATCACCAGAACTTGAAACTGCATTAACACAACAATGTAGACAAAAGCCACAAAACCATACCAAATCTGACAAAAATTTAACCCTGCAAGAGGAGTAAAAGCAACATGCCAATATGAATGTGATCTGTTCTAGACTTGCAACTACTTGTTCTTCTACAATTCCTGGCAAAGTGATCAAGTCTAAACCCAAAACGAAGTTTAACCTATCCAATCAACTAAACATCATTTTCTCAAAAACTGTCAAACTATGCATCCATGGTAACAATCCATCAAACACAAAAGATTGATATAAAGAAAACGACCAGAAAATTACTACCTTATGGAAGGTAATGTTCCCAATTAAGTAGGTCCGACGCAGCAGCCTCAAACACAGTGACCAAATCCCTAACACGATTCAAGTAAATCCCATCACAAATCCTCTACAGAAGAATATGGAATATGAAATTGAGAACCAAAGATTAATCAAAACATACAAAGGATTAATGCTAAAAGTTAAAGAATATGGAATTGAGGGGAACTTGCCTTGTTCAAATCGAAAAGATTTAAGCAGAACTGCAGAACCTTCGATTGGTTTTGGATAAGGGTCCGATCGGCGCGGGTCCGGGTCGGGTCGAGGTTGGAGGGAGTTGGGCGGAGGCAGCCGATGAGGGTTTCGGAGAGGGGGACGGCGAGGCAGCAGATGAGGGATAGTCAGATCAGGTTAGGTTAGTCTGGTATTTTTGTCTGAAGAGAGTAAAGAGGGAGGGATAGTTAGGTTAGGTTTCTGGTATTTTTGTTTAAGTTGGTGTGAGAAATTGGTGTGAGTGTTTGAAAATTGACATTTGTTTGAGTTGTTTTCGTCAAAACGAAGGCGGGATAGTTTAGCGCGTACAACAAAGGCGACGGCGAACCATCCATCGCAACAAATCTAAGTAAAATCGGTCTTTTTGTCACGGCGCTTCTATGCCGTCGTTATTGAATAATAAAAATGCGACGGGGTTAGATTGCCGTCGTAAATTCTGTGTTTATTTGCCACGGAACTACATTGCCGTCGCAAATTGGTTTCGATTTAGCGACGGTAAGATTACCGTCGCTGAGCCGTCGCAAATTTAGGATCAATGGCGACGGGAAATAGGAGCCGTGGCAATCTTCGGTAGCGAACTGAATTAAAATTTGTAGTGTTGAAATCATGATCAATATATTACTTGTATATTATTATGGTGGTCAATTGTGTGTGCTTGAGGTTAGTAGCCATATTAATAGATGAAACATTGTAAACTTGATTTGTGTTCTAATCTTGTGTGTTTGCAATGTTGTGGTTTGTTTTTGAAAAATGTATAGATGGGCTCGGCCATTTGAATGAGACATTAGTATATGTACTTTGTGACTTATGTATCAAGGAGGTGAAAAAAAATAATCGTCCAAATACCCATCTTAACAAAGATCGATGAGAAAATGTGCTAAGTAATTTTTACAAAGAAATAGGTAAAAATTACACCAAAAAACAACTAAAAAATAAATGGGATGCACTTAAAGAGCAATGGAAATTGTGGAAAGATTTGAAGGGGAAAGAGACTGGTCTTGGATGGGATCATATATAGACTCCAAATCATTGACGCATCCGATGAGTGGTGGAGTGGAAAAATTAAGGTATGTAAAACTATTTGTCCATTTTTGAAAACCGTTAATTTCAACATGTTTGTATGTGTTCATGGTATATGTTCATTCACTTAAACATGTTTTGATTTTTTTTAACTCAATTGTGCAGGATAATAAGGAATATTCAAAGTTAAGAAAAAAAGGTATTCACCCTGATTTTGAAGAGAAATTGGACAGAATGTTCAAGGGGACTTCAGCCACTGGTTTGTATGCTTATATACCAGGTGCATCACTACCTTTACCTGAAAGTCCAAAACAAAGGGACAATCAACAAAACCTTGAAGAGAGTTCTAATTCTGATGAAACATCACACCCTGCTAAAAGAAGAAAAGGAAATGCAGTTGGGAAAGGCAAAGTTGTTGTTACAAAACCTGGAAGGGTAGGAGGTGCTGCTCTTTTAGCACAAAAAAATTGATCGAATGTGTGAGGCTATTGAGAGTAGAAGTACAACAAGTTCTATGATCAATAAGAGTGTAGAAACAAGTGATGACACTAGTATTAAAGAAGTGATGAAGGTGGTCGGTTCTTTGCCTGGGGCCGAGCAGGGTACTAAGATGTTTTTTTTTGCAAGTCGGTTGTTCCTAAATAAAAAGAAGAGGGAGATTTTTGTTGTATGGAAGGTCCTGACATGAAGTTGGAGTATCTGAAATTTGAGATGGCTGAAAATTAAGTTTATGTTGTGCTTGAGTTTTGTTTTTGTGATTTTGTTAAAATATTATTGAAGTATTATTATGGTGGACAAGTTTATGTATCAGTTCACTATATAATGTTCGACATAATTATGAATTTATTATTTTATATTTTTACTGTTTAATATTCACTTATATGAGCTTTATTTGTTTTTTTATTTTGTTTTTTTATTAATTTTATTTTTATTTTTATTTTTTTTTACTATTTGTTCATTACTTACATCACAACTAATACATCATTTACGAATTTGAATTTATGTTTGCAAGTTTGATTGAATATATGAACAATGTCAGAGAAAGATGATGTTGAGGATGAGATATACATACGAATCGTACAAGTTAATACTCTCCTTATTCAACATTATTATGAGAGCTATGTTCATAAAAATTCTTGCATGACATCGTCCCAAACATGTAATAGATGGGTAATGGAAGTATTACAAGGTCATCCAAGTCGGTGTTATAATGAATTTAGAATGCACAAGGAAGTATTTTATCATTTATGTAGTGACTTGGAGACCGGATTTAGGGTGTTGGGTTCAAATATAACAAGTCATATTGAAGTAGCAGCATTAATACTAAATATTCTAGGACATGGATGTGGGAATAGGACGGCTCAAGAACGGTTTCAACATTTCGGGGAAACTGTTAGTAAGTATTTTGGAAAAACATTAGATATGTTGTGTTCATCTGGTGAGAATTCAGAATTTAAAAGTGTTGCGCCGGAGATAATGAGGGATAAGAGATATATGCCGCATTTTAAGGTACTTTAATTTATTTATTTTCATTTTTTTATAATTGATCAATTAGTTTATATTAATTGTTTATATTAGTGACAAATATTTGCATTATTTTAAGGATTGCATTGGTGCTATTGATGGAGTGCATATTCCCGCTTCGATATCTCCTCAACATCAAATACCATTTATTGGTAGAAAATGGATACCAACCCAAAATGTTATGGCGGTGTGTGATTTTAATATGCAATTTACATTTATATGTGCCGGTTAGGAAGGGTCTGCTCATGATACAAGGGTGTTTCAATCGGTTCTTCGAAATCTCAATTCGAAGTTTCCTAAACCTCCACAAGGTAATCAATTTATTTTTTTATATAAATTTTTATAAACTTTAATGTGAAATTTTATTAAATTTAGAAAATTTATTTGATAGGAAAATATTATGTTGTTGATGCGGGATACCCACAAATGAATGGATTTTTAGGACCCTATAAAGGTCCAAAACAACATTTTCAAGAATATCGTGGGTGAGAGCCAAGAAATGAAAATGAGATATTTAATCAAGTACACTTTTCTCTTAGAGGTGTTATAGAACGCACATTTGGAGCTTGGAAAAAGAAATGACATATTTTAAGAAACATGGAAGGTTTTTCATTTAATAAGCAAGTGAAGATTGTTATTGCAACCATGACTCTTCGTAATTATATACGAAGCCATGCGAATCATGATAGACATTTTGACATTGATGAAAATTTGGTTGACATATCAAGTGATGAGATGGAGATGGAGATGGATGATGCAGAAGAAGAAAATCATGGTCATGTTGCATAAGAAATGGAAGCAATAAGAAAAGAAATTGCTCAAAGTTTGATGAGAGCACGTGGTACCGCAAATTTTTAAATGTGCCAAGATATTTTTGTTGATACATATGAACAAAATATTTTAATATGTTCATATCATGAATGTTTTGATGTGTTAAACAATCTTTTGTTGCTACTTCATGCTATTAAAACATGGTTTACAAGTTATTAATGTTATTATAGGTAATGTTTTGATGTGTTAAGATACTTTTTGTTGATACTTCATGTTAAATTATTCAATATTTATCATATAATCATCATGATTAATAAAAACAGTTAGTAAATATTGATTTATATGGACAAAGTTAAATAAACCATAGATAAATTATAGTATAAGAAGTTAGTTTTAGTTTCATGTCCAAAATAGTCACTCTGCAAATTAGAAGCACTTTTAGTTTCGAGTTTACCAAACACCTTACACTGCTTTTAACACTAACAACACATATTATAAGTCAGTTTACCAAACACTCAGACAGACTTTACTTTTCAGTCACTTATTCTCAAGACAGCTTATAAGCCAGCTTTTTTTATATACCCAGCTGCACCAAACACACCCTAATAGTGTGCAACTTTTAATTTGGATAGTGGATGCCAATGGGTAATGGGGCTGATAATTGTTCTTTGTGGATGAAGAAGAAGCACCTAAAATTATAGCTTTCATAGACATTTCAAAATTCAAATTATGTCCCACTTTATGTGGACAACATTTTGGTAATCATTGCTTTTTATTTGCATAAATTTTAGCCTTCTAGATCAGAATTATTTGACTTTTAAATTAGCATTTAAATATCACTCATGTAGAAAACATAAATCTTTTTATTATCTAAATTTTCGAAGATTGCTGCCTAAATGACACCGAAAATGACAAATCCTCAACATATCATTATTGCCAATTTCTAGGACCATCCTATGCAAAAGAGACAACCCTAGAGCATCAAAAACATAATTAAAGACTGAAGCCAATAACTAAGAAAATGTTTTAAACCCACAAGCAGTCTAGTCTAAATTATGAAAAACAATAAAAATAAAGTAGAAAGCAAGCCATGGCCCAACAAGGAACCGAGCCCAATCTTCTACTCAAACGGAAGACCAAGCCCAAAGGAAAGAAATAGATGGGTGAAACCACCTCGCCTTGTCGGATCAGTGCCTGAAGTCTCTGTCAAATTGACGAAACAAACGCCAACCGCCAACCCCCAGCTCCACACGCTAGGACTACCAGACTCAGAACCTGGGTCCGAGCATCAACTTCGACTCTGCAGGCAGCAACCGATTGGGCTCTGCCGACCTAGCTTCAAGAATCGCCAAACACTGCTCCGCCTCTATGAGCCCTAGACGCCTATCGATCTTCGCCGCTGGCTTCCCCGACTCGACACAGTCTCCAACCAAAGGAAAGGAGATAACACCCACCCGATCTCCTCCTCTAAGACAAGGGCTCGTCACACAAACCTGTCTGCCATGTCTCATGAGCTCAGGCTAGGCTAGAGGCCTTCGCCGGCGATGAGGCGCAGCCCGACAGGTGCTCAAATCTCAGAGTACTCGCGCTTGCCCTAGACGCCTGTCGATCTTCGCCGTTGGCTTCCCCGGCTCGACACAGTCTCCAACCAAAGGAAAGGAGATAACACCCACCCGATCTCCTCCTCTAAGACAAGGGCTCGTCACACAAACCTGTCTGCCATGTCTCACGAGCGCGGGCTAGGCTAGAGGCCTTCGCCGGCGATGAGGCGCAGCCCGACAGGTGCTCAAATCTCAGAGTACTCGCGCTTGCTCTAGGGTTTGGGGAGGAGGCACTCTCTTTGAACTTAAAACTACTTGCTAACCTTATTAACAAATAGATTTTTCTAACCTATGCCTCAAATTCTTCTTTTGTCAATTTTTAATTGTTAATAGCAAATAAAGTGCCCTTTTCTATCGTATTATATATAGTCTTTTTCAAATAAGGACCTACTTAGTTAAGGTACAAATTTTCTTAATTTGACATACTTTCTGATCATATTTTCTCATCATAGCCGTTCAATATTTAGATATACATAATTAGATCAAGTCTGCAAACTTTCAGCTAATTTGGTTATCGTTAAGGTATCAAAAATGTATTAAATCAATTAACAAACCAAATATGTTCATCTTGAACCGTACGTTCATTTAACTCTAAATCACAGTTTTGAATGCCTTAATGATTATTAATTTGGCTAAAAATTTATAGAGATGATCTACTCATATATACCTAGATACTGAACGGTTAAGATGAGAAAATGTGATCGAAAAGTGGTTCGAATAAAGAAATTTGTACCTTAGCTAATGTAAGGAGGTCATTACCTGATCAGCATTGTGTGTGTGTGTGTATAAATATTATAATGTTCCAAAATAGCAAAAATACTTCAAAATAGAGCATAAAATGTTCAACAACAATGTTTAAATAAAAAAAACAATTTGAAATAAACAAATTAGATTTTTGCTAACCTATGCCTCAAATTCTTCTTTTCTCTATTTTTAATTCTTGCTTCCTCAATAGTTTTCTTGCATCTTGCTTTTTAATCATCTGAAAAACAAAAATAAACAAAAATAAAAATAAAAAATAAAAAACATAGGCGGCTTTTTTTTTCATGTTGGCGCCCAAAGTGAGCGATTAGGAGGAAATCAGAACAGTGAGCTGACGCCTAGCTCATAGACGGCCTTGGGCGGTAATTTTTAGAACGTTGAATTGAATTTTATCACATTCTTCAATTCTAGTATAGATTTGCGTATAAACGCTTACGCTCTTGTTATATGCAAACAAGAGATATTCTTAAATCAATTAATTTTTACATATTCTCCTTACTACTTGAGAATTAAAATGGATATGATCTTAACATTTTGACAAATACTAATTTTCTTTGACGATCCACAATACAACTAAATTATGCATGATCATATTACCCTATTATTCTATGAAAAATTAATATCCACATTGATCAACAATGGTCGTTGTCGTCATCATCATCATCAATACGAGGGCCCAGATATGGTGCTCCTTCAACTACTAGGTCCTCTGGTAGTTCTCGTTCCTCGAGGATCGTATAACCTGAAATACATAAATATATTTTGTCACAAAACCACTTGTAACGACTAACGACTATTGATACGTATCTACATGTGTATCGATATACTAAGACGAGATCAATGTCATTTCATCCCAACAATGAGTCCATGAGTAAAGGGGTAGAACGAGAACTTATTAGCTCGATTACCTCAAGTACCACATCTCGACTTCATCCCAAGTTCCCAACTATGTATCGATATGTCGTTTGTATCAAAATCATTGATTGTGTTTACCTGGTAAGGAAGGAATAGGAAATTCCATGAAGTAAGTAGAAGGCCTTCCAAGCTCTTCAGAGTATGGTGGAGTCAATACATCCAAGATAGCACAAGGAGTTAACGCAGTAAAAGAGTGAATATTTCCACCACTTCTTGGAAATAGAACAGAAGTTTCACATGGAGCACTCATAATGCCATCCAAAACCTTGCCTCCTAATCCAACTACACCCACAGATTAATTTTAACCAAAATTTCCACGTTAATCCACATGTTTATTTACAAAGGGTAAACATGAGATGGTAATTAAATTCAGAGATTATAGACTCTTACATGTAAGGAATCCAGGAGAACTTTCGATTTTCACCCAATCGTAAGCTTTAACATAACAAGAACCGTAGAGGAGTTTGCTAAACACAGTCATTTCAGGGTGATCATGAAGGGGAAGCCTGGCTCCTGCCGGAAAACAAAACACTCCGATCTGTATGAACATATCTAGTTTAGTCACGGTGCGACAACATAAACATCTCTAATGTAGTTCTTGACATGAACGTACACAACTACATGTCTACATCATCTACTTACCGAAAATTGTTCGCATTCATAAACATGAATGTAAGTGATTTGGGAGATGCCTTGCCCACAAATCAATCCCTTATCACTCTTAGGGCTAGAAGATGGAGATCCACACGAGCAATGTTCATCGATTCCAAAATCTATTGCTGCAAATGTGCCTGCATTTAGTTCAATGTTGAGCTATCCACAAAACATAACATACATATATATAAGCTAGTGACGAAGAAATCATACCAATGAGATTTTTGAGCCAGAGAATTTCTTTGAAAGTTGGAAGCTCTTTCTGAGAAAACATAACCCTGCAGGCTTCGTATAACATTTGTATTTTGGTTTTCTCCACTGTACCCGACTCCATTGCTCTTGGTGGTAGAATTTCTTACCCCGTGGGTGATGAGTTGATGACTGATTAATATAAAGGTCAAGAGGTGGAAGATAAGAGAGGACTTTGAACCCAAACTAACTGCTGTCAACTAAACCTGGGGGTATATGCGAATAGACTTTCTGGTTTCGGTGGGCTGCTTCATTTCATGCCTTCTGTATTTTGGGGTTATTGCATTCCCAAGTCATCGAGAAAGCTTGAATTTGACATAATGCACACACAACATTTGCCCTATGTATTGAATTAAATATGGGCGGAATTCAAACTTGGATTATGGCCGGAATCATGCTTATATTAATATATAGCATTTCTTTTTGACAAGTTAGTAATTAACGAGTACTTGATATCTCTTCATTAAATCTATATGCGATGTTATGACAACTAAAATTACAAGTAGAAATGACCACAAAAGAGCTTCTAGCATTAAGCTCGAAACTATTCCAAGGTGCATGAAAGTGATAGACCTAACGGTCGTAATTTGCTTAAGAGAAAAGTTGTTGTTCCTCATACCGTACCAAAATTAAGCATGAAATTGCACGAATTAAAAACAACTAAAAATCTATAAAGAGCTCATAGACCTAAATTATAATTATCACCAAAAATCTAAGCAACACCAAGGATGAACGGTCATATTGTAACAATTTATCGTATTATGAACATGTCATATATTTCTCCAAATATACTCTATAACCATTTATTTTAGCCTTTGTATTCTATTTTCTTCAAAACAAAACAAAACAAAACAAAAATTGATACAAGTAGAGCATGTGTGGAGGAACTGAGGAAGTATAATTTTGGTCACAAAAATAGTGGTTGGGTGAGCTATCACTTTGGGGTCAGGAGTAATTTAGGCATGACTCTTCCTTTAAAGATGTTTTTCGTAAGCTAGGGTTCAAACTAAAAATCTTATATTACCAGAAGAATTTTTACAGAGCGTTCGCCCACTTACCGGCCTAGTATTATTTTATGTTATCATATCAACAGTCGGTGTTGGTTTTTCATCGAAGAGAAAACAAAAATTTTAAAAATTATTAAAAAATGGGCAAGTGCATCTCCTGGAAACTCAGAGACTGGGCAGCCCAATCCACAAGAGAATAATAATATCCAGCCCATTATTTTTTTTTCTTCAAAATTCAAACAATCCAAGCGTTTGGCATTCAAACCAAAAGGCAAACTTTTTCCAGCTCAAACTCAATACCCCCGTGCCTTGCCAGCTGCTCCCACCAAACAGCCCCTTAACCCCCCTCTCCCCTCGATCCAACGGCCCGCATCTCTCCTCCCCTCAACGCAATTATCGGTCCACTACCCCCAAAAATAAACACCCCCACAAACCCCTCCACTCCATTCCCTATTAGTCTTCTTCTCCCTCACTCCTCTCAGATCTAAATCCCAATCCCTCTCATCCTTCTTCTCCTTCATCCTCTTTGACTTTGATTTGATTCGATCCCAATGGCTGCCCCCACGCCGCGCGAGGAGAACGTCTACATGGCCAAGCTCGCCGAGCAGGCCGAGCGCTACGAGGAGATGGTCGAGTTCGTCGAGAAAGTCTCCGCCTCCGCCGACAAGGAGGAGCTCACCGTCGAGGAGCGTAACCTTCTCTCTGTGGCCTACAAGAACGTCATCGGTGCTCGCCGCGCCAGCTGGCGCATCATTTCCTCCATCGAGCAGAAGGAGGAGAGCCGCGGCAACGACGACCACGTCAGCATGATCCGCGAGTACCGATCCAAGATCGAGACTGAGCTCTCCGGCATCTGCGACGGGATTCTCAAGCTGCTCGACTCGCGTTTGATCCCGTCGGCGTGCTCCGGTGACTCCAAGGTGTTTTATCTGAAAATGAAGGGTGATTATCACCGTTATCTTGCTGAGTTTAAGACCGGCGCCGAGCGCAAGGAGGCCGCGGAGAGCACCCTCACTGCCTACAAGGCTGCTCAGGTATAATCGATAATCGGTTCCAGTTTATTAGTGCTAGGAATTTTGATTAAATTGAATCTGAAGAAATTGGATGCGGAAAATGACGGATCTAAAGATTTGTGGTTTTGAATGTGAGTGGATTTGCAGGATATTGCCAATGCTGAACTGGCACCAACACATCCCATCCGCCTTGGACTTGCCCTCAACTTCTCTGTCTTCTACTATGAGATTCTGAACTCTCCTGACCGCGCCTGCAATCTCGCCAAGCAGGTAAAGATTGATCAAATTTTCGACATTGATTGTGGGGAAAGGATATCCTTGATTTTGTTGTGGGGATTTTCAGGCTTTTGATGAAGCAATTGCTGAGTTGGATACACTGGGCGAGGAGTCATACAAGGACAGCACTTTGATCATGCAACTGCTTCGTGACAACCTCACTCTCTGGACCTCTGACATGCAGGTATAAATGCACATTCTTTCCCTCAATGCCATTTTTTGTTCAAATTTTTCAAGTACGCAATTGTGAATAATGAAAACTTGGATTGCAGGATGATGGTGCTGATGAGATCAAAGAAGCACCCAAGCCAACTGAGGAAGCAAAGCAGTGATCACTCTTTTTCACTGCAGATTATGGATTCGCTTCTCCTCTATATGTTTTTAATAGGAGAAGGTAATCCTTTGGCTAATTTTCGGTCCCATTCCGAGCTTCTAGACATCATTGTTGTCTTTGCAATTAAATTGTTGACAAACTCAGTCTTAAGTTTTCTTTTATATTTTCCCCCTTTTTATTGAAGTAGTTTGTTTGGATCAATTCTGTGTTTCTGGATTGAAGGTTATGTATCTCTGATTGGGAAAAATATCTAGCTAGCTTGAGTATCTCTCCTGCTTGATTCAAAGGCTTAGCCATCAATATGATTTGATTTATCACTAAATTGATCAACTTTTAGTCTTTGTCTTTATCAACTCTGGTTCATACTCTCTAGTCTCTATCAACTTTTATAAAGCTGTGTGGGAAGATAATGTGAAAAGGCTTTCTATAAAGTGAAAACGGTCCTCTCTGATTGGGTACAAATGGTGCAGTACATGTGAATGTGTGATGGTTACATTTTGACTGGATGCTCCACTTTTTGTAGCATATGATCCTAGTTGTTATCTCTATTTTTTGGCTTCATGGAATAAACCATGAAGTTTATCCTCGTGGAGAATGCTGGCTCTTATTATCTTCATTAGCCCTAATGCCCTAGTAGGTAGATAAAGACTGATGTTAACCCTCTGGTGAGCAACCCCACTTTGCTTACTCAGAGTGAGGTGTTGCCGTGTTTCTTTGGGGAAGATAATCACTTTGAATCGGTCTCCAGGATTAGTTAAGAGATTTGGTGGGATCTTTGTATATAATTATTCTGTCATATCAAATTAGGATTGATACGGTACCTCAGGTTAGGACTTCTCAATCCAAATCTGACTTCTTAATTGTGGTGGAGACGGATTCAAAGTGATTAAAGAGTGTAGCATCTAATATGTGCTTCATGTTAGAGGGTGGGTAACGACGTATGCTTAAACATGTCATTCTTTATAGTTTATGAATCTTACTAGTTCTAGGACCTCTCTATCGACCTCTATTTGTTACACTGAGCAAGTTCCTGGGTTTGAACCCAAGTGATAATGAGACCTGTTGTCAACAAACTACTTCATTCCTCACAATCTGTGCAGTTTAATGTAGATTCGAAAGTTGCTAAGTATGCCCGGCTTAAAAGGCCATGAATAGTCATTGATTGAGAATCATGTGGCTTTCACTCAAATTCTAGTTCCGTTTGGTCTATTATGCTCGTACATCTTGAGCATCGTAGAATTGTTTGTAATTGGATGGCAAGCGTAAATCTCATTGCTTGAGCTCCTTTTCCGATAAGCGACAGGTAGGTATGCGACAACTCTCAAGTTCCCTACTTTCTCAGACCTCACCAAGAATCTGTTTGCTGTAAATCCTGCAATGCTATCTATCATATACCACGAAGTCATTGGTAGTGGGGTTTCCAATTCGGCTCTGCAAGTGATGGGATCACGATAACAATTGGATGATAATCCTATTCTTATTCTATGACAGGTAGGTAGGTTTGAATAAAAGAAAGAAAATGCAAGACAACAACAAAAACAAAACACAGAAATTGGATAATTAAAAAAAAATTGTTAAGTTCAGCCACACCAGACACCTAAACATAAACAAGCATGGGTCATTGGCCCGCATTTTGTTTTACCTATTCTGTCTACAAATGAAAAGGGATTGTAATTTGTAAAGACAAAAACAAACTGCTTGCTTTGAAGAAACCAACAATTGCCCAGATGCACGCAAAACAAATTATTGAAATTTAAGATAAAAAAAAACAATATCAGATGCTTTTTCATGATAGAGTTCACATAATGTTGAGATCCCACGTGATTAGGAAAGAAAACAAAGAACCATTCAACCCTCTAATACTTCCAGTGACTTACTAAACTAAGACCAACGAGGTCAAGACCCAATGAACAATGTTTCCTAGAAACAATGGCCACAGATTTGTTTTCCTCTCCAAATCTATTTGCTGCTGAAGCATCTCTATCTAGTATACACTCTGTCAAACATCCTAGTTATGCTAGTATCACAAATGGCTATCCAGAACATCTTATTCCTCAAGCATAAGAGAACCCTAGAATATCTCATCTGGTGAAACATAACATTATGTTAATGATTTGTACCAGACGGTCCAGATTGCAAGTATTTGATCACAGAAACTGGCAGTAGCTGTTCCTAAACAACAAATAAAGGTGATGCAAGAAATTTCACAGAAATAACAGATGGTAAAAGGTACAAATAAGAGATTCACTGTGGAAAAATGCCAAATATCTCCTCTATAAGGTTCCAAGCACACATAAGATGTGTCCAAAAATGTACATGATATAAAATCAGTCAAAACATGCCAATTTAAACTCCAAGCACAAGATAGATCTCTAACCACAATGTGATGTCTCAGAGACCACATGCCCTGCCGTGTTATTCAAACTACACTGTGAAAAAGATGTGGCACCAACAAGAGGTCCATCAAAGGATCCATTTCCTAGTTGACCAAAAAAAAAAAGGATCCATTTCCTAGGATTAATTGCTATAGTTGTGTCTTGTTTCCACCCTTTAGGTTCATTCAAGATGAGATGATATTAAAATTGTACATTACCATCTGGGAATGGTGATGACAGGAAACGTGAGAATGTTAAGTTCTTCTCTTCCTTCTCCCATCTCAAATCATATTGCTTAGTCCAAAAGCTAACCTGAATTATTGTTGTTTTCTTATACAATATATATCAGATATAATTGAAGTGACCTCAGGAACAACAAGGGGATTGACCATGTTGTTGGGGCTCCACAGAGATAACCTTATAAATTAAAACTGAACTACATGAATGACCTCCGTTGATAAGTATATGTCACCCACTACTGGTTTGTTATACCACATGAACTTTGCAGCCAAGACTTCCTCAACAGTCAACAAATCTATGTATGGCCACTAGTCTCTATCTTCACCTTTTGCATTTGAATTATATCACCAACTCAAACAAACGAAAACTAGAAATAGGCATCAGACCTCTTCTTAGACATTCTAAGGAATTGTTTCCTTCCAACAGACTATAGTGAACTTAGGTGCCAAAACATCATGGTGTTGCCCATAATACTACTTTATCCAGTTCGGTGATGAGATTAACATGCTAATTTGACCCATATAAATAATGAAATAAATTAGAAACTTGAGTCTACATAGATAGTGAATTCAGATCATAGAGAATTTCACAAACTAAAATAAATTCAACGAAAGCATCCTTAAGACATAACTATATGTATAACATTTGATCTCATTAACCCCCAAATTTCCAATAACAAAGAACAACCTAAATGTCTCACATTTCTCATATATTCCATTTACAGAACAAAGACAATACCCTAATTTTGAACCAGCGGCGGACCATTTCCGTCAAACCACTAGTAATTGAATAAATCCCTCAACCCATAATGTACAAAGTTTCTGTGGAGCAAGATAAAAAAGAACCCTAAAACTCTAAAGCAGACAGCTTCCTGTGCATTGTTTTTCGACATAAAGATAATCTAAAGCTGGACTTACCTGAAGAAAAGACTAGAAACCCCTCCAACTAGGGCTTGGAACAGGCACCGTCGGTGAGAGAGGAAGCTGAGGAAACCCTAATTGAGTTGGGGAAAGCAAACCATACTGGGACCGAGGCGAATTCAAGCATCCGAATGGAAGTGGCGACGGAGGCATGGCGAATTGGGGCTGGGAGGATGCCGCCGGAGCAGGAGCTTCCGACGAGGGTGCCATACCCTGTCCCTGCTCCGGCTGAGGAACCTGCTGGTTCTGATTCTCATTTTGATTCTGCTCCGGTTGCGGCGGAGGGGTCAGGTTGGTCCAGCGAGGCGAGACGAGCGGCGCCAGCGGCGAGAATCCAGAGAAATGGTGCTGCTTCTGGTTCATATTCGGATTTGAATCACCAGTGGACAGCGAGTTGTGGAGATACCTCAAGTAGGCCGAGACCGGCGACTCCGCCGCAGCGTGGACTGTCGGAAAAGGAGGCAGAGGCGAGAGCGGCGCGATTGACCTTCCCATGACGCCGCCGCCGAAATGAGTGGCGGCGGTGCCCATAGGCGGAATGAGAGAGTTATTGTTGTTGTTGTTATTCGGCTGCGCCGAAACGGCGCCGTCGAGCAGAGAAGGCGGGCGGGAGGCGAGCTGGGCCAGCGGCGGAGGGCGGATGCGCTGGAGCCGCGAGCTCTGGGTTTTCGGCGGATGAATAGGCGGAGGAGTCGCGAACCGGTCGGTGTGGGCCGGTGAACCGGTCAGCTTCTGAACCACGTCCCGAAAATCGTTCTTGTTGATGTTGTAGACCGGAGGCTGGTGCTGATTCGGCTGCGAAGCAGAGGATTGGAGCTGCTGAAGCGGTGCGTTTTGGGGGTTGGGAGGCGGAACCGGAGGCGGGTCGAAGTTGGGTTTTCGGGTCACGGGTTTGGAGATCTTGTGGGAGAGCTTGTTGAGGTGTTTGAGGTACTGATCTCTATTGCTACTAGTAGTGTTTTCAGTAGAGGATGAAGAAATCTTGTTATCCATAATAGAAAAAAGGAAAGGTGAAAAACCCAGAAGAAACAGAGACCCTTTTGGGTGATATGGAAGATCTGAGAGAGAGATTTGAGTGAGGTTTTGGGGAGTGGAGGTGGTGGCCTGGAGGGGATAATCTTGGTCGTTCTGGGCAGTCGGCGAGTAGGGACACAGAGTGAGAGGGGAGGTGGACTAGTCTTTGGTTGGGTATTTATATATCTTCTTTCGACCAAAAAGAGAAAAGAAATAAATATGAGGGGATTTATTGTGGTTTTGTAGGTTAGAAATGGAAAAAAGGGGGACGTAAAATAATTAAAGGGGTTTGGTTTTGGGACACAAAAGAACCGAGGTGTCTGCGTCTAGGTGGTCTTTTTCTTTGGCTTAAAAGAAGAGAACGGAAGCCACCCATCATCTCTCTTTCTCTCTAATCTGACCCGATGCTCTGGCAAATCCACTTTTCTATTGTATTCTACATTTTTCTCAAAATTATGAAGTCTCTTTTTCATTAGTGTTTTCTCGTAGAGTTTTATCATGGAAATGAAAAGAAGTTGGAAATTAATATTTTAGATTTAGAAGATAAATAATGATATTGATTGGTTTGAACGACGCTCCTGATACAGCTCCTCTACTTGTCTGTGTGTTACGTAGTATGGTTGTGTTCATGTACTAAATTGAAATGTACAAAGCGGTTACATAATTTAAAAACTATAGAAAATATGGTATAAGAAAATAATGTAAATTGTAATCATTAATGGATAATTGTTTTGTTTTGTCTTCTTGAATCTGAATATTTACTTATAATTGTCAAATATGGGGATGACGACTTATGTGGTTGTCTAACACGCGGATAGTTTTGTTTGCCTCTCTAACTGCCTATTTTGGGTGTGCTAATTGTTCTTACTTGTGTATTCGTCTACTCCACGTGTTTAAGTTTTCTCTCTGTGCATTCATCTACTCCACGTGGTAATTGTTTTTGTCTGTCTATTATCTATTATGTGTGCGCTGGTTATCTCTACATGCGCATTTGTCCACTCCACGTATACTAATTGTTTTTGCATGTCTATTGTTCATTCGGTGTGCTCTAATTGTCTCTACCTGCTTATTCGTCAACTCCACGAGTGCAAACTAGGAGAATAATACGAAATTACCGCATATCGAATGGAATCTCATTCCTGTTCCAAAACAACATATGGGATAGTAACACCCAATGAAGATAAATTGTCAAATAGAGTGGTGCATGGGTGGCGACACGCTGCTAGTGTCCCGACTTGGCTCGTGCGATGGCTCTGGTGGTGGTTTTTTGCCGGTGGCCGATGGTGGTTGGGAGTTGGTTATGCTGGCGTGGTTCTCTCTTCTCTCTTTGGGTGAGATGTGGACTTAGGCCTTTCTTTTAGGATGAGTTTGGGTTCATGAAATTAGTCTTTATTAGACATTTATGCTTTTAGTTTTATTTTATTTTATTTGGTTTGTTAATCTTTTACCGCTTTTAATAAGAAGATGTGGGCGTTGTCCCGGTATGGGCACATGGAGTGTCTTGTTTGTCCTAGGTATGTTGCGAGTTCATTACTTTGTCAAATAGTCGTAATCTCTTAGTGGCAGGATGAAATAGAGAGTCGCTAGATATGATTCTGTACAGCTACATAGTAGAAAAACTGCACATTTTTCTATGATGTTTGTCCGTAGTACAATTATCTTTCTGTTATGTCACGTCAATGAGCTGTGGCTTGGTTGGTTAAGGTGTTTAACTGACAACTTTGAGGTCATGGGTTCAAACCTCACGACATATGTAGGGTGTGTGAGTTATTAATAAAAAAGTTTTTTAAAAAAAAAATCTTTCTGTTATGTCACCGTTTTGTTAAAGCAAATAGAATAGCCGATGATGCACTATTTGCTAACTGGTGCATGCTAGAATACATTACTTATTGTAATTTGGGGTTTAGACTCTATGTCTCCCCTTGTATTCTATGATTTTATTAATCAAAGTTTAAAAGTAGCCGCACCGGTCCTTCTTAAAAAAAAATTTGTCAAATAGAGATTTATTATCTCTTTTGATTTGGAATGGTCTCAATATCCCCATCATTCATCATCACCTAGAGAACACCCAAGCCTATAAAAGGTGGTCTATGCAATTCTAGTGGATCTGCTTCCCACATTTATGGGTATAAGTCACTACCAGAACAAGCACTTTAGCCGACGAAAAATTTTCGTCGGCCTGTTATCTTAATTCGTCGGCTAAGATCTTAACCGACGAGCCTCGTCGGGAAAAGGCCGTCGGTGATGACTTTAGCCGACGAAATTTTTTTTTTCGTCGGCTATAGTCCCACAGTTAGCCGACGAAAAACATGTCGTCGGTTTTTTAGTGCGTAATAAATAATTAAAAAATAACTATACCCGACGAAATATAAAATATTTCGTCGGCTAAACCTTGTAAAAAAATTTAAAAAATAATTATAGCCGACGAAATATAAAATATTTCGTCGGTTAAACCTTATAAAAAAATTAAAAAATAACTATAGCCGACGAAACATGCCATAATTCGTCGGCTAAACCTTATAAAAAAAATTAAAAACTACTATAGCCGACGAATATAGTGTTTAAATATCGTCGGCTAAAGTTGCTGGGTTTTGAAAAAAAAACTGCAGAAACTTTCGGCCACCTCCAATCACAACCAAAATTTGACAGAATCTTCCTCTCAACATTTCGAACAACTTTCTAGAAGAAGTCGAAGCTCAATTCTAAGCCTAAACAGGTCAATCGACTAAAAATATAAAAATCCCCAATTTTAAACCCTAAAAACTTCAAATCTTCGATTCTCTTCACACACACCGAATCGAGCTACCAAATTCTAGGGGAATGTAGTACTAATCAAACTCAACTTATCCATATATAGAACTCACCAAATGGTGATCTAAGGAAGGAGAAATTCGATCGACACCGAATCCGAACCGGCGGAGTTTTGGAGCTCGATTTATCCCTCACGGCGGCGCCACTCGATGCACCACCTATCCAGCAATGAAGTAGAGACGACGACGAAACTTTTGGGACAAGTGTGGCGGTCTCCGGTGGCTTGACGGCGGAGCTAGGCCGAGAAGAAAATCTGGCAGATAATAGACTTCTTACTATCCATCTTCGCCTATATAAAGAACTTTAGCCGATGAAATTCTTTATTTTCGTCGGCTAAACTCTTTTGAAAATTTTGGTTGAAAATTTGAAAATTTTTCGACTTTAGCCGACGACTTTTCATATATTTTCGTCGGCTAAAGTCCTTTGAAAATTTTGGTTGACCGCCAAAAAATTTTGGTGGAAAATTTTGAAAATTTTTCGACTTTAGCCGACGACTTTTCATATATTTTTGTCGGCTAAAGTCCTTTGAAAATTTCGTCGGCTAAAGATACCAATTTCGTCGGCTATACATCTTTAGCCGACGAAATTTTAATTTCGTCGGTTAAAGAAAGTTTAAAGTCGTCGGCTAAAGTCACAGACTTTAGCCGACGAAAATAAATTCTTTTTAGTTTCGTCGGCTATAGTCATCTTTAGCCGACGAAATTAAAATTTCGTCGGTTAAAGAAAGTTTAAAGTCGTCGTCTAAAGTCACAGACTTTAGCCGACGAAAATAAATTCTTTAGCCAACGAAATTTTAATTTCGTCGGCTAAAGATGACTATAGCCGACGAAAATATAATTTAGCCGACGAAGGAAAATTGATTCGTCGGCCTGGTTTTTTTAAGAGAGGAAGATTCTGTCAAATTTTTGCAATCGGCCATGGCGGAGGAAAGGAGAAAAAGAAGAAGAAGAAGAAGAAGAATGTACGGCACATAGAAAATATCATAGATTCAATCATGAAGCGGGGAATGGTTATAAGAATCTAATCATAATTCATACCATAAGCTTGTTGGTAAAGGTGATTATTAGTGTTCGTCTTCGTTTGAAACACAAATAAATAAAACTTTTAAAATGAACTTAAAATACCGACATGTACTTGTACCCATAAAAACAAACGACTGAATATCATATGTCTGTAGGTTTTTGGTTATATTTTAAACAAGTGAACACTAATATCAAGAGTTAAGATTGCATATTAGGTATTGATTCACTTGTATTGTCGATGCATAGAAGACTTTTTGACAAAAATTCTCTTTATTAAGCTTAAATATTTCAATATCTACATTTCTATTTGCTTCCGTGTTTTTATAAATACCATTTTTAAGAGAAATCACGAAACCGTATAGACTATTATCAATAGTGGAATAAGAGTCGAGCATTATATAGTTCTTTCGGGCTTCATAGTTGAGGGTTTTGCTCTCCAAGAGACAAAGGATAATATGACAAATCATATAGTAGTTCCGCCTGACTCTTTTGAGTCAATTCAAATGCACTTTAATGAAGAATGTTAACATTTAAAGAACACTTATTAAATAAAAAAATGTATACATATGTTAGTGAAGTTATTTTTTTTTATATTTTTTATGCTAAAATACTAATTATAAAACAAATCCCCCGGAGCAACCTGCTCCAAAGAGATCAAAATTAACAACAAGCCCTATGGATAAGGGAAATCTGACTCCTAGTATATAGGCCTTGAAAGCTAGTGATTAAAATTTGCTATCGCGTTGATAACAAAATTAATGAAGTTTGAACTCATGATTTCAACATTATTAATTATGCTAGCTAAACAATCAGGTCACTGCTCACATACAGATATGATAGATTTCTAAACTGGCCTATGTGTTAAAATATTTAGTCTAAATCTATGACAACAAGCAACCTTAATATGATAACTCCCCAATGTTCTTGCCAAAAGTGATCAAAGCTTTGAGACCATAATCAATTGATCATAGATCATATCCTCCAAGAATACAAGACTATTATTGATCTCAAAGCCCACATGTTTGTTTTAGGCCGATTTAGAAGGCCCAAAAATCTTAGCTTACTGTGTGATAACTATAGAGAAACTGGATTATAGGCCCAGTTCCTAGCTATGTGCAAGAACCTCACCCACCGGCAACCATCAGCTGATCAGCAGCCAAGTAGGACTGAGACTTTGATTCTAGAACAAGGGAGAAGAAGGTTGTTCCCTTGTCATAAATTTACATAAGTGCACCCAAATCTTTCTTTATACATTGCCTACCAAAGATATAGTACGTATTTGTAACCCTCACCCAATTAGTCTCAAGAATGTGATACTAATTCCTCATCACGTACAACCACATTAAGTTATAAAACCTCTCACGTTTGTTAGCCGAAAAGGGAAAAATATGTGACAATTGAATCGTTGAGACTAATTATTTAAAATGCGATTCTATGCTAAGCTGTTCGATTAATCTTATACCTGTTCTTTTCTTGTGATTTAATCAAAACGTCTTTTTATCTTTAAAAACTTTTTTTTGCTTCTATTTTCTAATTGGGAAAATTTTAAGAATAGTACATGATAAATGGTGTATTCCTAATTTTGATGTTTTAAGTTTCAAAACAATCATAAATGTACATAAACTTCTAATCTCAACCAAAAATATGTACATGCCGTTATGTCTTCTGTTATCTTGTGTGTTTTCTGTTAAATTTGAGGGACAAATCTGTCACTTCCTAATTTAGCAGTAATAAATTATTTAAATTAATAATTCTTAAGGAGAGAGAAATAAAAAAGATCTAATTCTCATTGTTGAACTAGTAATAATTTTTTTTGAGGAGCAACAAAGTCATTTTTTAGCACATAATATCCAATTCTCATTGCTGAACTAGTAACAAAACAACAATTTATGGAAGACCAAAATTAAAACATAAAATGGAATAGAATGATCTACTTGCAAATAACAAAGTCATTAAAATTATGGTATGAGTTAACAAAATTTAAGAAAAAGTATATAAATAGAAAAAAAGTAAAATAAATATAAAGAAAATGGAGAATGAAGAAAACTCAAAATCACCATTTAAAAATTAAAAAATTATATAAAGTTAACGGTGTTACTGACGTTATGTACTAAAAATATGTCGTGATTCTAATGTCATATATCTTTATAATTATTTTAAAACTTAAAACACTAAAATTAAAACCGAACCATTTGTCATGTATCGATTAAAAATACTGGACCGTACGCTACAAAATGACTGCACGCATTCCGTGTGACCACCGTTCCCCGCAGCAATTCGTCATTACCAAAAAAATTCAACCTCACCAGTGACCACGGCAGTAACGCAGTAAAAACACTCACGCATCTTACACTGTAAGACCTAGAGTCGCCCACACGCTCTCTCTTTCTCTATTGCTCTCATTTCAGCTTTGGGGAGATAATACGCTAGCGCAGCTGAGGTAGATCGCCTCCTCCTCCTCTTCCACTAATGGCGGAGCCGCAAGCCGACAAGCCCCCAACCCTAGCTGAGGTACCGCTCTCTATTCCTTCTCTTCTTCGCTTCAATTTTACATTTTCCGTTCATATCAGTATTCACCGTTTTCCCTTCGATCTACTCATACCTCTGTCCACATTGAAAATCGCGTCCGTTTCTGGATCTAATAAGCTGCGATTTCAATGATTCCTATGTTGATGAATACGGAATTTTTAATTTTTTTTATTGAGTGATTTGAGGGATCATTTTTAGTGAAGATTAAGAATTTAAGAGCGTGATTATCTTGTTGATCGGATGAAGCATGCTAATTTTACTTGAAATTTTGGATTGGCTGCTGGATGAGTTGTAGGGATGGGATTTGGAGTTAAAGATGCAATTAGGGAGTGCTGTATTGACAGGTGTTTGGTGTTGACTGAATCGGTGTGATACGAATTTCGGTTTAATTTCAATAGGTTAACTGAAATGTTTAGCAACAAATTGGTTCGTGAATTAGAGATGAGCATTTTCAGGCAAGTGTGTCAATTAGGCTGGTAAAGAATTATAGGATACATTTGGTTATTTTGGACGCAATGATATCTCTTTTACCTGCTTATGGAAGATGAGACTGGAACTCAATATAGTTTTAGGAAAGTATCTATTAAGGTTAGAGTATATTTGGGGCTTATAACAAATCTTAGTGCCGGATTCTGATGAGTGATGGATCCATGATTTGTAAAATGTCCAGTTTGTTATGCCAATTTTGAACAAGCTTGAGCTAGGGAAAACGGGAAGTAGGAAAATTTTACTGCTTGGTAGGTACGGATATTTGTGATGCAGTGCACCACGTTGTTCTTTAGGGTTTAATATGCTTTGTTATATCTCCTTCTGGATTCCATTCTTTTAATGATATTAGGCAACAGTGGTTGAAGTATTTCCATCATACTTTGGCTTGTAGCAATACTCGTTGGAGAAACCAGTTGTGGCAACCAACCCAGACAATGCACCTAAGGAAGTTGTACCTGAGGAAGCACCTGCTGCTCCGGAAGAAAGTCCAGTAGTCACACCAGCTAGTGAAGAAACCAGTGAAGTCAGTCCTACTGTTGCTGAAACTGAAGCAGCACCCGCTGCTCCAGAAGAAAGTCCAGTAGTCACACCAGCTAGTGAAGAAACCAGTGAAGTCAGTCCTACTGTTGCTGAAACTGAAGCAGCACCTGCTTCTGAAAACAGCAGTGAAGCAGCTCCTGAAGAAAGCAGTGATAGTACTGAAACCTCTGTTGAGCAGCAAGACGAAGCAGTTGAAGAGACACCTGAAATTAAGGTTAATCTACACGTATAATTACTATAGATTATATTCTTTTGTTAGCTACCTAAGTGCACAGTGCTTCTTATTATCTTGGCTTATATTTGTTTGATCTGTTCACTGACATTCTAGTTTTATGTCCAGATTGAGACAGCACCAGCGGATTTCCGTTTCCCAACTACAAATCAGACAAGGCATTGCTTTACCCGATATGTAGAGTATCATCGGTAAGTACAAAATGAAGTCCTCTTCCTCTCAAGGTGTTTGACCATAATTGTCTTGTGTATTTCCATGATATCAGGTGCATAGCTGCAAAGGGGGAAGAAGCTCCAGAGTGTGATAAATTCAAAAAGTACTATCGTTCTCTTTGCCCTGGTGAATGGGTATGTAACTTTTATTTGAGGCTTTTCATTCATCCACTGTGTCAGATGAACTTCTTTGGATTTTGTTTTACTAATTCAAATCCATATTAGAAGTATGGCTTTTGCATCCTTTATATGTCATGTGTATGATGTTAATAGTTTATAGTAGTTAAGTTGTTTCTACCATAGAACCACTCTTTTCTTAAAATATCTTATTCAAGTTTTGACCCGTTAAGGCAGGAAACATGCTTAGTTTTTTGCCCCTGTGGTGCGCAGGGCTTTTGGCAGTTTGTGTTGCATTTAGGGTCAGGATTCTAAAAATTCCTTTTTAACCAACAGTATTGTAAATTTGTTATATAATCTTTTGATTTTGTCATTCAGTTCAATATCTTCAAGCATTCTACTTAAAGTATGTACTTTTTCTGATACAATTTACACTAAACTTAAATGATAAATAGTTTTTTTAAACTTGTCACCTTGAAAAGTAAGTCGTATATAATGTGAGTTATATAAATTATAAAGTTATATCAATTGATTCTGCTTGGTGTACACAAAACAGTTAAGAAAATAATAATCTGGTTTACATAAGCCTTTTATTATCTTATTCAAGTTTTGCTGCCGGGTCTGAGTGTGGTGAGGAAAATGTGTGGGTGGAGTGGAGTAACTTTTGTGTCTGCACACTCTGGTGACTTTCTGTAAAAGATGCAAGATAGATAAGAGTTCTGCAAACGGAAACTAGCTGATCTTTGTTAATAGAACTAATGCACATTTACTTATAACTCAAACTTTTACCACTGCTTGTTCTTATCTACTTATCTGGTATAACGTGTGTTTTTTGAATACTGGTCAGCGCACACATGTGCTTGTTCTGCTGCTGAGCATGATCTTTTCAATATCTGCCTACCTGCTATAAGTAGAACACATGTCTTATCCATAGTTAGCTGCTTAGTTGCTTTAAGTTCTGTGTTCTTTAGCAGTTTTCAGTTCCCTAAGGTTGACAAGTGTACTATTTATGTATGCCAGGTGGAGAGATGGAATGAGCAAAGGGAGAACGGAACCTTCCCAGGTCCTCTGTAGATGGTGCCTGCTTAATAACAAAAGATGTGGTTTGCAGTTTTTCCTCCAATAGATGAGTTTCTACAATGAGACTGCAACTCTCGGGGAATGTCCTATTTGAAACAATGAAATTAATAAGAAATTTTGGCTTGTCTCAGAACACAGAGAATTTGTAGCTCATGAAATCATGTTACTGCTGTTCATCATCATCAAGATGCTTTCTTACTCATGCAAATTTTCTACATGAGCTGTTGTACGGTAGTTGACTGAACCTCGCAAGGGTAACATAGCGTTTGTTGTCAAGGTCTTACACACATTCCCCAAATAAAGATTGGATCTTTTTGACAACTATCATGGTCATATTGTCACGGGATGAGAACTTCGCTTCTTTACCAACTGTACGGCCTTAGAGTTGTTCACCTCTTTGAACTCTCTAAGTCAGCCTCTCTTCTTGACAGCGGAAACAAGAGTAACACAATAGAGCAAGAAAGCTAGAAGTGAGCTAAGTATGCAAAGCTAAGCTAAGCAAACACTTAGATAATGTGGGAGAAAGAAACTTGTATTGAAAGTATGAACTCTTTACAAGGCTTTGTTGAATGCTTTCTAGGATGTCTAGGATGGTTTGGTCAAGTGTTTTCACTACCTATTTATAGCCTAACATTTCCTCAATGGATGACTAGGATTATTTCAATCCAATGACTACAATTCTAAGTTCTAGAATGTACACCAATTATCTACAAGAAAATGTATAAGTATAGAGAATTCTAAAGGGTTCTAGAATTCTCCATACTTGTCCACCATGTTGTCTTCAACCTAGAGAATTCCAAGGAGTTCTAGAATTCTCTAGGCATGTCCACCAACTCTAGATATTTCCACCATGTTCTTGAATGTCCAAGTGCTTCTCCTTAGACTTGGACCTTCCATGATGGACTTGTGTCATGGACTTACCTCACTCAAACTCGGTCCATGACATTCTCCCCCACTCAAGTCGGCGACGTCCTCGTCGCCCTTGCGAGCTCCTCTTGCTCGAACTTGGCGATCTTGTCCTTGCATCGCCACAATGACTTCTCTTTCTCCCAACTAGCCTCGAACGTGGGCAGCCCCTTCCGTTTGACAAAGTATTCGGCATACCTCGGTATCTGCATCCTCCGCACCTTGCGCTTGGCTTCGATGCTATCAACTTCTTTGTCAAAGGAAGTAGTCATATAAGCGGGAGCTCAATGAGTCTTACCTCGTTAGGGCGCTTCGACATCCTTTAGCTGCGAACAAGCGAGCTCATTGGCTTGCTGCCGCTCTTTGGCTGTTTTACATGCAACGAGGTTCCTCCCCATTGTGAGCAACTCGTCCTCGAGCCAAAACCGCCTTGTCTTTCCACTCTTGACAAGCTTCACCAAGTTCTTGGCTTGAGAGTCATGGGATAGTCCCTCCTTGATTCTTCCCACGAGATTGCTTTGAGGAGTAGGCATGACGGGTGCTAGCTCGGCCTTCCGGCTTAGGGCATCCGCTACCACGTTCTCCTTGCCTCGCTTGTACTCCAACTTGATGGCATGATCCACCTTCCTCCTTGGTGGCAGCCTCTTCGGCAACTCCTTGGGCATTACATCTCCAAGCTCCCCAAGGATTGCCTCCGTTGCCTTTGGCAAAGGTTCAGACTTTCCTCCAACCTCCTCTTCCATCTTGAGGGTTGCTAGGAAAGTAGACTCGTCTTTCTTCCAAGCATTGGCGAGTTGCATGGCGGATAGAGTCTTTGTCCTCTCCCTTGCTTGCCTCTCCACGGGCACCACGCAAGGTAACTCTCCATCCGCTACAATGCAAAAGATGTTATGAAATGGAATGAGGAATGTTCGTACCTTGTCCATGAACTCAAGGCCGATCACGCACCATAGTCTTCCATCTTGACCACGGTAAAATCCACTTTCTCCTTCCAAGCACCGATGCGAACCTCCACATCGCGTGCTACCCCAACAATGGGCATGGCAGGCGTGTTCACCGCTTTCACGCTGCCCAACTCCTTCGTGACTCGGAGGCCAAGCTTCCTCGCTTCTTCCGACGTCATGAAGTTATGAGTTGCTCTGCAATCCACCAAGGCACGGACCATCGTGTCTTTAGCCTTGACATCGATGTAAAGCGATCCACCCTTCGCTTGTTGCCTTGGTTGAGGGACGCTAGTCTTCATGGCATTGAGCAACCGGATGCACCCCATCCTTGTTGCATCATCTTCGTCCTCCTCCTCGATCCTAGACCCTTGCAAGGTCATGGCTTTGAGTGCCTTCTTTTGAGGGAAATCACGCATCATGTGAGGGCCGTCGCACAAGTAGCACTTCACTTCCCAAGTCTTGCTTGCGAACTTGTCGTGCTTCTCAAACCTCTTCACCTTTGGCTTGAAACTTGACTCAGCCTTCTCCTTCGGCATTGGTACGTCTCCCCCACTTTTCTCATAGTTGACCTTCTTTCCCTTGAACTTGGTGTCATCATGGTGACTAACCTTGAACTCAATGAGGGATTCGGCAGTGGCAATGGCTTGTGACAAGTTCTGCACTTGTCTTCTTTGAAACTCAAGCTTTGCCCAACTTTGTAGTCCACTCATGAAGTACATGAGCTTGTCCTACTTCGGCATAGTGGGCACCTCGAATAGCAAGTTGACAAAGGTGTCGACATAATCCTTGACGCTACCGGTTTGCCTTAGCCACCGAAGCTTCTCCTTTGCTTCTTATTGAGCATTTTGGGGATATAAATGCAACTTGATATCCTTCTTGAATTCATCCCAAGTATTGAGGGAGAACATACCTCGCTCAATTTCCATGCTCTTTCGACGCCACCACATAAGGGCATTATCAGTGAGGAACAAGGTAGCCGCCGAAATTTTGGACTCGTCATCCTCAAGCTTTAAATACTTGAAGTACCTTTCCATATTCCATAGAAAGGTGTCAAGCTCTTTGGCTTCCCTCTTCCCATTGAAGGATTTGGGTTTAAAAGAGTCCAATGCTTTCCTCTCCTTCGGCCCTTGCGACTTATTCAATGCAGCCTCCTTGCATAGCGCCCAATCTCCCTTGACCTCCTTCACTTCCTCTCGGAGGGCAATGAGCTCAGTAGACATTTAGTCAAGCTTGTCTCGGACCTCCCCACGGATCCTATCTGCCATAATGTTGAGAGCGTCGTGCATTTGCTCTCGCAACACTTTCATCATGGCTGCGAGATCCCCCTTTGTCACGACGTTATCTTCAAGTAGAGTGTCAAACTCGACCACGGTCGATTCCACCTTTTCGAGCCGTGCATCTAAGGCAGCGAGTACCTCTTTGTGGCTCCTCTTGGTGCCAACCATAGCTTGCTCCACCGAAACACCTTCTCCGGACATCTTTCTTCTCTTTGTGTGTGCTTGAGCAGCCTTTGCTCTGATACCACTTGTCACGGGATGAGAACTTCGCTTCTCCACTAACCGTGCGGCCTTAGAGTTGTTCACCTCCTTGAACTCTCTAAGTCAGCCTCTCTTCTTGGTAGCGGAAACAAGAGTAACACAATAGAGCAAGAAAGCTAGAAGTGAGCTAAGTATGCAAAGCTAAGCTAAGCAAACACTTAGATAATGTGGGAGAAAGGAACTTGTATTGAAAGTATGAACTCTTTACAAGGCTTTGTTGAATGCTTTCTAGGATGTTTAGGATGGTTTGGCCAAGTGCCTTCACCATCTATTTATAGCCTAGCACCTCCTCAATAGATGGCTATGATTATTTCAATCCAATGGCTACAATTCTAAGTTCTAGAATATACACCAATTATCTACAAGAAAATGTATAAGTATAGAGTATTCTAAAGGGTTCTAGAATTCTCCATACTTGTCCATCATGTTGTCTTCAACCTAGAGAATTCCAAGGAGTTCTAGAATTCTCTAGGCATGTCCACCAACTCTAGATATTTCCACTATGTTCTTGAATGTCCAAGTGCTTCTCCTTAGGCTTGGACCTTCCATGATAGACTTGTGTCATAGACTTACCTCACTCAAACTCGGTCCATGACAATATGCCAATTTATGCTTAGAGGTCATAGATAGATTAGGTTACTCTGATTCCATAATGCACTTGATATCTATATGGTCTGATTACATCAATTTGATTAATCCACCTGATTATTAATGTTTGGTGCCCCTGTTCCTGATACATCACCCAAATGATAGGTCTTACAGATCCTGGAAAGACGAGTTTTTTTTTTTTTTTGGAAAGAGGAAAAACAAGTTGGTTAAAACTTAAAACCTAGGATAACCATATGTAGTTAAATCAGTGCAATTTGTTGTTGGAGTCATAGATGGCGATGTAAATGAATATGGGATTAATCAGGGGGTTGTGCATAACAACCAGACATCCGATGTAACAGCCAATTAGGAAAACAAAAGATATACCGAATCAAACAGTCTCAGGAAGCAACAAAGAAAACTGCAGAAACAAACTCGCAAACTTAAACCACAACAAAAACTCGTATAAATAAGGGTCTCTTTTCTCATTCGGATATCCAACAAGTTACAAGTAATCAGCATTGCAGCTTAAGAACATGGGATCATCAAACATCAAGTCGTTGATCTTCTGTATACTCCTCCCTAGCATGGTGGCGCTAAACAATGGGTTCGCAGCTAATAGGTTCGGAGTCCGTGACCCTTGTAATGTACCTTTTGGACGACGCCTGCCAGGGTGCCGACCTCAACTATTTGGTCAGCCGAAACAGTCATTACAAACGTGGTTGCTCCATTATCCACCGCTGCTCTGGTCTTTAGGGTCTTTGAAGCAGAATAGTGCGTAAAAATGAAGATCAACGGTTAGACGTATACGTAGTTTGTTGCAGCATTGTATTGTAACTGTACTGTGTGGTTTCAGCAAAATTCTCCTTGTATCCTGCCTGTAACATAAGACCGAAAAGAACCATTCAAACTAAACTACAACTTAGCTACCATGGATCTACCAAAAACCACCATGAGGCCAGGCATTGCTGTTGAGCTAAATTTACACAAATCCAGCAGCTTATGACTGTCCTAGGCTGCTTGCAATTTTAATTTAGGCAACCATAGATTGGATGTCATTGCAACTTACAAGAACTTTGCAAATTCAACCCAAGTGAAATTAAGCAAAAAATACATACAAAAGCAGCACAAATGAAGCAACGAAATGCATTGATAAAAGATAATAGAGGTTCAACACAATCATAATTGCAACCACAGCAACCATGCCTTCAAGTTGTTAGGATTACATACTAACCAAACCAAATTAAAACCCTAAAAACAGCAACATCCCCCCCCCCACCCCCCCCCCCCCCCCCCCTTTTACACAGAGCAACTTCTATTCCTTTGCTTAAGCCCTCTCACCCCTGATTCTCCTGGCGAGCTGAATATCCTTCGGCATAATAGTGACCCGCTTGGCATGAATGGCACAGAGATTGGTGTCCTCAAACAACCCAACAAGGTATGCCTCAGCTGCCTCCTGCAGTGCCAAAACCGCATGGCTCTGGAAACGCAGGTCGGTCTTGAAGTCCTGGGCAATCTCACGAACCAGCCTCTGGAATGGGAGCTTCCTGATCAGCAGCTCTGTGCTTTTCTGGTACTTACGAATTTCACTGCGACATTTTCACAAAACACAAAATGAGCACAATATCAAATACCATAGTCATAACATACAAAATACCCACAATCAGAATCAAACAGCAACTAAAATTTCAATACAATAATAATCAAAATGCTGGTAAAGATAAGATGGGTTTTGATTGCATACCGAAGGGCAACAGTTCCAGGGCGGTATCTGTGGGGCTTCTTCACACCTCCGGTGGTCGGAGCTGACTTGCGAGCAGCCTGAAAAATTCACAAATTTTTATTTTCCGAAATCAAAATTCAAAATCTTCAAGAACAAAAATCAGGGTTAGGGTTTGAAATGAAGGGGGTCAATTACGAACCTTGGTAGCCAATTGCTTCCTTGGAGCCTTGCCTCCGGTGGACTTACGAGCAGTCTGCTTGGTACGGGCCATCTGTAAAAACCAAAATCAAACCCTAAAAATTAAAACCCTAATACAATCTAAAAAAAACAAACCCCAATTTCAAACAGCATCTAAGAACCCTAGCTTCCCAATTGCAGAAGCAAACCCAGAAATTAATCACAACCCAATTCAATTGAAGATGAAGAGCAACGAATTCGAAAAGAAAGGTTACCTCTTTCTTGTTTCTTGAACCCTTGAGAGGAAATTGGAAATCTCAGAAACTTGGATTTAGAATCGTTTTGGGTGAGAATTGAAAGGCCGTGGCCCCTTTATATTTAACGTGGCGGCAGATGGGGAGAATTTACTTTTACCGTTTTGCCCCCCCCTCCGGGTGGGTAATCGGACGGCGACGAAGGGAGTCTTTTGTGTTTTGTATGAGACTAATCGACGGTGACAGTGTAAAGGTGGGTTATCTGCCACGGATTGTGAAACCATGATACTCGTTTCCTATCGGCTTAAAATGCTGTAAGCACTTTCTCACGGAGATTAACAAGTAATTATGGTAAATTACGTTGTTGTTACCTGAAATTTTGATCTGGGTTCCGTTGTGAGTGACAGCAGGACGGGCTTGGGCTTCCGGTTCGGGTTTGGTAACAACCCAATCAGAGTCAGAGTCAGAGGGTTTGGGCTTATATGAATTTCGTGCTGCATGAGTTGGATCGAAGAGCTTATTGCATCCCTGAATTTATTACTAAGAACTTAAGAAGGGAGTAGAGTGAAAACTAATAAAGCTCATTCTACTGGATTTAGTAACGCTAAAACTTTTACATTTATTATTTGTAATGTGAAACTCTACGGATACTCTAATGTATTTCCGACACATTAGAATGATAACTACGAAGTTTGACATGATAGAATGTTAACATTGACGTCATCATCAAGGTTGGACATAGAACTTCCAATGACAAAGCATGGTTGAAGAGCATCCCTCTCAACTCTCAACGTTTTTTTAGGCTTTTTTTATTTTTGTTTTTGTTTTTAACAATCTAGTTTAGGTTGTTCAAAAAGTTTTTGTTTGTAAATTTTTTTGGTTCCAGAAGGGGCAAAACACCCAGAAAACAACACTAAAAACTAATTAGCATAATTGGTATTGAAACAGCTAGCTCTAGCTCTAGTAGTTCCCACAATGAGTGCATTTCAATATTTTCATTCTGAATCAGATTCATCAAGACAGGAGGAGAGTAAGATTCTACAACCAACTTATTAATTTATTTGTAATTTTTATTATCTGATAATTTTATTTTATTTTTTATCAGAAGGAAAATCTGGTCTAAAATATATCAAATAAAAAACACACAAAAATGAAAAAGAAGACAGAAAATAGCCGATATAGTCCCCCCTCTTCGTGCAGGTCCGCACAACCAGTACTTCAGTTCAGTAGCACAACAATGGGTTTTGGCGGGACTAGTTTACAAGCCCTCAAGCTCGCCGCACTTCCTTCCCCTTCATATTCTTCTTCCTTCCGCTTCGCTGTCAAACCATTATCCAAAACCTTCCTCTACCGCAATAGCCACACGCCCCTCAACTTCCTCTCTTCTTCGTCAAGAGCTTCTCAGCCTCTGCCGTACATGCTACTGCCCCCACAGCACCAAAAGTAACAAGCCCAGTTGAGAAAGGTTCTCTCTTTTTATCAACTCGTTTGGGTTTTGAATAAAGTTGAGTTCTTTGGATTTGTTTAGTTAAAGTTAATGTTTTTTTTTTTGTGTGTGATTGCATTGCAGGTGTGAAACCGCAATGGAAAGCTGCGATAGATTTCAAGTGGATAAGGGAGAACAAGGATGATGTTGCTGCCAATATAAAGAAGAGGAATTCCAATGCCAATTTGGAACTTGTGCTTGAGCTATACAATCAAATGCTGAATCTCCAAAAGGTCAAATATTTCATTCAGTTATTACTGATTGTTTGTTATTGAGGTCTTGTACGTATCTCGGTTTTCGGCTTGAGTTAGGAGAATGCCTCATAGATTTACAAACAAGACATTAAGAGTAACCCAATGTAACATATCACTATATACTAGCTGTTATTTAATCAAATGTTATGCTGGGGGATTATTTTTTTGGTCTGAGAAATTAGCTTTGGAGTTATTTTGAGGTTGGAGATCATAAGTTTCGTGTTATTTTTAGCAAAGTGGTGTTTTCCTTCTGAATTTTATAGCTAATTGTCACTCACAGAAAGCAGGAAGTTGAGCAGCTTTGTACGGAAAGGAATGCAGTGGCAAACAAGATGAAAGGGAAGTTGGAGTCATCCGAGCGTCAAAAACTCATAGAGGAAGGTATCATTGGATAAGTCTTGGCTCTGCCCATTTTACTGTGTATGCTAAGGTCGATTTCCGATTTAGCTTTGAGAAATTAGGTACTAATGTTTATGATGTTTTGCATTTAGGAAAGAATCTGAAGGAGGCACTTCTTACATTGGAAGAAGACCTGCTTAAGCTTACTGATGAGCTCCAACAGGAAGCACAATGTATACCAAATATGACTCATCCGGATGTCCCAATAGGCGGGGAGAACAATTCAACCATTAGGAAGATGGTCTCTCTCTCTCTCTCTCTCGCTCTCTCTCTCTCTCTCTCTCTCACACACACACACACACCAAACACTGAAGTGGGAATGTCCCAATAGGCGGGGAGGACAATTCAACCGTTAGGAAGATGGTCTCTCTCTCTCTCTCACACACACACACATGCACACACACACACACACACACACACACACACACACACACACCCCAAACATGGAAGTGGGAGGTTTTGCGGTTCATTGTGCATGCTTCCTCATCTGCTATTTGCTTTTGTAGGTAGGCAGGCCACGCGAGTTTAACTTTCCTGTTAAGGATCACCTTCAACTTGGAAAAGATTTAGATCTCTTTGATTTTGATGCTGCTTCAGAGGTACTTTTTTTTGTTTCAGCTACTGCCTTAAATGTGATTCTAGCTAGATGGTAAATGAGGTTGCCATTGAATTCTAACCTTAGAATACACATAGGACTTTGAACTGGTCCTCACTCGCCCTTAAAATATTCCCAAGAAAATGGTTTAAGGATATATTGGCTCCATTTGACCAAGGGAAAGGAATTGGTATCATTTATCTGTATAACTCAGATCTGGCTACATTCTACAGGTCAGTGGCTCCAAATTCTACTATCTTAAGAATGAAGCAGTGATGCTAGAGATGGGTCTTATCAACTGGACGCTCTTGGAAGTCATGAAATGGGGCTTCACAGCTTTAACAACCCCAGAGATTGTAAGGTCCTCTGTTGTTGAAAAATGTGGTTTCCAACCCCGTGGAACAAATACTCAGGTTAGTTCACTCAATCTCTTAGCTTAGTGTTCTGGAAATGAAATGCTGTCTTATCTATGTTCAAACATAAACAGGTTTATTCTATAGAGGGTAGTGATCAATGCCTCATTGGGACTGCAGAGATTCCTGTCGGGGGAATTCATATGGATTCCATTCTTTCTGCATCAGTGTTACCTTTGAAATATGTGGCAGTCTCTCATTGCTTCCGTACTGAGGCAGGTGCTGCAGGTACAGCAACAAGGTAAATTATCAGCACATATATTTCTTTTGTTTTACGTGACCTTCCTGTGTATATGGACTTCAGTAACTCAAATTAGATTGTTAAGTATTTAATATCTGAACACATGACTCAAAGTGGTGCATCAATCTTTACGCTAACTGCTAAGTACTCATAAGATTTGTGATATGTCCCACCATATTGTTGCCACTTCCTAGGTTAATATAATATGCACCTACCAGGTCTGCCAAACTGATGTGTTTTGTTAACCTTGTAAAGATTGAGATACCATGCTTTTTGTGTGTCATATAGGGCACAGCTATATTCATAAGGTTTCTGGTTCTGATCATCTTGTAAGCATGTAGATTATATGCTCTGAGACTTTGGTTTCAGTCAACAGCCAATAAATTTCTTGTATTCTCCATTCAGGGGTCTGTATCGAGTCCACCAGTTCAGCAAGCTGGAGATGTTTATATTATGCCAACCAGAAGAGAGCGACTTTTACCATGAAGAGCTCATAAAAATTGAAGAAGATCTATTCTCATCATTAGGATTACATTATAAGTGAGGATTTGTGCTCAGCCTTCTCATTATTCATGTGATTTGTTTTCTGTGTTTTTGATAATGTTGAGTTTCTTGACAGAACTTTGGACATGGCATCCGGGGATTTAGGTGCACCTGCTTATCGTAAATTTGATATTGAGGCATGGATGCCTGGGTTAGAGCGGTTTGGTGAGGTATTGTGATGATCTCTCTCTCTCTCTCTCTCTATATATATATATATAGTACAGTCGTGTTAGTTTCTTTCCCATATCAGCAGTCCAAGCTTGGCTCAAATGGTTTATGGCAGTGTTGAATCATTGAAAAATCCAATTTTGATTCGTTTGTTGTTGCTCAAAATTGACTGACCGTGGAGTTTTGAAAGAGCTCTTGCAGGATTTCAATCATGATTTTCATACTAATATAATTATAGGGTTCAAAGCTTTCTTGTAGTTGATCATGAGAATTAGGAAATACTAGGCAGTGTACCCAAGCTTTGCTTGGGGTGAAAACCTGAAAAAAGATCAAATGTAAAAACGAAAATGATGGTAAAAAATAATTTTGATCCCTAAATGGCAAAGTTGTAAAAACGAAAAGTAGAGACGAAAATGTAAATTACACATATCAGAGAGTGGCAAGGTTGTAATAAAAATAGAAAGAAGGACAAAATGGTAAATTCCTACCTAATGGCACTGAGAATGGTAAAGCTGTAATTAAACAAAAAACAGGGACGAAATCATAATTTTAGCCCTACGGTTACTGTTCCTAAATGAACTGAGTTTTAGTATATAGTATAAATTTTTACTGTTTGATTCTATAGTTGAAAGCCACTTAGAGCTGATTTAGACTGTTTTTTTAAGTAGAACACAAATAAGCAAGTTATTTGAGTCGATTTATAGCATTGAAGAAAAATGATGGCTGCATTAAAGCTTTCATGTAATCATGTTCAAATATTCACTTTTGAGCTTCTATTTTTCTACCACTCATATTTTTATTTAGGATTTTGTTACGATAGAATCCCAAACTAGTGGGTTTAATCGGTCAAAATCTAAAAACTAAGTTTGAACTTTGAACTTAGGGATTGGATTATTATTATTATTATTATTATTATTATTATTATTTTTGTAAGTTGGAAAGGGAGTTGAAGCCTACAGATTCTCAGAATATATAACTTGGACCGGCAGCTAAGGAAAAGAAACTACGGGGGTGAAAGTGCAAAGAAATTTAAAGAGTAACGGGTTGGATAATATGGATCTTAATTCACTATATGCTCGAAGAGTTATGTGTTTGTTTTGATCTGTATGGATATAAATGGTAGCACTTTTCCTGAAATCTTGTAATTCCATGTGAATGGTGAACAGATATCAAGTGCATCAAATTGTACAGACTACCAAAGTCGACGTCTTGGGATCCGGTATCGTTCTTCAGAACCAGCATCTACAAATCCTAAAAAGGGTAAAGGCAACCTCTCTCCACCACAATTTGTCCATACGTTAAATGCAACAGCATGTGCAGTACCACAGATGATCGTCTGCCTGCTGGAAAATAACCAGCAAGAAGACGGGTCTGTAGTTATTCCTGAGCCATTGAAGCCATTTATGGGTGGTCTGGAGCTTATACAACCTAAATCTAGATAGGAGGGTAAATTTATAGCACTTATTTCTAATCTTCAAATTGTTGTTGACGGATGTTATTTGGTTAGTCTTAAAGATCATGTATAAGAGAAATAATAAGAAAAATTGACTGCAAATGAGTTGAGAGATCAACTTTTTTTGAGGAACTCGTACCATCTTGGCCTCTTGGATTAAATCAGTTACATTTGAGGATTGAACAAAGAGCAAATTGATTATGTTTACTTTTATAATAAATGTTGCAAGGATGAAGAATTTTCTGGAGTTGGAAGTGCTGTAATGATGATTGTGCTGTTTATAAAATCTGAGTCTTCATGAAATCAGAATCTATTACCAACCAACAATGAGAACTCTAACCAGATAGTTCAGGAAAAGACTTCGGTGCGTTAACGCATCCATGCATTAATGCGTTGTAGACCTGTGATTGGCTGGTTGAGCTGGTCCACCACGGAGCTGCAACCGGTTGAATGGGTTTGGGGGAACGGGCTACCTGTTTTTCAGGTCTTCTCCACCGTTTTGAATTCAAATTCAAAACAACACAACAGCCCGCCCTCTCTCCTCTCTCTTGTTCTCTCCCCTTCGCACTCTTATCACTCTTATCTCTTTCAGTTCTTCTCATCCAAATTTGGTATCCATCGGAGCACTGAGAACAAAAGTGGTAGCAGAGAGAGGAACCCCGCAGAGAGATCAAGATTTCATATCTTTTCCCTTCTCCTCTATCTCGGATTTGCAACAGAGGTCAACATCGAATCCTTCTTATGAGGTTGTGGGTTTTCATTGATAGTATTCTGGGTTATGGGTAACGGGTCATATGCTCATATGAGTGTCTTGGGCGTATTCACAGGTCTACTATTACTACGAAGAAGGTTTACATGTCCAACAGCGCAGAAGACGAAAAACATGTAGACTTTCTGGGCTATTGTTCTTATTTTTTTTTCTTTCTTCTTCACAAAACAGTGCCATCAAATCCTGCCATGGAGGCTTCCGAGACCGCAGAGTCCATTCATCTTTCAGACGACACCGAAGAGGCCATTCATCTTTCCGACACCGAAGATAACGAAACTGACAAGCCTATTGACCTTGAAGTGTCTTGGGAGGATGTCTTAGACTACCGAAAGTTGACAGTTGAACATGTCATGGCTAAGACGTTCAAAACACTAGAGGAAGCCGAGAAATTCTATTATTCCTATGCGTTGGCAATTGGCTTCGGACCAAGGAGGGACACAAGAGGAGGATTGTTTGAGGGTAAGCTTCGGAGGAGACAGTGGGTCTGCAACAAGCAAGGTTATCGAGATAAAAAGTGGCTCGATCGCGAAACTGATGGGAGTGGTCGTAATCGTCGGAAGTTGACAAGGCAAGGTTGCATGCACTACCAAAAATAAGGCTTTAGGCGACGAAATGAAAAAAACCGGGCGACTATTTTTTTTTTCGTCGCCTAAGAGAAAACTTAGGCGACGAAAAAAAAAATCGTCGCACAAGGAAAAAAAATCGTCGCCTAAAGTTCAACTTTAGGCGACGAAAATAAAATCGTCGCCTAAGGCTAAATTTCGTCGCCTAATATAGAAATTAGGGCGACGAAACAATATTTCGTCGCCTAAGATATTTATATCGTCGCCTAAGTTTTTTAATCCTTAGGCGACGAAACTCAAATATATCGTCGCCTAAGTATTTTATTTTTTTATTTTTACTTGGCCGACGAAATAAAATAATTTCGTCGGCCTAATAAAATCTTGACCGACGAATTACACTCATTTCGTCGGCCAAGAGTAATCCGAATAATTAAAATAAAATAAAACACATTTAAATTTCATTGTACATGATTTTTTATTTTTACTCTTGGGCGACGAATTTAACAAATATCGTCGCCCAAGTATTATCTTGGCCGACGAATTACCCTACTTTCGTCGGCCAAGATAATCCGAATAATTAAAATAAATAAAACACATTTAAATTTCATTGTACAGAATTTTTTATTTTTACTCTTGGGCGACGAATTTAACAAATATCGTCGCCCAAGTATTATCTTGGCCAACGAATTACCCTAATTTCGTCGGCCAAGATAATCCGAATAATTAAAATAAATAAAACACATTTAAATTTCATTGTACATGATTTTTATTTTTACTCTTGGGCGACGAATTTAACAAATATCGTCGCCCAAGTATTATCTTGGCCGACGAATTACCCTAATTTCGTCGGCCAAGATAATCCGAATAATTAAAATAAATAAAGCACATTTAAATTGTAAGGAAATGTTTTTTATTTTTATAGCCCCGTCAGTGTCTCGTCGATTGGAAACTATTCTCAGTTGAAGGTCCGGCCAGATTACGTGATTTGGAGGGTCGAATAGCCGTTTCCGTCCGTTTAGGGGTTTGACCGCGCCGATTGACCGGACGGATCGAGCCCTTATCTTTGTCAGATGGAGCTGAATTTTTGCCCACCTACGTAATTCGTTATGCTGGTCATATCTGACGGTCGGTTTTCAGTTCCTCTTCTCCGATCACCAAACTCACGATATATGTACTAATGTTGTATAACTTTTTTATATAAGTGTTGAGTTTAAGTTTCGTTTTGAAGACAACGTATACGTAGAGGCCTCAAACGTAAAAACGTCGTGAAATAAGATATGACCGGAACGGTGAAATACGTCAACCCGTGAAAAATGAAGATATTTCGGTAAAATTTCGGTGCCGGTTGTTCCGGTCAACGAATTTCTCTTATTTCTACCTAGTGGTAGCCCTATCCCGGGTATTTATTTTTTACCAAATTTTTATAGCCCCGTAAGAGTCTCATCGATTGGGAACTATTCTCAGTTGAAGGTCCGGCCAGATTACGTGATTTGGAGGGTCGAATAGCCGTTTCCGTCCGTTTAGAGGTTTGACCGCGCCGATTGACCGGACGGATCGAGCCCTTGTCGTTGTCCGATGGAGCTGAATTTTTTCCCACCCACGTAATTTGTTATGCTGGTCATATCTGACAGTCGGTTTTCAGTTCCTCTTCTCCGATCACCAAAATCACGATATTCTGAATTTTATGATAGAACTCTTGGCCGACGAGTTTCTTCATCTTGGGCGACGAGATTTATAGTGAAGAACATCGTCGCCCAAGTAGAGTATCTTAGGCGACGACTTCAAAAATCGTCGCCCAAGATTATCTTGGCCGATGATTTTCAAAAAACAGGGCGACGATTTTTATAGAATCGTCGCCCAAGAACGCCAATATAAAAGACAAAAATTCGGAACCCTAACCATTCGCGCAGCCGCTCACAAATCCAAGCCCTCTCTCTCTCTCTCCGAAAATCCACCGAAGCCCTCTCTCTCTCCCTCTCTCCGACCCCGACCCCGCAACCCGACGCCGACCCCGACCCCGGCCTCGACCCTGACCCCGACCCCGACCCCGACCCACAATTTAAGGTATAACCCTAAAACCCTAAATTGGTTATGTTCATGAAAATTTTAATTGTTGTTGTTGTTGTTGTTTGAAATTGTTGAAATTGGGTATAACCCTAAAACCCTAAATTGGTTATGTTCATGAAAATTTTAATTGTTGTTGCTGTTGTTTGGAATTGTTGAAATTGTTTGAAATTATTATTTGAAATTGTGAAATTGTTTGAAATTATTTGAAATTGTGAAATTGTTTGAAATTTGGGAGAAGTACAAAATTATTGTTGTGTTCTGAAATTGTTAGTGAAATTATTGTTGTTGTTGTAATTTAGAAAATTAATGGTAAATTAGGGTAAATTTGTGTAAATTATGGTAGGATTTTAGGGTAAATTATGGTAAATTGTGATGTAAATGATAATTGTAAAATATTAGGGTTTACGGTTTAGGGTTTAGGGTTTAGGATTTGTGGAAATAATTTGTAAATATATTGTAAATGATTAAATAATTTTTGATTAAATAATTAAATAATATAAATTATAATTGTAAATATATTGTGGAAATTTTGTAAAAAATAATGGATTATTTTTGAGTAAGGATGTAAATATTCGTAAATTAATTTTTGTGATGTAATAATTCTGAATTAATGTAAATAATTTGTTATGTGAATTAAAAAAATAATAAATCCTATAATAACTATTACTTTTTATTTGTGCTATTATTGTTGATAAATTTTTCGAAATTTATGGTTATTTTTTGTTAAATTAATTATAAGACGGTAAAATATTTTTAATAAATTTATGGTTATTTTAAACAGGATGGGCATGAGGAGAACTTCTGGACAACGTCCGGGTGCGAGGAGCCAATATTCCTCGAACGGTACATCAAACAACCCGCTGCAATCACCGTCGGTCGGGTTTCCGTGGCAGATGACGGCCCGAAATGCGGCGCTTAGGGGTGGCGCGAGCGGCTCGCGTTCTGCTAGGCAGCCGGGTCCCGCAGCGACGGCCCCTCGCCATCTAGAGATACTTCCCCGGTCGCGATCTATCACCGCCCCCACACAGTCGTCCCCGACCGACGGTGAAGGCGGGTCATCCGGGGTCCCTACGGTGCCGTCCGGCCTCTTCCTTCCTCTGACGATACCGGCGATACCTCGCGTTGATGAGGAGGGTCGACCGATTCGGGAGCTGCTCCCGCATGTGGCACCGCACGAGGCGTTAGATTTCGAGTTTCTCCGTAGGCAGATGGACTGAATTTTTCTAATAAATTATTTATAAATTTATAAATTTGTGTTATTTTTAATTAAATTTTAGTATTAGAAAAATTTAAAGAAATGCCGAAAAAAAAATTCCAGCAAAAATTAAAAGAACATTATTTATATATTTAAAAAAATTATTTAAATATTTTTTTAAAAAATTTAAATATATCTTAGGCGACGAAATTGCTAAATCGTCGGTCAAGGACTTACCATATAAGACGACGAAAAAAAATTATCGTCGCCTAAGATGTAGTGATCTTAGGCGACGAAATATTTAGTTTCGTCGCCCCAAGTTATAACATCTTAAGCGACGAAAAATTTTTTCGTCGGCCAAGGTGTTAAATCTTGGGCGACGAATATTTTTGGGCGACGAGAAGTAGATCTTAGGCGACGAAATTCGTGTCGTCGCCTAAGAATTACTCTTAGGCAACGACGGACTGAATTTTCGTCGTCCAAGTTCTTGGCCGACGCACTTCTGGCGACGACGTCTTGGCCGACGACATGTCGTCGCCTAAGTACTTAGGCGACGAATTTTTTTAACAGGGCGACGATTTTTTTTCGTCGCCCAAGATCTATTTTCTGGTAGTGATGGCGAAGTTCAGAGTGAATTACATGGTAGATGAAGGCTATTACGCGGTGAGAGCCTTTGATGAAGATCATTCTCATCAGTGTGCAAACCCACGGTAAGCCGCCTTCATTCGTTCACACCGGAATGTCGACGAAGCAGCATTGGGCAATACAAACACAATGACCAAAGTTTCAATCCGACCATGTCATGCGTTTGAGTATATGGTGGAGCAATCAGGGGGGTACATCACAGTTGGATTCACAAGGAAGGACTTATATAACAAGCTCGACCAACAACGACGCACCACCCCTTTTGAAAGTGATTCTGAAGGCGCTTTAAGCTACATGAGCGCACTTGCAGCAAAAGACCCCCACTTCTACTGCCGATTTAGTGTGGACGACGAAGATAGATTAATCAACATATTTTGGCGAGACGGGAACTCATATGTTGATTATATGTGTTGGGGGGATGTGTTGGTATTCGATAGCACGTACAATACAAATGTTTACGGTAGGCCATTAGTTTTGTTTGTTGGGTCGAATAATCATCGGGGGAGTATCTTGTTTGGGGTTGGCATTCTCGGGGATGAAACTACGGATACATATACTTGGTTGTTGAGTACATTCTTGGATTCAATGAAGGGGAAAAAGCCAACTGCTGTGATCACGGATAGGGCTGAGTCCATGCATATTGCGATTGGACGAGTCATGCCGGAAGCTAGGCACCGTCTTTGTAGCTGGCACCTCTCCAGAAACGCCCATACAAACTTGAACTCGAAAGACGCGGAAAAAGCTTTTAACGGGTGCATGAATAAGTTTCAAACTGTACAGCATTTCGAGGAAATGTGGGAAGTTATGTTGCAAGAATTTGAGCTGCGCAACCACTTCTGGACCACCTGGATGTATGGGAGATGACAATTGTGGGCACAAGCATTTTTTTGGAGATGTTCACATGGCCGGGATGAGAAGCACTCAGAGGAGTGAGAGCATGAATAATTTTGTCAAAGACACTCTTGGGGCCGGGAAGAAGAAAATGGTGGACATCGTTCCGCAGATGGACCGAGCACATATGAGACTGAGGAATAATCAAGTGAGGGATGATTTCAACACCATGAACTCCTTTCCTGTCATCGAGACTCACTTGGAGGATCTGGAGGGACATGCAGCTTCCACTTACACATACGATGTGTACAAGTGGGTTAAGAAAGAGATAATGAAGGAGAAATTCTTGGTCACAAAAGGTTTCCAAGCTGCCGCTGAGGATGACCATTCAGTGCACAAAATGGCAAATTTCAAGCGGCAACAATATGTGCACGAGGTTGTGTACTACTATGGGAGATTAACTACATATGAAGAAGCCCTGGAGGAGGCGGTTCTCCCCCCAATCATGGTGTGTACTTGTAATATGTTTCAGTATAAGGGAGTCCCATGCCGACACATGTTCATGTTGATGAAACAAGAAAACATGTCAAAAATTCCCAGGTCACTCATAATGAAAAGATGGACGCGGAACGCTGGGAGTGTGTGTGATATTGAATATCCAGATGGACAAAATATGGATAAAGAAGCATTGGAGGTCAGTAGGTTCGGTGTATTGACTAGTGATTGTAATCGGATGTGTTCTTATGCTTCAAAGACCACAAAAGGATATAGTATGTTGAAGAAAGAGATAGCCAGGCTGACCTCATTGATAGAAGGTCTCGTCAAAGATAGTGAGCAAGTGCACGTGTGTGACCCCCAGCCTGAGAGGACTGGCTGTGTTATACGAGATCCGGTCGTCGTTAAGAAGAAAGGCAACCAGAATCAGGAAACAGGGCGACGACCGATTACTTGTAGCTATTGCAAGGGAGCAGGCTACAATATCCAATCATGTGGGGAAAGGAAGGAGAAAGAAAGGGAAGCGGCAGCGCATCAAAGTGTGGGAGAAGACAACCCACCTTCTGTATCCACTCCTGCAAAGAAAGTTTATCATTGTGGTAAGTGCAATGGGCCTGGCCACATAGCACGATCACGCAAAAACGCTCCGGCACCCAGTAACAGTGAGTAGCGACTGATGTACTTCTGATGTAATCCCTTTTGTAACGAGATACTTAACGAAGCGGCAACATTGTTCACGACATGAGACAGTTAAACAACGTGAATGTACTTTGAGAACAATGTAGAGTAATGAAAACCACTTCCCCAGAAAGCCTACACTCAAAACTGAAAGATATGTGTAAAAAAAGTAGGCAGTAGTTGACAACAACGTAGGCAGAACAACAACAATAGTAGACTTATTTCATCGCATTTTTCCAGGACATCTACCCTTTGAACAACAGAGAGTATGAAAGAACCGTAGACCCAATGCCGTATAATTGTTCACTTATTGTTTGGCGAACCCATTCTTTTAAAACGCGCATTTCATTGATGAACGAGTTTGGGCCTTCCAAAATAGGGAGTAGTGGGGTTATTTGGGCCTCACAATGTAGACAAGCCAGGGGACAAACCATCGTCATTTGAACACGTGACGGTTAGGGGCGAGTTCCAATGTGGGGACCGGCGGGGTTAAGCTTACCAATTTTGTGGCAGAACCTATTTTCCAGAAAGCCCACGTTGTGCACGGACAATATAATGTAATCCATGTAGACCGGGGTTGTAACAAATGTAGGCCCATGGTCGCGCATAAAGTAGACCTCGTTCGGTTAACACGTGGCGGTTTGTGGTGAGTCCAGAGTGGGGACAGGTGGGCTTGGTTGCCACCTGCCCTATGAATTAATCTATTTTCGAGAAAGTTTACACTACGAATGGGAGAGTCGTAGGCGTTTGTCGTAAAACATTTAACCCTTTCGTCACGGGAAACGTAAACCTCGTTCATCACATTTTTCCAGAAGTTCTACGACAACGACAAGGCTGTCTAAGCGAATCTCGTAGACATGATGTCGTAACATAGTTGACCTACTGTTCAAACTTGGTATACGTAGAGTGAATGATCAGTAGGGTTGCCGACCGAGATCTAATACATCAAAGGCTACTAGGAATGACTATCACATTTAACAGGGACCATGATCACTTAGAAACTTAAGGTCGGATACGGACCACAGTGATCGAGCACCAATCAGTCACGTTGACGTAATACACATAATAGTAGGTTACCGTAGCTTGAACGAACAAATTAATTAATGATATACATATATCTCATATAGTAAGCAATAACTAATACGCGTCGGTAACAATCATGGTACGATAAAAATTTCGCATTTGACTTGGACCTATCATTTTAAAATTTATTGTTTAGTGTTTAGTATTTAGGGTTTAGGGTTTGAGCCACATGACAAGGAAAAGGACAAGTGTCAGGGTTTATACCTCGTATTGGAACACGAGGCGGTTAGGGGGGAGTTCCAATGTGGGGACCGGCGGGGTTAAGCTACCAATTTTGTGGCAGAACCTATTTTCCAAAAAGCCCACGTTGTGCACGGACAATATAATGTAATGCATGTAGACCGGGGTTGTAACAAATGTAGGCCCATGGTCCCGCATAAAGTAGACCTCATTCGGTTAACACGTGGCGGTTTGGGGTGAGTCCAAAGTGGGGACATGTGGGCTTGGTTGCCACCTGCCCTATGAATTAATCTATTTTCCAGAAAGTTTACACTACGAACGGGAGAGTCGTAGACGTTTGTCGTAAAGCATTTAACCCTTTCGTCACGGGAAACGTAAACCTCGTTCATCACATTTTTCCAGAAGGTCTACGACAGCGACGAGGCTGTCTAAGCGAATCTCGTAGAAATGATGTTGTAACATAGTTGACCTACTGTTCAAACTTGGTATACGTAGAGTGAATGATCAGTAGGGTTGCCGACCGAGATCTAATACATCAATGGCTACAAGGAATGACTATCACATTTAACAGGGACCATGATCACTTAGAAACTTAAGGTCGGATACGGACCACGGTGATCGAGCACCAATCACTCACGTTGAGGTAATACACATAATAGTAGGTTACCGTAGCTTGAACGAACAAATTAATTAATGATATACATATATCTCATATAGTAAGCAATAACTAATACGCGTCGGTAACAATCATGGTACGATAAAAATTTCGCATTTGACTTGGACCTATCGTTTTAAAATTTATTGTTTAGTGTTTAGTGTTTAGGGTTTAGGGTTTGAGCCACATGACAAGGAAAAGGACAAGTGTCAGGGTTTATACCTCGTATTGGAACACGTGGCGGTTTGGGGGGAGTTCCAATGTGGGGACCGGCGGGGTTAAGCTACCAATTTTGTGGCAGAACCTATTTTCCAGAAAGCCCACGTTGTGCACGGATAATATAATGTAATGCATGTAGACCGGGGTTGTAACACTACCAGAACAAGCACTTTAGCCGACGAACAATTTTCGTCGGCCTGTTAAAAAAATTCGTCGGCTAAGACCTTAGCCGACGAAGGATCGTCGGCTATAGTGTCGTCGGGAAAAGGCCGTCTGTAATGACTTTAGCCGACGAAATTTTTTTTTTCGTCGGCTATAGTCCCACTTTAGCCGACGAAAAATATGTCGTCGGCTATAGTCCCAGACTTTAGCCGACGAAATATTCGTCGGCTAAAGTGTGCAAAAAAATTTAAAAAAATAACTATAGCCGACGAAATATAAAATATTTCGTCGGCTAAACCTTATTAAAAAAATTAAAAAATAACTATAGCCGACGAAATATTTTATATTTCGTCGGCTAAACGTTGTAAAAAAATTTAAAAAATAACTATAGCCGACGAAATATAAAATATTTCGTCGGCTAAACGTTGTAAAAAAATTTAAAAAATAACTATAGACGACGAAATATAAAATATTTCGTCGGCTAAACCTTATTAAAAAAATTAAAAAATAACTATAGCCGACGAAATATAAAATATTTCGTCGGCTAAACGTTGTAAAAAAATTTAAAAAATAACTATAGCCGACGAAATATTAGGTTATTCGTCGGATAAACCTTTTTAAAAAAATTTAAAAATAACTATAGCCGACGAACTATTAGGTTATTCGTCGGCTAAACCTTATTATAAAAAATAAAAAATACTATAGCCGACGAATATAGTGTTTGAATATCGTCGGCTAAAGTTGCTGGGTTTTGAAAAAAAAAAACTGCAGAAACTTTCGGCTAAACTCATGGTACATGTAATTATAAACCATGATTGATTATTAGGAAGCAATCCAAAGTATTATGATCGCCCAAAACACTATAAAAGAAAAAAAAAATCCAAAGTATAAGCCATGATTGATTATTAGGCATAATCTAAAGTATTATGCCACCCAAATGCAAATGGCGGAGGTTGGTCATGTGAGCCACAGAAACCGGCAACACGCCGGTGAGGTTGTTGTTGTAGAGGTCGAGAACACGGAGGTTAGTGAGGTTGGAGAGCTCCGGCGGGAACGTGCGTTTGAAGACGTTGTTGGAGAGGTTGAGGAGGCGGAGAGAGCGGAGATCTCAGGCGGGATGGGACCGGAGAGGTTGTTCTCGGCGAAGGTGAGATTGGAGAGGTAGACAAGGAAGGTTAGTGAGATTGGAGAGGTTTACCATCATCGGCTATATAAAGGACTTTAGCCGACGAAATTCTTTATTTTCGTCGGCTAAACTATTTGGTTGACCGCCAAAAAATTTTGGTTCAAAATTTTGAAATTTTTCGACTTTAGCCGACGACTTTCCATTAATTTCGTCGGCTAAAGTCCTTTGAAAATTTTGGTTGACCGCCAAAAAATTTTGGTTGAAAATTTCGAAAATTTTTCGACTTTAGCCGACGACTTTTCATATATTTTCGTCGGCTAAAGTTCTTTGAAAATTTCGTCGGCTAAAGGTACCAATTTCGTCGGCTAAAACTTGGAAATAGAGAAATTTTAAGGTTTAGCCGACGAATACCCTAACGTATTCGTCGGCTATAGTATGTAATTAAAAAATTAAAAAATAACTATAGCCGACGAAATATTAGGTTATTCGTCGGCAAAAACCATCTTAGCCGACGAATTTTCATATATTTTCGTCGGCTAAAGTCCTTTGAAAATTTTACTCCAACTTCGGTTTACCGCCTAAAAAATTTTGAAATTTTTTGACCTTAGCCGACGACTTTTCATATATTTTCGTCGGCTAAAGTCTATAAATTCACGAAAACGCTCATATCTCCCTCTATATTACGTAGTTTGGTCAAACCTTCCACACGAAAAACTTTCACGTAGATGAGACGCAACCGCCTATATAAAAATTTTGAGACATTTGCCTTCCGACGATAGGGCTCCCCATAGGGAATAATAACGGTAAATAGGGTTGACCGCTACTATCGGCTCTGAGACTTTACCCGATTTACGTGATTTTTGAACCATAGCCGTATTTCACCATTTTGAACACATCTTATTTCACGAGATTTTTAATAATTTTGCTTCCTATGTAGAGTTGGTTCACAAAGTTGTATAACTTACTAAACAAGTTATACAACATTAGTAGACACGTTGTAATTCCGATGACTAAAATTCACAAACCAAAATTCGACCGTCAGATATGATCATTATGACGAAATACGTCTATGGTAAAAAATTCAACTAGATCCGACAACGTTAAGGGCTCGATCGAAACGGTCAACCATAATCCATCGTCACTTATCACACGAAAACGCTCATATCCCCCCTCTATATTACGTAGTTTGGTCAAACCTTCCACACAAAAAACTCTCACGTAGATGAGACGCAACTGCCCATATAAAAATTTTGAGACATTTACCTTCCGACGATAGGGCTCCCCATAAACCCGAATAACGGAAAATAGTAGACACGTTGTGATTCCGATGACTAAAATTCACAAACCAAAATTCGACTGTCAGATATGATCATTATGATGAAATATGTGTATGATTAAAAATTCAACTGGATTCGACAAAGTTAAGGGCTCGATCGAAACGGTCAACTCTAATCGAAAATAAGAAAACTGCATTTTGAAGCCCTAAACAGACTCGGATGGCCAAAAAAGCCTGTACATCATGGCATTAGCAATGAGTTTGACTCGTAGGGCCGTTACGCTTCCGGAAAGGTATCATAATAGTCAATCGGACACCAAAAACCAAATCTGCAGCATAGTGAATAATAAGGGTAAGTCAACTATCGGCACCGAGACTTTACCGGAATACCGTCATTTTTCAACCGTAGACGTATTTCACCATTCTGATCATATATTATTTCACGACTTTTTTGCATTTGAAGGTTCTACGTATAATTTTTTTTTCCAGATGAGTTGTTGTCCAAATCTGTAAATATAAGACACTTTAGCCGACGAAATTATATTTTTCGTCGGCTAAACTCTTAAAAATTTCGTCGGCTAAACTTTTGAAAATTTCGTCGGCTAAAGTTCACAGACTATAGCCGACGAAATTATATTTTTTGTCGGCTAAACTTTTAAAAATTTCGTCGGCTAAACTCTTAAAAATTTCGTCGGCTAAACTTTTGAAAATTTCGTCGGCTAAACTTTCGAAAATTTCGTCGGCTAAAGTTCACACTCTATAGCCGACGAAAAAAATTATTCAGCCGACGAAATATTAATTTCGTCGGCTAAAGTGGACTTTAGCCGACGAAAATTTTTAATTAGCCGACGAAGGACAATTTCGTCGGCTAAAGTGGACTTTAGCCGACGAAAAAAAAATTCGTCGGCCTGGTTTTTTTTTTTCGTCGGCTAAACCCTTTCTTCTGGTAGTGTAACAAATGTAGGCCCATGGTGCCGCATAAAGTAGACCTCGTTCGGTTAACACGTGGCGGTTTGGGGTGAGTCCAGAGTGGGGACATGTGGGCTTGGTTGCCACCTGCCCAATGAATTAATCTATTTTCCAGAAAGTTTACACTACGAACGGGAGTGTCGTAGACGTTTGTCGTAAAGCATTTAACCCTTTCGTCATGGGAAACGTAAACCTCGTTCATCACATTTTTCCAGAAGGTCTACGACAGCGACGAGGCTGTCTAAGCGAATCTCGTAGACATGATGTCGTAACATAGTTGACCTACTGTTCAAACTTGGTATACGTAGAGTGAATGATCAGTAGGGTTGCCGACCGAGATCTAATACATCAATGGCTACTAGGAATGACTATCACATTTAACATGGACCATGATCACTTAGAAACTTAAGGTCGGATACGGACCACGGTGATCGAGCACCAATCACTCACGTTGAGGTAATACACATAATAGTAGGTTACCGTAGCTTGAACGAACAAATTAATTAATGATATACATATATCTCATATAGTAAGCAATAACTAATACGCGTCTGTAACAATCATGGTACGATAAAAATTTCGCATTTGACTTGGACCTATCGTTTTAAAATTTATTGTTTAGTGTTTAGTGTTTAGGGTTTAGGGTTTAGGGTTTAGGGTTTAGGGTTTGAGCCACATGACAAGGAAAATGACAAGTGTCAGGGTTTATACCTCGTATTGGAACACGTGGCGGTTAGGGGGGAGTTCCAATGTGGGGACCGGCGGGGTTAAGCTACCAATTTTGTGGCAGAACCTATTTTCCAGAAAGCCCACGTTGTGCACGGACAATATAATGTAATCCATGTAGACCGGGGTTGTAACAAATGTAGGCCCATGGTCGCGCATAAAGTAGACCTCGTTCGGTTAACACGTGGCGGTTTGTGGTGAGTCCAGAGTGGGGACAGGTGGGCTTGGTTGCCACCTGCCCTATGAATTAATCTATTTTCGAGAAAGTTTACACTACGAATGGGAGAGTCGTAGGCGTTTGTCGTAAAACATTTAACCCTTTCGTCACGGGAAACGTAAACCTCGTTCATCACATTTTTCCAGAAGTTCTACGACAACGACAAGGCTGTCTAAGCGAATCTCGTAGACATGATGTCGTAACATAGTTGACCTACTGTTCACACTTGGTATACGTAGAGTGAATGATCAGTAGGGTTGCCGACCGAGATCTAATACATCAAAGGCTACTAGGAATGACTATCACATTTAACAGGGACCATGATCACTTAGAAACTCAAGGTCGGATACCGACCATGGTGATCGAGCACCAATCACTCACGTTGACGTAATACACATAATAGTAGGTTACCGTAGCTTGAAGGAACAAATTAATTAATGATATACATATATCTCATATTGTAAGCAATAACTAATACGTGTCGGTAACAATCATGGTACGATAAAAATTTCGCATTTGACTTGGACCTGTCGTTTTAAAATTTAGTGTTTAGTGTTTTGGGTTTAGGGTTTAGGGTTTAGGGATTGAGCCACATGACAAGGAAAAGGACAAGAGTCTGGGTTTATACCTCGTATTGGAACACGTGGCGGTTTGGGGGGAGTTCCAATGTGGGGACCGGCGGGGTTAAGCTACCAATTTTTTGGCAGAACCTATTTTCCAGAAAGCCCACGTTGTGCACGGAAAATATAAGGTAATGCATGTAGACCGGGGTTGTAACAAATGTAGCCCCATGGTCGCGCATAAAATAGACCTCGTTCGGTTAACTCGTGGCGGTTTGGGGTGAGTCCAGAGTGGGGACAGGTGGGCTTGGTTGCCACCTGTCCTATGAATTAATCTATTTTCCAGAAAGTTTAAACTACGAACGGGAGAGTCGTAGACGTTTGTCGTAAAGCATTTAACCCTTTCGTCGCGGGAAACGTAAACCTCGTTCATCACATTTTTCCTGAAGGTCTACGACAACGACGAGGCTGTCTAAGCGAATCTCGTAGACATGATGTCGTAACATAGTTGACCTACTGTTCAAACTTCCTCTATTGGTTGACACACGTCGCCCCCTCGTTTCGACCCGGTCTTGGGAATCGGGCCCTCTTCCAGTGAAGATACAGGTCCACGCTAGGAATCGTTCATGCGCGCAGCCTCAGACGACGATCCGGGAACAGAGGCAGAGGCATCTACACCATCAGTTGGCGATGGTCGAGCCCTCTTCGATGGATTGGAGGTGTCATCCGTTTCGGTAGAAGAATCCGATTTATCAAGCCTCTGACTCCGCCGGTTAGGAAAGGCCGGGTTTCGGGCGCGGATCTTCGATCTAGCCATGACTAATGACTAATGTGGATTTAAAATTGGGGAATAAGAGTTTTTCGAGAGAGAGAGAAGGGCCTGAGAGAGAGGGTTTAGGGGTTGGTTTCTAGTAGTTTAGGGGAATTTCAATTTGGGAATTGGGAATTAGGGTTTTGGGTCGAGAGAAGGGGCAGAGAGGGAGAGAGAGAGGGAGCGGAACAATGCTTTGACATTGGGATTTGAATTGTGACCAACCGGGTAGAGAAGGTCATCACGTGGCTTGGAAACCGAAAGCAAAAGGTCACTGTGGGGCGAGAAACCGGAAGCAACATGTCATGTGGTTAACGCATGGATGCGTTAACGCACCGAAGGTGACCTTCAATGCTTCTCACATTTTGAATTGATTAAAAACAAATCATACACTTGTTTATTCTCAGATATGACAAAGGAGAGGTTGTTGCACATGCAGGCTGATTTTTCTTTTCTTTTCTTTTTGTTTCAAGTATGATGACTACGACCACATTCTACAAAGTCAATTGGAAATCCTTTTTTTCTATACTCAAAATGTATAATAAAACTATAAAACTACATCACAACCGGCTAGTCGCCTGTAAAAGGAATATACAACAACACAGGAAGCTCTCATAGTTTTGTTTCTGATCGAATCTTATGCTTATTTATATGTAAACCCCAAGTGGCCTAATTATCAATTTCTTCGTTAGCTGGTGGTGCTTTATTAAAAGTTTGCCTCCAGATGCATACTATGCACACAGCAAGTTAAGCAGCAGTTTTGTGAAGATTTATCCAATTCAATCTTGTTGGAGAACTTGGTTAGTTGCTTTCATCATTGTCTATTATTACTTTCCTTAGCTTTACTTTTATATACTCAGAAATGCATGTTAACCTTCGATGATATTGACGACAGATTGATTGTGGAAGCATGGCAAGCACTTCAGGTGTCTCCAGTTCAGTTATTCCGGAAGTTCTTAATCGTAATAACTACAAAACGTGGAGATCGCGGATAGAAACTTATTTGTTGGCTGAAGATCTATGGGAGGTTGTCGAAGCAACAAGGGAGCCCAAATACAAGGCCTGGAAAAGAAAGAATGCCAAGGCTTTATACGCAATTCAAAATTCATGCGGGCAGGAGATGTTTCAATTCATAAGCGAAACAAAGACGGCCAAATTTGCCTGGGAGACTTTGGAAAAAGTTTCGATACTAGGAGGTATGCCCTTTGTTCAAAAATCAAAGAAAATGCTAATGACTCATCCTATTTCCAAGTGATTAGCATCACAATCACCTATAAAGAGTCATGAGTGGTTAATTTCGGTATAGTTCTTCGTTTCTCCTCAATTATCTTTATGTTTTATTTTCTTTTATTTATTTATTTTGTTGTTTACTATAATTACTTTTATTTTTATTTGTTTCGGTTGTCTCATTAACAGTAATTATGGTAGTTAATAATTTGGTGAATAACCTGCTGGTTTTATTATAATAGAGATAAAATGTACCGATAGTTTTGATGTTAATTGCCAATTTGCTTACTTTGTCAATTCCCATCCAAATTGGCAATTGCCTTCAACTTCTCAATACAGCAGTCAAAGGCAATTATGTTGCCAATACACTATTTACTAAATCCACCCTTGTGCAACGTCTAGTTTTGTTTGAAAACAAAATTGAGTTGGCATTTTGAACTCTTTTACTTTCATATCTTTCATAGAGATTCTTATGTGTGTCATTACGGGGCAGACTAATAGAATGGCATGCATGGAGTGTTATGGGTATTATGTATTTAAAAGTAAGGATAAATGGGGTATTTGTACAAAGTTTGTTACATTCTAATTAGGTTGCCCCCACGGTCACGTGTAAGGAAAGCCTTAACTAATAAATTTTCTTAATGAATATACGTTTTTAAATTCTCACGAGAAGTACTATAAAGCTCTTATGAATGAGCTTAATAGACGAAAATGATGCTTGTATTTAGGTAATAGTTATTTATGAGCCTCATTAGGATGAATCAAGATGTGTACTCTATGTATAAATTGACATGTAATTAAAAAAAATTGTAAAATATTCGGAATGAAAGTCACAAAATTAAAATGACATTTTCCACTAAAACATGGCAGGGCGTGTTGAGAACAGTGCCGAATACTTTAAGCCGTACGTACAGTTCACCGAATTTGTGAGTGAAGGTGATTGGGATAAGGCAAAAGAGTGCCTTAAACTGAAAAACCTAGATCTCCACAGCGCCGTAAGAGCAATAGATCCAAGAGACAAGTTTGGAGACACAGCGGTTCATGTAGCAGCGAGGAAAGGGCACGTGAATATCGTGAAAGAGTTGATGTTGTTGATGACCCACGAAGATTTGAAAATGGAAAACGCTAGAGGTGCTACAGCACTTCATGTAGCAGCTGCTAATGGGCAACTACAGACTGTGAAAGAGTTGGTGTTGTTGATGGGGGAAAAAAGGAACAACGAGGGTGACACCGCACTTCACTTAGCAGTCCAACGGGAGAAGGTGGACGTTGTGAAAGAGTTGGTCTCGTTTATGAGACAAACAGACTTGAATATAAAAAACAACAATGGTGACACAGCTCTTCACCTAGCAGTCAAGAAGAGGAATGTGGCTATGATGAAATATTTAGCGGCGTTGATTGGAGAAGTGAGAGGCCCTGATGGTGACACTGCTCTTCACCTAGCAGTCAAGTTGGGGGCTGCAAAAGTTGTGAAAGAGTTGGTGGCATTGATGAAAGAGGAAGATTTGGCAATAAAAAATGATGAAGGTTACACCGCTCTTCACTTGGCAGTAAAGAGGGGTATTGTGCCCGTTGTGAAAGAGCTCATGACAAAAGAAAAAGGTGCGTCTCTTCTAGCCACTTAATTATAAATACTTTGCTTACTTGAGACATTGTATATTTACTTATATGGTAGTTTATAGAAAATGGTATTAAATATTCTAATTCCAAAGTTTAAAGGGTTTATTATAAGGGTAGCTATTGTGGGGATGATATTGGGATGAATTTAATATAAATTTTATTGGCAGAGCGCGACTTTGATAGCCATATTCAGTTCACCTCTTATATAACAGAAGGTGAATGGGATAATGCAAAGGAGTGCCTTACAAAACTAGATGATCCCTGTGATGCAATAACTATAGTTGATCCAAGGAACGGATATGGAGACACTGCTCTTCATCTAGCGGCTAAAGGAGGGCATGTGCTTATTGCGAAAGAGTTGATATCGTTGCTGAAAGTGAGACAAGAAATTCAGGAATATTTGCAAACTATAGAAGATATCGCAGCTTTTGGTTCTGGTATAAATTTAGGGGTCACTGACGAAGTAGTCAGGAAAAAGGCCAAGTACATGGTCGAGCAGTACGAGAAATTGCTTACCAGTAGTTTGGAAGTACAAAATACACAAGGTTCCACAGCCCTTCACATAGCAGCATCCAATGGTAATTTAGATATTGTTAAAGAGTTGATGCCACTAATGAGGAAAGAAGGTTTAGAGATACAGGATGCTGCAGGATTCACAGCTCTTCTCAATGCAGTGGAGAAGGGTAATATCGAAATTGTGAAAGAGTTGTTGCCAGTGATGAGACAAGAAGGTCTGGAACTAAAAACAGACAAACATGGCTACAATGCACTTCACCTTGCGATCATGAATGGGCATATGAATATTGCGAAAGCGGTAATGCCATTTATGAGAAAAGAAGCTTTGGAAGAAAAAGACGGTGCAGGTTATACAGCTCTAGGTTGTGCGTTAGATGTAGGCAGGGATGGAGACGTGATGGAAATAGCCAAGTACATGGCTGAAAACAACACCAGAGTATTTGGCGTACGCGTGCCTCCTTCTAGTTGGATTCCAGTTATCAGGGCCCTCGACAAGAGCAGATGGGATTTGTGTTGCCGTCTCTATCCTCTTACTCCGCTGGAATATCTAATGCCCGAGCACGGGACGGATGGTGTGCAGTTGATTGTCGATTGCTTTAGAGCAAAGAAGCTTGGTAAGAGTTAACAAAATTATAGTTTTCAATTGTTGGGATATACACAAACACACACAAAAATTATTCATCTGCATGTACTTAATGATTGATCTTCTTGTTTGATTCTTCTGCTTACACTCCACTTTTAGATATGGTCTTGGACTTGCTTCGGCGTTGCTCTAAATTAGACATCGTCATCACTCCAGCTAGTGATTGTGATGGTTCTCCCATAATGGAATTGGCTCGCATGCGCTCTGCATTCTTATGTGGGACTCAACTTGGCTTTTGGCAACGTTTGATCTATAATCGTGAGTGTTGAATATTTCTTTCTCTCTATTGCCCTAAACGTATATTGTCATGGTTACTCTAATTCTTGTGCCGAGTTCAATGTACAAGCTACGTTTATGTAGCTCTAGGTCTAGTGTGCAATGTGCATGTCTAAAAACAATACTTGTCCTTCTTTCAAAAGAAATGGTAACACTGCTTTGGTGCTGCAAAACCAAATAACAACGTACACATTGATACACTATTCATTTTTATTGATAGGGTTGCGCATAGAACCTGCTGATTTGAGCAGTACTCTTCATACTTGCATCAATATTCCACAACAAGAGGATAATCGAGACAATCAAATTAATCTCGTTCACTCAGGTATGTTGCATATCAAAATTATAACTATGACTAGTGTTAATTGTTCACTTAACTTCTCTTTAGCTATTTTTGTTAGAGTTGAGTTTTGCTACAAAAATGCATATATTTAGTTAAAATTCAAGTTTAACAACTTTGCCCCAGATGATCTTATACTGAACAAAGAATATGTGGATATATAACCGAAAAATAAGTCTAAATAATAAAGATATTCGCACTTTAATTTTAAAACAAAACATCGGGTTAGAGTTCTACACACACAATGGAAGTGAGAGAGTGGGAGTTATAAAAAGTAAAGCTGAGTCATGGTTAGTACTTTAGTACTGTTCTAATTAAAAAAAATTATCAAATAAACAACTGATATGCAATAACGAGTTTATTTTGTTGTCGAACTTACAACCTCTTATTTATAAAAAGAAACTTATGTCACTAGACCAAACGGTATTGAGCTAATTTTTGTTGTTATTGATTTGAATATTTATCCCTCATATTAAACAAATTTCCTATATTTCTCTAATATAGTATGAAGGTCAAAATTTTCTCTTAAATACAGTATATATCGATTATATAGAAATTGTTTGGAAGTACTTTGTATATATATGTTCCTTCACGCATCTTTCTTGTTAGTTTAGTGAATAGATGCGTGCTATAACATTACCAATACTAGGGTACAACTGCTAACAAATTGGAATTTGTCAATGCAGTGATAACTTTATACAAGAAACTTGTATGCCGTCTCTTTACACTTATAGGTATGGTGTATCAAACATTGTTTATCCTAATTATTCTTTATCCATTTTCCTATTTCTTAATTTTGTTTGGGATCTTAAACTAGGAGTCATTCACCTACGTGAAATGAAATGGATCCATACTCGAAGCATTGACATTTTACGTTGCATTAGTGAAATGCTAGAAAAAAAACCTCCTGCATCAACACAACTTGACGTCGTTAGAAAATCCATGTTTAAAGCTGTAGAACATGGGAATGTTGAGTTTGTTACTCATATATGTCAAGCACATCCACCACTGGCGAAGTCACGTGAAGAAAGCAAAACCATATTTCAGTTTGCGGTTGAATGTCGTCAACATAAAATTTTCAGCCTTATGTACGGAATCTGTGAAGAGGATCAGAGATTAAATGGATTACGTGTGACCAAGTACCCAGAGAATATATTACATTTGGCAGGGAAATTATCTCCACTCTCAAGCTTCAATCGTATTCGCGGTGCAACTTTGCAAATGCAACGAGAACTACAGTGGTTTAAGGTCAGTATCTTTAAAAGCAGGTGTTTATACACATTAATATATTTAGAAATTAATTATCCAACCAACTCTAAATTATTGCCATTATAAACTCTTACAGTATCAACCGTTGATGTACTTTAAAGAATAAAACATCAGCCTTGGATATACATTTCTAAATTTACAGCCTTAATTGGTTTATGTCAAGTACCATTTAGTCTAGTAGCATAGTCTCATTTTAGGAAGTGAAATGTTGTGTGTTTGACTCATGAAGTTGTAATATTTGAGTTGTTTATCTGGTAAAAAAAAAAACAAAAAACAAAAACATTTGATGGTTTAGATTGAACATAGACACGGTGAAATTGTATATATGTCTCTTCTTTTACAAAACTTATTATACTATAATAAACGTCACTAACATATGTAGATACTGTAAATTAATTAAACTACAATGTATATTAAGACGTTTTAACAATAATGTAACCTCCCAAAATAAATGTAGGCGGTAGAGGATATTGTACCTCTGCAGATGCGTGAGGTTCCAAATTCAGATGGTATGACACCACATGAACTGTTTACCAAGAATCATGAGGCGCTAAAAAAGGAGGCAGAAGATTCCATGAAAGGAACAGCAACTTCTTGTACTGTTGTCGGCGCTCTTATAGTTACCATGATGTTTGCTGCAGCATTTACAGTTCCTGGTGGAAATGATGGCAGTACAGGTGTCCCGATGTTTCTAGCTAAGAAGTTGTTTCTGGTGTTTATAATTTCAGATACCTTATCACTCGTTTCTTCCACAACTTCAGTCATATTATTTTTAGGAATCCTCACGTCACGTTATGCAGAAGATGATTTTCTCAAGCATTTACCAACAAAGATGATGTTAGGTCTTTCCACCCTTTTCATCTCAATTGTCACCATGATGGTTGCCTTTTCTTCTGCCCTCATCATGATGCTTGATAAACAATACTCATGGGCTGTTATTCCTAGCATTTTTGCTGCTAGTATTCCAGTTGCCTCATTTATATGGTTGCAATTTCCCCTCCTTATTGAGATAATATGGTCAACTTATGGACCAGGAATATTTGACAAGAAACTGAAGAAAGGCAAACCATGGATTAAACTCTGATATGCTGATCTTTGGTTTTGCTCAAGGGAAGGAGGTGCGCCACATCCTTATGAGTATGACTTCTGTAAACACAGCATAACTCTGCTCGATTATAGTACAAAAATAAGAGGTTTTTCCAATGTAATATGTTATTGTGGATCCTATATAAGTGCTTCTGAATTTCTGATTATTCCAGTTTGCGTTCTGTTTGGCAATAAAAATACAGATGAACTGGATTCATAGTGCTGAGTGTCCTGATGGGGATGTACCACCAGAATCTGTGTAAGAACGGGTTTAATAAGTGTGTTAGTGTGTTGTGTATTAAGGATGGAATTTCCTTCATACTGGCTCTTTCATATATATATGCACGATAAAAGTTCTTCATATATACTAGCTTCGAATATACATTGCATTGATTGTACATAAATTTGGTTTTACAATTGCGCTCTTTGTTGGAGCTGGGGTTAGTGTACTGAATCTGTTTGGGTTTAGTGTATTAACTGTGTTGTTTTTTACTGCTTTCTGTTAAATAAGTCCTTGACTTTAGGGATTAAGACATTAGGTTTGAATTATTCCTTGTTCACTAGACCACGTTTATAGGAGTGCTTAACGTGGGTTGTTCATGTTAAGAAGCTGGCCACATTGTTGAGGCAAAGAGTACTCATCATATTGTTGAGGCAGCCTAGACAATGTTGAGGCAAAAAGTACTCATCCTAGACTTTGTGGGTTATTCCAGCACTCATCATATTGTTGAGGCAGCCATTACGGTGTTAGAGAAGATGAGATCAGCTGAGAAAATTGATATAGAAAGTTTAGATCAGCTTGGAGTAGTCGAGATCGCCACTGATTGACTTGGAAAAGTTGAGATTAGTTTGATTCGAGTGAATCTGGCCCGCGTCTTTGTTTGTGAGAAGAAGAGAGCTGGATACGTGAAAAGGGGAAAAATAAAAGGAGGAGTCGAGAAGAAGTAGATTGATGACGGTGACATAAACAAGGAGTCATAAACAAGGATTAGACAAGTATTGATAAACATAATAAATTTGGCCTTAATAATTGCCCATATCTTGATCTTTAATAAGACTCTCTGAGCAGTGGCCTCTGCAATGGGATTGTTTCACCTTGGTTGTTACTTTTAATCATGCTCTTAAGGGTTCGAGTCTACTAATCTATTGAGTTATAAACTGTTTCATAATATAGAAGTACTTTTGAGACGTGTTTAGTAGTCATAGAGAGTAATTGTTGTTGTCGACCTTGATGTGTGGTTATTCTTTGTATTATTCGTTGAGAAATAAATGAGTTGACACCTCGATATAAAAAATAAAAAATAAAATAAAAATACATACATTGTCAATTACATATATTTGGCTCAACCCCATACTGCCATACATTGTCAATTACTCATATATTCCCCAAAGATCGTTTCCATCTAGGAAGATTACCCTTTAGTGAGTTTCCATAACTTTTGTAAGTGTAGGCTAAACAAAAATCTCATGTAAAATTGTTGAAGAATCAAGGAGCTGGTACTTTTGCGATAAGCATTGGATGCTCTCTTTACAGTTTGAGTTTGCTAAAATCAACCTTTTTGACTGGATAGGTATACGCCTCGTAGTTGATTTGTTGGCCCAAACCACTTAACTTTGTGAGCGTAGTTATCAAATCAACCTGAGAGAATCAATTTCCACCAAACAATGAGAACTAAGATGTTAACAACAGATGCAGATATGTCCTATTTCCTGGTACATTTTCAGAAGTAACAAGAATTTTCAGATATGGAAAAGGAGAAATTTATTTAGACATTCGACATTTGGTGCAATAAATATACAATTAATTTAGATAAGTCTAACATGTTATCTTTTACTTTTAGACTCGGTTAACATTGATTAGCTAAATCCTTAGTTTGAATGTATTATTACGTATGGTAGTCTTGCAGTGAGAGGACATTACTCTTATCAATCAACATAGGTGAATTCACAACAATACCGTGTCACTACATTTTACTTGGCTGTGGGATAGAAAATTACAATGGCACTGACCTCATAGTCTGTTTCTGACACTGTTTCTCGGCTGCGCTGATACTTCTGAACCCACGGCAGAACTTCTGGATCAGTGGCTAATAAAGTTTCTGTGGCTATCTGATCAGGACCCAAGAATGCAGACATAACAGCTAGCTGGAGCATCAGAAACAGAGATGTTAGGTTTAGCATTGCTTCTTTGCACCATTACATCTTATGAATAGGTTTCTGTGGACTGGATATCTATTTGTTTTTGCAGTTCAGGGTTAAACATGCCGAAGAACTAAAATGCATATGCAGCTAAATAATTAACGTAGAACCTGGCGGGGGCCAAAGCCAACGGCAGAAAACTTGTCTTTCATTTCTTGAACACTTGCTTTGTCCCACTGGGGAACCCTTCCCTCTGGATCTGGCTCTTGGGTATCTGTCCTTCCAAAATTCCTCTCAAATAAGCCCCACTGTTGGCACAAGAATGGTTGTAATTATATGCCTTACCCATAATAAGAAAAATAATTATGGATAGTAATATGCAGAAGCATCTTTTGAGCTTAGGAAACAACTATGCGGTCTATGCCTACATCAAGAAACTTCCCTATGCCATGCGGTAAGCAGTGAAAATGATCATTTCCACAGTTGCATATTTGATACATCAAACAAGTGTACAACCTCTAACTTCCAATATCATTACCGGTTCTTTTGTAAATATTAATGCATTGAGAACCAATATGCATAAACAGTTGTGAAATCAATCCCTATGGGACTTGAGAATACCAAATCAATCCTATGAGATTTGGCTCATCAATGAGTGGCTAGTTCCATTGAGCAGATCAGTAACTGAAAACCAGAACATGGCTTACTGACAAATAAGGCATGACAATGTACCATTTTAGAATTTGATTCTGGAAAAATAAAATAAAAGACAACCTATGCCTATGAGATTATCTACTGACAGAAACATAGGACATCACATATGAAATAACTTGAAAGATATTCAAGTGCCAGGATGAGACACCAAAGAGAAGTACTTCACTATCTTGGACTCTCTATACACCAATTTGTCAAAACAAGACATGTAGAGCAGTTATAAACTTATAATGATTACAAAACTTTCACTGATGATAAGTGATTTCAGATCAAATAGGGAATGAAAATTCCTATATTAAATTTACAACATTAAGAGTATAACCATCATGGGTGAAATTGAAATCATTTTCAAGGGTAGAAATGCAAATTGTTGGTTCACACGCCACAAAACCAGGTTCTTAAATCCACTTGAAGAGTTACACATAGAGAATTGGAATGTAAATCTGGTCAGATGAACTTCTTTGGATTTTGTTTTACTAATTCAAATCCATATTAGAAGTATGGCTTTTGCATCCTTTATATGTCATGTGTATGATGTTAATAGTTTATAGTAGTTAAGTTGTTTCTACCATAGAACCACTCTTTTCTTAAAATATCTTATTCAAGTTTTGACCCGTTAGGGCAGGAAACATGCTTAGTTTTTTGCCCCTGTGGTGCGCAGGGCTTTTGGCAGTTTGTGTTGCATTTAGGGTCAGGATTCTAAAAATTCCTTTTTAACCAACAGTATTGTAAATTTGTTATATAATCTTTTGATTTTGTCATTCAGTTCAATATCTTCAAGCATTCTACTTAAAGTATGTACTTTTTCTGATACAATTTACACTAAACTTAAATGATAAATAGTTTTTTTAAACTTGTCACCTTGAAAAGTAAGTCGTATATAATGTGAGTTATATAAATTATAAAGTTATATCAATTGATTCTGCTTGGTGTACACAAAACAGTTAAGAAAATAATAATCTGGTTTACATAAGCCTTTTATTATCTTATTCAAGTTTTGCTGCCGGGTCTGAGTGTGGTGAGGAAAATGTGTGGGTGGAGTGGAGTAACTTTTGTGTCTGCACACTCTGGTGACTTTCTGTAAAAGATGCAAGATAGATAAGAGTTCTGCATACGGAAACTAGCTGATATTTGTTAATAGAACTAATGCACATTTACTTATAACTCAAACTTTTACCACTGCTTGTTCTTATCTACTTATCTGGTATAACGTGTGTTTTTTGAATACTGGTCAGCGCACACATGTGCTTGTTCTGCTGTTGAGCATGATCTTTTCAATATCTGCCTACCTGCTATAAGTAGAACACTTGTCTTATCCATAGTTAGCTGCTTAGTTGCTTTTTTTTTTTGGTTACAGCTGCTTAGTTGCTTTAAGTTCTGTGTTCTTTAGCAGTTTTCAGTTCCCTAAGGTTGACAAGTGTACTATTTATGTATGCCAGGTGGAGAGATGGAATGAGCAAAGGGAGAACGGAACCTTCCCAGGTCCTCTGTAGATGGTGCCTGCTTAATAACAAAAGATATGGTTTGCAGTTTTTCCTCCAACAGATGAGTTTCTACAATGAGAGTGCAACTCTCGGGGAATGTCCTATTTGAAACAATGAAATTAATAAGAAATTTTGGCTTGTCTCAGAACACAGAGAATTTGTAGCTCATGAAATCATGTTACTGCTGTTCATCATCATCAAGATGCTTTCTTACTCATGCAAATTTTCTACATGAGCTGTTGTACGGTAGTTGACTGAACCTCGCAAGGGTAACATAGCGTTTGTTGTCAAGGTCTTACACACATTCCCCAAATAAAGATTGGATCTTTTTGACAACTATCATGGTCATATTGTCACGGGATGAGAACTTCGTTTCTCCACCAACTGTGCGGCCTTAGAGTTGTTCACCTCCTTGAACTCTCTAAGTCAGCCTCTCTTCTTGGCAACGGAAACAAGAGTAACACAATAGAGCAAGAAAGCTAGAAGTGAGCTAAGTATGCAAAGCTAAGCTAAGCAAACACTTAGATAATGTGAGAGAAAGAAACTTGTATTGAAAGTATGACTCTTTACAAGGCTTTGTTGAATGCTTTCTAAGATGTCTAGGATGGTTTGGTCAAGTGTCTTCACCACTTATTTATAGCCTAACATTTCCTCAATGGATGGCTAGGATTATTTCAATCCAATGACTACAATTCTAAGTTCTAGAATGTACACCAATTATCTACAAGAAAATGTATAAGTATAGAGAATTCTAAAGGGTTCTAGAATTCTCCATACTTGTCCACCATGTTGTCTTCAACCTAGAGAATTCCAAGGAGTTCTAGAATTCTCTAGGCATGTCCACCAACTCTAGATATTCCCACCATGTTCTTGAATGTCCAAGTGCTTCTCCTTAGACTTGGACCTTTCATGATGGACTTGTGTCATGGACTTACCTCACTCAAACTCGGTCCATGACATTCTCCCCCACTCAAGTCGGCGACGTCCTCGTCGCCCTTGCGAGCTCCTCTTGCTCGAACTTGGCGATCTTGTCCTTGCATCGCCACAATGACTTCTCTTTCTCCCAACTAGCCTCAAACGTGGGCAGCCCCTTCCGTTTGACAAAGTATTCGGCATACCTCGGTATCTGCTTCCTCCGCACCTTGCGCTTGGCTTCGATGCTATCAACTTCTTTGTCAAAGGAAGTAGTCATATAAGCGGGAGCTCAATGAGTCTTACCTCGTTAGGGCGCTTCGGCATCCTTTAGCTGCGAACGAGCTAGCTCATTGGCTTGCTGCCGCTACTTGGCTGTTTTACATGCAACAAGGTTCCTCCCCATTGTGAGCAACTCGTCCTCGAGCCAAAACCGCCTTGTCTTTCCACTCTTGACAAGCTTCACCAAGTTCTTGGCTTGAGAGTCATGGGATAGTCCCTCCTTGATTCTTCCCACGAGATTGCTTTGAGGAGTAGGCATGACGGGTGCTAGCTCGGCCTTCCGGCTTAGGGCATCCGTTACCACGTTCTCCTTGTCTCGCTTGTACTCCAACTTGATGGCATGATCCACCTTCCTCCTTGGTGGCAGCCTCTTCGGCAACTCCTTGGGCATTACATCTCCAAGCTCCCCAAGGATTGCCTCCGTTGCCTTTGGCAAAGGTTCGGACTTTCCTCCAACCTCCTCTTCCATCTTGAGGGTTGCTAGGAAAGTAGACTCGCCTTTCTTCCAAGCATTGGCGAGTTGCATGACGGATAGAGTCTTTGTCCTCTCCCTTGCTTGCCTCTCCACGGGCACCACGCAAGGTAACTCTCCATCCGCTACAATGCAAAAGATGTTATGAAATGGAATGAGGAATGTTTGTACCTTGTCCATGAACTCAAGGCCGATCACCGCACCATAGTCTTCCATCTTGACCACGGTGAAATCCACTTTCTCCTTCCAAGCACCGATGCGAACCTCCACATCGCGTGCTACCCCAACAATGGGCATGGCAGGCGTGTTCACCGCTTTCACGCTGCCCAACTCCTTCGTGACTCGGAGGCCAAGCTTCCTCGCTTCTTCTGACGTCATGAAGTTATGAGTTGCTCCGCAATCCACCAAGGCACGGACCATCGTGTCTTTCGCCTTGACATCGATGTAAAGCGATCCACCATTCGCTTGTTGCCTTGGTTGAGGGACGCTAGTCTTCATGGCATTGAGCAACCGGATGCACCCCATCCTTGTTGCATCATCTTCGTCCTCCTCCTCGATCCTAGACCCTTGCAAGGTCATGGCTTTGAGTGCCTTCTTTTGAGGGAAATCACGCATCATGTGAGGGCCATCGCACAAGTAGCACTTCACTTCCCAAGTCTTGCTTGCAGACTTGTCGTGCTTCTCAAACCTCTTCACCTTTGGCTTGAAACTTGACTCGGCCTTCTCCTTCGGCATTGGTACGTCTCCTCCACTTTTCTCATAGTTGACCTTCTTCCCCTTGAACTTGGTGTCATCATGGTGACTAACTTTGAACTCAATGAGGGATTCGGCAGCAGCAATGGCTTGTGACAAGTTCTGCCCTTGTCTTCTTTGCAACTCAAGCTTTGCCCAACTTTATAGTCCACTCATGAAGTATATGAGCTTGTCCTACTCCGGCATAGTGGGCACCTCGAATAGCAAGTTGACAAAGGTGTCGACATAATCCTTGCCGCTACCGGTTTGCCTTAGCCACCGAAGCTTCTCCTTTGCTTCGTATTGAGCATTTTGGGGATATAAATGCAACTTGATATCCTTCTTGAATTCATCCCAAGTATTGAGGGAGAACGTACCTCACTCAATTTCCATGCTCATTCGACGCCACCACATAAGGGCATTGTCGGTGAGGAACAAGGTAGCCGCCGAAATTTTGGACTCGTCATCCTCAAGCTTTAGATACTTGAAGTACCTTTCCATATTCCATAGAAAGGTGTCAAGCTCTTTGGCTTCCCTCTTCCCATTGAAGGATTTGGGTTTAAAAGAGTCCAATGCTTTCCTCTCCTTCGGCCCTTGTGACTTATTCAATGCAGCCTCCTTGCATAGCGCCCAATCTCCCTTGACCTCCTTCACTACGTACCCCTTTGTGGGATTCTATTTTGAATTGTGGTTGTATCTAGTGGGTTACTAGACTACCTACGTACCCCTTTGTGGGATCAAACCGACCGTAGTTCATAAGAGGTTTGTAGGCTTTATGGCTTAATGCCGGCTTTTGGTTTAACAGATGTATTTTGAATCCGTTAACTGTATTTCTTGTGGACACCCAATTTGGTAGAGTGTCTGTTGATTTGACTTGGGCACCCAGATCGGGTGATGCAGCAGTGTGACAAAAAAGCTTGAATGGTTTTGGCCACAGCCCTTGATAGTGGCATAGGTGATCTCCGCATGTAAGCGGACTGCCCCTTCATGCGGACTCCGCGCGTATGTCGGTGAGCAGGCTCCGTGTGTACAATTATGAGCGGACTCCGCGTGTATGTCTATGAGCAGGCTCCGCGTGTATGTCTGTGAGCGGGCTCCGCTCGTATGCTTGTGAGCGGACTCCCCAACTTGCTTCATCTTCTGCATGAATGTATCTCGCCTCGCCTGGGACGTCATCTCGCCTCGCCTGGGCTTAGGGCTTCTGAATATTAGCTCGTCACCCCTTAGGGCCTTTGCTTTGGTGTAAAGTCACCTCGCCACCCGTTAAGGTTCCTGTTTTGACACAAATGAGATCTCGCCACCCCTTAGGGTTTCTGTTTTGATGTGAAGTCATCTCACCACCCCTTAGGGTTCCTGCTTTGATGTGAAGTCACCTCGCCACCCCTTAGGGTCTCTGCTTTGATGTGAAGTCACCTCGCCACCCCTTAGGGTTCATGCTTTGATGTGAAGTCATCTCGCACCCCTTAGGGTTCCTGTTTTGACTCGAATGCGACCTCGCCACCCCTTAGGGTTCTTGCTTTGACACGAATGCGACCTCGCCACCCCTTAGGGTTCCAGCCTTGACACGAATGCGACCTCGCCACCCCTTAGGGCCTATGCTTTGATGTGAAGTCACCTCGCCACCCCTTAGGGTTCCTGTCTTGGCGCGAATGCGACCTCGCCACCCCTTAGGGCCTCTGCTTTGACGTGAAGTCACCTCGCCACCCCTTAGGGTTCCTGCTTTGACACGAATGCGACCTCGCCACCCCTTAGGGCTCATGCTTCGATGTGAGGTCACCTGGCTCGCCTGGACTTCCGGTCTTGTGAGACCATCCTAGTTCGCCTTTGTTTTAGGACTTTAGCCATCTCGCGAAGTCTTCTTTACACACGAACTCTGCTTGGCAGGACTTTGTCATCTTTTCCTTGATTTCGTCGTCTTTTTCTTGATGAATTTGATGAGATTGTACGAACCACATAACTCCAGACGTCTATCCCTGTTTGGTTGGGAGTTGGACTTGAGGAAACTGCTATTCTATAAATTGAGATATGTCGTCTTCTTCTCTTTGATCTGGTCAAGGGTTCTCCGAGTCGTCAAAGGTGAGTTCCTGTTCTTCAGATTCGCGTTACTTGTTTGTTTCCTTCCCCTTGCATGGCTTGTTATGCGAGATGCAAGGCCATATGTTTGCTGTAACAAGGATGAAGGGGGCGAGGTCATCTCGCCTTCTTTTGGTGACTGCCTCGCAAGGTCATCTCGCATTAAGGGAGATGGCTTTGCTTCCGAGCTTCCGGCGGAGTGACACAGAAAGATAAAGGCGCTGCAAAAAAAGAGAAATAGTTAGAATGGGGGCTCCACCTTTGTTTGGTTCGCCACTTTCCTTCTGCTCTGCTTTCTTCTTATGCTTTTCGCCTTCTTTCTCTCTTTGTTTCTCTCTTTGGTTCGCTTCGCCTTCTGTGTCCCTCGCACTATGTCCCTGTGTTTTCTTCTTCTCTATGTCTCTTTATATAGAGTGCACGGTTTGGAAGAGTGAGTTCGCATTGGACTTTGTTGTCCAGCTGTTTGCAAGAGTCACAATTGAACTCAAAAACATTATGCATGTAGCACAAGAAAAGTATTATTATTTTATTTTATTTTATTTTTATTTTTTGTAATCCTTTTTTTTTGTATCAACACTACGGATACTCTAATGTATTTCCGACACATTAGAATGATAACTATGAAGTTTGACATGATTTCATACTCTCATATCCTTCTTGCAACCAATGTTAACATTGACGTCATCATCAAGGTTGGTGTAGTCGGTAGTCAGGAAACATGTAAAAAGAGGGAATCTTCCTTAGCTATAAAAGGAAGACTCTCCCTATGTAGAAGAGAGAGAGAGAGAGATCTGAGGTACTCCACCCCGCGAGATATATATATGATATAAACCCCACCCTGCGGGATGGGTAGCCCATCCCTCCCCCATTTGTAACACTCCACCCCGCGCGGGATGATTGCTCTCATACCCCGCACGGGATGGTTGCTCTTATACCCCGCGCGGGATGGATGCTCTTGTAACTCCAAAGGCATGATAGTTGATTCTAAGTGGACATAACAATGTCCCCCGAGGCATGGTGAACCATTATATATCTTTGTCTCTCGCTCATGATTGTCTCTTGATCATTAATTCGATTCCACCGTGATTCCGCATAGCCTCCGGGTTTATGCAGAAACATTTGGCGCCGTCTGTGGGAAATGTTACTAAAAAGTCATGTTGTTCAACCGCTCGAGAGGCAGTATAGATGCGAGGCGAGATGGCTCACATGAGAAGAGAGGCGAGGTAGCTCGCGTGGGAGCGAGGTGAGATAAATTGCATGGGAGAGGCGAGATAGCTCGCAAGGATTCGAGGCGAGATAGCTCGCTTGGATGCGAGATGAGATGACCCGCCCGGGAGAGAGGAGAGGTAGCCCGCTTGGGAGAAAGGTGCGATCACCTGCCCGTGGTTCTTTTGTCTGCGGGATAAGAAGTCCAACAGCAGAATCCCACCCGGTTCTTTTTGTCAGCGGGATTGGAAGTCCAGCAGAATATCTCGCATGGATGCGAGGTAAGATGACCTGCCAGGGATGAGACAGGGTAACCCACAGCCGGATGCAAGGCTAGATAGCTCGCATGGAAGTGACTTTACATGTGAGAAGCGAGATGACCCGCCCAGAATGAGAGGCGAGGTAGCCCACATGGGAGCCAGGCGAGGTAGCCCGCATAGGAGCCAGGCGAGGTAGCCCGCATGAGAGCGAGGCGAGATGACCCGTCCGGGGTTATTTTTGTCATCGGGATTTCCCCAACAGTAGAATCCCGCCCGTTGTTCTTTTGTCTGCGGGATAGGTAGTCCAAAAGCAGAATCCCGCCCAGGTTCTTTTTGTCAGCGGGACAGTCCAAGAGCAGACCCACAACGGCTCATGTCCGATGCCACCCTCCCGTTGTTCTATTTGTCCCGGCCGAGATGAAAATTCGTCGGAAATAAGCAAAGGAATCCGCCAAGCATACTCAGGGTCCCGTTGATACCCGATCTGCCGGCGCATTGGTCATTGAGTCCGGGATATGCTTCCAGGCAGCTACTACCGACATCTTGTTGATTTGTCTGGAGCTAAGTCAAAAATTGCTATGGACACCCGGTATGAAAGATATGGGGTGAAGAAACTAGAGAAGTTTACAAATCTTGTAGGCGACCCGACCGTGCTGGCAACAAGGATTCATCGTCCTGGATTAGTACGGGCATGAATCTGCACCTCTTGTGTGCACCAATTCAGCAGCTATTTTCACAGGTAAGTCCCCCATTTGATTGCCATTGAAAACACAAATCAGGATATGAAAGTCCAAGTCTTCATGATTAGACTGAGAAATCACCAAGAGATAGACATTCCACTGAGAGATTGAGTTCGCATGGGAGACTTCGCCAAGAAACAAGAGGCCTTCACGTACAAGGAGGACTGAAATTATCATGCGAGGGGATGAGTTCGCATGTATCAAAACAATGACATGAGTTGCATGCGAGCTGGATGCATGTGAGGATGTGCTACTCGAAGTGATGACTTCACGCAGGGGACCCCGCATGAGAGATTGACCTTGTGAAGCATTGACAACTCTACTACATTCCGCATCAGCGAGGTGGCGCACCCCGCACCCCGCATCCCTAGAAGCAGAGTCTCGATCGTCCCCCTGCTGAGGATTGTGGCCAAAAAATGTGCACGGGTTCCGATCGTCCAGCTCGGCCATCACTTCCCTCTGGCAATGCCTGCTCTATGAGGGACCGGGTAGCCATGACTGATCTACAAGCAGCGGGTCCCGATGGCAAAAAAAATAAAATTGCTATGGACATCCGGAGCTCAGTCATGTCGAACGGGAGCTTCGCTGGAGACAATCTTTTCAACTCACAGCCGGATCATCTTCTTATCCCGGTGGCTCCAACGTCCAATCTCCGGGTCGGAAAGTCAATGGCCTCAGACTAGAGAAGCAGTCTCCAGGATCGCAAAATCCAAGGTTCATGCTCCGGATTCATCGAGCTTTTCAGGCGATAGATCTCAAGCAAGCCCCACAAATCGACCGGTATGGCGACAGAAAGGGCAAGGGGCTCTTGTCCCACCGGAAGGATTGATATAACATTGATGATTTGGGTCGAATTTAATTGGTATAATCCAGGAGTAGATCCCGCCTGGTATACGATTTCGTCCGGAGGGGTACTTGAGAAAGAGGGGACCTGCCCAACATTAGTAGGCGGACCCATTGGCAGCACACATGCATTGCACCCAAGAGGCACTCCACCGAGAGAGGCATTGCACCCGAGAGGCATGTCATTGAGATTTCGAGTAACACTAAGCGGGATGGGTAATCCATATTAAAATCCCCTGTAACACCAGGCGGGATGAGCATTCCACCAAGAATTACAAGTTTTTTCCTAGTAACACCAAGTGGGATGGGTAATCCACATTAAAATCCCATGTAACACCAGGCGGGATGAGCATTCCACCAAGTTACAAATTATTTCCAGTAACACCAAGCGAGATGGGTAATCCACATTAAAATCTTCTCTTGTAAGACTAGGCGGGATGGATAATACATTAAAATCTCAAGTAACATCAAGCGGGATAGATATTCGACCAAGAGACACAAGTTATTGAGTTCCCAGGTAACACCTAGCGGGATAGGCATACGGCTGTAAGTCATAAAATTTATCTTCCCTTTAAGAACGGAGCAAGTGGGTTGATAACCCACATATGACATTAACACCCTGTCACTCGAGTAGTAACACAAGCGGTAACACCCAGGTTCAAGACCCATCTTGTGTGTCACTAATATCATAGCACCTAGTTCGCTAGGTACAAGATCCGCCTCGCGTGTATTGCCGAGTTTCAAGACCCATCTCGCACGGTAGTGCGCGGAGCGAGATCTTCAGCCCGCGCGGTTTCCCGTTAGCGCAGAGGGAGATCCACATCTCGTGACCGAAAGAAAATTAGCATTCCACCAAGATTAACATTCGACCGAGAGAGTAACATTCAACGTTCTGTATTTGAACCATTTTTCTTTTCGATAATCATTATGCCATAACCATACTTGGTTGGCCCCATAAATTGTGTTGATCCAATGTTTGTCGATCATTTGTTCATTGTAAAGGTATAACAAGCCTCACTCGGCCGAATAAGTTTTTAGGCCGGAGACCAGGAGGGGCATTTCTTATCTTCTAGGCGGACTGCACAGCTCGCGCCGGTAATGTAGTCCTGTGCGAAGCGAACTCCAACAAAGCGCCACGCGAACTGAGCTCGCGCGTTACCCTTGTGCATGGAACGAACTCCTGAGCTCGCACGTAGTCCTTGTGTGCGAAGTGAACTCCTGAGCTCGCGTGTTGTCCTTGTGCGCGGAGCGAACTCTTGAGCTCGCGCGTTGTCCTTGGGCGCGGAGCGAACTGCTTATCTCGCGTGTAGTCCTTGAGTGCGGAGCGAACTCCTCAGCTCGAGTGTAGACCTTGTGATCGGAGCGAACTCCTCAGCTCGCGTGTAGACCTCGTGCGCGGAGCGAACTCAGCTCGCCTGATAATGTCAGCCCATCTGTGCGAGGCGGACCCCACAGCTCGCCTGATGTTGTCAGCCTTTCTGTGCGAGGCGGACTCCTCAACTCGCGTGTAGACATTGTGCGCAGAGCGAACTCAGCTCGCCCGATATTATCAGCCTTTCTGTGTGAGGCGGACTCCACAGCTCGCATACTTTGTTAGAAGACCCAGCACGGTCGAATCAGTTTTGAGGCTGGGGTCGAGAGGGACCCGGCAGACTTGAAGATATCAAGAATAGCAAGACATGTTCTCCACACGTCTTGAGTGCGGACTTAGGGGGACTGAGACTGGGACCGGGCAACCATGACTGGTCTATGAGCATTTTGTATATTAAGTCCCCACTCAAGATGTGTCTTGAACGGGAACTTGGGGGGACTTGTAGTCGGTAGTCAGGAAACTACCTTCCCCGTCCATAGACCAGTCATGAAACTTGTAGACCGACGTCTAGACTACCTCGCCATGGTGAAAGATCATTGGTACCACATCGGGAAGGTGTCTCTCCAAGCTCCACAAGAAGGCACCATGAGAATATAAATGTATAGTCAATCCCACATCGGAAGTATGTAAAAAGAGGGAACTTTCCTTAGCTATAAAAGGAAGGCTCCCCCTATGTAGAAGAGAGAGAGAGATCTGAGGTACTCCACCCCGCGGGATATATATATATATGATATAAACCCCACCCCGCGGGATGGGTAGTCCAGCCCTTCCCCATTTGTAACACTCCACCTCGCGCGGGATGGTTGCTCTTATACCCCGCGCGAGATGGATGCTCTTGTAACTCCAAAGACATGATAGTTGATTCTAAGTGGACGTAGCCATGTCCCCCGAGGCATGGTGAACCACTATATGTCCTTGTCTCTCACCCATGATTGTCTCTTGATCATTAATTTTGTTCCACCGTGATTCCGCATAACCTCTGGGTTTATGCAGAAACAGTTGGACATAGAACTTCCAATGACAAAGCATGGTTGAAGAGCATCCCTCTACGGCCCTCTCAACTCTCAACGTTTAGGCTTTTTATATTTTTATTTTTGTTTTTAACAATCTAGTTTAGGTTGTTCAAAAAGTTTTTGTTTGTAAATTTTTTTGGTTCCAGAAGGGGCAAAACACCCAGAAAACAACACTAAAAACTAATTAGCATTGCTGGTATTGAAACACCTAGCTTTAGTAGTTCCCACAATGTCATCAAGCAAAGCCTCAGTAACTAAGGCAGAAGAGGATCAATGAAGGTGCATATTACTTTAGCATGAGAAGTACTACTCTTAGCTAGAAGATCAACAACTGTGTTTCACGGTGGACATGTTGTTACCGGAGCTATTCGAACACTTGTGATTTTCTTGTAGTTCATAATCAGAGTCCCAAATGAGTGCCTTTCAATATTTTTGTTCTGAATCAGATTCATCAAGACAGGAGGGTAAGATTCCACAACCAACTTATTAATTTATTTGTAATTTTTATTATCTGATAATTTTATTTTATTTTATTTTATATCAGAAGGAAAATCTGGTCTAAAATATATCAAATAAAAAACACACAAAAATGAAAAAGAAGACAGAAAATAGCCGATATAGTCCCCCTCTTCTTCTCCTAGCACTCTAGTTTCACCCATTCGTGCAGGTCCGCACAATCAGTACTTCAGTTCAGTAGCACAACAATGGGTTTTGGCGGGACTAGTTTACAAACCCTCAAGCTCGCCGCACTTCCTTCCCCTTCATCTTCTTCTTCCTTCCGCTCCGCTGTCAAACCATTATCCAAAACCTTCCTCTACCGCAATAGCCACACACCAAGACCTCAACTTCCTCTCTTCTTCGTCAAGAGCTTCTCAGCCTCTGCCGTACATGCTACTGTCCCCACAGCACCAAAAGTAACAAGCCCGGTTGAGAAAGGTTCTCTCTTTTTATCAACTCGTTTGGGTTTTGAATAAAGTTGAGTTCTTTGGATTTGTTTTGTTAAAGTTAATGTTTTTTTGTGTGTGTGATTGCATTGCAGGTGTGAAACCGCAATGGAAAGCTGCGATAGATTTCAAGTGGATAAGTGAGAACAAGGATGATGTTGCTGCCAATATAAAGAAGAGGAACTCCAATGCCAATTTGGAACTTGTGCTTGAGCTATACAATCAAATGCTGAATCTCCAAAAGGTCAAATATTTCATTCAGTTATTACTGATTGTTTGTTATTGAGGTCTTGTACGTATCTCGGTTTTCGGCTTGAGTTAGGAGAATGCCTCATAGATTTACAAACAAGACATTAAGAGTAACCCAATGTAACATATCACTATATACTAGCTGTTATTTAATCAAATGTTATGCTGGGGGATTTTTTTTTTTGGTCTGAGAGATTAGCTTTGGAGTTATTTTGAGGTTGGAGATCATAAGTTTCGTGTTATTTTTAGCAAAGTGGTGTTTTTCTTCTGAATTTCATAGCTAATTGTCACTCACAGAAAGCAGGAAGTTGAGCAGCTTCGTGCGGAAAGGAATGCAGTGGCAAACAAGATGAAAGGGAAGTTGGAGTCATCCGAGCGTCAAAAACTCATAGAGGAAGGTATCATTGGATAAGTCTTGGCTCTGCCCATTTTACTGTGTATGCTAAGGTCGATTTCCAATTTAGCTTTGAGAAATTAGGTACTAATGTTTATGATGTTTTGCATTTAGGAAAGAATCTGAAGGAGGCACTTCTTACATTGGAAGAAGACCTGCTTAAGCTTACTGATGAGCTCCAACAGGAAGCACAATGTATACCAAATATGACTCATCCGGATGTCCCAATAGGCGGGGAGGACAATTCAACCATTAGGAAGATGGTCTCTCTCTCTCTCTCTCTCTCTCTCTCTCTCTCTCTCTCTCTCTCACACACACACCAAACACTGAAGTGGGAATGTCCCAATAGGCGGGGAGGACAATTCAACCATTAGGAAGATGGTCTCTCTCTCTCTCTCTCTCTCTCTCTCTCACACACACACACACACACACACACACACCCCAAACATGGAAGTGGGAGGTTTTGCGGTTCATTGTGCCTGCTTCCTCATCTGCTATTTGCTTTTGTAGGTAGGCAGGCCACGCAAGTTTAACTTTCCTGTCAAGGATCACCTTCAACTTGGAAAAGATTTAGATCTCTTTGATTTTGATGCTGCTTCAGAGGTACTTTTTTTTGTTTCAGCTACTGCCTTAAAAGTGATTCTAGCTAGATGGTAAATGAGGTTGCCATTGAATTCTAACCTTAGAATATACATAGGACTTTGAACTGGTCCTCATACGCCCTTAAAATATTCCCAAGAAAATGGTTTAAGGATATATATTGGCTCCATTTGACCAAGGGAAAGGAATTGGTATCATTTATCTGTATAACTCAGATCTGGCTACATTCTACAGGTCAGTGGCTCCAAATTCTACTATCTTAAGAATGAAGCAGTGATGCTAGAGATGGGTCTTATCAACTGGACGCTCTTGGAAGTCATGAAATGGGGCTTCACAGCTTTAACAACCCCAGAGATTGTAAGGTCCTCTGTTGTTGAAAAATGTGGTTTCCAACCCCGTGGAACAAATACTCAGGTTAGTTCACTCAATCTCTTAGCTTAGTGTTCTGGAAATGAAATGCTGTCTTATCTATGTTCAAACATAAACAGGTTTATTCTATTGAAGGTAGTGATCAATGCCTCATCGGGACTGCAGAGATTCCTGTCGGGGGAATTCATATGGATTCCATTCTTTCTGCATCAGTGTTACCTTTGAAATATGTGGCAGTCTCTCATTGCTTCCGTACTGAGGCAGGTGCTGCAGGTACAGCAACAAGGTAAATTATCAGCACATATATTTCTTTTGTTTTACGTGACCTTCCTGTGTATATGGACTTCAGTAACTCAAATTAGATTGTTAAGTATTTAATATCTGAACACATGACTCAAAGTGGTGCATCAATCTTTACGCTAACTGCTAAGTACTCATAAGATTTGTGATATGTCCCACCATATTGTTGCCACTTCCTAGGTTAATATAATATGCACCTACCAGGTCTGCCAAACTGATGTGTTTTGTTCACCTTGTAAAGATTGAGATACCATGCTTTTTGTGTGTCATATAGGGCACAGCTATATTCATAAGGTTTCTGGTTCTGATCATCTTGTAAGCATGTAGATTATATGCTCTGAGACTTTGGTTTCAGTCAACAGCCAATAAATTTCTTGTATTCTCCATTCAGGGGTCTGTATCGAGTCCACCAGTTCAGCAAGCTGGAGATGTTTATATTATGCCAACCAGAAGAGAGCAACTTTTACCATGAAGAGCTCATAAAAATTGAAGAAGATCTATTCTCATCATTAGGATTACATTATAAGTGAGGATTTGTGCACAGCCTTCTCATTATTCATGTGATTTGTTTTCTGTGTTTTTGATAATGTTGAGTTTCTTGACAGAACTTTGGACATGGCATCCGGGGATTTAGGTGCACCTGCTTATTGTAAATTTGATATTGAGGCATGGATGCCGGGGTTAGCGCGGTTTGGTGAGGTATTGTGATGATCTCTCTCTCTCTCTCTCTCTCTCTCTCTATATATATATATATATATATATAGTACAGTTGTGTTAGTTTCTTTCCCATATCAGCAGTCCAAGCTTGGCTCAAATGGTTTATGGCAGTGTTGAATCATTGAAAAATCCAATTTTGATTCGTTTGTTGTTGCTCAAAATTGACTGACTTTGGAGTTTTGAAAGAGCTCTTGCAGGATTTCAATCATGATTTTCATACTAATATAATTGTAGGGTTCAAAGCTTTCTTGTAGTTGATCATGAGAATTAGGAAATACTAGGCAGTGTACCCAAGCTTTGCTTGGGGTGAAAACCTGAAAAAAGATCAAATGTAAAAACGAAAATGATGGTAAAAAAGTAATTTTGATCCCTAAATGGTAAAGTTGTAAAAACGAAAAGTAGAGACGAAAATGTAAATTACACATAATAGAGAGTGGCAAGGTTGTAATAAAAATAGAAAGGACAAAATGGTAATTTCCTACCTAATGGCACTAAGAATGGTAAAGCTGTAATTAAACAAAAAACAGGGACGAAATCATAATTTTAGCCCTACGGTACTGTTCCTAAATGAACTGAGTTTTAGTATATAGTAAAATTTTTACTGTTTGATTCTATAGTTGAAAGCCACTTAGAGCTGATTTAGACTGTTTTTTTAAGTAGAACACAAATAAGCAAGTTATTTGAGTCGATTTATAGCATTGAAGAAAAATGATGGCTGCATTAAAGCTTTCATGTAATCATGTTCAAATATTCACTTTCGAGCTTCTATTTTTCTACCACTTATATTTTTATTTATGATTTTGTTACGATAGAATCCCAAACTAGTGGGTTTAATCGGTCAAAATCTAAAAACTAAGTTTGAACTTTGAACTCAGGGATTGGATTATTATTATTATTATTATTATTTTTGTAAGTTGGAAAGGGAGTTGAAGCCTACAGATTCTCAGAATATATAACTTGGACCGGCAGCTAAGGAAAAGAAACTACGGGGGTGAAAGTGCAAAGAAATTTAAAGAGTAACGGGTTGGATAATATGGATCTTAATTCACTATATGCTCGAAGAGTTATGTGTTTGTTTTGATCTGTATGGATATGAATGGTAGCACTTTTCCTGAAATATTGTAATTCCATGTGAATGGTGAACAGATATCAAGTGCATCAAATTGTACAGACTACCAAAGTTGACGTCTTGGGATCCGGTATCGTTCTTCAGAACCAGCATCTACAAATCCTAAAAAGGGTAAAGGCAACCTCTCTCCACCACAATTTGTCCATACGTTAAATGCAACAGCATGTGCGGTACCACGGATGATCGTCTGCCTGCTGGAAAATAACCAGCAAGAAGACGGGTCTGTAGTTATTCCTGAGCCATTGAAGCCATTTATGGGTGGTCTGGAGCTTATACAACCTAAATCTAGATAGGAGGGTAAATTTATAGCACTTATTTCTAATCTTCAAATTGTTGTTGACGGATGTTATTTGGTTAGTCTTAAAGATCATGTATAAGAGAACTAATAAGAAAAATTGACTGCAAATGAGTTGAGAGATCAACTTTTTTTGAGGAACTCATACCATCTTGGCCTCTTGGATTAAATCAGTTACATTTGAGGATTGAACAAAGAGCAAATTGATTATGTTTACTTTTATAATAAATGTTGCAAGGATGAAGAATTTTCTGGAGTTGGAAGTGCTGTAATGATGATTGTGCTGTTTATAAAATCTGAGTCTTCATGAAATCAGAATCTATTACCAACCAACAATGAGAACTCTAACCAGATAGTTCAATGCTTCTCACATTTTGAATTGATTAAAAACAAGTCATACACTACGTCCACATTCTACAAAGTCAATTGGAAATCCGTTTTTTCTATACTCAAAATGTATAATAAAACTATAAAACTACATCACAACCGGCTAGTCGCCTGTGAAAGGAATATACAACAACACAGGAAGCTCTCATAGTTTTGTTTCTGATCGAATCTTATGCTTGATTTATATGTAAACCCCAAGTGGCCTAATTGTCAATATCTTCGTTAGCTGGTGGTGCTTTATTAAAAGTTTGCCTCCAGATGCATACTATGCACATAGGAAGTTAAGCAGCAGTTTTGTGAAGATTTATCCAATTCAATCTTGTTGGAGAACTTGGTTAGTTGCTTTCATCATTGTCTATTATTACTTTCCTTAGCTTTCCTTTTATATACTCAGAAATGCATGTTAACCTTCGATGATATTGACGACAGATTGATTGTGGAAGCATGGCAAGCACTTCAGGTGTCTCCAGTTCAGTTATTCCGGAAGTTCTTAATCGTAATAACTACAAAACGTGGAGATCGCGGATAGAAACTTATTTGTTGGCTGAAGATCTATGGGAGGTTGTCGAAGCAACAAGGGAACCCGCTGCGAATCTTGAAGATGATGAGCCCGAATACAAGGCCTGGAAAAGAAAGAATGCCAAGGCTTTATACGCAATTCAAAATTCATGCGGGCAGGAGATGTTTCAATTCATAAGCGAAACAAACACGGCCAAATTTGCCTGGGAGACTTTGGAAGAAGTTTCGATACTAGGAGGTATGCCCTTTGTCGAAATTCAAAACTCACATTTCAAAGAAAATACTAATGACTCGTCCTATTTCCAAGTGACTAGCATCACAATCACCTATAAAGAGTCTTGGGTGGTTAATTTCGGTTTAGTTCTTCGTTTCTCCTCAATTATCTTTATGTTTTATTTTCTATTGTTTATTTATTTTGTTGTTTACTATAATTACCTTTATTTTTATTTGTTTCGGTTGTCTCATTAACAGTAATTATGGTAGTTAATAATTTGGTGAATAACCTGCTGGTTTTATTATAATAGAGATAAAATGTACCGATAGTTTTGATGTTAATTGCCAATTTGCTTACTTTGTCAATTCCCATCCAAATTGGCAATTGCCTTCAACTTCTCAATACAGCAGTCAAAGGCAATTATGTTGCCAATACACTATTTACTAAATCCACCCTTGTGCAACGTCTAGTTTTGTTTGAAAAAAAAATTGAGTTGGCATTTTGAAATCTTTTACTTTCATATCTTTCATAGAGATTCTCACGTGTGTCATTACGGGGCAGACTAATAGAATGGCATGCATGGAGTGTTATGGGTATTATGTATTTAAAAGTAAGGATAAATGGGGTATTTGTACAAAGGTTGTTACATTCTAATTAGGCTGCCCCACGGTCACGTGTAAGGAAAGCCTTAACTAATAAATTTTCTTAATGAATATACGTTTTTAAATTCCCACGAGAAGTACTATAAAGCTCTTATGAATGAGCTTAATAGACGAAAATGATGCTTGTATTTAGGTAATAGTTATTTATGAGCCTCATTAGGATGAATCAAGATGTGTACTCTATGTATAAATTGACATGTAATTAAAAAAATTGTAAAATATTCGGAATGAAAGTCACAAAATTAAAATGACATTTTCCACTAAAACATGGCAGGGCGTGTTGAGAACAGTGCCGAATACTTTGAGCCGTACGTACAGTTCACCGAATTTGTGAGAGAAGGTGATTGGGATAAGGCAAAAGAGTGCCTTAAACTGAAAAACCTAGATCTCCACAGCGCCGTAAGAGCAATAGATCCAAGAGACGAGTTTGGAGACAGAGCGGTTCATGTAGCAGCCAGGCAAGGGCACGTGAATATCGTGAAAGAGTTGATGTTGTTGATGACCCACGAAGATTTGAAAATGGGAAACGCTAGAGGTAATACAGCTCTTCATGTCGCAGCTGCTAATGGGCAACTACAGACTGTGAAAGAGTTGGTGTTGTTGATGAGAGAAAAAAGGAACAACGACGGTGACACAGCACTTCACGTAGCAGTCCAATGGGAGGAGGTGGACGTTGTGAAAGAGTTGGTCTGGTTTATGAGGCAAACAGACTTGAATATAAAAAACAACAATGATGACACAGCTCTTCACCTAGCAGTCAAGAAGAGGAATGTGGCTATGATGGAATATTTAGCGGCGTTGATTGGAGAAGTGAGAGGCCCTGATGGTGACACTGCTCTTCACCTAGCAGTCAAGTTGGGGGCTGCAAAAGTTGTGAAAGAGTTGGTGGCATTGATGAAAGAGGAAGATTTGGCAATAAAAAATGATGAAGGTTACACCGCTCTTCACTTGGCAGTAAAGAAGGGTATTGTGCCCGTTGTGAAAGAGCTCATGACAAAAGAAAAAGGTGCGTCTCTTCTAGCCACTTAATTATAAATACTTTGCTTACTTGAGACATTGTATATTTACTTATATGGTAGTTTATAGAAAATGGTATTAAATATTCTAATTCCAAAGTTTAAAGGGTTTATTGTAAGGGTAGCTATTGTGGGGATGATATTGGGATGAATTTAATATAAATTTTATTGGCAGAGCGCGACTTTGATAGCTATATTGAGTTCACTACTAATGTAATAAAAGGTGAATGGGATAATGCAAAGGAGTGCCTTACAAAACTAGATGAACCTTGTGATGCAATAACGATAGTGGATCCAAGAGACGGATATGGAGACACTGCTCTACATGCAGCAGCTAAACAAGGGCATGTGCATATTGTGAAAGAGTTGATATCATTGCTGAAAGTGAGACTAGAAATTCAGGAATTGCAGACTATAGAAGATATCGCAGCTTTTGGTTCTGGTATAAATTTAGGGGTCACTGAAGAAGTTGTCAGGAAAAATGCCAAGTACATGGTCGAACAGTACGAGAAATTGCTTACCAGTATTTTGGAAGTACAAAATACACAAGGTTCCACAGCCCTTCACATAGCAGCATCCAATGGTAATTTAGATATTGTTAAAGAGTTGATGCCATTAATGAGGAAAGAAGGTTTAGAGATACAGGATGCTGCAGGACTCACAGCTCTTCTCAATGCAGTGGATAAGGGTAATATCGAAATTGTGAAAGAGTTGTTGCCAGTGATGAGACAAGAAGGTCTGGAACTAAAAACAGCCAAACATGGCTGCAATGCACTTCACCTTGCGATCAGGATTGGGGATATGAATATTGCGAAAGAGGTAATGCCATTTATGAGAAAAGAAGCTTTGGAAGAAAAAGACGGTGCAGGTTATACAGCTCTAGGTTGTGCGTTAGCGGCACGCAGCAGGGATGGAGACGTGATGGAAATAGCCAAATACATGGCTGAAAACAACACCAAAGTATTTGGCGTACGCGTGCCTCCTTCTAATTGGATTCCAGTTGTCAAGGCCCTCATTAATAGCAGATGGGATCTGTGTCGCCGTCTCTATCCTCTTACTCCGCTGGAATATCTAATGCCCGAGCACGGGACGGATGGTGCGCAGTTGATTGTCTATTGCTTAAGAGCAAAGAAGCTTGGTAAGAGTTAACAAAATTATAGCTTTCAATTGTTGGGATATACACAAACACACACACAAATTATTCATCTGCATCTTTATATTTGATTTTGTCTTTTGATTCTTGTGCTTGCACTCCACTTTTAGATATGGCCTTGGACATACTTCGGCGTTGCTCTAAATTAGACATCGTCATCTGTCCAGCTAGTGATGGTTCCCCCATAATGGAATTGGCTCGCATGCGCTCTGCATTCTTATGTGGGACTCAACTTGGCTTTTGGCAACGTTTGATCTATAATCGTGAGTGTTGAATATTTCTTTCTCTCTATTGCCCTAAACGTATACTGTCATGGTTACTCTAATTCTTGTGCCGAATTCAATGTACAAGCTACGTTTATGTAGCTCTAGGTCTAGTGTGCATGTCTAAAAACAATACTTGTCCTGCTTTCAAAAGCAATGGTAACACTGCTTTGGTGCTGCAAAACCAAATAACAACGTACACGTTGATACACTACTCATTTTTATTGATAGGGTTGCGCATAGAACCTGCTGATTTGAGCACTCTTCATACTTGCATCAATATTCCACAACAAGAGGATAATCGAGACAATCAAATTAATCTCATTCACTCAGGTATGTTGCATATCAAAATTATAACTATGACAGTTCACTTAACTTCTCTTTAGCTATTTTTGCAAGAGTAGAGTTTTGCTACAAAAATGCATTTATTTAGTTAAAATTCAAGTTTAACAACTTTGCTCTAGATGATCTTATACCGAACAAAGAATATGTGGATATATAACTGAAAAATAAGTCTAAATAATAAAGATATTCGCACTTTAATTTTAAAACAAAACATCGGGTTGGAGTTCTACACACACAATGAAAGTGAGAGAGTACTGGGAGTTATAAAAAGTAAAGCTGAGTAGTGGTTAGTACTTTAGTACTATTCTTATTAAAAAAAAATTGTCAAATAAACAACTGATATGCAATAACGAGTTTATTTTGTTGTCGAACTTACAACATCTTATTTATAAAAAGAAACTTATGTCACTAGACCAAAAGGTATTGAGCTAATTTTTGTTGTTATTGATTTGAATATTTATCCCTCATATTAAACAAATTTCCTATATTTCTTTAATATATAGTATGAAGGTCAAAATTTTCTCTTAAATACAGTATAGATCGATTATATAGAAATTGTTTGGAAGTACTTTGTATATGTTCGTTCACGCATCTTTCTTGTTAGTTTAGTGAATAGATGCGTGCTATAACATTACCAATATTAGGGTACAACTGCTAACAAATTGGAATTTGTCAATGCAGTGATAACTTTATACAAGAAACTTGTATGCCGTCTCTTTACACTTATAGGTATGGTGTATCAAACATTGTTTATCCTAATTTTTCTTTATCCATTTTCCTATTTCTTAATTTTGTTTGGGATCTTAAACTAGGAGTCATTCACCTACGTGAAATGAAATGGATCCATACTCGAAGCACTGACATTTTACGTTGCGTTAGTGAAATGCTAGAAAAAAATACTCCTGCATCAACACAACTTGACGTCGTTACAAAATCCTTGTTTAAAGCTGTAGAACATGGGAATGTTGAGTTTGTTACTCATATATGTCTAGCACATCCACCACTGGTGAAGTCACGTGATGAAAGCAAAACCATATTTCCGTTTGCGGTTGAATGTCGTCAACATAAAATTTTCAGCCTTATATACGGAATCAGTGAAGAGGATCAAAGATTAAATAGACTACGTGGGATAACTTATCCAGAGAATATATTACATTTGGCAGGGAAATTATCTCCACTCTCAAGGTTCAATCGTATTCGCGGTGCAGCTTTGCAAATGCAACGAGAACTACAGTGGTTTAAGGTCAGTATCTCTAAAAGCAGGTGTTTATACACATTAATATTTTTAGAAACTAATTATCCAACCAACTCTAAATTGCCATTATAAACTCTTACAGTATCAACCGTTGATGTACTTTAAAGAATAAAACATCAGCCTTGAATATACATTTCTAAATTTACAGCCTTAATTGGTTTATGTCAAGTATCATTTAGTCTAGTAGCATAGTCTCATTTTAGTAAGTGGAATGTTGTGTGTTTGACTCATGAAGTTGTAATATTTGAGTTGTTTATCTGGTCCAAAAAAAAAACAAAAAACAAAAACATATGATGGTTTAGATTGAACATAGACACGGTGAAATTGTATATATGTCTCTTCTTTTACAAAACTTATTACACTATAATAAACGTCACTGACATATGTAGATAGTGTAAAATAATTAAACTACAATGTATATTAAGACGTTTTAACAATAATGTAACCTCCCAAAATAAATGTAGGCGGTAGAGGATATTGTACCTCTGCATATCCGTGAAGTTCCAAATTCAGATGGTATGACACCACATGAACTGTTTACCAAGAATCATGAGGCGCTTAAAAAGGAGGCAGAAGATTCGATGAAAGGAACAGCAACTTCTTGTACTGTTGTCGGCGCTCTTATAGTTACCATGATGTTTGCTGCAGCATTTACAGTTCCTGGTGGAAATGATGGCAGTACAGGTGTCCCGATGTTTCTAGCTAAGAACTTGTTTCTGGTGTTTATAATTTCAGATACCTTATCACTCGTTTCTTCCACAACTTCAGTCATATTATTTTTAGGAATCCTCACGTCACGTTATGCAGAAGATGATTTTCTCAAGCATTTACCAACAAAGATGATGTTAGGTCTTTCCACCCTTTTCATCTCAATTTTCACCATGATGGTTGCCTTTTCTTCTGCCCTCATCATGATGCTTGATAAACAATACTCATGGGCTGTTATTCCTAGCATTTTTGCTGCTAGTATTCCAGTTGCTTCATTTATATGGTTGCAATTTCCCCTCCTTATTGAGATAATATGGTCAACTTATGGACCAGGAATATTTGACAAGAAACTGAAGAAAGGCAAACCATGGATTAAACTCTGATATGCTGATCTTTGGTTTTGCTCAAGGGAAGGAGGTGCGCCACATCCTTATGAGTATGACTTCTGTAAACACAGCATAACTCTGCTCGATTATAGTACAAAAATAAGAGGTTTTTCCAATGTAATATGTTATTGTGGATCCTATATAAGTGCTTCTGAATTTCTGATTATTCCAGTTTGCGTTCTGTTTGGCAATAAAAATACAGATGAACTGGATTCATAGTGCTGAGTGTCCTGATGGGGATGTACCACCAGAATCTGTGTAAGAACGGGTTTAATAAGTGTGTTAGTGTGTTGTGTATTAAGGATGGAATTTCCTTGTGTAAAAGGGGAAAAAGAAAAGGAGGAGTCGAGAAGAAGTAGATTGATGACGGTGACATAAACAAGGAGTCATAAACAAGGTGACATAAACAAGGATTAGACAAGTATTGATAAACATAATAAATTTGGCCTTAATAATTCCCCATATCTTGAGCTTTAATAAGACTCTCTGAGCAGTGGCCTCTGCAATGGGATTGTTTCACCTTGGTTGTTACTTTTAATCATGCTCCTACGGGTTCGAGTCTACTAATCTATTGAGTTATAAACTGTTTCATAATATAGAAGTACTTTTGAGACGTGTTTAGTAGTCATAGAGAGTAATTGTTGTTGTCGACCTTGATGTGTGGTTATTCTTTGTATTATTCGTTGAGAAATAAATGAGTTGACACCTCGATATAAAAAATAAAAAACAAAATAAAAATACATACATTGTCAATTACATATATTTGGCTCAACCCCATACTGCCATACATTGTCAATTACTCATATATTCCTCAAAGATCGTTTCCATCTAGGAAGATTACCCTTTAGTGAGTTTCCATAACTTTTGTAAGTGTAGGCTAAACAAAAATCTCATGTAAAATTGTTGAAGAATCAAGGAGCTGGTACTTCTGCGATAAGCATTGGATGCTCTCTTTACAGTTTGAGTTTGCTAAAATCAACCTTTTTGACTGGATAGGTATACGCCTCGTAGTTGATTTGTTGGCCCAAACCACTTAACTTTGTGAGCGTAGTTATCAAATCAACCTGAGAGAATCAATTTCCGCCAAACAATGAGAACTAAGATGTTCAGGAACGCTCACCTGCGGGATAGCAAATACGGGACAAAACGGGATAGGTTTACAACAGCCACAAGATTTAAATGAGCTGATCTGACGGATGAAATTCACAACACACTAAACCCCAATCATACACTACACACTACCCGATGTCTTCTCTTGTGCCAGTGCCTCCCCACACCCTCGACTGGAACTCTTTCTTCTTCCTCCCTCATCTGAAATTCTCTCTTCTGCCTCATCTCAACCCAGATATGCCTTCTACAATCCCTTAAGGCCTCCCATAATACCGTTCTTGTTTCATCATCATAAGACTGGTATCTTGAAGGTATTTTCTTATGTTTCTCTCTTTTGATTTTGGGGTTTTTCTTATTTTATTATATTTTCAGTTGATGAATGGTCTCTATAATCATGGACATAGAGTATTCTGTTGATAATTTCATCTTCGGATCAATGTTGCAGTCCCTACCATATATTTGAGTTTCTCTACTTTCCCAATTATTTTTTAATTTGAAGCACCCAAATCTAGAATGGATTGCATATATTTGTTTAATCGATATCTAATTGCTTCACATAATATTGTTCTTAAACGGCAGCTCAATACATAAGCTGTTCAATTATAGTACCAGTAAAGTGGTTAAGCATTCAACTTTTGTTTGGTTTTTAGCTTCTTTTCTATTAATATTATGTTTGGACTCTATTTTGGTGAAAGTTAATTTATAATTGTGTTTAAAATATTGAACTTCAGCCCTTTATGATGGGTGAACAATCATCAGAAGAGCCTACTGTGAATGCTGTGCCTACTGAGAATGTACCTGCTGAGAATGTGCCTGCTGAGAATGTGCCTGCTGAGAATTTGATTGCTGAGAATGTTGTTAAAGAACCAAAACTTCAGCTTGGTCAGGAATTTGAATCAATTGAGGAGGCCTATTACTATTACAATGATATATATGCAAAAGCTATTGGTTTTAGTGTGAGAATGGGTTCAAATAAGAAAAGTAAGGTGACAGGGGAAATTATTTGGAAACAGTTCTTATGTTCCAAGGAAGGAAAAACAGATGAGACATATGAGAACACAAGAAGGCAACAATCGTCGACCATGGAAGAAAGGAATTGCGGAATAAAACGTATGGGTTGTAAGGCAAGGTTGAACATCGTTTTTAACAAGGAAAAGAAAAACTGGTGTGTAAGTGGCTTTGAGGAGGCTCATACACATGCACTTACAACCCCTAAAAAGGTATATCTATTAACATCACACCGCAAGCTTACGAAAGCAAAGAAGTGTCTCATGGGAAAGCTAAAGAGTGTAAATATTCGATCAAGTCAGCAATTCAAGATAATGGAGACTGTGGCAGGTGATATTCAAAATGTTGGTTGTATTGCCAGAGATTTGAGAAACCATGAAAGAGATTTGAGGGAAGAAGTGAAGGGACATGATGCAACTATGCTACTTGAGTACTTTCAGTCAGAAAAGGAAAAGAAGCCATCTTTTTATTTTCAAGTTGATCGAGATGAAGAAAATAGGATGAACCGTTGCTTTTGGGCTGATCCTACCTCAAAAAAAGCATATTATTCCTTTAATGATGTTGTTGTGTTTGATACTACGTACAACACAAATAAATATCGTATGATCTTTGCTCCAATCACAGGTGTTAATCATCATGGACAAACAATTGTATTTGGTTGTGGACTTTTAAGTGATGAGAAAACTGAATCTTTTATATGGTTACTGGAACAATGGCTAAAAGCTATGCCTAGTGGTCCACCGAAGGTCATAATCACTGATCAAGATCCAGCAATTGCAAAAGCCATCGCTCAAGTTCTTCCCCTTACATTCCACCGTTTTTGTCTTTGGCACATCATGTTTAAATTTCGAGATAAGCTTGGTCCAGTGATTGCTCAAAATTATTATGGACTCTTCAGAGCCAGTGTATATAATTCTGAGACTAAAGAAGAATTTGAAGCTAGTTGGAAGCATGTTGTGCAACAAAGCAAACAAGAAAATCATGTGTGGTTGAAGACAATGTATGAATTACGAAGTAAATGGGTCCCTGCATTTTGCAATCACATTTTCCATGCAGGTATGCAAAGTAGTCAACGAGTTGAAAGTAACCATTCTTTCTTCAAAACATTTGTTTCAGAGAACAATTCTTTGTTGGACTTTGCTACAAGAATTGAAAGGGGACTCAGACAACAAAGACATGAAGAACGTATCCGGGATCATGTTGATACTAATGAAATTCCAAAGACAAGGACTTTCTATCCCATAGAAAAACAAATGCGGGAGGTGTACACAAAAGAGATATTTTTGAGGTTCCAAGATGAGGTGGTCAAAAGTACTGCTTATTTGAAATGTGAAACTTTGAAAGAGGATGAAAATGAATGTAGCTATATTGTTTTAAGGGCTGCAGACGAGGAACAAAGGGCTGCTCAGGTAGTCTTGCAGTGAGAGGACATTACTCTTATCAATCAACATAGGTGAATTCACAACAATGCCGTGTCACTACATTTTACTTGGCTGTGGGATAGAAAATTACAATGGCACTGACCTCATAGTCTGTTTCTGACACTGTTTCTCGGCTGCGCTGATACTTCTGAACCCACGGCAGAACTTCTGGATCAGTGGCTAATAAAGTTTCTGTGGCTATCTGATCAGGACCCAAGAATGCAGACATAACAGCTAGCTGGAGCATCAGAAACAGAGATGTTAGGTTTAGCATTGCTTCTTTGCACCATTACATCTTATGAATAGGTTTCTGTGGACTGGATATCTATTTGTTTTTGCAGTTCAGGGTTAAACATGCCGAAGAACAAAAATGCATATGCAGCTAAATAATTAACGTAGAACCTGGCGGGGGCCAAAGCCAACGGCAGAAAACTTGTCTTTCATTTGTTGAACACTTGCTTTGTCCCACTGGGGAACCCTTCCCTCTGGATCTGGCTCTTGGGTATCTGTCCTTCCAAAATTCCTCTCAAATAAGCCCCACTGTTGGCACAAGAATGGTTGTAATTATATGCCTTACCCATAATAAGAAAAATAATTATGGATAGTAATATGCAGAAGCATCTTTTGAGCTTAGGAAACAACTATGCGGTCTATGCCTACATCAAGAAACTTCCCTATGCCATGCGGTAAGCAGTGAAAATGATCATTTCCACAGTTGCATATTTGATACATCAAACAAGTGTACAACCTCTAACTTCCAATATCATTACCGGTTCTTTTGTAAATATTAATGCATTGAGAACCAATATGCATAAACAGTTGTGAAATCAATCCCTATGGGACTTGAGAATACCAAATCAATCCTATGAGATTTGGCTCATCAATGAGTGGCTAGTTCCATTGAGCAGATCAGTAACTGAAAACCAGAACATGGCTTACTGACAAATAAGGCATGACAATGTACCATTTTAGAATTTGATTCTGGAAAAATAAAATAAAAGACAACCTATGCCTATGAGATTAGCTACTGACAGAAACATAGGACATCACATATGAAATAACTTGAAAGATATTCAAGTGCCAGGATGAGACACCAAAGAGAAGTACTTCACTATCTTGGACTCTCTATACACCAATTTGTCAAAACAAGACATGTAGAGCAGTTATAAACTTATAATGATTACAAAACTTTCACTGATGATAAGTGATTTCAGATCAAATAGGGAATGAAAATTCCTATATTAAATTTACAACATTAAGAGTATAACCGTCATGGGTGAAATTGAAATCATTTTCAAGGGTAGAAATGCAAATTGTTGGTTCACACGCCACAAAACCAGGTTCTTAAATCCACTTGAAGAGTTACACATAGAGAATTGGAATGTAAATCTGGAGTCATCTCTCGCCAAACTAAGGCATGTGAGATTCATTCTCCACACAATTTCAAGAAACCAAGAGTACAACAAGAATTTACTTTAAGAATCAAGAATATAGATCAACCACAATTTACTTTTGCCATGTGAAGCGCCAAGTATAATTATAAACAAATGGTAACAATCTAATGACACTTGTAATATCAGTGTGGAAAAACATATTTTGTGAACAAACCTGACCATTTGAACCATATGCAGTGTATAACAAACTTCCCTTCTCAACGTTTCCTCCGCATTTGCGAATTGCAGCAGCTAGAAAGGTTTGCTTAATGGCACTTTGTGCTGCATAGAATGAAGGAAACCAAATTAAGGCCACCTGCTTCCTTACCCCGATCTATCCAAGTGATCCACCCTCGTACCAATTTAACAAACAAACAGTCCCAGCTATGTCAATCTCACATGAATGATGTATGGTTCAAAATTTGTAATTTTTAAAATGGATACCTGTATATTGGATCAAATCAGAATAGGAGATGGGACCTCCTTTGGAATTCAAATCAATTTCCTTTTTTGCTTCTTCCACTAAATTCAAAGCACCAACAAGTCCCTTGTTTTCAGGTCTGCTGATCTCTGAGCTTCATGCGAGAAAAAATGGACAAGAAATGGAGCTTAGCTTTTGCACAAGAATCTGGAACAAAATTGCATAGAAACAAAAGAGGATAAAACAGCCAGAAACGGAAACTAATATGCACTGATTTAGTGCAGGTTCACATTTCAACCCTTTTCCTTTCAGTTGGCATAACTAGCTCTAAACACAAAAATGGACATCCAGACTGAACTAAAGGAACGATGGATAGATAAGGGAGAGGATGGCAGGATGCAATACACAAACAGGAATAAGGACTCTTGTATAGATGCAAAAACAAGTAATGGATTCTTTTTATAAGCTAATCATAATACAAACATACCAAAAGGTTTTTGTCTTTCAAAAGAGTACGAGATTTTTATTATTCTTTCGTATTCATGTACCAGAATTCTCTCAAAAATTTTAAAAAAATGGAAACGAAGTAGGGGCAGTTTGGATGCAAGATTACTCATCTTAACACGCATGACGAATCATATTTGATTGATTTTGAATGTGATCTGAAGGACGGGATACCATTACTATTACCTTTATAGCCTTGTATAATGTATCCTTGATACTTGCTGTTTAGTAATCAATATAAATCTGGATCAGCAGCAGACAGATGAATCCAGTCAAGCAATGAGAATAAAACCATTCTAAAAACTTACTTTGAAAATCAGACCGCTGCCTGCGTTGTATCAAATCAGCAGCCTCAGCCATTTCACCAAATGTTCCTGAGCTTCTCACTAATTCCTAAGATGATATCACAACTGCAGAAACTCATCATCAATTCACTCTAATATACAGAAATCATCACGTACGATGCCATCAATTTCACAAATTTATATCTTTTAAACTCTCAAATCAATCACATTTCTCCTGAGTCCATAATGTCAAGACTGAATCATACTCAACACAGATAATAATGAGGAGAAAATATGCTCTTACCAAGCCAACAGTGGCACCAAAGCATGTGAGAATGCTCCTCCGCTTAAACCTGTCCTCATTATCAGCATCAGCTTCAATTTTACTGCAACAAACTGTAGCCTGAAATTCCATGTTCAGGAAGCTATAATCACTATCTATGTAAACAATGCCAAACATTTCGATTCACACTTAAAACCAAAGCTTTTCTGTCATTTGACAGCAACCCTTTTCTCAAAAGGCACATAGAAACACAAATCATAATTCTCATTTCTAATAACCTACACATAGGTAACAGAACTTACAGCAAGAGTAGGATATCTTGGGGCAGAGGTAACAGAAGCACTGGCGGGGACAATTGGAAGCAGGTTAGGAACAGTTGAGAGGAAAGACACAGCCATTGTCTTTCTGTGTCTAAGAAAATTTGAGCTGTCTACAGTATACTTCAAATGTGGAGACCGGAGACTGCCAAAATGGAAAGGATATCAGAATGGGGCCCCTCTCATGGATTTATGGTTTCTATGTGGTTTATGATATTTGCTATCCTATCTTTTATGCCGAGTAGGATCTGGATGACAGCAGACAAAACCAGCTACAAACAAGAGAGCTCATGATGGGCTTGTACTGAGGCTCATGATAAATTGGCAATGAATAATAAAGGCAAAACTACCCCAGGCTTATGACCAAGGTACTCCATATTGAAATCACACCATTTAAAACAGCTAACGAAAGAGAAGAACGTACAGTCACAGAAGAACAATCATATTCTATTCATTTGCATCTAATGACTATAAATACATTTTGTAATCATTTCCTAATATTGAAAGAAAGCATATCAGTTAATATGGCAATGTGTGATGGAGGTAATTGTGGATCATGTATCATTAGGCAATCAATCAGTAGTCATGTAGAGTGATTGTAGGATCGTAATTTTTTGTCATTGATTCCTTGAGTAGACTTGTATGCATCCTATATGTATCAGCTAGCTTGTACAAACAAGAGTATTGCAATATACAGAAATTCATCTTCATTATCATTTTGTTTATGGTATCAGAGCACCAATTCTGGTGCCTCTAGCTCAACACCTTCCGCCACAACAAAATCAACAACACAAATACCATCACACCAACCAACATGGTTGACACGGTTGAAAATCCAGAGCAATCAAAACAGAAACGCAACATCACGGCCAACACAACCCTTACAGTGGAGGAGTACAACCAACTCAAGGCCTTACTGAAAATCCAGAACGGTAATAACCAACCACTTGCAAATGCAACAGGTACACCCACTTGTAATGTTACACATCATGATCCGCATTCAACATTGTACTGGATTGTGGATAGTGGAGCCACCGATCACGTTTCTCATCTCTCTCCTACCCACAATACACTTAAAGGGTCTCATGGTTATGTTGGTCTACCTAATGGAGGAAAAGCTTATATTGAAAGCATTGGAACCTTTAACTTGTCACAAGAGTTTTCTCTAGATGGTGTTCTACATGTGCCTAATTTTCGAGTTAATTTGATATCTGTGAGTAAATTGACTCGAGCTCTGCGGTGTATAGTGATATTCCATCCTGATTTTTGTGTTGTGCAGGACATGAATACGAGGAGGACGATTGGCCTGGGAAAGCATTACAATGGTCTTTATTATCTCACAACAACCCAAAACCCTCGCCTTGCCAATCATATCACCCGTACCTCTGATCTCTGGCACCAACGACTTGGACATCCATCAAATGCACCCCTTCATGCCCTATCCCAATCCTTTCCTGAAATTATTTCCAACTCCAAGCATATTTGTTAGGTGTGTCCTTTAGCAAAACAAACTCGTTTATCATTCCCATCCAGTTCAATAAAAACAAATGCACCATTTGATTTAATCCATTGTGACATTTGGGGACCACACAAAACACATACACATTTTGGGGCTCGATATTTTCTAACCATAGTCGACGATTATACCCGTTTTACCTGGGTTCATCTCATGAGTTTTAAATCCAACACTCAATCTTTATTGAAATCTTTCTTTGCTTGGGTCAAAACTCAATTTCATCGAGACATTAAGATTTTACGTGCCGATAATGGGGGTGAATTCACGTCAAAGTCAATGCGTTCTTTTCTTGACGAACGTGGCACTATCTTTCAACACACATGTGTTCATACCCCTCAACAAAATGGGGTAGTCGAGCGTAAACATCGTCACCTTTTAAACGTTGCTCGTGCCCTACGTTTTCAAGCCAATTTACCATTACGTTTTTGGGGGGAAAGTGTCCAAACATCATGTTATCTCATCAACCGTCTACCCACACCACTCCTTTCTCTCAAATCTCCATATGAACTCTTACACAACAAATCGCCGAATTACTCCGATCTTCGTGTTTTCGGTTGTTTATGTTACGCCACAAACCTCACACCCAAACACAAATTTGATGTTCAGGCGCGTCGATGCATTTTCATTGGCTATCCTCTTGGGCAAAAGGGTTATCGTGTTTATGATCTTGAAAACAAAAGTTTTTTTCTCTTCCCGGGATGTTACATTCCATGAAAATATCTTTCCACTTAATCATTTTCCACTAGAGGATCAAGAAGACTACCCGGTCCTTCCTACTTCCATCGACCCAATTCAATTTGCTGGGCCCAACCCACATGAACAACCCGCTCCTCAACTATCCACTCCTTCCCGTACCCAATCTCCTCCTCCACCGACTCATACTGTATCTGATTCTCCACCAACTGCCGCTCACGACTCCTCCACCAACCCGCAGTCGCATCCACCAGCGTCACCCCAACCAACGTCGCCGGCCTTCCCTGACCCTACGCCACCACCACAAAGCCCTTCAACCACTGACGCCACCACCACATCGGCGCTGCCTCTAGCGCCTTCATCATCGGCGGACGACCCATCCCCACCACCGGTCCAGTCACCATCATCCCACAATCCGCCAACTCCGCTATCACCATCCTCAACCCATAATCAACCACCACCACCGCTCCAAACACCACCACCACCACCAATCCAGACGCCACCACCACCGACCCAGAATCATCCATCACCGGCCTCGCATCACCCACAACCAATCCAGATTGATACAGCCATCCCAGACCTTCACCGCTCCACTCGGCCACATCGACCTCCCCCTTACCTTCGAGATTACAAAACGCACCATGCTGTCCTCCTGGGCCCTGACGCCTCCTCCTCCATGTCTGGCACTCGGTATCCTCTACAACAGTATGTTTCCTACTCTGGGTTGTCTGATACATATCGTTCATTTGTTCATACTATATCCAATTTGGTTGAGCCTTCCAATTATGAACAAGCTAAACATGATTCAGAGTGGGTTGCAGCAATGAATTCTGAAATACAGGCCCTTGAAGACAATCACACATGGTCTATGGTCCCTCTACCTCCTGGCCACCGACCCATAGGATGCAAGTGGGTCTATAAGATCAAGTACCATGCCGACGGCAGCATCGAGCGTTACAAAGCTCGACTTGTTGCCAAAGGGTTCACTCAACGTGAAGGCATCGATTACAAAGATACTTTCGCCCCTGTTGCCAAGCTCATTACTGTCCGTTGCTTACTAGCAGTTGCCGCTGTTCGGAATTGGCCATTACATCAGATGGATGTGCAGAATGCTTTTTTGCATGGAGAACTCAGTGAGGAGGTGTACATGCTTCCACCTCCAGGTTATCATCGACATGGGGAGAATGTAGTTTGTCGACTCCATAAATCTCTTTATGGCCTAAAGCAGGCATCTCGCAGTTGGTTCCGACGTTTTTCATGTGCCATACAAGAGATTGGATATCAGCAGTCTCGTGCCGATTACTCACTGTTTACACAGGTCCGTGGTAATTCAATTACTATTGTGCTACTTTATGTTGATGATATGGTCATAACAGGAAATGAAGAAAAGGCTATAAGTGACCTCAAACAGTTTCTCAATAGCTGCTTCAAGATTAAAGACCTTGGTCCACTCAAATACTTTCTTGGTATTGAAGTTGCGCGTTCTCAAGCTGGAATTACAGTTTGTCAACGAAAGTATAAATTGGACATATTGGAAGAAGCTGGGTTACTTGGAACAAAACCAGCAACTGTCCCCATGGAACCTGATTTGGTGCTATCAGAAACAGGGAGTGAAGCTCTCAAGGATCCCACTCGATACCGCAGGCTGGTTGGGAAGCTGATATACCTTACAATTAGCCGACCAGAAATCACGTACTCTGTGAACACACTCAGTCAATTCATGCAGATACCCAAGTTACATCACCTCAAGGCTGCCCATCGACTTCTTCAATACTTGAAGGCAGCCCCAGGGCAAGGACTATTATTCCCTTCAAACAGTCCACTTCACTTGATTGGATATTGTGACGCTGACTGGGCAAGATGCCCAATCACACGACGGTCTGTAACAGGATATTGCATTTTTCTTGGCAAGTCTCTTGTGTCTTGGAAGAGTAAGAAGCAGACAAAAGTTTCAAGATCATCAGCTGAAGCAGAATATCGATCCATGGCTGCAGCCACTTGTGAACTTTCTTGGTTGAGATATTTATTAAAGGATTTACATGTAGCACATCCTCAACCAGCAAGCTTGTTCTGTGACAATCAGGCGGCCTTACACATTGCTGCAAACCCGGTGTATCATGAGAGGACGAAGCACATTGAAATAGACTGTCATACAGTTCGTGAGAGAATCCAAAGAGGAGAGATCAAGACGGCTTATGTGGCAACTGGAAAGCAGATAGCAGATATACTTACGAAGCCATTGCGATCACTGGCATTTCACACACATCTCAGCAAGTTGAGTGTCATTGACATTCACACTCCAACTTGAGGGGGAGTATTGAAAGAAAGCATATCAGTTAAGGTATTATGCATTAATATGGCAATGTGTGATGGAGGTAATTGTGGATCATGTATCATTAGGCAATCAATCAGTAGTCATGTAGAGTGATTGTAGGATCGTAATTTTTTGTCATTGATTCCTTGAGTAGACTTGTATGCATCCTATATGTATCAGCTAGCTTGTACAGACAAGAGTATTGCAATATACAGAAATTCATCTTCACTATCATTTTGTTTACCTAAACAAAGTAAACAGTAACCCAATGAATCACTTGATCAAATTTTGAAAGTTGAGACCAGGCCAACTTCGCCAACCGGAGCCAAAGATGCCTTGGTCTCGCTATCTCTGGCAATTAACTCCCTGACATGGCACTTGTCACCCTTGTGTTTTCTCTTCAACACTATTGAAGTATTGATATACCAACCCAGCTATAACTAAACTCAGGATATACATATACATCCGCCTCCCTATGCCTACCATAATACTAGCGTGTAGAGTTACATTAATAAATTGGAATGAATGATGTGTCACCACCCTGCGGCACCGAAACTTTTTTGAACTGCTTTGCGAATATCTGAGACCATTACTCAGTTGCTTGCATCGGCAATTCCTTCTTACACAAACAATCCGGTAAAGAATTAACATAGAATGGTTCTTCTGATCGGAACCTTTCTGTGCCCTTGGTTCCTGTAATTGGACCTTTTCTCTTCCGTGGAGACCCCTGCCTGCACATAACCAACATCACCAACAAAGTCAAATTTAGAAACATGTGCACACTGATCATGTAATAGATTTGAGAACAGCAAGTATATGTGAGTGTCCTTAAAAGTCCACAAAATGAGAAACACAGGCTAAAGCAATGCTGGTTGAACTTCAGAGGGTTTGCGAGAGAATACATACCGTCTCCTGTGCAATTCAATTACTCGATTTGATAAATGTTTGCCTTCTTTCAGGGTTCCCTGCTCAAGTTTGTCAATCAAACGAACAAGAGCTTTTCTGATGAAATAAGAGAGGCATAAAAACAGGTTCAGTTTGAATCATTTTATGGCCAGATAATGTTATATTGGAGTCTACTCAGAAAATAAGTGTCCTTGCCTATCAGGAGAAATCGTCTTCCTGTGTCCAAGAAAGCGACGGTGACCTTCAACTGCCCTCGCCATGTTTCCGGAGTACGAAGGAATAAATACATCACTTTCAACTGAAACAATGTAGTCAAGTGCAGCCATCTGAGATGCATGATCGTTGAAAGGTTCAAGCTCCTCAACGTACAGATGCCAATGTTTCCTAAAAGAAAGGATCAAGAATTTGAAGAATAAAGGATCAGCGGGTCATAATAATCCATATATGGATTTCAGCACCCCCACCCGATCTCCCATAAAATCAAATTAGATAGATAGAGATGGAAATATAAAGGAGTTGTTTCCACATAGTGATGTATATTTATGTAGACTTCCTCCTCAAATCATGCAAAGACATCACATCGACTTCTCACATTCTCTCACTTAAAAAAATAGACTGATTCTACTACACTCACTTTTTTCATCTGTTACTCTCACCACTGATTCTATAGTTCACTTAATTGCCTCCTAGTAACAGATGAATGACTAGCATAACACAAAGCAACATATCAGTTAAGTGTATGCTTAAGCTCAGCAACACTGTAACACTACAGGCACAGTTTCTCTTTCAGGAATGTGGTTCTTTTAGGAAATCTATATTTTGACGCCCAAAAGAAATTTTCACACATATATGACTAGAGGCTTATAATGTCATCCTCATCCAATGGGGGAATTAACCAGTAACCAATTGTTAACCAAGAACTACCCTTTATGTGATTTTCTATGTCTCAAAGAAATTGATTAGTTGTGCTCAACTCAATGGATAAGTCATCTTATCTTGTAATAGACATGTTATCAGCAAATTCCTATAAAAATGTTCCAAAAATACTAATGTTAAATTCCTCGGAAGCTCTATAGATCAAATTCTACTAAATCCTACTTCCATTAAGTCATATGTTCTTGTTTCAATGATGTTTTTAAAAGAATCTTTATTCTGTCGCCAGCGTTAGAAGATCTGTACAGACAGATCAGTGAAAGGCACACGATCCTACTCAGCAGGAGGATGCACGTGAACAAGAAAAGATAAATACTGCCATCATTTAAAAAAGTAATCATGTTTCTGGCCCAATTTTAGATTAATCAGTCTGTACAGTCTCCAAATCATAGCAGTCTGATGGTAATCTAGATTCTATATATAATCACTAGATTCTATATCTAATCACTCTCATGTAGAAAGGTCACCTGTTAATGTTCACCTCAAAGCCCAAACATGAACATTCCCAAATCCCTTTTATATTCCATTTGGAACCCAGTGGATTTAATGAAATGAATAAATCAAACATGATGTAGGTCATCCAAATCATACCTTATTCATTAGTATCGGAAAACGGGATCGTAGTTCTGCCATATGAGATTCGCCCCCATATATCTTTCCAGCCGCAAGGTATATCGGGGTGTTCGACGGGTACCCAAGGGCGGTGAGAAATATTCCAACCTCCTTTGGAGTCAAGGGGCAATATCCTTTGGATCTCTGTTCTATGGGATTTATTTCCTTTTCTTTCCAGTATGGTGTGTTCTCTCTACAAGTTCGAACAAATATGTCAGGCATCACATATGCCAAGGACTATTCACAAATTCACAATCATGTAAACACTTTGTACCGAATGATTCGAAGTTCATCAGCTTCAGCTGATGATAAATCCTGCGTGCATCCACTAAAAGCAAGCATGTCCTCCTCAAATCGTAAATGCAGGGCTATGTAAGGACCATAGGACCTCATCCGATCAACTAACAACTGCAACATTAATGAAACAAAAGAAACATATGATGGTTATCCAAAAGTGAACTCCACGTAAACTTAATTAGCATCTAGATTTGAGTACTTACTTTTCCCATTGCTTCAATTTGAGGTGGAAAACGTAGAGCTTCATAACAAGCACGGCAGCGAAGCTTCTGAATATCTAGAGGTAGGTTGTTATTTGCTAAACGAGAATCAAACTTTGCAGCTCGAATAACCTTCGAGAAGAATAACATTTCTCAGAATATGATTTCATAAATTCAAAAAACACTTTACAAAAAAAAAAAAGTTCCACTGTATTCCAGAAATCTCACCTCATATTCTTCTCACATGCTAGCTATCTCATCTTGGTAATAATCCATACCGGGCCGGACCAGCTTCTAAAATGTTTAACGGCTCTGGTACCCGTTGCCAGTTCCTTAGGAAGCTTTTTTGTTATTTTGACATCATTAGATAGAGCATTGATAAAATGGTCTTCATCGAAAACATCTGAAAAGTTGCTGTGCACCAAACCAGATGTAAAAAATACATCAATGACATAAAATATCAAACTGTGGAAGAAAATAAAAATGAGTACGAAATAGACAAAAAAAATGCTACCTGGAGTCTTTCCAAAATGACCGTTTATCAAGTTCCGGAATTACAAGAGTGGCATTTATGATACGAGCTACAGCTACCATGTTACATATCTGCAATTTAAGGAGGACAGTTTTGAGATCCATGTAACCATCAGAAGTTCATCAACTAGTAGTACAACGTTCATATGTTGACAAAACAGTCTATTGGTCTAGTATCTCACAAAGTTGACAAACACCAATCATCTAGGCATTCAGTATGTGCAAGAAACAGAAATACAAACATATTTTTATTCTGAATCTAGTTTGAAATTAAGATCACGACTCCTAGAAATCCAGCAATCAACCAACCGGAGCACATATTTGTAGTTAGAAGGAAGAAAAGAAATACATACACACTCATACACCAAAAAAACAATGAACAAAAATAGAAAACTTTCTACAGTCATCTAAATTGGAAGATTATACTATTATGAACTTATGATCAAGCATTCAATCACAAGGAAAGTGCATTGCAAGGAATTTTGTTTATCAAGCTTTCTTTCCTCCCCATTCACCAATGACAAAAGCACTATAAGAAAAAAAAAATTAACTCTAAAATCAAAATCTAGAAAGCACAGACTCAACAAAAAATATATCATATGGTAATCAATCAGCATAAATTACACAAAGTGAGCCATTAGAAAAGGAGTGTTACAGACCCCAGCACGCATCTGGTTCAGCCCCCCATTCGTATGTACTAGAAGGTATCCCCGGGACTCTGTAGGAGCTGTATAAGCAACAGTGAAGATGAAATCAGGAAGATTAAGGATATCTCATAGCTAAAAGTGAAACTATATCATTTACTTACATGTATAATTGGGGGATGAATTTTGTTTTACGTTTTATATTGCATCATGGCAATTATGGTACATAAGTTTAAAGATAATGACATTTGGATTCTCTTTATTAGTTATTGATTGTTCACAATGTTGTTCGGACGTTGACATGACAACCAGGATTTGGTTCTTATCTTCATATCTTCTGGAAACGTAGAACCGGCTCTAATCACTCATTTCTTGTTTTATAAGCCTTTAATTTTGCTCAAGCTTATAACACGTGACGTCAGACTTTACCTGATGTTATAGTAGAAACTTAATCAAACTAAACTATCGTGGATAAAAATCGTGTTAACAACTCTGATATGTTGTTTGTCATTTGATTGTGGGTAAAACTCTTACATTAATAACAACGTAATCTCTCACACTTAAATTTGTTTTTTTTTTTTTTTGAGAAGAAGACGCAAATACGAACTTTGACCTAGAGTGAAAGGCAATAGAATGGTACTTTTGGATTAGGTTAATAGAGGAAATTGCATCTAACTGATATGGTATTTTCCTATCCTTCATATTGCAGTTTGACCCATATATATATGGTACTTGGTTGCAATAGATCATAGCCCTTCTTGTTCAAAAAACTACATACCTTTCTTGTATGCAGGGTATATATATAGTACAGTTGTGTTAGTTTCTTTCCCATATCAGCAGTCCAAGCTTGGCTCAAATGGTTTACGGCAGTGTTGAATCATTGAAAAATCCAATTTTGATTCGTTTGTTGTTGCTCAAAATTGACTGACTTTGGAGTTTTGAAAGAGCTCTTGCAGGATTTCAATCATGATTTTCATACTAATATAATTGTAGGGTTCAAAGCTTTCTTGTAGTTGATCATGAGAATTAGGAAATACTAGGCAGTGTACCCAAGCTTTGCTTGGGGTGAAAACCTGAAAAAAGATCAAATGTAAAAACGAAAATGATGGTAAAAAAGTAATTTTGATCCCTAAATGGTAAAGTTGTAAAAACGAAAAGTAGAGACGAAAATGTAAATTACACAAAATAGAGAGTGGCAAGGTTGTAATAAAAATAGAAAGGACAAAATGGTAATTTCCTACCTAATGGCACTGAGAATGGTAAAGCTGTAATTAAACAAAAAACAGGGACGAAATCATAATTTTAGCCCTACGGTACTGTTCCTAAATGAACTGAGTTTTAGCATATAGTATAAATTTTTACTGTTTGATTCTATAGTTGAAAGCCACTTAGAGCTGATTTAGACTGTTTTTTTAAGTAGAACACAAATAAGCAAGTTATTTGAGTCGATTTATAGCATTGAAGAAAAATGATGGCTGCATTAAAGCTTTCATGTAATCATGTTCAAATATTCACTTTCGAGCTTCTATTTTTCTACCACTCATATTTTTATTTATGATTTTGTTACGATAGAATTCCAGACTACTGGGTTTAATCGGTCAAAATCTAAAAACTAAGTTTGAACTTTGAACTCAGGGATTGGATTATTATTATTATTATTATTATTTTTGTAAGTTGGAAAGGGAGTTGAAGCCTACAGATTATCAGAATATATAACTTGGACCGGCAGCTAAGGAAAAGAAACTACGCGGGTGAAAGTGCAAAGAAATTTAAAGAGTAACGGGTTGGATAATATGGATCTTAATTCACTATATGCTCGAAGAGTTATGTGTTTGTTTTGATCTGTATGGATATGAATGGTAGCACTTTTCCTGAAATCTTGTAATTCCATGTGAATGGTGAACAGATATCAAGTGCATCAAATTGTACAGACTACCAAAGTTGACGTCTTGGGATCCGGTATCGTTCTTCAGAACCAGCATCTACAAATCCTAAAAAGGGTAAAGGCAACCTCTCTCCACCACAATTTGTCCATACGTTAAATGCAACAGCATGTGCGGTACCAGGGATGATCGTCTGCCTGCTGGAAAATAACCAGCAAGAAGACGGGTCTGTAGTTATTCCTGAGCCATTGAAGCCATTTATGGGTGGTCTGGAGCTTATACAACCTAAATCTAGATAGGAGGGTAAATTTATAGCACTTATTTCTAATCTTCAAATTGTTGTGGACGGATGTTATTTGGTTAGTCTTAAAGATCATGTATAAGAGAACTAATAAGAAAAATTGACTGCAAATGAGTTGAGAGATCAACTTTTTTTGAGGAACTCATACCATCTTGGCCTCTTGGATTAAATCAGTTACATTTGAGGATTGAACAAAGAGCAAATTGATTATGTTTACTTTTATAATAAATGTTGCAAGGATGAAGAATTTTCTGGAGTTGGAAGTGTTGTAATGATGATTGTGCTGTTTATAAAATCTGAGCCTTCATGAAATCAGAATCTATTACCAACCAACAATGAGAACTCTAACCAGATAGTTCAATGCTTCTCACATTTTGAATTGATTAAAAACAAATCATACACTTGTTTATTCTCAGATATGACAAAGGAGAGGTTGTTGCACATGCAGGCTGATTTTTCTTTTCTTTTCTTTTTGTTTCAAGCATGATGACTACGACCACATTCTACAAAGCCAATTGGAAATCCTTTTTTATTATACTCAAAATGTATAATAAAACTATAAAACTACATCACACCGGCTAGTCGCCTGTGAAAGGAATATACAACAACACAGGAAGCTCTCATAGTTTTGTTTCTGATCGAATCTTATGCTTATTTATATGTAAACCCCAAGTGCCCTAATTATCAATTTCTTCGTTAGCTGGTGGTGCTTTATTAAAAGTTTGCCTCCAGATGCATACTATGCACATAGGAAGTTAAGCAGCAGTTTTGTGAAGATTTATCCAATTCAATCTTGTTGGAGAACTTGGTTAGTTGCTTTCATCATTGTCTATTATTACTTTCCTTAGCTTTCCTTTTATATACTCAGAAATGCATGTTAACCTTCGATGATATTGACGACAGATTGATTGTGGAAGCATGGCAAGCACTTCAGGTGTCTCCAGTTCAGTTATTCCGGAAGTTCTTAATCGTAATAACTACAAAACGTGGAGATCGCGGATAGAAACTTATTTGTTGGCTGAAGATCTATGGGAGGTTGTCGAAGCAACAAGGGAACCCGCTGGGAATCTTGAAGATGATGAGCCCGAATACAAGGCCTGGAAAAGAAAGAATGCCAAGGCTTTATACGCAATTCAAAATTCATGCGGGCAGGAGATGTTTCAATTCATAAGCGAAACAAAGACGGCCAAATTTGCCTGGGAGACTTTGGAAAAAGTTTCGATACTAGGAGGTATGCCCTTTGTTCAAAATTCAAAGAAAATGCTAATGACTCATCCTATTTCCAAGTGACTAGCATCACAATCACCTATAAAGAGTCTTGGGTGGTTAATTTCGGTTTAGTTCTTCATTTCTCCTCAATTATCTTTATGTTTTATTTTCTTTTGTTTATTTATTTTGTTGTTTACTATAATTACCTTTATTTTTATTTGTTTCGGTTGTCTCATTAACAGTAATTATGGTAGTTAATAATTTGATGAATAACCTGCTGGTTTTATTATAATAGAGATAAAATGTACCAATAGTTTTGATGTTAATTGCCAATTTGCTTACTTTGTCAATTCCCATCCAAATTGGCAATTGCCTTCAACTTCTCAATACAGCAGTCAAAGGCAATTATGTTGCCAATACACTATTTACTAAATCCACCCTTGTGCAACGTCTAGTTTTGTTTGAAAAAAAAAAAATTGAGTTGGCATTTTGAACTCTTTTACTTTCATATCTTTAATAGAGATTCTTACGTGTGTCATTACGGGGCAGACTAATAGAATGACATACATGGAGTGTTATGGGTATTATGTATTTAAAAGTAAGGATAAATGGGGTATTTGTACAAAGTTTGTTACATTCTAATTAGGCTGCCCCACGGTCACGTGTAAGGAAAGCCTTAACTAATAAATTTTCTTAATGAATATACGTTTTTAAATTCTCACGAGAAGTATTATAAAACTCTTATGAATGAGCTTAATAGACGAAAATGATGCTTGTATTTAGGTAATAGTTATTTACGAGCCTCATTAGGATGAATCAAGATGTGTACTCTATGTATAAATTGACATGTAATTAAAAAAATTGTAAAATATTCGGAATGAAAGTCACAAAATTAAAATGACATTTTCCACTAAAACATGGCAGGGCGTGTTGAGAACAGTGCCGAATACTTTGAGCCGTACGTACAGTTCACCGAATTTGTGAGAGAAGGTGATTGGGATAAGGCAAAAGAGTGCCTTAAACTGAAAAACCTAGATCTCCACAGCGCCGTAAGAGCAATAGATCCAAGAGACAAGTTTGGAGACACAGCGGTCCACGTAGCAGCCAGGCAAGGGCACGTGAATATCGTGAAAGAGTTGATGTTGTTGATGACCCACGAAGATTTGAAAATGGGAAACGCTAGAGGTGATACAGCTCTTCATGTAGCAGCTGCTAATGGGCAACTACAGACTGTGAAAGAGTTGGTGTTGTTGATGGGAGAAAAAAGGAACAACGAGGGTGACACCGCACTTCACTTAGCAGTCCAATGGGAGGAGGTGGACGTTGTGAAAGAGTTGGTCTCGTTTATGAGACAAACAGACCTGAATATAAAAAACAACAATGGTGACACAGCTCTTCACCTAGCAGTCAAGAAGAGGAATGTGGCTATGATGAAATATTTAGCGGCGTTGATTGGAGAAGTGAGAGGCCCTGATGGTGACACTGCTCTTCACCTAGCAGTCAAGTTGGGGGCTGCAAAAGTTGTGAAAGAGTTGGTGGCATTGATGAAAGAGGAAGATTTGGCAATAAAAAATGATGAAGGTTACACCGCTCTTCACTTGGCAGTAAAGAAGGGTATTGTGCCCGTTGTGAAAGAGCTCATGACAAAAGAAAAAGGTGCGTCTCTTCTAGCCACTTAATTATAAATACTTTGCTTACTTGAGACATTGTATATTTACTTATATGGTAGTTTATAGAAAATGGTATTAAATATTCTAATTCCAAAGTTTAAAGGGTTTATTGTAAGGGTAGCTATTGTGGGGATGATATTGGGATGAATTTAATATAAATTTTATTGGCAGAGCGCGACTTTGATAGCTATATTGAGTTCACTACTAATGTAATAAAAGGTGAATGGGATAATGCAAAGGAGTGCCTTACAAAACTAGATGAACCTTGTGATGCAATAACGATAGTGGATCCAAGAGACGGATATGGAGACACTGCTCTACATTCAGCAGCTAAACAAGGGCATGTGCATATTGTGAAAGAGTTGATATCATTGCTGAAAGTGAGACCAGAAATTCAGGAATTGCAGACTATAGAAGATATCGCAGCTTTTGGTTCTGGTATAAATTTAGGGGTCACTGAAGAAGTTGTCAGGAAAAATGCCAAGTACATGGTCGAACAGTACGAGAAATTGCTTACCAGTATTTTGGAAGTACAAAATACACAAGGTTCCACAGCCCTTCACATAGCAGCATCCAATGGTAATTTAGATATTGTTAAAGAGTTGATGCCATTAATGAGGAAAGAAGGTTTAGAGATACAGGATGCTGCAGGTATCACAGCTCTTCTCAATGCAGTGGATCAGGGTAATATCGAAATTGTGAAAGAGTTGTTGCCAGTGATGAGACAAGAAGGTTTAGAGATACAGGATGCTGCAGGATTCACAGCTCTTCTCAATGCAGTGGATCAGGGTAATATCGAAATTGTGAAAGAGTTGTTGCCAGTGATGAGACAAGAAGGTTTAGAGATACAGGATGCTGCAGGATTCACAGCTCTTCTCAATGCAGTGGGGAAGGGTAACATCGAAATTGTGAAAGAGTTGTTGCCAGTGATGAGACAAGAAGGTCTGGAACTAAAAACAGCCAAACATGGCTACAATGCACTTCACCTTGCGATCATGAATGGGCATATGAATATTGCGAAAGACATAATGCCATTTATGAGAAAAGAAGCTTTGGAAGAAAAAGACGGTGCAGGTTATACAGCTCTAGGTTGTGCGTTAACGGTAGGCAGGGATGGAGACGTGATGGAAATAGCCATGTACATGGCTGAAAACAACACCAAAGTATTTGGCGTAGGCGTGCCTCCTTGTAATTGGATTCCAGTTGTCGAGGCCCTCGATAATAACAGATGGGATCTGTGTCGCCGTCTCTATCCTCTTACTCCGCTGGAATATCTAATGCCCGAGCACGGGAAGGATGGTGCGCAGTTGATTGTCCTTTGCTTTAGAGCAAAGAAGCCTGGTAAGAGTTTTAAGGAAATTATAGTTTTCAATTTTTGGGATATACACAAACACACACAAAAATTATTCATCTGCATGTACTTAATGATTGATCTTCTTGTTTGATTCTTCTGCTTACACTCCACTTTTAGATATGGTCTTGGACTTGCTTCGGCGTTGCTCTAAATTAGACATCATCATCACTTCAACTGGTGGTTGTGATGGTCCCCCCATAATGGAATTGGCTCGCATGCGCTCTGCATTCTTATGTGGGACTCAACTTGGCTTTTGGCAACGTTTGATCTATAATCGTGAGTGTTGAATATTTCTTTCTCTCTCTATTGCCCTAAACGTATACTGTCATGGTTACTCTAATTCTTGTGCCGAATTCAATGTACAAGCTACGTTTATGTAGCTCTAGGTCTAGTGTGCATGTCTAAAAACAATACTTGTCCTGCTTTCAAAAGAAATGGTAACACTGCTTTGGTGCTGCAAAACCAAATAACAACGTACACATTGATACACTATTCATTTTTATTGATAGGGTTGCGCATAGAACCTGCTGATTTGAGCAGTACTCTTCATACTTGCATCAATATTCCACAACAAGAGGATAATCGAGACAATCAAATTAATCTCATTCACTCAGGTATGTTGCATATCAAAATTATAACTATGACTAGTGTTAATTGTTCACTTAACTTCACTTTAGCTATTTTTGCAAGAGTTGAGTTTTGCTACAAAAGTGCATATATTTAGTTAAAATTCAAGTTTAACAACTTTGCTCAAGATGATCTTATACGGAACAAGGGAGATGTGGATATATGACTGCAAAAAGATCTTTCGCACTTTAATTTCAAAACGAAACATCGGGTTGGAGTTCTACACACACAATGGAAGTGAGAGAGTGGGAGTTATAAAAAGTAAAGCTGAGTAGTGGTTAGTACTTTAGTACTATTCTAATTAAAAAAAATTTATCAAATAAACAACTGATATGCAATAACGAGTTTATTTTGTTGTCGAACTTAGAACCTCTTATTTATAAAAAGAAACTTATGTCACTAGACCAAACGGTATTGAGCTAATTTTTGTTGTTATTGATTTGAATATTTATCTCTCATATTAAACAAATTTCCTATATTTCTCTAATATAGTATGAAGGTCAAAATTTTCTCTTAAATACAGTATAGATCGATTATATAGAAATTGTTTGGAAGTACTTTGTATATGTTCGTTCACGCATCTTTCTTGTTAGTTTAGTGAATAGATGCGTGCTATAACATTATCAATATTAGGGTACAACTGCTAACAAATTGGAATTTGTCAATGCAGTGATAACTTTATACAAGAAACTTGTATGCCGTCTCTTTACACTTATAGGTATGGTGTATCAAACATTGTTTATCCTAATTTTTCTTTATCCATTTTCCTATTTCTTAATTTTGTTTGGGATCTTAAACTAGGAGTCATTCACCTACGTGAAATGAAATGGATCCATACTCGAAGCATTGACATTTTACGTTGCATTAGTGAAATGCTAGAAAAAAAACCTCCTGCATCAACACAACTTGACGTCGTTAGAAAATCCATGTTTAAAGCTGTAGAACATGGGAATGTTGAGTTTGTTACTCATATATGTCAAGGACATCCACCACTGGCGAAGTCACGTGATGAAGAAAGCAAAAACATATTTCAGTTTGCGGTTGAATGTCGTCAACATAAAATTTTCAGCCTTATGTACGGAATCAGTGAAGAGGATCAAAGATTATATGAATTACTTTTGACCAAGTATCCAGAGAATATGTTACATTTTGCAGTGAAATTATCTCCGCCACTCTCAAGGTTCAATCGTATTCGCGGTGCAGCTTTGCAAATGCAACGAGAACTACAGTGGTTTAAGGTCAGTATCTCTAAAAGCAGGTGTTTATACACATTAATATATTTAGAAACTAATTATCCAACCAACTCTAAATTGCCGTTATAAACTCTTACAGTATCAACCATTGATGTACTGTAAAGAATAAAACATCAGCCTTGAATATACATTTCTAAATTTACAACCTTAATTGGTTTATGTCAAGTACCATTTAGTCTAATAGCATCGTCTCATTTTAGGAAGTGGAATGTTGTGTGTTTGACTCATGAAGTTGTAATATTTGAGTTGTTTATCTGGTCCAAAAAAAACAAAAAACAAAAACATTTGATGGTTTAGATTGAATATAGACACGGTGAAATTGTATATATGTCTCTTCTTTTACAAAACTTATTACACTATAATAAACGTCACTGACATATGTAGATACTGTAAATTAATTAAACTACAATGTATATTAAGACGTTTTAACAATAATGTAACCTCCCAAAATAAATGTAGGCGGTAGAGGATATTGTACCTCTGCATATGCGTGAAGTTCCAAATTCAGATGGTATGACACCACATGAACTGTTTACCAAGAATCATGAGGCGCTTAAAAAGGAGGCAGAAGATTCGATGAAAGGAACAGCAACTTCTTGTACTGTTGTCGGCGCTCTTATAGTTACCATGATGTTTGCTGCAGCATTTACAGTTCCTGGTGGAAATGATGGCAGTACAGGTGTCCCGATGTTTCTAGCTAAGAACTTGTTTCTGGTGTTTATAATTTCAGATACCTTATCACTCGTTTCTTCCACAACTTCAGTCATATTATTTTTAGGAATCCTCACGTCACGTTATGCAGAAGATGATTTTCTCAAGCATTTACCAACAAAGATGATGTTAGGTCTTTCCACCCTTTTCATCTCAATTTTCACCATGATGGTTGCCTTTTCTTCTGCCCTCATCATGATGCTTGATAAACAATACTCATGGGCTGTTATTCCTAGCATTTTTGCTGCTAGTATTCCAGTTGCCTCATTTATATGGTTGCAATTTCCCCTCCTTATTGAGATAATATGGTCAACTTATGGACCAGGAATATTTGACAAGAAACTGAAGAAAGGCAAACCATGGATTAAACTCTGATATGCTGATCTTTGGTTTTGCTCAAGGGAAGGAGGTGCGCCACATCCTTATGAGTATGACTTCTGTAAACACAGCATAACTCTGCTCGATTATAGTACAAAAATAAGAGGTTTTTCCAATGTAATATGTTATTGTGGATCCTATATAAGTGCTTCTGAATTTCTGATTATTCCTGTTTGCATTCTGTTTGGCAATAAAAATACAGATGAACTGGATTCCAAGATGGGGATTTACCACCACAAATTGTGTAAGAACGGCTTTAATGAGTGTGTTAGTGTGTTGTGTATTAAGGATGGAATTTCCTTCATACTGGCTCTTTCATATATATATGCACGATAAAAGTTCTTCATATATACTAGCTTCGAATATACATTGTATTGATTGTACATAAATTTGGTTTTACAATTGCGCTCTTTGTTGGAGCTGGGGTTAGTGTACTGAATCTGTTTGGGTTTAGTGTATTAACTGTGTTGTTTTTTACTGCTTTCTGTTAAATAAGTCCTAGACTTTAGGGATTAAGAGATTAGGTTTGAATTATTCCTTGTTCACTAGACCACGTTTATAGGAGTGCTTAACGTGGGTTGTTCATGTTAAGAAGCTGCCCACATTGTTGAGGCAAAGAGTACTCATCATATTGTTGAGGCAGCCTAGACATTGTTGAGGCAAAAAGTACTCATCCTAGACTTTGTGGGTTATTCCAGCACTCATCATATTGTTGAGGCAGCCATTACGGTGTTAGAGAAGATGAGATCAGCTGAGAAAATTGATATAGAAAGTTTAGATCAGCTTGGAGTAGTCGAGATCGCCACTGATTGACTTGGAAAAGTTGAGATTAGTTTGATTCGAGTGAATCTGGCCCGCGTCTTTGTTTGTGAGAAGAAGAGAACTGGATACGTGAAAAGGGGAAAAAGAAGAGGAGGAGTCGAGAAGAAGTAGATTGATGACGGTGACATAAACAAGGAGTCATAAACAAGGTGACATAAACAAGGATTAGACAAGTATTGATAAACATAATAAATTTGGCCTTAATAATTTCAAGAAATCACCAAATTTTGGATCCCCATATCTTGAGCTTTAATAAGACTCTCTGAGCAGTGGCCTCTGCAATGGGATTGTTTCACCTTGGTTGTTACTTTTAATCATGCTCCTAAGGGTCGAGTCTACTAATCTATTGAGTTATAAACTGTTTCAGAATATAGATGTACTTTTGAGACGTGTTTAGTAGTCATAGAGAGTAATTCTTGTTGTCGACCTTGATGAGTGGTTATTCTTTGTTTTATTCGTTGAGAAATAAATAAGTTGACGCCTCGATATAAAAAATAAAAAATAAAATAAAAATACATACATTGTCAATTACATATATTTGGCTCAACCGTACCCCATACTGCCATACATTGTCAATTACTCATATATTCCTCAAAGATCGTTTCCATCTAGGAAGATTACCCTTTAGTGAGTTTCCATAACTTTTGTAAGTGTAGGCTAAACAAAAATCTCATGTAAAATTGTTGAAGAATCAAGGAGCTGGTACTTCTGCGATAAGCATTGGATGCTCTCTTTACAGTTTGAGTTTGCTAAAATCAACCTTTTTGACTGGATAGGTATACGCCTCGTAGTTGATTTGTTGGCCCAAACCACTTAACTTTGTGAGCGTAGTTATCAAATCAACCTGAGAGAATCAATTTCCACCAAACAATGAGAACTAAGATGTTAACAACAGATGCAGATATGTCCTATTTCCTAGTACATTTTCAGAAGTAACAAGAATTTTCAGATATGGAAAAGGAGAAATTTATTTAGACATTCGACATTTGGTGCAATAAATATACAATTAATTTAGATAGTCTGACATGTTATCTTTTACTTTTAGACTCGGTTAACATTGATTAGCTAAATCCTTGGTTTGAATGTATTATTACGTATGGTAGTCTTGCAGTGAGAGGACATTACTCTTATCAATCAACATAGGTGAATTCACAACAATGCCATGTGACTACATTTTACTTGGCTGTGGGATAGAAAATTACAATGGCACTGACCTCATAGTCTGTTTCTGACACTGTTTCTCGGCTGCGCTGATACTTCTGAACCCACAGCAGAACTTCTGGATCAGTGGCTAATAAAGTTTCTGTGGCTATCTGATCAGGACCCAAGAATGCAGACATAACAGCTAGCTGGAGCATCAGAAACAGAGATGTTAGGTTTAGCATTGCTTCTTTGCACCATTACATCTTATTCTGAATTATTTGGCTCTGTCTGAATTAAAGTTTTATTCTGAATTAAAGTTTCTGTGGCTAAAATCCACAACACCATCTTTTTTTTCTTTTTTCTGAATTATTTTCAAGATACATTAGATTTGCTAGATCCATTTACTGTGGCAGAAGCACAACAACGAGCCCTACAATTGGAGAAGCAAATCGCTCGAAAAACAGGCAGAGGTGGGACCTGGTCCCCTAGCAGTCCAAGTAATCGAGGTGCTGTCAGCAACTCAGCCCCTAGTCGCACACCAGCTTCACAAGTTCAGAATGTGAAACCACACATGAGCGAACCTCCAGCCAAAATACAAGATGTGGGGGTTGTACGTACTGGAACTCGCTGTTTCAAATGTGGTGAGTCTGGACACCGGATGGCTGATTGCAAGAAAGAAGGAAGGGCTGGTAAGGGCTTGTTCATTGAGAATGAAGAAAATTCACTACAAGAGTATACTGATTTCGCACAGGCTCCTATTTATGATGACTATGGTGGGGATGATGATGTTTATGAGGAGTTTGTGAAGGGTGATGAAGGGCCGATGCTTGTTGTACAAAGGGCATGTTTTACCCCTCGAGAAGTAGAAGGTAGTGATGGGTGGCTTCGCAATAATATTTTTCAGTCCACTTGTACAATTGGTGGAAAGGTGTGTAGGTTGGTAATAGACCCAGGCAGCTGCGAAAATGTTATCTCTGAGGAAGCAGTTACCAAGCTATGCTTGGAGACACAACAACACCCTCATCCATATAAGCTTTCATGGCTGCAGAAGGCTAATGATGTGAAAGTTTCAAAGAGGGCTCTTGTTCCTTTCTCTATTGGTACAAGCTACAAAGATAAGGTGTGGTGTGATGTCGTGCCGATGGATGCTTGCCATATTCTTTTGGGACGACCATGGGAGTATGATAGACATGTGACACATGATGGACGGAAGAACACATACAGCTTCATGTTCAATAATACTAAAATCACTCTCCTTCCAACTCGGGAACAAGTTCCAAAGCCAACCCATGGAAAGTCTTCGATGATTTTATTATCAATGAAGAAATTCGTGGGAGAAATTCATGAAACCGGGGTGGTCTACTTGTTGGTTGGTAAAGAGAAATCCAGTGATTTGTCTCCTGTCCCTGTCCCTGTACAAGCTTTACTAGAGGAGTTTCAAGATGTCTTTCCTGAAGAAATGCCGGCAGGACTGCCACCTTCTCGTAACATCCAACACAGAATTGATTTGGTCCCTGGAGCAGCCTTACCAAATAAGGCGCATTATCGGATGAGCCCCAAAGAACATGAAGAACTGAGACGACAAGTAGAGGAGTTATTGGCAAGAGGATACATCAGGGAAAGCATGAGTCCTTGTTCAGTTCCGTCCTTAATTACGCCAAAAAAAGATGGGACATGGCGCATGTGTATAGACAGCAGTGCTTATCACCCTCAAACCGATGGACAAACTGAAGTTGTCAACCGGTCGCTTGGTAATCTGCTGCGGAGTTTGGTAGGAGACAATCTCAAGTCTTGGGATCAGAAGTTAAGTCAGGCTGAATTTGCTTTCAACCATTCTGTCAACCAGAGCACTGGATTCAGCCCATTCTTCATCACTTATGGCTATAACCCAAGGTCGCCTCTAGACCTTGCTCCTACTCCGAACCTGCAGCATGCTCATGTGAAGGCTGAAGATTTTGTGGCTAACCTCCAACAAATCCATACCACAACAAGGCAGCGACTTGAGGACGCCAATACAAAGTATAAGCAAGCAGCTGATTTGAAACGGCGACATGTGGAATTTGAGGTTGGTAATTTTGTATGGGCAGTATTGACAAAAGATCGGTTTTCAGTTGGGGAGTACAACAAGTTGGCTGCCAGAAAGGTTGGACCTGTGCAAGTTATAGAGAAGATAAATCCGAATGCATATCGTTTGAAGCTTCTCAGTCACATCCGCACTGCTGATGTGTTCAATGTTAAGCATCTATCACCTTACCGTGGTGACAATAGTGAGGAAGAAGAAGTCAATTCGAGGGCGAATTTTTCGCACCCTGGGGAGGATGATGCAGCCTGCATTGCAGACAACTATCTCTTTCGTCTGGATGGTCGAAAGAGCAAGGGTCGTAACTGATATGTTAAATGCATTTAATGTTTTGTCTTAATTAGTTGAGTCTTTTATTTTCTTCTAAATCAGTTGTGGTTTACTAGAAGCTTTAAAGCTTCTGTAACTGATTTAGATTTCTGTTTAAAAGCTATGGTATAGCTTTTGGTATGTAGTTTTTGGAGATTAAAATAAACAGAGAAACTTTCTCTTCTATCAACTTGGTATTCCTTAGGAATCAACTAGGCATAGTTCTCTTATTCTTGGCTATTCTTTTCTGTGAGAATCAACAAGAGTAAGAATCAACTCTATTTCATAGAGTTTGTCATCTTTCTATCACGCACGCTGTCAGAATAGGTTTCTGTGGACTGGATATCTATTTGTTTTTGCAGTTCAGGGTTAAACATGCCGAAGAACAAAAATGCATATGCAGCTAAATAATTAACGTAGAACCTGGCGGGGGCCAAAGCCAACGGCAGAAAACTTGTCTTTCATTTCTTGAACACTTGCTTTGTCCCACTGGGGAACCCTTCCCTCTGGATCTGGCTCTTGGGTATCTGTCCTTCCAAAATTCCTCTCAAATAAGCCCCACTGTTGGCACAAGAATGGTTGTAATTATATGCCTTACCCATAATAAGAAAAATAATTATGGATAGTAATATGCAGAAGCATCTTTTGAGCTTAGGAAACAACTATGCGGTCTATGCCTACATCAAGAAACTTCCCTATGCCATGCGGTAAGCAGTGAAAATGATCATTTCCACAGTTGCATATTTGATACATCAAACAAGTGTACAACCTCTAACTTCCAATATCATTACCGGTTCTTTTGTAAATATTAATGCATTGAGAACCAATATGCATAAACAGTTGTGAAATCAATCCCTATGGGACTTGAGAATACCAAATCAATCCTATGAGATTTGGCTCATCAATGAGTGGCTAGTTCCATTGAGCAGATCAGTAACTGAAAACCAGAACATGGTTTAATGACAAATAAGGCATGACAATGTACCATTTTAGAATTTGATTCTGGAAAAATAAAATAAAAGACAACCTATGCCTATGATATTATCTACTGACAGAAACATAGGACATCACATATGAAATAACTTGAAAGATATTCAAGTGCCAGGATGAGACACCAAAGAGAAGTACTTCACTATCTTGGACTCTCTATACACCAATTTGTCAAAACAAGACATGTAGAGCAGTTATAAACTTATAATGATTACAAAACTTTCACTGATGATAAGTGATTTCAGATCAAATAGGGAATGAAAATTCCTATATTAAATTTACAACATTAAGAGTATAACCATCATGGGTGAAATTGAAATCATTTTCAAGGGTAGAAATGCAAATTGTTGGTTCACACGCCACAAAACCAGGTTCTTAAATCCACTTGAAGAGTTACACATAGAGAATTGGAATGTAAATCTGGTCGGATGAACTTCTTTGGATTTTGTTTTACTAATTCAAATCCATATTAGAAGTATGGCTTTTGCATCCTTTATATGTCATGTGTATGATGTTAATAGTTTATAGTAGTTAAGTTGTTTCTACCATAGAACCACTCTTTTCTTAAAATATCTTATTCAAGTTTTGACCCGTTAAGGCAGGAAACATGCTTAGTTTTTTGCCCCTGTGGTGCGCAGGGCTTTTGGCAGTTTGTGTTGCATTTAGGGTCAGGATTCTAAAAATTCCTTTTTAACCAACAGTATTGTAAATTTGTTATATAATCTTTTGATTTTGTCATTCAGTTCAATATCTTCAAGCATTCTACTTAAAGTATGTACTTTTTCTGATACAATTTACACTAAACTTAAATGATAAATAGTTTTTTTAAACTTGTCACCTTGAAAAGTAAGTCGTATATAATGTGAGTTATATAAATTATAAAGTTATATCAATTGATTCTGCTTGGTGTACACAAAACAGTTAAGAAAATAATAATCTGGTTTACATAAGCCTTTTATTATCTTATTCAAGTTTTGCTGCCGGGTGTGAGTGTGGTGAGGAAAATGTGTGGGTGGAGTGGAGTAACTTTTGTGTCTGCACACTGGTGACTTTCTGTAAAAGATGCAAGATAGATAAGAGTTCTGCAAACGGAAACTAGCTGATCTTTGTTAATAGAACTAATGCACATTTACTTATAACTCAAACTTTTACCACTGCTTGTTCTTATCTACTTATCTGGTATAACGTGTGTTTTTTGAATACTGGTCAGCGCACACATGTGCTTGTTCTGCTGTTGAGCATGATCTTTTCAATATCTGCCTACCTGCTATAAGTAGAACACTTGTCTTATCCATAGTTAGCTGCTTAGTTGCTTTAAGTTCTGTGTTTTTTAGCAGTTTTCAGTTCCCTAAGGTTGACAAGTGAACTATTTATGTATGCCAGGCGGAGAGATGGAATGAGCAAAGGGAGAACGGAACCTTCCCAGGTCCTCTGTAGATGGTGCCTGCTTAATAACAAAAGATATGGTTTGCAGTTTTTCCTCCAATAGATGAGTTTCTACAATGAGAGTGCAACTCTCGGGGAATGTCCTATTTGAAACAATGAAATTAATAAGAAATTTTGGCTTGTCTCAGAACACAGAGAATTTGTAGCTCATGAAATCATGTTATTGCTGTTCATCTTCATCAAGATGCTTTCTTACTCGTGCAAATTTTCTACATGAGCTGTTGTACGGTAGTTGACTGAACCTCGCAAGGGTAACATAGCGTTTGTTGTCAAGGTCTTACACACCTTCCCCAAATAAAGATTGGATCTTTTTGACAACTATCATGGTCATATGCCAATTTATGCTTAGAGGTCATAGATAGATTAGGTTACTCTGATTCCATAATGCACTTGATATCTATATGGTCTGATTACATCAATTTGATTAATCCACCTGATTATTAATGTTTGGTGCCCCTGTTCCTGATACATCACCCAAATGATAGGTCTTACAGATCCTGGAAAGGCGAGTTTTTTTTTTTTTTTTTTTGGAAAGAGGAAAAACAGGTTGGTTAAAACTTAAAACCTAGGATAACCATATGTAGTTAAATCAGTGCAATTTGTTGTTGGAGTCATAGATGGCGATGTAAATGAATATGGGATTAATCAGGGGGTTGTGCATAACAACCAGACATCCGATGTAACAGCCAATTAGGAAAACAAATGATATACCGAATCAAACAGTCTCAGGAAGCAACAAAGAAAACTGCAGAAACAAACTCCCAAACTTAAACCACAACAAAAACTCGTATAAATAAGGGTCTCTTTTCTCATTCGGACATCCAACAAGTTACAAGTAATCAACATTGCAGCTTAAGAACATGGGATCATCAAACATCAAGTCGTTGATCTTCTGTATACTCCTCCTTAGCATGGTGGCGCTAAACAATGGGTTCGCAGCTAATAGGCTCGGAGTCCGTGACCCTTGTAATGTACCTTTTGGACGACGCCTGCCAGGGTGCCGACCTCAACTATTTGGTCAGCCGAAACAGAGTCATTACAAACGTGGTTGCTCCATTATCCACCGCTGCTCTGGTCTTTAGGGTCTTTGAAGCAGAATAGTGCGTAAAAATGAAGATCAACGGTTAGACGTATACGTAGTTTGTTGCAGCATTGTATTGTAACTGTACTGTGGTTTCAGCAAAATTCTCCTTATATCCTGCCTGTAACATAAGCCCGAAAAGAACCATTCAAACTAAACTACAACTTAGCTACCATGGATCTACCAAAAACCACCATGAGGCCAGGCATTGCTGTTGAGCTAAATTTACACAAATCCAGCAGCTTATGACTGTCCTAGGCTGCTTGCAATTTTAATTTAGGCAACCATAGATTGGATGTCATTGCAACTTACAAGAACTTTGCAAATTCAACCCAAGTGAAATTAAGCCAAAAATACATACAAAAGCAGCACAAATGAAGCAACGAAATGCATTGATAAAAGATAATAGAGGTTCAACACAATCATAATTGCAACCACAGCAACCATGCCTTCAAGTTGTTAGGATTACATACTAACCAAACCAAATTAAAACCCTAAAAACAGCAACATCCCCCCCCCCCCCCCCCCCCCCTTTACACAGAGCAACTTCTATTCCTTTGCTTAAGCCCTCTCACCCCTGATTCTCCTGGCGAGCTGAATATCCTTCGGCATAATAGTGACGCGCTTGGCATGAATGGCACAGAGATTGGTGTCCTCAAACAACCCAACAAGGTATGCCTCAGCTGCCTCCTGCAGTGCCAAAACCGCATGGCTCTGGAAACGCAGGTCGGTCTTGAAGTCCTGGGCAATCTCACGAACCAGCCTCTGGAATGGGAGCTTCCTGATCAGCAGCTCTGTGCTTTTCTGGTACTTACGAATTTCACTGCGACATTTTCACAAAACACAAAATGAGCACAATATCAAATACCATAGTCATATCATACAAAATACCCACAATCAGAATCAAACAGCAACTAAAATTTCAATACAATAATAATCAAAATGCTGGTAAAGATAAGATGGGTTTTGATTGCATACCGAAGGGCAACAGTTCCAGGGCGGTATCTGTGGGGCTTCTTCACACCTCCGGTGGTCGGAGCTGACTTGCGAGCAGCCTGAAAAATTCACAAATTTTTATTTTCCGAAATCAAAATTCAAAATCTTCAAGAACAAAAATCAGGGTTAGGGTTTGAAATGAAGGGGGTCAATTACGAACCTTGGTAGCCAATTGCTTCCTTGGAGCCTTGCCTCCGGTGGACTTACGAGCAGTCTGCTTGGTACGGGCCATCTGTAAAAACCAAAATCAAACCCTTAAAATTAAAACCCTAATACAATCTAAAAAAAAAAACCCCAATTTCAAACAGCATCTAAGAACCCTAGCTTCCCAATTGCAGAAGCAAACCCAGAAATTAATCACAACCCAATTCAATTGAAGATGAAGAGCAACGAATTCGAAAAGAAAGGTTACCTCTTTCTTGTTTCTTGAACCCTTGAGAGGAAATTGGAAATCTCAGAAACTTGGATTTAGAATCGTCTTGGGTGAGAATTGAATGGCCGTGGCCTCTTTATATTTAACGTGGCGGCGGATGGGGAGAATTTACTTTTACCGTTTTGCCCCCCCGGGTGGGTAATCGGACGGCGACGAAGGGAGTCTTCTGGTCTAAAATATATCAAATAAAAAACACACAAAAATGAAAAAGAAGACAGAATATAGCCGATATAGTCCCCCTCTTCGTGCAGGTCCGCACAACCAGTACTTCAGTTCAGTAGCACAACAATGGGTTTTGGCGGGACTAGTTTACAAACCCTCAAGCTCGCCGCACTTCCTTCCCCTTCATCTTCTTCTTCCTTCCGCTCCGCTGTCAAACCATTATCCAAAACCTTCCTCTACCGCAATAGCCACACACCAAGACCTCAACTTCCTCTCTTCTTCGTCAAGAGCTTCTCAGCCTCTGCCGTACATGCTACTGCCCCCACAGCACCAAAAGTAACAAGCCCAGTTGAGAAAGGTTCTCTCTTTTTATCAACTCGTTTGGGTTTTGAATAAAGTTGAGTTCTTTGGATTTGTTTAGTTATTGTTAATGTTTTTTGTGTGTGTGATTGCATTGCAGGTGTGAAACCGCAATGGAAAGCTGCGATAGATTTCAAGTGGATAAGGGAGAACAAGGATGATGTTGCTGCCAATATAAAGAAGAGGAACTCCAATGCCAATTTGGAACTTGTGCTTGAGCTATACAATCAAATGCTGAATCTCCAAAAGGTCAAATATTTCATTCAGTTATTACTGATTGTTTGTTATTGAGGTCTTGTACGTATCTCGGTTTTCGGCTTGAGTTAGGAGAATGCATCATAGATTTACAAACAAGACATTAAGAGTAACCCAATGTAACATATCACTATATACTAGCTGTTATTTAATCAAATGTTATGCTGGGGGATTATTTTTTTGGTCTGAGAGATTAGCTTTGGAGTTATTTTGAGGTTGGAGATCATAAGTTTCGTGTTATTTTTAGCAAAGTGGTGTTTTCCTTCTGAATTTTATAGCTAATTGTCACTCACAGAAAGCAGGAAGTTGAGCAGCTTCGTGCGGAAAGGAATGCAGTGGCAAACAAGATGAAAGGGAAGTTGGAGTCATCCGAGCGTCAAAAACTCATAGAGGAAGGTGTCATTGGATAAGTCTTGGCTCTGCCCATTTTACTGTGTATGCTAAGGTCGATTTCCAATTTAGCTTTGAGAAATTAGGTACTAATGTTTATGATGTTTTGCATTTAGGAAAGAATCTGAAGGAGGCACTTCTTACATTGGAAGAAGACCTGCTTAAGCTTACTGATGAGCTCCAACAGGAAGCACAATGTATACCAAATATGACTCATCCGGATGTCCCAATAGGCGGGGAGGACAATTCAACCATTAGGAAGATGGTCTCTCTCTCTCTCTCTCTCTCTCTCTCTCTCTCTCTCTCTCTCTCTCTCTCTCACACACACACACACACCAAACACTGAAGTGGGAATGTCCCAATAGGCGGGGAGGACAATTCAACCATTAGGAAGATGGTCTCTCTCTCTCTCTCTCTCTCACACACACACACACACACACACACACACCCCAAACATGGAAGTGGGAGGTTTTGCGGTTCATTGTGCATGCTTCCTCATCTGCTATTTGCTTTTGTAGGTAGGCAGGCCACGCGAGTTTAACTTTCCTGTCAAGGATCACCTTCAACTTGGAAAAGATTTAGATCTCTTTGATTTTGATGCTGCTTCAGAGGTACTTTTTTTTGTTTCAGCTACTGCCTTAAAAGTGATTCTAGCTAGATGGTAGATGAGGTTGCCATTGAATTCTAACCTTAGAATATACATAGGACTTTGAACTGGTCCTCATACACCCTTAAAATATTCCCAAGAAAATGGTTTAAGGATATATTGGCTCCATTTGACCAAGGGAAAGGAATGGATATATTGGCTCCATTTGACCAAGGGAAAGGAATTGGTATCATTTATCTGTATAACTCAGATCTGGCTACATTCTACAGGTCAGTGGCTCCAAATTCTACTATCTTAAGAATGAAGCAGTGATGCTAGAGATGGGTCTTATCAACTGGACGCTCTTGGAAGTCATGAAATGGGGCTTCACAGCTTTAACAACCCCAGAGATTGTAAGGTCCTCTGTTGTTGAAAAATGTGGTTTCCAACCCCGTGGAACAAATACTCAGGTTAGTTCACTCAATCTCTTAGCTTAGTGTTCTGGAAATGACATGCTGTCTTATCTATGTTCAAACATAAACAGGTTTATTCTATTGAGGGTAGTGATCAATGCCTCATCGGGACTGCAGAGATTCCTGTCGGGGGAATTCATATGGATTCCATTCTTTCTGCATCAGTGTTACCTTTGAAATATGTGGCAGTCTCTCATTGCTTCCGTACTGAGGCAGGTGCTGCAGGTACAGCAACAAGGTAAATTATCAGCACATATATTTCTTTTGTTTTACGTGACCTTCCTGTGTATATGGACTTCAGTAACTCAAATTAGATTGTTAAGTATTTAATATCTGAACACATGACTCAAAGTGGTGCATCAATCTTTACGCTAACTGCTAAGTACTCATAAGATTTGTGATATGTCCCACCATATTGTTGCCACTTCCTAGGTTAATATAATATGCACCTACCAGGTCTGCCAAACTGATGTGTTTTGTTCACCTTGTAAAGATTGAGATACCATGCTTTTTGTGTGTCATATAGGGCACAGCTATATTCATAAGGTTTCTGGTTCTGATCATCTTGTAAGCATGTAGATTATATGCTCTGAGACTTTGGTTTCAGTCAACAGCCAATAAATTTCTTGTATTCTCCATTCAGGGGTCTGTATCGAGTCCACCAGTTCAGCAAGCTGGAGATGTTTATATTATGCCAACCAGAAGAGAGCAACTTTTACCATGAAGAGCTCATAAAAATTGAAGAAGATCTATTCTCATCATTAGGATTACATTATAAGTGAGGATTTGTGCACAGCCTTCTCATTATTCATGTGATTTGTTTTCTGTGTTTTTGATAATGTTGAGTTTCTTGACAGAACTTTGGACATGGCATCCGGGGATTTAGGTGCACCTGCTTATCGTAAATTTGATATTGAGGCATGGATGCCTGGGTTAGCGCGGTTTGGTGAGGTATTGTGATGATCTCTCTCTCTCTCTCTCTCTCTCTATATATATATATATATATATATATATATATAGTACAGTTGTGTTAGGTTCTTTCCCATATCAGCAGTCCAAGCTTGGCTCAAATGGTTTATGGCAGTGTTGAATCATTGAAAAATCCAATTTTGATTCGTTTGTTGTTGCTCAAAATTGACTGACTGTGGAGTTTTGAAAGAGCTCTTGCAGGATTTCAATCATGATTTTCATACTAATATAATTGTAGGGTTCAAAGCTTTCTTGTAGCTGATCATGAGAATTAGGAAATACTAGGCAGTGTACCCAAGCTTTGCTTGGGGTGAAAACCTGAAAAAAGATCAAATGTAAAAACGAAAATGATGGTAAAAAAGTAATTTTGATCCCTAAATGGTAAAGTTGTAAAAACGAAAAGTAGAGACGAAAATGTAAATTACACATAATAGAGAGTGGCAAGGTTGTAATAAAAATAGAAAGGACAAAATGGTAATTTCCTACCTAATGGCACTAAGAATGCTAAAACTGTAATTAAACAAAAAACAGGGACGAAATCATAATTTTAGCCCTACGGTACTGTTCCTAAATGAACTGAGTTTTAGTATATAGTATAAATTTTTACTGTTTGATTCTATAGTTGAAAGCCACTTAGAGCTGATTTAGACTGTTTTTTTAAGTAGAACACAAATAAGCAAGTTATTTGAGTCGATTTATAGCATTGAAGAAAAATGATGGCTGCATTAAAGCTTTCATGTAATCATGTTCAAATATTCACTTTCGAGCTTCTATTTTTCTACCACTCATATTTTTATTTATGATTTTGTTACGATAGAATCCCAAACTAGTGGGTTTAATCGGTCAAAATCTAAAAACTAAGTTTGAACTTTGAACTCAGGGATTGGATTATTATTATTATTATTATTATTATTATTATTATTATTATTATTATTATTATTATTATTATTTTTGTAAGTTGGAAAGGGAGTTGAAGCCTACAGATTATCAGAATATATAACTTGGACCGGCAGCTAAGGAAAAGAAACTACGGGGGTGAAAGTGCAAAGAAATTTAAAGAGTAACGGGTTGGATAATATGGATCTTAATTCACTATATGCTCGAAGAGTTATGTGTTTGTTTTGATCTGTATGGATATGAATGGTAGCACTTTTCCTGAAATCTTGTAATTCCATGTGAATGGTGAACAGATATCAAGTGCATCAAATTGTACAGACTACCAAAGTTGACGTCTTGGGATCCGGTATCGTTCTTCAGAACCAGCATCTACAAATCCTAAAAAGGGTAAAGGCAACCTCTCTCCACCACAATTTGTCCATACGTTAAATGCAACAGCATGTGCGGTACCAGGGATGATCGTCTGCCTGCTGGAAAATAACCAGCAAGAAGACGGGTCTGTAGTTATTCCTGAGCCATTGAAGCCATTTATGGGTGGTCTGGAGCTTATACAACCTAAATCTAGATAGGAGGGTAAATTTATAGCACTTATTTCTAATCTTCAAATTGTTGTGGACGGATGTTATTTGGTTAGTCTTAAAGATCATGTATAAGAGAACTAATAAGAAAAATTGACTGCAAATGAGTTGAGAGATCAACTTTTTTTGAGGAACTCATACCATCTTGGCCTCTTGGATTAAATCAGTTACATTTGAGGATTGAACAAAGAGCAAATTGATTATGTTTACTTTTATAATAAATGTTGCAAGGATGAAGAATTTTCTGGAGTTGGAAGTGCTGTAATGATGATTGTGCTGTTTATAAAATCTGAGCCTTCATGAAATCAGAATCTATTACCAACCAACAATGAGAACTCTAACCAGATAGTTCAATGCTTCTCACATTTTGAATTGATTAAAAACAAATCATACACTTGTTTATTCTCAGATATGACAAAGGAGAGGTTGTTGCACATGCAGGCTGATTTTTCTTTTCTTTTCTTTTTGTTTCAAGCATGATGACTACGACCACATTCTACAAAGCCAATTGGAAATCCTTTTTTATTATACTCAAAATGTATAATAAAACTATAAAACTACATCACACCGGCTAGTCGCCTGTGAAAGGAATATACAACAACACAGGAAGCTCTCATAGTTTTGTTTCTGATCGAATCTTATGCTTATTTATATGTAAACCCCAAGTGCCCTAATTATCAATTTCTTCGTTAGCTGGTGGTGCTTTATTAAAAGTTTGCCTCCAGATGCATACTATGCACATAGGAAGTTAAGCAGCAGTTTTGTGAAGATTTATCCAATTCAATCTTGTTGGAGAACTTGGTTAGTTGCTTTCATCATTGTCTATTATTACTTTCCTTAGCTTTCCTTTTATATACTCAGAAATGCATGTTAACCTTCGATGATATTGACGACAGATTGATTGTGGAAGCATGGCAAGCACTTCAGGTGTCTCCAGTTCAGTTATTCCGGAAGTTCTTAATCGTAATAACTACAAAACGTGGAGATCGCGGATAGAAACTTATTTGTTGGCTGAAGATCTATGGGAGGTTGTCGAAGCAACAAGGGAACCCGCTGGGAATCTTGAAGATGATGAGCCCGAATACAAGGCCTGGAAAAGAAAGAATGCCAAGGCTTTATACGCAATTCAAAATTCATGCGGGCAGGAGATGTTTCAATTCATAAGCGAAACAAAGACGGCCAAATTTGCCTGGGAGACTTTGGAAAAAGTTTCGATACTAGGAGGTATGCCCTTTGTTCAAAATTCAAAGAAAATGCTAATGACTCATCCTATTTCCAAGTGACTAGCATCACAATCACCTATAAAGAGTCTTGGGTGGTTAATTTCGGTTTAGTTCTTCATTTCTCCTCAATTATCTTTATGTTTTATTTTCTTTTGTTTATTTATTTTGTTGTTTACTATAATTACCTTTATTTTTATTTGTTTCGGTTGTCTCATTAACAGTAATTATGGTAGTTAATAATTTGATGAATAACCTGCTGGTTTTATTATAATAGAGATAAAATGTACCAATAGTTTTGATGTTAATTGCCAATTTGCTTACTTTGTCAATTCCCATCCAAATTGGCAATTGCCTTCAACTTCTCAATACAGCAGTCAAAGGCAATTATGTTGCCAATACACTATTTACTAAATCCACCCTTGTGCAACGTCTAGTTTTGTTTGAAAAAAAAAAAATTGAGTTGGCATTTTGAACTCTTTTACTTTCATATCTTTAATAGAGATTCTTACGTGTGTCATTACGGGGCAGACTAATAGAATGACATACATGGAGTGTTATGGGTATTATGTATTTAAAAGTAAGGATAAATGGGGTATTTGTACAAAGTTTGTTACATTCTAATTAGGCTGCCCCACGGTCACGTGTAAGGAAAGCCTTAACTAATAAATTTTCTTAATGAATATACGTTTTTAAATTCTCACGAGAAGTATTATAAAACTCTTATGAATGAGCTTAATAGACGAAAATGATGCTTGTATTTAGGTAATAGTTATTTACGAGCCTCATTAGGATGAATCAAGATGTGTACTCTATGTATAAATTGACATGTAATTAAAAAAATTGTAAAATATTCGGAATGAAAGTCACAAAATTAAAATGACATTTTCCACTAAAACATGGCAGGGCGTGTTGAGAACAGTGCCGAATACTTTGAGCCGTACGTACAGTTCACCGAATTTGTGAGAGAAGGTGATTGGGATAAGGCAAAAGAGTGCCTTAAACTGAAAAACCTAGATCTCCACAGCGCCGTAAGAGCAATAGATCCAAGAGACAAGTTTGGAGACACAGCGGTCCACGTAGCAGCCAGGCAAGGGCACGTGAATATCGTGAAAGAGTTGATGTTGTTGATGACCCACGAAGATTTGAAAATGGGAAACGCTAGAGGTGATACAGCTCTTCATGTAGCAGCTGCTAATGGGCAACTACAGACTGTGAAAGAGTTGGTGTTGTTGATGGGAGAAAAAAGGAACAACGAGGGTGACACCGCACTTCACTTAGCAGTCCAATGGGAGGAGGTGGACGTTGTGAAAGAGTTGGTCTCGTTTATGAGACAAACAGACCTGAATATAAAAAACAACAATGGTGACACAGCTCTTCACCTAGCAGTCAAGAAGAGGAATGTGGCTATGATGAAATATTTAGCGGCGTTGATTGGAGAAGTGAGAGTCCCTGATGGTGACACTGCTCTTCACCTAGCAGTCAAGTTGGGGGCTGCAAAAGTTGTGAAAGAGTTGGTGGCATTGATGAAAGAGGAAGATTTGGCAATAAAAAATGATGAAGGTTACACCGCTCATCACTTGGCAGTAAAGAAGGGTATTGTGCCCGTTGTGAAAGAGCTCATGACAAAAGAAAAAGGTGCGTCTCTTCTAGCCACTTAATTATAAATACTTTGCTTACTTGAGACATTGTATATTTACTTATATGGTAGTTTATAGAAAATGGTATTAAATATTCTAATTCCAAAGTTTAAAGGGTTTATTGTAAGGGTAGCTATTGTGGGGATGATATTGGGATGAATTTAATATAAATTTTATTGGCAGAGCGCGACTTTGATAGCTATATTGAGTTCACTACTAATGTAATAAAAGGTGAATGGGATAATGCAAAGGAGTGTCTTACAAAACTAGATGAACCTTGTGATGCAATAACGATAGTGGATCCAAGAGACGGATATGGAGACACTGCTCTACATTCAGCAGCTAAACAAGGGCATGTGCATATTGTGAAAGAGTTGATATCATTGCTGAAAGTGAGACCAGAAATTCAGAAATTGCAGACTATAGAAGATATCGCAGCTTTTGGTTCTGGTATAAATTTAGGGGTCACTGAAGAAGTTGTCAGGAAAAATGCCAAGTACATGGTCGAACAGTACGAGAAATTGCTTACCAGTATTTTGGAAGTACAAAATACACAAGGTTCCACAGCCCTTCACATAGCAGCATCCAATGGTAATTTAGATATTGTTAAAGAGTTGATGCCATTAATGAGGAAAGAAGGTTTAGAGATACAGGATGCTGCAGGTATCACAGCTCTTCTCAATGCAGTGGATAAGGGTAATATCGAAATTGTGAAAGAGTTGTTGCCAGTGATGAGGCAAGAAGGTCTGGAACTAAAAACAGACAAACATGGCTGCAATGCACTTCACCTTGCGATCATATGGAATGGGCATATGAATATTGCGAAAGAGGTAATGCCATTTATGAGAAAAGAAGCTTTGGAAAAAAAAGACGGTGCAGGTTATACAGCTCTAGGTTGTGCGTTAGCGGCACGCAGGGATGGAGACGTGATGGAAATAGCCAAGTACATGGCTGAAAACAACACCAAAGTATTTGGCGTACGCGTGCCTGGATCTAATTGGATTCCAGTTGTCAGGGCCCTCGATGATAGCAGATGGGATCTGTGTCGCCGTCTCTATCCTCTTACTCCGCTGGAATATCTAATGCCCGAGCACGGGACGGATGGTGCGCAGTTGATTGTCCGTTGCTTTAGAGCGAAGCAGCTTGGTAAGAGTTTTAAGGAAATTATAGTTTTCAATTGTTGGGATATACACAAACACACAAAATTATTCATCTGCATGAACTTAATGATTGATCTTCTTGTTTGATTCTTCTGCTTACACACAAAATCCAGCAATCAACCAACCGGAGCACATATTTGTAGTTAGAAGGAAGAAAAGAAATACATACACACTCATACACCAAAAAACAATGAACAAAAATAGAAAACTTTCTACAGTCATCTAAATTGGAAGATTATACTATTATGAACTTATGATCAATCATTCAATCACAAGGAAAGTGCATTGCAAGGAATTTTGTTTATCAAGCTTTCTTTCCTCCCCATTCACCAATGAGAAAAGCACTATAAGAAAAAAAAAAATTAACTCTAAAATCAAAATTTAGAAAGCACAGACTCAACAAAAAATATATCATATGGTAATCAATCAGCATAAATTACACAAAGTGAGCCATTAGAAAAGGAGTGTTATAGACCCCAGCACGCATCTGGTTCAGCCCCCCATTCGTATGTACTAGAAGGTATCCCCGGGACTCTGTAAGAGCTGTATAAGCAACAGTAAAGATGAAATCAGGAAGATTAAGGATATCTCATAGCTAAAAGTGAAACTATATCATTTACTTACATGTATAATTGGTACTTGGCTCTACACATGGCACAAAATCACGATTTGGAGGAGGCTTCCATAGTGTATCCAAAGTTCTTCTTGAACTATCTAACTGTCAAGTCTAAAGGAGTCAAAACATGACAGATGCATAACTTAAGCGTATGTAAATCTCTAAGCCTCTGCCCGAACTACAGAAATTTCTTACATAGTAGCAATCAAATGGAGTAATCATGAATCATATAAGTACAGGAACAAAAGACAACCTTGTGAGAAGGGAGAGGCGCTTTCCACAGATGGGGCGGAGAGAGCTCCTGAGTCCAGCTCTGCTCAGTTGTCAACTTCTGGTATTAAAAACCATGTTAGCATCACAATCAGCAAAAACATACAATATACTCCACAATTCAGATCAAACAACAAAATATTTTCCAAAAACAATATGAAAAACAAAAAAAAGGTGCTTCTTTTCTTTTAATGAAAGTAAAACTCTTGGAAGAAACTACCTGAATGGAAAGTCAATTGTAGTCAATGACTGGCAATCTCAAACAAACCCAACAAAGCAACAACTACTCACAGATTGAGTCAAAGATCCAAAACCAAAATGCACAACCTTTCTCTAATTAACAACCCCAAATTCTTAGTACAACCCAAAATGGTGGTGATGAAAACCCAAATCCCATTGAATTGAACAAAAAGGTATGCAGAAAATCCATAAAGATAGAAACTTTACAACAGTTGGCACCCATTACACCAAGAATACTAAATTTAATGATCTGGGCTTTCAATTTTTGTGAAGAAAAATCAAACAAAAGAGAAAGAGCAGAGAAAATCACCGTGGGGAGCTTGAAGGGGTCAGAGAAGTTAGGGACCTTGGAGGAAGGGAAAATGGGGACGTGGACAAAGAAGAGAGCCACAAGAGCTATTACGCATATGGCGCACGTTAGCAGCTTCCTCAGTGCCGCCAATGCTATTATCAGCTTCTTCTTCTGCATCTGGGTGTGTGTTTGTCTCTAAGAATCAGTAGCCATCACCGAAACGAAAATTCCCAACAGAGAATGAGGGTTGGGGTTGGAGACAGTGCTTATTGGTTTCTGGGTTTTGTGGGATTTTTTAAGCTCTTGTGTTTGGATGATGCTTCTGCTGCTTCTTCTTTGGGTTTTGAGGTTTTGCCGCTTTTGCTGTTAGAGTTTTAGGTGGTTTAGTCTGTCTATTAGTAATGGCAAGCGGCAATCCAAAAAGAACAAAAATATACATATTGTCAATTCCATTTTTTCTTTTCCATTCTTTTCCTCTTTTAGTTTTGTTTGCTGTTTTTAGAAAAACTTACCACATTTTCTTGGGACTTTTAGTTTACAACATATTTTTGACAATTAGTTTACAACGTATTTGGATAATACCTTTGGTTAAGAACACATATTTACTTTCTATGGTGTTTAGTTTTTAAATTCTTATTGCAGCTGGTCAAGGTTTTCCTTTCAAAAGAAAATTAAAATGGTCAAGATTCATGTCAAGTACGTCATAAAAAAAATAAAAAATAAAAACATTACAGAATTAAGAAAAATAAACAAAGCCAAAAGGTGAGCCACAAAAATGGGCTTCATGATAAGTTGGGGCAAATTTATTTTTTTTATCAGGTAAACAACTCAAATATTACAACTTCGTGAGTCGAACTCATAACCTCATACTTATTATAAAAAGACTATACCGTTAAACCAAATGATACTGGACAGTTAGGGCAAATTAAGAACCGAGAACTCGAAGAAAAAAAAACCCCTAGTAATTTCATCATGCACATGACTCAAGGACATGTATGTGGAATGACACCCCCTACTTGGTAATATTATCATGTTGTGCACCGTATATACCTCCGTACACGTAAATGCATAGAGAAGTGGGTAACATGGTCATGTATCTTGTCTAAAACAAAAGGAAAGTAACAAGAATTTAAATGAATGAAAAACAATAAAGCAACGTAAAGACCCCAAGCCCAAAACGAGTTTTAGCCCTGTTACTAAACTCAACCCATGAACCGAATCTAGATCAGGAAAGCACCTGGATCCTAGAATCGGAACAACTCGACCAAGAGTACATTGGATCCCTGGATCCGACTCCTCTTCATTTGTGTGCGCCTGGTGCCTCCCCAAAACGCAACAAAACCATACATCCCCTGAATTCTTCGATGACTACTTCAATTCCATCCGAACTTGATCCAGAGATTCAACTCACATAAAAATATTAAAATAGATAAAATATTCCTATGCCACATGAGAACTATCAAATACAAATAGAAGATTATGGTTCAATACAACAAATACAAATAACATGTTGCTATAAAGGGAAAGAACTTAAGTGACTGAACATCATTTTCATGAATAATGTGGTAAACGCAAAATTGGTCGTTCGAAGAAACGCAAAATTGGTCGTCCGGTGAGCTCCAAGAATAGGCCAAGGGAGGAGGATATCCCTCCATGGAAGCTTAAGGTCAATCAAGATAAGAAGTGCATTCAAGGTGTGAAACATACGCTGGAGTTGGAAGGAACACCGGATATGCAGACTAATCAGGATAAGGTGGCAACGGCGGATCCCGAGGCAACCTCCTCTGCGTAGGATGGTTCCGGGATAGTCGGTTTTTACAGGTTTGAAGTATGCCCATTCCTATCTCTATTTTTTTATGAGTTTTGGTTTTTGGTTTTGGTTTCTTGAACTTTAGTTTTTGCTTGTTTTTTGTGTTGAACTCCATAGTAGTTTCATTTAGGTTGCTTTCGGGTTGTCTACCATGGTTTTTTTTTATTGTTGCCCTTATGGGTAAGTCATATTGTAAATGCTATTTTTTGTTGCAATATCAAAGGATTCACGTCCATGTTTCAAAAAATAAAAATGAATAATGTGATGAAAAGCTTATATAGTGTGAATCTTTGTGGACATTTTAAATATGGGTGCGTCTATTGTCATCTCACAAACTACTTTGCTCACCCCACACGTTGTTGATTTATTGAATGAATAATATACTTTAATGTAAAATTTCAGCAATGAATAATAAGTTGTTACAAATTACAAAAAAAAAATTTAGATAAACATGTACTTCATAAACCTTAACCCATAATTTATCATATTCGATTTTTCTATTAAGTCTGAAGAAGACACTAACATTCAACTGAAGATGAGGTTAACTATTTGTATTTTTTTTTATGTTTCGTCTATCCATTTACTCATTATTTCTCATATCGATTTTGTATGTAAATTTTCATGTTTGGTCACTCACTTATACATATTCGATTTGTTTTTTTTCATCGGCGTCAGAACTTTTTCCATGTAGAGTTTATAGACATTGTACATCTTGATATCGACGGATACTAATGAGTTGTTAAGTTTGAGAGTTTTTGTTGTTCTTTCATTTAAATTTATACTTTAATGTGATTTTTATTGTTCAGTTTGTGATTCCACTTACCTAACACTACCAGAACAGGCAGTTTAGCCGACGAAAAATTTTCGTCGGCCTGTTAAAAAAATCCGTCGGCTACAACCTTAGCCGACGAACCTTCGTCGGCTATAGTGTCGTTGGGAAAGGGTCGTCTGTAATAACTTTAGCCGACGAGACAAAAAATTTCGTCGGCTATAGTCATACTATAGCCGACGAAATAATATCGTCTGCTATAGTCCAACCTTTAGCCGACGACATTATTTCGTCGGCTATAGTCATACTATAGCCGACGAAATTATTTCGTCTGCTAAAGTGTGAACTATAGCCGACGAATAATGTCGTCGGTTATCTTCCAAACTTTAGCCGACGAATAATTTAAAATATTCGTCGGCTAAAGTTTGTAATAAAAAAATATAAAACATCTATGGCCGACGAAATATTGTATTTTTCGTCGGCCTTATAGACATTTAGCCGACGAATTAAAGCTTATTTCGTCGGCTAAACTTTTTTTTTTTTTTTTTAAAACTTTAGCCGACGAATTATGGCTTTTTTCGTCGGCTATAAGTGCATTCCAGTAAAAAAAAAACCCGAAATTTCTGAATTACCATTCCATGCAAGCTGCAAAAGACATATTTAACAATTTCATATAACCAACAACAAACACATAAAAGAATATATGAACTACATAAAAGTATCAATTTACATAAAAGTATATTATCAACTACGTAAAGTCTATATCGTCTAAATTGAAGTCATCTTCTGGGGGCTGCTGCGGAGGTTGCGACGGCTGGGGTAGCGTCATGGGCGGAGGCGGAAGTCCCTGACTCTGGGCAGCTGCAAAGTCCTGCATGTACTGCAACATCTGCTGCTGCTGGGCCTGCTGGATGGCATATATCTCGGCAACATAGGCTGCCTGCGCGGTATTAAAGGCTGCCAACGAGACAATATAGGCTTGCTGCGAGGCAGCCTGCGAGGCAGCCTGAGCAGCTTGCTGTTCTCGTAGTCTCTGAACTTCCGACTCTAGCTGAGTCGTCCTGTTGATCGTGGACGTGGTGCTGCCACTGGTCGAGGTTGCCTTTCGTTGAAATCCTGGAGTGTTCTTCAGGACCCCCTCGCCTCTCTTTCCTAGACCTCGGCAGTAGAAGTTGTTTCCTCTCGGTGGGAAGGCTGTGCCCATGATCCTCGCCCCAATCGTCGGATCCGAATTGTCGATCCGGGACATGGCTTCGGACATCTCGGAATCCTGCGTGTCCGGCCATCCCTCCCTCACTAAGGTACTCAGGACCTCGTCACTAGCCTCCCTCACCCTCGCCTATATGGATAGGAAAAAAATTATTAATTAAAATTTTTACATAAATTTAAAAATTTAAAAACGTAAAGTGACTTACAATATCCTCCTGGGAGTCAGGATATGCCTTCTCGTACGTATAGACGTAGGGGTTGACTTCTGGATGTTCCTTGGCCGCCTCGTCCATGAAGACACCGAACGGTCTAGAACCGGCATGATGGTTCCTTGTGTTGCGTTGCCGGTTCTGAGCGTTCACCCGGGAAACCGCCTTCAAAGAAAAAAGTAAAGTATTAGTAGAATATTTTAAAACGCACGTACTTATTTTTAAATTAACTAACTAATTTATTTAAATACCTGTTTACGAGGGTTGTTGAATTCTGATGTCAGAAGCCAACGCCACTCGTACTCCCTGTACTGGAACTCAGTAGGGGTACCAGAACGTGCGTTCCCGTGCTTAGTCCAATGGGTCCGCAGCTCGTTCTTCCACTCCTTGTACCTACAGATACAACAAAAATATTAGAAATATTATTAATATCACATACAAAATTGTTTTCCATTAACTTCCCAACGTACCTTCCCCCATGCACAACGTCGGCCCAGCTGTCCCTCAGGTGCTCGGGAACCTCAAACCACACCTGCATTTAACCGATTATTATTAGTTTAGCTTTTCGAGAAATCAACAATTTAATACATAATATTATTTTGTAAACTCACCAACATCGCGTTGTGGACCATGTCCTTAACCTCCTGCGGGACCTCGCCCCAGTCGGACCACAGCATAGGGACTCTATCCCTAATGAGAGCACCCACGCGGCCGGAGTACATCCTCGACTTCCCGCCCGATACTGCGTGGCCATCCCCGTCAGTATCGATGGGGATCCTCCCCATGGTACTCACCATCTTCTCGAGAGCTTTCCCTGTGACGGGGCCTCTCTTCTTCTTTGTGCCTATGACATGATTCGGCCAAATTGATTATTAAAATATATATATATATATATGACCCTTTAAAAGTAATCAAGTTGCCTGACTGATTACCTGAGGAGCTCGCGACGGATTCCGGCTCTGTCGCCGATGATGATACCCTCGCAGAAATAAGAGGCGTATCAAAAGGCAGGAACCGGTACGCCGCTGATGGAGCCACTGGCGGGGGCAGTGGATAAATCGGCGTCCCTGAGTCATCGACTACAGGTATCGCCGGTATCATCCGCGGAAGGAACAGATGAGGCGGCGGCATCTGTACCCCAGATGACCCACTATCCGAAGAAGTAGGACCCGGAGTGGGCGCCCGGTGTATCTCGGGCATACGAGGTGCAGACACCTCCGTCAAGGGCCTCGGGGAACGAGGGACGGCCGCCTGCCTCGATGAAACGGGCACCTCCGGCGCCGTCTCCAGAAGGCTCGCACGTCTGGCTGTCATGTGGCCCTGAAACGTCGTTTGAGGGTTGCTAGAGGTTCCCTCAGACGATTCGGACCTTTGGCCCTTCGAACTCTTCTTCGATCGAAAAAAGCCGCTCATCCTATTTATAATATTAATTAAAGGCTTTAGATTATTTTGTCTTTGTTTTATAAAAAATTATACATTTTTAAAATTATACTTATTCAATAAATAGATACACGCACATACCAATATATATATAGATATATATATATATATATATATATTTTACTTACATAACAATATTATATATATCAATTTTACTTACATAACAATATTATATATATCAATTTTACTTACATAACAATATTATTATATATCAATAATATATATATATATTATTTTACTTACATAAAAATATATATATATATATTTTACTTATATATATATATATATTTATTTTACTTACAAAAATAAACACATAAACTAACATAATTAAATTAACATAAATTAAATTAACACAAATTAAATTAACACAAATTTAATTAACACAAATTAAATTAATAAAAATTAAATTACAAGTTTTATTCCTTTCTTCAACTTCGCGTTTTCATCCCGATTCTCTAGTTAATCTAGTGTTAAATTATTAATAAATTTAATAATTTATTAATAATGTTCTTTTATTAATGTTCTTTTATTAATAATTTATTAACATGTGTTAATAATGTTCTTTTATTAATACGTATTATAAATTTATTAATACGTTTTGGTTTCTGTTTTTTTAGCGCATATTCTTTTATTATGTTGGGAAATGTTCTCATACTATAGCAAATTTGCACATGATTCATCCTAGTCACCGTCAAATTATAACATCAAAATTATAAACTATAACATCAAATTATAACATCAAAATTATAACATCAAAAATCCAATTATAACATCAAAATTATAACATCAAAAATCCAATTATAACATCAAAATTATAAACTATAACATCAAATTATAAACTCCAAGCAGGGATCCCAAATTTCCTAATACTGCTCGACAGCAACTTACAACAGTTGTTACCTGCAATCGGGTGAGAGTTAAGAAACGGCAGAAATGAGGGAGGAGGAGGGAGGAGGAGGGAGGAGACCGGGTCAGGCAGGAGGGAGGAGACCGGGTCAGGCAGGAGGGAGGAGACCGGGAGGGAGGAGGAGGGAGGAGACCGGGTCAGGCAGGAGGGAGGAGACCGGGTCAGGCAGGAGGGAGGAGACCGGGAGGGAGGAGGCTAGGGTTGAAAAAGTGCAGAAATGAGGGAGGAGGCTAGGGTTCGCAATTAAAACCCGAGGACTTTAGCCGACGAAGTAATTTGTTCGTCGGCTAAAGATTAAAATTTCGTCGGCTATACATATATTCGTCGGCTAAACCTTTGAAATTCGTCGGCTAAACCTTTGAAATTCGTCGGCTAAACCTTTGAAATTCGTCGGCTAAACCTTTATACATTTGGCATGTTGTTCTGGTGATGACCAAACTTGAGAAACACAAATCCAGCCGTCAGATCTGACCATCATGATAAAATACATGTATGGGAAAAAATTCAACTTGATCCGAAAAGAATAAGGGCTTGATCCGGACGGTCAATCTAGTAAGTCAAACCCCTAAACGCACGGAAAAGGTCGTTCGACCGTCTAAATTACGTATTTTGGCCGGACCTCCAACTGAAAATAGTTTCAAACCGATGACACGCAACAAGTCGTATAAAAATTTTACGCAAAATAACCACCGAACCCGGGGCTACCCATAGGGAGAAAGAATGGAAAATTGAATTGACCGCAACTATCGGCACCGAGACATGACCGGAATACCGTGATTTTTCAACCGTAGACTTATTTCACCATTCTAGTCATGTCTTATTTCACAACTTTTTTACCTTTGAAGGATCTACGTATAGTTTGTTTTTGAAACGGAACATTTACATAACACTTGGTAAACAAGTTATACAACATTAGTACACATGTTGTGATCGTGATGATCAAACTTGAGAAACACAAATCCAGCCGTCAGATCTGACCATCATGATAAAATACATGTATGGGAAAAAATTCAACTTGATCCGAAAAGAATAAGGGCTCGATCCGGACGGTCAATCTCGTAAGTCAAACCCCTAAACGCACGGAAAAGGTCGTTCGACCGTCTAAATTACGTATTTTGGCCGGACCTCCAACTGAAAATAGTTTTAAACCGATGACACGCAACAAGTCGTATAAAAATTTTACGCAAAATAACCACCGAACATAGGGCTATAGTAGGTAATAGAAATATTTTAGGGTTTAGCCGACGAATACCCTAACATATTCGTCGGCTATAGTATGTAATTAAAAAATAAAAAAAATAACTATAGCCGACGAATTATTAGGTTATTCGTCGGCAAAAACCATATTAGCCGACGAATTACAGTGTATTTCGTCGGCTAAAGTGAGTAATTAAAAAAAAATAAAAAAACAAGTTTAGCCGATGAAATTAAGTCTTTTTTCGTCGGCTAAGGTAGTTTAGCCGACGAATCACAGTTTATTTCGTCGGCTAAAGTGTGTAATAAAAATAAATAAAAAAACATCTATGGCCGACGAATTAAGGCTTTTTTCGTCGGCAAAAAACATCTTAGCCGACGAATTATAGTATATTTCGTCGGCTAAAGTAAAAAACAGGGAAAAAAAAACAGACGATATTCATAAACCATACATTTAAAAAACCCTGTTCATCATGTATCACCAAAATCTCATATATTCATAACTGAAATATGAATTCAACATGTGTAAACTATAAAGGAAAAAGTCTTTGAAAAATTATACAAATTAATCGGAATCACACATTAAAACTAAGGCTCGTAATCGGAATCATCCGATGAGTCTTCTTCGGTGTCAGAATCAATTTCTGGTAATATATGTATTTCCTCATCGCCAGAGTCTTCGTCTGACTCTTGATTTGGATCAACATCAACAAGCCTTGGCTCTTCATCACGAATTCGCACCGAACGACCCGCTTTAAAATTATTAAGGCGAATGGTAGAGGAGTTAGGAATACCTATTGCGTTGGGCTCTTGATACGCAACATCTTCTTCCTCGTCTTCGGCCTCTCCAAGTGTAGCCGCCCGATAAATGTTTCGAGTGTGCACAAGGTTGACTACTTTCCACGCGTCACCCTTAGCAAGGTCATCAAGATAAAACACTTGTTTTACCGATGTGGCAAAAACGAAGGGGTCATCCTCGTAAGAACTTGTAGCAGTGTTCACCGATAATATTCCGTACTGATCGGTCTTCATGCTCTGCGGCCTAGTATCAAACCATCTACACTTGAAGAGGTGCACTGTCATGCCTTCACCGTAAACGAGTTCCACCACTGAATCAAGAACACCGTAATAGTCAACTCCATTCCGCCCACCATGTGCCATGACCCCAGAATTCTGTGTTCTCTTTCTGCTGTCTCTTTGTTCGCATATAAATTGCACGCCATTCACCTTGCACATCGGATAAACTCTTGAGGCTATCGGCTTCATGGCTAGAAGTCTTAGTTCGTGCGACCAATTTGGGTGACCATCAGATTGAATATGGTTCATCTGCAACCAACCATCTCAACTGTAAATATGGATAATTATGCAATAAACATAAACCCGTAGAGAAAAATTAAATTACGTACCCAACCGCCAAAATAATCTGCGAACTCCCTGTTGTGGTACTCGAGATCACCGGCAATGTTGGGATGATTGAGATGGATGTCTTTCCAGTATTCAACTTCTGGACAGTTAATCAATACCCACCAGTGGGCAATGACTAGCTCATGTGGTTGCAACTTGTAGGAGTTTGGCAAAATTCCATACACTTCAACATCACTAGAGACTATGGAAAGATTGAACTTCGGTACATCTACCGGCATGGTTTGCGGAGTTTCCTTCAACGCTCCTAAATACAACTTCATGTAGGTGACGCACTCGTGCGCAATATATGCTTCAGCTATACATCCTTCAGGAGCGGATTTATTAGCCACATAATCTTTGTAGTCTCCAAGTTGCCTGTAAATCAAGTTGCAAACAGTTGAGATGATTTATTAACCAACCATCTCAACTGTAAATATGGATAATTATGCAATAAACATAAACCCGTAGAGAAAAATTAAATTACGTACCCAACCGCCAAAATAATCTGCGAACTCCCTGTTGTGGTACTCGAGATCACCGGCAATGTTGGGATGATTGAGATGGATGTCTTTCCAGTATTCAACTTCTGGACAGTTAATCAATACCCACCAGTGGGCAATGACTAGCTCATGTGGTTGCAACTTGTAGGAGTTTGGCAAAATTCCATACACTTCAACATCACTAGAGACTATGGAAAGATTGAACTTCGGTACATCTACCGGCATGGTTTGCGGAGTTTCCTTCAACGCTCCTAAATACAACTTCATGTAGGTGACGCACTCGTGCGCAATATATGCTTCAGCTATACATCCTTCAGGAGCGGATTTATTAGCCACATAATCTTTGTAGTCTCCAAGTTGCCTGTAAATCAAGTTGCAAAATGTTATGATTATTGAACATGTATATGTATTGAGGAATTCATGAAAGTAAAAAACGTACCTTTCCATGGGATACATCCAAGTGTAGTGTACTGGACCGGACCGGTAAGCAACAATTGCTCGGGAAGATGGATCATCAGGTGAGGCATGATGTCAAAAAAATTTGGAGGAAATATCCTCTCAAATTTACACATGATATAAATGATGTCCATTTGCATTTCCCGGAGGTCACATCGAGACACTTCCCGTGTGCATAACTTCTGGAAAAACCTTCCCAACGCTACTAACGGCTCCACCACCTGACGGGGAAGGAACGGTCGAATGAAAACAGGGAAGAGACGTTGCAGCAGGATATGACAGTCATGACTCTTCAACCCGTACATCTTATTGTCCCGGAAGTTCACACACCGGGCAATATTTCCTGCATAGCCTGAAGGATACTTCACACAACTCATCCACCTGAAAATTAGGTTCTTCTGGTCAGGCTTCACGGTGTAAGGAGCTTGAGGCATTTTTTTCTTCCCTTCTTTCAACCACAAATGTCTTCTTATTCCGCATTTTTTTAGATCAATGCGTGCCTTAGGACCGTCTTTCGTCTTCCCCTCCAAATTCAGCACTGTGCCCACCACACTGTCGCACACATTCTTTTCTATGTGCATCACATCCAGGTAGTGCCTGATCAACAACTTACTCCAGTATGGGAGTTCCCAGAATATGCTCTTATGTGTCCAGAATTTGTACCTGTCGGGTCTTTCAGGTATAGCCGCCACAATGTTGGGATGATTGCTGAGCTGCCCAAAATCGTACTCATTAAGCACCGCTAAAATGTCTTCCCCCGTCCATCTTCTGGGAGGCACGCCGTGTTCTACGGTCTCATCAAATGTCTTTTCATCGAACCGCCATTCGTGATCATATGGAAGGAAAGCACGGTGACCCAATCTGCATATCTTGTTGCAATGACTGCTGCTCCCCTCATCGCTAAGGCACTCTGGACAAGCCTTGTATCCCCTAACAACGTTGCCCGACAACATCCCACGGGCAGGAAAATCACTGATGGTGCCAACAACCATGACATGCATCTGGAACATCTCGTGCGTGTACTTGTCATAAGTGGGATGACCAACGTCCCACAAAAATTTAAGCTCTTCAATCAAAGGTCTCAAGTACACATCGAGACACTTCCCCGGATAACCGGGCCCCGGAATCAACAAACTCAACATATTGTACTCCTTCTTCATGCACATCCATGGGGGAAGGTTGTACGGTACCAAAATCACCGGCCATATACTGTATTGCAGACTCATGTTCCCAAAAGGGTTGAACCCGTCGGATGAGAGCCCGAGCCTCACATTTCAGACCTCTGACGCAAATTGAGGAAACTCCCTGTCTATATGCTTCCAAGCCTCCCCGTCAGCAGGGTGTATAAGGGTATCTTCGTCATGCAATTCCCTATCAGCGTGCCATCTCATCGCTTCGGCCGTGTGTGAAGACATGTACAACCGCTCCAACCTATCCGTCAAAGGGAAATACCGAAGTACCTTTACAGGTTTCCTGTTGCCTGCAGGAGTCAGCTTATATCTGTCAGTGTGACATACCGGACATGCGTCAAGGCCACCAAGGTCATTCCCTTCTGGATCTTTACCCCAAAAGAGAACGCAGTCATATCTGCATGCATGGATCTTGATGTAGGAAAGCCCAAGATCTTTCAGGATACATCGGACCTTCCGATGAGTGGTAGGAAGACGATGACCGTTGGGCAGCATCGAAGCAGTGTACTGTAGATACTCATCAACAGCCTTCACGGTCGATTTTGTCTCAACTTTATTCCTCATTACGTCCATCACACTTTCAAGAACGGTCTTCTGACAACCGGGGTACACAGGGGTCTGTTGGAAAGCAAGCAGTTTGTTGTACTTTTCAATACCAGCAGTGTTCACAGCTCTAGGGAAGGGCTGCACCGGGTCAGGCATATACTGTCCTTGAGCGCATACACCGCTCTCATAAGGAAACATGTCGTTGATGAATGTCGTTGTTGGATCGTTGGATGTACTAGCACTGCCCGTCTCGGAAAATTGGTCATGATCATGCGGACCCCCTGATGATGTTTCACCGTGATATAACCAACATGTGTACTTCTCCCAAAACCCGTTACTCCTCAGGTGCTGCCATACTTTGTCAATGGGAAATCGATACATATCGCTGCGACACTGACATTTCGTGCACGGGCAATAGAAAATTGTATTCCCGTTAGCATTATCCATCGCATATTCTAGAAAATTCATAACTCCTGCACCGTATCTTTTGTCCCATTTTGGAAGCGAAATCCAACTCTTATCCATATCCTGAAAATATAACAAAATATATATATATTTATAACGCTGCTAGCTAATTATTAATAAAATTTCATGCCATATATAAAATCTCAATTCATTTAGTATATATATATTCTACGTACGTACTACAACTAATTAATTACAAAATTATCATTATGAACTCATATATATCATCAACAACTTCATACCATATCAACACAATAATATTATAAATTAATATTAACATATATATATATTTACTATTTATTAACAACAAATTAATTCATATATATTATCAATTCAAATCATCAACCAAATCGATCAACACATATATATATACATCCAACGTACTCAAAATTAATCAACTCAATCACAATCAAAATCAATAAACTCAATTAATCACACTAATTAAAATCGATCAACTCAAATAAAACTCAATTAATCAACATATATATACATATACGTACCTATATATGGCTCCACAAACTGATTATGGACAGATTTCGACAACACCCAAACTTTTTCTCCCCTTTTTTCTTCTCTCGTTTTTTTTTCCGTTTTTTTCGAAATGAGCTGCTGCTGCCCAGATCTGCAAATATAAAGCACTTTAGCCGACGACTATGAATTTCGTCGGCTAAACCTTTAAATATTTCGTCGGCCATGGTTTGTGCACTTTAGCCGACGACATAAATTCTTTAGCCGACGAAATTTTTTTTCGTCGGCTAAAGTTTGTCATAGCCGACGAAAATTTAAAATAGCCGGCGAAATAAAATTTTGTCGGCTAAAGTGGACATCATAGCCGACGAAAATTTACCTTAGCCGACGAAAGAAATTTTCGTCGGCTAAAGCCCACTATAGCCGACGAAAAAATGCTTCGTCAGCCTGGTTTTTTTTTTTTTCGTCGGCTATAACCTTTCTTCTGGTAGTGTAAATGATATTAATTTTATGGTTTTCTTCAATTTGATTTTGTTTTTGGAGTTCAATAGCTATTGGAAGAGGATGATATATATTGTGTGTATCGTAAATCGGTGAATAAAGTAAATATAAAATTAAAAATTATATAGGCAGGGTGAGAAGAGATCGAATGTAGGGTGAACAAAGTAAATCTGAAATTGAAAAAATATGTATATGGTGAAAAAAGAGTTTAGGGTGAACAAAGCAAAAATAGAAAAAATTGTATTTTAGGTATTGTGAATGAGTGAATAAAGTAGATTTACAGTTAAAAATATATAAGTGGGGTGTGAAGAGTATGTGGGGTGAAGAAAGTGGTTTGTGAGGTGGTGGTAATAGACGCACCTTTTAAATATTGAGAGCGTTTTCTGTTTTACAATTTACATTATGCATGTGTTACTTTTCTTAGTATCTTAAGTTTGTGTATAGTTTTATATTTCTCCATAATTTGCTTTGAGGCAACAGTGACATAATAGAGAGTTAACTAAGTATCTAACACAATTGCATATCCTAATATGTAATAATACAATTTTCCTACCATGTTATCGTCAAAGAATAAACTCTACGTCAACACTTAGATTCATAGACTGGCACAAGACCCTTCACAAAACCGACTCATATGGCATCATCTGAACACGTTAACCCTTCTATTTGACAATATGTCATTCAGTCAATATTGTCCTTAAAGTTTAGAAGAGTTTTAAAATCATATGTGTAAATTTCTTTAATTCAAAAGTGAAATATAGCTGAGTACCATTTTGTCTAGCGGCATAGTCTTCTCATAACAAGTAGGAGGTTGTGAGTTCTACATAAGTCGTGTTGCAATATAACTTTTATTTTTACATTAACCGATTTACAATTCTAAAACCATCTTATACTTTTGAGTTGGACTAATATTTGATCTAGCATACAAAATAAAATGAAAATGCAACATTATAAAACTATGTACGTGAGTTTCCCTAGATGGATGTGCCAAATTCTTAAGCCGAAGAAAAGAAAGCTGTGGTCTGTGGAGAAGTAATGGAGGGGAAGAGATGTGTGAGTGCAGAAATGTGGATCTCAAGAAGAATTATATGCATACATGATGGAGTCAAAATGAGTACTTACTGGTATTGATGAATTAAGAATGGTATATCCATGTGCACCTCCTCCTCTTGACCATCTGATTATATATTTCATAGTGATTTGCGTGCTTTGCACTCCGATAATGTATCACTTAATATTCTGCTTGAAGTACTCTACTTGTAGTCTACGTGCAAAACGTACGTAGTAGTAACTGGGAAACAAAGCAAGAAAACCCAATCTCATCGCACCAAGCTTCTCACATGCCCACCACTTTAATGTCCTGGTTAGTTACAAGCCCCCGTTACAAGGCTCGGAAATAATTTAAATTCATTACTGATGGAAAAAAACAACTACAAATTTATTTTTCCATTTTCTTCACATGATAGAGAAGTTTTCTTTTGGATCGTTAAGCAATTGATTGAAGAAATTAACAACATACTTGAATTAGTTAACTGTCACTTCTTCAGCTCCATTTATCGACACGTAATTTGTAGTTATATATAACCAGCAGGATTAACCAACTCATTTGGAGTTGTAGTTTCTCATATCACTGGACTTCAAAATTAAACCAGCTTGAACTGTATTTCTAGAATAGCAAATCACATATATATCTTTTAAAAAGATTTGAAACACAAATAAATCCACTTGTGTTATTGTTAAACAAATAAAGACAATCTTTTCTCTGCATGTCATGTGTCATGGTTTAATTTACTAAACTAACCCTACATTAATTAAATATGTTTTTAGAAGAGAAAAATGTCTCATTTTGATATTTTTTCAGTAAATGGAATACAGTAGCATGTTTTCAATAACTTAGTGCAGTAGCAGTTAATCCCAGTGTAGTAACATGGGTTAACATTCCAATAGAAGTAGTAGCAGGGGTTAACATTCCAGTAGAAGTAATAGCAGATGTTAACATTCCAGTAAAAGTAGTAGCAGGGGTTAACATCTTAGTAGTAGTAGGAGGAGGAGCAGCAGCAGCATCAACAGCAACAGTTAATTTCAGAAGAATAGTAGCATAGGTAACATTCTAGTAGAAGTAGTAACATGAGTTAACTTTTGTAGTAGCAGGGGTTAGCATCCCACCAGAAGTAGTAGCAGGTTTTTAGTGGCTCAATTAATGTAGTAGCATGTTTTGCTGGAAAGCAACACGTCCAACAGATGTAGTAGCAATGTTTTAGTGGTTCAGCTAGCGTAGTAGCAGCTTCAGTAAGTCAAAGTGGTAGGTTTTCAGTATCTCAGCAAATGTAGTAGCAGCTATTTGTAGTACGTACAATAATAACATATTTTTAGTAGTTCAGCTAGTATAGTAGCAGTTACTTCCAATAAATGCAGCAGCAACTATTTCTAATAAATGTATTAGCAACTACTTCCAGTAAATGTAGTAGTAAAGCTATTTTTAGTAAATGTAGTAGTAAAGCTATTTTTAGTAAATGTAGTAGCAAACTTTTAGTAACTCAGCTAGTGTAGTAGCAGTTACTTCCAATAATTGCAGCAGCAGCTATTTCTAATAAATGTATTAGCAACTACTTCCAGTAAATGTAGTAGCAAAGCTATTTTAGTAAATGTAGTAGCAAACTTTTAGTGACTCAGCTAGTGTAGTAGCATCTATTTTCAAAAAAAGCAGCAGCATGTTTTTAGTGGCTCAACTAGTGTAGTAGCAATTATTTCTAGAAATGCAGTAACAAGGTATTACCAGTAGGGTAGTAGCAAGCTTTTAGTGACTCAGGTAGTGTAGTAGCAACAATTTTTAGAAAATACAGTAACAGGTGTTTAGTGGTTCAACTAGTGTAGCAGCAGCAACTATTTCCAATCAAAGTAGTAACAACAACAGCAGGGTTCCAATACTTAAACATAGTATCAGGTTTCAATGACTCAGTTTTATATTAATTTACATAACAATTCTTCTCTCATGTGAAAGGCCTCCATGTCTCCATGAGTCGTTGGGCAGACAAACATGTCTTGAAATTTCAAAACAAATTGAAGCTCAACTATATATACGTGCATAAGCATGTGATCTCATAAGCATGTGATCTAGCAAATCCCTTTTTATATATGTTTTTCCATGTCGATATTATGGCTGCTAATAAGATTAGTCATGCATGAAGTTTTATATATGGCTTCACAATTACTCGTACAGACCTGCTACTGCTTTATTACTTGTGCAGACCTGTTACAACACCATTACTAGTCCAGACCTGCTACAACACCATTACTAGTCCAGACCTGCTACTGCCTACTACATTTGCACTCTCATTCAATTCATTTTATGTTCACATCACTGCTACTACTACATTTGCACTCTCATTCAATTCACTTTATGTTTACATCACTGCTACTATTATTGTTCATATTACGGCTACTGAGCAACAAAATTGCGTTCATTGCTAATGTTGCTTACTTTACTTCCAACTGAATGAACAACACTACAAGCGCCAAACCACATCAGCATCAAATTCCCTTCCACTGGTTTCAGATATTCTACACAACCCAAACTATATTCATATGCAACTGCAAATCAAAAATGCAAACGAAGCACTGGCAACATGACTCGACCACCTCTTCAATTTCAATAACAACACAACACGTTAATGTTTCCTATCTCGTGGTCAAACCTTCCACCGAGTGCTCCAGCAACCAGAATGCACAGCTGCCGTACACAAAGAAGTGAACCAATTACCGCAAAAATATCAGGTACATACTAGCAGTCAATTTAGCCAACATCAATATCATCCAACAACATTTCCAACTTGGATGCAAGGACAATGTAAACTTCAAAGTAGATGAAACAGAAAGAGTATAACTTACATTTGACTTGTCCAAGTTTTGTGCCCAGTCTCATACGTACGCCACACACTTGTGAAGATCGGTTGTGTCCTGATCATAAGACTCATCAACTACCTTGGTTCCCTACATTGACAAATTCAGCAAAATACCAAACTGAGAAATCTTGATAAAACTTCATACCACCATAAGTATGCAAGCGAGACAAGGTAAAATGCATCAAGAAACTCCATGCCTGAATATCCAGATTAAATCAACAACTACGTCGACGTTATCAACCAATACAAGCAAAAGATAAATGCAGGAGATAACAATACTTATTTGTGTCCTGATTTGCTACATAACAATTCTTCTCTCATCAACGTGTTGTGTCGTTAACATAGTATCAGGTTTCAACTTGGCTCCTACCAAGCAGCCATTTGGTTCAACGATTTCGCCATCAACAAGATCGAAAACAAAACAAACATATAATCCAAAACAAAATATGAATCGCAGATATTGTACTCTATGATGGAGGTACCCAACCCAACCCAACCCGTCGTCACCAAAGAGCTATGCCGCATCTTCAACAGCTTCGATGTCTCGCCGGCGAGATCCTTCATTTGTCTCGACGAATTAATTGGATCTAGAATATGATTTTGGAGAGAGAGAGGGGTTGTGCATCGGGAGGAAGAAAGAGAGATATGGATGGGTCGATGACATTCCCTGTAATGTTTCCAACGATTTAGGGATTTTGGTCACTTTCTGATTAATTTAAAAATCAGGCTTACATCATATGACAGCTTAGACTCATGTCTTTGTTTGTCTAAATATTTTAAAATATGATTTTTCCTGTGTTTTATAACTGTTTATTATAATGGTTTGTCATTTTTTCTTTCTAGAATGATCGATCTTACGTACACACAGCTAGATAGCATGAACTTATTACTACTATTTTTATTTTTTTTAAGATGAGTTATGTTATATCACACATAGACTTGATCGAAATACCAAAGTACGTGGCCCAAACAAAGCCAAGATGCTATCATTACAACGAGATTTGGAGAGATCGATACAAATGAAGGGCAATATTTCAGTTGTAATTGCCTAGCCACATGAAAAAATAGATCCAGACGGCAAGTACGTACTTGATCATGATCACAAAATGATAAAACGATCTTGGAACAAGACAAAGCAATATTTGGAAAGCATGTACATCTTAAACGAATCAAGCATTTCATTGCCAACCCTCCTAGTTCTCGTGACACCCTCTCCACTCTATTCTGCATAATACCACCAGTTGATTGATCACATATATTGCTCTCCAGGGACCCCTAGCTCTCATCATCATGTGACATTTTTCCATGTCTAGACAAAAATACAGGAAGCTGGAAAGCGAGGAAAAGCTTGAACAAAAGGAGACATCTCACGTCTCTCCCATGACTTAATTTGCTATGTTTAGATTATATTTCAGGTCGATTTACCAAAGTTTGAGTATGTATACCGACATGGTTAGTAACCCACTCGGAACTAAATGTCGAACCAGGGGCGGATCCAGGATTTGAGGTTTGGGTGGGCTTGAGTTTGTCAATAAAATAATAAAAAAATATTATAATGAAAATTCTCAACAATGCGAGAAAATTTTATTGAATTAGAAAAAAGATACACCTACATAATGATTCTTACCTCTCAAATTCAATACAAAAGTAGAAACTAGCTAAATTTGACTCTACGGTTTGATAAACTTTCAAAATCCTCAATCACCACCGCATTGTCAATAGAATCAGCGTACTCCTTCTCAATGTGAAGAAGCATACAATCGTCAAGAAACTCATCTTCCATCTTACTTCTGATTCTATTCTTAACGATGTTCATGGCTGAAAATGCTCTTTCAGTAGTTGCTGTAGATACAGGAATAGTCAAAACCAGACACATTAATCTGTAAATCATGGGGTAAAATTCTGACTTCCTTGTTTGAACCAACATGTGGCACAAATCAGAAATGCATTCCAGATTCTTGAACTTTGGATCACCACGCAAATCCTTCTCATAATATGCACACTCTAACTCTAGAGTGCACATTTCACCATCATCAAAATCTTCAGGATAAAACTTCTTTGCAAGATTGCAAACATCTTCAGTTTTGAAGTACTTGAATTCATCACGAGGATCCAAGGATGAACTAAGTGTAAGGAGTTCTGATGCTTGCTCTGAGTATCTTCTATTCAACTCACTCATCTGAAAATCAATCAAGACATTGAACACATTCATATGATAATGATGCTCAACTGTAATCTCTTGACAACGACGACCTGTACCATTCTTGTAACGGGTACTCATATCAGGCATTTCAAGATCATGTTTTTCACAAAAAGATTTCACATCTGTCACCAAAGCATCCCACCCTGTGTCTCTCATGTCTTGAAGAAGTGACTTTGTAAGTCTTACAAAGTTCATGGCCTGCACAAAGTCAAGAGATTTCTGCTGCAATGTCTTACAAAGTAGTTCAGTAACCTTCATTACTTTGTTCATTAGAAGCAAGCAGAACACAAAATCAAAAGACCTCAAAGCTTTGAGAATACCTTCAGCTTGTCCTTCAACTCCTTTATCAATCATATCATTAAGAGTCTGTTTTGTGGCACTAAACAACTCAATCAGACTCTTAATAGAACGAAAGTGTGAGCTCCACCGAGTAGTACAAGCTCGTTGCAAACTAGACATTTGGTTAGCCCCAGTACTAGTTTGAAGTTCCCCACAAGCTACCAAATCTGCAATTTCCTTCTTTCTTACGGCTTTCAATGCAGAATGCCGCTTAGCAGAAGCATCAACAAAGTTCACAATCAAACTCAATGTTAAAAAGAATTGCCAAATCTCTTGCACCCCTTGAGCTGTAGCATTCAATGTCAATTGCAAGCGGTGAGCATAACAGTGGACATAGTATGCATAAGGACACTCTTCAAGAAACAATGCTTGCAATCCATTATAAATGCCTCTCATATTACTAGCACCATCATACCCTTGACCTCTCATATTTCTCACTTGAAGATCGTACATAGTAAGTACTTTCGAGATCTCATTTTTAAGAGTTTGTGAGGTTGTGTCCGGAACACTCACAATCTTAAAAAATCGTTCTCGAATCAAGCCTTGAGAATCAACAAATCTCAAAATAATGGCCATCTGCTCCTTATGAGAGGTGTCTAGTGCTTCATCAACAAGAATACAATACTTGGATTTCCCAACTTCTTCACGGATCTTTGTCCTTACTCTATGAGCAAGGATGCTTAAGAGCTGCTTTTGAATTGTTGGACTTATATATTTAGCATTTCCAGGAGCATTCAACACAACTCTCTCAATTTCAGGACTCATTCTTCCAAATGATTTGATAACTTCCTTGAAATATCCTTGGTTCACGGAGCTTTCGGATTCATCATGACCTCTAAAAGGAGCTCCTTGCTTAGCTAGCAATCTAACACACTCTATTGAAGTCTTAAGCCTCAATCGGTTATCCTCCACATCCTTCAATGATCTTGTATGAATAACTGCTTCAATTCCCTTGGCTGGGTTTCTCAATGAGTCCCATTTTTGCATTGCAAAATAATGTGGAGAATTAATGCCTCCCATATGCTTCAACAACAAATTATCACTATTGCAAACCCTCTTCCAATTTCTAAACCCATCAACTGTAAATGCTCGATGCTTACTACTTTCCGTGTCAAAAAGATAACATGGAAAGCAATATGCCTTATCCTTAGCAATTGAATACTCGAGCCATGAGAAATCCTTGTACCAGGAACTCTGAAACTTACGTTGTTGACCCCCTTGTTCACTCAAAGGAAACTCTAAATCAGGTTGAAATGGACCCAACAGACAATATTCTTTCCGAATTTTATCCCTAACCTTAAATGCTCTTTGCCAAATTGGAGTACGTAAACCGGGATCCCTCTCAAGAGCATTATCATCATTTTCTGGCTCAGGAATGGAAGATATGGGCGGATCATCAATATGTGGAGTGCATACTGATTCCTCAGAAAAAGGGCTTGAACTTGAGGAGGACTCATTTCTTTTAAAGAATGAAGTAATAAATTTGGTTTTCTTCGGTAGAGGCTCAGACATTATATTTAACCCCTATATATAATAAAACTTAGATATTTAGATATGAATCCAAATAACTCAATATAACTCAATTATTGAACACACTAAGTCATTATATATATATATATATATATATAAAAATTATAATACTGCTTTTCAATAGTCAGAATTAAGTCATAGCACAGTACGTACCTTCCAAATACAAAGCCAAATGCTAATTGGGTCATGAACTCATGATGCTTTCATTGCTTTGGAAATTAGCTTTCCTGGCAGCTTCCCGATTCCTGAATAGCTGAAAGCCTGAAATATTAACAAAACGGTCAATGAGTCCCATTTTCCATATCAAAATATCACTACATGTAAAACACACTAACCAAAACAGACAAAGGTGCTCTTCTGTTCCCATTCCAAATCCATTTTCCATATCAAAATATCACTACATATATACAACCGAAACATCCATGGTACATATGCTTAAACTATTCACTGGGAAATAATTTAATCTTCTGGTAGTGGCTTACGGCACCCAGAAACACATGCATTTATACCAGTGTACAAGTATAAAGCCATAAAGGCATGCTCAATATATAATGTAAGCTTGCTAATTTTGCAGTTGACTGAAATCTGCTATATCCAGAAGTTATATTAAGTTGTTAACTACAGATTCAAGCTATCAGTTAGAAAGATGTACAATACATTTTTAGATTTGCCTTAGAATGAAGAAATGATCTATACTTGGAAAAAGAGGGAACAGACTAAAGGCAAAGATAAATAAGGCATGTGATCAAAATAAATAAGGTGGGGTGAGATTCAACTACTTCAAGAGGCTCTCCATGACTCCATCTACCACCTCAGTGTACGTTCAATCAATTTAATTTATGTGGAAGTTCTATATGTCACTTATAGTTGAATACAATTTTGGGTTGAATCAGATAGTTATTTTCTATTTTATAAATGCAGGCCAGCATATATGAAAGCTTAAAGCAGGTGGTTCCATGGAGACGCAGACAAGAAAAACTGAGAAAATCTGCAACTGTGGGATATGAACCTCAAAACTGTGCTCCAATTCCCACTTGTTGATCAATTTGTGAAAAGATAGCACATATGAAATAGTCCTTATAGTCATATAAACCAAGGCTTCATCTCCATGTAATGAAGCAGTCAACAACTTGTTTCTATTTTCTAGTTTCATGAATATTTCCCATCTACTACTACTACTCTACTATTCCATTTTCTAGTTTGATGATATGATATATTGAAAGGTATGTATAAGTAGAGCCCATTAGTAGCAGAGTCTCTATGAAACAATAGCAATAATTGCCATGAAAAAGGTAGGTAATGGATTAAGACACAAAACCATGCCAGGATCAAGAAACTTCATTTAGAGAATTACACCAGCAAGAGAAATGCTTGAATGTGAAGGATGTAGTTTTAATTTGCTAAAAGCTAGATAGCTAGCTGAGGAGATCTCACCAAAACCCCCCAAAATGCTTTATTGTAATAGAACTTAGAGAAGCCTTCAATTCCAGATCATTTTCACCAAAGAAGAATGATTAGATTATTAGATTTTCACCAAAACCCCCCAATGGGCATGCACACATCAAGTATTAGATTATTCAACAAAGAAGAATCAGCAACTCGAAACCCATTTTCACCAAATCCATGTAGGAAATTCCCAATTTTCAAGGCAAATACTTCACCAAAAGAATTTTCACAGAGTGATTAAGCTCCTTATTCAACCAAAGCAAACAGAAGACAAAAGCACTCAGATAACAGACTGAAGGATCCCGTAAATTGTAATCAATTTTCATAAATACAGATTTGAGGGATTAGAGATTGAAGGAAAAGAAATTGATGATGAAGAAAATCAAGAACCTTGAGAGATAGAGAACATGAGCGGCGGTCACCGGAAAACCGAGCATCAGAGGATCTTGGACCAGGTAGCAGAGGCAAAGGGCTCGGTTGGACTCCGTCGCCAACGGGAGAGATTTTGAGAAAGAGAAGAAGAGAATTTGGAGGAGAGATAAGCGAAAATATCAACTAAAACAATGTTGGAGAAATCTTGGCTATCCATTCTTAATGGATGGTCCAGATGTACTTATGAGGCAATATGAGGAGGATTTCCCAGTCCTTGAAAATAATTAGGGTGGACTTCATAAAAATCTTGGGTGGGCTTTTGAAATAATTAGATCAAATTTGTGCTGAAAATTTTTTTTCTCCAAAATCTTGGTGGGACTTGAGTCCCACCACCTTCTACATTGGATCCGCCCCTGTGTCGAACTCTACAAAATAAGTGATATGCATGTACGGCACGACATGCATTACTGTATCTCTGTAATATTTCTTAACAACTCTAATATTACTTAATGACATATATGAATATAAAACATCAAAACACATGTAGGGTGTGTGGAATTATTAATAAAAAAAGAATTAAAAAAAATATATATAAATATATATATGTACGTAATCCTGCATTAAGAATCTACGTATGAGTATTTCTGGATATGAAAAATATGATCAAAAAGATTATAAGCTAATATCTAAAACCTGAGCTACAAGCAGTAGCTAGATATATGAAAAGGGAAAAGAAAAACATTGGTTCATGAAACTAGTGCGTGGAGCCTTTACCCTGAAGAAATGAAAGAGAAGACGTAATATTGATATAGCTAGGAGCATAACCGGATAAACCTATCTTTTAGTTGGTAATTAAAAGTGTCCATCAGTATCTAATACATACATCAGAGGTCTCCATCAAGTTTCATTTTGAGGAAAAGCAGGCTTAGAAGCTAGATTCTTCTTCACCAATAACGTGACATTATTATTGGGGGATAATGCTAGCTTGGTGAACAACTTCGTTTACTTAATTAGCAAAAAATATATAATTACGGTGTCAGGGTTTGATTAATCAAATGCAAACTCTATACAGATCAATATATATTACATTTATATTCAGTTAAAAATACATTTACGTGATTACGAAGTTTTCACTCATTTTGAGTATCTACAAGTGAAGTTAATATAGCAAAAAGAAGATTGAAAATCGTTGCATGCTAAGCCTTGCATTAAGAATCTAACAAATGATAACAACACTTTGTACCCTTTTGTGTTTGCTTTGCTTCTTCCTTGATTTATTATGCTTTTGTGTTTTTCGGGTTTCTTTGGATTCCTTTTTCTTCATAAGTTTTGTTTTCATATTTTTGGCCTTTAATTTGCAGCTGGGAACCTCTCAAAAAACGACGACCAACTTTTGACGTGATCACCGGGCAGGGCATCGATCGCCACCTGGTACGAAAGCTACGTGTCATGCCTACTTTGGTCAATGATTGTGATCGTAACCTTGTTAATGTTAAAGTGACAGCTTAGGTTTCAAAATTGAAAGCCGGGGAATAATCGTACAACACGTGGCAGAAAAAATCTAGGGCTGACGTATATATACGAGACAACCGGGTACGAGCTTGTCTTGGAGGAAGGATACTAGGGCACATGCACATGAACTTGCATTTTCACATTGGACGGTGGAGATTGGATTGGTGATTATGACGAGCACCCAGCACCTAACCCTGATTTTGATTTGATTTGAGATTTAAACTAATTAACTCAACCAGATTTGTATAACGGTTAACGATAAGGATTAGGTTTTTTAATCATCAGGTTCATAAGCACATCCATGGATTTAGTCCTAGACCTATGACTTGTTAATTCGCATTAGCAAGATGATATCGTAATTTTTTAAGACGTAGCACGATGCATTAAAAAATGCATCCTCTATGTAGCATTACCATATGATATAGTATGCTAGTCAATCAAGCTACATTTTCTAACCCAATAAGTCATTGGGGCGATTGGATTATTTGATAGATTTCGGAGCAGTTAAGAGAACTAATGTGGTTTATACAAAGTTATACACACATTTCATGTATAAGTTTATACATGCAGCTTCAATTTTACGGTTTAAACTTTAGTGTGATGTCTTGATGGGTCGGAAATGTTGTTTTGTATACATATAAAAAAATACGTACATTATACGATTATATATATAATGTTGTCTTGTTCTATCATTGCAAGAGTCTTTGATCTTTAGCTTCGTAGTCTTTTGTAGGGCTTTGTATATGTTTCCTTTCAAACAAAGACTATGAAGTTTTGGTCCCAACAAACTCACTAGTGATGAGAAGTCAACAAGACTTGGAACTCTTTAAGTTTCCACAAGACATGAACTTAATTAAGGCGCACGTCAAGTTCGTGGTAGCTAGTCAATTCGATCTTCTTCATTTCCATCATAATCATCATGTCCGATGAAAACAGATTAAGATCACAAATCAAAAACGACGACGACGAATTGAAAAGAAGCTGCTAAAAGACTACAACAGTGCCTTCCGAACTAATTGAATTAATTGAGTCGATTAGAGAACCATCCACTCTACAGAAGTACTTTAATCCTACATCCATGCCCATTTCTGCAATCAAGGCATGGTATTAATTCATGCATATAATTAACTTGCATGATCGAGCATTGAGACTATCAACAATCTCAACATAAAACTTAGCAATGGATATGGAAGGGTGATCCTATAGTGATATTTAGATTCAAAGCTACGTTTTGTAATAAGTTAATCAATATGGAGCTGCTGATGGTCCTCAGAGAAATGATTCTTCAGCTACTACTGAAATTTGAGAAAGAGTACTACGAATAGCCAACAAGCTAACGAGTCCAGTTAGAAAGTGGCGAACTGATGTATTAAACAGGTTTATCATTTGACAAATGTACCAATTAACCAATACCAATATGATATTGTGATGGCAAGACGTCTGGGTTTGCTCTTTTGGAATCATCAGTGGCTGTTTTGAGTGGTAGAACTCGTAGGCTAAGCTCACCTACCACTAAACAGTCGTTACATAAGCTTACAAGCTAGACCGGCATTTATATGTACCTTAATGATTGAAATTGTCCATAAGTCTTTAAATATGATGACATCTACCATAAAAACCTTATAATAATCGTAAATCTGTATAGTTCATTATAAATAACCTATGTAAGTTTTAACTATTTGTATCTGAGTTGGCTTGGCAAATGCTATATATATATAGTCTGCGGGGTCTCAACTTTTGATGGTGTTAACTACTATGTGACCTCTGTCTTGTAGATCCAAGCACCGAAACAAACACAAACACACTCTGCACAAGCTTAATGGCCGCAAGTGACAGCCAAATTAAGCCACTTCAGAATTTCTCATAATTGAAATTGGTGTTGCCTAGCTTTCACACTTGATTCATGCTAGCTAGTTCGTGAGCACTAGTCTTGAAATGATATGACATATTCGATTGCGATGTGGTGGTTGTATTTTTTCACCGACACACCATAAAAGTCACTTTCAAATCACAATGACATATTGTTATTGATTAGTTTTTATTTAGCAAATAAAAATGCATCCACGCAAGGATAACTAAACCAATTAATGGCTACTACTTGGGCTATATCCCAGGGAAAATTTGGGCCAAAAACTGGCCTATTGTATAGGAGTATGGCTTGCAGAGGAGTTTTTCAAGCTTTAAGAAATTGGACATTGCAATCACGCAGGTTATAACGTTTCAGCAGTTTCTTAACTTAGATCTTCTTCATTGAGTTGCGTTATCAGAATTGCACAATGCTGCGTCTCTTTAGATAACACCATCGGAGAAACCTAAACCATGAGATATACATAATTTGGGCCGCATGTATCGTCTCATAGGTTACACATAAATCAAATATCAAAGTTTACATTTAGGTTTGTGTTCCTCCTCTTTATTCTTCCGTGCATCATCTACATGATTTTTTTTTTTTTTTTTTTTTTTTGAGTTTTGACAGCATCCTGAGTATCAAGAATGTAGTTGATCTCGGTCTCTAAGAAGTTACTTTTGAGGTCACGAAGACCATAGTCATGATGAAATTTGCAGTGCCATGCAAGGATCTCATCATATGAGAATTCCTTGAACTCCCCTCTCACAAGAATCTTTCTCTGTAATTAACTACTCACAGATTTGAGATTTCTATGAATCTCCAAAGAATTCATAGAAAGGGAAACTAATTTGAAATTTCGAGCTAGCATGTTACTTTTACTTCGTGTTGTGAAGTTTGACAGTAGATCAATATGAACCTTCGTGTGTTAGTACTAATATATTTGTGTGGCATTTGAACGTGATGTAAGGGAAACATTACGCAAATTTCATAGAATTATTGTGTGGCATTTGAACTGCTCTTCTTTTCTGGTACACACGTCTCAATTTTAATATGCAAAATAGTAGTGCACTTGGAAACCTTTGGGGATCGAAGTTGGTAAGAAGAGTCATCAAAACCCATTGAACACAAGTTTTAATATTCTCCTCCTGCTGCCAGCTTAACAGTTTGAACTTCACAACGTACCCACTGGAATGTGGAACTTGCCTAGAACTTGTTCTCCCTGGCGTGCCCATATATATTTTACTACCTGTCACACTTGAGATCTTCTCGCCTTTTGGAATTTAACCATAAAGAGTAAGACTGTGGGCTAGAGAATCCTATTGAAATGGTAAATGAAGAAATCTAAACATAAAGATTACGATTTTTTTTTTTATATTTCTTGATGAAAACTTTACAAGGTTTAATGACAAGTATATATAGATACAATGAAAATCGTATAGGGAAAGCTAGAGCAAACTCAGCCACAGCCACAGTTGTGGCACCAAGATCGAGGTCACCAACTTGTTGCAGCAACAGAGAGACAAGTTGCAACACCAACAAAAAAAGGAAGGAGACCAGAAGTACATGGTAGCACACCAACAGTTGTAGCTTCTAAAGTCAACTTGAATTAGATTAGTTCAATTAGAACTAATCTCTAACTCTCTTAATACTCCCTCTCAAACTGGATCAAAAGGATTCATTGAGCTAAGCTTGCTCAAAATATGATAGAAATGGGATGTTGGAAGAGACTTGGTGAAGATATCGGCGAGCTGATCATAGCTGCGAGTGTAATGAGTGACAATGAGCTTGGACTGAATTGAGCTCTAATATAATGACAATCAACTTCGATGTGCTTGGTCCTTTCATGAAAAACAGGATTAAAAGCAATGTGCATGGCAGCTTGATTATCACAATAGAGAGAGATTGGTTGACTACAAGGGGATCCCAAATCAGAGAGCAAACTCTTCGGCCAAATAAGCTCATAAGCAGTAGCAGCCATTGCCCTATATTCATGCTCTAGAACAAGCCACAACCGTTTGCTTCTTACTCTTTCATGTAACAAGATTTCTCCCAACAAAGGTGCAAAAACCAGTAATAGACTTTCGATCAAGTGAGTTACCAACCCAATCCGCATCAGTATACCTCATGATGTGAGTATTGCCATGATTTTTCAACAGAATATCTCTACCAGCAGAGCCTTTAAGATAGCGAAGAATCCTCTTAACAATGTGAAGATGAGCTTGAGTATGAGCTTTCATAAACTGGCTAACAATACTCACAACATAGGTAATGTCTGGACGAGTGATTGTAAGATAAATTAACTTACAAACCAGCCTTTGATAAGATGTCACATCAGAGAGAAAAATACTTGAAGTTTCAAACTAAAGCTTGCTATCTAGGGGAGTGCTAGCTGGTTTGCTATCCCAAAACTCTGACTCTTTCAATAGATCAAGAACATACTTTCTTTGATTTAGAAACAACCCTCTGTGAGAAATAACCATTTCTATACCAAGGAAGTACGACTTAAGACGCCCTAAATCTTTAATTGCAAACTTGTGACGAAGAGATTGCTTGAGAACATTAATCTCTTCTAGGTTATCACCTGTCACAATTAAATCATCAACATAGATAAGCACCATAAGCTTACTTATTGAACCAATTCAAACAAATAATGAGGAATCTGCATTGCTGTTATGAAAACCAACTTCTTCAAGCACAGAACTGAGCTTGGCATACCAAGCTCGAGGAGATTGTTTCAAGCCATAAATGGCTTTGTGAAGTTTGCATACCATACTAAGATCAGAAAACTGAGAATGATCGGGAGGCAATTGCATATATATAAACTTCTTCTTCAAGATCACCATGTTGAAAAACATTCTTCACATCCATTTGAAAGAGAGGCCAACCATGATTCACAACAACCGAAAGAAGAACTCTAACAGTACTCATTTTTGCAACATGAGCGAAGGTTTCTTTGTAATCAACTTCATATGTTTGAGTGGAACCCCGAGCTATCAATCGAGCCTTATGTCATTCTACAGTACCATCTGAGTGAAACTTGGTCTTATAAACCCATCTACTGCCTACTGCCTTCTTCCCTTAAGGAATCTTAACCACATTCCATGTTTTGTTCTCATCAAGAGCTTGAATTTCATCTGTCATAGCTAGTTTCCACACTTCATACTGATTTGCTTCATCAAAGCTTTAAGGCTCATGAGCAGCATCAAGAGTGCTAAGGAATGCAACATGAGAAGCAGAACATTTCTTGTAAGAAATAAAGGCTATCATTTGATACCTTGCTGTATAAGTCACATAAGCTTTACTGGAGGTCCTCTTACTCGTGAGGGATTTCTTCGAATAGCCATTGGACTAGATTGAACTTGGTCAACAACAAGTTGTATATTAGCTTGATCACACTCATGATCAGTATGTGCGTCTTGAGTTTCTTGAACTACAGTAGGAGGATTGGAAGACACATTGCCATCCTCAGAAACTGGAATGCGAGGATTGGAAGACACATTTCCATCCTCAGAAACCCGGAATGCTGGGAGTTGGAAACAAATCAAACAGAGACTCCCCCTGACTATAGCCATCTGAATTCCCATCAAAGAATGGACTATTCTCATCAAATCTAACATCCCTGTAAATAATGATCTTGTTAGAGGAGGGGCTGTAGCATTTGTATCCTTTTTGAGTGGATGAATACCCTAGAAACACACACTTTTTAGCCCGAGGATCAAGTTTCCCTCTTTTATTAGCTTGTATGTGAACGAAACATACGCAACCAAACACTTTCAGGTGAGAGATGTCGATCTTCCTTTCTTTCAACACTTCAAGGGGAGACTTACCACCAAATTAACACTCTATTAGGCAGCCGATGAGGTAAGTGGTAGTTAGCACATTTTGAGACCAAAACTTCTTAGGTACATTCATTTGAAACATCAGAACTCTTGTTTTCTCCAAAAGATCTTGATTTTTTCTCTAAGCAATTTCATTTTGCTGAGGCGTACCAACATAGCTAGTCTGATACAGAATTTTATTTGTGCTCAAGTATTGTGACATGTTATTGGACATATACTCAGAGCCATTATCAGATCTTAAAATTTGAATATGAGATGAAAATTGGGTGTTATAAATTTATGAAAGTCTTTGAAGACATAAAGAACTTCACTTTTGAATTTAAGAAGATACAACCAAGTAATCCTTGTAAAATCATCAACAAAAATTATAAAATATTTAAAACCATCATAGGACTCAAGAACTAGACCCAAAATATCTGAATCGATTTCGAAAGGATTACTAAAATGCAACCTAGAAGACTTAGATAAATGACACACATCACATTGATCATTTGTCTTCCACATATTTGGAAACAAAACAGACATCACTTTATTTGATAGATGAGTCAAACGCTTATGCCATAGATGTTGATCTTGAACTAAGCTTGAGCTGACTTAGAAGACTTTGGGAGCAAAAAAGACATTTGGCAGATAGTAAAGACCATTTAAAAAAAAAAACTTTTAACAATTGTCATCTTTGTGATGAGATCCTGAAATATAACATTGTAAGGAGAGAAGATTACTAGACATCTTAGAGTATGGATGATCTTTCCAACAAAAAGAAGTTGAAAAGGAAATGAAGGAACATAAAGAGCAACTGACTTAGTATGATCAGACAAAATTTTGATTTTTCTTTTTTCTAAAACAGAAACCCCTTTACCATTTGCTATAGAAACTTTGGAAGGGATGGACACGTTTTTGAAATCATGCAAATTTGAATTTTGTTTGTCATGTGATCTATGGCCCTTGAGTCTATAATCCAATAATCATCATAGAACAAACATTCAAGGCAGTAGAGAAGGACTTTAAGATACCTGAAGCATCTTCTTGTGAAACACAATCAAATTTTGCAAGAAACCTAGTAAACTTTCCAAGGAGAGCAGTGTGGTCTCCTATCTCTGATTCACAAACTTCTTCCCTTCCACTATGCATCTGTTTTTTGTTGAGGAAATCATCGAACTCATTAATCAAGGTAGATGGATTGGAATTGAAGTCAAGCATACCCTCAGAGGAAGAGGTTGCAAGGTTTGCTTTGTGTGATGAACCATTCCAACTGTTGTGACCGCCTTTGTTCTCTTTTAAATGCTTTAGCTTTAGCTCAAGATGGAGGATCCAACATCTATCCCTAACATGTCCCATACCTTTATAGTAACTACATTTTGAAACATGCCTTCTCCCTTTGTAAGTCTTTTCTTCAACCTGCCTACTGTCTGAAACATAGGCTCTAGTTTCCGAAATAGTTGGCTTGATCTCTATGTTCATCACCTTACTTCGGACCTCTTCTCTTTGAATGATTGCACATACATATGTCAAAGTCGGCAGCTCCGCATTCATAAAGATATGGCTTCTCAAATCTTCATAGTCTGAGCTTAGACTAGCAAGAAGCTGAAATATCTTGTCTTCCTCAGCTCTTTTCAACAAAATAGCAGCATCTGTGGTATGAGGTCTATAAACATCATGCTCATTCTACATGCTTGTGAGACCACCAAGATGTTGCACAAAGGATTTACCCTCTTGTTGTAAATCTGAAATGTCTCGCTTGAGTTGAAACACTCGAGCAACATTGTTTTGATTCTCATACATCTCTTTAAGTTGATCCCAGAGATGCTTAGAAGACTCAGAGAAACTAAAAATTTCTAAAAGTTTGCTCTCCATAGAACTGAGCAACCAAGACATAACCAATTGATCCTTGGAAAGCCAAGAATCATAAGAGGAAGAACCAACATCTGACTTCTGTATGGATCCATTAACATAGTCTAACTTGGACTTTACTCCAAGAGCAAGAGTAATTGCTCTAGCCCAACCTAGATAGTTGTGTTCATTCAACAAAACCAAACTGAGACGTTGATTCAGATTCATCTCAACATCAGAAACATTAGAAGTGTTTGAATTGATATTATCACCAAAAAGATAAATACCAGAACTAATCTAAGCCATTTATAGCTTGAGAAATCTAAGAGAACTGTCTCTTGAAAGAACAAGAATAAGAGCAACAGAGCCAGGACACTAAAGTTCCTGCTCTAATACCATGAAGAAACACAAAGATTGCAGAATTTTTTTTTTTAATATTTCATGATGAAAACTTTACAAAGTTTAATGACAAGTATATATAGATACAATGAGAATCGTATAGGGAAAGCTAGAGCAAACTCAGCCACAGCCACAGTTGTGGCACGTGACCAAGGTCACTAACTTGTTGTAGCAATAGAGAGACAAGCTGCAACACCAACAGAAAAAAGAAGGTTGCTGCAACACCAGCAGAAAAAGGAAGGAGACCAGAAATACATGGTAGCATACCAATAGCTGTAGCTTCTAAAGTCAACTTGAACTAGATTAGTTCAATTAGAACTAATATCTAACTCTCTCAATAGTAAACTTCCATGGAAATTTCTTGGATGGAGAATAATTAACTAAACTAGGGTCATATAGGCTAGCAAATTAAGATTGTCATTCTGTGCATACTAACAACCATGTCATGCCAGTTTGGTTCTTTGGTGTTATATACCGAACTTTTGTCTTATCCCTATGCAGAGACAATGGGGTCACCAACTTCGATATGAACCGCATAACAACAAATTATTACGGGGGAATCAAATCTGAAATAAACCTTTTTTCTAAATTTTATATAACATCAGCTAATAGCAGTAGCATGGATCGAGAGAGAGAGAGAGAGTTGATAACCAGCATTTTGGATCCTAACTCTTAAGGAAATAAATCAAACACATAAGGGCATCAAATATATCTACCAGTCAGTCCAGTATACATAAATTGATTTTGATTGTGATTTCGCTCAAGCAAAGAAAGATTATATTTTTGATTTTGTAAGATACGTACACTTATCCAAATTTGTTTAATAGGAGTTATATGCTACTAACTAAAGTGGATGACCTGCATATTTTAGAAAGAAATAGAGAATATTGCAATGCTACGTCTTTTTAGATTGTTATTTTCACAATTCAAAACATTACAATATATAAGTAGGCCGGAAACTAATTAGATGAAAACAATATTCTTCCATCGAATACTAAAAGCCTGGTAACGAGAATTTTCAAATGATTTGACTTTGACAAATATTGGATAGATGTATTAGAAAAATGGTTGGTCTCATGAGCTTCTTTTACTAAATCTTGCTTAAATCCCCATCATTCCGTGTGTAGAAGTAAATCAAAGGTAAAGACATGAACATGTATACACAAAAATTACAATTTTCTTCTCCTGTTTGCTTTCCATTTTCTGATATAAAATGTTCATCAGAAGTCTAATCTACAAGTATCAAGAACACTGAAAAAAAAATGAAAGAAACCAATCAAGAAATCAGTATCTCGCTTCCTTCAAAGGGTCAGAGCACCCTATTAGGCACCCTGACCTCTCTAACAGTCCTAGAATGCACCAACGTTGCTGTATCCTCCTTCCTCTTACTTATCGGACGAAGCAACCTTGACCAAAACCGACGACCTTTCTTCTCTTCCACAGTCTCCTTAGTACTTCTCTGTCTTCTCGGAAAGTAATTCGCCAGAGATCTACTCTTCTTAAGCACATATGTACTCTGATCCCCACCTTCCCCCAGCAACCAATTCGCAACCGAGCTACCCTTCTCCTTTTCATGATCAGCAAACCGATAATTATTACGTGCCTGCTGCTCCGCCGGAGGAGACGAGCATGAAGAAGTGTCTGTAGAGGAATAGTACGACGATAACGAAGACGTCGTAGAAGGAGTGCCCGACCCCGTTGTTGGAGAGATTCTACGTGAGCTGTTTGAGAGCTTAGTGAGTTTTTCTTTCAAGCAGATGGAGCAAACTCCCGGCGACTGCTCGTGTTTCGGGTGCTTCTTGCAGACACCGTCAGGTCGGGTTTTCTTCGATCGGATTCTGAGCTTTTCCATTGTTCGGGGCGATCTGGCTTCGCAATGTGGGTTGGTTTGTATGGTATATATATATAGATAGAGCTATATGACTTAATTTCCATGATAGTTCAAGGGAGCTTCTGAGGGTTTTCTTTAAAATACCCTTTTTGACGGGTTGTAGGTTTGAAAAGTTTGGGCTGAGGACTGAATGCACGGCAGGGATTAGATCAAGGGTTTGGAGCGGACGGCTGAGATCGATGCGTGTGCGGAGGTGTGGAAATTGTCTAAGGCTTTCTGTGGGGGCGGCGTCGAAAGGGAAGAGAAAGTGTACGGGTGGACGGGATCAAAGGTGGAATTTGTTGACGTCGACGTAGACAATGTATGAAAAAGGACGTGGGTTATATATATATATATATATATATATATATATATATATATATTTTTTTTTTTCCTTCTTATTTTTTCTTTAATTTGATTTTGGTAGAGGTTAGAACAACTTGTGTTTATGATCAAAATTCAGAAATTCAAATAGTCAAATGTCAAACCACATGTTAATTCCTCTCAAACTATTATATATATAAGATAATTTGGTAGTTAGAATTAAGACATCTCAAACATGAATTATATGCATGTAGCCATGATTAGTGAAAAATGATGAAAATTTATAATTAGAGAAAAAAGTTAAGAATTTAGACAAATTGGGGTTCTTAATTGGTGATTGAGATATAGATTAATTATGATGAAGTCATAAACCAACACTTGCATTGCCAAGACATTAAATTGATGCAAGCCAATGATCCAACTTCTTAATCACAACCAAAATGTGAGTTTAGAGATTCAAATGATGCAATTATTGTATGTAGTTTCATGAAGAGTAGTAAAAGAAATGGAACTTTATATATATATATATATATATATATATATATTTTAATTAAATTTTCTCATATGTTTTTGGACATATGAAACATGTGATAAACCAAATTAATCTTGTTATTTCATTTCTGCCTCTGCATGTGCTTTCAAGTTAATAACAATATATGAAGGATATATACATAATTAAGGTCAAAGAAATGATGGAAATTTGATGATGATCTCAAACACTTATTCACCGCGATTAAGCTTTGTTGATCTCCTATATCTGTACATGAATTAGTGAGTATAGTTCTTTTGTTGTTCGTGACCAAAACACGTTCATATATTGAACGAATGCAACACCAAAAATTTATAAATGAAAAAAAAAACACTAAAAAAGACTAGAACTAGCAACTAAAAAATTAACACTGTGCGGAAGATATGGATCCGTTGTTGCTGTTATTCCAACTCCACCTCCTCACCGGTGGAAACGCAGCAACAAAAACCAGGTTGGCAGCTGCATCAAGAAGTGTCATAGAAAATAAATTATACATAGACATTTGGTTTGAGTCTGGAAATAATTATATGAATGCAGAAGGACTGGGACAAAGAATCTGTCATATCCTGTATACTAGTGATTGAGAGTGTGAACTGCAGCATGCAAATGTGAATTGTACTTAAAGCTAGGCGATGATGAATAAACAAAAGGCAAAGGAAGGTTGGAGGTTGGTGGTGGTGATGGTGAGTGGTGAGGTATCAGATCAGATTCATCAGCTTTTGGTCTTACCAATCCATGACAACGATCGATTTCATATTTATTGGCACGCGGAATACCAGCTCCTTGACAGTGGGATCGATGGGATAATAATCGGATTCCTTCTGCCCGGCTGCTGGAAACCCCATGCCTAGCTCTCCTCACTCATCCAATTTTTTTTTTTGTTTCATTTCATTAAGGTTACGTGTACTAGCTTGAGAATGTGTCGGACAGAAAAGGGTGCATTTGAAAGATCTAAAATAAAAGATCGACTCATTCATGCTCCTTTTATATGCATCCTTTTATTTTTTGTATACATTTTAAGAAAATAAAACAATTAGGTATGACCTATTTTCAAGAGAAGATTTTCACAAGCTATAGTTCGAATCAGAGACGTATGTCATATTACTTGGATAATCCTTATTACGTCTGTCTCATTTACAACCTAACATGTTTTCACTAACAAAATCAGATTACGGTATCAAAATGGTATGTGCAGACTTTAGTTGCTTCAAAGAGAATAGAATAAATTAATTAATAATGAATCTTCCTTATATATCTCTAGTAGACTTGTTGACTGTTGACAAGTTAATGAGCCCAACAATTTCCCAAGGATATTAAGAAAAATTAAATGACTAACCCAAACCCGTAAACGATCTGATGGCTTTCATACAAAACTTAACCAAGTCCCCAATTCGTAACATTATTACATGTAAGAAACTCATGTTTAAGTTTTACATCAATGAGTTTGGAAAAGAAAAATAATCTAATTACGGGTGTTAAGGAATTCTCAAGTGTTTTTTAAAAAATAATAATAAATATAAAAAAATTTCACAGGTTCAATGGGTTTGATTTTTTTTTTTTACAAGCTTAATTGGTTCCAACAAACTGGCAAACCTATCGGGCCCTGCACAATTAAGCCCGTTAAGAACCCGGCATAGTTAGAGCCCGTACGAACTAGGCCCGTTGCCAGGCCTATCCAAAATCTAACAGGTTGTGACTTGTGAGCGTACCAACATATCTAAGGGGCCTCATGGTTTAGGGTTTAAACCCTTGAGGGTTGCCTAAGCTACTAACAAAAGGCACAAAACCCCCACTCTTGAACCACCGTCCCAACCACCAATCTCAACTTTTCCTATCAACTGCAATAGGTGCAATCGGGCAGGTTTGTATTGTATACACAATGTGATCACTGATCACTACAATAATGAATTCATAATTGAATAGTCCATAGTATAAATTGAAAGTTATCCGTGTCTTTTTTTTTTTTAACAGGAGAAAGTTATCCGTTTAAAGGATACTGCATGCCCTTATTCGCCAAAAGCTCAGTTCCCCTTGTTAAGCTATTTAATTGGTTGGAAACTTGGAATGGATTGAGACTTCAGATTCTTCTACGATAAAAGAAACCTCTCAACATATAAATCTGCAGTAATTTGCATGTTGAAACAGGTCAATTTTTCCCCATACACGATGAAACCCTGGCTATATATATGCATGTCCACGCATTGCAAATGCAAAGCAATAGAAAACCATTAAACCGATCATGTCCAGATGTATCATTCTGCCAATCGTCCTTTTTATGCTCATGGCTTCAGCCATTGCCCAAACCCAGGGTTTTGGCATCAGCCTGATTCCAGTGGTTTCTCCCAAACAGAATATCACCCTAGTCGAAGACAAACTTGGCTTGGATACCAGTAGTGACGTTACATGGGTGATGGACACCAGTAGGAACAGCTTCTCCCACTATGAGCTTTGCTATGAGACTATTTAGTGTTTAGTGTTTCTGAATCTATATAGACGCCGTCATTTGCCGGTGGCATGAATAACGCTGAATCTATTGGGAGAAGCTCACCATTAATACTGATCCCATTTAGCTTCAGCCTATAGTACTCATCCAAAAAGGGTGTCACCTGGACATCAGGACCAGATAGTTCTTGTACCATTCCCGAAGTATAAGACAGTTTGATATTCCCCAATTCTAAGTCCTAGGGGAAGGCAGTAAGAAAAGTCGACAAGTTTGTTTCTTAATCGAAAAACAAAACAAAAAAGTAGACGACCTCTGTTATCTTCTCCTATCTAACGATTGAAGTTTTATACTTACTGATGACTTTAATAAGAGCTTGCTATAGATCTTAATACGAACTTCCTCAGCACCATCGACCAAATTCAATTTGATAAAAGTAATTTAGACTTCACAACCGAATTAAATTAACAATGACAACCAACGATATCTAATCAGAGCCAAAGCCAGTGTCTTTAAGACTTCTTCTCTCGAATCTCTATATTCACTTAGTCAAAGTCAGGAGAATTGTGCACATATATCATTTTGCAAATCATAGTCTGAATCTACATCTTCAGCCAATATACTGATTTCAAGAACAAGGGTTATTTAAGACATGAAAATCGAATCTCATATGCAACGCCAGACCACCATTCGGAACCTGGCAAGGCCTTAAAATCGATCATCTCGCATTCCATAGGTTAACTTCCTGAAAATTCAGACTTTCCCAAATCAAATGCAATACACTACAGCTTCAACCAGGACCAGAAGGGAATAGCAAGCTATAATATCCAGAACAAACATTCTGCTACTATCAGGGATTTGCTAAAAAAAAAAGACTAAGCAATTTACAGTACAAATGAGTCCAGATATCTTCTAATTGAACAATCGTCGAGCAATGCGTAAACCAAGGAAACTTATTACTTGAATAGTGTTAAGACTCACAACTCCAAGCAAGCATGTGTACATTGAACAGACCCACTAGTCTTGTACCCTTCATATCAAAAACAAAAACAAAACAAAATCTATGAACCTGACTAGATTACTTTTCTATTACAACATTAAAGGAAAGATTAGGTACCTGCCACTCATTTGCTTATTTAGTTGCTCCGGCTGACTCTGCAGCCTTGACCTCTTTGGGGCACTAAGATACATATGGTTTGAGCTGCATCGAACAACGGAAACAGTGACTTAGAACTACAATACTACATGTATGTACATAGTTGTATGATTCAGGAGTAGTTAACTGCTTTCGGAGTCGAATGTCTCTTTTAAAGAATAGTTGGGAGTATGGGTTTTAGCAGGGCTGCAGACTGCATCAAGGTCTAATTTATAGATAACAAAATGCATACTCCTAGTATGATTCAGAACGAAAGGAAAGATATATACCCACCTTGAAGTCAGTTAAATCAGGGACTACATAGTTGGGTAGTTTTTCCTGCACCACAACGTATCCTCCTGCAAAATTTTGAGCAATTTAGGGGACATATCAAGGGGTAAACATTTATCCTTGGAAAAGTAAATATGAGCATTATCAGAATGGAAACATCGCAAGCCTTTTCGGGTGTGGAAACCAGTGGGCTTGCAGTTCTTCCCCTTGTAAAAATTCCTTGGGGCTCGTTTGGGAGAAATAATGTCAAGGGATGCCGTTCGCTTTCGTCGAAATGCCCTTCCTAACCCCATTATTAGCCCGAGTGGCATTTTCTCTCGCTTTTCCCTCACAATATATTAAACTACAACACACATATGAGTAAAGCAAATTTATACACAAAAATTTGAGAATTTGAAAGAAAATATTAAGTAGAGTAAATCTTCTCTAGCCAAGAGGCTACTTCCTCATCAAATACAGCTTGACTTAAAACTCACCCCTCCAAATACTGATCTAATCCTAGTATTCTATCAAAAAACTGACCAGAAAGAAATAGAATCTCATATGACCAACAATTTATTTAACTAAACTAGAAAAACACCCAGCTTGGGGTAGCTTAATAACAGATGTATAGGTTAAACATAGGAGCAAAAGGCACAAATGTGAAACAACATTGCGGTGACTTGTGGTAATATCAAAGGAAACACCGTTAGTGGTGGGTCGATAGCAATTGGTATTGCTAGACATTGACAAATGCAATTAAACGAAGCGAAATGAATTGATATATCTTGAAACATAAACAAACAAACTAATCATACTAATGACCAGTATTTTTCCCTCCAACACAAATGCAGCAAAAAGATTACACATTTGACAACTAACAGCACCCCAAAACCAAAGTCCTTGTTTTCTTTTTTATTGTAATCAAGTTTAAATCGCTCAGTGATTATTTATCATTCTATTGCAGAGATAGAACCCTTCATAATCTGAAGAAAACAAGTAAAGTTTGAAACTTTAGAACCAGAAATCAAGACGATAAACAACTAGAATCACAGAATCAGCAAATTTCAATACCCAATAAACGAAATGAGAAGCAAGTTCACCATAAATTTCAATTTCATGAATTTAACAAATCAAATCAGAGATTTATACGAAAGGCCAAAAAACCCAGATAAGGAAGAGAAGATGGTACCTGAGGCGACTGGGTGTTGCTGCTGAAGTGAAGAAAGGTGACTCCAGAGGTTTAGGGCTTTTGAACTAATTGGGAAAACCAGAGAGAACCAAATAGAGAAGAAACTGGTTATGGGCTTCTTTGTCTTTTGTTTTGGGCCTTTAGCCATGAAAGTAGTTTGAAATCTCTACTCACTTTCAGTTGCAAATTAGTTTCGAGTTTGAGATCGAGTTATTTATAGAGAAAATGATATCTCACTACCATAAATAGTTACAAAACACAAAAAACCCACATTTTAAAAGATTTATACAAATAAGAACGGAAGTCCAAACTCAAAACAATACAACATCAAGCCTAATCTAAATTTTAAATACTTAATGACCATAATACCCAGAATTTTGACAAAATTACATACCATGTCACTCACTCTCTCATCTCTCCCCTAATCTGATTTTTTTTCTTTCTCTCTCTCTCTCTCTCTATATATATATATATATATATATCTCTCTCTCTCTGACAACAATGTTCAACAAAACCCTGACTCCGGATTTGTCGAGGAAGGGAGGAGAAGCCGAAGAATGAAATGATGAATGATGATCAAGGCTTCAATGAATCAAACCAGATCTGATTTGGTTCTTCTTCTTCTTCTTCACCAGATCTGTCGGCGTTGAAATCGCAAGGAAGAGAAGAGGAGATGAAGAATGAAAGAAACTTCACCGAATCTGACTTTAATTATTCTTCAATTTCTACAACTTGATTTACTCAAAAAGTCATCGTAATTATCATAGTTTTGAATTTGAAAGCGAAAATTGATCATTTGTAGCTAATTCGTGCTCCTGCTTCATGCTGCTGCTGCTGCATTCTGCTATGTGCTGACACTGTGTGCTGCTCTGTGTTGTTCCTGCTTGTTGCTGATGTGTGCTGTTACTGCTTGTTGCTGCTGTGTGTTATTGCTGTTATGTGTTCTCATGCGTGCTGTTGTGTGCTTCTACTGCGTGTTGCTATTGCGTGCTGTTGTTCTGTGCTGTTACTACATTATGTTATGTGCTGCTACTGCGTGCTTTTGTGTGTTGTTGTTGTGTGGAGCTACTGCATTCTGCTATGTGCTGCTACTGCATTATGCTATGTGCTGTTATTGTGTGATGTTGTGTGTTGCTATTGCTGCTACTACGTGCTGTTGTGTGCTGCTACTGCATTATGTTGTTGCTGTTGTTGTGTGTTGCTACTGTGTGCTGCTACTGCGTGTGTTGTTGTTGTGTGGTGCTACTGTGTGCTGATACTGCTGCTACTGCGTGCTGTTGTGTGTTGATATTGTGTGCTGCTACTGCATTATGCTATGTGCTGCTACTGCGTGCTGTTGTTGTGTGTTGCTACTGTGTGCTGCTACTGCATTATGCTATACTGCTGCTACTGCGTGCTGTTGTGTGTTGATATTGTGTGCTGCTACTGCATTATGCTATGTGCTGCTACTGCGTGCTGTTGTTGTGTGTTGCTACTGTGTGCTACTACTGCATTATGCTATGTGCTGCTACTGCGTGATGTTGTTGTGTGTTGCTACTGTATGCTGCTACTGCATTATGCTATGTGCTGCTACTGCGTGCTGTTGTTGTGTGTTGCTACTGTGTGCTGTTATTATGTGTTTTGTTATTGTGTGGTGCTACTGCGTGCTACTGTGTGCTGCTACTGCGTGTGTTGTTGTTGTATGGTGCTACTGTGTGCTGTTGTGTGCTGCTACTACGTGTGTTGTTGTTGTTGTGTGTTGCTCTGTACTGCTACTGTGTGTTGCTACTGTGTGTGATGTTGTTGTGTGCTACCACTACATGTTGTTGATGTGTGTTGCTATTGTGTGTGTTGTTGATGTGTGCTGCTACTATGTGTGATGTTGCTATGTGCTGTTATTGCAAGTTGTTGATTCATGTTGCTGCTATTGCGTGTGCTGTTGTTGTGTGCTACTACTGCATATTGTTGATTCATGTTGTTGTTGATGTGTGCTGAATTAAAAGATTACCCAAACATCTTTGTGCTACTACTTCTACTAGGATGTTAACCTCTGCTACTACTTCTACTAAAATTAATTGCTACTACATTAAACTATTGAAAATCTGCTACTGTATTTCATTTACTGAAAAATCTCAAAATGAGAGATTTTTTTTCTTTTAAAAGTATATTTAATTAGTGTAGGGTTAGTTTAGTAAATTAAATCATGACACATGACATGTAGAGAAAATATTGTCCTTAATTGTTAAAAACTGTCCTTATTTGTTTAACAACAATACAAGTAGATTTATTTGTGTTTCAAATCATTTTAAAGAATGTATATGTAATTTGCTATTATTTTTATGGTATTATAATTGTGTAGCCTCGTTAAAATGAATTCTACTATATTTCAGAGCATCGAATGTTTAAAGTTCTTAAACTTAGAAACATCTACTAACGGTTGAAAATCCGGAAGCATCACTATGATGAAAGTTCTATATGTAAAAACTAAAAAGATAACATGAAATTATTTTTCTTGTATTGATCTCTCAATTGAACTATGGCACTCTACCCCAGAGGCCAAAACTGTGGTGATTGTGAACCAGGGGGCAAATACTGTTCTTCAGCCTCACTAATTCAGAGAGGACAGAAAACCATATGGCCACCAGAAAACTTGCAGTGAAATCAATGACACTAAATTACGTGCTTCACCAGCAGCGAAGTCTTAAATGATAACTTGTTCTTGATGACAACAATGCTTGTTCTCTTCCTGAATCTTGGCCGTAGCTCAACCCTCATGGTTTCGTGGATATATATCTCTCTCAAAGTTGAACCACATAGATCCAAATTCCCAAGCAATGTTGCTTGCTTTGATAGTAACCACTTTCTGTTTGGTTAACATCAACCTCTTTCACAGACTGCCAGTTTTTCCACTCGATGTCACATCTTCGGACTCTTCCAACCCCACAGCAAATGCCCTTGGCTTTTCCGGGTTAACCCTAAAGGACTGGAAAAGTTTCACTGTAACGTTTTTTTTTGTCGATTACAGTTAAACACAGTAAATATGTAATCTTAAATATAAATTTATAAAGTATTTTTATAGTGGTCAAATATAATAAATATGAGAAACTCAAAAAAAAATCTAAGATTTTTACGAAAATTATATCTATGTACATATAGAATTTTTTCTAGGTGCCCTTGAATTTGTGGTGCCTGAGGCTCAGGCCTCCTCTGAGGTACGGGTGTGGGCATGAGATACCAGTTCCTACATAAAGATCTTTACTTTCATTCAATCCTTTTGCTCCAAACTAGATGTCGAGCTAAATGACATTGGCCATGAAATGAAGTCACCAATTCATGATTCAGAAATCTGTTTTAAGAAAATACATATAACATGTTACGAGTAAGAAGTCGAAACACAGGGAATGACAAGTAAATGAGTAATTGACATTTTCTGCTGTGAGCTAATTATTTAAGTAGAAAATGCTAGTAGTGGGCGAATTTATGTGTTCTTATCTTATCAATCTTTATTTAATATATATGATTATGTGTCGAATATGACTTGTGAGACAAAAGTTGCAAACTTTGAGCTTAATTCGAATATGACTGGTTCATTTTGTTTCCAGAGAACAGCCAGCCTTAGGATTTAGGCTGTCTTTGAAGACAAATTCTCTGTCTAAGCAGTTTTGTATGTAGCTGTTATAGACTTTGAATTTAAGCTCATGGATAGTTGGAGCTTATAATGATGAGTTCATGACATCTGAGCTTTTATGTTTTATCCTACTTCACAAAGTATATCTGATAAAATCTAGTTCTAAATGAAAGATTTTGGAGGCTAGTTGCATTTCTTGCCAACTTTAAAATTCTTCTTAAATTTGACATGAAAAGACTTGCATGTATAACACAAAAACTAAAGATAAAAAGCCTCAGAGACCACTAATGTTCAGTACATGTAAATTAAAATTATTAGGCTATTTCATAAGTGGATCAACTATATTAATTTGTTAATCTTTGAATATTGAGCGGTTGCACCGAAAGTTATGAAATGTACCGTTATAAATTAGACTTATTTTTTTATCAGGTAAACAACTCAAAAACTTATTAAATAGAAAATTATGTCACCAGATCAAATAGTACTGAACCAAATTAGATTTATTTGAACTAAATACTTGATCAAAATTATTGTTAATTAGTTAAATAGATTACATTCATAAAATCGAGTTCTTTAGTGAGAGTTGTCTCGCGTCATAGATTAGAATCGAACTAGATGCCAATCCTAATAAAAATAACTTATGACATATGGGGTAATGGATCATTTTGTTGCAAGGTGTAAAATGGAATACATTCCATAGTCAGTGTACAGAACATAGTTAACCCCATTAATTAATATGCAACTGAACCTTTAATTCTATGAGTAAGAATTGGTTATTTTCTTTCCCATAGGGATTCCCACTTTTGCCAAACCCAGTAAAGAAGAAGCTTGGCTAGATTCCCTTAGGGCAATAACAGTCAAAGATGAATGACACTATGGAACCCACTTTGTGACAATGAGAGTGACATTGAGGGAGAGCTCGGAGCTACAGAGTCTAGGCAGCTTTTTGGTCTGTCTCGAAGAGAAGAGAAAAGAAGAAAGGGACTGGTGTCTTCTCCACCTCCATGGATTTTTGAAGCTCTGGTCTTTCAGAGCTTTGCTGTAATGGAAAAATCTAATCTACCATTCAATCCCATATACAGCTTTTTGCACAAATGGAGCTCAAGGGCATGTGAGGGTTTGCAAGTTAGAACTTGAATGCAGTTAACAAGGACACTTCAAATGGGAGTATTGGATTGTCAATATTGTGAGTAGTCCCCCACATTTAGGAAGTGGTACCAGTCAAGCAATTCAATGTGGTAAAGCTAGGGATCATTATATACTTTTTCACCAACCACATGGACACAATTTAGTGGAAGTCTACGTATTTAGCAAATTTATAGGATTAGAAGATATAATTGAGTAAAAGAAAATCAATCACCGAAAATTAGACTACATAAGTCAAAAATGAGTTATTCAGATTGATTTTAGAATGAACGTGGACTTATTTAGCAATTTACATGATTAATTCGAAACCTTTTGTTTTGGTCCGAAATGGTTTCAGTTTTAAAATTTTTAAGACGATTGAAAAACAAAAACGGCCACTCGGAAACCTATTTGTTGTACTATATCCTATGTTCAATGTGGTAGCACTTGCAAAGTTGAAAAGGGCAATTACTTACTGGTTATATGGAAAAGGCAGAAATCTATATGCTAATTTTGTGCTTAGAAAACCCTATTGTCAAACTATATATTTAGTATGAGCTGCAGAAGCATATCTTTTGGTCATTGTATCATAGTGCACATAGTTTGTAGTTACTTGTTTTATAGTAACACAGATGCAGACTCCCAATGAGAAACTTTTAGCGTTTTTTAGCAGTTGAATTCTATGATTTCTAAAGTTAAACCAGCAACATGGTATGGCCATAAAGCCTCATCTGGACTTCTAAGTTACAAAATTAAGACCAATCTTATTAAACCATGAAAACTCAAAATCAAAACTAGTTTTAACTTCTACCAGTGAAGACTAGGAGCTTGATCAACTGAAAAGAAATTGCAGGACTCTTCTGTGCTAAACAAACTCTGCTCCTCCATCCTCACAAACTGAGTTTGATGATTCCCTTTATTACCTGACCTAGAATCTGATAGCTGAAACCAGTTCATCATGGAATTCGAAGACAATGAATGACCGTTGTACCCCATAGAAGACTCATTGCCATTGCTCTCTTCCTTCACAGCTCCATTTGATTCACTATCTGATGACCCATCTTTGGATTTCAAATCCTTGTACGAATCCAGCCCTGCATTATCACCATTGTCACTCAAATCCTGGTCTCTACTTTGCTCCATTACACTGTTCTTGTACACTGAAATTGGTGATTCTTCTTTAACAGACTGATCGCTTTCTGCATTATCTCTACACAGCTTTGCTTTTAGCTCTTTCAGCTGAAAACAATAACAATCAAGTTTAACAATCCGAATTACAAAAAGATACCACTGGAAAAATGATACATTAATCAAAATTGTACTTCCGAGTTTAAGACGTACCTTTTCAGCTAGAACTTTGTTCTGCCTCTCAAGGCTATCATAATGGTCCTTCAAGGCATCATAATCAGCTTTCAGCACACTGTAATCTCTTTCCAGCTGCTTTGTCTTCCAACGAGCTCTGCGGTTTTGGAACCAAATTGCTACTTGTCTTGGTTCCAGGCCTAATTCCTCAGCTAGTTTCACCTTTCTCTCTGGCTCTAGCTTGTTTTCAACTTCAAAGCTTATCTCCAAGGCCTTGACTTGATGTAAGCTTAAGCGCCTTTTCTTCACTGATATTTCTTCACCGCAATCTTCTTGGTCATAAGAATCCAACATTGCCTGAAACTCCTTGCTATAACCACCATTGTTCCTTGTATTATGCTTCTCCTCTGCATCAACAAATAGTGAATAAAAAAAAAGACCATCTGAAGTTTAGTATGATATTCAATACTGAAGTTTTGAATCATAAATCCATCATTAACATAAAGAAACTTGGATATGAAAAGGTTGAAGTTGAACAAGAAGGTGTTATTTTTTTTTAGTTACCTTTCGGTGGGTAATTAGGGATCAAGGTACCCAAAGAGTCTGATCTACTGAACCTCTTCATAATTCACAGCTGCAAGACCCTTTATTGTATTCACTTCAAAGTTCAAATCTTTCTCAACTTTGAACTCAAGGAGGTTTGAAATGAAGTTTCCCTAAGGAAGTTTTTCTGGGTGAGATAAGCAAACTTGAGCTGTTGAAACAAAAGAGGATTACCAAGTTAGGAAACTTTTGTGAGACAATGGTTTCTGGAGCAGCTAGAGGTTTTCTTGCCTTTCCTTTGTTAGAAAACTTTGCCTTTCTTTGTTCCTCAAAAACATGGGTGCCCTTCAAAGAAGCCAAAAAGTGTGAGGTATTGTATACCTCATTGACACAACCCTCTCTCCTGGTTAATCATTATATAATCAAACTGTGGGAAAGATACAGTACCTTACAACTTTACTGTAACAAGAACTGTTTACTACGTAAGCTCTGATATTTAGAACTGTTCTATCTTTCTGATAACGAAAAAAAAAAAAAAAAGAGTATTTATGTACGGATAAACTCAAATGTCAATGGCTTGATTTTTCTTCTTTCTTCTTTGATTCTTAGTTCCTTACTGTCATTTTTTTTTCTTGAACAGTACATTTTTGAAGAGTGACATGTAATTTAGTTACACAAGTAATGAAGAATACTAAACCTATGTCACCTCATTCTTTTTCTATTCCAATGCACCAAGAATGGATATATAATGTATCAAAATAGAATCACAAAACCAAATCCAAGGGTGTTGGTGTGTAAGTTGGTATTCATTTCCTAAATTTCCAGATGAATCTGCCACTAGATTTTCTTTCTGATGAAGATGATGTTTTTTACTCAGAAGCTTGATTCATTTCTTACACTCGCACATATATTTATGAAGGAATATCACCTCTAAGACGTTTGTCCTATGCTTACAAATTTCGGAATAATTTTTGGCTTTTCACCCCTCACGTGTTGTCAATTTATTCATTGTGTTCCCTTGAGAAAATCCATCTCCAGGTCAAAGAAAATGAACGCAAGCTATCATTTGCACTCATAATTTGTTATGGCAATTTATACCGTAAGTCTGTAACTTCCTTTTCTTGAGGAATGAAAATTTTCCACTACTGATCATATCAAACTGTAAATTTGTCAACAAGTTAGGATGGTGGTACCGATGAGAAGGTCTCGCGGTAAAGGTTATATGTTGCGGTACATTTGACTCACTAATTATGCGATAGGGAAATTACGAAAGTATATGTTAAAGTATTTTTAAATAGTTATGAGATTACATAAGTCATATTTCAAAATATACGTATTTTTAACTTGTTAAATAATAAGTTAGCTATGTCACGTGACAGGATCGCTCTTCGTTTTACGTATTTCTAGTTATAATGTAAATAATACTCCCTTAGGTGAAGGGTCAATAACACTATACTATTGATATTAACTTTATATCACTTTCACAAAATCATAAAGCTATCAATTAAATTGTATAGGTCCTACTGCTTTTATCAAGTCATGTCACACCTCAACGGTTCGTGAAGATGTCTATCCTTCATGGAAGAAAACAATTTTATTTCAATAACGTAAGCAGATTGGTTGAAATTTGTTATGCAGCAAACCAACGTCACCAATTAACCAGCTATGGATCCGATATTTATTTTGAACTTTGTTTAAAGTTTTGGAGTAAATACTTGTGACACCCTGTAGTTTACACCTAAAATTAGTTTTGTCCCTCATTTTTTTTTTAAACTGGTATACCCCTATACTTTGAATTCTCGACTGATTTACCTTTTTGCCAGCTGATTATGACTGTGACATGCTCATTAACAGTCTAAATAACCCTTCACTCTTATCTCTTCTAGCATAGTAATAGGGGGCTTAGACCTTGCTCTCAAAACCCAACCATTGAAGCTCTCACAAGCATTGTTAATAAGCATGTCACAGTCATAACCAGCTGAGAAAAGGGTAAATCAGTCGAGAATTCAAAGTATAAGGGTATACCAGTTTAAAAAAAAAAAGTGAGGGACAAAACTGATTTTAGGTGTAAACTACAGGGTGTCACAAGCATTTAGTCCTTCTTATTAATGCAAATTGATGTCTTAGCTCCCTCATCTATGGATAGAGTAAGCCATAGATGACTATATCTGATTCAAAATAACAGTAGCATGGATAACATGTTGAATCAGATGAAAATTAGAACATCCAACTTAAAACCAATAGATAGTAGATAGAAAAGTTTCCTCCATAAACATAAAAGATGTCTCTAGTTTAAATCTATCATTTTTCGAGATCGAAAAAATTGAAAAATTTAAAATATTTTTAGATTTTGATACAACACTCAACAAACACAACACTCGGTAAATATTGGTTCATTAAAATTAAGCTTTCTAATTTTGTTCCCAAATCTTTAACTCCCTTCTTTTCTCAATGAAATGAAGTATGTGGTGTCATTTCAAATTTTCAAGTGGGAGCTAGGATTTCTAGAGAACCCCTAAGTCGTACATTTTCGTTTTGCTTTTATTATAGTCTTTGAAGAAAAAGAACAATGCGATCTCCACACACAAGACTAAGACGAAAACTTCTGCTTTAAGTCGGTTCTGATACGAAAGAAAGAGTGCTGCAGGGGATGTGACCTGTTTAAGCATACGTAGCAACCCTGGAATCCATCCCCATCCTATTTGGTGCTCTGTACAAGCAGAAATGCCAAAACTCAAATCCCATCAAGAATATTAAGCCCCATCAGAGCTTCAAAGTTGAAAGAGAAACAGTGACTCTTTACTGATAGCTTTGTCAGGCCTCTCATGTTAGGCACTCATGTACTTCTGTGATCAGTAATTCAGTATTGTACATGCAGAAAATTTACTGTCAAACTGAGTTGTCGATAATGAAAAACTAGAGGGAGGAGAGCAGTACAGTATTGTTTACAGTTATAGTGTTCTAACTTGGTTCTATTGGGATGCAAAGGCTCATTGACATCCAAGAGCTTAGACATGCCAATGGACGAGATTTTCAGCCAGAGCCAAATGCTGCTTATAGGATGTGGATTTTGCAATGAACTCTAATGTTGTTGATAGTTGCATATTTGTGCGACTTTTATCATGTTAATTATTCATATTACTTAGTTATTTTGTGATGTTTTTCTATTTTTAATTAACTTTATTTGTTTTTAGGTGTTTTGTGATAGGAGCACAAAGTGCTACGTTTATAATGTATTTCTGACCCTATTTAGTTATGTAATTCCCTTAACAATATTCATATTAACTAAGTTTGTGTTTTCAGGTCATAAATAAAGCCGAGGAGCCCAAAAAGAGAAGAAATCTTGAAGGAAAATGAATCCATGTCATGCAAGGAAAGAAATCAGAAAATCTACCAGAAATCGTCAGTCAACTTCGACAGAAGATTGTGATCAGCTCACAACGATCTAGAAGATGTGTCATATATCAATGGAAAGCTACAAGAGTATACTTTCCAGAACTTTTTACAGATCGTCAATACCTATTTTGGAGAAGAAGTTATGACCGTTTAAATGACCGAAGGTCAGTCTGCCCGAATTTCTGATTTGGACCAAAACTTCTGTTTTTAGGCCCAGACCATTTTGGCAAGCCCATGGACGAGTTTTGAGGGTTTTATAACCCTAATCACAGCAGAGAGAGGGAGGAACGGAAGGGAGCACAGAGGAGAAGAAAAGAAAGAGAAGAAAAAGAGAGAAGAAAGAAAGGGAAGGAAAAAGAACTCGATCGGCAAAGATCTTCTTCAATCAAGTTTTCTTCTTCTCACCCTTATTTAATCTTCCATGTATTCTCTGATGTTCTTAATCAGTTGTGAATCCGCAGAGCGTGTACTCGTGAATTGAGTTACCTAATCCAATTAAGGGTATGGAAGGCAGGAAGGGCTTACATATGGTATTCTAGTTTTGAAATGTAGGACATTTGGTACATGAATTAGGTGGCTGGAAGGTTTCTTTTGACTTTGGTCGCCTTGCAAGGTTGAAATTTCCCTACAATCCAACAAAGAAATAGGTTCCTTGCGGGGGTTTCTTGTGCTCAATCTTGGATTAAGGGCATTTAGACACTATACTCTACCCTACATGTCTAATTTCTTCACGTATGTGAATCAGTGAATGTGTATGCGAATGTTAATATTGAGGTAGACTAGGGTAGTGTCTAACAAGCCAAATCCGTCTAACAATCGGACCACCAAGCCATGCATGAATCATTTTCTTTTGATGAATCAATGAGTCTTCATACTTTGGGGGAAAGTTCTGCCTGAAAAGAGGCAGCAACAAAGAAAACTAACAAAGGGAGAGGAACATGGACACCAAAAGGAAGTCAGTCAGCAAAAGATATAGCCGAATATGTTGAAATTGAAGAGTAGGATATAGACAGGAGTGTATGAAAAGAATGAGGGCTGGAAGACAACAAAATGTAGGGTAGGATTGCAAAGTGCTTATACTCCTTTCAAATTCACAATGCTTGGATGTCCAATTTCAACATATTTTCCATGCATTCCATACCAGAAAATTTCTTTTCACTCCTGATTACTTCAAGTAATAGGTTACTAGAACTAGTCTCGAATTTGATCTCTTAATATGCAGGTTTAACTCAATCTAGAACTGGAATGAGCTCTCTACCATTGTTGTGTTTTAAATTTCCACCCTATGTGTCCAACAAGGTATGTCAAGTAACAGATGAAATGGAAGTGTGAAAAAGAAATATGTGCGTGCCTGAGTGTGTAAATATAAAGAATGAGCAAATGATGTTTCAGAACAAGCTGAGTATGTTGTCAACTGCATTTGATTTTCTATTGTTCTTACAAGCAGTGAAGATGAACAAAAATCAAATTATTTCCTAATCCAAAAAGAATTGCCAACAATCTATCTACTGCAACTTTTTTCTTTCTGCAATGTAGTTTAAAATCAATGGATAGGGACAAAATTGCTGGAGAAGATTATCCTATGATTTCTAGTGAAACAGCATAAGGGAAACATGATTTATGCTTTCCCCTCCCCTAGTCTACATTTGTTAAATATCTACCTTTCCCGTGTTGTTGGCCCAAAATAACCGCTCTTGCATCAAAACTTGCATAATACTACCTCAGTTGTGTATACACTTCTAATCTGAATCTTTGGATGAAGAAAATGGAGTACAACAGGAAGAGATGTCAATGCCCGCAACCTCCATGGCATTGCAGACCCATTCAGGGACATCGCCTTTAGGAAACTACAAGACAACATGAAACATTTCAACAGTTGTGGTAGATATTACACCAAGTGGCTTCTTGAAAAAGAAATACGGATAACAAAAGCACATGGCTGTGGCAAAAGTACTATAATGCAAAAGCTTGGCAAGCATGTTGTAAAATTGAAAGATTTACTACAATGCTATGCTGGGAGTTAATTATGATAATGCTACAAATAGCGAAACCCAAATATTCGAAAGACAAGAACAGCAATGATTCTCCAATTGGTTCACTCAAAATATAAGATTTTACATTCCTTTTATAGTCCTCTTCATATGAATATTAATTTGATTGAAAAGTATGGTTGGACATAGATTTTTTAACTGCAGTAAAATTTGTACTGTAGAAACTTTACTAATTTATGGCAGGAGTCAATGGCATTGCTGCCAATAGCCAAGCCTTTCATTTTCAAGGTATAGTATAAAACAAAAAGAGTCTAATTTCCTAAATCCTAATATGGAATTTTCAACTATTCTTTTAAAATTTAATGCGAATACTAGTTCTTGTTAACGGTGCACTTTAGATATATAACCATTTAAACGTCAGTGTGCCCAAATTTCACAGTTTAAAAATAACCAGGTGGTCACGCCAACAGAGACAGATATTTACATAGGTATGTGCGTGTGTGTGTGTGTGTGAGAGAGAGAGAGAGAGAGAGAGAGAGAGAGGCCAGTTCTGGTGGAAATACCATTGTTTGCAGAAAGTTGCATACAAACCTACAAAAAGATAATCAGTACACGTGAGAAGTCCAGTTGATAAGCTATATTCAATATATTAATCTTCTTGTTTGCAGAAAGAACAAGATATGCTTCTTCTTCTTTCTTTTTTTTAACAGTGCCAGTGCCACACAGAAAATAATGGAAGATTTCTATCGTACAACAAATGAAGAACTAATGTTAGAACAGTAAAGCAGAGACAAACATACTCTGGAAATGTTCCTTGGATTATTGACGAGTGTAGATCTCTACTTAGCTGCATTAGCAAAAAAAGAAGAAAAGAAATAAAGAGGTTTAGTTATGTACAGGGAATATAGCACCAATATAGTAAAATAAATTAATAAACAAGACAGTATATCTGAACCTTCAGCATGTAATACAGATTGTGATATGACAGAAGCTGAGATCCCATAGCATCTTTTGTTACTAGGCAATGAATGTAAGCTCTAGTATATTTCTTGCATACCTGCAGTTGTAGAAATAGAATGAAGCAGCTATACATGCATCAATATGCACTCATATTTCAAGCCAATGCTAGTCGACTTATACTAACCATGCAAGCACATGTAGGATCGATAGGGCGTGTATCCTCAGTCATAGCTTTGTGCTTCAGCTTCAGCACTCCCTGAAAAGGCATTTAAGCATCACAAGACTTGTACATCCACATGTAAGAAAACATTTGGAGTGCTTTTGCATTTGTACGAGATAACATAATAAAGGTATAAAGAACAATTGCATTGGTTATCTATATGCATATTTGATGCCTCAGTTGTAATAAGATATAAGATATAACTACTTCCAGTTGCCTAGATGTAATGGTTCCTGATTAATTCTCCTTATTGTAACAGTCTAGAGTAGAAGTGCATACCCAACTACCCAAGTGCATAAATCCTGATTAACTACTTATGTTAACTAGTTACAGTTGAACTGCCTGCCTACATGCATACATTAACCAATAAAGATGTTAAGGTGTTGATCATATTTCAGAAGTTATTACCTCAGGTATCAAAGCTGTGCCAAAGCGAGCAGTACGTGTTGGATAAACACAATCATACATGTCAGCACCTAAAGCACTGCAAACTACAATATCCAATGGATATCCAACTCCCTGAAAAGAAGTACAAGAAACTATCATGACTGGAGCAAAATAAAAAGAAGAAACAACTCTTTAAGGACAACAATTGACATGACAAGTCACTGCACCATAACATATCGCGGCTTGTCCTCAGGCAGTGCAGCAGTGCACTGAGCAACAACACGCCAAAATGAATCCTTACTTTCACCACCAGCAAGACCGCCTATGGCATAGCTGCAACACAAGTAAATATCAAGTTTACATGATCAGAAATTACTAATACCACCGATGTAAAACTGAAGTGCATGCAGTGTTACGTCATGAATTATGACAATACAAAAGGCAACGGCATTTAGGATAGACAGCAGTATAGGAATGCATGTTATTGATTGATGATAACACATTAACTGCAAAAAAGATCAAAGAAAAAATCGTAAGAACAAATTTTGATTTTCCAATTGAAAGTTCCCAAATCCCCTCGATTATTATTAGGAAACAGGTTCCTTATCCTGCAGTGTATGAAGAAAAGATTTTTTATTTTTTATTTTTTTGCAGCTTGTGAGAAAGAAAAGAGGACATGACATTTTTCCAAACTTGAGAACCATATATAGCATTATCTCAACCAATAATACTATCATTAAGTATGCAAAATGTACGTGATTTGGATGCACTTAATACTGAATTATGCTTCAATTTATATATCAGATGTGTTACTAATATTATTAGAAAGATTCAATACACATACCCAGGCAAATTCCTTTCTACCAAGCCTCTGACGCATGTATCCCTGATCCCATAAGATATAAGTTTATGGCATAAGTAAATGTATTGAAGAAGTACATCAGTATCAGGAATAGAAGAATAATTACAAAATGCATAAAAAGATCAAAGCAACTCATGCAGATTACAGTTTCAATTAAACTGACCTCAGTACAGGATCTAAGCCACCTTGAACAAATACCAAATAAGTTCTGCTCATTTGGTCTTGTATGAGCTGTAACCAAAAGCTATGCAGCTAAGAACGATGTTACATAATGGAGATCAATAATATAAAAATATCACAAGGATGATGTCGATTTAATAGTTAATAGGGCTACCTGATCTGTACTTGTACAATACACATGCAAACAGTACAACTAGCATGAATCTATAAGAGATACCAACCTATACATGATATTGTAAATGTTAGAAACCCACTAATTAACCATAATATTGTTCCTTTAATACAGGGTTCTCACCTAACTAAACAAACATTGCATTAGCAAAGTTGCTTAAGCTTTTATGCATGAGGAAGATTTTCTAGGTACCCTAAGCACTATGGCAAATATATGACAGTACATATAGATACATCTAATAACCTTCCTGTATGCTGTTAAAGAGTATGTGTACAAGAAGCATAAGAGGTAATCACTGCAGTATATGATTACCTGCTATACATCTGTCAATCCATCGTAGAGTACGATACATGGCCTCCTCGATTCTTGGACCAGTGATGGTGGTTTTCACTACATCATCAAGGGCCATTATAATATCTGCTCCGATTCTGTTCTGCATAGATCATTGAATGTGCATTAGAGAACATAGAGAGAGGCACAGTAAGAATACTGGATACCATATCTTGTTGCTTTGATTTATGTTACAATTGCAGTACTTCAGAGCATACCAATAATTTTTGGTAAGATTAAATCCAAATTTACACAGATTATGAACAAAACGAATTAAGAGCACCTACTTGGATTTGAATTGATTCCTCAGGTGTCAAGAGCATTGGCTTTCCATCGACTGGTGACTGATATGAAAATTAATCCAGTTAAGGACAAACCAAATTAATGACATCCATAAAAGCAGCACAAATCACTTAAGGTAGAACTTGAAAGTAATTCAGTATTAACAATAAATAAAGTTTCACTTTTGTAGCATCACCCATCTATGCTTTGCCAACACACGATGAAAAGAAGAAAAAATTTCTTAAAAGGTTTGATGCAAGACATTTCAAATTTTTTTTAAATCAATTACCAAATTGTCAAATGTAAAAATAATGAGTTAATGGACGACATAATATGATCAAATAACAAAACTGTCATACATAAAAGAAGAGTCTTTGAAATCATTTGTTTGTTAATCTACATTCTACAACGCCACTAGCGTTGTTCGTTACAAAAATCTACGACCTCTCTAGAGCTTCATCAGGCGACCAGCAACAGCTCAACATGAGCCGCACACAAACACAGTAATGGTTCAAAAACACCTGAACTAAAATATGCAGTATCAAAAGAGAATATTACCTGAAATGTTACACCCTTCTCAGTGATGTCAGCTAAATGCAATAAGGATACCTGAATGCAGAAGAAAAATTAAATGTAAGATATAACAAAACACATGATTCCATGAAAATAGCATTAAGAGTAGTGGAGAAAAACAAATGCAAGCATATTATGAGTTTGTCAATTGAACTAATAAAAGTATCAAGAAATCTAGAGCCCAATACGTGGCGAACATGACATTTTTAACAGATGAAAGCTAATTGTATAACATACAGTACTATACACCTAGTAAAGATGTCTATACCAACAAGCCTGTACAATAAAACGTTAAGAAACTTAAGGGGACTTGGAGGAATTCATTTAGGACGAAATTTTTTTTGTTGGATGTGGGTCATAACTCATAAATAGTTTCATCAACTGTATAATGGTCAAAGTACAAAAATACTAAAAAGCAGCGTACTCAAGCAATAATCACATCATCTGAAATGATGATTAATAGACACATGCAATAACGGGAAAACAACCATCTGAAAGCCACCAGAATCGGTAAGCATTGCTCTTGGCCAGTTCATAAATTTGTGGAGGCCTCCCATGTCGTCAATAAGCTCAGAGGTAGGACGAAGTGCCAAATGATATGTATTCCCAAGAATTATTTGGCAACCAATCTCCTCAAGTTGGTCAGTTGCCAACCCCTTTATAGTTCCTGAAACAACAGAACCTTATCCATATCATTGATTCCTAAATACAATTGCACGTATGCTCATGAACATCTATTTCAAGTTTTAACCAGGACAAGTTTCTCAATACAAATAAACTAGAAACTTAGACACATGCTGGCACAAATCTTTAAGTAAAAGATTTGTGTAGACGCATATACTGTTATGTCCTATACTCTTATCAATGACTGAACAAGAGTGTAACCATAAAAGGAAGTCGATATGAACATCAAAACTTAGTGAAGAATATGAAAAGGATATAGACATAAACAACCAATCTAGTAACAATATTGCAGTCTACCTAGCATGTACAGAAACCAGAAAAATACATACAAGTCTTCTTGCTAACCAAATATCAGTCGGCTAAACAAACACCAACCTTGTGTCCCAACAGGCATAAAAAGAGGAGTCTGGCATACAAAGTGAGGGAGCGTCAGTTGAGCTGCACGAGCGCGATTAAACCTTGCCAAGACCTTAAGTCACAAAACAACAAACCAAGTTACGAATTCAGTAAACATCTACAAATAAAAACGCATGCGTATATAGTCCACATTATATACAGTCCACACTTGTGATACAGTACACATAACCAATTTTCTGTTCACATTTTAAATTTTGATTTTTACGGTCTGTCTCTCGAAAATCGACATCCTTCAAGAGACTTCCTTTATAAACACAATGTTCATACTAAAACAGAGCCTTCATAATGACTAATTACGCCGAAAGGAAAACAGCATATTACTACAATCAGTAAAATAATTAAACTTAGAGCTGCTACAAATTCAAGAACAAAACCACACTAGAATCAATTACGTTCATGAATTCTTATCACGACGAAAAAAACTAACTGCGAGCATTGGAATGAAAGTAAAGTATATCAAATTCAAGCTATAAACGAGAAGCTGAAAATTTTACGCCGGAGCTCAAAACCCTGACCTCGAAACGAAGCGCCATCGGGAAAGCTGAGAGAACCGAGAAGCGGTCAAGAAGCGCAGCAGCCAGACTATAATGCCTGTGTTGAACGGCGTCGTATGGCGCTGTGCCGGCTGCGGCTGCTTGTGCGCTTTTTCTTATTCTGTTTTGGTTTTGGAAATTACTCTTTCCAGAAATATTGGGCCGGGTCGGTGGGTGAGGTTTGACTCTTGGTCCACGCGTGTCTTTCCTTTTGTTTCTTTTTATGTTTGAAACTTTGAAATTTTGCATCGAGGCAAATTGGGGCGGGGGATTCTGATGAAGATTTTCTTTTCTTTTTCTTTTGAGAAAAAAACTTTTTTTTTTTATAGAAAAAAACAAAAAACAAAATTGCAATGAGACGCCTATAGGGCAGGTCACTTGAATTGTATCTAATTGAAGAGCATGAGACGCCTGGATTGGAATACTACCTATACATATCTTTGAATTAGTAATTAATGATAGGTACGTGAATATTAGTTGATCTAACATATATCGTGAAGGTCATCGATTTAAAATGAGTAGGAAAAGACAAAGTGATATGATATATGTAGAGAAACAAATGTTAACGAAGCATGTCTGTAATACCCCGAATATTTGTTACTAATTTCAAATATTATTTCGGAAATTATCAAGTTAGAAGTTAGCGAGATTCGTGGCTCGAGAGAAGAGCGGGAGGGTTCAAAACGATTTTTGGCTAAAAAAATATTTATCCGAAGGGTTAAAGAGTTGACTTTTTACTTTCTTGTAAAACTTCCTCCACGAAAGTTATAGAGCACGATGATATGAGTTCGTACACATGTGACACACATGATTTGGAAGTTGTACGAGGAAGTTACGTTCAGTCAAAATTTGGTTGTCGATTTTCAAAATGGGTATAAATAGAAAAATTTGTTAGGGTTTCATTTTGGGTTCCAAAACACTTTCTCTTCCTCTCTCTTTTCCTTCTCGCACCTCACCTTCAGTATCAAAAATATATGTTCGACCCAACCCGAACCCGGCAACCCGACCTGGCTTTTCTGGCCGACTCCAGCGGACTCAAGCAGCGGCACCGGTCTCATTCACTTCGTCTCTCCGACGCGAGCTTCCCTGTGCCGGTGGATTGCATCAACTCGAACCGAACAAGTCGAATCGAAGAAGCACAGTGGGAGCAGCAGACCCGATTTCTTATCCGGAATTACCGGCCGATTCTAAGGGTGACGAGGCCTGAAACCGGTCAAGATAGGAAGGTCTGGGTGTCCACGTTCAATTCTTGGTGGTCTTAAAGCTTAAGTCACAGTGTAGAGTTGTTGTGGTGGATTTCAATTTCTCGGCGGAGTTTCTACTGATTCCGGCCAAACTAGCTTGACTCGCAAATATAAAAGTTGTTCGTTTTGTCGTGATGTACATGTTGGGTATAGTGGGTTGTGTTATTATTGCAGGTTTGTGTGGCGGCATGTGGGGCCCACGTGCAGCTGCTTGTGGTGATGTGTGGCAACGCGTCTGCCTTCTTTTGGAACGATAGTGAACTCCTTTATCATCCACTTGTCGATACGAGCGTGTGTATATATGATTTACATATTTTAGTCATCGGTTGAGTATGTTAGGGTTTTGCGAAGTTCGGTTCATTGGATTTTCTATCCATGTAAATTCCAGATATGGAAAGGGTTGTTTAGTTGCATTATTTCATTGTTAAAGTGTTTAAAAGACCTAAGAAGGTCTCCGAGGAAGTTTGCCTTGATTGGGCATAACTTTGGGTTTAGCTTAACGGGAGGAATTATAATTTTATTGTTGTTTTGTACCCAAGTGTATTAAGTTGGGACCTTAATGTGTTTAGGCATGTATCTATTGTGTGTGGTAGTTGCGAAAATTGTGCGTACCTCGGCTTGTGTGTGAAGACGCTAAGTTAGAGGTGAGTAAATCTCATTTGGTTCATAATGGAACCGTAATTACTTTATAGTTCAATTATCATAAAATTATGAAATTGCTTCTTGGAAACAAAGTTTTGTTTTTAAAAACATATAGACTTGATCATTTTTCTGGCCATGGGTAAGTAAAATGAGTTTTCAAATAAAAATGATTTTTATGAGTTTTGCGATTATGAACTATAATTTGTAATAGTGGAGCGTATGGCTAGTGATGAGAATATTTGTACCTTGTTGAAATAAATACATTGTTGATGTGATTAGTGAATGAGGTGTTACTTGTGTTGGTTCAATCGACGTTGGTGTATTACGCTTCACGTGAATAGGTGATATCATGTTGTGTTGAAATATGTCATTTTTGAAGAGTAATCGTTGTGATGTCTAAGTTTAGTCAATGTGGACTTGTTTAAGTCTTAAGGCAGTGGACTGTGTCATAGGGGTGATCGTGTGCATTAGTGGTGATTTGGTGCCTTAGTTGTGATTAGATGCCTTATTGGTGATTGTGTGCATATTAGTTATGATTGTATGCCTTAGTGGTGATTAGATGTCTTAGTGGTGGTGACAGTAAACCGGGAACCAAGCCTTGGCCAGATGATCGATTACGGTCAGTTTAAAGCTCAAGTCTGTTTGTCGGTAGTTCATGAGGGATGAATAAATGTTGTTGAACCTATGAGTACGTATTTGTCCAAGTACTTCATGGGGGATGACCAAGTGTTGTTGAACCCATTAGTACGTTTTTGTGGAGAGGTTTGGTACTTTATGGGGGATGACTAAGTGTTGTTAAACTCAGAAGTGCGTATTTAGATAAATGGTTGTTGATGTCTTTCTCGTGAGCAATTGTGGTTTATAAAATGAGATTTTTGATTTGATTATGAGTTGTTGATTTCCTTATTTGCTTTCATATATTGAAATTCTCCTTGCTTTTAGCTATTCTCTTAACTAAGTTTTCAACGTAGGGATTACTGACTTCTTATCTGTTTTCATTATAATTCTCCTTGTTTTTAGGTATTTCCTGAACTAAGTTTTCAACGCAGGAATTACAGGTTTTTACCTTATATGATTTTGTGGTTCGAATTTTTTAATTTAGATTTACTCATACGAGCTTTTAACGCTTACTGAGTTCGTTTTTACAACCTGATGCATCAATCCATGGAGTAGGGTTTGATCTTGCAGGTGATGATTTTCAGGATTGAGACGTAGAGGTTTAAGAGCTGCTTGTTAGAAGTTGAATTCTTGTTATTTAAATTATCAAATTGTGGTAAGCTCTTTAGAGCATGACTTTCATTTAACATCTCAAGTTGTGTAAACTTCGTAATGTAATATTTGACTCAAAGGTTTGAGTCTATATTGACAATCTTATTTCGGATTACGTTTTTGAATAATTGTAGATGTTACACGTTTTTTGGAATTTTTTGGGGAGTTTATCATGCCTCGGATTTGAATTTTATGTATTCAAAACTCGGGGTGTGATAGTGTCACCTATGAAGAAGACCAATGTTCAAAATTTAGAGCATTTACTAAACACTGACGTACATAGGTGAATGAGAATAATTAGAGCAATGCATACATTACAAATTAGGTCTCTAAACTAAACCTTTATGATCAAGACTGAGGATAATACAATTGATAAATGAAATTCAACAGAGAATAGGCTTATTTTTCAGCAACCTGGCGACTTAGCATTCAGAAAACATGCGCATTGATCAACCACGATGAGACTCATTTTTCTTTTTGTAGTCGGTAGTAGATGAACTACCTCTCAATCAAGCCCGTATACTAATAGGCAATCGACCACAAGCAAGACGGGTCGGGACCAATCAGAAAGGGAATAAGAGAGATTTGTGTGCGAAACATCAACATGGACATTTGTCTCACATCGATTGACATGTAAACGGAGAATCCACACTGGGCCATAAATATGGCCCAGCCATTGGCTTATCAGGGAACATTAATTACGCAAGTAATTACACTTCAATCACGAAATGCTAATTTTACTATCGGAGAAGGAAAGACCGGTAGACCCCGGTCATCCTCTTACTCGCAGGTCACCGAGAGGAGAGTGGATTCCCACCCATAAAGCACGCGCTGAGCTTCTGAGGACCCAACGTGATCTAGCAAAAACACTTTTAAAAGCTTGTTTTTCTCGATCGTAAATCTAAATTCAGGTTGTTCGAGAGGCTTCGGTGGCATTCGGTAACATTTTCATGCTTGTACATGAAAATGTGTTGGGTGAAATATTTCTGAGAACGTTGAAAATAAAAACTGAAAATATTTTCAACTTTTATAAAGAAAAACTGAAAACATCAATTGACATTTTCACTTTTTCATTTTTCGAGTTTAGAATATGAAAAATATTTTTCACAATAAATTACTGAATTCATTTCTAAAGTAGAAAATAACAAGAGAAAATACAATATCATTTTCTCATTTTTATTTTTGAAAATCATTTTCAAAAACATTACCGGACAGTCCCTTCACTTTGCAATTTTACTTTTCGTACCAAAAAAAAAACGTACAGATAAGATGATACACCCCGAACCAGTATTACTTTGTATACTGTGGTTTCCGATTTAATTGAGTTGTACTTTACATTCTTAAGAATTTTGGAAGTTGACCTTTAGTAATTTAATAAATTTGGAAAATTTGTTTTTTCATTTTATGATAGAGGTGTTTAGTTATCCGAATAAGAGTTCGTAAGTGAATATTTTAGCTAAAATAATAAGAATTACCATTTTTTAGGCAGGGGTATTTAACGAAAACTTATCATTTTGTTAGGGTAGAAACAAAAACTCACCAGCTACATTTCCCTTCTCTCTCTCTCCCCCCCCCCCCCCCCCGACCCCGACCCCGTCCGATTTCTCTTTGACGGATCGCCGCCGTCTGGCCACGCTGGACAGCCGCACCGGTCACGTTAGACAACTGGGACACCGCTCGTCCTTTCTGGGGTGGTAGCCGACCCTAACTCGCTGGCGTTAAGGCGCGGTGACGCCTAGAAGAGGTTGTCATTGTTGCTTCTTGTCCTTGCCGGAACTTCCTTCTCCACCACCGATTCTAGAGATCTTTGTGGTGTTTTGTAGCTCTTCTATTGGCTATTCAACCATTCAAAAGTGGAAGATCAGTTTGGAGTATAAAACAAATCAAAGTTTTTGAGTTCTTGAGCTTTTAAGGTATTTTCCAGTTAATTTCTGGGTTACGTACTAGTTGTAATTGTTGTTGTGCTAGTCGAGTAGAAGAAGTTGATATAAGTTTTGTTAATTTTGGTCAAAGTTGGATTGGTGGTGGTGGTTGGCCGCCAGACATGGTTGTTTTATTGAAGGGGATTATGTTGTTGTACTATATGGTGAATTTTGGTGATGATTTTTTGGAATTTGGGTAATGTGTCGGAGTTGGCCTTTGGTAGAGGAGGAATTTTGGAGGCTTGCCCATTTGGTTTGTTATATTCTACACTAGAACACCCATCGGGTTGAAGGATGTTAGTGGTAAAGTTAGGAACTATAATTAGGTTTTGGAATAGTTTGGGCGAATGAGGAAGGTGTTGGAGTTGCTTTTATTCTTTATATTTGATAAATTTGTGATTATTGTGTCAGGCCTTAAATCTCGCTTTGTACAGGACGAGAGGAGACACCACCTGAGGAGACAGGCTTAGCGGTCTACATTGTCAGTGGACACTTTGTTTTTAAAGGAATATGCATGCATAGTTTGTTTATAAAATTATCATTCTATTTTCTGAGTCTATATTATTATTTCATCCTATGAAATGGTCTTGAAAATTATTTGAATTGTTTGCTTTATTAAGCATTTCAACGTGTGAGACACGTCGTTAAAATTAGTTAATTACCTTGCTCTTAGAATTTTCCAAGTACTGTTGGGATTCGTACTTATGCTTTATTGATGAGTTTTGGGGAAACTCATCCGACTTTATATTTTCCTTCCTTGTGTCATATTTGTTGGAATATTTATGATATCAATACTAGTATGTTGTTCCTCCTTTTGAGGTGATGTGACTTCCACGTTCCGAGTGGGGTCACGCAAACCCTTTCCACCCTAGTGGTGATGTGATGTTGCCGGCGGCATCACGCAAGCCTTGTACCCTCTATGTCAACTCAACGTGAAGGTACATCGAGTATGTGAGTACTTTGCCTAGGAGGCAACCGAGTCTGGAAGGCTCACTTATATGGCCATATATGTTCTTTTATTTGACTTGTTAATCTGACTAGCGGGGCTAGTCCATTATTTTGAAAGTTTCTTTTATGAGGAATACCATTATTTTCTTGTTGTATGTTGACTAGCGGGGCTAGTTCGAATTCTCGATATATTTATGTTTTGATGAGTTTATAAACACTTGCATGCATGAAATTTCTTAAGTTCCGTATAAACGGAAAAACATAAAAAAAATTTAGTTTCGTATTATTTTATTCTTGGTTACTCACTAATTAATTTATTTTTTGTTCACTCACGCTAACGTTTTAAATGTTTTTCCCTGAGCCTTTCGTTTTCAAATGCCCAGATTGCAGAGTTCTTATTCGGCTTCATTAGAAGTTGAGGCATAGTATCTTTGTGGCTGCACCTTGTTGATCGTAGGTTACTTGTTAACATATGTGTCATTATTTTATTTTCTTCCTTTAGTTGCTCTGATGACCATCGGTATTTGTGATTTAAGTTGAAGTTGTGTTTAAGGGTTATGACCCAAGTTCATGTTTATGTATTGCAATTGAATATTTGGTTTGGTTTGCTTATGTGTTGTTGTGACTTGGGTTATGTTGTGGGGAGCGAAGGGCTCCAGGACAGTGTTTCTTAGCTACGGAGGTCCGTTCCTATCAATTTTTACGGATGTTCAACGTCAGCCGTCAGATCCTTTTAAATGAAGCTCCACGGCCAAGATTAAAACACAGGAAATGGGTCTTTTAAAAGCTCATGGGTGGGTTTAAACCGATACTAACCCGGGTCAAAAATAAGACCTATAAACTCCTGCTCTTCCACGCAACTCCTGCTCTTCTACTCCCACCTTATACATTTTGACTCACTCTATCTCTTCTTGAATTATGAGTCACTCTAACTCTAAAGCTCTTTAATTTCCTGTGATGCTTACGAGAGGGTGAAAATTTTTGCTAGACTCTTTGGATTTAAGGAGAAAGGTTGTTATTCATGTAGAGATAGAATCACTTTTACTGATTTTTTCTCTATTGTGATTATGATTGGCTTTGGTTTTGGATTGATGTTGGGGCAATCTTGATGATGATGGGGAAAACTTGAATCAATAAAAACTGAAGGGCTCCTTAGTCTGCTGTAGAGTTTTGTTTCTTTTTCTGTATTCAGTTACTGTGCTAATTGAATGTTATGTTGTTTGATTGTTTTACAATGAAAAATTATAGGACATAGACTATGTTTCAAGAGACAATGACTTTAGAGTCACTTCCATGTTCTGTTGAGACCACTAAAGTGTATACTCCACAAGTTGCAGATGTGTTCATGCCTACAAAAAACCTTGAGTTTAGAACCCTTGAAGAACTTTATAAATTTTACAATAAGTATGCTTTTGAAGTTGAGTTCAGTGTTCGGAGAAGTACTACTGCCAAGAGCAAAGATGATTCAGAAATTATAAGACAAGAATTTTGTTGTTACAAAGAAGGGCATTCAAAGAAGAAAACTGTTCAGCCAAAGAAGCGGAAGGGGACTGTAAGAACTGGTTGTTTGGCAAAGATTGCTATTGTGAAGAGACCTAGCATGTATGTAGTCACTCAATTTATGGAGGCTCATAACCATCCTTTGACAAGTCGAGAGAGAATTCATTTGTTACCATCTCATCGTCAAGTTTCAAATGCTACCCAATGTTTAACCATGAAACTTGGACTGGTAAATATTCTCACTCACCAACAAATCAATTTGCTTGAAGTTCAATCAGGGGGAATTGAGAATATAGGCTGTACAAGAAAAGATATATACAATTATGAAAGAGATAAGCGAAAAGAGTTGAAGGGACATGATGGAGATATATTGTATGCTCACTTTTTATCCCAGCAGGAGAATAATCCATTTTTCACTTTCAAGATATTTGAAGACAGTGAAAATAGAATCAAACATTGTTTTTAGGCAGATGCGACCTCGAGGAGGGCTTATAGTTAATTTGGTGATGTGGTTTTCTTTGATACAACATACAACACTAACAAATATCGGTTGATATTTGCACCATTATTAGGGAATAACCATGCATCATGGTCAGACCATTATGTTTGGTTATGCTTTCTTAAGTGATGAATCTACAGAATCGTTTGTTTGGCTACTCAATACTTTCTTAGAAGCAATGCCACGAGGAAGTCTCCCAAAAATGATAATTATTGATCAAGATCCTGCTATGAAGATTGACATTGCCCAAGTTCTTCCTAACACATTCCATAAGTATTGTAGTTGGCACATTATAAATAAGTTTTCTGAACAGATAGGTGCAGCCAAATGCAATGATCATTATGATGACTTTAGAAGCTGTGTATGGAACTCGGAAATGCCAAAAGAATTTGTTAATAAGTGGAAGGAAGTTGTTGAGAGGAGTAGTTTAAGTGACAATGGATCGCTTCAATCAATTTATGACATTCGAGCATCATGGGTGCCTGCATACTGTAATCACATTTTCTCTGCTGGTAGGTCAATTAGCCAACGTGCTGAAAGCTGTCATTCATTTTTCAAGAAGTATGTTGATCACAAAAATTCATTGCTAGACTTTGTGATTCGCTTTAATAGAGGACTTGTACATCAACGTCATCAAGAGTTGGTTTCTACTCATATTGATTTGAATCAAGAGCCTCAGTTGAAGACCATCATCCTATGGAATCTCAAATGGCTGGTATTTATACTCTTGCATGTTTCTATGAATTTCAAAGTGAGTTCTATATTAACTTTTTCAACTACATGTTTCAACTTATGAGAGAAGATGACAACCAAAGAGTATATATGGTAAAGAAAAGAAGTGACCAGATTCAAAAGGATCGGAAAATTGCTTATAACAAGCATACATATCTTGCTTCATGTACTTGTAAAAAATTTGAAAGTGAAGGAATCCCTTGTAGACACATATTGGGATATTTGTTGAAAGTTCAAGAAGTAGATTAGTTTCCAGCCCAATACATTTTAAATAGATGGACTAAGATTTCAAATGTTGATGTAGTTAAGGACCTAGATGGTGTGGAGATAACAGACACAAATGCATTTGTGGTGAAACGTAGTAATTAAATTATTTCATCATGCTTCACTTGTTATTGACAAAGTCCTTATAAGTCATGATGAAGCTCAGACCATTTTTATTGAGGCTCTTGACAATGTGTTTGATAAGCTCAAACAAATGCAAGTCAGTAGTAGTGAAAGTGTAAGGATTGGTAAGAAGTTGCCAACTGATCTTCAACATAGGTATAATGAGTCAACTGGAGTAAAAGCAAAGGAAAAAAGGCTTAAGAAAACTAAGGAGCAGGCAAAGAGAAAGAGAAGTACTACAAGAAAATGTCATGGATGTGGTCTCTATGGGCAATCACACGATAAACGAAATTGTCCAGCACTTAGTACAGATAAAGAGAGGTAACTGATGAAATACTTTGTTTATTCGCTGTACATATCTTTTTGTTTATATATATATATACAGTTTTTTTAGTATATATACATGTTTTTTTAGTTAAATAGTTGGTATTTTCTCCGTCTGTCGGACTCCGATGATGTCCTGCGTCGCAAAGGTTGTGGATCCCTTCTCCTCTCCGGGTCTGGGGATAGTCTGCGCCTTGGAGTGTGAGGATCTTGTGGTGGTACGGTGAGGCGGCAGAAAACACTTGCCTTCGGGGTAGAGTCATCTGCTGCCTCCGCACACACCCGTGGAGGCGTGACAGGTGGCCTTTGGAGTATAGCTCGCAGACCTTCAGCTTCCCTCCACATCCTTCCGGGTGTCTGTGCGAGCTGTGAGGGACGGATGGCGCCATCGTCGACGGTTCGCAAGGCACGCAGGATGTTGCCATTTTTTCTGCAGCTTCCGCTTCCTGGATTTGGACATTGTGACTGGTTTTCCTCCTTGCTGAGTGTACCAAACTCCCTCCTTAATCGCCGACTTGGACGCCGGCGAAATGTAAGGATCAGATAGAATGCCTTGCCTAGGGCTTGGGGACCTATCCTCACGGTACTCGTCGCTAGAGACCGAAATATCCATTTCGCTTGAGGCGCTTAAGGCTGGGGACGATGGTACTTCCTCTGTCCAATGTGATTGGACAAACTTCTCTAAGCGCTTGATCCTCTGCTCTAGCTCCTCGCGAGTCTTGGGACTCATGGGTTGGAAGTTCTCGGCGGGGGACGGTTCATCATCCCGCATGATAGCTTTGCCCTTATCTTTCCTTAAAAGGTGATCGGGCCGGGACCTAGTGACTGACTGCCTTGGCGAGTCATGATTCCCATTTTGTTTCGCCAGTATGATATAGTCATTTGCTGGTCTCTTGCGGCTTCTTCCTGGTGGTTCGCGTGAGACTGTATTTGGGGAGATATCCAAGGTGATCACGCGATGGCCAATACGGGGCCAAGCAACGTTAGCAGTTGCAACCATGAATCCGCCTTTGTCTTCAAAACGGATATACTTGAGATCAAGCCAATCCTGAATTTGTTCGCGAAGTTGGTAACACTCGCGGGTCCTATGCCCCCAGCTATTGTGGAACTTGCAATGCATGCGGCCCTCTTTGTATTCAACATAGGGTAAGGCCCTGTCCACAGTAACAAGTCCATCCTCAATGAGGTCGTTTAGAACCTCGTGTGCGAGGTTGACGTTGTAAGTGTACTGGCGGGATGGTTGAGCTGTATTAGCATTGTCCTCCTCGCGGCTTCTCTTAGATGCTCGGCGCGGACTCTTATCTTGGGGATGATCAGACAAGTCCAAGGTGACTTTTCGCTGATTTGGCTTTGGTGCGCAGTGATGCCTTCTTTCCTCAGTGAGGTCGTTCCAATTTACCTCCACCATTCCGACCGTAGATGGGAAAGGATCCACATCTACTAGCGGGGCGGAACTCCTTGGTGTCTGCAATTTCAGGGCGCCGGAGTTCAGCCAAGTCTGAAGCTGGTCACGAAGCTTGACACAATCTTTGGTGTCATGATTGTGGACGTTATGGAACGCACAATACTTTTTGTCTTTCAGCTCCTCCTTGGATGAGATTTTGTGATCCAAGCGGACATACTTCGCCTCGATCAAGTCATTGAAGACAAGATGGGCGTTTTTAGCGTCATACGTATAGGATTCGTACTCGGGCTTGGTCCATGCGAATGACTGGATGGTGATTGGCTCGCGGGTCATCTTAAGGTTTTTTAACTTGTTAGCCAATGGTTTCCCAGTCAACTCGACCGCTCCAATGTCTTCATAGTCTTGCGCGGACTCCGACTCTTCCTGCCTCTGGTAATACGGGTCGAATGTGGATGTTTGGAGGCCGACTGCCCCCACTGTCCTACTTCTCCCTGGCAAGTAAGTCCCTTTTGAAGCGTTCGCCCTTTCATCCATTTCGTTGAGTATGAGCTCATAGCTGCCGACCTTGTTGATCAGGTCGCCCATAGATGTGAAGCGCTCGCCGTGGTGCTTCAACCTTTGACGATGCTCGAGTCCGCGAACCGCCAGCTTAATGGCTTCCTGCTCAGGTAGGAGGAAGTCACACTTGGCTTGCTGGATCTTGAAACGTTGGAGGAATGACACTCTTGATTCCCTGCTCTGCTGGTTCATTTGAGTAAGAGAATCAAGGCCGACCTCAGGCTCGATGGTTCCATAGGTCTCCCGGAACAGTCTTTCCATGGTGGGCCAGTCCGCGATGGACCCTGTCTTCAACCTGGAGTACCAATTGAAAGCAGCTCCGGACAGAGAAGTCCTGAAGAGCTTGAGCTTAAGGATATCGTTGTGCCCATATTGGCCGCACTGAACTTTGAAGCGGGCCATGTGTGTTGCAGCGTCCTCCTTTGTCTCCCCAGAAAAGGTTGTGAAAACAATGTTCTTGAAGCCATGGGGAAATGGGTACTGCGCCACACTGTCCGGGTAAGGATCGCGATACTGGAGGTCGAAATCGCCTTTTTCGGTCTGCTCCTTGACAATGGATGATATGAGCTGGCGCCAGTCGGCTGCAGTCATGGGTGCCGGTTCGCCTCCCTCTTCATGGTTAGGCCATGTAAGAAAACTGGTGGCCTGGTCCACATTTCTGGAGGTCGGGACGGAAAGAGCAATTATGGGATCCTCTTGTGTCCCGCTCCCTTGGCGTGGCGCATTGTTGAATCCTTTGGAGGGACCAGGCGAGCCGCGCGGGGGCAGATTCTTTGGATGGCTTGTCCCTAGCGCGAGCTGCAAGGTCTTCTGAGCCCCGACTTTAGAGTTTCCTCTAGGGCGCTCGTTTGGCGGGATATACTTGGATGTCCCCTCATTCGCGCTCGCGCCAGCAGGTTCTAGGGTAAGGTTTTTCTGTGCTTGCGCCCTTACCCAATCTTCGACTTCCAGGAGCCGCAAGTTTTGGCGGTCCTGTTTCTTCTTGAACTCGTCTAGCTTATCTAGACTGTTCTTGTTTCCAAAGAACGAGGCGTTCTGCTGATCCTGCAGCTTGGTCTCGTAATGGTCCAGGCGCCGGGTTTGTTCATCCACTGTTGCGCGAGTGAGCGTCAAGATTTCGGTATTTTGTTCCAGATCCTTTTGGATCCTTTGGAGGGAACCGCTGACCACCTCTTTGTCTTCCCTCACTTCGCCGGCGAACTGGTTGAAGTCTTCGGTGAGTATGGCCAGGTTGTGCTGGTCTGCTTCCCAGAGGGTCCTGTCCCTTTTGACCTGTTCAACGAGGCCATCAACTTTCGCGGCGAGGTCAGCGATACTCTGTTGAGTAGCTAGACTTTGCTCAGCGCCACTTTGTTTGAGTTCCATAAGCATTTGGGAGATTTGTTCCATAGAAGGAATGACACCCCTGTCTTGGTTTGAATGAGAGCCAGCCATGATGGTCTCGCTGGAGTTTGGGTTACCAAAATGAGCAAGGACCTGTTCCAAAGTAAGGGATCTACAAGCCGCGCTGTTATGGGGCTTGTACTTTGGCGATTTATGTTTAAGGCAGGAAAGCTGGGGCTTTCTGTACGGCGCGTCCTATGTCTTCCCTATGGTGTCTCGCTTGTACCTCTGGTCCCACTTGTCACATCCCGGTTCTTAAGTCAATTTACGGTTATTTACTTTTGGGTTACTTTGACATTTTACCGTTTTAAGTAACCGTTTACTATTAAGGACTTTAAAGTTGACTTTTTATTCCGTTGGGAATTTGGGAAAACTTTCTTCATGAAAGTTGTAGAGAACGTCGTTACGAGTTCGTAGACATGCTACGCGTTAAATTCGGAGTTAGCATGGTAAAGTTATGAATTTATTAGTAAAGTTTGAATGTAGTAAAAAGAGGTATTTTTGAAGTGGGCTTTTTAGTTGAGTTGGGCCGGGGGTGGCAGCTCAGGCCCGAGCCCCTTTTCTTTTTCTTCTCTTTTTCCTTTCTCTTCTTTCTCTTTTCTTCTCCCCGAGTTTCCCCTGCCCGAGTCCTCTCGCCGGAAAGCTCGCCGCCGTCCCGCCAGCGACGGACCGCCGCTCCGGCCCAGGAAGGACCCCCGTCGCCTCCTCTCTCTCCCCGGCCAACCATCCGAGCCGGTAGAGCCGCCGGAGAGGAGAAAAGCCGCCGGAACCGCCGGAAGTCATTTCGCCGGAGCTCCGTCCTCCGGCCACCATAGGCCGTGATTTTTTGCTCAACTTTTAGCCCTCTTCAAGGTGAGTATTCCCTCAAAAGGAATCAGTCTATTTCGATCTCGTTGTGGTGTTTTGTATAATTGGAAGTTTTAGGGATTTTTGGATGTTTTGATTCGATTACCCTAGTTAAGCTTAGAATTGGCCTAAATGCTAGTTATGAAAGTTGTTGTGCTTGATGAGTGGATTATTCTGTTAAATTTTGGGAGGCATCGGACGTCGCCAGAGTACGGCCGCCGGCCGCCGCTGCCGACGGAGCAGGCGCCGGCGCCGGCGCTTGGAGGTTGATTTTCAGGTTTTTGGGTTTGTTTTAATGAGAGGAGTCTAATGAAGTATAGTTTGAAATTTTTGGAGGAATTTTGTTAAGGTTTGGGATTTTAAAAGATTAAGGTTTTTGCCGGTTATTAGAATGAAAATCCGGCCGTTGGATTTCCTTGATATTTATTCTAAAATGTTCGAATTGAGGAATTAAGGTTATGGTGGAGTTTGGTGGAAATCCGGTGAGCTTAACCCTAGTTAGAGTAGTGGGTTAAGCAGAAGAAATTTGGGTGTTTATTTTCAAATGTTTAATTTTCTAGAATTTAAGTTTGGTCCTAAGCATATTTATTGTGCCAGGATACGAAGGGAACCTCGCTTGAGTAGTGATTCGGAATTCGTCAGGCTTAGGCCTAAATCTATGAGTGGACATTTTGGTTTTTAATTAATATGCATGCAAGATTTTATAATTTAGTATTTTATTTTCCGAGCATATATTATAACTTCGGTATATGAAATGATCTTGGAACTTATTCGAGATTGATGCATGGATTAAATGTTGGTCATAATTTATGGATTTGAGCTCGGATTGATAATAAGAGATTTGAGTTTGGATTTTCTTTATGATTTCCGGATTTGAGGTTTCATACTGATTTGCATATTATTTGGTTTTTGAAAGATGATAATCATTGAAGTTATTTATTTCATTGAGCATTTTAACGTGTGGGACACATCGTTGAATTTAATTAGTTTCTTTGCTCTTTGAATTCTTTGAGTACGGATGGGAATCGTACTTATGCCTTAAATTATGAGTTTGGGGAAACTCACATGAATTATGTTTCTTTATTTATGCCATACTTGTTGGATCGATATTATTCATGCTAGCATGTCGTTCCGCCTTTCGAGGCGATGTAACTTCCACGTTTTAAGTGGGGTTACTCAAGCCCTTTCCGCCTTCGGGGGATGTGATGTAGTCGACGACATCACGCAAGCCCTACTCCTCTATGTTATCATAACATGAAGGTGGAGGGAGTATGAGAGTATTATTGCCTGGGAGGCAACCGAGTCTGGGAGGCTCACTTGTATGGCTATAGCTGTTTCTTATTTATCGTTGTTGATTTGACTAGCGGGGCTAGTCCCTTGTTTTGGTACCTTCTTTCTATGAAGGTTATTATTTATCTTTGTCATTAATTTGACTAGCGGGGCTAGTCCGTCTTCTTGGGATTTTTTTTATGAAAGATTTTTGTTAACAATTGCATGCAACGAATTTATGACATATTGAAAAGTGGGAAAGTATTTAAATTTCGGTTTCTTATCTTATGTTTATTTTCGTCCACTCACTCTAACGTTTTTAAATTATTTTCCCCTGGGCCCTTTGGTTTTAAATGCCCAGATTGCAGGCTCAGTCTAAGTGAGGTCGAGCGTACATGGAGTCGAGGCATAGTCAGAGGCTGCTTCCGCTTATTCTTTATTTATTGTTTTTCATTTAACTCTAGATATGCTCTGATAATCAGTTAGTGAATTAATGTTGGTTATCTTTTGGTTGTGGGATTAGTTTAAGTGAGTAATTGTTATATTGGGAGATGTGTTGAACTTGGGGAGCAGGAAGGCTCCAGGTGTTGAAGATGGATGTTTGGTTATAGAAGTGTTAAATTGGATTTTTCAGGTAAGGGTCGTCAATTTTTAAGGAAGGTTATGCCGAATTTTCGGTAAATTTTCCTTGAAGGTGGACCCCGCAGGATTTACCTTGGGTTTCAGGGTGAAATTCGGGGTGGGTCCTGTCACCTGGGCGTGCCAAATGTTTTGGCCACGATCCTCAGCGTGCGGAGCCGAGGTAGATAGCGATCCAAAGAGGATGGAGAGTTGCGGGCGTGCCACCTCGCGGACGAGGAATGAGTTGAAGGATGCGTGGGCTTGATTTCTTGATCAGGCGAGCGGAGTTCCAGATGCCACCTCGCGGACGGGGAATTTATGGCACAAGCGGTCGATACTCACGGCGGGGTGAGCAGAGCAACTATAGGGATGCTTCCGAGGAAACGGGGTCGAGTTTCGGAGAGCTCTGAAGAGTTATAGGCGGCGAGGCGTTTAGAATCAGGGCTTCGAAGAGGCTTCGAAGGGGGTTGGCTCCTGGGAGCGCTGGAGGTTTCGACAAGGTCGAGAGGTTTCAACGAGGTTGAATGTTGTTTGTATTTGAGTTTGAGATTGATTGATTGTATGTCCTTTGTTTGAGGGCGCGAGCTCCCTTATATAGTGGAGTAATCCTTATCACACGGAAGAAAAGCAATCCAAATCCCACTTGGACTCTGCATCGTGAAGCACAAAAGAACTGTTCATCCCATGCAAGCCAATCCATGCGTGACACGTATCCATTTAGCACAATCCGCATAGGATAAGGTCTACACTCCCATGTGAAGCGGAATGAAATATAATCCTTATCCCGCGAGGCAACGAAGTCCATATAGAATACTAACTTGCGTGAACCGCGGACCATTGCACCTCGTGGGCCCAAAGAAAGTTTTTTCAATTTGATAAGGGCCATAGGGATTGGCCCAAAGCATGTCAAAGACTGTAAAAAGTCCAAAACGATTACAAAGTTTCGCGCGGACTCTTCGCATGTCTATTTGCAAACCAGTCCGCCGACGCCTAGATACATTTCCGCCTCGCCTGCTCTAAAGTTATTCCGCTCGGACTGTATTCAGCGCAAAGCGCGCGAGATGTATCCTCACTCCGCGCGTAGTCATTTCGCGCGCGAGCTCAATTTTTGTCTGATAATGTGCGAGATCCTTCAGTCCGCGCGAGACATGTAGTCCGCGCGAGTTGTACTTTTGCCCGTAAGCGCGCGAGCTAGGCTATTGTCCAAAAAGGGCGCGAGATCCCTCAGTCCGCGCGGAATCATTCCGCGCGCGGACTTTGCATTTCGCCTCGCATAGTCTCGCTGGCGGGCCGATATTTGAACTTAAAAAAAGGAAACTTGAGTCCGCCGACTGATAAAAAGTAAGAATGTAATTAATATTTACATAGACAATTACTATCGAGTAAAATATTAATCTAGGCGTAAACACAATTCTCAATATTTTCACTACCAGGACAAGCACTTTAGCCGACGAAAAATTTTCGTCGGCCTGTTATCTTAATTCGTCGGCTAAGATCTTAGCCGACGAACCTTCGTCGGCTATAGTGTCGTCGGGAAAGGGTCGTCGGTGATGACTTTAGCCGGCTATAGTCCCACAGTTAGCCGACGAAAAACATGTCGTCAGTTTTTTTCCCAGACTTTAGCCGACGAACCAATTAAGATATTCGTCGGCTAAAGTGCGTAATAAATAGTTAAAAAATAACTATAGCCGACGAAATTTAGTATATTTCGTCGGCTAAACCTTGTAAAAAAATTTTTAAAAATAACTATAGCCGACGAAATATAAAATATTTCGTCGGCTAAACCTTATAAAAAAATTAAAAAATAACTATAGCCGACGAAACATGCCATATTCGTCGGCTAAACCTTATAAAAAAATTAAAAAATACTATAGCCGACGAATATAGTGTTTAAATATCGTCGGCTAAAGTGGCTGGGTTTTGAAAAAAAAACTGCAGAAACTTTCGGCCACCTCCAATCACGACCAAAATTTGACAGAATCTTCCTCTTAACATTTCGAACAACTTTCTAGAAGAAGTCAAAGCTCAATTCTAAGCCTAAACAGGTCAATCGACTGAAAATATAAAAATCCCCAATTTTAAACCCTAAAAACTTCAAATCTTCGATTCTCTTCAAACACACCGAATCGAGCTACCAAATTCTAGAGGAATGTAGTACTAATCAAACTCAACTTATCCATATATAGAACTTACCAAATGGTGACCTAAGGAAAGAGAAATTCGATCGACACGGAATCCGAACCGGCGAAGTTTTGGAGCTCGATTTATCTCTCACGGCGGCGCCACTCGATGCACCACCTATCCAGCAATGAAGTAGAGACGACGGCGAAGCTTTTGGGACAAGTGTGGCGGTCTCCGGTGGCTTGACGGCGGAGCTAGGCCGAGAAGAAAATCTGGCAGATAATAGACTTCTTACCATCCATCTTCGGCTATATAAAGAAATTTAGCCGACGAAATTCTTTATTTTCGTCGGCTAAACTCTTTTGAAAATTTTGGTTGACCGCCAAAAAATTTTGGTTGAAAATTTTGAAAATTTTTCGACTTTAGCCGACGACTTTTCATATATTTTCGTCGGCAAAAGTCATTTGAAAATTTTCCTCCAACTTTGGTTTACCGCCCAAAAAATTTTGAAATTTTTTGACCTTAGCCGACGACTTTTTTAATATCTCGTCGGCTAAAGTCTATAAATTCACGAAAACGCTCATATCTCCCCCTATATTACGTAGTTTGGTCAAACCTTCCACACGAAAAACTGTCACGTAGATGAGACGCAACCGCCTATATAAAAAATTTGAGACATTTACCTTCCGACGATAGGGCTCCCCATAGGGAATAATAACGGTAAATAGGGTTGACCGCTACTATCGGCACCGAGACTTTACCCGATTTACATGATTTTTGAACCATAGCCGTATTTCACTATTCTGAACACATCTTATTTCATGAGATTTTTAATAATTTTGCTTCCTATGTAGAATTGGTTTACAAAGTTGTATAACCTATTAACCAAATTATACAACATTAGTAGACACGTTGTGATTTTGATGACTAAAATTCACAAACCAAAATTTGACCGTCAGATATGATCCTTATGACGAAAGATGTTTGTGGTAAAAAGTTCAACTGGATCCGACAACGTTAAGGGCTCGATCGAAACGGTCAACCCTAATCCATCGTTACTTATCACACGAAAACACTCATATCTCCCTCTATATTACGTAGTTTGGTCAAACCTTTCACACAAAAAACTCTCACGTAGATGAGACGAAACTGCCCATATAACAATTTTGAGACATTTACCTTCCGACGATAGGGCTTCCCATAAACCCGAATAACGGTAAATAGTAGACACATTGTGATTCCGATGACTAAAATTCACAAACCAAAATTCAACCATCAGATATGATCATTATGACGAAATATGTCTATGGTAAAAAATTCAACTGGATCCGACAACGTTAAGGGCTCGATCGAAAGGGTCAACTCTAATCGAAAATAAGAAAACTGCATTTTCAAGCCCTAAACGGACTCAGATGGCCAAAAAAGCCTGTACATCATGGCATTAGCAATGAGTCTAACTCGTAGCACCGTTACGCTTCCGTAAAGGTATCACAATAGTCAATCAGACACCAAACGCCAAATCTGCAGCATAATGAATAATAAGGGTAAGTCAACTATCGACACTGAGACTTTACTGGAATACCGTAATTTTTCAACCGTAGACGTATTTCACCATTCTGGTCATATCTTATTTCACAACTTTTTTGCGTTTGAAGGTTCTACGTATAGTTTTTTTTCCAGATGAGTTGTTGTCCAAATCTGTAAATATAAGACACTTTAGCCGACGAAATTATATTTTTCGTCGGCTAAACTTTTAAAAATTTCGTCGGCTAAACTCTTAAAAAATTTCGTCGGCTAAACTTTTGAAAATTTCGTCGGTTAAACTTTTGAAAATTTTGTCGGCTAAAGTTCACAGACTATAGCCGACGAAAAAAATTATTTAGCCTACGAAATTAAAATTTCGTCGGCTAAAGTTGACCATAGCCGACGAAGATTTTAAATTAGCCGACGAAGAAAAATTTCGTCGGCTAAAGTCCACTTTAGCCGACGAAAAAAAAATTCGTCAACCTGGTTTTTTTATTTTCGTCGGCTAAAGCCTTTCTTCTGGTAGTGTAAATTATTTCATCATGCTTCACTTGTTATTGACAAAGTCCTTATAAGTCATGATGAAGCTCAGACCATTTTTATTGAGGCTCTTGACAATGTGTTTGATAAGCTCAAACAAATGCAAGTCAGTAGTAGTGAAAGTGTAAGGATTGGTAAGAAGTTGCCAACTGATCTTCAACATAGGTATAATGAGCCAACTGAAGTAAAAGCAAAGGAAAAAAGGCTTAAGAAAACTAAGGAGCAGGCAAAGAGAAAGAGAAGTACTACAAGAAAATGTCATGGATGTGGTCTCTATGGGCAATCACACGATAAACGAAATTGTCCAGCACTTAGTACAGATAAAGAGAGGTAACTGATGAAATACTATGTTTATTCGCTGTACATATCTTTTTGTTTATATATATACAGTTTTTTTAGTATATATACATGTTTTTTTAGTTAAATAGTTGGTATTTTCTTGTAGTTCACTTCCTGACAAATCAAAAGATGAAGAGTTAGGTTCTTTCGATGAAGAGAACTCAAGTCCCTACAATGAAGATGATGAGAATTAAACTTCCTTTGTGTTTGAAGAGAGTTTATCTTCATGATTATGTTTTGCAGCATATTAGCAAAGTTTTCTTTTTTATTTAAGTGATGGCTGATTAATCCCTCATTCTTAGTAGTTATGGCTGACTATCTCTTTTTATTTCGTAACTTTGGTATTGATTTGTGTTTTCTAACTTTTTTGAAATGTTTCTTAATGCTCAGGAACATTGTTCTTTTTATTAGCTTCAGCTGTTTGCATCAGTTTAGTTAATTGAAGAGAGAACAATTTAGTTTCTTTAGTTTCTTTTACTTCAATTTGCATATGTTTGATTAATTGTTCTTTTTATTAGCTTTAGTTGTTTGCATCAGTTTAGTTAATTGCAGAGAGAATAATTTAGTTTCTTTAGTTTATTTTTGCTTCAGTTTGCATCAGTTTGATTAATTAGGATTAATGAAATCTATGTACGTTGTCTCCAGCTCTTTTAACAGATTACTTTGTCATTCTGGAAATGCATCAATTTGGAAGAGAAGATGGACTCTTAGAAAGTACATGTATTTCATTTTGATTACAAAGTACATGTATATTTAAAAGAAAACTCAAACGAGGTTTCTGAATTTGCATATTTAAAAGCAACATAAACATAGTTACATATACCCAAATGACAATATCACAATGTTACTAATCCATCATTCCCTATTCTTTATGTAAAAACTAGGGGCAACTAGACCCTTAGAAAGTCCAACTTGATCTTCCATTGCTTGATGATTGTCTAATGTCTGGACCTTCTCTCATTCACGAGGATCATTCGGGTAATCTTCAGGACCAAAATAATCCAAGTCTTAAGTTAGAGAAACCAATCCCCAACAATGAAGAAGGTATGATATTAGTAGGCCTTTGAAATCTGCAACCATTTCAAATAACAGACCACATGAACACTTAAATGTCACTCCACTTTACAAAAAATGATATAACTTGACGTTTCAATATCAGGGAATACAATTACAAAGGTTGACGATGTCAATATATTACAAGTAATATAATTACTCAACTTTGCTATCAAAAGATGCAACTGCTAATAATGTCACATAATAGAACTGCATCACAAACACAAACACAAAACTTCAATGCAATGTTTTCCAGCTTGCTCTCTCACTAAACACCAAATATTACAGTTATCAAAGTAAGCACACTTAACACGTGAACACTCCTCAAAGTAAGCATCTCAAATTCTCAATCAATATGGGTTGGTGGTTTCTTGTATACTCTCATCAAGACATGAACTAAATAAAACTAAATCACACATCAATACATATACATCAGTCAAATTTGCTTTAAAAAAAAGGCCTCACTCAAAAACATTTGCCTTTCAAAATCCGTTATCATTGAGACCCAGTTCCATAAGTGTTTTTCAAGATTCTCATGGCCTCTTGCATCTTTCTCATCTGAAACCCAAAAAATAAACAAGCTCAAAACTCTTCAAATTATCTTCAATTTAAAATTGAAATACAAGATAAATATTACCGATTGGTGAGCGAATTCGACTGGGTGAGACCCGACTAGCTCCTCTTGATCATAACAGAGTTTTCGATCCCTCCAATTTCGTTCTCACTGTTCATAGGTGTCTCCATTCTTCTTTGCTTTCGTTCTGTAGATCTAAAGCTTATCGGTCTTTTCTCGAGTCTTTACAGTCATTGAGAAAAGTCTTATTTTTGACTCGGGTCAGTATCAGTTTAAAACCCACCCATGAGCTTTTAAAAGACCCATTTCCTGTGTTTTAATTTTGGCCGTGGAGCTTCACTTAAAAAGATCTGACGGTTGACGTTCAACATCCGTAGAAATTGATAGGAATAGACCTCCGTAGCTATACACAAACACACACACATGGCCCTTCTACTAAGAAATCCATTTTTTGATATATATGAGGGATGAAGGATTACATCAACTTTTCGATTATATTTTTGAATCTCCACCGTTCAGTTTGTTGGTCCTTATGTATAGATCAATTTTGCAAATTTTCAGCAAATGTGGTGATCGTTAAGGTATCGAACAAGATTAAATCAATGAACGAACCAAATCTGCCAAACATGAACCGTTCATGCTTATAATTATAAATCGTAGTTTTGAATGCCTTAACGATTACCAAAATTTCTGAAAATTTGCATAAGTGATCTACTCATATAGAACTACATATTGAACGGTGGAGATATGATTTTGTGATCAAAAAGTTAGTGTAATCCCTTATTCCTCATATATGTTAAAAAAAAAAGATCTATTAGTGGAAGGGTCCTGTGTTTGTATATATATGTATATGTATATGTATTCAAGTGCCTCTGCAGCAATTACGCAGGGTGTGTCCATTCACGAAATAGTGAAATTCCAGTTTACCTGTATGTCCAACAATGTCGACACAGATTTTAATTTTTCTTCTTCTTACAGTAGAGTTGTTCTTCTCGCGGGTTCAAGGCGAAGCGCATTTCTATGATTTTGTAGTAAGTTCATTTTCAAAACAATGAAATTCTAATTCAACTAGTATGCTCAACACTGACACAGATTGTAGTATTTCTTCTTATTATTGTGGTGCTCTTCTCTCTGCTGGTTGAAGGCAAAGTGCATTACTATGATTTTTTAGTACGTCTCTCTCTCTCTCTCTCTCGCAAAATCTTGTTATTCCAGAGTCCAGACGTGCATGAGGTTATGCGCGCTAAATCTATGCTTTGGTGAACTTCAACTAATTAGGTCAGGGAGCAAAATTTCACCAGGTTATGTGAAACGAAGAGCATGTTAGTTGTAAATGATCGTTTCCCAGGCCCAGAAATACGAGTTCATGGAGGAGATAAAATTTATGTAAATGTTCAGAATGAAGGAAGCTACGGTTTAACAATTCACTGGTACGGTACCTCTCTCTCTCTCTCTCTGTTGCATCAATTAAGCTATTTGTAGTTAATATATGGTGATGAAAACAATATGCATTTGATTTCATAGGCATGGAATAAGGCAGCAAAGAAATCCATGGTCAGATGGACCCGAGTATATCACACAGTGTCCTATTCAACCTGGAACAAATTTCACGTACGAAGTTATATTATCAAAGGAAGAAGGAACTGTATGGTGGCATGCTCACAGTGATTGGACGCGTGCCAGTGTTCATGGTGCCATCGTCATCTTGCCTGCTGTTGGAACCACATTTCCATTTCCTAAACCTGATGAAGATGAGGTCATCGTAATCGGTATATATAAAACACCACTGAGCTCATCAATTCATCGTTCTGTTATATATATATTGGTGCATAATGCATGCTTATAATCCTAGTATATATGCAGCATCCTGGTACAAGGGAGATCTGCATGCCCGGGTTGATGAGGCTATGGAAAATGACGAGAACTTACCTCATTCTGATGCTTACACCATAAATGGGCAGCCTGGAGATCTTTGTCCTTGCTCAAATGGTATGTTTATTTGGTAAAACTATAGCATGTTTGCATTTGTTAATTTTCATTAATTGACATCCGATTTTGTATATGGTCATTTGAAGAGCTGAAAAATTTGACATTTTCATATTGCAGAAGCAACTTACAGTCGCAAAGTGGACTACGGCAAGACCTATTTTCTTCGTATAGACAATGCAAACATTGATGCATATATTTTCTTTGCAATTGCACAACACAACTTTACTGTGGTTGGACTCGATGGAGCCTATATTAAACCTATTGACACAACCTACATATTGTTGAGCCCTGGACAAACAATGGATGTTTTGCTTGAAGCAAATCAGGTTCTCGGACACTATTACATGGCCGGGAGACATTTCTCAAGTGAGAATGTGGCTGTTGTCGACTTCGACCATGCGAATGTTACGGCAATTTTACAATACAATGGAAACTACACCCATCCGACATCTCCTGTCTTTCCCAGTAGTCTTCCGATGTACTATGACTTTGTAGCAGCACTGAAGTTCATAAACCAAATTCGAAGCTTAGCCATTCCGGAATATGCTATAAACGTCCCACTAGACAATGAAATTACTACTAGGATGTTTATAACAACTTCCATGAATTCTCTCTATTGTGAAGATTCAAGCTCATCAAGTTGTGAAACGAAACAAATCAGTGCAAGCGTAAATACTATCAGTTGGGTTAACCCAAGTACTGATATCTTGGAAGCCTATTACAGGTATCCATGCTTCGCTTCTTTAATCTTTATTTTCACCTGTTGAATCTTCAGAGCTAGTTTCTAATTTATTCATGGTAGTCTTTCTGTAGTACAATATTTTTGACGTCATATATAATGTTCTTATTAATCACTACAATCTGATGCAGAAACATAAGCGGAGTCTACTCAGCAGACTTCCCAGATTATCCACCTTCTTTCTATAACTTCACTGATGAATCGTACTCGATTGATACGGTGTTAACAGTACAAGGGAGAAAGGTTAAGGTGTTAAATTACAATGAATCAGTTGAGATTGTATTCCAGGGGACTAATGTTTTAGGCGACTCTGTGAATCATCCAATGCATTTGCATGGATATAGCTTTTATGTGGTTGGGTATGGCTTTGGAATCTATGACAATGTTACAGACCCCAAAGTGTTTAATTTGGTTGATCCTCCTGAGGTAAATACATTTGCAGTTCCTAAGAATGGATGGTTAGCAATCAGATTCACAGCAAACAACCCAGGTTTGTTTTCCTCCCGTTTTATCCCATCAAGAATATTTTTGAAGTGAAAAATTCAGATTCATCAAGAGAAGTAAACAAAAAAAATGACGGTTCTTAACTGATTAAACGTTGATCATGAGCTGCACGGATTAAAACCTGAAAAATCATTTTTTCAAAATCGTTATAAAATGTAACATGATTTTAATTTTTTTCTTTTTGAGAACTTAACATGATTTTAATTTGGAGGTTGAATTTTGATGAAAGCAAACATTACAAATAGGCTGGACTCTTGAGGCTGGAGGACCCAACCAATCCAAGCCTTTGAGAAGAACAAAGAAACCTTATTACAATAATACAACATATACATGAAGATTCTAGAAGCTTCCACAAAAGCACTACAAAATAATATATGTAAAAACAAACAAAAATTAATTAAGAATATAGAGGAATTCAAGAATTATAGATATTAATATAGAAAAGTGTTATTAATATTAGTTGTTAATTTGATATGTTCAAACAGGGGTGTGGTTTTGGCATTGTCATATGGAGAGACACATGACTTGGGGTATGGAAGCTGCCTTTATAGTAAAGAATGGGAACACTGTTGAGACTAGCATTCGCCAACATCCAGATTACATGCCTCCATGTAATATCCCATTAGATTCTACTCTCAAAAACTTGCAGGAGATTACTAGGAAGAAAGTTGAGTAGAGATAATGGGATCTCAATTAGATATAAAGTTGAGTGCATGGAGAAGATCCACAAGGAGGCTAGAACTCTGATTGTTCAAGTTTTTGTCTTCCTATTCGGAGCATGGACTCACTTCTTGTTATAGTTTCTTCTTTGTATTTTTGGTGTTGTATTTTTCTTAACTAGAAATGTTTGTTATTTGCTCTATGCATGCCCTCTTTTGAGAGCGGTTTTGGTCTAGTCCTCCACTCTCTCCCTTGTGTATGCTCATATTGAAGTAGTGGGTGCCCATATTGTAACGCCCCAAGCTGTACTTCTTCAGTTTGAGCACATAACAGTGCCGCGGGACTTTAAAACATAAACTGAAAGCTCAATTTATATCCTAAAGTAACACAAAGCATTTTAGTAAAAACTTATTGAAAAATAGCTAAACAGAAATTTAAGGTGAAAACTTATTCTATTTGTCGAGATTCTAATACAGATGCTCACCAAGTATAAACGAATATCAAGGAATAAGCAAACAAATAACCTAGTAGAAATCATATTTTAACGAAGTCCAAAACTATAGGATTCGAGAGGAAATTTAATTGAATTAAGTTAACAACCAAATGACAAATTATAAACCTTGACCTGCACACCCAGCTTCGTCCTCCACTGTCATGTCAGCAATGCATAGTACCTGCACAACAAACTATTGTAGGGGTGAGTTTTCGTCCTCGCTGCTCAGTAGGAGCTTTTCTCGACTAGATTTGAAAATCAATATTCATGGGTACCTAGTATAAAAATAATTTAAAACCATACTCAATGTAAACAACATGAGTTAAAAATCAATGCACAATATTTCAATAAAACTGGCGCCAAGTCCAAACATCACCTGATGGCCGGTCATCATCGACCCACTATCCAACTTACCTCATTTTTCTTGTGTACAACAGGTGTAGTGAGAGTGTCCACTTACGCCCTATCGCTTAAAAGCAGTGCCACTCCACAAGGGATGTAAGACACTCTTCCGTCCATAAAGGCCCCTCCGGAGGTTTAGGGGATTGAAACCAAAGGAAGTCGTTATGCCCTCCTCACTCTCCAGCCATCAATAAATCTCACGGTTTGGTCAATAACAATCATAATATATAACCAAACCAAACATGCATCATTTATATAAAACATGGGAAAAGCTTTAATCAAGAAAAGTCATGAATCCCCTACCTGGATTCCGACGTTTTTCCTTCCGTGCTCCACAAGTCACGAACCTTTTGTTCCTTGGTCACTGGAATTCCTATTGTCCAACATAAATGTCGTTAATATCATATCGACATAACAATTCAAGTATCGACAATTAACAAATCATCAAATCAACACAAGAGTTCACAAACATTATCCACATTTGATCTCTCAATACTAATAGTCATTCTTGACCAATTCCGTATTTTGAACCCATTTGATTTACAAATACATCACATAGTAAGCCCATATAGAATTACTATGGACACCCATGGTACTTGGGCCACTTTTCTTTAAACATATGTTTGATTTCAATTATCATGTCAAAACCATTTTTCTGCCCAGGAGCTGAACTTCACTCCTAACCAACTTAAAATCATTTTCTTAGTCCGATGAACACTACCACAAATTCAAACCCAGAGCTACAATTCCTTTGTATACTAACAGAAGCCAAGCCTATCAGTCACTAGCCAATACTCATTAGAAGAAACCAACTTCACAGTTCAATACTTCAATACTAAGTACACAATTCCAAATTCTAGACCAAACACCATCTTCTCAGCCTTATATGTCAATCACCATAACTAGACTCTTTTAAAACCAATATCAACTTTTCTTTCCAGACAAGACAATTATACATAAGAGATCCTTAATAACAATTACACCAAATTCTCAATTCACTACCAAATCGGCAGTTTCCATTAGATTTCAATACCATGATCAGCCCCCCATTCACTATAACCTCCCTATATACTTTAACATGAACACAGCAGTATACAAAGTGTCAATCTTTGCAGAATTAGCCACTCACAACACAACTCAAATACCTTCAGCATCTTTCTATTTATCAAACACCAACATCCATTTCATTCTAATTATAAAGATTAATTTCAGTTTACCCCCATCAACATTATGTCTATCATCATGTTAGTCTCTCTTCTTTTAATTTCATCAAAAACACCTATCAACTTTCAATTTTCATCAGTCGTGCCCAAAGTTGACAGAACTTTGTTAAGTGATGACGTGACATCAAGCAAAATTCCCAAAATACCCTTTAGCGAATCTATTAGTGTGTGAATGGAGAATTTGGCTAAAGGGTATTTTGGGAATTTTGCGTGATGTAACGTCATTACTTAACAGAATTCTGTCAACTTTGGGCACGGCTGATGAAAATTGAAAGTTAATGGGTGTCTTTGATGAAATTGAAAAAAAGAAGGACTAACATGATGATAGACATAAAGTTAATAGGAGTAAACTGAAATTAATCATAATTATAACAACTAAACAAAAACTTAACTTACAACTAGTCCATAATCAACATAAACACAGTAATACACAACTAGGATCAAGACTTTCATAGAACTAGCCACAACGAAATGCACAACTCAAACATCTTTAATATTATCAAATTTATACCAATCAGCAACCAACAACAAACTATAATTTACTTTTCGAATTTACCTTCGATAATCTTGGTGTCAAAACAAAACTTGCTCCTTCACTGCCCAAAACTTCTTGTTGAAGAATCAATGACCCAGAATCAGCAACCCTTCAAAGTCCTTGTTCACTAACGTAGCAGAGACCAAAACCAAACCCAGAAACAAAAGAGGTCACTGGTGGGGACGAATTCCATGATGGGCAGAGAAACAACCCAGAAATCCCAAAAACTAAAGTTAGTAAACTTCAATCTAAACTGAAAAATAATTACCCTAGAATGATGAGGACAACGAGAGAAAGGAAACCATACCAAGAGAAGTCGGGTTTGCAGCCTGAAAACCTAGAAATCCGGCGGAAAACTCGAACATTCTTGTCGTCATTCCTCCTCCTACGGTCACCGATCAGAGAAACAAAGGCTAGAGGCGCATCGGGGACCTCAAGGCAGTCCGGTCGGTGGTGGCCAGTCGCCGGGTAGCCACCGGACGGTGAGAGAGATTGATGTGGTCTGACTAGTTGACCGAGTTAGCCTCCTTACGTACTCCTGACCGACTTTAGTTCCAGCGGCTAAGATTAGACGGTCTAAATTTCAATAGTCCAGATCTTATCGCATAAATTTCTTATTATTTTCTAACTTCCAAAAATCATATAAAGTAGCTCGCGTTGCTCGGCACTCCAATTCCCCGTAAATTTTCACGAACTCGTCATGAAACGTACTTTAATATCAAACTCTAATATTAAGATTTTCACATTGTAGAAATATCTGAAAAATATCCTCGAGCACTAACTTAATAATCAAAATCGTAAACCAATCCTCGAACAATCTTGATATAATAAGCTCGATAAATTTCTAGGGTATTACACATATGTAGTGTTCCCCTTCGGTGTTGTGTGGATGACTCGTCACCCCTCTCATACCACCGTAGATGGGCCAATACGTACTCCCCTTTTCTGGAAAGTTTCAATCAATTTTTTTGAAAAGTGACATTTGAATTGGGGAGAGACAATCCAATCCATTAAACCAAGAGCTTTATGAACCGTCTATGACCCTTAAGAACCGAACTAACATCTAGGTCCAAACCAATTTCCACATGAGAACAATATATAAGATCCCGTTAGCTCAATGTTTTCTTTCTTGTAAGTTGTAGACATCAGACAGTTGGACCTTGTGATGATCCAACCTATCTAGATACTAACATTTCTTACCATTGTCATATGAATTTCGCATGTCCTAGTTGTCAGCAACCTATTAATAGATATGGAACTTATGAATGTTAAGGTTTGAACTAAGATAATAGTTTCACTGAAGTGCATGTATGCCTTGCCATTGTTTTTTTTTTCTTTTTTCTGACAGTTAAAATAAAATTATAGTTGAAAACCTTTATTACAACCACTTCCTAAAAGATGAAAATAAAAAGTTGAACATGTATCACCGACCTCCGACCATTATTGTCAACCCTCGTTGATTGATTACTAGTGGTTTAGAGCAAATGCACCCATTTTAGGTGGGTTGGATTAATCCTCAACCTAGGTTAATACACTATTCATCTATATTAGTCTTTAGTATTTGATTTGATAATACAACAACGAGATTAATCCAAAGACCAATTACTATTCACATTGTATAAAGTATATGTTGCCTTTTAATATGGTCCGTTAGATCTTGATCTGAACGGTCTATATTAAATTACCATTAAAAAAAATGTGTCAGACCTATGTGTAAGATTTGTTCCTGATATGCAAGCTATGTCATGTGGGCTGTTAAAAATTGGTATGGGGGTAAGAGATGACAGATCCCGCATGAGGCTCGGTTTTTTATTTTAGACCAATTTTTTACCGGTAGATGCAGTTTTTGGTCCAACTCTCACTCCAAACTATACAACTAGACCTTTGTTGTATTTGCTCTTAATATAAAATGTAAAAAAAAATCTTTGGTCAAAGGACGGCCCTCATTTTGAAATCAGTTTTTATGAGAATTCATGTATCACCGACGTCGTTGGCTCTCTTATTTTCCCGAAACTGGCAAATATTCGACCCGACCCGGAACAACCCAACTTACACTTCTAGCGAGCCGGGTCAACGGTTTCGGATCCGGGAACCCAAACAGCGAAAACAGCTCACACCTGCTACAACGAAAATTTCACAGATTGAAATTGAAATTTCAGAAAAACTGGACGTTGCAAATTCCTCAGATCTTCTTCGCTGCTGAAAACCTCAGAATTTGAAGCCCTAAGATTTCTACTCAGTCCACCACAGCCGTCTTCCTCAGGTACCTCTTTTGCTCTTCCTCTCTCTCTGCTTCATTCACTCCTAAGATACACTAAGCCATCACTCAATTCTCTCATTCTCTGATCCCAATCTCCCAAAATGTAACACAAAATTCCAAATTGCTCTACTTCCTCTCATCATTTTCCGATTTCAACAGCACTAGATCAATTTCCTTACAAAACTCAACGTAATTCTGAGATTTTTGTTGTTGTTGCTGTTGTTCTGGATCTGTTTGATTTTGTTGTTAATTTTAGTGGATTGTGTAGTAGGCATTGATTTCGGAAAGGATTTAAAGTGAGTTGAATTGATGACTTTGAATTTTGAGTGTGGTTGTAAAAGTAGTGATGGAATTTCAGTTGATCAGGATATTGAGTGGAAATGCATCACGCTTCGGCGACGGTTGAGGAGCAGTTGTTGCTAAAAGCAATCAAAGAAGAATGCCCCTGGGACAATCTGCCGAAACGGCTCCAAGGGACATTGTCTTCGAAAGAAGAATGGCACCGAAGGTTAGAGTAGGCAATGCTGTAATGTACTTTCACTTTCGAAGCAATGCTTATGAATTACTGTGTCTATAAAATACTGTGGGCCACGCTCTTCAGTTTTGATGGTTGTACTATGCGTCCTGCAAATGGAAGTAAAGATTGATGCTTCGTTGTAAAGTTGGATGAGCGTAACGTAATATAAGAAGTTTAGAGTTTTGGATATACTTTGCTTTTGCCACCAGCTAAGGTTTGTGAACTGTCTGCAGGGTCGTTGAGCATTGCATAAAGAAAAGACTGCAATGGAGCAGTTGTTTTGCTCGGAAAATGTGCAAAGAAAGTGAATATTATGAAGACATGATGCGATACTTGCGAAGGAATCTAGCTGTACGTTTCCTTACATGGGAAAATTCATTAGAAGTCATTTTTCTGAATTATCTGAGTTGGCTCACGTAGGAGAAATTGTGAGATATAACACTTCCAGTATGGAGAGTTTATTATTTATTATTTTTTGTCCAATACAGTTTTTGCCTCTTTCTAATTTATGTATTTGATTGTGATACTGAATTTAATAACTAGAATGACATCACTGCAAAGCTTTGTTTCACCTTATATATACGAAATCAAACTCTACCAATGGACACAACTCTACCTACATTTAGTATTATCTTTTATATACCTCAATCATAGGTTTCTGCAGTCACATGTTGCTTTCTTATTTGCAGCTGTTTCCCTATCACCTTGCCGAATATGTTTGTCGTGTAATGAGGGTATCACCTTTCAGATACTACTGTGATATGATTTTCGAAGTTATGAAAAATGGTAATAATTTACCTGTGTTCAACAATTCCTTTGTAAAATACTGTTATTTTACTATTTTTACTGTCATTTGTAGATAGTTTCTGTGAGAAAGTAGACATGGGGAGAATAATGCATATAATTTGTATCCAGACTACAGTTTGTTGCCTAGTTGTGCTTTCTAAGTTTCTGCATCCTGCTCATGCATTCTCAATTTAAATTACTCAAGACATAAGTTTCGACCTTAAAACAAGTGTCAAGATATATTTTGAATGGACATCATACGTTTTAGCTTCTCTGCTGGTAATTTAAACAGAAACTTGTCATTAGTATGTGAATTTGGTTGGAAGATGCTGCTTAAATGTGTATCAGGATATTCAGTTAGAAATTCGAAGAATGCTTACAAATAAATATCAATCTACCCTCCCAATGGATTTTAAGACTAAATGGGCATACTGGAATTAGCCATATTCTATGCAATAGAATAGTATGGTAGTGAGAAATATCTTATTGATCCTTATGATCAATATAAACTATAACATAGGCCTTATCTAATGAAGTATACTCTTTCAATCAAGCAAATACTTCAATTATTTCTGTGCCTGGCTTATAGGAAAGGAGTTTGTTGATGAACAGTAAACTACAGGTATCTGTCGGCTGATTCACATAGGTAAATGAAAGGATGAAAAAAAAGAGGATGATCTGGCCAGAAAGTTGAATTTCGCTGCTAACTTGTCGTAGGCATCTTATTATGTTTCATTGGACTGATCCCTTTTATCTACAGAATTTTATTAAACGAGTCACGATGAAACTACGAGTAGTCATGAAAGCTCATTGTTCTACAACTGTACCAGCTAAAAACTTAAAATTGCAAGCAGTGAGGAATTAAGGCTTGCAGAAACTTCACGTTGATCATCTTGCCATTATGGACACCACCTAGTTTAAGAAGCAAAGATGTTACATGATGATTTGAGCAATGCTCTGGAAATACTAAAAGATTGGCCTAATTTTCTACTTTTCTCATTGGAGGTCCTGGATTTAACAAAGAATATTCCCCTTCACTGGTGTTGAATTGAAAATAAAAGAAAGAAGAAAAGTGATTCAGATAGCTGACTGGGCTTAGCCAAGTTGAGCAATGCTCTGAGAAATTTTTGTATTATTTTTTTCTGTAATCTATTGAGGCTTTTAACAATTTATTCTCCATCTCATGCATGTCATATTACTTGCAGAGCAACCGTATGACAGCATCCCCAATTTTAGTGCTGCAGATGCCTTGCGACTTACAGGGATAGGAAGAAATGAATTTATTGATATAATGAACAAGTGCAGATCTAAGGTATTAATTAATCAAATTTGCTTGTTTCTTTATGGGGTACTTTGTGGTGCATACATACCTGGTATGTGGTATCAGGTCTAACATGATTTGAACAACATTTTGCACAGATCAAAAGGTGAGAATTGTTTGGCAGGTGTTAGAGATACTGCACCTAGTCTTAAGATCATTAATTCACTTCAGTTGTTATCTACTTCATGACATCCAAAAGAAAAAAAAAATTGCGTTTGAGTCATTAACTAAAAAAAATTGTGTGCCATATTGTTTATCATTGTTCAACTAAACGTAGGTAACCTGCTATATGTTTAAAATGAGACTAGCGTAGACTTTAGCTGAGGTGGTTAAATCTCATATATTAAAGTATCTGTAATTTCTTTTAAGAATGTCTTCATCTGTCAATACATAATATTAGAGATGGTGATTGTGGAAGGACTTTGTGTTGTCTTAACTGTTTATCTTATTTTGAGCTATCCAGAAAATTATGTGGAAGCTGAACAAGTCAATTGCAAAGGAACTTTTACCTACACAACCTGTGGATTTTGCTATTGAACCATGGTGGGGGATTTGTCTAGTGAATTTTACACTGGAAGAATTTAAGGTGAGAACTAAAAAAAAATTAAGTCTGTAATTTTGTTCTTTGGAAAATTTAGTGGAGTCACAAGACATTGGTTGTGGTCCTTTTGGCAAAACTCATAATAGTTACCTTCCTTTGTAGAAACTTTCGGAGGAAGAAATGGCTACAATAGATAAAGTATGTAAAGAGGAAGCAAATTCTTATATCCTGTTTGATCCTGTTATTATTAAGGGTCTTCACCAACGAGGATTAATATACTTTGATGTTCCTGTGTATCCCGATGATCGTTTTAAAGGTGAGTCGTATTGATTACCAGTTAGCATGATCGTTGTATCTGGGGGTCTTTATTTTACTTTTTATTTTGATCACATAGATTTTCTTACTTTATATCTGTTTATTTGCTCTTGAATTAGTTTTAGGTTAGACTAAACTGAGATTCTGAATTACCAAATTATTCTTTCATTCTTCCGTATCCATCCTATATCGTATCCATCCTTTTCTTTTTTATAAAAATCTGTTTTAATTATTGAAAAGAAGACGCTCTGAAACTAAAATGTGTTATGGCCAATAAGTACATTTCTTTTTCCGAGCTCAGAGCTTGTGAACTTTATGTTCACAGTGGATCCAGTGATTTCATCTACTCTTTTCCATTACAGTATGTTATATATCAGGAAAAATGCCTTACTTAGGCTTTCCTGATGTTTGACTGCAACCCTGTGATCATAATTAGTTTCTCCATGTTTTGTAACCGTTTGTTGATATACTATCAGTTGTTATGGAGTCAGACTTATATTTTGTTGTGGACTGTAGCCTTGGATTATTAATTAGATACCCCGTTACATGTAGCCTTGTATTATTAATTAGATACCCCGTTACAGTTTGCAGGCTTGAAGGATTTGTTTCGAACAGAGAGCAATCTTATGAAGATCCTATAGAGGAGTAAGGAACTTGTTTTTAGTACAGATATGGCTTGTTATTCATTTCAATTATTCATTTCTTGCAGTGGAACCAGAATAACAATACTCCGTATTTTATTATTCAGGATACTATATGCAGTATTTGTTGTTTCAAGTGAGAATGCAACTGTCGCTGAGCTGGCATCAACACTACAGGCTGACCTTGCACAGCTGCAGGCTGCTGCATCTTTTGCATGTCGATTGGGATGGGCCGTAAAAGTATTTGACCCAGCATCTGTTCTTCAAGATACAGGTTTATCGGGATCTCCTAGAAACAGTCTTACTGATGAAGATCCATCTGGTCGTAGTATGGGCTCAAGGAATATGTTTGCTGATGGTGATGCTACTCTACAAGGTGATGGTTCAGGGAGAGAAAACTATGGGCCATTTTCTGCACAGGATCGTGTTGCATTTGTTGTTGATGCAAACATAACGTCCTATCTTATGATGGGATCTGTTTCACCAGGTCTGTATCTTCTGAATACCAGATTTGTTTATGACATTGAAGATTAACAAGTTTTAATCTGCAATCTGATTAATACTGAGCCTATAGATAAAGAGGCTTGTATCTGCAGTTGTGTTTGAGTGAACAAATATAGAGCTGTAAACTTCCATCAACACATAAACTAATCTAAATGTCTGGAAGTGGTACCAGGACTATTAGATGCACTAGACCAAAGATTCATAAAACACATGGTATTGGTCTGCCCTTGTTTCCTTTACAGCTGCTTGACCTGATCTATATGAGCTCTCATCAGCTATTTCATATGTTACAGTGTCTTTCATGTGCTGGTCTCCCCATTGTGGCATTTATTCCATAAAATCTTCTTTTAATATTTCACATCCTGACAAGTACCACAGACATTACTTTGTCAAATAAACTGTAAGAAAAAGATGGTCTCTCAAGCAAAAGCAAACAAGGTGAAGGTTATTCTCATTTTCCCAGGTTTCTGGCTACAGGCATTACAAAACTCAACCCTTAGTTTTATTCAATTGACTTCTGTACAGTCAGCATTCTTGCCAATCTTTTTCAATGATCTTTAAAGTAATTTAAACCACTCTTCTCTAAGAAAAGTTACTTGAGGAAAAATGCATTGTTTCTGTATTTTTTATACTTTTAAGTCCATTAAATGAAGAATAGCCATGTCTGTATGTTTGCTTTATATTTGTATGACCTCAAAAGAATTATAACGCCCAATGCTAGAGGGACTACTAGGCGACCCTGGCCATTTCTGGCAGCAAGTAAAACTAGTTTATGCGCTTCCACCAGATATTACCATGGTTTGAATGTTTCTTAGGCTTGACATGTTTATTAGTGGCCATGTATGTAATGACACCCCCCACACACCTCCCCCCCCCCCACACACACACACACCAAACAAATTAGAACATTTAATGATAGAGTGATTACTAGGCAGCCCTGGCCATTTCCAGCAGCAAATAAAAGTATTTCCATGTTTTAGATGTCTCTTAGGCTTGAATTGTATATCTTCTTGAAATTACTCATAATTTGTTTCAGGCCTGAAATCTCATGCTGTGACACTATACGAAGCGGGAAAGTTGGGTCATGCTAGCATTACAGATCTTTGCAAGGATCTTAGTACACTAGAGGGAACCAAATTTGAAGGAGAACTACAGGAATTTGCAAATCACGCATTTAGCCTTCGTTGTGTTTTGGAATGTCTTCAATCAGGAGGGGTTGCAACTGATGTGAAAGCTGACAAACTTTACAATAAGATGGATATGATAAACTCCAACGATGATCAGACTACACTCATACCTGACGTCCCTCTGCCTAACGAGTCAGGAGACCTTAGTACACATGAAGTCACAATTGACGATGATGGTTCTGAGAAATCAGAGATGCCCCAGGATGGTTCTGTTTTGGTCGAAGATGTGAATGATATTACTAGTGAGGAAGTAAAGATTGGTACTTCATCAGAAGATATCACTTGCTTAAATGAAGACTCTAAATCAGATTCTAAACTTGAAAGCAGTGAGAAACTGATACCTGATGAAGGTTCAGATGTTGGAGGAGAATTGTATAAGAGGAAAAAGAAATTCCGAGTGGATATCCTTCGTTGTGAAAGTTTGGCGTCCCTGGCACCAGCCACTTTAGATCGGTTGCTTCGTCGTGACTATGATATAGTTGTGTCTATGGTTCCTCTTCCTCCTTTGTCAGTACTTCCTGGACCTACAGGTCCTATTAATTTTGGTCCTCCCTCTTATTCATCCATGACTCCTTGGATGAAAATAGTATTGTACTCAGCTGTTGGCTGTGGACCTCTATCGGTTATTCTGATGAAGGGACAGTGCTTACGCTTGCTTCCTGCACCACTAGCTGGTTGTGAGAAAGCCCTTTTATGGTCTTGGGATTCTTCTACAGTTGGAGGGTTGGGAGGCAAGTTTGAAGGAAATCTAGTAAAGGGATCTATACTTTTACATTGCTTAAATTCAATTCTTAAATACTCTGCTGTACTAGTGCAACCCCTCAGTAGATATGACCTTGATGAATCAGGTAGAATCGTTACGATGGATATTCCGTTACCGCTGAAGAACTCTGATGGTTCAATTGGTTGTATGGGGAAGGAATTGGAACTGTGTGAAAAAGAAAGTTCAAAGCTAGATTCTGTGTTAACTGATTTAGCAAACAAGATAGAATTGTGGACAGTTGGCTACATTCGTTTATTGAAACTTTTCAAAGAAAGAGATTCAGACCACTTTGCGCCTGATGAGGAGAAGCATGAATGGGTCCCGTTAAGTGTGGAATTTGGAATGCCACTGTTTAATCCTAAATTGTGCAATAATATTTGCAAAAGAGTGGTATCATCACAAATACTTCAAAAGGATTTATTTACCGAGCATCATGATTCAATGCAAAGCTTACGGAAAAGGTTGCGTGATGTTTGCACAGAGTACCAAGCAACAGGAGCTGCCGCAAAACTTCTTTACCAGAAAGAGCAACCAAAGGACTTCTCACGGCATCTAATGAATTACGCGAGTGGAAGGTGGAATCCTCTTATAGACCCTTCTTCTCCGATTTCAGGAGCTTCAAGTGAGCATCAGAGACTAAAACTAGTTAGTAGACATCGTTCCCGAACTGAAGTTTTGAGCTTTGATGGCAGCATTCTAAGGTCTGTCTCAAACTGTTCTATTTTGCTCTTATTTGTAGCTTTCATTTAGCTGAGTTTTTAAGCTTTTGTGTTTCTTTCGGTCACATAGATACTTCCAATTAGAAGCTATAAATTGGATATTACCTTTAAAATTCTGCATGTCTTTTGGTAAATATCAAGTGTTGTACATTGATGGTAAAACTTAGGTGCACTGGTAGATACACCTTTTATCTGTATTTCTCTCACTGGTAGATACACCTTTTATTTGTTTTTCTCTTATTAAGTTTTATGAATCCTGGATGAGGAAATAAACTATGATCCAGTTGGTCATGGATATCATTCAGATCAGTGTTGTGATGATAGGTGTATTAATTTCTCTAACGTCCGTATTATTCACTGTCACTCAGATCATATGCTCTATCTCCTGTTTATGAGGCTGCCACAAGGCCAGTAGAAGATCCCCCTTCAGTGAGCACACCAAAAATTGAGCAAGAAGAAGCTGACAGCAGAGATGTTGTTCTTCCTGGTGTTAATCTTCTTTTTGATGGCTCAGAGTTGCACCCCTTTGAGATAGGTGCTTGTCTACAGGCTCGGCAACCTGTCTCATTAATAGCAGAGGCAGCAGCTGCTTCTGCATCTCTGCAACATAATAGAGCTTCATCCTAGAAATGTGGTTTGGTGGCATTTATAGACTCATCGTGTTACTAACAAGTAACAAGTAACAAGTAACTGCCACATCCTTCATGTTTATAGTTTGGCTCGTCTGCTCATCTTTGAGGTTGGCAAAATGTGCGTCTGCTCCAGTTGGTTCAGAGGTAAATAATGTCATTAACTCGTTGTTTTCTGTTTTTGTTTTGTCTGTTAACCCCTCCCTAGTGCCTCTCTAGTATGACTTTTATAATTTCTTGAACTCTTTTAAATCTTGATTGTGCCTGATACAATTGTTACAAATGACCTCACAGTTACAGTTACGATTTTATATTCAATTTATAGATTACGTTCTTATGGGGGACTATGCATACAACCTCATTTGTAAAGAGTGATTTTAACTTCTTTGCAACAACTTAGTGCAAAGATCTTGGGATGACTCTGAAATATTTTATGTCTGTGAAGTAGTACTGACTGGAAAACTTCATTTTGAAATTTGATAATACAATGTTAGTTTTCCCCTTCATATTTCATCATATTTATCCTAAAGCTCCCCTTCGAAGTATGAATCTTTTTTTATCTAATTGTCAACTGTTACATCAATGCAGGTAGGTGATTTGGTACAAAAATTTGTCTGATCATGGATACACCCCGGGGTTTGTAACTATAATGAAAAGAGACAGAACACCGGTTTTCTTAAGTATACATCAATCAAACATGCTGTTGGTGACTTGCATCCACCATTGAAAGAAAACACACTTATTTTTTTGTCATTTTAAGTATTTGATATTTGTTTTTTGGGTGGGGGAGATATAGATGCCATGCTCAAGCGTCACACAATTCCGAATTGATAATAAGTGAAAGCATTCTTGGATAGCAAGAGAAGAACTAGAGAAAAGAAGTCAATCTTCTGCAAAACTGTTTCAATTCGTTAGGTGATAGTTTTATACTTTTTCCTCTCATTTTGAAGAAATTTTTTCCAGTCACATTCCTTTTCCTCCAGATTAAAGAAACAAACCCCTTAATACTTTTGATGGGATCTCTTCTTCAAGTGGAGGTAAAGGGGGAAATTAAATTATATTTGGAAGCAAATTTTTATTTATTCGTTTGTAATATGAGATCATTATGTTTTTGATGAGCACCCAGGAGATAGTTTACTTGTACGTTTGGTAAGTGCCAATGAAGCCGAAAATATACTTATAATTATTTCGTTGGCGATTTGCTTGAGGGGAGTGAATTTGAAGGACTATGGATGTGTAAACTGTACAAGTGTGCCTGTAGGACTGTGGATGAATTTGAAGGACTGGTGCCTTTTTCTTCTGGCAGTATTGAAACATATGAATGATAATGCAGGAGAATGTATCATATTTTGCGTAAAAGTTTCTATTACAGTACGAATTAAATCAATCTTTGTCAAACTTCAGCACTGTGAATCTGTAATACCTTTTCTTTTGGGGATCAGATTGCCTGAATTGTAGATGCCTAAACTAAAAGAGATTGAACTACAAGCTTCAGATATAAATGTCCAGGAAGAAACCAAGTGAGTAGGTATTAGTCTTCTTCATATCATGGTGTGTACTGCCACTGCTGTACTCTTTTAACATGAAAAGGTCACCCCGAAACCATTCATGTGACTTGATCCGATGGTGTTTGTCATTTGTGAAAGTATTTCTCTAGATGCTTTCTTCTAACAAATCACATAATGCGAGCGGTGAGTAATAAGTAGAGACATACATGAACATATGTTAAACTCTATTCACAAAAGGACCAGCTATTCCATGGTTCTGAATTAATACATAACTAGGTTTACCAACTCGTTAAAATGTTTTATCAATTATTTGTTAGCGACATGGATAACGAAAAGTACAGCTGACAATGAAAGAACATAAAAAAAAGAACAAAAAAAAGTTTGGAGGTTACATTGTGTATGTCATGATTAAAAGAAAATAAAGATTACAAAAGTACATATATGTTGAAATAATGAAGTGACATAACTACATTTCTCTAATGTAATCCTAACATTCTTTATGCTCATACTTGATATTAGTCAGTAAACCCCCACCCCCAAAAATCCAGTGTTGCTGCTCTTGCCCATTTGTGCTTCATGCCTACTTGTCAGTTCGGCTAAACAGGTTCAGCTTCTAGCTACAGTGGAAAAGATTGTCTTGCTTCTGTTCACGATATTGCACATAACGGTGCAGATCTTTGTAAATTTGGTAGAATTATAGATGATACACTAGAGCTGCAGCACAGCTTGCCAAGGGTGCAAGTTACCTACGGACCCAGAACTTGCAACGAAGTTGCTCACAGAATAGCTAACCTTGGCTTTGAATCACATCAGAAAGCAGCTTGGTTTGCTCAAACTCTATACCAGAGCTATTCTATCACTACATCAAGTTAATTTACCTCGATATCAAACTTATCAATACACTAACCACTAATGTATCACAATCTATCCCCAAGTAATGAATCATTAAACAACTTTATCATCTCTCTAGTCTCAACGGTGTCAAAATTTTGGGTCCTCAATAATACAGGTCCAAACCAAGATAAACCAACGCAGAAGATCCAAGCAAACAAATAGAAAACAAAGAAGAAGAAGATCCAAAGCAAAACAATACAAAAATGAAAAAGGTAGAGAAGATCCAAGGGAAGCCTCTACTAATATTTTTGCACAGAAGAAGAAAAAGACTGCCAACAAGGACACGTGTCGAAAGCTGACCCCATCTCCTCTCGTATCCGTTCACGTGGCAGACATGAATAAGCAGCTTCTTCACTTACCCAGAAAAACTATCACTCACTCACTTCATTCCCACTCTTCTTCTTATTATTCTGATTCTGAATTCTACTGATTCAATCACAAAGCTTCTTCCTTTTCTCTAAAATCTGATACCCTTTTGCCTCAATCGTACTCTAATCCCCAGGCATTGGGAAACTAACCCCATTTCTAAACAAAGAAAAATCGAAGCTTTTGGTTCCCAATCTCCATGGTTGAGTCGTAAAGGTAGCTCCTTTTTGGTAAATTCCGATACCCTTTTGGCTCTCTTTTGCCTCAATCCTTCTCTTTCTTTCAGGGCACTCTCTTCTTTTATGAAACTCTGCCATCATCAGAATCATAGTAGTAGCAATCGAGAAAGGTCTAAGATGCTTCTACGTACTACCCCACATTTGTACGATTCAAATGTCTCGAGGTTCCCGCTATTTGGTTCGGCATCACTGATTTCAACTCAGGCTGGTGTTTCGTCGTGTGTTGTTGCTTCCCCTGTTCTTGATATTGGGTAGTGATTCTTGTTCACTTTTCCTGCTTTCTTTTTTTGGCTTTGAGTTTTGCAGTAATATGTATTTTATTGGTTCAGTTTTGTTGGTTTTGTAAGCTTTTATAGTTTTCGCTTTAATGAATTAGAATTACCAGCTTCATGGTTTATTTTTCAGTGATGTAGTGATGAGTCTTGATATGAATAGTGAAAATGGTGTGTTGTGAGATGGGATGATAATCATGATATGAAAGGGTTAATTGGGTCGGTTTTGGATGGCTTTATTAGGTTGAAGTTGAGTAAACAAGCGACGGGGAGCAGTCAGCAAGGGCTTGTGAGAAAGGCATGTTTGTTTTTCTGTAATGTGAATGAGGTTAACATATGTTATTTGGGATTTGCACTGTTATTGATTATGTGGCTGGATTTTTGGCGTAGGTTAGACCCGGGATCACGTCAAGCATAGCACGGCTAATGCTTACGGTCATGGTGCTCCAGGAAGTGTGCTAGAGGTACTGGTTTTATCTGTTGTGTATTGTGACTGAAGCTTTTAGGGTGTGTGATAAATTATTAGACATAAAGATGAATACATATCTGAACGTAGTATGCTAAGACATCTATCGGTACATTTTGTGGAGAATATGGAATCCCAGATAGGGAACTCTAAAACTTTTCTATGGCCATTTGGTGTGTGAAGGATGAAGAATCCCAGATTGAAAACTCCAACTTTGTATGAAACAATAAAAGAACTTTTACCTTATCCTCCGTTTCCAATTTTGTTCTCCTAATCCCTTATCTTTTAACCTTGTTTTGATGGATAATCCACATTGTCATGTTTTCACTGCTTGTCTTTATAGGAAGAAGCGCAACTGCCAGAAACCAGCCAGCCATGGGAAACTTCTCCAGGTCAAGCTTCTCCGCTGGGTGTATCAGAAGTTGATTGTGGGATCAATTTTGCCATTTTCTCACAGCACGCAACTGCTGTCACACTCTGCATTAAAGTTGCAGATAGGTGCATTCTATTTCCCTATTTCCATTTTTTCTTTGATTAATATCCATGTTCAGATAATGAATATGAGTTATGATCAAATTTTATATGTCCAACTGTGGTGTTAAATCATTAGGTGTAAGTAACTTTAAGTTCAGTTAATGGGTTGGATCAGATTGTCGAGAGGTTTTCTTTGGCCATTCCTGACTCTTCCTGCTTGACATGCTCTCAATCACTGAATCATATTTTCATTTTTTACAAGGATTGTGAAAATTATTTCAGTCTCTCTCTAATTTAAATTTGCTCAAATCTGTATCAGCAATGCTCCCATTTTCTTCCATAACTTTTTTTCGGATTCTTCCAATTATCTCCTAAAACTTCACCTCTTGAGTAACTTGACTGATGAAAAAAATCTCAAAGTTGTCAGATAAGAATTGGTCTGTCGTGCTTTGGGGGCATTTTTGAGTAAAATCTTTCACCCGTAGTTGACAAAATATCCTGCCATCAAATTTTTGAGTCATTTAAGAAAATCTGAATATTAAAGTGAAAAACGGATGGTGGTTCATGGGAAACTAATACTTGTGATAGTTCGGAAAAGCTGAGTTTATATCCAAACGGTTTGCTTATTTAGGAGACCAGAGTGGTGTCATGCGAGTTTGGGTTTGGAAAATTGGTTGTTGCTGGTGTAAGTTATTGCACACTGGGGCTAACAAATGGGCCATTATCCTGTAAACCTTATTTCAGATTTTCAGTGTGAAAGGCCGGATGGATACATACAGTGGTCTTTATTCGAACAAAAGATAGATACTGTTTTCTAATAGGAAACGGGGATAGTTTCAATTCTTCATAGTCTTTGTATTTGATTAAAGGGAATTTTATGTCTTTTGGATATTCTCGTTTGTTGCCTGTTGTTTCTACTTATTGCAGTAATGCTTATAAATTCTTTTATACTTATCAATAAAAATATTTAAAAGTCCATTACTCCTTATCCTTCTCATCTCTGTTTCCTGATTTGTTTTAACGAATGTAAGTTTTGTCAGGGGACAGTTTGGAGGGCCAGATGTTGGAATGACTAAGCTGGCTTTGGATCCTAATGAGAACAAGACAGGTGACATTTGGCACATATGTATAAAGGTAAACATTTGACTTCAATTGCTAGATTATCATGTTGCTTTCTGCTCTTCTGTGTTTCACATGGTGATACCATTGAACACACATTAATCTTTTTCTCCGTCTCCTGCTCCCTCTCTTACTTTTTTTTGTTGAGAGTGGAAGTGTGTGTGTGTGTGTGTGTATATATATATATATCCCTTTTCTCAGTTTTCATGATTAAAATTCTTTTTTTTTACAGGATTTTCCCCACAGCAACGTCCTCTATGGTTACCGGTTTGATGGGCCTCATGGTTGGGATCAAGGACATCGGTTTGACAGCAGCATTGTAGTAATAGATCCTTATGCAAAGCTAGTTGATGGCCGCCGCTATTTTGGAGATTCCAGAGAAAAGTTATCTGGGTTTCTTGGAACTTATGATTTTGATAGCTCACCTTTTGATTGGGGAGACAACTACAATCTTCCAAATATTCCTGAGGTAATTAAAATGCCCCATGTGGTTGTCATTCACTAGACAAGATAAACAATTCTGTTGACAAACTGGTTCAATCAGATTGAAATTGATAGGTCCTCTCTAGCTCAATCTCCCTGACCTCAGCATCATATCTTATTTTTTGATGAGCAAACCCATTTTTTCTTTTACTATAGCCTTTACTCAACTTCTGGGTCCATTGAAGTAATATATATGTTTTAATTAAGAATTTAAAGTTTTTGCTGGCCAAATGAATGACTTGATTATCTCTCTTGTTTCTGAGTTGAATATTGAACCACAACCTGTTTGTTTGCTGCTGTGTTTGCAGAATGATCTTGTTATATATGAAATGAATGTTCGTGCATTTACAGCTGATGAATCCAGTGGTCTGGGTTCAGATGTTCGTGGTAGCTACCGTGGTCTGATTGACAAGGTATTCTATATATCCATCTACTGAGCGTCTTCTGATTCTAAGCTGAATCCTTCTTTACTTTAGACATCTTCTAAGCAATTTCAATACGTTCTTTTGATTCCAAGTAAAATGATTTATTCACAAAGAAACTATGATCAGTTGATGGTAACGAGCAACTGCTGAAAATGTAGATAGTATTTTGGGTTGAGCCATGCTGCCTTTCACCGGTCTATTAATTGTCAACATGAGGATGAAGTTTAAATAGAGATAACTGAGAATATGCTCAAGTTACTAAAGCAATGGGTCCCAATCTATTTATAGAGTAATGCCTATAGATATTGGTCATACAATTTCAATTATTGCTAAATGGTTATGGTTGGACACATTATCATGAGAGAAGACTAGTGAACATCTATCCTTTCAAATGAAATGATCCAAGGGGACGTAGATTCTAGATTTTGAATGTTGTGAAAGAAATAATATTACATTGTCAAATACATGTAGTTCTTTCTATCATGAGATGAAGTGTCACATGTTGAAGACAAGACTTGGATACTATATTGTCTAATCATCTGTCCTTTATCGTTGGTTTCTATGATTTACATAGAATATATCCGTTTATTTGCTTTGGTTTGCTACATTTCTCTGACTCTTCCCCTTCTTTTGAATTCTAAGATTCCACATCTTCTAGAGCTCGGCATCAATGCTGTAGAGTTGCTGCCTGTCTTTGAATTTGATGAATTTGAGTTTCAAAGGCGTTCAAACCCTAGAGATCACATGGTAAGTGACTCAGTTTTTCATGTCCTTGCATATACGTAGGCACTATTTAATTAAAATGGAGTGCTTCACAAGTTACAATAACCAAATTATGCTGCTTCCATGCAAACTGTAGAATCTAAATATGTAAAACCAAATTTCCTCTATATATCAGGTTTTATGCTGGTTCACTTATATAGCATTATAGCAAGAATATATATATTTTTTTTGTCTCGGTGTATTATACCATGTCATTGGATTTTACTCATTGAATCTAACTGTTTCATGGTTGGATGGTTTAGTACCTGAACAAACCACTACTCGATGATAGATATGAAAAGTTCAAGATTATCAATAGACAATGTTAGTGTTAACGGAAAGAGCTAGGTAGGTTGCTTCCATTGGTAATACTATCCATTCCCATAGTATGAGGAGCTATCTCTCTCTCTCTCTCTCTCTCTCTCTCTCTCTCTCTCTCCCTCCCTCGCTCTCTCTCTCTGATGGTCTGAGACTCCAATGAAAATCCAGATGACGGTTATCTTTTTATGGGATGTTGATTAAAGAAATTAAAATAAAACGATGGAAGAAATACATCTTTTCAGCTATTTTTGGTGTGGTTAGGACATAAATTCAATGCTGTATTAGAGGAATCTATCCAATGGATCACCATGAAGCATAGTTATTCTCATAAGGTGTTAAAGTTTTATAGTCCTTGTTACAAAAGGGATAATTACTGTTGGATTGATGTGCCAGGTGGTTCCAAATGAAATTAAGCTGGTTATCCAAGATATTGTGCTTAGATGGTCTTTTCATATGTTCTTGTGCTTTCTACACTTTAATAAACTGAAATTGAATATATTTAGTCTATATTCTGTTTTCTCACTTTTTAAAGGTGGTGAGCCTTGTTTTAGCATAACAAAGTGTTCTTATTTACTTTCCCAATGGTTTCTGTTGCTCAAGATTAATACATGGGGTTACTCAACAATAAACTTCTTTGCGCCTATGAGCCGTTATGCGAGTGCTGGTGGAGGACCCCTTAAAGCTTTGCATGAATTTAAAGAAATGGTTAAAGCCTTGCATGGTGCTGGGATTGAGGTAAACCTCTTTTTATTTAGTCATTTTCTTACAAGCAAAGTGCCCGTAATTGCAGAAGTAAAATTTTCTTCCTCTGTGCAGGTCATTTTGGATGTTGTCTATAACCATACAAATGAAGCTGATGACGCATACCCTTATACCACTTCATTTCGTGGCATAGATAATAAGGTGATGTCTCACTTCTGTTATGAGAATTTTAGTTTGGGTATTCTTGTGGTTTGATTATTTTCCTCAATGCCAAAAGAAAGGCTGAGCTCAGTTGACATTTTTACTTGGACAATATTTTTCAGAGAAGAAATTAACATATCCTATCAGATTTTTCTTGTTTGACGATGCATCCTTCCTCCATAGGTTTATTACATGCTGGACCCAAACAACAATGGCCAATTACTGAACTTCTCGGGTTGTGGTAAGTCAATTGTCTTTTCTGTCTCTCCTCTTACCCCTAAATAGTGTCCTGCAGATATATCATATATACTATAAATTTCTGTTCGCTGTAAAAAGAATGATGTTGCTTATTATCTTTACTTTACAATTATATATGTTTTGTCTCTCATTGCTGGTATTCTCCTTTTAGCATTACCAAAGCATATGTAATTCTCAGAGTGCTTATTCTTTTGGGTCTCCAGGGAACACATTAAACTGTAATCATCCTGTTGTTATGGAGCTCGTTCTTGAGAGCTTAAGACACTGGTAAGTACACAATTGAGAGAATTCAGAGTGATTTATTTATTGCTAGCTACATTTTGATTTTGATTTATTTTTTTTGTTCTTTTTTCTTAACACCAACATATAGTTCTTAGCTTTTATTACTCGAATGGAGCTTTCATTAACACTGGCCTTTCTTCTGTTTTATTTACTGTTTCATAATTATGTGCCTAAAACATATGAGAAAAGAGTCAATATTCTGGCCAAAGCTTGTCTAAATTAATTAAATTTCAAATTCTATTACATCTGTAGTCTGTGTTTGTTGATTTTTTATCGCTAGCCAATATCAAGCTTCATGCATCCTCTTTTGTTACACATTTTCAGGGTCACTGAATATCATGTGGATGGATTTAGATTTGACCTTGCAAGTGTTCTTTGTCGGGGAACAAATGGAGCTCCACTTGATGCACCACCACTAATCAGGGTAAGCTATTAGCTGAAGTCGAATACAGACATCCACATATGCATGTATACTATTATTGGGGACTGATAGATTTTACCTATTCTTTATTTTAACACTTTCCCGCATGTAAATCTCTTCCCACCACTAGAGTCCAACATGTGGAATCAAACATATACTTGGAGATCATAGTTGCGAACTTGTATAGTCATAAGTTTTGCTAATTGTTATGAACACATTACATAGTCAATTATGATTTATGTTTACTAGCAGTTGAGTTGCCTTCTATTTATTGCATTAAGATACCAGAAGTGCATTTGGGAGGATTGACTTAGGTTTTTGCTTTTTCTGTTTGTTTGTGTTGTTTCTGGGACCAGGCTATTGCAAAAGATGCCATTCTATCGAGATGTAAAATTATTTCTGAGCCTTGGGATTGTGGAGGCCTTTATCTTGTTGGAAGATTTCCAAACTGGGACAGGTAATTATCTTACAAATCTGACTTATTACTAATATATGATGTGTATAATTTATGGGAATGGCATTGAATTATTGAACTTTACAAAAATTAAAATATTGTAATGCATTTTTTTTTAACAACAATTAGTTCCATGATGAAAAACACATAGGAGATTATCAAGGCACCTAACCTTCAAAGAAGCAAGCATTTCAATAGTACTTGATTGTCACTAATCTATAAAAAAGACTAAAATCGATGTTCAATAGCACATCTCACTAGTCTATAAAGAACTTGTATTGAAATTAGTAATGAAAGAGTTTCTCCATATAGCATTGTGTGTGAATAAGAAAGTTTGGATCGTTCACCTCCATTAATTATGAGATTTCTTGAATGCAGGTGGGCCGAATGGAATGGAATATATCGTGATGACTTGAGGAGATTTATAAAGGTAATTCTGTTATATGACACTGATCCAACTCAGGTGGGTCCATAACTGATTCATGTTGTTGATTAAAGTAAGATATCCAAGAACTGAGCTGTGGATATCGGAAATACATATACATTCTGATTGGAAGATCTCCTCTCAAATGAATTTAGAAATATGGGATAAATCTGATAAATGGTTTGGATGTATTTGGATAAGTTTTCAGTTTCAGATCAGTGGATGCTGTTTAAAGCGTTATCATATTTTGCTATGTCATTTACTGTTAGGGTTTTGGTTGTATAATAGATTAATAGTACCTGGTTGTTGATTCGTTCTTTCTTTCGACAGCAGTGAACTTCTTTGCATTATTAGATTTGTACTTGTTCTCCCTCTTTTTCAACCTCTTTTTTTTATTATTAAAAATTAGACCTTCATAGACCACTTTCATGAATCTAGGTTTGTGGCTTATGGCAACGTAAGCATATCTATAAATTGCTTATGCACGCGTATGTATCCTGCTTTTCAGACGTTTTATCTAGTTTTGTTTATACAGGGAGACTCAGGTATGAAAGGAAGTTTTGCAACTCGTGTTTCTGGATCTGCTGACCTTTACAAAGTAAGCCTGGGTATTTTATAAATTGTTGTTGAATGGTGTCTATTACCTTTTATTTCATTTCTTATTTTATGACTGTCAAACATGTTAAGTGGGCTTTCTATTCTGAATTACATATTCCCACCGGATAATTGGTCCGAGATTGAAAATTTAACGACACTGAAAATGGAGATTGGATCATCAAGGGGATTAAGAAGTAGGGTCTATAGTTCTATGCCCAAGTTCCCAGGTTACAATAAAAAGGAACAGATGCCTTACAGGTCATGTTAATGTAGCTGAGTATCTTTCTTTACCACAAATTATCCTTTGTGTACAAGCTTACTTGACTAAAACTGGCAAAACACCAGATACCCTCCTCACTAGGATGCTTTTACAGAAATCCCCGCAAGTACCGTCATGCTCATGCATAACATTATTGATCGTGTATTCTTCTTATCTAGTTTCTATAGGACCCCTGAATATAATGTTTAAAAAATTCTCTTCTCTATCAACTTGTATAATTGAAAGATGTACGTACCTGATATTGCAACCTAGAAGTAGTAGTAGTAGCAGTAGTAGTAGCAGTAGTAGTAGCAGCAGCAGCAGCAGTAGTAGTAGCAGTAGTAGCAGCAGCAGCAGCAGCAGCAGTAGCAGTAGTAGTATCGAACATCTGTGATGTGTTTCTGGTTTTCTTGGGAACATACTAGTATCTAGTATTGAACATCTAGCTCGCCTCATTCTTAATTACTTAAGAATTCATTTAGCTCAGTCTATCTGTCTTTTGCATTTATTCTTTTGGTGCACCAGGGTCTTCTTTTGAGGAATCTGTGTTACTGATACACTGGCTGCATGCTCTAGTTATATGTTCTAATAGTTTTCACTTGTTCCACAGACCAATAAACGCAAGCCTTATCACAGTATTAATTTTATAATTGCGCATGATGGGTTCACCTTATATGATCTTGTTTCATACAATTTCAAGGTACTCTTTCCTAAGCTATCAGAGTTTTCCATTTATGGAAGTCTAGTCATGCAGTCTTCCCATGATTGTTGGTTTTGTAGCACAATGATGCTAATGGAGAAGGAGGAAATGATGGAAATAATGATAATCTGAGCTGGAATTGTGGGTATGAAGGTATGACTAAAATCCGATGCTTGCTCCCTCATATATTCTGCACGGTTCTTAGCTTTGATATGTTACAACTGTTGAGGACTGAAATATTGTTGTCAAGTCTATAGGATTAGAAGTCCATGGGCAGGTCAATGTATGGATACCTCTTATCTTGCCAACAAGTCCATAGGCAATATTCTTCTCGAGTCTGCAGAACAAACCTTTTGTGGAGTGATGTATTGTTTCCAAGTGTACGGATCTTAGCTTTCATTTTGCACTGTTTTTCTATATGTAAAGGCCTTGGCAGTGTGTGTACGAATTTCTTTTCACAAATATTGGTTTATGAATCAACCATTACCAACTATGATATTTTCAAATAGCAGTGAACTAGTCGTTTACATGCGTATGCATTAACTATTGAGTTATTACAAAATGTCTTGATACCCTTTATCATACATTGTTTATCTATTGCTTCAAAAGAGGAGATAAACTCACTCCTACAAATGGGACATGGACAGTTAGTTAGTACCACTTACCATGCTTGACATCCATATATAGAATGGCTGGCCTTGGGGCTTGACCGTCTGGTCTTAGATCCAAGGCTGTCTTCGGCGCAAGTTTATTGAGATTGCTTAATTGTCAGGCAGGAGGTGGGTTTGAAAGCCCAATATCTAGCATTAATTTATGGTTATCCTTTTCATTTTATATTTTCATATTTTCCATATGGTGAAGTCCTTTTACTTTAGCTATATTTATTTTCCAGGAGAAACTGATGATTCTACTATTAAAGCTATACGCTCCCGGCAAATGAAAAACTTTCATCTGGCGTTAATGATCTCTCAAGTAAGCATGCTGAAAACCAATTTTTATGTCATATTCAAGCAATATCATACTTCGTGTTTATGTTGGTATTGTTAAGACAGTACATAAAAATTGTAAAGCTCAGATACGTATATGTTTCCAAAAATTCAGAGTTTACCTGATATTTCTGATTTTGGCAGCATTAAAAATGATTAGACCTCCTGGTCCTCACAAAAGTCTTCTTCCTGTCTGCCAATTGGCACTAAATAGATTTAAAGTTATCCTCTTATCCCAATCATCTTTTAAAACATTCTTTCTGGGATTCTAGTTGCATTTGATTTCCCCAAAGTATTTGAATTGATGTGTGCCACTATAAAAAATTTAGTGTTAATAATATTATTTTTACTCCATTTGTCTAGGGAACACCAATGATGCTGATGGGAGATGAATATGGGCATACTAGATATGGAAATAACAACAGTTATGGACACGATACTGCTATTAACCATTTCCAGTGGGGACTGGTAAGTTACTTTAGTTTTGGCTTTTTTCTCAGCTTTAACATAGATGAATGGCATGGAATAATCTCTTGGCATGGCAGTTGGAATCACGGAAGAATAATCACTTCAGGTTTTTCAAGGAGGTGATAAACTATCGAAAAACACATTGTGTGTTTGGTCGTGATACATTCCTTGAGAAAGTAATCTGTTTGCTATCCTTGGTTTCTTATTTTTGACTCATTCAATGATAAGCATCCTCTTCTAAGAGTCACTAAGCTTTGATTTATGCAGAGCGATGTGACATGGCATGAAGGCAACTGGGACAACTACGAGAGCAAGTTTCTTGCATTTACGTAAGAAATTACTACCGTCTTTAGTATTGTAGATGTCCGATACACCAACTGGATGTTTAAGATATTGTTTGAGGGGAGTGTCGCCCACTGGTTTCTATTATTGTGCAGCACCTTGGTATCATGATCTTGCTGAATGAATATTTTGTTTTGGAATTTTTTAATGGTTTATTAAGACACTTTGTTTTCTTTCACTTGGATTGTCCCCAAACAAAAGCTTACATGTCCTTTTGATCCCGATAACTCTTGAGACCACTTGCACTGGAAACCGAGAGGATACATGAGATTAGCTATGGTCTTTATGCCTGAATTATACTACAGCAGCTCATTATGTTTACTGGATAACATGCCTATGGAAAAACTTCTTTCGCAGGTTTCATGACAACAATGGAGGAGACATCTATATAGCGTTCAATGCTCATGATTATTTTATTGAAGTTCCGATTCCTGCGCCACCAGGAACGAGGAAGTGGTTTCGTGTGGTTAGTTATTTGCCACCTTAGTATATATGTCTTGCTTTGTAGCTGCTGTCACTGCTAGCCGGCATCATCTTCACTTCCGATTCTTTCTTTTTATATTACCATCCTACAGTGTTATCCCTTTGGTTTTGTTTGTGACCATGCTATTGCTGAAATGATTTTGCGGTATGCTAGTTCAATAGAACTCCTCTAATACCAAGTCTTGTTGAATTGCAGGTCGACACTAATCTTGAGTCTCCCAATGACTTTGTGCTTGATGGTGTCCCAGGCATTGGAGGCACTTACAACATGGCTCCTTACTCTTCAATGCTTCTTGAAGCAAAATGATCACACGGCTACAAAGCTGCTTGCCGGCCAGTGAAGTATTCTGATCACGCGAACACTGGTTTGAAAGACTCATCTGGGACACGATTATTTTATGCCCTTCAACTCTAGATATCCACGTTCATATCACTTGAACATTAAAGTAGTTTTTATGTTGTAGTTCAGAACTTCAGATTGCCAATAAGGAACTGTCGCCTGCACCTTGTATATGCAGAGAGAGGGAGCTAATGCTTGTAATTACTGTAAATAATCACATGATCGATCATGTGGATGATATATAGCACCTGCAGATACCGCAATAATACCTGTGGCATGAAAAGTGAACTTCAACCACCAAATGTTGTATAACAGATTATATCGGTCGGTATATGAAGCCTTCCGTGTCTGGAGGCCAATTCCAGTTTCTCAAAATCCTTTAATTTTCAGAACCATTTCATTTGTTATACACTTTCGTCTGCTCTAGTCATTCTTTCGAATTGTACACATAATTATTCGATCCATTGCCATGCAATGTGATTAACACATCGACGATCGATGTCATCATGCATTTGATCAATCATGCATGATACCTGATTATAAACATACTGTAGTATGATTTCTAATGACTCACCCACGTACGTACGTACGTACGTACCTAGCTACGAAATATCTTTGTGCATTTACAATCACCGGACCACCCTAGTGTTTTATGGCATGGCGAAATGGGACTTCTTCAAACGAGTCATTACCATTTCCACAAGCAAAAGCAAAAGCTAAAATGCAAAAGGTTTCTTATTTGGAATGATAGGCAGTTGCTCGACTCTAGTTGTCTCAACTTGGTGGTTTCGTGACAACATACTGCTACGTACATTCGAAACAGCTGTGTTCATCGACTCCCTCATATCCATGGCAGACCCTACGTTGAAATAGAGCACGGTCGGTCCGGTCTCGACGACTGTCAGAACAGTTCGGCTAGGGTTGAACTTTTTTGAATGTTTTCATAAACCCTAATCTCAATTGTAGAAGAAAATTTTGTAGTTTGAGACGTGATAGCAGTGATATTACTTTAAAATTTGTAACATTTTTTGTGGGGATGATGATCTAATAGGAGCATTGCATATGAGTGTGGTGACCACAATATGGGCAGCCAAAATCACAGACATATTGTCAAAGGTGCCAATTTGGTTGTACCAATTAGGAGTACCTTTTTTAACTCGTTCACTCAAGTTTTCATGCCAAGCTATGAAAAGTAAAGATAAAGGATGTGAGACATGGATTCCATTGCTTTCTTCCTCGTTTTTTTCTTATAGTTTTCCCTACTATAGATAATTTATAAATATATTCCTCTCAATTTTTTTTATAAATATATAACACCCCGTGGACTGTGGCTCATACTTACTACGTGCGGACTATCGTTTTTCTCTCTTAAAATTACTTAAACAATATCTCTATTTATCAAAATGACAACAAATTTATTGTCATATATATATATATATATTTATATTTATATTTATGTGTGTGTGTGTAAATGAGCATGTCATATACATGAATGTACCGTAGAATATTCCTTTTGATCTCTCATAATATGCATGCATGTATAGATATTTCAATCATTCGTAAATCTTATTCGTTATTTTTGGTAATGGTATCAAAAACCCCAAAACATATATGTTTTGGCAATGGTATATATCAAATTAAAACCCCAAAACATATATACATCTTAATAATAACAAGGGAAAAGATTCAAGGAAGCACACGAATCATTGATATATATTGTTCACTGAACCGGAGAAATGAATACACACAAATATACGGCTTGATCTAATTTTCCTTTTTAGATTCTTTCTTTAACTAGTAAAACAATGCCCATAACAATGAATTCACAACACGCTATTTGCGCTCCTCAATATAACTCCCGCGCTTTTTACTCCTCCCATTCCACTCTAAAATAGCACCCTTTCCTACTATTCTTCTCTCAATTCTTATTTCTTCGATGTAATTAACAATCACAACTGTAAATGGAAAACCCCAAAAATTACTGTCCGCCAATGATTCCAAACAAATCGCGTAATTTTTTTTTTCTAATTACAGCCATGAAATCAAACCAAAACGGAAACTTACAGACTGTGTTTGATTCACTACGACGCCGAGACCACGCTTCCCAACCCTACGCGTTTACCCTGTCAACCAAATTTAGACCAAAATGATGCGATTTATACCCCCTCTTCTCCCTCACAATCTCATCGTATCAGTAATGGCTCGCTCCGCCGTTGTCTTGATCACCATGGTGGCCCTAGCCGCCTTTGCTTCTCCTCTCGCTGAGGCTGCCTCCGCCAACCCCAACAACAAAGGTCAGGGTGATCAGGCTCAGTCTCCATCCAAAAGCCAGAGCCAAGCTCAGTCTCCATCAGATAATAATAACCAGGCTCAATCTTCTCAGGGCCAGCAGTCTCAATCTCCTCAGGGCCAGCAAGGTCAGCAGGGTCAGGCTCCCCAGCAGTCTCCCCCTCCTTCCCAGCAGTCTCAGTCTCCTCCTCCCCAGCAATCTTCTCAGTCTCCTTCTCCCAGCAGCCAGTCTCCACCACCCTCTCAGCACTCTCAGTCTCCAAGCCCCTCCAGCAAGCCTCCCACCTCCTCCTCCTCCTCCTCATCCCCACCAACCTCCTCCCCCAAACACTCATCTTCCGACTCTACTTCCACCTCATCCCCCACCAGCTCCTCCCCGCCGGCTCCCCTAACCTCCGAAACTGCCGCCTCCCCAACTGGCTCCCCGGCCGCTACCGCCGCCTCTCCCGGACCAGCATCCGCTGCCACCCGCGTCTACGCCGCGGGATCTGTGGCAGCCGTCGCCGTCGCTGCATGGCTCTTGCGCTAAATGGAGGAGGACGTAAGATGACGTCATGGTTCGGTTTGGTTTATTTTTGGAGCACTCAACAGAGACGGTCGCGGTTTAGGGTTTTAGAATAACTTATTTAATAATGTTTTATTATATTCCTGAACAGAATTTATAATTCCGGGTGATATTGATGGGACTGTGGTGATTTGGTTGTACGGTGGAGGATGCTGACGTTATTTGATTATTATTATTATTATTATAAGCCGCTTTGTTATTGATTATAAATTAATATTACTGCGGATTTATGGATTTAATTGATTTGTTTAATGAAGATTTGATTAAGATTTTTTTCTTTTCATTTTCGATGAAAACGATTTGATTAAGGTTGTGAGGTGGTTTATGTAGTTTTTTTATTTGATGTGGCCGGTTGAGTACGGAAATGCTTCACTTTTCACGTTTCCCGTTTCTGAAACAAAAACGTTTCGAAATCGTCCGGAAACGCACGGTGTTGCAAATATGCGTCATTGCAAATTTGTTTACTTGATGTACATTCGCTTTTAGAAAACCCAAGTTGGAAATTTTTTTGAACCAATAATTCTTTGGCTGAAATTTTTTCACTGAATTGTGGAGTACGTTTGTGCGTTTATAGGAAAGTACTGAAAATTTGTTTGACGGGTAAAACCGAGGTAAAAGAACAAAACACGTGAAGCTTCACAAATAAACAAGAAGATACAAACCAGTACAAACAGAGCGACATGTCTCTATGTCCAAGAGGTCGATGATATTGAGTTTGAATGGAAGACACCTAATTCTGCTGAGCAAGAATGGACCATCACATTAGGGATGCAACAACCCAAAACTCTTGCTCAGTTAGATTAGGCATTATATCATCAGATTTATATTTGTGAGATGAATTTAGGGGGTCAGGGTGGAACACAGATTAGATTAACTTTCAAGCTAAAACCATGAGTGTTCTAGCTTTGCGAGCCTTGTATCCTAGAGTTCACTAGTTTATGTTAGCATCCCTCAAATTTAGTAGTCAATAAACAAAACAAGGGTAACTCTCCATCCCAAGTAGTGATTTATTTACACGATCAATTCCCTTTGGATTTGGTTTTAGGTTTTATTTGCTAGTCCTCATTTGATTGAGCTAGAGTTTTGGGTTGTTGGTTTTATACAGGATTTAGAACAGTCTAGGCCTGGGCATAAGGCCCTAATCCAGTGAGGTCTAAATTAGAAAATGAATATTGGGCAATTCATAAGGCCCTTATCCAATGAGCTCTTCATTTACTAGAACATTTCATCTTCCAAGATTGTTATTGAATTGATAGCATCACTAGAAGAATTCTAATCCCTTTGGAGAATCAAATGTTCAGAACTATTGTTCAAGATATTTGGAAGCTTATGCAATCCGGCGAAGTTCAGTTCAGGCTTGTACACTTGGGCCACACTAGTTGTATATATGAATATATATTTCTTCTTCCTATTCTTGCTTTCCTTTACAAGGAATTTGGAAATGTCATTCTTTGATGAAATTTGATTCCGCAACCAATACTTATTACATCTACAAAACTTTGTAAGGGGTATACTTCAAAATATCGTAGAATTTTCCTTAAGTCTTGCATAAGTTTTAGGTAGGAGGATTCAGTTTAAAACCTTTCTAATGCAGAAAAAAAAAGATATGAATCTCAATAATGCTCCATAAATATTAGGTCCAACAATTTTTTTTTATCTCAATTAAAACCTACTACTCATACATATCCAATGGAATTTAAACAAACTCAGAAGGTAATGCAAATTAAAAAGAAGAAATTACAAAGCACTGCCTCTGTCCTGGCAAGACAACTAAGCCTCCACTACCCAAGTTATGAAAGCACCAACACACTCAGAACAACCCCAGCAATAGTCATCAAAGCCATAATAGGAGAGCTAGAGAGACTAGTTCCTAGACCAGTGGATGATGTGGGTGTGGTCACTGCTGGAGTGGTTTCCGTGGTGTTGCTACCGTCTGTGGAAGGCGGTGTGGTTGCACCCTTGGCAGCTGGTGTGGTGGTGGTTGATCCGGATCCAACGGTCACAGAGAGCTTCATGCCCATTCCACAATGCCCAACAATGCCACAAATGAAGTAATGTGTCCCGGCAGTCTTGAGAGGAATGGTGGTGGCGCCACTGCTGTCACTAGTGATTGAGTTGCCTGTGGTGCAACTCTTGTAGTCAGTACCACTCACTTCATCCACCGTGTGCCCACTTCCATAGTTGAACACTGCCATGTAAAAACTCAATTAGTACACACCAACATATGTTTGATTTTAATCAAACTAGTTACTCATAAAACTTCAGTCATCATGATGCAGATGTGTTGTCGGCTAGGGCAGATGTTCGATGAAATGTTACATAAAAGCCTTTTATAAGCTAAGCAGAGCTCAAAATGATATATTTCTGGTACGTTCTGCCACTTATTTTAGTGGCTTAGTTAGACAGATGAACTACATAAGTAACATAACATGCCAGATGACAAGAGAACGTCTCCGAATTCCGATCAAGCTACCATTGAATCCATAAGTAATAGAGGAAGATCATAACAGTTAGATAGAAATGACTCAATTTACCTAGGTTATCGCCGACTGCGAAGGTCTTGTCACTAGTCCAAGTGGTGTAATCAACACCAGTAGCCCAGCCAGAGGAGCCTCCAACAGTGTAGTCTTTGGCCAAGCTTGACATCATGACCATGCCAAAAACAAGGACTATACCCACAATTCTGGCTCCCATGCCTGCCATTTTCAGCTTCTAGCTATGAGAGAGTTTAGAGAGAATGAGAATAGGGAAGAATTGGAAGCCCTTTCTGTGATGATGATTCTAAAGCAGAGGAATATCCCCTATATAATGGTGTAAAGCAGTTGGAGCAAGTAAGGTTTGGTCCACTTAATTCCATTTCAATGCAAAAATTCTGTAAGCAACTCATTGCATGCAGATGACTTTTGTTAGACTTCATACCTAATGCTTCTGATAATGTCTCCCTTTTTTTCTTTTCATTTATAATTGAACTACTACTTAGCTTCAGAAATAAGAAATGTGATAAATATAATGAAAGTTTTATGATAATGTTGCTGTCTTTCAAACCTATTCATTAGTTTTAAGCACCAAAATGGACCATTCTATAGACAGGTGTTTCGAAAGAGACCATCAAATTAAACAAGGCTAAAATATGTGATTTTGATAGTAGACATTTAATCTTTCTAATGATGAATTGGGAATGAAGAAAAGAAGGAAATGCTCATATAAGAGAGTTTTGGGTCCAGATCATAAACTGATCACTTTTCAGTTAGCGCTCTTGTTAGATGACATTGTTGTTGTAAACCAAGTTTCAATTATGTTAAAGCTTTTCCTTAAATTGATGCCAAAGGGAATCCTAAGTAAAGATCATCATATTAACATCCACGATTAATGTTGGAACAAATGGAGAATCACATCATTAGCAGGTAAAGAGTTCTCACTCGAAGAATTTTCTCCTTCTCTATACGAAACATTAGATATCCATACAGTCAAAAGTGAAATGTAGACGGGAGGATAGGAAGGCTGTTTCGAGGTGCATTTTCTCTTCAAATTCTCTAAAATGGTATGAAGAAAGACACAGGAGACATTGAGATGTTACGAGAAAAATGACCATGCGTACACTTATGACATGATTGCCTTGATAGATTAATAGTGAAAATGAAGATGGTAAGTCACATTCAGTGAGTAAAATGGTTCACCTAACAAGTGAATCCAAGTCGTCATGGCCATGAGTTTCTGTTTGTGTATTAAAACATGTAGGTCTCAACCTGCCGAACCTTTTCAAAGGTTTGATGACTTTGGGTTTGGCAAGGGCTGTTGGGGTCAGCTCACCCTTGAAAGGCATTGCTTTTGATCTGGAAATCTCCATTATTCAACCAAAAGGTTAGTAATTTAAAAACCGTTCAAGGACCTAAACCCTGAAATCCAAAACTGCTTACCTTCATTTTATGTTCACGAGATGTTCAGATTCAGAATTGTCAAGGTTGTCAAACCAGTCTCAGTTCACCATCATACATGTCGTTTTCCAGTCTCACTTGTGCTAAGTTTACACTTAAGAAATTGTAAGCAAACCAAACTTTCAAAAAACCAAACTTCAAACCTCTCTGTTTTGGAAAATGGATGGACATGTGAAGGCAATTTCCTATAAGCTCCACATAATTTGTAGAACCTCGTCAAACCAAAACGATTCCTGAAAATCACCAGTCATAATGCACACCTACCTCTTAGGTCACATATCACCACCGAAGGCGTTTGAGTTGTGCTGATTTATGCTCCAGTAAATCTTTCTGGATCTTTCTGGGTTTTTCTCAAAGAACAGAGAATTTTTTTTTGGGTGGTTGAGTTGTTGAATATTGGTAATCTACAAAATCTGATAGATGCAGAAACTAGACTCTGGTACATTGAATATATGAGAAATAAACATCTAGCTAACACTGAAATCGTTAGGTGGAAACTAGAAAGATACGTATGATGACATGAGATAACATCATTTCGTTTGAAGGAATGTTTGACTTGGTTTACAAATATCATCTGGTAACTTTGATTTCTCTTTTCTTCTGCTTTTCCGGTATATGCAGCTCAATTTATCAAAATTGTGGTTACCACTTAAGGGTCATCATCTCTACATGATGGGAAATAGTACCCAGGTTCACAAGCAACCTTGCATAAGCACCAAATCAGAGCCCCCTGAAAGTTTTTATTAGAAAACAAAAGGTGAGTATTACACTTAACTAGGCATGAAAAGGTCCCAGTGAGCATACACAAATTTTAGTACGGTCTTTCCAAGCATTAAGAATCACCGACAAGAATACTTGTTTTAGCAAACAGGTGCTTGACTGCTTGCATATATCGTGCTTTGTAAGTAAACAAATAAGGTAATTCTACAAAGTTCTGTATTTCACCCTTCTTCTCTTAGGCTAGTTTACAATTGGTTAAACAACCACCTGGTAAATGCATGTCAATTGTCAAACCATGTGGCTAAAATAAGAAAGAACTTTACCGGAATGCATTCTGAGAGAAAATATTTGAAAAGGTGAAGAAAGATTTAGTGTGGATCTGATTTTCTGAGCTCTGACATCTACTGCAGAATAAGAGAGGACAATGCAGGAAAGAAAACTTTCAACTACGCTGAAAAGCATAATTTCCTCCAGAAGCTCAGACAACCCCTAGTTCTGGGCTGTACTTTAAACCATTAACCAGAGCCATCATCACATGACAGCTTTGCTGATTGAATAGTTAACAGTTTGGAACTCGAAGCAGAGAGAGATTCCAACATACTAAGCTTAAAAATGCATCGATTTGCATAGATGAGATAAATAGAGAGATAGGCTATGAATCCAAATCACTGCCGGTCAACTTGAGAGCATGAGAAAGGTTCATATAAATAAAGGCATCAAGACAGGTAAAATATGATGACCTCCTGTGAATTGTGGGCATACAAGTTCTTTGCAATGTAGCCGCTTTTCTTTCAAACCATGCAATTATACTTATGTACTAACAGAGGCAACAATTATAAACAGTTATGGAATACTGACTAGTGATACGAATAAAACCAGTAGGTCCCTTAGGGAAGAAGAGGATTTTTCCGTCCAACTAGACATCTAAACAGAAAGAATAAACGTTTATTGCAACGGGGAAATACAAGGAAAGATTTTTGTAAATATTTTTGTTCTCTGCTCCTCTTATTTTGGGAAATCACTATATTTGTCAACCATTTCTTGTTCTATCTGCACAGCAATCTGCATTTATACTACTACTTATTTATTTGTTCATTATTTAGTCAACTTACAATGCGTATCTAAGCCCAAGATAGTTTAAGTAATTCAGCAGTTACTGCATAAATTAGGAACTTTATTATGATGTGTATTCTTGCAACCGAAAACATTAATAAGAATTGAAAAGCAGAAAGACTCCATTTCAACCAAAGACATAGCATTAGTGAATATTGATTAAAGAACTGTATATGGCAAAGCTAAAACTAGCACTAGTGTATATGGCAAAGCTAAAACTAGCATAACCCATAACTAGCTACATCATTTTTAAACCAGCAGGACAGAATTCAAAGAGAGAGCGATACCTTCAACAACACGATGGGAAGAAAATGCAGATGCTCCATTCCCCGAAGCTCACTTCTTTTCGCTGTCATCTGCTATCACTTGCTTGGAAGTAGAACTCAGTTCAGTAGCATTATCACCCAACTGTGAACTCTCTACAGGTGGTTCTTTAACCGTTGGCACTTTAACAAATTGTTTACTACGCGCCACACGAATTTTTCTTCCCATAAACAACTGCAAAACAAAAACCTGTGAGTGATTTCTTTACTTCAACATAGCCAACCACAAATCCAATAGGGTGTGCAGTTGACAATTCTAAAAATTCATAAGGTCTTCCTTAACTACAAAACACAAATTCAAATGTTTCGCGCATTTCTTTAGCAGAAAATTACCTTTCCATGGAAAGTAGCAAGGGCTGCCTCAGCCTCTTTCTTGGACTTGAAGCTGACAAATGCATATCCAGCAGACCTTCTTGGATTACCTTCAAATACAACTTCTGCGTTAACGATATCAGTACCCTCTGAGGTGAAGAACTCCCTGAGATCTTTTGCCCTTACTTCATATGACAAATTTTCCACATACAAATTAAAGGTTATCTCCTTGGATGGCATAGGAGGGGGAATCTTCTTCTTTTTTGGCTTGGCGTAAGCCATCTTTATAATACGACCATCCATTTCCTATAACACATTCCACAAAAATGAGAATTGTTACCAAAAAATAAGGCAAAAGATCAAGATAATTAATGATAACTTTACTTTCTCAGTATATATTTGAATAGATACAAGATTTGCTTGTCAAGAATTTATTTCTTAATCTAGTAACACAAATAATCCCCAGAGCCAACACAAATAACCTCTAAGAGATTCTAGTAATGCATCCTGAAACTTTTACCCATGTCTCACATTGATTTTTAAACTTAAAACTAAGAGATTCCAGTAATGCATCCTGAAACTTTTACCCATGTCTCACATTGATTCTTAAACTTAAAACTAAGACACTCACCCCACAAAAAGTATAATTAGAGTGATTAATTGACCTTTCAGTAACTTCTATACTTATCTTTAGCATAGTCGTCATGCTCATATATTGAAAAGCTCTAAACTACTTTACTTTCCCTGTTAGTATAGTCTTCTTCATCGTCCAATTCAAACATAAAAGATAATTCTACAAGTATCACAGAAGAAACACAACCCATAATGCTTACACTCGATTCGAGACCATTGAGAGCCACGCGAGCCTCCTCTGGTGAAGCCATAGTCACAAACGCCAATCCCCTGTTTCTACTCTTGCTATACATAGCAAGCTTAACCAAAACAATCACAAAAACCAATCAGTAAACCAAAACCCATCACAGAAAAACCACCAATTTCTCAATAACCAAAATCTTAGAGACTGTTCAAACCTCAACGTCGACGACGGCGCCGTACTTCTCGAACATGGTCCTAATGTCTTCAGGGGTACAAGTCCAAGGCACATTCTGGGCCAGCAGTCTTGTGTCAGAAAATTCTTCGGCTTCTGGCTCCACAAGAACTGGGTTTTCTTCAATGGCTTCTTCCTGGGCTGTGGAGGAGAATTGGAGCACGAAATTTGAAAGCTTTTTTTGGGTCCTGATTGAAGAGGTGGTGGGAGTGTGGTGGGTGTGAGATAAGGAAAGAGAGAGTGAGAAAAGAGGCCCGGAAACAGAGAGAGTTGTTGTTTTGTGTTTGGGGAGGTGACGTGGGTTTTGAAGACAAGGTAGAGGAGCTAGAGGTTGACGAAGCAAAGCCATAGTTCTGGCTTCTGTGTATTCAGAGCTTGAAGAAGTGAGGAGTTTGGATAAAGCCAGTTTGTTGGGGGTGGTCAAGTGTGTGTGTGTGTGTGGTGAAACGGTGTCGTTTGAGGTTCTGAAATGGTGTCCGTTTGGATAACCGGATAACGTACGTACCGACTAATATGACTAATTAAGTTGTTATATTTAATAATTAATAATTTTTTAATTTATTCTTATCAATTACTTTAATGAAAGCACATTTAGGATATTTTTTCTTCAACTCTATTATGACCAAAAAAAGTTTGAGGAATGGTGAAACGGTGTCGTTTGAGGTTTTGAAATGGTGGTAAACTCAAACCTATAAAAATAAAATGATAATCGGAATGGTCTACTCATTTCATTAACAATTCTCTTAATATAAAGATCGATTACAACAATAATTATATGTACATGATGACGATATTCAATGTTAATTACAACGTAGATAATGATTGATATAACTAATTGAGATGTTACTTTTATTAATCAATAACTTCATAATTTACCCTTATCAGTTACTTTGACGAATATACATTCAAAGCATTTTTCTTTTAACACTCCTCCTTGTGTTAAGTCAAAGTTAAAACAGTACATGGAGTGTTGTCTCATTAAAAACCTTGTCAAATAACAAAACTCAGTGAGACAAAATAACTATTGGTCGAAGGGAAAAAGAGCAAAATGCACCTATGATAGTGTATGTGTGTTAGACTCTCCCTAAAGCCTACACTTTCCCTTATCCTTACATAAGTCAAGAGAGCTAAGAATGTCTTTACATTCCTAGGTTTCTCACATGCTTTTTAGATATAGCTTTAAGTTGTGATTTGAGAAACAAGTACGTCCTATTTTCCTCGGACCTTACTTGATTCACTTAAATCTTGAGGAGAGTGATGTTTCTCACAAGGCATCCTCATATTCTCAATGATGATTACATAACCAGTTTGGGAACAACCTATTGATCATAGATACCAGACATTACTAAAAACCAACCAAAGCATTGTTTAAGGTTTTGATGTAGAATATTGCAGTTCCATATGCATTCCTTTTCGTCTTTCTGTAGGAATATGATGAACCCAAGTCAATGGTTCATTTAGGTATTAGGTTACCTTCTTTATACCTTCTAATGATACTACGTTGGCGCTAAGCTAAGTCTAGCTACAAGTTCTTTGAAAATGTATTATCCGGTCGAGTGCATCAGGCTGAGTACAATATTGCGCCTATTACACTATAGATAAGATATTTCAATTCTCAACCCTTCTTTGTCATCTTCCTTAGGACGAAATTGATCTTCTTTACATCCAAACATCGACCGATTTTTGGGAGTGCTAACAATATGCATTTTGTCCATGTAAATCGCCTGAGAATCTTTTGGACACATGCATACTAGTGGACTAATATTCCATAAACTTGTTGTTAACTGAGTTTCCCAAGATTATTCATCTCAATTTAGATTTCATATAGCTCGCAGTTTTTCTTATTTCATTAAGCGTACCTACTATATTCTTATCATCAACATAGATAGCTATAATTGCAAATCCAAAACTCTTTTCTTTAATGAGTACGCAGGGGAATAGTTCATCATTTTGTATCTCTTCCCAACCAAGTAGTCAATTTTATAAAGTGAGCGTTTCAATAAAGTGAGTGTTTCAATTCTAATTACAAACGCACTCCATGATTTAGAGTTACTTGAGTTTGATAGTATAAAATCATCAGGCGCTTTTAGAAATATCTCCCAATCAAGATCCCCATTGAGATATGTAGTAACCACTATGGGTGGGTTTGGTTTTATTCGGTTCAGTTTTCACCTAAAACCGAAAACCAAACCGAATAAAAAATTCGGTTCGGTTCTGTTTGGTTTGGTATTTTTTGAGATCTTGAACCGGAAACCAAACCAAACCAAACCAAACCGTGGTTCGGTTCGATTTCGGTTTTTCTTCTTTGTTAAAATAATTTTTCTTAAAATTTATATGGTTTTGGCTTAGTAAAAAATTATCGTATTTTGGGTCCTTTTTTTTTCTTCCATTACTTGTTTTTATAAGCACATATAATATATCAATAAAATTTTTGGCAATGATTCTTCAACAAACCAACAATTTATAAACCAACAATTTAAAAGTTTAATACTTAATAATTTCAAAAATATTGAGAATTGACTACACTAGCACACCATAAAACCATAATTTTAAAACTTCTAAGTTCATCTTGAACATAAAATATAGACTCCATAATTTAAAATTCATCCAAATAAATTCCGAATTTTAAAGTTTAAAAATCATAAATTTGAATAAAGAAGAGAAAAATAAATTAAATATTAGAGTCTATCATTTAAAACTTGCAAGAATATGGTCTTCGATTTTAGAGGTAATATATCACTCTCTATACTTCGTATACACGACACCTAAAATATTTCTATATGTACTGAAAGTATAAGGATAGTTGGCAATCCGTTTAGCTTGCAAAACACTTTGAGATTTTGTTATCTGATCAAGAACAAGTATCACTAACATCCCTTATGGCTCAGGTAAATCATGCATATGCATATCACTGTTTTTCACAGAGGATAGCAGCCCTGCTTGCTATCCTAGTTCTGAGTCCTTCTTATATCCAGTCTGAACTTAAAGAATCTGTTATAGCAGTTTAATATATTATTGTTGTCTTGTAATTTCAAATGGACAACTGGTTTGAGGGAAGTGCCTTAGCGTCCAAACCAGTCTAAGGGTTGAGATCTTTTGTTATGCCAACCCGTGACCAAATGGTTTGATGCTCAAGGCTCCAGCTTGGATTTCATGATACGTTATCCTATGCAAAGCTGGTCCCTGTATGATTCAAAGACCAGTCGCTTTCGACTGTGACAAGTCCTTTGGTGGACTGAGTAAGAAGGTCTGAATCCTCTTTGCTCCATGCTTTGAATCATTCATGTTTTAGGAAAGGTTTCCTTGTCATATTGAGATTGCTTTTGTCATCTCTTTTCTGGTTACATCGCTCTCAGCCTTATAGCCAAAAGCTACTGTCCAAACCTTTCTGAAACACTGCTGAGGTCAGCTGGCATCATCCTTGATGCCTTGTCTGCCTATATATAGCTATATCTTCGGCTTTGCTCAATGGTTGTTGAAAACTGCTGTGGTAGCGTTTTCTGTGTTGAGTCTAGTTTTTAGCTTGCATTGTTCATGTTGCTCTAAGTCTTCCTCGTGACTGTAAACCTTAGAGCTTGAACTCAAAACTTCTTTCATCAACTCATATCATGTTGCATACCATGTGGGATGTGTAGTGCAACCAACCCAAAAAGCGTTCAAGGCTGAATCCGCTAGTGGTTAGCAGAATTCACAGACAAAACTTCTAAATGTATTCCAAGTTGTAAGGGCTTAGGAACAAGAGAGGGAATATGTCTAGACTAGTTTGGGACTAGGAGGGATAGCACTGTGGTAGTGTATCACTGGATCTATTATTCTTGTAAAGAAGTCACTTTAACTTAGTGGAAAGATTTGTCTCTCTAGAGTTAGAGACACGCAGTTTTTCTCCCTGATTTCAGGGTTTCTGCGAGAACAAAAACATCTCTGTGTTGTTTCCTTTCTTGCTGAGTTTTACTTTCTGCATTCTTGCATACTGTGAATCTGGGATAGCACTCACCATTGCTATCCTCAGATACTGAAGTTATTGAAAATTAAAAGAAAGGCCTATTCACCCCCCCTCTAGGACCTTCATGTACACAAAATGAAAATAAAAAGCAAAATATTAGAAAAGACAAACATATAATTATATAAAACATAAAACATAAAATCATATTTGTTCAAATCAAATATTTAATAAGAAAATAAAGACAAAAAATGACATCGTTTTAGAGAGATTTGGTTTTTCGGTTTGGTTCGGTTTTTCAAGAGCCGAAACCAAAAACCAAACCAAACTAATTTGGTTCGGTTTGGTTTTTCTTAATCTGGTTTGGTTCGATATCATCGTGCTCTATAGTACCTTGAGCAACAGTGTGAATATATCATCAATGTGTATACTCTCATAATTGATAGGTGGTGCCTTACCCACCCTTTTCCTTTAGGCGATTATTCATCGAACCAATTGGCCTCCCTCTCTTCCTTTAGGGAGGCACGACCTCAACCACACCTCCACTAAGTGTGATTGCGTCGCCTCTATCTGCGGTAACATGTCCCTTATTGAAGACTGACTGAGATTCGTAGTTTATTGGGGTTAGCAGGTTATTATCGGCGTTTTGTGCAACACTTTTCAAAGATTGCATCTCCATTATCTGGATTGACCAAGAAGGGAGTGATGTTTGAGTGGTCAGATCAGTGTGAGCAAAGTTTTCAAGAATTAAAGAACTGCTTGACTAGTGCTCCGGTGTTGGCACTTCCGGATGATAGCGGGGAGTATGTGGTATTTTGTGATGCTTCTAGACGAGGTCTAGGTGGGGTTTTAATGCAGCATGATCGAGTGATTGCCTACACTTCTAGGCAATTGAAGCCGCATGAGGTAAATTATCCCACTCATGATTTAGAGCTTGCAGCTGTGGTTTTTACTCTCAAGTTATGGAGACACTATCTTTATGGAGTCAAGTGTCAGATTTTTACCGATCACAAGAGTCTTCGGTATGTGTTCACACAAAGGGAGTTGAATATGAGGCAAAGAAGGTGGATGGACTTGATCAGTGATTATGATTGCACTATAGGAAATGCTAATGTGGTAGCTGATGCTCTTAGTCGCAATCCCTTTGTGTCTTTGTTTCACTTAAGGATGGTTCGAGTTCCACTTGTTTGTGAGCTTTGAGCTACATGGGTGGATTTAGCGGTGGATGAAGTGGGTGCTTTGGTAGCTAGTTTCCATGTGAGGCCAGTTTTGGTTGATAAAGTGCGGGAGGCACAGTATAATGATCCTTCCATAGTTCGGTTGATAGAAAGAGCAGCGAATGGAGCCGTCGTAAATGTTTTGATAAGAAGAGATGGGTCGTTGTTGTTCAAAAGTAGGCTTTGTGTGCCAAAGAGGACCGAAGAGTTAAAGATTGAGTTAATGGAGGAAGCTCATAGTTCTTCTTATGATGCTCACCCGGGGAGTACAAAGTTGTATTGGACTCTGAAGGATTATTATTGGTGGCCAAACATGAAGAGGGAAATTGCAGCTTTTGTGAGTAGGTGTCTGATTTGTCAGCAGGTGGAAGCTGAAAGGCAGAAACCTTCAGGGTTGCTTGAGCCGTTGCCTATTCCAGTGTGGAAGTGGGACCACATCACCATGGATTTTGTCTTCAGTTTACCTCGTACCCGTGAAGGGCATGACGATATTTGGGTGATAGTAGATAGACTCACTAAATCTGCTCATTTCTTGCCGGTGGGAAAGAAGTTTTCGCTGGATAAATTGACTGAGCTGTATGCAAATGAGAAGATCAAGGTGGTCAGGGATAGACTCAAGGCTGCTCAGAGTAGGCAAAAGAGTTATGCAGATGTCCGCAGGAAGGACCTTGAGTTTCAAGTAAGTGATTGGGTGTTCCTGAAACTATCTCCTTGGAAAGGGGTAGTACGTTTTGGCAAGAGTGGGAAGCTTATTCCGAGGTATATTGGGCGATAAGGGAGCGAGTTGGCTCTCTTGCCTATCGGTTAGCTTTGCCTCCGGAGTTGTCCAGGATACATAATTTGTTCCATGTATCCATGCTTCGCAAGTATATTGCCGATCCTTCTCATGTGCTGGAAGAGCAGCCGATTAGTCTGCAGAATGATTTGTCCTATGAAGAGGAGCCGGTTCAGATTCTAGATCGGAAGGAGCAAGTGCTTAGGAGCAAGTCTTTTCCGCTCGTCAAAGTGCTTTGGAGAAGCCACCAAGTAGAGTAAGCTACTTGAGAGTCAAAGGAGCAAATGAGGCAGCAGTATCCTTAACTCTTTGAGTAGCGAGTTTGTAAATTTCGAGGACGAAATTTTTGTAAGGAGGAGAGAATTATCACGCCCCGACCCATAATTTTTACCTTTATTACTGGTATAGTGGTAATAAGAATTTTACCGTGTTCGTCATTAAGCGTAAAATATAATTGATCCCTAGAGAGGTGTAGGGGAAGATTATTTTGTGGGATTATTTTAAGGAAGAAATTTTGACGACGGTAAAAAATGGTAATTTTTGCTAGTAAAAGGTAATTTTTTTGGGGTATTATTTTTGGGGTGTTAATTTTTGGTTTGGGTTTATAGAGAAGTAAGTGGACCGGGCTTTGTTTTTGGTCAAAGCCCGAAAGCCTTTTTCTTTCTCTCTCTCTCTCTCTCCCGCTCCCGCTCCAGACCCGTTTCTGCCGAGACTTTCCGGCCTCCCCAGACCGCCGCGCCAGTCCCAACTGGTCGGTCTCCTTCCCAGCTGCCGTTCTAGACCGGTGGCAGCCTCCCTAGCGCTGCCGATCGGGAGAAAAGACTCCCGAAAGCTCCGGCTGCCCGAAGTTTCCTTTTGCCAGAACTCCTTCCTCCGGCCGCCAAGCCGGCGAGCCGTAGCTCAAAAGGAAGCCCTCCTCCCGTGCTTCAATCCCTCCAAAGGGCTCGCTCCATCTTGAGCTAGGTAAGGAGAAATCGGTTTGTGAAATTCTAGGGTTTTATTGTGTGTTTGTGTTTGATTGGCTTGGTTAGGCTTAGAATTGGAGTTTGTGGTAGTTAGGAATGTTGTAGAGGAGGTTGAGAGGAAGATGCTGCCAAATTTTGGTGACCATGGGAGGTCGCCGGCCGCCGCTGCCGGCTGAGCCGCCGTCGAGATAATGTTTTTGGTGGGGAAAAATGTGAGGAGTTTAATGGAATAAGTTTTAGAATTTTTGGAGGAGTTTTGGATGGGTTTAAGAATTGTTGAAGTTGGTATTTTTGGCGGATTATTAAGTTATAATCCGGCCATTGGATTTTATTTTTGGTGGAAGGTGTTTTTGAGGATATTGGTAAAATTTGTGGAGTTTTGAGGTTGGCAGTGGATTTAAGATTTTGGATTGTTAGGCTTTGTTGAGCGCACGAAACATATTTAATTATGCATGTTTTGCTGTAAGCGTCGGTATTTTATTTAAGGTTTTATTTATTTGGAACAGGACGTGAAGAGACCTCCGACCGACATCAGGCTTAGGCCTAACCTATGAGTGGACCTTTGTTTTAAATATTTTGTTCGAAATGCTTTATCATTTTGAATGATTTTCTGTTTGTTGGATATTTTCCGAAATTGAGAATTTCGGTGATTATACTCTTTTATGAGAATAGTATGTATATGATTAAATGCTAGCTAGCTATATGTGATTTCTCCCATACCGAGGTACAATTCCAATATGTGTGACGTGAGCGTTAGACGCGAGCGTCGTAGCCCTGTGCGACTTTCTAATTTCGTATTTAATTATTCAAAGATTTCGTACAAGGAGTAAGCACGTATATATTACCACTCGGCCGCTTTCTCCCAGCCTGAGGTACAATTCCAGTGTGGGGTGATGTGAGCGTTAGACGCAAGCATAGTAGTTTTGTATGATATCTACTTTTTTCAAGTTGTTCATAGATATCGTACAAAGGGTTAGGCGAGTGTGCATACATACTATATATATATATAATATCCTAGCCTGAGAGGCAATTTCTTAAAGTTTAGGAGTCTAGCCAGGCTGGACCCCAGTTCAGAATCTTTCCAGTGAAGCTCTTGTTTTGCCGCTGATGAAGCGTTTTCTTGGAAAGCATTTTTGGGGAAATATTTATTTGTTGTCAGAATCGTTTTGTCTACTCACTCTGACGTGTTGAATATTTTCCCTTGGGTTCTTCGTTTTTAAAAATGCCCAGTCTGCAGAGTTCGCGTGAGGTCTAGCAGGAGACGTCGAGGCATAATCACCCATCTATCCGCTACATTTCACCAGTAGGTTACCTGTTTAATCTACTCGGAGTTTGTTAGTTTCCGCTGTATTTTATTTTATTTTTAGTAGCTCTGAATACTGTTGGAATGCTTCTGTGTAATTTTATATTCTGGCTACTTTTGGGTTGTAGCGGAAGTTTATTTTGGAGTAAAAAGGTGGTTCTTAAATTCTTATAAGTTAGGGTTGTCCATTTTCGAGGGAGGTTTGCCGAGTCTTCGTTAAATTTTCCTTGGAGGTGGTCCCCGCAGGACTCATCTCGGGTTTCGAGGTGAAATTCAAGGCGGGTCTTGACACCGTCACTAGTCAAAAGGATGTAATTTGCATAAGGATTATCTCCATCGTTAGTCACCAAAATATATTTTGATGATGGATACTTGGTGGATTGAATCAGCCTCCTGGTGCTTCTGCGAACTGCTGCTTGATTATTCACAGGCTGCTCCCCCTGATCAATCTCCCACTCATCTTCGGCTTCAACATCAACCATGTCTGGTACACCTTCAACTCTATCACCTTGTAGCTTAACATTATATTCATGTTGCAACGGTGAATCATAAATGCGGCTGTCAGTTGCTGCATTTCTCGGTAATACGTCTTTATCGAAATCTGCAATTGATTGGTTTTCATGAAAGACCACATCTCTGCTTCTTATGAATTTCTTCGTCTTTGGATCCCACAACCGGTAGCCAAACTCTTCATTGCCATAGCCAACAAATATGCATGGCAACGCCTTGTCATCCAGCTTTGATCTTTGCTCCTTCGATACATGTGCGAATGCTTTACATCCAAATACTCTCAGATGCGAGTATGATGCATCTTTACCGGTCCAAACTCCATTTGGAGTCTCAAATTTCAAAGGTACACATAGTGCTCTGTTGATGAGGTAACACATAGTCTTTACAGCTTCTCCCCAAAATTCTTTTGACAATTTGGCCATCTTCAACATGCATCTGACTTTTTCCATAATGGTACAGTTCATCTGCTCTGCTACGCCATTATGTTGGGGTGTTCTAGGAACCGTCTTCTCATGTTTGATGCCATACTTTGCACAATAATCTCTGAATTCATGCGATGTGTACTCTCCGTCATTGTCACTGCGAAGGCATTTCAATTTTCTTTCAGTCTCCATTTCCACCATGTTGTGGAAAATTGTAAACGTCTGGAACACCTGGTCTTTGGATTTCAACAAATAAACCCAATCTTTCCGTGAAGCATCATCGATATAAGTAACAAAATACTTATGCATACTCAATGATTCAACTTCCATTGGACCACATACATCTGAATGTACAAGATCTAGAATATTTTCTTTCCTCGTGAAAGACTTCGAAAAACTGATTTTCTTCTGCTTACCAAATAAACAATAATCGCAAGAGTCTAGTGAGTTACCTTTGGTAATAGGAATTAGCGACTTCTTCGCCAACATCTGTAGTCATTTCTCACTCATGTGGCCAAGACGTCTATGCCACAAATTTGGAGAGGATTCCTCGACTGCATTTAGCTCACTCTTGCAAATCTTCCCATAAGTCTTGTAGAGCGTGCAACACATTTTTCCTCTAGCAACTACAAGAGATCCCTTGGTAAGCTTCCACTTTCCATCACCGCCATGATGATGAAAGCCTTGTCGATCAAGTACACCAGTTGACATAAGATTGAGACGTAGACCAGGAACATGTCTCACATCTTTCAGCATTAAATGGTAGCCCACATCCGTCTGCAAGCAAATATCTCTAATCCGAACAATATTGGAGTAGCTATCATTGCCCATCTTCACTTTACCAAAGTCACCTGCTTTGTACGTAGTGAAGAACTCTACGTGGGATGTGGCATGAAACGAGGCTTCGGAATCAACGATCCATTGAACTCCAGGATGATCTACCAGTAGACATTCACCTCCAAGTGACAGGAACTCACACTCATCATGAGACACCGCAGCAGCAACATTGTTCGTGTCCTCCTTTTGTTGATGAGTAGCATCTTCTCGCCCTTCTTTGAATTCCCGCTTCAACTTGTAACAATTTTTCTTCATGTGGCCTAGAAGACCATAATGATAACACTTTCCGCTAAATCTTGTTCTGGATTTGCTCATACTTCTTCCATATCCTCTTGGTCCTCTGCTCTTGCTCCTTCCTCTATTCTCCGCAACGAAGAATTGACCATTAGGAGAACTCCTTCTAGTTTCTTCGTTCATCATATTATCTTTAATATTTTTCATAGATAATACACCATTAGGAGCAGAGTTACTTACAGTAACAACAAATGTCACCCAGCTATCTGGTAACGACCCGAGCAACAACAAGGCTTGTAACTCATCATCAATCTTCATGCTCATCGTGGCTAATTGATTGAGTACACTCTGGAAGTTGTTGAGGTGCTTAGTCACTCGAACGCCTCCCCGATACTTCATGTTGACGAGCTCTTTAATGAGAAAAGCTTTCTTGGCAGTAGTCTTTTTCTCGAACAAGGACTCCAACTTCAACCATAGCTCATGCGCACTGGTTTTGTTGGCAACATGGTGGAACACACTGTCGTCCACCCATTCACGAATATGACCGATGGATTTGCGGTTCATCTTCGTCCAAATTGCTGCTGTAGTCCCTTCTGGCTTGGCATCGTCTCCCTCGATCGGCTCATGCAAATCTTTGCAATAGAGAATATCCTCCATTCTCGGCTTCCACGTAATCTAGTTGGAACGGTTGAGTCTGATCATGGTACTTCGTGATCCTTCCATTGTAGCAGCTCCCGGTCAGAACCAAGAGCTCTGATACCACAGTTATGCGGAAGAATAAACTGTAGAATGGAATCATAAACTCACAACCACAAATGTAAAATGTAATGGAAAGAAAATGAGAAAGAACACCGGAAATTAAGGTGGTTCGGCAAAGTGCCTACGTCCACGGGGCAACAACAACAAAGAACCTCCACTATACGAATAATGGTTACACGGAGAGAAACATTACTTCAAGACTCACACTTGAAGGGATACTCTCTCACACACACTTTGTTTTGCTACACACACAAACTCTCGACTTGGAGTTTTCTCTATCTCACACTCTTCTATAACACAAGATGAACTCTCTAGTACTTCTATTGCACTATTGCTCATGCCTTTATATAGGCAAACTTCTTCATGCATTTCTCATACAAATCCTTCACGTCCATGCATAAGAAAGAAAATTCCACAAGTCTTCCTTGTTTCATGCTCAATGTTTCCATGCCACATTAATGCATGCTCTTCCATTTCAATCTTTGCAGCCACCCACAACACCTATATACATAGGTTGCTCTCTTGCATTTCAACAAATGCATGCTGCACCAACTATGCTAGCTATAAAATAACAACTTGCCTCATTGTAGATTGATGGGCATGAGACAATTGACTTCTCCTCCAAATAAGGAGGGATGTTTTTACCCATCATTATCAAGCTCTCTAAGACACTCATTTGCCTTGTCCCAATCACCATTTGTAACACATGTAGTAAAAGGTATATATCGCTCAAGGTAGTCCTCGCTATAATTATTCTTACCTGCAAATGAAGTGAACTCTAGCTAGTCATATTCTCAATCTGATGTAAATGCTAGTCGCACTACAATTCAAAATTCTTTTCTTTTACCCTGAATTATGTTAAATCAGTTGACATAAAGGAGGATAAATGTAATGACAAGGGAAACCAAAATAAACTGAAGACTGCGCAAATGATCGATCATAGTCTTTTAAAAAGATGCATGAGATCGATTACCTTTTTCTTTTGTCCCACGAACTCTTTGACCATAGGCATATCCCCCTTATTCACTGCTAGGTGAAGAGCTGTGTAGCCAGCATCGTTCTTTATTTTCAAGTCTTCTTGTCTCATCAACAGCACCAGCTCTTTCACAACATCGACCTTCCCAACCTGGACTGCTATATGAAGAGCTGTGTCACCATCCATGTCTTGTACTTCCCCCATCAACAGCACCGGCAACTCTTTCACAACATGTACATGCCCCTTCTGTGCTGCCATATGAAAAGCTGTGTGATGACCAGAGTCGGTTTTTGTTTTCAAATATTCTTGTGTCATCAAATGCACCAAATCTTTCACTATATGCGCATGCCCTTCCCAGGCTGCTACATGAAGAGTTATCGCTCCGTCCAATCCATCTACTGCTCTTACTACCACACTACGGACATCAACTTCTGCAAGACACTCCTTTGCCTTATCCCAATCACCACTCACCACATATCTGACAAACGATTTGTAGCGCTCCAAGTGGTTGGAATTATTCTCATCAAATCCTGCATGACAAATGTTTTTGTCAAACTTGTTCACTATTCATTCCTGCATAACCACATTTCTTTCCAATTGTTTTCGGCCAGTGACAACAGCTAGAAACTTTGTTAGTAAAAGATGGAGGTGGCAGATAACTGGATCAAATTATAAACAAATTACTACTCATGAAAACTACGTACTGTCGTTGACGAAGGACATACCTTGCAAAACCTTGCACTCTTGTTCCGTTGTGGCCGATTCAGTTTCGCTTACAAAAGGAAACATCTCGGCCCCGCATGAACTGTGGATCGTGTATAAAGCTTTGGCGTTTTTTTAGTCCAGACCTTATAACCGGCTTCATCATCTTCTGGTTTTGGAGGTTCCGTGATTGCTTCTACAATATCCCATAGATCTTCAGACATCAAATAAGTTTTTAACCGTAATCTCCACTTCTTATAGTTGTTGCGGTTAAGAATTTCCAGATTTAGTGTATTAGAGCCAACTTGAACACTATCCATGCTAGCTATCAATCTGAAAATTTATCCGACCGAGAGGTTAATCGAAGCTATATGTCGAGCATGATGTGAAAATAAAAAAAGTAGAATTAAGAAAGTATGTTGAATGAACTGAACTGTACTCACCTCAGAAATGCTGCTGCTTGTAGATATAATACCAATATGCGCACAGACTGCAATAGAAGAAAATTCAGATTTATAGATACATTCATACACACAACTCTAACTAGATGTCTTCGTGACTTCGTGTGTACTAAAAAAATTAATAAGTTCACAATTAAACAATACTAGGAACATAGACTTTTCGATGTTCATTGTGCACGTCCTAAAATTCAATCAGGTGGTACCTGATTTTATATCTGGCATTGTGCTGAATACATAGTAGCTGGGTGAACAAATCATTTACAATCAATTTAAAATGTGGTGTGACTACATGATCACTTTGTTGGCTTTCGAATTATTAACTGATCAGATAACTCCTTCAACAGACAATAATACTTGTAGATCAAATGAAGGCATTAGTCTATCTCAGAGGAAGTATGTGGTTGGCTTACTCGTAGAGACATGCTTGCTTGCATGCAAACCTGCAGATACACCGATGGAGCAAAATCACAAGTTAGCTGAATATCCAGACCAAGTGCCTACTAACAAGGAGAGATATCAAAAGTTAGTAGGCAAGCTGATTTATCTCTCACATACCTGACCTGATATTGCATATGCTGTAATTGTTGTAAGTCAATTTATGCACGCACCAAGTGAAGATCACATGGAAGCAGTATATAGAATTTTGAGGTACTTAAAGACAAATCCAAGTAAAGGGATCATGTTTTCCAAAAATAACCATACGAAGATAGAATGATACACAAATGCAGATTGGGCCGGTTCCATCACTGATAGAAGGTCCACTTCAAGTTACTTTACCTTTGTGGGAGGTCACTTAGTCACATGGAGAAGTAAGAAGCAAAAAGTGGTTGCTAGATCCTGTGCAGAAACTGAATATAAAGGAATGACTCATGAAGTATGTGAAATGTTATGGCTTCGTCATTTATTGAAGGACTTGGGATTCAAATCCAAGTATGCTATGAATTTGTATTGTGACAATAAAGCAGCCATTGATATAGCACACAATCCAGTTCAACATGATAGAACAAAATATGTCGAAGTTGATCGACATTTCATCAAGGAGAAGTTGGAGTCAGAAATCATTAACATGCCACATGTACCTACTGAAGATCAACTTGCTGATATTCTGACCAAAGTCATTTATGCAAAAGTGTTCCACAGCTCACTAGACAAGTTGGGTATGCGAGACATCTACACTCCCCAACTTGAGGGGGAGTGTTGAGTGAGCTGCTTCATTCAAGCAGCAAATTTGGACTACTGCTCCAACAACTGACATAATTACCTGTGTAATTAATACAGCCGCATTGTATGACCTTTGTATTTATCTTTCATACATAACTCTACTGTTATATTCTCCTTTTATACTTGGGTGTATGTTAATCTGTATTAGTATAAATATTCTCTAGTTTGGAGAAGAATACATCTGAGAATTATACCATAAACCTATTCTTGACAGACACTACGCACATCAACTTCTCCTAGACACTTCTTTGCCTTATCCCAATCGCCTCTCCGTACATATCCGATGAACGATTTATAGCACACCAGGTGGTCGGCATTCTCATCATATCCTGCGTGACAATATATTGCTTTTGTCAGACCTGTACGTTCAAAATTCGTTAAGATGAAGAGGCGGCAGATAGTTGGATCAAATTATAAACAAATTATTACTCATGAAAACTACTGTCGCCGACCAAGGACATACCTTGCAAAACCTTGCACTCTTGTTCCAAAGCCTCCTAGGCAGCTTCGGCCGATTCAGTTTCGCTTATAAAAGGATACATCTCCGGCCCGCATGAGCTTTGGATTGCGTATAAAGCCTTGGCATTCTTTTTGGTCCAAGCCTTATAATCGGCTTGATCATCTTCTAGTTTTGGAGGTTCCGTGTTTGCTTCTACAACATCCCATAGATCTTCAGACAACAAATAAGTTTTTAACCGTAATCTCCACTTTTTATAGTTACTGCGGTCAAGAACTGCCTGAATAAGTGCATTAGATCCAACTGGAGTACTTGCCATCCTAGCTATCAATCTGAAAACATGTCCGACCGGCCAGCCAAAGAGGTTAATGGAACCTATATATGTCGAGCTAGCATATCTATGTGAAAATAAGAAAAATAGAATTAAGAAAGTAATTTGAATGGATTGAATTGCACTCAATTGAGAAACGCTGGTGCTTGTCGATTGGAGCGAGACCGAAGCTGTTAAGCATATATATCAGTGGAATTGAAGAGCCTTCTGAGAAACAAAAGGAAGTTACGGTACGAAAAGAACAAAGACAAAGGCTTTGAGCAATATGTTTCTTGGTTATTGGTTAAAGGATGAGTACACCATTAGCCAGCATTTTCAGTCACACGAAAACAATGAATCATTCTCAAAGTGACTCTCAACTGAAAAGAAAGTCTGCTTCTGGCCAGTTGAAGATCACATCTTACGACTAATTAAAGTAATCCAGATTATTGTTTTCTGTCTAGTTTTCAAGCTCTCAGGTGGTCAAGGGATCGCATGAATTAGAAAGCAACATTGTGAGAGAGATATATGTTACTGCAAAATCTTCAACATACACTGATTGATCACTAAAGTGTATCTGTTACCATATATGCATTGTAACATGTAATGCAAGATTCAATTTCTTACTCTAGAGATCTGTCACGATACTGTAAATATATGTGAGAAGACATAGCAAATGATTCTTACAAGTTACAAAACAATTCTGTCAGTCCTTTGAAAATCTGCAATCATATGCCCAATCAACCCATATGCTGAGTACAAAGAAAGGTACAAATGAGAGGTAAGATATACATGAGTATTTCAGAAGTTTTCCTATTGCTTCTTATGCTGTCTTGAGTTAGGGGAGTTACAACGCAAGGGTGAGAGAGGCTGTCTTGCTAATTCTTGGTCACTGAAATCAATCTTCCCCTGAATCGGGCTGCTGCTCATCATCTTAGAGCTAGATTTTCGCTTGTTTGACTGCAAATGGGTGTAAGCACATTAGATCCTACAACAGTTTACATGAAATGCCAAGGAATCAAACACTTCAGAAAATAACTATTAGAGCACAGCAGTATGATTTCTTCTCCCTTTCTCTCACCTTTGCTGATACACTATCAGTTTGCTTCCCACCAGAACCACAACTGTTTCTTTCCTTGCGGTACTGCTTCAGCAATCTTTTATTAGCTTCATCTAACACTTTGTTTTCTTCAAAAACCAATTTGACCTGCATGCATCATAATAAATATGGTAAATCATTACACTAGATCAAGTCTGACATGGAAGTGAAAGAATCAATATTTGAAAACCTTCTGCTCTTCTCACCTCCTCTTCAGCAGAAAGAAGATTGACCCTTAGATGTTCTTTATCCTTTTGAAGATTTTTCAACTCAGCAACTACTGATAGAACTTTCTGGGATGAAGGCCTCAAGCTGCCACATCAACAAAAAGAATTTTTAAGCATCCTTTGACTTCAGGATTTAGAAATTGACACCCATTTTCAGCAGCAGAGTTCTGAAAGTAGACTGGGCAAACCGATTTGAAAAGACCATATATAAAACTCATTCCAAATGACAGATGTAAGACAATACTACAGAAACAATACACAGTGGTAAATTAAATCACCTATTCCACATATTTAGCAAGCTTTGACAAGCCTCATTTCCACTATTGGCCTCCAAATATGCACAGGCCGCCCCAGGTTCATTAGTGGTCAAGGTTGCTAAAACAGACTCCACTAGTTTGTCTTCAACAGGTGAGCCTTCAACAGATGAATCAACCTACAACATAGAAACATGCATCAGCCTTCAGATACATAATTGGAGCCTTGATGCATACACGATGATGGATTCATGGTTCATGCATTTAACTTTTCGAATGATTCAGCACCAGAAAATCTTTAAACTATATGTTTTACAATATAATCCAACTTTTCTGTCATAACACATGGTATGAAGACTCTGAAGCAATGTCAACAATCATGTCCATACACTCAGAAATATCCATCAAAGCAATGAAAACCAATTACCAATTACTGGTTACTAACCCTTAAAGTAAACCTTGCACAATGAACTTTTGCAATAGCAACAAAAGAACACCAGACTTCTAGTTCATGGTGTGAAGACTCATACAATTCTGAAATAGTCAACATTTTTATTAATTTTATCCTATTTGGTATGACGTAATGAAATAAGTTGATGGGGTTCATACTACTGCCATACACACTCTTTTTCCCATCAAGAATACACTCTTTTTCCCATCAAGATAAACCAAGTTTACATATAATGTATTGCAATAATTATTCTAAGTGTGTGTAATAAGTGCCCATGAATAGTGCTCGTGTTGTATCTGATGTAATCTAGACATAGACATTTATGCTTAGTATAGTTGGCCACCAATTCCTATTGCTAAAGAATGTTGCTCACTTTGATCAGTTACTATGATACAAATTACAAAAGTATTAACTTTTGACCTGTAGGATCTATGAAAAGGTTGATGTGCAAACCAATATACCTCTTCTAGAGATCAACAACAGAATGAAAGCCATGATACGATCAAGTAAACCGATCATCATGAGGATGATCAGACATAACAAGAAAAGAGCACCAGGAGTGTTCTTTTATTGGACTTATAAATTTTAACCTCTCGATCTAAGTTTCTGTCAAGTTCGGCAAAAGTAGCAATCACAAAGTTCCTAATGTCCTTCAATGGAACATGAATTGCCACACAAAAAAAAAAGCCAAGTAGCACTATTCATACAAACTATTCAGATTGTTAACTCAACAATGAATTTCCCAACAGCATGCCACATAAGTCATTTCGACAACCACAAATGATAACATATCAAACCAAACAGCATTCCCTGTAACATTGCAAGACGAATGACTCTCGCAGCACAATTCTCAAACAATCCAATCAAACAAGTAACCAGACAAATAAAGATCAGGCAAGAATTACCGAAAGCTTCTCGTACTCATTCTTGAAGAACTTCAACTCTTCCCTCAACTCTCCAAGTTCATCCTCCAACTCTTCCACCCGAAACTCAGCCTCCTTGGCCCTCTGGTCAGCCTCGTTACCGAAATCCATCAACGCCTCTCGGTCATGATCATAAAGCGCACACTCCTTCTCCAACTTGTTACACTGGCTCACCAAATGCGCACACTCCGCCGCCAGCCTCTGATTCTCCTCCACAAACTTCCTCAACGCCTGAGCATTCATATACGCCTCCGCCTGCAACCAATTAAAATCATAACAACCCCAAACCAAACCAAATCAAAACCAACCAAAACCGAAAACGAATGCGAAATCACGAACCCTAGTTCGCTCCAGAGCTTGATCCTTCTCTTTCAATTTCGCCAGTAGAAGGCTGTACTGGTCGCGAAGGCGTCGCCGGGCTTCTTCGGAGCAACGGAGCTTCAACTCGAGCGTTTGAGCGGAGACGGGGAGGCCCAGGGCGTGGTCAATCGACTCTTTGATGTAGCCGTCAACTTCTTGCGGCAGATCCATTCTTGCCGGTTCTTGATCTCGGAAACCCTAGACCGGCGGAAAAGCTTGAAATTGTAGGAAAGACTGGGAGGAATTGAGACCCTTAGGGTTCGATGGGTGGGGGCGGAGCAAGGGGTTTGAGTCTGAGAGTGAAATTGAAACCCTAAAATGGGGGAGGAAGAAGAATTGGGGATTTGGGGTGGTGGGAATCGAAAGGTCGGGTCTGTTTGGGACTGCACACTCGCCCAAATGTTTAAAAGGAAAGAGAGAATTTAATTTTGCTGGCTAGTATTTCAAAATTTGAAACCATAGCCGTTATACAGAAAAAGAAATGTGCTGGTTCACCCTTTTTTCTCTTGTTTTGTTTTTTTTTGTGCTTGAGGTAATCAATCCTTTTGGCACTTAATATGCATTTACATGTCTGATATGTTTACTTGCTGGAGAAGAATTATGAATTAGAGACAAGTGAGAAGAAATGAATCGTCGATTCTGATTCTCCCTCCTTCGAAATCGTACTCTTGAATTGAGTATCCATGAATTGATTCCTTCTTGAGACAAGTTATAGTACTGAGATGTATATCTTACTTTTATTTTACATGTATTTGAGCAAAAATTATAATGTTATGAATCAAATTACAACATTAAGAACAAATTTACCAAATTTATTTACACTATTTACATGAAGTTAAACAAAATTACAACTATGAGAACAATTTGTTCAAAAAGTTGTAAAATAGTTGTACATTTTGTAATTACAATTATTAGAACAAGATTACAAACAATACAACTCAGCATTACCACTTTGACTACAAATATATTATCACATTTGTAAATGTAGGTATCACATACGAGTAGGTACCATAGAATTTCCATTCCTCTTGATAAGCAGGTGAGACATATGCTAATTTTGATTCTTTCATATGCTAGTAAACACATAAATACTTTTACCCGGAATCATTCTGATTTTATGTGTTAGTAAACGCATGAATTTGATTACCCAGTAATCATTCCATTCTATTCTAATTGTCTGCCGTGTACTGAATACTCTTGTGTCTTTTGAATCTCACAATTTATTTAACCAGTACATGTGGTGTACTAGAAAGTAGTTCACGTAACACTATTACTCTTAAATGTAAAAGATACTTTCTACACCTGTAAAAGATATTCTCTAAACTCGCTTTAAATTTTTGACCAAGACATGTACCAACATCTTTTTTCTTTTTTCTCGAAGCACACCTTTTCTGTTGTGAGATGAATCATGGGATTCATGTTGTTAATCTTATTGAGTTATTGTAGTTGTCCATCTCAAGTCGAGATGGGACTTTGGGAGGCACGACACTTGGTCAGAGCTCGAGAGGTACTCGAATCGGTTAAGTTTAGCTATAAGTAACACAGAGAGGTAAAGTTGAGATACTGCATATTCAATCGTCATGGGTAGTGAGTTAACTGGAGGGGTATTTAGTAAGCCTGACCATTCCTGATGTAGATCAGCGGTCCACAACAACTCAAAGCTTCTCTGGACTCAAACGCACAAGACAACAAGAGAAGAAGATAATGATGCTCTGGCGGCTGCCAATACTTATAATATATGAATGATCCAAAAACCCCTTACAAGAGCCAATACATCTCCTTAAATAGAGAACAAAACCTAGTCTTTAAAAGGAAGTAAGCAACAACGTTAAAACTACCACCACTTAATAGGTAAATAATCAAAACATAATATAATAAGGAATCATCTCTTGGACCAAACATAGTCCTTAAGATATTCTGGCGCCTGTACATTCCTCTTGGCTCTTGGTTCATCTCCAAGCATAGCTCCTGCATCAGACTCCCCAAGTTGAAAAAGACTCGTCCTCGAGTCTGAGTTATGGTCATCGGAATTGCTCCCTTGGTAAGCTTGTAGATCAGCAACATTAAAAGTAGCAGAGACATTCATGTTGCTTGGAAGGTCAAGTACATAAGCATTCTCTCCAACACGCTCCAATACCTGGAATGGTCCATCAGCCCGATCACGCAATTTCGCATGTTTTCCACGCGGAAACCTTTCTTTACTCAGATTTACCCACACAAGATCTCCCGCCTTGAACTCAACATGTCTTCTATGCTTGTCATCTTTCTCCTTGTACTTTTTATTACTTGCTTCAAGCTTTTGACGAACCTGCTCATGCAACTTCTTGATGTATTCAGCCATATCTTGTGCATCACCACTAATACGGTCGTTGGTGGGCAGCGGAACCAAGTCCACAGGGCTGACAGGGTTTCGGCCGTACACCACTTCAAAGGGACTCATCTCAATGGTTCGGCTAGTTGACTTATTGTAGGCAAACTCTGCTTGTGGCAAGGCTTCAGACCAGCTTGATTTATTTTTTCCCACAAGTGATCTTAATAGATTTCCCAATGTCCTGTTGACTACCTCAGTTTGGCCATCAGTTTGTGGATGGTGAGCACTGCTATACTGAAGTTTAGTCCCCATCCTTCGCCAAAGAGTACGCCAAAAGTGTCCCACAAACTTTGAATCTCGATCAGAAGTGATGGTAATTGGAATACCATGTAGCTTGACTACTTCTCGAAAATAGAGGTTTGCAATGTGACTAGCATCCATGGTTTTGGAGCATGGCACAAAATGTGCCATCTTTGAAAATCTATCCACCACAACCAGTATAGAATCATGACCATTCTTAGTACGAGGGAGTCCCAATACAAAGTCCATACTCACATCCTCCCATGGAGCCTTCGGTTCAGGTAGAGGAGTATACATACCAGTGTTTTGAGAATGCCCTTTCGCAACATGACACACTCTACACCGTTGAACATACCTCATCACATCTCTATTCAACTTTGGCCAGTAAAATTTTTCCCCAACTAGAGCAATTGTTTTGTCTCGTCCAAAATGCCCCCCAAGACCACCACCATGCTGCTCTTCAATTATCCATAACCTCATTGAACAATTAGGAATGCACAATCTGCTCCCTTTAAATAAAAACCCATCATTCATATGAAAATCTTGGAAGGGACGTTGAGCCTCACATTCTGTCCATATATGTCCAAAATCCACATCGTCTTTATACAAATCCCGTAATCTCTCAAACCCGACAACCTTGATCTCCATTGTTGTTAATAAAACATGTCGTCGACTTAATGCGTCTGCCACTCTGTTTTGTACTCCGGCTTTGTGACGGATAACAAAGTTGTATTCTTGAAGCTCTTCTACCCACTTCGCATGACGCCGGTTAAGCTTTTGTTGCCCATTGATAAATTTCAATGCTTCATGATCCGAGTAAAGGATAAATTCTTTGTATATCAAGTACTGTTTCCACTCTCGCAAAGCTTGCATGATGGCATAAAATTCCACATCATAAGTGGAGTACTTTCTCCGCGTATCATTGAGCTTTTCACTATAAAAGGCTACCGGCTTACCCTCCTGGCTCAGAACAGCCCCAATCCCAATTCAGGATGCATCACAATCAACTTCAAAGACTTTCTCATAATTTGGTAGGGTCAAAATGGGAGCTTTTGTCATAGCTTTTTTTATCGCCTGAAAACTACTCTCAGCTGCATCTGTCCACTTAAATACACTAGATTTCAAGCAATCAGTCATAGGTGCAACAAGTGAACTAAAATTGCGAATGAACCTGCGATAAAATGAGGCTAAGCCATGAAAGCTTCTAATGTCGTGGATCGACATGGGTGTTGGCCACTCCAATATTGCTTCAACCTTCTTTGGGTCAACATTGACTCCTTCTGAAGAGATGACGTAGCCCAAAAAAATCAAGCTTTTGGTCATGAACTCACACTTCTTCAAATTGGCATATAACTTTTGCTCCCTCAACACTTCAAAAACTTTGCGTAAGTGCGCCATATGTTGCTCAACATTGCAACTAAAGACAAGGATGTCATCAAAATACACCACTACAAACTTCCCAATATATGGACGAAAAATCTGGTTCATCAGCCGCATAAACGTACTTGGTGCATTTGATAACCCAAACGGCATCACCATCCATTCAAACAACCCATCACGTGTCTTAAATGCTGTCTTCCATTCATCACCTGGTCGAATTCGAATTTGATGATACCCACTTCGAAGATCAATCTTAGAAAATATACTTGAACCTGACAAATGGTCCAGCATGTCATCCAAACGAGGAATGGGAAACCTGTATTTCACTGTGATTTTATTAATTGCCCTGCTGTCCACACACATCCGCCAAGTACCATCTTTCTTTGGAGTTAGCAAAGCTGGAACAGCGCAAGGACTCATACTCTCACGAATCACACCCTTATTTAACAACTCAGTGACTTGTCTATTAAGCTCCTCATGCTCTTGCGGACTCATACGATAATGCGGTCTGTTTGGCAAGCTTGAACCCGGGACAAGATCTATATGGTGTTGTATATCCCTCATGGGAGGTAGGCCTGTAGGAAGTTCATCTGGGATAACATCACTAAATTCCCCTAACAAAGGCTTAAGTTGAGAAGGGAGAGTCATTTCAGAATCTATCTCTTTCACCATAAGCATATACACATCTTCTCCAGCTTTCACTTCTTCTAGAAACTCAGCCATAGACAAATAGTTATTTCCCCCATCTTTTTTTGTAGGCTTAGGAGTGCTCCCCAACTTCGAGGGACCTAGAATCACCTTGACACCCTCTTTATGAAAAGTGTAAGTGTTTTTATATCCGTCATGAACTGCCCTCCGATCATATTGCCACGGACGGCCCAATAGTAAATGACAAGCATCCATCGGCACCACATCACACCATTGAGAATCATTGTAATGTTTACCAATGGAAAATGTCACTAAGCAACGCCGATTGACAGTTACCTCATTCCCCTTTTTGAACCAAGCCAGCTTGTAGGATGTATGCCTCCTCTCCGTCTTCAAATTAAGTTTGTCTACCATTTCTTGAGCCACCACATTTTCACAACTCCCGCTATCGATGATGAGGTCACATATTTTCCAATTTGAAGTGCACCTTGTGTGGAAAATATTATGTCGTAACCACTCAGGATCTTCCTCTACTTTAGAAGCACTCATTGCTCGTTGTATGACTAATGCTTCTCCCTGGTCACTCCACGTAATTTCATCGTCTTCATGATCGTTGTAATTTTCATAGATAGGAGGGTCTTCTTTTAACTCAGAGGCCTCTCCAAACTCTTCAATGAGATTAACAACCCTTCGGTTAGGGCACTCGGATTGAATATGGCCAATACCTGAGCACTTGAAACACTTCACAACCTTTTGCCTTCCACTTGGATTGGGGTGTCTTTGAGGCTCATTGGATTGAAACCTCTGCTTCTCTACATCATTTGTAAGCTTACCACCCATTTTACTTCCCTTCTCCTCATTTACAGCTCGCCTTTGGTGTTGCCTCTGTTGTTTCTCAACTTGGATAGCTAGTTTGTACACATCATTATAGCTCCAATAAGGTTGCAGTACAACCACATCACGAATCTCAGGCCGTAGTCCCCCGAGGTAGCGGGCTATCGTGTGTTCTTCGTCCTCAGTCACACCACTTCTGATTGTTAGGAGGTCAAATTCCTCAGTAAATTCATCAACTGACCGAGCTCCTTGGCGTAGGCTATGCAACTTCAAATAATTGTTCTGTATGTAATTATCTGGTAAGAACCTTTTCCTCATCTCTTTCTTCATTTTCTCCCAAGAAGTAATCTTCGGTTTTCCCAACCGCTCTCGTCGAACTTTTAGCTGTTCCCACCAGGCTGATGCAAATTTTGTTAGTTTGATAGCCACAGCCTTGACTTTCTTGTTCTCTGGTACCTCTTTGAAATCAAAGATACGCTCAACAGAATTGAGCCAATCAACAAACTCATCTGATCGATTCCTACCTTCAAACTCAGGAATCTCAACCTTCATGTCAAAATATCGGTTACCTTGTCCCTCTCCACGTGGCTCCCTCAACAGAGCGCGACCATGAAAAGGGTTCACGTCCTCCTCTTCATCAGAGCCCTCACCACCCCGGCCTCGGGTCTCGAAGCGAGCAACGCGATCATTGAGTTCCTGCATCAATCCTCTAATTTCTTCCATGTCATTGTTGCGGTTGTGACGACGCCCCATTGCGAAACCAACACGCCTGTTATGAGCCATTGGCTCTGATACCAACTGATGTAGATCAGCGGTCCACAACAACTCAAAGCTTCTCTGGACTCAAACGCACAAGACAACAAGAGAAGAAGATAATGATGCTCTGGCGGCTGCCAATACTTATAATATATGAATGATCCAAAAACCCCTTACAAGAGCCAATACATCTCCTTAAATAGAGAACAAAACCTAGTCTTTAAAAGGAAGTAAGCAACAACGTTAAAACTACCACCACTTAATAGGTAAATAATCAAAACATAATATAATAAGGAATCATCTTTTGGACCAAACATAGTCCTTAAGATATTCTGGCGCCTGTACATTCCTCTTGGCTCTTGGTTCATCTCCAAGCATAGCTCCTGCATCAATTCCCTAGTGAAATTGCAGTCAAAGTTGCTCAATCACACCTTTAACCCTTTGATCATACAAATTCACAGAAGATGTGGAACTGGATAAGTCATGGAACTGAGAAGCGTACGTAGTTCAATGTCCTGATTCCTGATCAACTTCAAGAAAAGGTAGAGATCTGAAGCAATTGATCGATATAACTGCGTTGTCAACATAGCTAATCGAAAGTTGCATTGTCATCAACATTGTAACTTAAGATGAAATGGGATGCATTTTAGCCTTGCTTGATCAGTACGTAAGGATGACTTCATGACTATGTCATGACTCATAAGATATGTGACCTGCACCTAACCTGCACTAGGCCACCAACAAAAGAGAGCATTTAATTTGACAAAAAAGATGAACCGTATATACGTTGTTCAGGTATGAATGGGGATAGGGTCAAGTGCTTCTGCATGCATACTTCTAAGTACTAAACTTGGAAAGAAAAATTAATTTCATGGTCCAAAAGTCTGAGTCCGGACTTGGATAAAAATTGCATTCAAGAGCACGCTATTAGTTTTGTAGAAAAAAAATAAAAAATAAAACTGCAAGTCGATCTTATTAGCTCTAATAGTGACTTGAACAAGAATATAATGTGCAAGGAGATAGCAACTGGCATTATAAATAAAGCCCTGATTAGCTTGAACACACAAAAGAAAGAAGAAACCATGAGACCTTCAGCTTATGAGTGTAGAGTATACTTTATAGCTTGCCTTACCTTGCATGTTCAGCTAGTTTCACTATTTCCAAACCTTGCTTTTGCTTCTCCTGATTCAAGTGAAGCAGAAGCTCTTCTCAGATGGAAAGCCAGCATCCAGATCCAAAGAGGGTATAACAATCTCACCTCGTGGACTTACCTTCCTGGCGAAGCCACCAATTCATCAAACCCATGCAATGTGTGGACTGGTATTTCATGCAACAGAGATGGAAGGGTGAACAAGATGAACCTTGGCAATTCTGGTATACAAGGTACGCTACATGAGTTTCCATTCTCGTACTTCCCTCATCTTAAACTCTCAGCTTGAATGAACTCTTTGATACCATCCCAGCTCAGATAAGTTCCCTCTCCAAACTCATTTATCTTGATCTCTCTTACAATCACTTTGCTGGGATAATCCCTCCAGAAATTGGCCTTCTATCAAATCTTGAAGTTCTGAACATGTATGAAAACCAGTTAAATGGCTCAATTCCCAAAGAAATAGGCCAACTCAACTCTCTTTTTGAGCTTGCACTGGGAACCAACAATCTAGAAGGGTCTGTTCCGGCTTCTCTGGGTAATTTGACAAACATGAACTACTTGTATTTGTTTAGAAATCAGCTTTCTGGTGCCATTCCTCCAGAAATAGGAAATCTATCTAATTTGATGGAACTGTACATGGGAGGCAACCATCTGATAGGTCCCATTCCTTCAAGTTTTGGAAACTTGAAAAACCTAACTAGACTGTACTTATTCAACAATCAACTTTCTGGCCTCATTCCTAGTGAGATAGGGAATCTAACATCCCTTCAGAGGCTGGCGCTGAGTGTCAACTATCTAACAGGTCCAATACCTCCAAGTATCGGAAACTTAAGAAGGCTAACTGCATTGTATTTGTTCAAGAATCATCTTTCTGGTTCCATCCCCTCCTAAATTGGAAGTTTGAAGTCTCTTGAGGGATTAAGCTTCTCCAGTAACAATCATCTATGGTTCCATACAGACAAAATTCGTGGTTTTCATCCTAAAGAGAAAGGGAATATGCAATTATACTTCTCCCTCAACTATACAAACAAGCTTTCAGGAACTATCCCCAGAGAGATAGGGCGCTTGAAGTCTCTGTTATACCTAGATTTGTCGGGTCATCAACTCCATGGTTCAATTCCAAGGTCATTTGGTGATCTGACAAATCTTATCTTTCTCGATCTCTCTGGAAATAAGCTTTCTGGTACTATTCCTATGGAGATAGGGAACTTGAGATCTATTGAGTTTCTAGACTTGAACCATAATCAACTAAATGGCTCAATCCCAACATCCTTGGGTGATATGAGAAATCTTACCACTCTCCATCTTTCTACAAATAAGCTTTCTGGCATTATTCCAATGGTGTTAGGCCACTTGAAATGCCTTGTGAGTTTGGAATTAAACTTCAATCAACTTGGTGGTTCCATTCCCACTCATTTGGTGAGCTGAGCAACTTGGAAAACTTAAACCTCTTGGACAACCAACTCTCTGGGTCAATCCCACAAGAAATAGGAAATCTCAAAAACTTGACCAAACTACAACTGGGTGATAATCAGTTTCTTGGTCACTTACCCCAACACCTTTGCCAAGGGGGATCACTAGGCTATTTTTCTGTAACCAATAACTATTTGATTGGTCCAATCCCCAAAAGCTTGAAAAATTGTACGAGCTTAATCAGACTCCGTCTTGATGGGAACCGATTGGAAGGAAACATATCAGAGGACTTTGGAATTTATCCGAATCTTGATTATATAGATTTGAGCAAGAATAACTTCTATGGTGAAATGTCACACAGTTGGGGACAATGTTCACAGTTGAGTTCCCCTATTGGTTGGGGAAAACAACCTTACTGGTGGCATACCTCCTGAGATTGGCAATGCAACCCAAATTCATGTACTTGATCTTTCTTCTAATTGTTTGGATGGGACTATTCCAAAGGAAATTGGGAGGTTAACTTCTTTGGTAAAGTTGATGTTGAATGGAAATCAACTTTCTGGTTGTGTATCTTTTGAATTTGGATCATTGGCTAATCTTGATTATCTTGATCTATCCACAAACAGATTCTGTTATGATTCTATCTATTTAGATGGGCTTCATACTTGGGTTGGGCCTCTTAGAAATATTTGTTTCTGATGTAACGGGTTAATGGACTCTGGTTGTCTCTTACATGGGCTTTTAGGGTTTATTCTTCTACTATATAAGGCAATCTAGGATGCTTGTAATGGTATTGAAGTATATTGAAGTTTATTTTCTTAGTTTATTTCTTATTTCTTAGTTGTAGCTTTCATTTCCTTCTCTCTAATGGCTTCCCATGGGTTTGATCCCGGGAATCCTAACAAGTGGTATCAGAGCCCTCATCTGGGCCTGATTCCGGTGGGATACGGCGGAGAGATTGCCGGCAATTGCTACAATCACTCTCCCGTCGGAGCCTCTTATCATTCAGTGACCAATTTCACACACCCAAACTCTTACCCACCACCACACCATTTCACTCAACCAAACCCTTACCCACCACCGCAGAACAACTATTATGCACCACCACCTTACCATTTCACACAACCACACTCTAACCCACCACCGCAGCACTCTGCAACCCTAATTAATGGGCACTTGCTTCCTCTCCGATTCCCTTGTGCATCTCAAACTCAGGCACAATACCATTCCCCTCACATGCAACCTACTCATTCTCTTGCTCCACAGCGACTCACCACCACCACTCCTCAAATTCCATCAATCCCTTCTTACTACACACCTCATCCTAACTCGAATCTTCAGATTCGACCTCCAATTTCACCAAACAGTTCAGTGGAACCTTTGGTGGTTCACTCTCATCTGTGGAGGGCTCGTTGCAAACAAGTCGCTCTCGAGTCGACTGCGGCCACTGAAGGAGTGAAGAAGCCCAGCCGATCTAGGCTAGGAACTGTCCTGCCTCGCAAGACCTGCAACTCCCAGAAGCGCTATCAGCTCTTGATGCGCAAGCCCAAATTTCAGCGCCTGCTCGGTGCAATCACACAAGATGTGAAGACCGGTCTGAGATTCCATGGCTCATATGTGGAACAACCAGAGACTATGGTCAAGCTCAAGGGGAGTGGGAAACTATTGTCACCGAAACGAGGTTCCAGCAAAGTCTCACACAAAGAACGCACAAATGATAAGTTGAGTGAGATGCGAGAATCCTTGAAGAGATCAATGGATACCTTCATGTCGGAATTCAAGGAGGAGCTACGGTTGTTAATGGGTTCATGGCAATCTCCGGCAAGGCGAGTTGATAATCCACAAAAATTTGTCTCTCCGCCGCAGTCGTCAATACCTGAGTCGATTCCGGCCACAACTGGGGGTTCGTCATCACTCATTGCTGCCAATGATGGAAGCCAAGCTGATATGTGTCTGAAGTCTGGGTCTCTACCACACACATCAGTTGACCTTATTGCGGCTACCATTGATGGTAATCCTGTAAGAATCTCTACTAATACGGGGTTGAATTTGTGGCAACATGAAGTTGATTTCATTAGTGAAATAAGCACTAAACCTGTGGCATCTGATATTTCAACATCTACTGGTGAGATTTTGAGTTTGAATAATGATATTAATGTTGTGGTATCTGGAAGCAATTGTGAGGATGGTATTTCTACTTGCATGACTGATAAATTGAATCATGTGAGTAATATGATGGGTGCTAGCTTTGGAAGTAGGGAGGATGCAATTCAAAGTACTGAAGGGCCTGTTGTTACAGTAAAATTGATTGGTAGACTCCAGGATGATAGAGAGTTGAAGGAGACTAAGAGTGTTACTGCTAAGCATGATGAAATGACTTCAGAATATGGGAGAGATGATGAAGTTGATCCACCAGACAAGGAGCATACTGATGGATTTGATGGTTTAGAAAATGATGTCAACCAACCTGTTTTCAACGAAAACTTGAACATGCCCCAGTCAACTCATTTCAGTAGAGGCACTATAGTCTCTTCTTATATGCATGACTTAGAAGCTAGCCGTCAATTGGATGTTTGCAGCCACAAGTCTTCTCTGATTCCTAAAGACCTTGATTCAAAGGAAGCAATCAACATTGTTAATGAGCATATTAAGGACTGCACTAGGCCTCCTGATGACTTCCAAGTTGATGATCTATGTGCTACCTACAAAATTTGCTTTGAGTTTCCGATTACTTTCTCTGAATATAAAATGGAGAAAGAGTTGCCCGTGAATTTTCATGAATACCGTATGAAGTTGCGGTGTTTGGCTGCTGCTCAGGACAAGTTGAAGGAAGCAGGTACCTCAGACATGATTGTCAGCATGAGGAAGAAAATTGTGTCATGCGCCATAACACTTGCTTCAAGCTTGTCAAATGGTTTGTTGGCAAATGGTACTGTTGAAATTGTTCAGTGCTTTAGAAATAAATTGAATGACAAGCTGTTTGGCTACCACATGGAGGTAATTAAGCTTTTCGAGGAATTTTTGAATGTGACATATGATTCTGACACTGAGCAACATGGTCTGATTCAAGATGATTTTTGCAAAGAAGAGTTGGTGAATCAGTTTTTCGAGTCAGGTCATTTTGATAAGGCAAAAGAGGTACTATTTGGTATAATTAATCACTCTTTGGACTCTATCATGATTACTAATAATGGCCTCTTGGATGATAATAATATTGATGTAGAGAGTTTGTTTGCTAGAGACAAATATGATGAAATGCAAAAGAATTATGGAAAGGTGTTGGTGGGAATGTTGGAGAAATGGAAATCAAAAGTTAAGGCTGAAATTGATAAGAGACTATATCTTCTTCTGAGGACAGTATGCTCCACTGGCACCCATTCTCGATCACAGCTGTTGTTGTGGTTCATTCTTTTCTTTGAACTTGGTAATTGTGAGACAGCAATCAAGCTGCCATCCTCTTGCAGACTAGTATTGGCAGATATTAGCCAAGTGATCCAAACCTCAGTCTCTCAGGTATACACTACCATCATTTTCAGTCATCAATATTTTCCAGCAGCTCTTGATAAGGTATTATGTGATGTGGTCGAGCTCTATGTCATGATTTATTATACTTTGAATGCTGGGTATTTGCTTCATGATGATATATCTGGGTTAATTGGATCCGTTATGAGTTCTCTTGTTGATATTTATTCTCACTCTGGAACTTGGAAGCATGCATACAAGATGTATAATTGTGTTTGGAACAGAGGTCTAATTTTTGGGCCACGTGGTTATGGCAAGGAAGCTATTGATTCATTTAAGAGGTTGCTTGAAAGAGTGTTCCTGATTTCATTATGTTTTTTGCTCAAAGTTTTTGACATGAAGGACAAATGAAACCTGATGATGAACTTGGAAATATGTGGGAGAATATATGTTTATCTACTGGAAGTGCAATCATTCATGAATTGCATGCAAACTTTCTATCCACTGAGCTAGTCCAGCTTAAGCATAAACACCAAAAATGTTCTGCTGCAACTGTTTTTGTGTTGATCTCAGTTTGTTAGCACTGTACTGATCATAAGCAAGAGTTTGAGAAAATTGCAAGACTTGTTGAGATAAAGTGTAGTAACAACAGCAACCTTACAGAGACCAATGAAATATGGGCTGCATTTGCAAACATATCTTGGGAAGAGGCAGATTTGACATCAGAAGAAAATGAACAGCCTTTGTTTATAAATGTCATTTTCCAGGACCTTGATTTCTCCATTTATGCAGATGATAATCTTGACATCTTATTCCAGGGTCTTGGTGAAAATAGCCTTGCTGCTCTTCATTGTTTTTACGCCACTATCTTGGGAATGTTGAATACAAATGCTGGTGCGTTTGACAATACAATGGCCTCCCTGCTGATCAGTGTGGTTGATTATGCTCTTGTTACTTCACTTAATACCTTTCTGATTATTGGTGTACTGTTGATGTCACTCACACATGTGATGGATACCCTTGCTGCATGGTTTGCTCTGTTTGATATTGAGACTTATAGATATATCAATGATCAGCCTTCAAGATGTATTGCTAAGAATACTGGTATGAAGCATCTAATTTCTCAGTACAATGCCAGCTGTTGGACTACTGGACAAATTCTGAAAGAAGCTTCCAGGCTTGAGGTCAAGCCTATTCTTTGAGCGGGTGGAAATGTTATGATTCTATCTATTTAGATGGGCTTCATACTTGGGTTGGGCCTCTTAGAAATATTTGTTTCTGATGTAACTGGTTAATGGACTCGGGTTGTCTCTTACATGGGTTTTTAGGGTTTATTCTTCTACTATATAAGGCAATCTAGGATGCTTGTAATGGTATTGAAGTATATTGAAGTTTATTTTCTTAGTTTATTTCTTATTTCTTAGTTGTAGCTTTCATTTCCTTCTCTCTAATGGCTTCCCATGGGTTTGATCCCGGGAATCCTAACAGATTCAATGAGTCAATTCCAAACTTTGTATGTGACCTCCTTAAATTAAACCACTTGAATTTGAGCTACAACAAGTTTGGAGAAGGAGTTCCATTTTGTTTGGGGAAGTTAGATCATGTTTCTGAACTTGATTTAAGTCATAACTCACTTACTGGAAGGATACCATCAGAGATTTGTAATATGGGCAGTTTGGAGAAGCTTAATCTGTCCCACAATAATCTCTCTGGTCTCATTCCAGCAAGTTTTGAAGGCATGCACAGCTTGTCATATGTCGATGTATCACTACTTGGAGGGTCCACTTCCCAAGAGCAAAGCATTTCAAGAAGCTCCCCTGGAAGCATTGCTAGGAAACAAGGGCTTGTGTGGCGAGGTTGGCCCTTTGAAACTCTGCAGTGTACAAAGCAGTAGAAAGTACCAGAAACAGTTTCTAATCATAGTCTCTCTTCTAGCAGCACTAGCATTTCTAGCTGCTATCTTGGCGATTGTCATTGTCATTGAAAGAAAGAAGAGGCACCAGCATCAACAAGACACCAACATGCATGTAGAAATTTCTTTTTCCGTATTAGGTTATGATGGAAAGATGATGTATAAGGAAATCATAAAGGCAACACAAGATTTTGATTCCACATACTGCATCGGAAAAGGAGGACATGGGAGTGTATACAGAGCAAATTTGTCATCTGCCAATATAGTTGCTGTGAAGAAACTCCATCTGCTACACAGTGAAGACGATCATTTTCAGAAGGAATTCTTGAATGAAATCAGGGCGCTCACTCAGATACGTCACAGAAACATTGTGAAGCTGTATGGTTTCTGTTTACATAAGCGACACTCATTTTTGGTGTATGAGTATCTAGAAAGGGGTAGCTTGGCCACATTGCTGAGCAGTGATCATGAAGCTCAAGAGTTGGGATGGAGTAAGAGGATGAATATTGTTAAAGATGTGGCTAATGCATTGTGCTAAATGCACCATGATTGCTTGCCACCGGTTGTACATCGGGACATATCGAGCAAAAACATATTGCTGGATTCTGAATACAAGGCCTATGTTTCAGATTTTGGCACTGCTAAGTTCTTAAACCCAGACTCAGCTAATTGGTCTGCCCTTGCAGGCTTATATGGTTACATGGCACCAGGTAAATATTGTCTTCCCCTCTTGTCTTTTAACTAACAATATTTATGCTCTTGTTCAAACGAGTGATTATATTTATGCACATTTTCGTTGTTGTATGTTTGCAGTGATTAAATTCGATTAACAACTAAAGACTTAAAATATGTAATTTGAAAAAATAATTCTTCTGCATTGTCTTGTTGAAAGGAAGCTATTTTTGAATACTGATATATAGATCCATTTCTTATGAGCTTTTTCTCCACAGAGCTCGCTTACACAATGGAAGTAAATGAGAAATGTGATGTCTATAGCTTTGGAGTATTAACTTTGGAAGTAATTATGGGAAGGCATCCAGGAGATATCCTCTCATCTTTATCCTCCCAGTCATCATCATTGTCATCAACATTACCGGCCCATCAAATGCCGATCATGGAGTGTCTGGACCTGCGCATTTCCCCTCCTTCATATAAAGTTGCAGAGGTTGTTCTTTCTCATTATAAGATAGCATTTGCATGCTTGGATTCCAGACCAGAATCTCGTCCAACAATGAAACAAGTTTCTCAACTCCTCTCAACTCAAAGCCTGCATTTTTCCAAGGCATCATTACGTACATATGATAACATTTGATGAATTGCTTGTTCTTTATGGACTACTTTGAGAATCATAGAATCTTTGAGCCCTCTTCCAATGATTGTCATGTCCAGGCCATTAGAAGCTACTATTTTATGTCATTTTGTCTGCTTTAGTTAATAGTTTCATGACAGTTCTTTATAGTAAGACTGATTTTCCTTCTAAGTTTTCTTTGGCTTTTTTAGAAAAAATGCGAATGTTTTCAATTCTGGGGATGCAGTAACTAGCTTTTGCAGGGTTCTTGTACTCATTATTCCTTTTGATGCAAGTAGATAACTAGATGTCATAGAATCACTTGAACCTTGATCTTTAATCTTCTCTCAGTTTGATTCTATTTTTCAATTTCAGACAGTTTCCTACTTGTCAAATAGGGCATCATAAATGAACCAGAATTCAAGGTTCTAGACCCAGAGATCTCACAGTACGTGATACTCAGTTACTCACACCTTCAATTGTAAAAAGGTTGCAAAATAAAGAACAAAATGCCATAAAGTAACTCATCTACAAGAATATCTTGTAGTGATGATTTGGGATTATCTATGCGATGACAATTTCTAAATGCATCTTGGTTGGAGTCGGATTTGCATTTTTATATGCATCATTGACTAATCTTGAACCTATTGAACTGTCAATTTTCCGAGCTTTATATATAGGTGACATGTCGAAATAAAACTACTTGAATTGGGCAACAAGTAGCTCAGCCAAGAAATTCTAATTTCAGCTAGGGAATTTAATTCAACTCTCCCACCTAGATTGAATTCCATGTGGTTTATAAATTTAATATTAGTTTTAGAAATTAAGTAATGGCTTTTTCCTCGCAGAGGCTGCTATCATGACAAAGGTAGCTTTCCGGTGCGCGCTGGTGTTATATGGATGATTCAATCATCATCTTCCTCATTTTCATCTCCTTCAGGAAAGGAAAACCTAGGGCTGAAGGATTTGTGGGCGTCCTTCACTTGCACCTAAAGTTGAGAACAACTAATAACCATTGTTCTGCACAATTAATTAAGCCAACAATATGTGTAAATGGTTTCTTATCGTCCCCAAAACTTGAACAAATCATTAGGAATTGAACATACGAGTCTAACTTTTAGTTTCATAGGAACTTTCTACATTTACATTGTATTTCCAGGGAGATTAAATTTTAGCACCACTCTTATATATATTTGAGTTCATTTTTTAACCTGGATTTGATCCATGAAATTGTATCAGTAGCAAAGAAACTCAACCAACAGGCCATTAGCAAAGTATATCAACTTCATGTTGATGAACACCTAACATATCAAAGAAAAATTAAACCCATTTTTTTTACAGTATCAACTGTCAAGTAACCTATATAGTTTGAGGGGCGAGTGTGATGTAGTTGAACAAACAATTAGAAAGAAGAGGGAAAAGAATGCAATCATGTAATTCCAGAAATAATGTAAGAGGTATTTGGGTTTGAAGAGAATGGTCAGAGAAAGAACCTTGGTTTTTGGTCGTAAAGTTTTGTCTTAGATTTGAGGAAACAACAAAACTGAAAAATCCTTCATCGTTTTCCTGCACCGTCTTCTTCAGTCCTTCTGTATTGTGAGCGACCATTAGGGTTGTGTAATTGGGCTTGTGGGCCACATGAGATTCTGGTGTGGGTATTACCCGTATTAGAATGGACAATTTGGATACCCGAACGCTTGTAATGGAATAATTATACGAGTATTTCTACATATATATATATATATATATATATATATATATATCTTGATGTAGGATATATGTGTGTAGTTTTCTATTACTATCTCATGTATGATTGGTTAGCCTAAAAATTAATCTCCATTTTTCGTCCAGGAAAATGTTATAATGGCATGGTTTGGTTGTTGCTTTTGGATATATATGATTTAATTATGATCGAGCTAAATAGGTCTGGATACGAGCACATGGAAATAAACTTAACACATACGTTTCTCGTTTCTCATGTACAAATCAACATAAGATGATTAAGATTGAATTAGTGCCGCCTTAGAGGGTTGGAATAGGGTCAAGTACCACCCTATATAATACGGTCAATCGTTGTTAACTTGTACGCTTGTTGCAAGTAGCATGCAACAAACTATGTACATATATATAGTCAAATGAAGTTCTATGATTTATAAAAATTAAAAAAAATATTGATTGACTACATTAACAATCCATATAATTACAGGATTCATAGGCATGTATTGAGCTGGCCACGAGCTAGCTGCCTCGATCAGTTTGCAACTTTCTCATTTTCAGTAGTATCAGCTTGCTTGGTACTCGCTTCTTTGATTTTGTCTTCCTTCTTGGGCTCATTGGCCTTTTCAATGATAGAGTCTACCTCTCTCTCAACTTCCTCAGCCTGCAAGTTTTTCACGAAACAAAAGATTACGTATATGAAAATTAAAGACAGGATATATTTGCTTGGATTTGTTTTCCTATCATGATTTTAGGGGATTTGTTGAACGTGTTAGGTGCAAAACATAGAATTGCTTGAAGAAAAACAAAGAGCTAGATGTTTGAAACGTGCACATTTTGATTTGAAATCGATCTATAGTGTAGCAGGTGAGAAGCATGAAGCCGCCTCATTAGAAAATGTCAAATTAATCCATTAAGATTCTTATTGTTATTGGAGTAAAGGAAAAGCAAAACAACTAACAATTGGTTTCATTTTCATTTTCTAACCTATATTCTTTATTGTTCTTCATAATCTCGAGACAGAGACATATTTGTTTGATTAAGCAACTATCCTTCAACCTAAGCACACAGGTTAGTTTAATCACATAGCTTAATTAATACATGTGACCCTCAAGGTTTAGTCATGGATAAGATATCTTAAAAATTAGTTAGTACAAATCTAAGCAGTATGATAATGTTGTGTATGTCGATTTTACACGGAGAAGTTAAGAAATTAACCGAGGTATTAGGTAAGATTATTAGTTAGAGGAACTGTTTACCTTCTCAATGATATCATCCGCCAGGGCCGCAGCCTTGCCCGTTTTGTCAGCTAATTCCTCCACAAGCATGGCAGCATGTCGAAGTTTACCTTCCGGAAGATGGTTGCCGATCTCGTCGGCGACCTCCTCCACTTTGTCGGAGACCTTCTCCACGAGCTCCGCCACTTCTTCTGCTGCATCCATCGCCGTCTCTACTTGTTCTACACATACATAACCACATACATTATATTAACACAATAACACATAACCTAATTTATAATCACTAATTAATCATGCTAATTAAGTAATTAGTAATTATTAACAACATTGTGAATAGTATAGCTTACCTTTCAACTTGAGTAACGGGTACCATTTGTTCTTCGTAAAGGGTATAATTACTGAGAAAAGCACACCCAAAAGCCACATTTTCCTGCATATATAAATACAAGTTAATCACGTACCAACCATTTATCGATCACACATTAAACAATGAAGAGTATCCATGAATAGCTAGACGAGCTTACCAAGAACCACCGGAAGGATCAGAAGGAAGAGGAGGGCTGCCGGGACCAACGCTGTTGACCACCATTAGCAGGATCTTGCTGCCAATCTGAACTCTCTGAAGGCTCGTATTACTGCACGATCGCAAGCTCCGGTTACCGATAAAATGACATGAATCCCTCTGGTTTAATCTGAGGTGGGGATGAAGTAGTGAGGATCTAGAATTGCTGGGAGTAAGTGCTGTTGTTGTTGTGATTGTTCTGATCGACATGGCCATGGCGCAAAAGTACGTTCTGGGTTGAGTTGCAGAGAAGGAAATGAAGTAGGTTTTGGAGAAGACGACTCTGTTTGAAGAAACGAGGCGTTGGATGAGGAAACGAGCTGTTGGAATGAATGATGAATCTGTTTGAAGACAAGGTTTTGTTGACACGCTATAATATTATGAGGATTAGGCGTGAAGTTAATGACTTGTTTTGGCCCACGTCCTCAGCAAGGGGGTGATGAGGGAACAAAAGTAAAAAGGGTGCGTGCGGGGCGTGCCACCTCACGGATGAGGAAAGAGAACGGTGCGCGTCCTGACTTCTGACCAGGCGAATGAGGGCTCCGGTGTCACCTGACGAGGAAATATTTCCGAGCTTACTCTTCTAATCACCTGTCGATCGATACTCACTGTAAGAGCGAGCAGAGCAACAATTGGGAAATCGGAGACGAGTCCTGACGGGCTCTGGGATCTAAGGCGGGGTGCGCTTAGAACGTAAGGGTTTCGAGAATGCTCGAAGGTTTCGACTGTGTACGTCTGTTTGAGAGAGTTGTTGATTGATTGATTGTGTGTGTTTGAAGACCATGGAGCTTCCTTATATATTCATCCGTAAGCAACTCGTGGAGACTTAATCACAATCCAATTCGGACTCTGCAATTAGAATCCCACAAGGATACGATTAACTCGCCAGTCGTGCGCTCCATGCAACACGTGTCAAACCTATCTCGCTTAGGTTTCGTTCCCCGCCTCGCTGCATTTCATTTGTCGTGTAGTAAGCGAACTCAAACACTAAGCGACCTTATCCCGAGGGCGTTATTAGTCATTTCCAACTCACCCTCGCCAGGAACTGTAGAGTCCCATGCGAACTGGAGATAAGGATCCCGCGAGGACACCGAATCTCGCAAGGTATCAGAATCTTCTGGATAAAATCCTTGTCACGTGCTGCCAAACCTCGCCACCCTTTATGGGCTAAAAAGGCCACAGGCGTTGGCCCAAATGATATCCAAGCCTTTCCCGAGTCTTGGACCGAAAATGCCCACTGGGCTCAAACATTGCCCCCTAGGCCTTGAGCTTAATCCGTTTCGCAACGGATAAGCGAAAAGGCCTAATTAAGCTTTTTACGGGAACTCGTATTTCAAAAGGTGCTGACGCTTCGGCGCTATCACTTCCCTTCATCATTACGGCTTTTTGAATTTTGAAACGCGCTGACGTTTCGGTCGTCATTGCGTCTTTTCGTTGCGACCATTGATTGAAAGGGACGTTACGGTTCGTCTCCTTTATAAACCTCGACGCGGGTCCCCACATCTTACCATCGCTTTCAGATCAAACTCTGCCTTCTGCAACCAAACAAAACTCCAGCACCGACCTTATTTCGACCGGAAACAATGCCTCCCAAACCTTTTGCCAATGACCCGAACCTCAGCCTTACGGCGGCGACCTCCTGGTCGACCAGCCTTGCTCGTCGCTTCGCCACCAACCCGCCTCAAGGAACACCCATCTTCTTCCTTGACACAGGGGCGGCCTTGCTCGGCCCGACTCCTTCAAAGCCTCTGTCCGACGCCGATCTTAACCATTACAACGCCTCCGTGCGTCGACCAATCTTGGCCCAACGGCGCGAACCGGGGAACTTTTCTACCTGGCAAGCCCGCTCTCATACCAATGTCCGGGTCGGGGAGTGGCCCAGCGCCACTGCAGAGGATCGAGCGTGGTACGAGGAGCGCCTCCAGACCGATCAAACGATCTGGGAAGCCACCGGCATCCATGAGGCCATTGCCTTGAGTTTCTCGCTGCCCCCTCACACCGATCGAGCGCCTATCGCTGCCGTGGCCTGTTTGTGGAACAGCGCCACTAACACCTTCGACTTCCCCTTCGGGCAGATGGGCATTACTCTACTGGACATCCTCGCCATTACCGGGCTGCCGATCCACGCCAAGCCGTATGCGCCCAGCGACTTTGCGTCGACCGAGTTTACATACGCCTGCAACTTGGGGGCCCGCCGCGCCCTGAGAAGTTCATATGGGGCGTGGAGGAAATTTTACATGGGCCACGCGGAGCCGCACGAAGGAGGCATCGCTTTCCTGGAGTATTGGCTCGACAAGTTTGTCTTCTGCGGCAGTGCTCACAAACCAACTGGGAAATGGACCAAGCTGGCCGAAGCACTGTACAATGGGGTTGAAGTCGGGCTAGGGCAACCTGTATTAGGCGCACTCTACCGGACCCTGCACCTGCTGTCGCTGAGGCCTTTCCACCTATCTGGCGGCCCTCTGTGGATCCTGGACCTGTGGACGCAGTTATACTTTCCGCTCTTCCGGCGAGCCCCGGTGGAATTCCTGCCCGAGGATCAGCTGCTCGGCTTTGCGGTGTGCAGGAACGCCACAAATCGGACTCCTCTGTCCTTCTTCGCCAGCCTTTCCATCCTCTACAACCACATCGAGCCGCCACCGACCATGGATATAATGGTTCGCCGGCGCCACCCTGAGGTCCTATCGACGGGTTTCTTCCCCCGCCAAGATTCGGACAACGATGCGAGGACTGCCTTCGTAAGAGCAACCTCATGCTGCGACCTTCAGCTCGCCGAGGATGACCAAGGCTTCGAGCTGTATGCCCCCAACCACTTCGCGAGGCAACTTGGCTTCCATCAAGGGATTCCTTACCCGCTTCTCCATTCGGTCAACAAGTACACCTCGTGGAGGAAAATTGGCGAGTCTGATCGGGTCACCCCGCTGCAAAACATCTACCCTCTTTCTCCCAACTTGCTGGAGATCGAGTCTTCGCAGGGTGTTGACCCCGCTTACCTCGCTTGGTGGCGGTCCCTGTCTGACAACCATTGGGAGTTCCCAGACGATGCTGTCTTCGCTGCCATTTTTCGCCCTTTGTATGACACTTTGGGCGAATCAGACCGTGTCATCCTCGATGGCCAGCGCGATAGTGCGGAGAGGGGTTCAGGGGCTGCGACAAGAACTAGGCTTGCGCTTCCGCCAGTTCCTGCTGCTCGCCGCTCGACGGGGATCGTCATTCGAGAACGCGATCCCGCACCCGAGGTATGTCACTAAGCGCGTAAATTTCGAACTTCCTTTGACATATTGATAGAATGCTTCTCTCTAACCCTCTTGTTTTCTTCTCAGTCTGCCCCCCGCCGGAGAACTGTCGACAGGTCTGAAGTTGCCAGAGGAAAGGCACCTGTCCGGAGGGAAACTGTGGCGGGCCACGACAGCGAGACTGCTCCTGTCGTTCCTCGCCCACAAGCGGCGAAAGCTCGCGGAAGCGTCCTATCGAGGACGAAGAGGACTTGCTGGAGGATGCGCGGTACCAGCGAGAGTATGGCTTGGTAAGCAACCCGGTAAGCGAATCATCTTCGGACTAATTTTTCCTAAGTCAGAGCGACTCGCTAACTTTTGCTTTTGACAGGTCCGCCGCACTCGTCCTCGCCTCGCTGTCGTTGAAGAGGCGCCCGTGATAACGGAAGTCCCATCTCCAGAACCATTCGTTGGAGACACGAACTTGGCTCTCCAAAGGGTCGCTGAGGCAAGCGCGGAGATGGAAATTGAGGAAATTGCTGAAACCGGCGAGGAGATGGTTATCGAGGAAGTCGCTGTGGCAGGCGCGGAGACGGTCGTCGAAGAATCTGCTGAATCCAGCGAGGAGGTGATCTTCGAAGAGACTGTCGAAGCGGCCGCGGAGGAGACTACCACGGTCATCGAGGGGGCTGGCAAGGCTACTGAGGAAGTCGTACAACCGTCCTCTCCAACCGCCGCTTCGGGCGAAACTGGTCCAATCCCAGAGCCAAAAATGCAGCTCTCGACCAGTCCAACCAGGTCTCCAATCCTACTGCCCCCTTGGCGTCTCCGCCCGAAGGCCTCCAATTGATACTTTGGGTTCCTCCCCTGCAGTTGGGCCATACAGGTCGTACCGGTGAAGTGCCTCCGGCGGTTCCAACAAAGGATCTTACTGCCCCCTTGGTGGAGACAGAGACAGCTCGTGGCACTCCGCCACCCTCTCCAGAGATTGAGGCGGCTGCCGAAGTTGAACCATTCACTCCGGTCCCAACGAGGAAACCTGGCGAGGAGTCTTCTTCCTTCAGCACCCGGGCCGCTCGTCTTTGGGCCCGAACTACTCCGCCTACTGATCCGGAACCCATCAGCCTAGCTCGGTCTTTCCTTCATGGGTTGTTTCATCACGGCTCTCGCCCGAACGTCTTTGACTTGGTAGGACGTATTCGCGAGGCTCATGAAGCTCTGGATCGACATCTCACTGGCGGCAATCCTGTTCTGGACCAAGCGCTGGAGTTGGCCGACGCTGTCGAGTCGCAGGCTCGCCGAGTCTTGGATATCGGTGCTCAATCGGCTTCCCGTGAGCAAGCTCGCCGAAACTTAGACAATCAGATGGCAAACCTCTTGGCCGAGCTTGGTGAAGCTGGCATCCCGGGAGCGTCTTCAGAGAATCCAAGTGCTGGCCATGCTCGGCGAGTGGAGGCCCTGGAGGCTCAGATAGCAGAGCTGCAGGCTCAACTTGCTCGGGCTCGCCAAGACTTGGCCTGCGCTTTGGAAGTGGAAGCCCGTTTGCAGGCCGCAGAGGAGGCCCAGGAGGCTTTGGACTCGGCCGTGGCTGCTGCCGAAGAAGTTCAAGCCCAAGCCTATGAAGAAGAAATAGCCTTAGAAGGCATGCTCTTAGATTTGTATAGGGTTTGTAGGCGTGCGTAGGTTTAACTTGTATTTGCCCCCTTGTGTACGAACTTTAATGATAATATCAAAATTGAATCTTTCCCGCTCTTTGCCAACTGCTACGTAATAACTGTCAGGAAAAAAATCTTTTTCCGAGATTTGGTGACGGTTTCCAATGTAACTACTCGCTCGGAACGCGGGCAATCATTATTGAAAAACGCGTCTGACCTTATCTCCAAAGCCCGTATCTCGGAGCAAATATTGCATGGGGGACAACTGTCAAACGCACAATCGCCCCTTCCGCCTATAAAAAGAAACGCTTGGCCGGGGTGAAGTATCAGTGAAGTCTTTGCCCCCTCACCATGATTTCTTATTCTCTTCAGTTCATCCTTTTGTCCCTGCTTAGAGCCAAGCCCCCAACCATACATTCCCATTCTTTGCTGATTCTGAAAATCTACTCTCAGGCTGAGAGTGATTCTGGAAATCTACTCTCAGGCCAAGCCTTTGTTCGGCCTGACCAAAGGTTGGGTACCCTCTGCCTTGCGCCTGTTGTTCTATCAGCGCGTGAGGCTCTGCCGGCCCTTCAAATGGAAGACCGGTGGTAGCATGGGGGACCTTGACCCCCTGGACCTTTAGCTTCCCAACACTTTCTCTTAGGTCCAGGCCGGCATCGGGGTTTAGGCTGGTCTACAGACGCGAAGCGTTTGTCAACTTCTCTAAAGACGCGAGGCGTTTGTCAATTCTGAGCGAAGGACGCGGCGGCAGACTTTTCTTTAGCCTTGCGAGCCATGCGGGACGAGGCTTCCAGTATCTGTAGATCTATGCTTTTTTGAATGTAAACATAGTCTAATTTGACCTTTTCTGATCAATGTAATTGCTTTGGCCGCAAAGCCATAATTTGAAACATGTATTGAACAAAGTGAAAAAGGCAAAATAAATGAATTTATTTTTTAGGCCTCTGGAATAGGCCCCAATCTTGTACTAGTCTTTGTGTTTAGACTTTGCACGTTTACAGAGAATGAAGAAAACAATAGAACTTTTTAGGGCCTCTGGAATAGGCCCCAATCTAATACAGGCCTTTTTAGGCTGGTACGTTACAATGTATTCTATTAGGCTTCTGTCCCGAGTTGCCCCCTAGTGTTAGGCGGCGGAGTGAAAACGCGATGGCGCGTAACACTATTGACTGTAGTGGCGGGATCCGGTGGAGGGGTAGGATCCTCGCGCTCCCAAACCCCTGCAATGTGGCGCTTGAGGAAGCGGGCATTAATAGGGTTGCGATGAATAGTACCGTCCAAGTCGCTCAAGTGGTATGCTCCCTTGGGCAATATACGATGAATGATAAAGGGTCCATCCCAGCGAGCAGACCACTTACCTCGACCGTCTGTTTTATCTCCAAGCGGGAGTACTGCACGCCACACTTTCTGGCCCTCAGCATAGCTCTGTCCACGCGTGATTTTATCATAGGAGCGGGCGATGCGCTGTTTCTCAAGGACTAGATTGTTGAAAGCGGCGACGCGGTGCTCGTCTAGATCTTCAAGCTCCTGCCACATGGCTTGGACGTAATCCTCGCCAAGTAATTGATGTTGTTCCTGAACGCGGAGCGAAGCGATATTGATCTCAAGGGGAAGGACGGCGTCATGACCGTACATGAGAGCGTACGGTGTGGTATCCGTTGGGCCTCGCTTGGAGGTGCGGTAGGCCCACAAAGTGTGGTAGAGCTCCTGGTGCCAAACGCGTGGGTTGAGCTCCAACATCTTGCGGAGGATGCCAAGGATGACCTTGTTGCTAGCCTCCGCTTGGCCATTGGACTGGGCATAGTATGGCGTGGAGTGGAGAAGCTTGATGCCGTAATCGTTTAAGTACGTAACAACTAAATCGGCCATGAAAGCTGCCCCCCTGTCTGTAACGATGCACTCCGGGATACCAAAGCGGGAGATGATATTGCGGAAAATAAAGTTGCGCACTGAGTTGGCGGAGGCGACTTTGAGAGGTTCGGCCTCGACCCATTTGGTGAAGAAATCTGTGGCAACGATAATGAACTTGTGCTGCTCAGAGGAATGGGGGTGAATGATGCCTACGAAATCCATAGCCCATCCGCGACACGGCCAAGGTTTGATGATGGGCTGCAGCGGGATGTTAGGGATATGTTGCACTGGTCCGTGAGCCTGGCAATCTTGGCAACCTCTGGCGAAGGCAATACAGTCTTTCAGAATGGTTGGCCAGTAGTATCCATGGCGGCAGATCAGCCATCGCATTTTGGGCCCGGCTTGGTGCGAACCGCAAACTCCGCAATGGACTTCGCGCATGAGACGTTTAGCTTCGTTCCCGTATACACAGCGGAAGTCGTTGCCGTCTTCCCCACGCCGCCGGAGTTCGCCATTGCGTAATACAAAGTTTAAGGCGAGGAAGCGGATTTGCCTGGAATGAGCAGCGTCGTTGGGGTTCTAGAGGTAGGCGATGAATGGTAGCCGCCAATCCTCGTCGATGGGGTCCAAGGCTGCAACTTTTGGGATGGCGTCCCGAAATTGCCCCCTGGCGATGAAAGAGGGAAGAGTACGGCGTTCGACCTTGAGCAAGCGTTCGCGCACTCCGTCTCTCAGGCTGAGGCCAGACGCTATCTGGGCGAGCTCGTTGGCAGCGAAGTTAAATTCACGTGGTATGTGCTCGATGTACACGTCGTCGAATCGATCCAGCACCTCGAATGCCTTGCGTAGGTATGGCTCAATTGACAAGCTTAAACACTTGAACTTTTCCACAAGCTGGTTAACGACCAACAAAGAATCGCCAAAGATCTGGACCTCGCGGACTCCTAAGTCCAACAAGATCTCTAGGCCGATGATTAGTGCTTCGTACTCGGCCTGGTTGTTGGTGCATTTGAAATCGAGCTGGAACGAGTAGGAGAAGCGTGTTCCAGCGGGGTTGGCTATGGCTATCCCAGCTCCGGCTGCGGTATCAGTCCGTGAACCATCAAAGTACAAGGTCCAGGGAGCGAGTGTTACTGTGGCGAAGTCCAACTCGCGAAACGCTGTGAGCTCTGATGGTGGGTGATGGGCAAGAAAATCCGCTATTGCCTGTCCTTTTACTGCCTTTTGCGGAACATATTGCAACGAGAATTCGGACATGGCGAGGATCCACTTGCCGATGCGTCCCCGCAAGATAGGGCGAGAAAGCATGTATTTGACCAGGTCGGATTGAGCGATGACGACCGTGGTAAAGGCAAGCATGTAATGACGCAGCTTGCACCCTGCAAAGTATAGGGCGAGACATAATTTCTCCATGGGCGAGTAGCGTGTCTCACAGTCCGTTAAAACTCTGCTGAGGTAATAGACGGCGTGTTCTACCCCGTTCTCATCGTCCTGGGCCAAGAGTCCTCCGATAGATAAATCGGCGGCGGCAATATAAAGTTTAAGCGGGGCGCCGTCGCGAGGCGGAATCAGGACTGGTGGGTTCGTAAGGTAGTCCTTGATTCGATCAAAGGCCTGTTGATGTTGCGGTTCCCATACGAACTCGGTTGCCCCCTGGAGCTTAAGGAGGGGTGAAAAAGGTTGAACCTTCCCTGCTGCATTTGATATGAAGCGGCGGAGAAAGTTGATTCGCCCTAGTAGCTGTTGTAGCTCCTTCTTGGTAGTGGGAGGCGAAGCGGTGATGACCGCCTGTGCTTTGTCCTTTGGGATCTCGATGCCTCTTTGATGTACGAGGAAGCCAAGGAAATCACCGGCCTCCGCGAAGAAAACGCACTTGGCGGGGTTCATCTTGAGGTTATGTCTGCGCATCCGTGTGAACACCTGCCGCAAGTCTTCCACGTGGGTTGCTCGCGATTTGGTTTTGACTACCACATCGTCGATGTATACTTCAATCAGCTTGCCCAAGATGTCGTGGAAGATGAGGTTCATGGCGCGCTGGTACGTTGCCCCCGCATTCTTAAGGCCGAAGGGCATGACAACATACTCGAACGCGCCAGCAAAACCAGGGCAGCGGAAGGCGGTCTTGTGTCGATCCTCCTCGACGACGGGGATCTGATGGTACCCGGCCGTGCCGTCCATAAAGGATAACACCTCGTGCCCTGCGGCGGCATCAATAAGTAGGTCAGCCACAGGCATGGGGTATATGTCCTTCGGTGTTGCGTTGTTTAGATCTCGGTAATCAACACAGACACGCATCTTGCCATTTTTCTTGCGGACGGGGACGACGTTGGACAACCACTCGTTATATTTGGCTACGCGAATGATTCCCGATCGGTGCATGCTTTCGATCTCTTCCTTAACCACGATCTGGGTTTCAGTTCGCATGAAGCGGCCGTCCTGCCGGACTGGATGCCGGTCGGGATAGGTTGGTAGCCGGTGGCAGACCAAGTCCGGGGACAAACCGGGCATATCTTCGTACTTGTCGGCGAAGCAATCCCTGTACTCGCGTAATAGGTCAAGGAGGGCTTCCTTTTCTTCCTCCGCCAACTTTGCACTGATGGAAATGAGTAAGGGCTTTTCTGCAGTCCCTACGTCAACTTGTAAAGTGGGGTCGCGAACTTGAGATGGAGTGTCGTCCAAGGCAGCAGGAGCTAACTGAATAACTTCTTCCTTGGTATCGGAATAATCCACCACTTCATCGACGTATTCCATAGTCGCGACCTTGTCGTAGGCTTCGCGTTCTGCCCAATACGAAAGGAGTCTTTCGCACAAGGACTCGCCAGCCTCGCGTGCCTCCTCGGAAAAGGCACTATCCATCGAAATGGGGTGTGAGAGTCGCGATGGTGTGAGGAGGTTGCAGATCGTCCCTCGCCTGGGTAAGTCCCCATCGCGTTAAATTGGAGGCCGTTACTCCGTATGGGCGGCCCTTGTGATCGACGCCTTGAACATCCAACGGGCCCAAGTCCGTATTATAGTACCGGGCATCGTTGAGGTTGGCGGAAATAGAGAAAGGCCGCGGGTCGGCCTTGATGATGACTGCTTCGCGTTTCTCGGTATCCCAGATCATGAGTTCCTGGTGCATTGAGGAAGGCACGCAAAAACTTATGTGGATCCAGTCTCGGCCGAGGATCATGCTGTAAGAGGAAACGCACTCGGCGACAAAAAAGGTGTAAACCCGCGATGCCGGCCCGACCTTGACCCGTAGAAATAGTAAGCCTAGGGTTCTGGACACCTGTCCTGTGAAATTCTTCACCGTTAAGGAGGTGGTTTGGATCATTGAGCGCGGGATGTCGAGGAGTCCCATGGTGCGGGTTGTGACGACATTAACCACGGCACCGGTGTCGATCATGACCTTGTTGATCAGTTTCCCTTGGACCTCTGCCGTGATATACAGTGGTCGCATATGGGTGGCCATGTCCAGAGTTGGCGTAGAAAAGGTCATAGTTGGCCTTTGTGCGAAGCTGCTCGAACTTTCTGCTTGTGGAGCGTCATCGGCTGGGGTCAGTACTGGGCCCATTTCGCTGCTGCATGGCGGGGGTGCGTTGCTGTCGTCCTCGCTGATGATGGTGATATCCGCCGCGCTGCAGGTCGTGTTTGGTGGAAGAGCGTATCGTTCCAAAATGAAGAACACCATCCCGACCTGAAAAGAGAATTGTTCGGAGACTGGGACCAGAGGTATGTCAATGATCTCGTGTTCCCCTTCGAGCACTGCAAAGGCCTCTGCTTCGCGGCTAAGCCCTTCATCAGCATCCCATCCGGAGACTTCTACCATATTGCAGGTGAATGATTCAGCCTGCTCTTCGTCTTGCTCTTCCTCCAGGTTGAGCCGAGGTTCTGAGTGTGCCTCGTCGGCTTCCTCATTCTCGCGGAAACGTTGGGCCATTTGTTCGGCGAGGTTCGGACTGGAGGGTGCCGGTGTCTCTGCTGGTGGCTCTGAAGCCTCAGGTTGCCGCGGACGCCATACTGGCTTGGGTGAGGGCTGATGGTCCCTGGCTGGCTGTCTGTCTACTGCCGCAGAAGCCTTACCGTTGTCTTCTTCCGCCAACCGCTGCAGGGCAGATACTCGGGGAACCATCCTAGTCTCGGGTTCCGGGTGCGCCGTGGCCGAGGCTGTTGTGGCGATGGTGGCTCCCTTCTGGCGTCAGCCTCTGGATTTTAACGTTGTTGTCGTCGTGAGGGCTGAGACGGCTCACGTTTAGACTCTGAGTCCGGAGTCATGAACAATTTACGCCTAGGGCCGGTAGGCGGAGCCTTGCTTTGTTCGGGCTCCGGTGACGGCCTACGTCTGGAAGGCTGCTGATCCCTCCTCCTGGTAGGCTCCGGTGATGGATTGGGCCTAGCAGGCTGTGGATCCCTCCTCCTGTCAGGTACGGGTGACGGCCTGCGTCTGGAGGGTTGCGAGTCCCTTCTCCTTTCAGGTATTGGGGATGGTCTGCGCCTAGGAGGCTGCGGATCCCTTCTTTTTTCATGTGGTGGTGATTGCCTGCGCCTGGGAGGCTGCGAATCCGGCTTTGGTGGAACCGTGAGTCGGCAGAAAACATTTGGCTTGGGCGCAGGATCGTCACTGAACTGCTCGCAGATTCTTGGAGGTGTGACTGGCGGCATTTGAAGGACTGCGCGCAGACCTTCTGCTTCCCGCCACATCCATTCAGGCGTCTGTGCTAGCTGTGAGGGGCGTATAGCGCCCTCGTCGACAGCCCGTAAGGCGCGTAGGATGCTGCCGTACCGCTTCTGGAGCTTGCGCTTCTTGGACCTGCTAATGGTCACTGCCTTGCCCCCTTGCTGCGTGTACCAGACCCCTTCCTTGATCGCCGATTTGGTCGTCGGGGGAATGTAAGGGTTGGTTAAGACGCCGTCACGAGGGCTCGGGGAGGCGCTGCTACTACTCTCGCTGCTGGAATCTGACATGTCCATCTCGCTTGCGGCAGGGGATGGAGGTATTGCTGCTGCCCAATGCGCGGCAACGTATGTCTCGAGACGCGCTATCCTTTTCTCCAGCTCTTCGCGAGTCCTGGGGCTCGTAGGCTGGGAACCTTTGGCGGGGAACGGTCTATCGTCCCTCATGATTGCTTTGCCCTTATCCTTGTAGGAGGGGCGGTCTGGTTCGAGCTTTGCGACCAACTGTCGAGCTGGGTCGACTGCGCTCCCCATCTGGTTATCCGGGAGCATGTAGTTGTTCGCCGGCCGTTTGCGATTTCGGCTCGGATGGTCCTGCATTTGGTGATAGGTCTAATGTGATCATTCGCTGGCCGACGCGAGGCCAAGCGAAACCAGCAGTTGCGATTGTAAAGCCGCCCTCGTCCTTAAAGCAGATGTATCTGAGGTCAAGCCAGTCTTGGATCTGGTCTCGGAGCTGGCGACATTCGCAGGTCCTGTGCCCCCAGCTGTCATGGAAACTGCAATGAACGCGTCCATCCTTGTACTCGCTGTAGGGCAAGGAGTTGAGTGTGACGAGCCCGGCCTCTCTGAGATCTTCTAAGACCTCATGTGCCAAACTTTCATTGTAGGTGTACCGGCAACGCGGCTGGCGGGCACTGTCGTCTCCTTCCTCGCGACCTCTTTTTGGCGCTCGACGTCGCTCGTCGTCCTGGGCCCGATCAGCCCAGTTGACCTCGACCATGCCCACTACGGGCGGGAAAGGGTCTACATCGACCAATGAGGCCGTGCTCCCCGGTGCTTTCATCCTCAACTCGCCTGAGTTTAACCAAGTCTGCAGTTGGTCTCGGAGTTTGACACACTCTTTGGTGTCATGATTGTATACGTTGTGGAAGGCACAATATTTCTTGTCCTTCAGCTCCTCCTTAGGTGGAATTTTGTGGTCCAGGCGCACGTACTTCGCCTCGATTAGGTCATTAAAGACCAAATGGGCGTTTTTGGCATCGTAAGTGTACGACTAGTACTCTGGTTTGGTCCAGGCAAAGGACTGGATGGTGATCGGCTCGCGGGTCATCTTCAAATTCTTCAGTTTATGAGCCACTTGCTTGCCAGTCAGCTCTACCGCGCCAATGTCATCCAAGTCCTGATTTGCGTGAGCTGGTTCCGGCCTTTGATAGTAGGGATCTTGAGCAGGGGTTTGCATGCTAAGTGCCCCCACTATCCGACTCTTCCCTGGTATATAGGTTCCTTTGGAAGCGTTGGCTTTGTCGTCCAGCTCGTTCAGGATGAGCTCGTAACTGCCAACCTTGTTGATTAGGTCACCCATGGAACTGAAACGCTCTCCATGGTGCTTCAGCCACTGGCGGTGCTCCAGTCCCCGAATGGCCAACTTAATGGCTTCTTGCTCAGGCAGCAGGTAATCGCATTTGGCCTGCTGGATCTTGAAGCGTTGAAGGAAAGAAACTCCGGACTCCATGCTCTGTTGGCTCATCTGCGTGAGGGAGTCGAGGCCGACTTCGGGCTCAATTGTGCCATATGTCTCCCGGAAGAGACGTTCCATGGTGGGCCAGTCTGCTATCGACCCTGGCTTCAATCTGGAATACCAGGTGAAAGCGGCTCCGGACAGAGAAGTTCCGAAGAGCTTGAGCTTGAGCATGTCATCATTCCCATACTGTCCGCATTGGACCTTGAAACGGGCCATGTGAGTCGCTGCATCTTCCCTTGTCTCCCCAGAGAATGTGGTGAAGACGATGTTTTTGAACCCGTGGGGGAAGGGATATTGTGCCACGCTATCTGGATAGGGGTCACGGTAGTGCAAGCTAGCATCACCCTTTCCGGTGTGCTCCTTGACAATGCTTGAGATGAGTTGGCGCTAGTCGGCCGCCGTTACTGGTGCAGAATCTGCCCCCTGGTCATGGCCATGCCATGCGGAGAAACTAGGGGCCTGTCCGACGTTCTTATGGGTCGAACTAGAATAAGCCACGATCGGGTCGTCTGGTGTCCCCATTCCTTGCGGCGCAAGAGCATCGGTGCCCTTGAGTGTGATCCTAGGGCTGCATGGCGAGGGTAGACGGGGTGGTGTCCTTGATGAGCTGGCCCCCAATGTGAATTGGGGAGCCTTCTAGGCCCCGACCCTCGGATTTGCCCTAGGGCGCTCATTAGGCGGGATATACCTTGAGCCCTCCGCTGCGCTTGAACTGGTATAGTTCACAGCGTGATTCTTTGGCGCTTGGGCCCGAATCCAGTCTTCCATCTGCAGGACCCTTGTACTCAGGGTATCATGGCGCTCTTTGTAGTCTTCGAGCTTTTCCATGCTGTTCTTGCTCCCGAAGAAGGAAGCGTCCTGCTGTTGCTGCAGCTTGGTGTCATGGTCGTTCAGACGATGGGTTTGGACCTCCAAAGCCTTTGTAAAGGCCACCTTGCTCTGATCCAGTTCAGTCTGGATCCTTTGCAGAGAGCCGGTCATTATGTCTTTGTCCTCCCTGATCGTGCCAACCACATAGTTGAACTCCTCGCTGAGCTTAGCGTGATTCTCCTGGTTTGCGAGCCAGATCTCCTTGTCCTTAGCGACCTGCGCAGAGAGGTCCTGGACAATTTGCTGAGTTTCTTCAGCTTTTAAGCCGCACTCTCTTCTGAGCGCGCCGATCTCATTCTTGAAATCGCTCCTTAGTTTTTCGAACATTCTGCGGACTTCCTCTGTGGACAGAGTAGGTCCCGCTTCTGGGATTGGTTGTGAGTTTGCCATTGTGGACTTAATATGGTCGGGGTTGCCGAACCGAGTGAGAATCTCTTCTTTAGCGAGAGATCTGCAAGCCGCGCTGTTATGGGGCTTGTATTGCGGAGCCTTATGTTTCAAACAAGAAAGCGAAGGTCTCCGGTATGGGGAGTCGTCGAACTTCCCAATGATTGCTAGAAAAATAAACTCCCGGTCCCACTGGGCGTGCCAATGTTTTGGCCCACGTCCTCAGCAAGGGGGTGATGAGGGAACAAAAGTAAAAAGGGTGCGTGCGGGGCGTGCCACCTCACGGATGAGGAAAGAGAGCGGTGCGCGTCCTGACTTCTGACCAGGCGAATAAGGGCTCCGGTGTCACCTGACGAGGAATATTTCCGAGCTTACTCTTCTAATCACCTGTCGATCGATACTCACTGTAAGAGCGAGCAGAGCAACAATTGGGAAATCGGAGACGAGTCCTGACGGGCTCTGGGATTTAAGGCGGGGTGCGCTTAGAACGTAAGGGTTTCGAGGATGCTCGAAGGTTTCGACTGTGTACGTCTGTTTGAGAGAGTTGTTGATTGATTGATTGTGTGTGTTTGAAGACCATGGAGCTTCCTTATATATTCATCCGTAAGCAACTCGTGGAGACTTAATCACAATCCAATTCGGACTCTGCAATTAGAATCCCACAAGGATACGATTAACTCGCCAGTCGTGCGCTCCATGCAACACGTGTCAAACCTATCTCGCTTAGGTTTCGTTCCCCGCCTCGCTGCATTTTATTTGTCGTGTAGTAAGCGAACTCAAACACTAAGCGACCTTATCCCGAGGGCGTTATTAGTCATTTCCAACTCACCCTCGCCAGGAACTGTAGAGTCCCATGCGAACTGGAGATAAGGATCCCGCGAGGACACCGAATCTCGCAAGGTATCAGAATCTTCTGGATAAAATCCTTGTCACGTGCTGCCAAACCTCGCCACCCTTTATGGGCTAAAAAGGCCACAGGCGTTGGCCCAAATGATATCCAAGCCTTTCCCGAGTCTTAGACCGAAAATGCCCACTGGGCTCAAACATGACTTATATAGGTTATACAGAGTCAATGGTCGTCTCTTTCTTCTTGGCTTTGCGTTTTGAACTTGCTGGGGGGGGGGGGGGAACTTTCTGCTGTAGTTATCAGCGACGATGCGTATAGAATAATAGTCCATTTTCGTCGCATGGAAATTAAAAAAAAAAAAAAAAAACTGAGATACTGGTACCCAATGCATGAATTCAAACCGTGTTAAATTATAACTCCACTAGGGCATTGGTCCAGATCGATGTCAAGAAGACTAGTAGCTGTAGTCATTTTTTAAGAATATCTTTATTGTAATCTGCATAAGAAAAATTAATTAAGGCTGGTTGCTGCTGTCATTAATTTTTTTAATTTTATTTTTATTATTCTAAGACATGATGGGTTGGAAGGTTGGGTTGCCGGACTGCGGCGGCGACATTTTGGCAAGAGGGGTGGGGAAACTTAATTGTCCTCTTGCTAACATTGTTCTTGCTTCAGTTTCTGGGCTTGGACTCGAGTGTGGGCTGTTAGAGCATGTTGTATGGGCTTCAAACAAGGTGTTTGCCACACTCGTTCATTGTTTGGATTGTGTGCGTCTGTGTTTTTTTTTTTTGGTGGAGAATGTGGATATTTTGTATTTTATTCTATTTAGGGCTCTATGTTAGTAGAAGTGATTGGTTTCCTAGTATCACAAATTCACAATGACGTGTTCAGCGCGTGAAATCATGTAGAATAGATTACATACGAGGCAAAATATATAATGTTGTTAGCAGATTATAGTGTCCAAATTGTTTCATGTGTAATCGTCTTCGTATTATTTATAGTCATATATAATTTATTTTGTTGTATGCACAAGGTTTCGTGGGAAATCGTCTTTGTATTATTCAAGAGTGGCAAAATAATTTTGTTAGTGTTGAAGGAGAAAAGATAACGAGAATAACGGTCTACTCATTCATTGATAGAAAGACCTATTTATAGGCATTACATATAGTCTTTCGAAGGATCTAAAAGTTCTATCAGCTGTAATATATTCTAATAAGAAAACTGGATTAACCAATCCTATGTGTATTAGAGCAAGGCATATAACAGAAAGACAGAAACATAATTTCTTTAAACACTCCCCCTTGTGTTGTGTCTTTAATACGTTACGGTGCTTATAGTGTTGCCTCGATAAAAACCTAGTCAAGTAAAACAAAAACCTCGTGGATAAAACAAAAGACTTGGATGAAGGAAAAAAGATCATAACATATGATGCATGTAGACTCCCCCTGATTGATAACTCAATCTCGGAGTACAGATAAACGAAGTAAGCCTATGCACTTCACATACTTCAAAAGTAGACTTGGGCAACAATTTAGTCATTAAATCTAGCCATTACATCCTTAGATCAGACTTGCTATACTTAGCATTACTTTGATCTTTAAGAAGAATGTTGCCTAACAACTCAAAACATAAGTTCGCGTTGAAAATCATATCCACGCATGACATGACCTTTGTGTACTTAAACAGTCATAACGTCTTCGATACAATAGGTATGGACGAACCGTATAAACTTCTGGAAACTAGACACACGTAGCTTTCTAGCCATACAAGGTTCATAACCCAGTTCATCTTGAGCTGATCACAAAGCTCTGTCGAAGTTGATTGTTCTGCCAAAGCAGATTCTCGGACAGACCCGTCCTACTTTACAAAAATAGCCATAACTCACTCAATATGATAGGTGTGATCAAATTGTTGGTGTCCTTGGAAAGTAGACACATAGACCATTCCAATGGTACCAATTTCACAATTTTCCAACGAGTGGGCTATCCTGTAGATCTCGTGGAAGTTGACCTACGAAACTGGACATATTCTGATTTCGTTGTTAATGTGTCTTTATGTAGGGATGAATAAGCCCCAACCTTTCATAGAATGAATAATTGCCATTACATTGGCGTTGCTTGGGTGCATCAGACCACTACCTTGATATTCCTTCACACTCATCTAAGAGGGAGCGAAGTTGCTCGACTGCAAGGAAAAGAGTTGAAAGACTAAGGAGAACTTGGCCTTACAAGTTTATAGTGAATGAGATGTCGAGTCAAGCATATTGTAACAAGTACATGAATATGCTACCGTACTTAAATGAAGAATTTCTTCCAAGACTTCCTTGTCATATGGACAAAACGAGTCTTCTCAAGACTTCGACCGATCAAGGGATACATATAGGTATAACTTCATTGTCCTTTAGCTTGCGAGATGATAACACAGAGGGGTATTGGGGGATGATGCGCAAAATCGACAAATTTATGGCATTGAAGGCATGCTTAGACAATTGATTTGGCATCTTGCTCTAAGGTTGGCCAATAATACCCCGCGCGAAGCGCTTTGAACATGAGGTTCTGGGCTCCTGCATAGTTCCCACAAATGCCACTGTAAAACAATTTTAGCACCTTGTGCCCTTCTGCCGTGCGTAAGCATCTCAGTAGGGGACATGACTGGCCTCGACAATATAGCTTTCCCCCTTTGATCAAGTAAAGTGAGGCTTTGCGGCGTAGCCACTGTGCTACATTCCTGTCACTGGGCAGGGTGCCATTAGAAAGGAAAGCCATGAATAGGTCCATCCATGAGGGTTGGTCAATAGGCTCAAGGGCGAAAATTTCTGAATAAGCCTTCGAGATACTAGGCTTGTCCAATGTTTCGATGTGCACATCAGGTGGCGTGGACTCGGGAGGAGCTGTGGTGAGTCTCGCGAGAGTGTCGACCTTGGAGTTTTTGGCTCGCGGGATTTGGGTGAGCTTGTATGAATTGAAATGCTGCAAAAGGACGCCTGCGAGACTTTTATAGGATCCCAAGTTGTGCTGGTTGGCCTTGAAGTCCCCTGCCACTTGAGTGACTACAAGTTGAGAATCACTGAAAATGTGGAGGTGCAGGGCTCCGAGTTATCGACATAGCTAAATGCCTGCTATGAGGGCTTCATATTCAGCTATGTTGTTGGAGGCTTTGACTTCAAACCGGAGAGCATACTCATACGAGTTGCCCTCTGGGTCTGTGATTATGATTCCTGCTCCACTGAGCCTATGGTTAGAGGATCCGTCAACATGGAGTTCCCAGATGGCGTCCCGAGTGGGGGCGTCTGGGTTTGGACTATCATTGACCAAGGGGATAAACTCAGCAATAAAATATGCAGTTGCCTGCCCTTTGATGGCTACTCTCGGTTTGAAATGCAAGTCAAATTCTTCCAGCTTAATTGCCCATTTCACCATGCGGCCTGAAGTTTCAGGTTTCTGCAGTATTTGCCGTAAAGGATGGTTAGTTAACACATGGATTGTGTGAGCTTGGAAATACTGCCTGAGTTTTCTAGCGGCAGTGATGAGGGCGAGGGCGATTTTCTCTATGTCCGGGTAATGAGTCTCGGGATCTGCAAATCCTCTACCACAGTAATAAACCGGGAGCTCATTATCATGCTCATGGCGTGTAAGGGTAGCACTGATGACAGTGGCAGAAACAACCAAATACAAATAAAGCACTTTTCCTGAGACTGGTTTAGAAAGGAGAGGGACTGCTGCAATGTAATCTTTTATATTGTTAAAGGCGTCGCCATGTTCCGGGTCCCATGTGACATCTTTTTTATGTTGTGCTTTGAGTAGTTGGAAGAAGGGATTGCACTTGTCAGAGCTACCAAGCATCCCGTAAGACACTGAACCTTGTTCCAGGAGGTCGGGACAGTCATGTCAAGTATGGCCTGTACTTTTTCTGGGTTGGCCTCAATGCCTCTTTCACTGACCATGAAGCCTAGGAACTTGCCGCCCCTAATGGCTAGGATATACTTCTGTGGGTTTAGGCACATCCCGTGAGTCAAGAGCTTAGTGAATACTTTGTTGAGGTTGGCAATGTGGTCGTCCTCTGTCTTGCTCTTGACCAACATGTCGTTGACATATACCTCCATGGCCTCTCCAATTTCATCTTCAAACATGGCATTGACTAGCCTTTGATAGGTTGCCCCTGCATTCTTGAGGCTGAAGGGCATGACCTCGTAACAATATAGTCCCTTGTCTGTGACAAAGGTAGCGTAAGTCTGGTCAGTAGGGTGTATTTTGATATAGTTATAGCCCGAGTAGGCGTCTATAAAGCTGAGCATCTTGTATCCGGCTGTGAAATCAACCAACTGGTCAATCCGCGGCAAGGGGAAGCTGTCCATGGGGCATGCCTTATTGAGGTTTGTGTAGTCAACACATATTCGCCATTTGCTATTAGGCTTGGGGACCATGAATACATTGGAGACCCATGTCGGGTAAGAAACCTCACGTAGGAAAGGGAGAAATCCCGGAAAATCAAAAGCTATAGCATCTTCTCCAGTCAAGAAAGAATCTCCTGAGTCAAAATCAAACATAGTTCCTTTTACAAATCATTCTCCTGTTACATCAGTCAACCATTATAGTGCTCTTGGTAGCACTCTCAGTCCAAATATGCCCAGTTACCAATCAGCTTTAGTCAACCAGCTTTAGCCTCAGTGATTTCTTTGAGCCACTGGACCTCGGCTTGGATAGCTCGATACTTGTCTGGTGAAAGACACGTCTTTTTTTCTTGATAAGGGGGTAGTCTTGAAGGATGTTAAGCTTGTGGGTGATCATATCAGGGGAGATGCATGGCATGTCGGCATAAGACCAAGCGAAGACTGCTTGTTTTTCTTGGAGGAAGGCAATAAGCTTTCGGCGTAGTTCTGGGCTAAGGTTCGTGCCAATGCGAACTTTCTTTTCTGGAACAGTAGGTGACAAGGATACTCATTCCGTGTTTTCCGCTGAATTAGGTCGCGGGGCCTTCTTCTTTCCACTCCCCTCAGGGTCGTCTCGCAGGTCATCAATGGGCTCTGAAGGACTGAGGGGCAACATCTCATAGGTGCCCCGCCCCTGCTGGATGGCATTAAGATGACAATGCTTAATGGTTGCCCTATAACCTTGAATTGTAAGAATGCCTCCTGGGGTGGGTATCTTCATAAGAAGCATGTGGCCGGCGATAAAACACTGCAGCCCCCAAATAATGTCTCGGCCTAAGACGAGGTTATAGGACAAGGGACAATCGACTATGAGGAAGCGGGCTGTGATGGAAGAGCACCAAGTGTTGGCTCCCACTAACACGGTTAAGCGGTCTGAGCCTAACGGCTGCACGATTTCTCCAGAGAAGCTGACAAGGGGTTCATGGTTGTTGTACAATTTAGCTCGGTCCCGCCGGAGCTGTCAAGACCCGTCCTGAATTTCACCCTGAAACCCGAGGTGAGTCCTGCGGGGACCACCTCCAAGGAAAATTTACCGAAGGACTCGGCAAACCTCCCTTCAAAATGGACAACCCTAACTCGGAAGAACAGAAAAAAACCACTTAATTAACCAAAATAAAATAACATTCTCCGCTACAACCCAAAAGTAGCCAGAATAAATTATACAGAAATCCCAACAGTATTCAGAGCTACTAAAAATTTAAAATAAAACGGAAGCTAACAATATCTTAGTAGATTAAACAGGTAACCTACTGGCGAAATGTAGCGAATAGATGGGTCACTATGCCTCGACGTCACATTCTAAACCTCACGCGAACGCTGCAGACTGGGCATTTTAAAAACGAAGATCCCAGGGGAAAATATTCAAAAACATCAGAGTGAGTGGAAAAAAGCAATTCCGACAACAAATAAATATTTCCCCAAAAAAATACTTTCAAAAAAAACGTTTTACCAGCGATAGCTTAAAAGCTTAACTCAGAAATTCTGAACTGGTGTCTAGCCTCGTTAGACTCCCAAACTTTAAGAAAGAATGCCTCTCAGGCTAGAATATCATATATATCAATATGTATTCACACTCGACTATCTCTTGTATGATATCTATGAATAAGCTCGAAAAATAGATAAGCATACAAGACTACGACGCTGACATCTAACGCTCATGTCACCCCATACTGGAATTGTGCCTCAGTATGGGGGAAACGTCCGAGTGGTATATATACGTGGTGATTCCTTGTACGAATTCTATGAATAAATTCAAAGAATAGAAATCGTACAAGGCTACGACACTGGCGTCTAACGCTCACGTCGCCCCATACTGAAATTGTACCTCAGTATGGGGGAAAATCACGTATAGCTAGCTAGCATTTAATCATATATATACTATTCTCATAATCCACTATATATGAGTATAATCACCGAAATTCTCAATTTCGGGAAATTTCCAACAACAGGAAAATTATTCAACAAAAAGCATTTAAGCACATTATTTAAAACAAAGGTCCACTCACAAATTAGGCCTAAGACTGATGTCGGTCGGAGGTCTCGTCAGCTCGAGCCTCCTCGCGTCCTGTTCCAAAAACATAAATAAATCCTTAATTAACACACTGACGCTTAAAGAAAATATGCGAAATTAAAAAGGAGCTCCGCGCGTTTAACCAAGCCTATCGCCCAAAATCTTAATTTCACTACCAACCAATAAATCCCCACAAACTCTTAACCGACATCCTCTAAACACCTTCCACCTTTCTAACCTTAAATAATCACGTGGCCGGATTTTAACTTAATAATCTGCCAAAAATACCAAACTTTAAAAATTCCGAAACCTATCCAAAACTCCTCTAAAAATTATAAAACTCATTTCAATAAACTCCTCATAAAATTCCCTACAAAAAACATTTTTCCCGGCGGCGGCCGGCGGCCAGCTCCGGCGACCTCCAATGCCCACCAAAATTTGACAACACCTTCCTCTCAACCTCCTCTACAACTTTCCTAACTAGCACAAATCACAATTATAAGCCTAACTATGCCAATCGAACGAAAATATACAAAAAGTCCTAGAATTTCCATTACCGATTTCTCTTTACCTAGCTCGAGATGGAGGGAGCCCTTTGGAGGGATTGTTGCACGGGAGGAGAGCTTCCTTTTGAGCCAAGAATCACCGGCTATGGCGGCCGGAGGAGGGAGTTCCGGCGACGGGAAGTTTCGGGCAGTCAGAACTTCCGGGCGGGTTTTCTTCCGATCAGCGGCGCTAGGGATCCTCTCACCGGTCTAGGATGAAAGCTGGGTCGGAGGCCGACCATTTGGGACCGGTGTGGGGAATAACGGAGGCCGGACGGCGGCGGGCTGGCGACGGGAAGTTCCGGCAGCGGGATAGCTCGGGGAGAGGGAATCGGGAGGGAGGAGAGAGAAAAGAGAGAGGAGAAGAAAATTGGGCTTGACCCAAACCGGACCAACACCACCAAATATACCTAAATCCAAAAATTCAACACTCCAAAAATAATACCCCAATAAAAATTACCTTTTACTAGCTAAAATTACTATTTTTACCGTCGTCACTTTTTCTTCTTCCGAATAAATCCTTCCAAATAATCGTCCCCTAACACCACTCTGGAGACCAATTAAATTAAACACTTATTGACGAAAACGGTAAAATTCTTATTACCACCGTGCTAGTAATTATGGTAAAAATTAAGGGTCGGGGCGTGACAATTCTCCCCTCCTTATAAAAATTTCGTCCTTGAAATTTACATACCCACTAAACAAAGAGGAAAGGATACAGCTGCCTCATTCGCTCCTCCGATTCCCAAGTAGCTTCCTCTACTTGGTGGCTTCTCCAAAGCACCTTGACAAGCGAGATTGACTTGTTCCTAAGCACTTGCTCCTTTTGGTCAAGAATATGAACCGGCTCCTCTTCATAAGACAAATCCTTCTGCAAACTAATAGGTTGCTCTTCAAGCACATGAGAAGGATCGGCAATATACTTGTGAAGTATGGATACATGAAACACATTATGTATCCTGGACAACTCCGGAGGCAAAACTAACCGATAAGAAAGAGGGCCAACTCGCTCTATTATCTCATAAGGCCTAATATACCTCGGACTAAGCTTCCCACACTTACCGAAATGAACTACCCCTTTCTAAGAAGATAATTTCAGGAACACCCAATCACCCATTTGAAACTCAAGGTCCTTCCTGCGGACATCTGCATAACTCTTTTGCCTACTCTGAGTGGCCTTGAGTCTATCTCTGGCCACCTTGATCTTCTCATTTGTGTCATGGATAATCTCAGGACCACAAAGCTCTCTTTCTCCGACTTCATTCCAACACAAGGGCGTACGACACTGCTTCCCATAAAGTGTCTCAAAAAGAGCCATACCGATACTCGAATGGAAGTTGTTATTATAGGCAAACTCCATCAGAGAAAAAGATCTTATCCCAACTCCCCCTGAACTGCAAGGCACACGCTCTCAACATATCCTCCAAAGTCTGGATAGTCCTCTCTGATTGCCCAAGATGAAAAGTAGTGCTAAAGTGTAGTCGGGTACCTAAAGCTGCCTGAAGAGCTCCCTAGAATTTAGAAGCAAATCTAGGATCCTGATCTGACACTATGGATTCAGGTACGCCATGAAGTCTCACAATCTCACTAACATACAGCTCAGCCAATTTATCCAGTGTATACTTCTTTCCCACCGGCAAGAAATGAGCGGATTTGGAAAGTCTATCCACAATTACCCAAATACCGTCATGCCCTTCACGGGTACGAGGTAAACTGAAGACAAAATCCATGGTGATGTGGTCCCACTTCCACACTGGAATCGGCAACGGCTCAAGCAACCCTGAAAGTTTCTGCCTTTCAGCTTTCACTTGCTGACAAATCAGACACCTACTCACAAAAGCTGCAATTTCCCTCTTCATGTTAGGCCACCAATAATAATCTTTCAAAGTCCGATACATATTTGTACTCCCCAGGTGAGCAGCATAGGCGGAACTATGAGCTTCCTCAATTAACTCATTCTTTAACTCTTCATTCCCCTTTGGAACACATAGCCTATTTTTGAACAACAAAGTTTCATCCCTTCTCACCAAAAAATTTACGGCGGCTCCATTCGCTGCTCTTTCTATCAACCAAACTATGGAAGAATTATTATACTACGCTTCCCGCACTGAATCAACCAAAACTGGCCTCACATGGAAACTAGCTACCAAGGCACCCACTTCATCCACTGATAAATCCACTCCTGTAGCTCGCAACTCACAAAGAAGTGGAACTCGAACCATCTTCAGATGAAACAAAGATATGGAGTGATTGCGATTAAGAGCATCAGCTACCATATTAGCTTTTCCTGGATGATACTCAATAGTGCAATCATAATCACTGTTCAACTCCATCCACCTTCTTTGCCTCATATTCAACTCCCTTTGAGTGAACACATACAGAAGACTCTTGTGATCTGTAAAAATCTGACACTTCACTCCATAAAGATAGTGTCTCCACAACTTGAGAGCAAAAACTATTGCTGCAAGCTATAAATCATGAGTGAGATAATTCACCTCATGTGGCTTCAATTGCCTAGAAGCGTAGGCAATCACTCGCTCATGCTGCATCAAAACCTCACCTAGACCTCGTCTAGAAGCATCACAGAAGACCACATACTCCCTATTATCATCTGGAAGTGCCAAAACAGGAGCACTCGTCAAGCGATTCTTTAATTCTTGAAAATTTTCCTTACACTGATCTGACCATTCAAACTTAACTCCCTTCTTGGTCAATCTTGTGAGTGGAGCTGCAATCTTTGAAAAGTCTTGCACAAATCGCCGATAATAACTTGCTAAACCCAAGAAACTACGAATCTCCGTCACTGAGGAGGGTCTTCTCCAACTTGACACAGCTTCCACCTTCTGGGGATCCACACTAACACCTTCGGCTGAAACTACATGACCCAGGAACCCCACTTTATCCAGCCAAAACTCACACTTGCTGAACTTGGCAAACAACTGAACATTTCTCAAAGTCCGCAATATCAATCTTAGATGTTTGGCATGCTCCTTCTCACTTTTTGAGTATACCAAAATATCCTCTATGAACACAATCAGGAAGCGGTCAAGATATGGACTGAACACCTTATTCATGAGATCCATGAACGCCGCGGGTGCATTAGAAAGTCCAAAAGACATCACCACAAACTCATAATGACCATAGCGTGATCGAAAAGCGGTCTTGGCTACGTCACCCTCTCGGATCCGCAACTGATGATAACCAGATCTTAGATCAATCTTTGAGAAAACAGAAGCACCCTTCAACTGATCAAACAAATCATCAGAGTGAGGCAACAAATACTTATTCTTCACTGTGACTTGATTCAGCTTCCTATAATCAATGCATAGTCTCATGGTGCCATCCTTCTTCTTAACAAACAACACCGGGGAACCCTATAAAGACAACCTAGGCTGAATAAAACCCTTATCTACCAATTCTTGCAATTGAGTCTTCAACTCTTTCAATTCCGCTGGAGCCATTCTGTAAGGTGCCTGAGAGATAGGCATAATTCCAGGAAGCAACTCGATAGAAAAATCTATCTCTCTTACAGGAGGCAAACCAGGCAAGTCCTCAGGAAACACATCCGGGAACTCTCTTACAACATGAATATCCCCCACTTCCAACACTCCTATACTTGCATCCACCACATGAGCTAAGAATGACTGGCAGCTTTTATTTAACAATTTCCTAGCGGCTACAGCTGAAATCAGGTAACTCGAAATCAAATCTCTTTCCCCCTGAAACACAACCTCAAAACCATCAAGACTTCGAAGCACTACTTCTTTTCGGAAACAATCTACCATAGCTCTATAAGTCTCCAAGAAGTCCATCCCCAAGATCACATCGAACTCCATCATATTTAGAGGAATTATATCTACCTTGAAATTAAATCCCTCTACTAGCACTTCACACCCACTAAACGCCCAATCTATCCTCATCACCTCACCAGAGGGTAGAGAAACATGCCACTCGCCTGGAAGAGACGATGATGGCACATTGGCATGGAGAGCGAATCTACTAGGCATAAATGAATGCGTGGCTCCGGGATCAATTAAAGTAAAAGCTGGCTGACGAAAAATTAACAACGTACCAATGATGACATCTTGAGAAGTACGACCCTCCTGCTGGGTCATAGCATGAAGTCTAGCGCGAGTCATGGGACGTCCACACTGACCACTCCCTTGCTGAGAACCACCTTTGGCGGCTGAACCACTGTGAGAACCACCACTGGAGCCTCTAGCTGAAGACTGACCAACTGGCTGAGAAGGGACGGTTCTCTGTGCCAACAAAAGACATTTTCTCCTGAAATGATCAAGGCCACCACACTTGAAGCATCCTGATGACTGCTGCTAACCAAAGGAAAAAGTCTGACCACCAGATGATCCTCCCTGGGAACTACCACAAGCAATAAACTGACCGGCCTGCTGCCTACCCAACTGGCTCCTGGACGGTCTCCTGAAACATCCTTTAAACCTACTCTGAGAACCAGAACCTGATCCTCCACTACTGCCACTACCTGATGAAGATCCAGAAGCGGACGAAGAAGCAGCCTTCTTAAATGGACCCTGACTGGGACCACTGAAATCTCGAGGCTGAGCACTATAAGTCCCCCTGGTCTCAATGGTCATAGCTGCCCCAACTGCATCAAGGAATGTCGGATAGATAACACTGACCATCTTATCTGCAAAGACTCTGCCAAGTGCCCTAATAAACATATCAATCCTGGTCCTCTCATCAGGAACCAGATATGGCACATGGTAGCTCAGAGTGGTGAACCTCTGCTCAAACTCGATGACTCCCTTATCATCTCTCTTCGCCATGCTCAGAAAATCTGACTGAATTCTGCTACGATGAGAGTGGTTGAAATACTGACCCAAGAAGAGCGCCTTGAACTGCTCCCAAGTCATGGTCTGAGCACTATCATTATTCCTCATGGCGAGAGTCCACCAATGATGAGCTGAATCGTCTAGAAAAGACACTGCCATCTTCACTTTCTTTTCTTCTGGCAGTTCTGTGCTCTTGAAAGCTCTTTCCATCTTGTCCACCCAAGAATAAGCATTAAGGGGTCCCTTGACACCCTTGAACTCTACTGCCCCAGCGTCAGAAACATCTCTCTTCCTCACAGATCGAGGATGTTGAACCCTATCCAAAACACCCCTCAACATGTCCCCGATAGAATCGACTAATCGTCTCACATCATCACCCTCATTGGCGTTGGACGAGGTAGCCACATGGGGTCGGCGCCTGGGAGGCATAGTACTTGAGGAGGAAGATTTTAGTAGTCTATAAACAAGACTAATGAAACTATCACACATACCCAATAACACATAGTATCCAAAACATAAAATGCTGATGAATCCGCCGCGGTCGGATCATCTCTCTATAGACACTACAACTACTTAGGCAAATACGATAGTGAATAGGGAACAAAAAAATGAAACCTAGAGCTCTGATACCAACTGTCAAGACCCGCATAAAATTCCCTACAAAAAACATTTTTCCCGGCGGCGGCCAGCTCCTGCGACCTCCAATGCCCACCAAAATTTGACAGCACCTTCCTCTCAATCTCCTCTACAACTTTTCTAACTAGCACAAATCACAATTCCAAGTCTAACTATGTCAATCGAAAGGAAACATACAAAAAGCCCTAGAATTTCCATTACCGATTTCTTTTTACCTAGTTCGAGATGGAGGGAGCCCTTTGGAGGGATTGCTGCACGGGAGGAGAGCATTCTTTTGAGCCAAGGATCGCCGGCTATAGCGGCCAGAGGAGGGAGTTTCGGGCGGGTTTTCTTCCGGCCGGCAGCGCTAGGGATCTTCTCACCGGTCTAGGATGAGAGCTGGGTCGGAGGCCGACCGTTTGGGACCGGCGCGGCGACGAAAATAGGCTGGACGGCGGCGGGCTGGCGACGAGAAGTTCCAGCAGCGGGGTAGCTCGTGGAGAGGGAATCGGGAGGGAGGAGAGAGAAAAGAGAGAGGAGAAGAAAATTGGGCTTGGCCCAAACCGGACCAACACCACCAAATATATCCAAATCCAAAAATTCAACACCCCAAAAATAATTCCCCAATAAAAATTAATTTTTACTAGCTAAAATTACTATTTTTACAAATAAAAAGTCACTTTTTCTTCTTCTGAATAAATCATTCTAAATAATCGTCCCCTAACACCACTCTGGGAACCAATTAAATTAAACACTTACTGATAAAAACGGTAAAATTCTTATTATCACCGTGCTAGTAATTAAGGTAAAAATTAAGGGTCGGGGCGTGACAGGAGCCTTCTGTAACAGTCGGCAAACATGACACTGATGGCAGCTCCCGTGTCCACCAGGGCTTTATGGCACCTGTAATGATCCACTTGGACATTTATTATGAACGGCTCATTGTGGTGACAATTTATTGTATCTTCCTCTTTGCAAAATGTCACTTGATCCCACACTGACGGGGTGATCGTGACGCCTCGCTGGATGTCAAAGATTTCCAAGGGGTTTGCACATTGCCTTTTTGCAGAAGGCTGGCAAAGGGGGAATCGCGGGCTCCGCCGTGCAGAGTTAGGATCTGGCCATACATCTCAATGACATTAGCCCCCGTTGCGGGAGTGCAATATTTGTAGAGTTATCAGTTCCGAACCAAATGTTCTATGGCATTGCGAAGGCCATGACACTGCTCTGTTGTGTGGCCATTATCGTCATGATAAGCACAATATTTATTGCCTGTTGTCCGCCGGGGCTTTTTTGGATACTTGCTCTTAGGAGGTGGGGGAATGAAGTCTTTGTGCTTGGCCTAAATGTCCTCGTATGTGGTGGTCAGAGTAGTGTGGACCTCGTAACAAGGTGGCGGGGAGGAACGACGCTGTTGTTGCGGAGGACTCTGGTCCCTTGATCGATAAGGGTGGTTGCGATTCCTCTGCCCCCCATGAAGACTGTCGGAACCGCGTCCCTGTTCCCTAGAGGAGCCATGCTGTTTACCCTTATCCTGCCCGCAGTCAAAATGCTCATACTTCTGTTGGGATTGCTGCTTGGGGGGGGGGGGGCGGGAAATGCTAATGTGGCAAATTCAGCGCGTGCCCACCGGACGGCCAAGTCCATCAAGGTATCGTAGGACCCCGGAGGGTTCCTGTTGATCTCTATTAAGAAGTTGCCAGGAAGCAAGGCTTGGCTAAAAACTTGCTCAACAACTCGAGGCTCCAAGTTGTGGCATCATGCGGTGGTAGATTGCCACAAGGGACAACAATTCATGGAGGCCTTCTCTATCCTTCTGCTTGATGTGGAACAGGGTATCCACACTGCGATAAATGCTGGTATGAAGTATGAAGCGGTTGAGGAAGCGTTCCGAGAGCTGGTCAAAGTTGTCAATGGAGTTGGGTGACAGATTGAGGAACCAACTAAGTGCTTCGTCTGAGAGGTTGTCTTGGAAGGCATGGCAGGCCCTGGCGTTTGTGTAGCAAGTGGACCTACATAGCGAGAGAAATGTCTCGAGATGGAGATGAGGGTCCCCAGTGCCCTTATACTTGTCCACTTTGAATGGCTTAGCCTCTGGTGGCCGCTTCTCCATCTGCACCCTTGGCGTGAAAGGACTTGGGTGATGTCCATAAACAGAGAATAGAGGTCGCTGGCTCCCGTGACTCTAGACATTTTTAATCCGCGAAGCCAACTGGGTGACAGATTGGCTAAGTTGGATGAGCAGGTGGGTTTATATGTCGAGAGGTGGGTTGGGGGTGTTGGCAGAGGTAGGATTGGGGATAGGTGGAGCAGAGGGGTCAGGTTGATTTAGAAGGGGAGAGGGATCATTGGTGAGTGCAGATGGTTGAGGGGCTGGGAGTGGAAAAGATGGGTTTGTATGTGGATGGGTGACGTAGATGATCTGGTTAGGGCCTCCGGGGATCACAGAACTGCCATGGCCTTGGTGAGGAAAAAGAAATGTGGTGGGGGGTCTGGGGTACTAGTGACCCGTGCCGCGCGGTCCAACCTATTGTTGTACACGTTACGATGGTCTAACGTGGCTCAAGCAAGAATTTTTCTTTTTCTAGCTCGGCAATGCGTACCCGGTATGCTTCAGCCTTGGCATTCTCTTTGGCGGCTTGCTCGCGGAACGAATGGAAGTCGTGCTTTAAAATTTCAAGGGCGGTGGCGGGGTTGGAATGACAAATGGAGGCCGCATTGGTGGCCTGGGGGAGGGATGTATCGCCAGATTAGAAAAGTTCTTCTTCTATCTGAGTGTCAGGGTCATTAGGGTCATCTATGATTTTTACCATCGTTTCGAGTTAAATGGGAGTTCCATAAGAGGGCCCTCCTTCTAGTGCCAATTCTTTCTACCTGTCCCGAGATCACGGGACGAGAGGTTGAATCCTTTTGAGTCCGGGTCCTGCACCTACACAAGTAACATTGCGTCAGGAGTCGGGACTAGGATGGCCCAGTCTTTGACTCGCCGATGTTTAAGTCAGCGTTCGATCGCTACTTGTAAGAGTACATGAATGTGGAAGGAGATTGTGGACTTACCTCTTTTAGGAGTTCATGCTTGTTTTATAGGCTTATGTTGGGCGTTGTGGCCTTAGTCTCTGATGTGGGACTGTTTGTGGTCCTCTGCGGCATCTCCCCTTTTGGGGGTGTTTGGCCGTCAGAGGGAGGGTCTGGCAAGGGTATTGCTGCTGGACCTTCACTCTTTGGATACCCGTGAAAGGCTCGCCGGTGCTACCTTACCCGAAATGATCTCCAGCGATTGGGTGGTTGTGTCATATTCTCGGTATGGCCAAGTATTTGGGCTATGTACTAACAATAATCAATGTGCAAAAGTCAGTAATCAGTCATCCAGTTGGATTCATTTTTACTATCCACTTATAAGGGAAACAGTCGGTTGCTCCAAAGAGATATATGATTATTATATTCAACACTACAATTCGTATTATATGAGTCATCATATGTCTTGATCTGATTATTGTATTTTTGTGGACCAGCGTACGTCTTATCAACAACCTAGATTCTCATTTTAGATGTAGATGAAATTGATATTTATAATATTTATATGTAAATCTAATAATTTAAATATTTTAGAAAAAAAAATCTACTCAAAATCCTGATATTTTTTCTCAGATATCCTGAATATATCTGATATCTTTTTTTTTCTTCAAAGTATCGATAGATACACCAATACTGATATTTTATCTTTAGGCAAGACATTGTAATATGTAGTAACAACATACCCCATCACTCAACTATGCATGGGTTTGTAGGCAATACCTTTCCTGACATAGCTGAAATACCAAACACAACCAACAAAACATTATCTCCCACTCAACCTTGAAAAGGATGTGTTAATTTCTTAACCAGGTTTATTGGTTTCTTCTCTTCTAATCCAAACTAAGAGCGACACTTTACCTTACTCCACTCTCTTTCCCTAATTTCATCTTCTTCAACAAATTCTGTAATTCATGAGTTTCTTCACACACACCACTTTAATATGGCGGTGATCAAACACAGGAAACTCTTCCCAGCACCATTTTCCTCAAACCAAACTGACTGTGCAGACTGCCCAGATTGCACGTATGATTGTTACCCTTATACAGATTTCTATATTCCCCCACCACCACCATTTCCTGCCATTGAACAAAGTGATCAGAACAACCATATCTCACCATATGTGATTCTGTTCCTCTGTTTGCTAGCTGGTCTTTTCCTTCTCATTGCCTACTATGTCATTATAGTGAAGTCCTGTGCAAGTTTCTGCAGTCCTAATAGGAACAATGGATCTCCAGAGTCCGAATCAAACAGCGGAGATGAAGAATTTGTTGCAGAGAATCAAGTTGATCACCCAATATGGTATATCACCACCGCTGGCTTGCAGCAATCCATCATAAACTCGATCACGGTATGTAAGTACAAGAAATGTGATGGCTTGATTGAAGGGACAGAGTGCTCTGTTTGTTTAAATGAGTTTCATGAAGATGAGATGCTTAGATTATTGCCTAAATGCAGTCATGCTTTTCATATAAATTGTATTGATACTTGGTTGAGCTCTCACACCAATTGCCCCCTATGCCGTGCCTATATTACTTCTGAGACTCTCGATAATTCACACTTTGCGAGGCTTGATTTGGGTTCAGGGGATCGAAATGGGGATGGTGCAGAAACAAATGGAGGTTCCCTCATGGAGATTTCTGAGATCGAAATTGAAGTAGATGTTAATAATCAAGTGAGAAATGATAATCAGGTCTGTGAAAACAGAGCTGGAACAGAGGATGAAGGTGAAGAATACCAGGTTGGTAATAGAACTACATCAAAGGAGGTAATAACTTTGAATGAAGTTGCATTAAGAAGGTCTATTTCGATGGATTCTTCATCGCTTGAAACCAAGTTACATTCAGATATTGCTCGAAATAGTCAGTCTTCAATCGAGCAGTGTCTTCATATAAGTCCTGTTTTGATGAAAAGGTCTTTTTCTTGTGGTGGAAGGTCGAGATTGTTGTCTTTGAGACATAAATGGGTGATGAATACAGTTGTGCCCCTCTGAAGTTTATGGTCATCTTTGTTTTAAGGTGAAATGTTTGTGCTGTAATATAGAGATTTGTAATGCATGTACTCTCAATAAGTTGAGGGTCAAGAAAATGGGATAGAACTAGCTATATGGTAAAATCTGCTTCAGATGAACTTGAAGTTTTGTATGTTCGGCAGCAATGGTCTTGAATCAGACCTAGAATAAGGCTTTTGAAATGCGCGATCTGACATGCAATACTCGATTAGTGTCTGCATTGTGAATTGGTGATTGTAAACACTTCGTACATCCTCTAATATAGCGATGATTTCTGTCTTCATATAATTAGGGATTGGTTTATAATGCGATCATTATTTGGTAATACAATTTTTCTTTTCTTTTTTTTTTTATACCTTGAAAAGGAGGAGACAGTGTTATCATGCAAAAAATGCATACCATGTTAATATCTCACCAGTTTTTTTTTTTTTTGCTAAAAGACTTATTACAAAATAGATCTCTGGGAGCAACCTACTCCAAATAGATCAAAATTAACAACAAGCCCTACTGACAGGGGGAAATCCCTCCCAATAGCTAGGCCTTGAAAGCTGGTGACCAAGTTTTGCTAGCATGTTGGCGGCGAAGTTAGTTTTACGAAGAACATGATGAAAAACAATACTTTGGAAAGACCTGACAATACTCTTGACGTCTTGGACAAGTTGCAGCAGTCTCCATGGACACTTAAAGTTTCCCTTGATACAATTGATAACTAATGCGGAGTCACCTTCCACGATCAGGTTTTGGAATCCCATTTCACGAGCTTTGAGAAGACTATCTCTTACTGCAATGGCTTCTGAAATGGGAACGTTTGTCTTCCCAATCTTTTACGCAAAAACAGTAATAGGGCACCCGACATCGTATCTAAGAATAAAACCAACAGCAACATCAGATGTTTGTTGTAACACCGAACCGTCAAAATTAATCTTTATTCTGCCATGAGGAGGAGGATTCCATTTGATATTGGAGCCTGCACTTCTGTTGCTGGGGCTGATATTACTACGGTCTCTAGCTATGCAATTGTAAGTGGCTACACAAGCAACAACTGCATGCGGAGAGAAAACCTTGTTCCTGAAAATAAGATCATTACGCTTTTGCCATATTTGCCAACATAAGGTAAGAATTTTTCCAAAGTTATTAGCATTGAATGAACTATTAATGTCAGGAACTATCACACCCTGAATTTTGGATAAATAATAAATTCTAAATTCAAGGCATGATAACCAAAAAGAAAAACAATCAATACAACATTTTAGTTTTACAACTTGTGAAAAATAATTTGAACAAAGTAAAACTTCCCTCAATACTCACAACAAACTAGAAAGTAAACAAAATGAATAATGTCTAACTGTCGCAGCCTTAACTTTGCTAATCCTGACCTACAAAATTAACCTCTACACCATGGATTGATTCACCGGGTTGTAAACAACAAACCTGGTAAGCTTTAATAGCTCATATGAGTAAATCTATATTAATGGACTCAACATCACATAAGGTAAAACCAAGAGTTCATGCATTAAAAATAAACGCGTACTTATGGGTTCGGCCAAGGCTTGGTTCCCAGTCCACCATGAAGACTCCTAATCTAATGCACACAATCACCACTAAGACACACACATCCACAACTAATGCACACAATCACTACAAAGACACACATCCAATTATAACTCATGATCAGAAGTCTTTTTGAAATATTTTATTTCTATCAGAAAACATATTTTCACTTACCCATGAGCTGTTAACGATCAAGCTCATTTATATTTAAAAACAAAATCATTTTCCTTCAAGGACAACTTCACAATTAGCAATAATAAACTATATAAAATAAACTTGGTTTCTTTATGAACCTATGTGAGATTTACTTACAATATAATAATAACATCATAACCATAACCAATCACCCGATTAAATGCTTGGAACCCGGTTTGACTATTTAAAACAACGAATCACAATATAATAATATCATCATCAACAACACAAAGAGCACATCATAAAAATTATATCATTCCACATAGATATATTTATATGAACAAACATAGATATTCCCACAAAAATAATATATCAAGAACCAACAATATTATGATCACATGAACATTAAACATAATCATATAATAGGAAAACTTATTTTATCTTACTTATGAGCCGTGGGCGATCAAACTCATATATTTAAAAACAAACAATAGCATATTTTTTAAATCATCATCATCATCATCATCATCATCATCATCATCATATTGACCATAAATAATTGGGTCCCAAAGTGAACCTTTATGAGATTTTACTCACCTTAACTCCCGCTGCGTCTTCACAAGCCACAAGAACAAGCACAACACCAACTTCGTCAATAACCTACATAACACAATTTCCGCAATCACCATACACAAAAGATACTTGCCTAAACACAACAAGATTCTAACATTCAAAACACTTGTCTTTAAAACACTTTGACAATAAAATAATGCAATTAAATAACCCTTCCACAACTAGAATTCACAAGGATAGAAAATCCAATGAACCGAACTTCACAAAACCCGAACGTACAAAATTGGTAACCTAAACCTACAGCCCATATATCAATATGTTCGTATCAATGAGTACTACCTAACCATCATCACAAACACCACAAACACTACTGCACGCGCCACCACGAGCTGCCACAGGCGACTGCGCATGGGCCCCACGCCCCACCCTACCAACCTTCGAATTTGGGCAATCTCACAACACGAAACTTATAGATTGAAGAGAGGGAAACATCTTTTATACTTGAGGTAACCGCCAATTCAGTCGGAGCACGCATGAAAACTTTCCAGAAGGTTGAAATCCACCATTGCAACTCTACACCGTGATTCGGGCTTCATGACTACCGGAAGTCGAACAAAGGCACCAAGAACTTCCTATCCAAACAGGTTCCAAGCTGCATCGCCGCCGCCGGAGGTGAGAATCTCGACCGGTTCTCAACCTAGAACATCTAGGCTTCGATTCACGCGCACCACTACAAATCGGTGCAAGCTACCACCACAGGGAAGGTTGCACCGCCGAGACGAAGCGACTTCGACTGGTGCCGTCGGCTGGAGTCGGCCAGAAAAATCTGGTCGGGTCGACCGGGTTCGGGTTGGGTCGGCTGGAGAGTTTGGATTCTCTCGGGATCGGAGAGAGAGAAGGAGAAGGGAAGAAATGGTTTGCAGGAAATAATGAAATGGGAACCCTAAACTTTTCCTCTTAAACCCATAATCCCGTAAAGCCATGAAATTATGCTGACCATAACTTTCTCATACAAAGTTCATTTTACGCGTGTCACGTGTTTATAAACTCGTATCGTCGTGCTCTACAACACTTTTGAAGGAAGTTTCTCAAAAAACCCAACAGAAAACAAAGTCAACTCTTGACCCATCAAAATAATAAAATCGTTTCGGGTAATTTATGTATCCGAACACTTCCGCTCTTCCTTCAAACCTCAAAACACACCAACTTAATTCTAACTCAAAAATTCCCAAATAATATTAAATTTTTGGGGTATTACAAGAATCACCCCAAATTTCACTCTAAAATCCGAAGTAAAACCTGCGGGGACTACCTCCAAAGAAAATTCTATCGAAAATTCTGCATAACCTCCTTTGAAGATAGACAACCCTTCTTAAGAACACATGCAAACACTTCTAAAAATTCCAACTACAACCTTATAAACTCCTGGAGCCTTCGTGCTCCTGCAAAATTCAGATCACCTCCCAATTTATTTACTAATCTAATAATAATTTCATAACCAACAATTCATAGGTTTAGAGCAATTATAACAGTGAAGGGAAGACAAATATATGAATAAGCTGAAGCTATATGATAGACTATGTCTCGACTCCATGTACACCCGATCTCAACTATGCTAACGTATAAACTGGGCATTTAAAACCAAATGGCCCAGGGAAGAAGCATTTGAAAATGTTAGAATGAGTGAACAAAAATAAAATTTAAAAAGAACAAATAATTAACTAAGATTTTATGCTTTCCCAATTTAATCTCTTCGGGAAAACTGCGATACATGCATTAAATAATGAAACTCTTAACTCAGAAATTGGCAAATACTGCAATACGCCACTAGCCCCGCTAGTCTCCAGTACTTTATAATATTGAGCCTCTCAGGTTCTAATATATAAGTATGTATTTACATACGTCATACTTCTTGTATGAATTCTTGTGAAAAATAGAAATTCTTGTGCTAAATATCCCCTATATGAATTTCTACATTTATATAAGGCTACGACGCTTGCGTCCCGCACGCTCACGTCACACCATAATGGCGGTTAATTGCTACACCATTAAGGCGGAAAGGCACGTATGGCTAGCAAACATTTATATTCATACTATCTTCATAAATATCCATATATATCCACTGAAAATCCTATTTTTGGTAACTTTCCAAATAGCGAAGTTAACAATTAAAATAAGAATATTAGCTTCCGAAATAACTTTGCGGAAATAATCACGAAATGATATCAATTCCACAAATTAATATTCAATAAATTAATTCCTTTAATATAAAATCACTGCATGCATTTAATTTAAAACAAATTTACACTCACAATATTCGACCTAAGCTTCCCCAATATAATGCCCATAGTATTCATCGAGCGTTGCACCCAAACATCCAAATCCTTGAGTCAAACCCACGCCTGACCATAAGCTGTAAGACAAATAGGTCAGACCGTACTTCAAACAACCATTGACGCAACGTCTTTCCTAGTTTGACTAGGGTTCCTGGGTTGACTAGGATTAACCAAAGTTTCCTAAATTAGAAACTTTCCAAGAATGGAAAGGTTTCCTAAATAATCCCAAACTAATCTATGATTGAAATGAGACTCAAATCAAAGTAGAACTCGAAGACTATCTCATCGGCTACTGTCGGAAAAGCTGCTCCTTCACCGGAATCGTGGCCAGATTCCAGCGACTTACCGAAATATTCGTCAGATTCCGGTCACTTGTTGGAAATTGGCCATTACCTCCATGTAGGCTCTAACTCTCTAAGTTATCGACATACAAGAGCACAACAACACCAAGTTAGCTCAGTTGAATCCTAAACAACCAAGTACGATTAACACAGTAGAGATCGAGTTTACCTTCAATCGATCTCAAAGCTCTAGCTTAGCAGCTCTCTTGATCGAAACTCAACCTGTAGAAAGCTCCAAACACTAATGCTGCCTCAGTCGCCAACTCTGCCACATCAACACCACATCATTGTAATTCCTCTCAGCCCAAATGCATCAGACCTCTACCTTAGTCTGGATCAACTTGCAACTCCTCCAGGGTCCATCTCAGAATCACACAAAGCATAGAGGACCCATCGAACACAGGTCGCCGGAGCTAAAAACTCAAAACCCAGAAAACACAGAAAAGAGGGATTTTAGAATTAGGGCTCGATTCAAAGAATTAAAGACATGGAATTGAAGAAGAGAAGAGGAGAGAAACCTTACTTACCAAAGTTACTGTAGCTGCTCTTGTGGTATGCGGTGACCGAAACCGGCAACGCCACGTCAATGATGAGGGAAAAGCGGACATTGTGGTGGTGGTCTTGTGGCATGCGGCGACCGGAACAGGCAACTCCACGTCAAAGATGACTATGGCAGACGAAGAGGAAGAGAGAGAGAGAGAGAGAGAGAGAGGGAGAGAGCTGGGCTTGGATCAACACCTGAGTGTGGGCTTCTCTAATACACTATAGGAAAATCGGTCTTAGCCGACAAAAATAATTCGTCACCTAAGACACAATATGTATCGCCTAAGATCTTGGACGATGAAGTTTCCGTCATCTAAGTTTCGTCGCCTAATTGGCGTGAGGTAGATACTTAGGTGACGGAAACTAACTAAGTCGTCGAGTAAGAACTCTCCTACCCGACAGATGATTTGCTACCTCATCGACCAACATATTCGTCAACAAGAATCTTTATTGACGGAACAAGTTTGTCAGAATGTTTCTTAGACGGCGAATACCAAAATTTTCTTAGCCGACGGAAAATCCGTCGATAAGTATGTGTGCCGACGAATGTTGCTCCATTCTTAGGCGATGGAATATTAGTGAGTAAAGCTCTAAACCGACGAACAAGGAAATTTTCTTAGCCGACGGAAAATCCGTGGATAAGTATGTGTGCCGACGAATGTTGCTCCATTCTTAGGCAATTGAATATTAGTCAGTAAAGCTCTAAACCGACGAACAAGGAAATTTTCTTAGCCGACGGAAAATCTGTCAGTAAGTATATGTGCCGACGAATGTTGCTCCATTCTTAGGCGACGAAATATTCGTCGGTAAAGCTCTAAACCGACCAATTCGTATCAGTTCTTAGTTGACGGATATCAATTGTATCAATCGGTTATGTGTTTTATCTTAGGAGATGGAATGTTATGTTTCCGTCGCCAAAGTCATTTTTTTTTACTGGAAAAAGATGTTATTTTTGTGTAAATTACCTTATTTACTGTTTCAAAAAATTACATATCAGTAATTCCAATCAAACACATACAGATACATATATACCGAAAGCATTGGATTTGGAAAACATATTCATATATTAATCATGATAACTAGCTAGATAGACAAACATTGTTCATATATAGAAAATAATTAATGAATTAGGTAGAAAATTGTTCATACACTCTAGCTAAACTAGTACAAAATCACCAATGCCAATTGGCATTCGCGTCTACTCCTATATTGCCTAGATCATCGTTCTTTTGTGGGGAAACATGTGGAGGAGAAAAAACAACTAGAGGAGGAGGAGGTAGCCTACCTAGGCGCTTATATATGGCTGCAAATTGAGACTACACAGCGCTATACATAGACTCCGCATACAGGACACGCTGTTTGGCCTCTTGGAATTGCTGTTGCTGCTCTTGGAATCGTTGGAATTGTTGTTGGGCACGCTCCTTTGATTCCTTAAGTCTCTGCTTATAGTGCTCATGCAGCTCTAGGAGTTGCTGCTCATCAACTCTAGGAAGATGACTACGTGAAGTGGAACCATTTGAAGAATGGCTCAAGTCTCTCTCGCATCCTCGTCCCATCCCTCTTATCTCCTTTCCTTTTCGAGTTTTAAGCACCGTACCCAACACCTCAATTTGTTGGGACTGAACACGCTTCACAATCTCCTCCTCCGTCGCATCAGTGTGTTGTTCCTTAAATACATCATTTCGCCTATTGACCTCATCAACCATGTTATTCTGCATTTAAAATACATCAATTAAGCGATAACTTGACATTATACAGAAACAAAATCCAATAACCAAATATAACTATTTACAAATAGCTCATTTTATGTGTACCTAATAAACTTGACATTTTGCATAATAAACTTCATAAGTGCATGCATCAAACAATAAAATAGTAAAAGAAAAGACACTTACATAATGCTTGATCATAGCTTCATCACCAGCTCTGACATAGGTCCTCTCAAAACCTTTGATAATTGGAAGTTTCTCCCCTTGTATTCTGAGTTCCTCCATTTTGTAGATGACAGGAGAAGACCCCGTGTGGTGGTGCATAGTCTTCTCCCCACGGTTCAGCTTGTTTGCCAAGGAAAGTCTCTAATACACGAAAAATATTAAATAGATTAGTAAAATACAAGGGAAACAATGAAGGTAATTTAAAAATCACATTGAACTCATCTGACTCGAAATGAGAGCATAGAAACTCCCACTGGTCCTCTCTCCTAATGAAATCTGAAGGCATCCCAGAGGCCCTTCCCTCAAATAAGATTTGTGACACTGGTACTTCTAGTCCTTATACCTCTCTTGTGCCCTCTTCAGTATCCAATTAAACATTGGCTCATCATTTTCATCCCACTCGTACTTCGGCTAAGCAACAAATAAAAAAAATCAAACTTGTTAAGCACCGAAAAATAAAATAAACTTATGTAATTAAGTAAATTTACTTTTCAAACTGTTTTCAGTGTTACCTACCGACATTACATTCCACACCTTCCATTTCTCTTCCTAATCAAGGTTGTAGAACGTCCTTGCCCTCATTCCCACTAGACTCTGTATGGCAGAGCCGATATCATGTGCCACCAAGCTGTTTACCCCCCTCACGCTAGGGCCTTTTACACGGGAGCAATACTCCAGCTTGATCTTCTGCCCCGTTGCTGCAACGATATCCTCCACCTACTTTCCATAGCATAAACCTCGCTTCTTCTTCGGGGCCGGAGCTACAATTAATATATATACAAAACATTATCTGATTTAATGCTATATATAAGACAAATAGAAGTAACTAAGCACTTGAAAAAAAAAAAAATGAAGTAGTAGTAACTAGGCGCGCCCTGTCGATGTAGTACGTCTCTTGGGAGACGAATGTTTGTTCTTAGTCGACGGACCAGTCCGTTGGTTAAGAAATTGAATTATTACGTGGCACGCCGCAGAACGAATATATTTTTGCAGTCGCCTAACAAAATCAATTTTGGCCCAAAAAAGGCGCAAAATATACCCGCCCAATGGCGTCCTACGCGACCGAAAAATCAGATATCCGTCGCCTTGGAAAACCTAACCCGACGAATTATTATATTTTCATCGCTTTACAATTCCAAACCGATAGAACTTGTGTACTCCGTCGCCTACAAACAAAATAAATTTTATCTGCCGCTTAATATTTCAGGGATACTACGTGATGGAAACCAAAACGTCCGTCGCTTAAGATATACTAACGTGACGAAATATTCATTTTCCAAAATTACGGTTGGCGAAGTCCCTTCGAGTGATGCGAGGCAAGATAGGAGGCAAGCGAGGCGAGGAGAAGGCGGGCGAGGCGAAACCCAAAGAATGAGGCGATCCTATGTGATGGAAAGAGTGTACTTCGTCTCCTAGGATTTCTAAAGTGACGAAATCTTCATTTTCCATCGACTAAGTAGATTTCAAAAATTGTGTGGCGAGGCGAGGCGAGTTATGTGAGGCGAGATACAACAAATGAAGTTTGTGATGTGAGGTTAGGAGGAAGCGGGCGAGGCAAGGCATGACGAGTGAGGTGATCCTACGTGACGGAAACGGTACTCTTAGTCGCCTAGGATATCTAAAGCGACAAAATGTCCATATTCCGTCGCGAAGGAATGCCTAAAGCGAAGAACTAGTCATTTTCCGTTGAGTAAGTTCTTTTCAAATATTTAGTGGCAAGGCGAGGTAAGTTATGCGAGGCGAGATAGGAGGCTGGCCAGGTGAGTGATGCGAGGCAAGGAGGAGGCTAGCCAGGCGAGTTAGGCGATCCTACGCGATGGAAAGTGGACCCTCCATCGCCTAAGTATTTCTAAGGCAATGAAAGTTCCATGTTCCGTCGAGTAAGTAGTTTTTTTAAAAATTTACACATTTTTTTGTATGTACATCTAAGTAATTTCGTATAATTTATGAAACTAAACCCAAGTTAATTTAATTTTTTTGGCTCGTAGCAGTGTGGGCACTCATCTTCCGCCTCATTTTCTTCGTAATATAACATGTTGTTATTAACGCAAGTGTCTATCTTCTGGACTTCAAGACCGACGTCAGCCAACATGTTATTTACCTCCTCCAAATCAGTTGGACAACTGTTACCTTTGGGAAGCACTTTCTTCATAAGGGCTATATCTTCATCAAAACATACGTTACTCTTTCCCCGCTTGTTTTTTATCCTCATTTGCTCCATGACGATACCCAACAGTATGCTCACTGTCAGGTTACAATGGGGTTTGCATTTCCTGTACAAGCCTGTTGTACTTATCATAATCACTGTTGTAGTCAACGTAGGAGACACTAGGGGAGGTGTCAGGGACGTTGTCATGAACAACATTTGCCTGATATCTTGAGGCGACGAACGAGAAGACATCGTTTAAGAGGTTCATCACAGCAGTGTCCCCGTAACTTGCATTGGAAGATCCTGCCTGCTGATTATGTTGTCCTTGAATTTCTGCAAGTGTAGGCATTTGAACTTGATTTTCACCATGTCATGTCCATGTGGTATAACTGGAACAAATACCGTATAGTGTCAAATGAGAATACATTTCTTCAATTGTTACTGGTTTCCAATTGAGACATTTGTTGCACATACATATGTGAATAACTTTGTCTGGAGGATTATGTAGACGCACGAACTCAAGAAAATCAAAAATGTCTTGCATATAAAGAAGGGACATTCTCCCTAATTGCATCCAGCTTTTGTCCATGTTATACACTATAATAACAGGAAACAAAAATATAGTTGTCAACAAATATGAGACAATTCGAAAACCATGCATTATGTTAGACATAGTCGTAACATAATAGTTCTCGAACGAGATTTCTAAGGATAACGTAGAATTAATATATTGATGAATGTATGCACGTATAAGAATATTATAATTAGTAATTACATAATTCATCAATTTATTTTTTATCATCATTTAAATACACAAATGATTTCCATGAAAACAAAAATTTTAATTGATAAACATATTATCAACATAATAATTATTAATCATATATATATACACACAAAAGATAAAGATACACATAGACACACACAAAAACTTAATATTATACACACATATTATATGTACAAACATATTATACACACATATATTAATTATATAAACATATTATACGTATTAATTCACTCAAATTATATATACAAATTAACATATTAATATATATATATATATATGCATCAATGAATACAGTAATTAGACCGCTGGTAAAGTCACCGGAAAATATGTCTAAATGAATAAAATAGCTGAATTAAAATAGTTACATGCATACCAATTAGGAGAGCGACTGTTCAGGATGTTTCTTCTACACCGGGGGGGGGGGGACTGTTCAGTATGTTTCTTCTGCACGGGAGGGGGAATACAACTGTAATTAGACCGCCAAAAAATATGTCTAAATAAAGAAAATAACTGAATTAAAGTAGTTACATGCATATGATCTACGCATTTTATGCTTGAATATTAATGTCTTTCTCTCTACATTTTGCTTTGTTATGAGCTTAGTAAATATGTTTCTAACTTGTTTTATGTTTTTAGGTAGAAAATAAAGAGAAATAATAAAGGAGGCGATTTGGACCAAAATATGTGCAATTACATGGTGTTCTCGGCCAAAGAAGAATTGGAGTCAAAAAGGAAGCTCAGCAGCAAATCGGCAATTAACAAGGAGAGGGACGACAAAACCCTAGGGTTTCCTGCCGAGTCTTTGTAGGATTTTAAGACAAGATTTCGTTGTCTAAATTAAGGGATTTATTATGCAATTCAAATCTGAAAATCTGGAAATTAATTCCTTAAATTCTTTTGTCTAAAAAATCTGATTTTACAAGACTAATTCCTTACCTTTTCAGGAACAATAAATGGCGCAGCAAATTAAAGAGGAAGAGCTGATTTTCGGCAATACAAGGAAGGACACTAAATGGCTGATTTGTTGTGGAGATCAAGCAACGTAACTAGTCCATAATTCAGCCAAATTCATCACCTTTATGTGCAAGATATTCTAGAGAATTCTAAGGAATATTCTCTGAAAATATTGTGCTATTATTTGTGGCCCTTGGATCGGATTTAAAATCAAGGGAGGAGAATAAACCTTAGGTGCGACATGGACACTATAAATAGAGGCTCTCTGCTTCACAATTGGTATCACTTATCAAAGAGCCGAACCCCTGCCCTAGAGTCCTCTCAAGCCTCTCCAAAACGTCATAGTCTCCAAGGAAGCCGCCTATCCTCACCAATCCGCCTCCATCAACATCCAAGGGCCGAAGGCATAGCTTGGCAATCCCAAGGTGTCTTCATCCTCCATCCATCGAAGAAGCATCGAGCACTGATTAGTATAGGGCAATTCCTTTACTCAAAAAATGTAACAATGACTTCTTCTCTTTATTCTTTTTCCTTGTGTAAACTTATGATTATTATGGATTGGTTCCTTGAAGTCTTTTGGTTAAATAATTCTAATTAGTTTTGTATGACTTGTTTGGTGTCCTTTGAAATTGGTTACTCATGCGTACTTGTTCCTAACGCTTAATTTGAATGCAGGGCAATTCCCGGTTTAGATTATGATGTGTTGAATATCGGGCAATTCCCGAGTTTGGCACTTAATTATGAGTTATGCATGTAAAATGTAGCTAATGACTTAGAGACCAAATAGGTTGCATGAAATTGGTTAGGTTATTAAAGGATAGGTAAATTGATAAGTTGATCTTGTAAATATTAGATTTAGGTATTATTTTCGGCTATGATGCATGTTTGGTAATTTTAGGGTTCTTGATTGTTTGCTTGTCTATGAGTGAAGCATGTTAGAATTCTAGGGTTCCTATATGTTTGATTGCCACGTTTTGTAGGAAAATTAGTTAAAACAATCTTGCACCCCCCTAAACAACCTTAGCATAGTTATGCAAACACCCTCAATCCCCGGTTAAGAACGATCCCTACTTACCAATGCTACATCTACAAAGAAGGGTTTTAATTGTATTTGTGTTTGATTGAGTGTTTAATTTAACGCTTGAAAACACGCGAATCAGCATACCAATTAGGAGAGGGGAGTATGTTTCTTCGGCCGGGAGGAGGGGTGAACTTTTCATTATATAATAATTCAATATCTTAGTCGACGGAACAATCTGTTGGCTCATGTACCAAATTCGTCTCCCAAGACACATTATACTTAGCTGAAGACTTTCTCCGCTGACGAAATATTCCTTAGCCGACGGACTGGTCCGTCGACTAAGAACAAACATTCGTCTCCCAAGAGACATACTACACCGACAGAAACATTCTCGTCACCTAATAAAGTTTCTACCGACGGAAATTCGTCGTCGCTTAGGAACATCTTAGTCGACAGACAATGTCCGTAGCTAATTTCCGTCGCCTACGAATTACTAAGGCGACGCAAACTTACCGAAGGAAATGATTCATCGGCTAAGATTGTCCTAGCCGACGGAAGTTCCCGACAGTCTTTTTCCGTCGCCTAGGTGGATGTTAGGCGATTCCGTTTTCCTATACGATAGTTATAAATTCATCGACCAAGTAGGACTTAGCCGACGGAAATTTTTAGATTTTGTCGGCTAAGAGCCATTTTCCACTAGTGAATGTCAACCCTTCTTTTCATTTTTAAACTTAAACCACCTACTCAGATCAAAACCCTAATTGATCTGATGGCGCAAATTAAAAGTTATAATCTAATTTCAGAAAATTAATTCTAATACCAAACTTTCGATAAATCAAAGAAAATAGCCCGAAGTTCCACAAAATATTCTGAAGATACATGTGAACTCATGTCGACGCGTACTACGACATCGGGGCCTTAAAAGAAAAATTTGACATCTTAAGAAACACTCGAAAATAAACTTGAATGTTAATTTACTAAGTTACCGAGTACGATTAAATTCCTCAGTAACTCATAGAATATCCAGTAAATAAGTAAAAATTGGGCAGAAGGCGTTATAATTAATGAAAAGATCCTGTAATTGATAAGACTAGCAGAGCTGCAGAGGTCTCTACAACTAGCTAGGTTCCAAACTTGAACTGAATGGGGGTAGCTGCAAAATAAATGAATGCTAGTCTCTTCTTCCTAATTACACAAAGAACATAAGTTATTAGGGCTAATGCCAAACCTATGCAACCTACTTTTGGTCTTTAACCTTCCCCTTATAAGGAGCCAGCTAAAAATTTTGATTTTAGGCCAAACCTAATTTCCACACTTTCCTTAACAAAGGAGCATACTCATGAGGATCAACCTCAGTATTCTAAATCCACGTCGCAGAGATTTAATAGTAAAATTTCCCGTAGGACTACATCCCAAACAAAAGAGTCCTATTTGTTATTGATTGGGATGTGAACACCGCAAATTTGATCAATAATGCTCGCATCCAAAACAGACAAAAGTTTAGCTCTATTCTAATTTTTATGTATCATATAATCATCCATTGTCTCGTTCCTATTAATATTAGCACATCTAGTTTCATCTATAAGAGTAATAAGAGAGAAAGGTAGTACCCAATTGAAAGTCCAAAACACAATATTTGTTCCGTCTCCTACAGTCCATCTTAATATGCCTTTCTGAATAAGCTCCTTTACATCTAGAGCCTTTCCAAGCCAAATAAGCAGAAACATTTTTCTTAACCTAGAAAGAAGAAGAAAGTCTCAAATATTTAGCCTTGACAATTCTAACCCACCAGTTATCACAATCAGTAATAATTTTTGAAGTAAGTTTGGCTATCGCAGCATTATTAAAATGACTAGAAGGCCGTATGCCTAAACCTCCTATACTTTTAGGAGTACAAGCCTTACTCCAAGCAACAGCTGCAGCCTTGGAATCATTCCCCCATAAGAAGTCTCTAGCTTTCTTATCAATTGCATTAGTAAGCTTAGCCAGACATTTAAAGCAAGACATAATATGATTTGGCATACCCGACACATTAGCCTGGAGGATAGTGAGTCTACTTGCTCTGGAGAGTGTCTTTTTTCCAACCAGCCAACTTGGAAATAATTTTTTGCAACAGGCCATTTGCATTTACAGGATTCTTCCAAAATATGATATTATGCACTCCAAGATACTTACCAATGGTTGACTTATGTTGAATTTGCAACACAATCACAATATCTCACCAGTTACGTAGATAATGTTAAAGAAGACTTTGTTTGGCTTAATAGCTTCTATCTGGGCAGGAAGCAACTTCAAAACAAAAACGTTTCTCCATGTTTTGGCGAGATGTTTCTTGCTTCTCGTACGCAAGATTTTGCTCTCCTAAGCTTGCAGAAGATATAAACTATATAGTACCTGGAGCCCTGGAGGAGTTAGATTAGCTCATAGAATTGAGCGCATTGTAAACAATTTGTAACCCAACAGTTATTGGCTCTAGCTAGATTTTCTCTTTAATACTCCGGAGTACCATTGAATTTTCTACGCATATGATATTTTCAGTAGTTGTGTTGCAGACAACCATATAGAACATCTTCCTTTTTGTATATCTGGAAATCATCACATTCTCTATACCAAGATTCAAATGAAGATCTTTAAACTGAAAAGAGCAAGTAGCTAGCTAGTAACACGATTTCTCTGAAATCTGAATCATATGATATGCAGTAGCAGCAGGCCTAGTCCATTCTAGAAAGTTGAGCCCACTTCTGCTACCGAGTTGTATATATCTTCCTTTGTCTTGATCATCTTCATACTTGTGATCGCCTACTTCTGCAGCACCATTACATCATTATCATCCATTATCTTAGTTTTTGATTTGATAGTGAAAATGACTGTAACATGATTATATATGCTTCTTAATATAAAGTTTGATCAACTTTTTAATCTTTTAATTGGTCCCGTTCGCTTTTCTTTTACACTTATTCCTGAAAGCAAAATAACTTTAATTTGAATATTCCCATCATTCTTTTCTGGTACAAGGAATCGCCATAATTTCTTTACGAAACTTCATCTTTCTTTGTAATTTTCTGGTAACTGAAACTTCTTCGTTCTTGTGATCAGAACTTTCAACACTCTTTGTATGTTAAAGAATCAAAATAGCTTTTGAATACTGACAATTTTGTATTCCATGAATCTGTCGATAATGTTCTCTCTCTCTCTCTCTCTCTCTCTCTCTCTCTCTCTCTATATATATCGCCTTTGAAAAATTCTTCTCAGAACATGCGCTAAAGCTTGCAAAATGCATGATTTTAGGAATTGGAACTACGTTCTAAAGACTTTCTTCAGTGGCCGATAGAGTTATATAAATGATAAATTGATAAAGATTTTGATTATGTATAAATGGATGTATTCATTCCCATGCCGCAGACAAACCATACATACAGCACCGATATTTTTTTATAAAATTGTATCAAAAGTGCCTCGTAATTATTAGACATAAAAGGAACAATGGCATAGGTTGGTGAAACAATGTGATGAATATTAGAATGTTTTTTTTTTATAAGTTTTTTATACCAAAAGGAAAATGACAATTACAAACATGATTTCCCCGTATGTAAGAGCAACGACAAATGAAGCCATGTTAGATACCTAAAAGTAACCTAAATGAAACTACCATTGTAGTTGAAACCAAACAAAACCAAAACCCGAAAAAACGAATACCGACAAGAAATCAACAAGCATCACCAGGGATAGGACAAACCCTAACCCCATAAGTTAGACTAACCAGAAACCATCCTACACATAGGAGGTCTCCCTGGGTTCCTCCATCACCACCATTGCCGTTTCTTACCGGTGAGGATAGGGAGATCCGTCACCACCCTGTGAAGGACCTAGGAAGTCACGGTCGGCTGCGCAAACACCATAGGTCTTGACGCACGATGCAAAGGTTGAGCAACGGAGCTCAAGGCATCGAATGGGGTCTTGTTGCTATTCAGGGCATTCTGGAAAAGCAAGGGGTTAGAATTAGGGTTAGGGTTTACACCCGAACAACCCCCACCCAAAATCACCGCCGCAGACATATCCGACAGACATTGTCAGCCACCGAGTTTGTGCTCGAACATATATACCACAGATCTTGCATAATCCATACACCCTCTCATACTTAAAAATTAACAGCAAAAACTTTATATTTGTACCTTCCCCAAAGTGGAAACGCATTGGAGGAGCTTGTTTCACCGTGGAGTCGAGGTTGTGCTCCAATCGAACCCTGGCTCGCGCACCAAAGAGTAGGTTTGGATTGTCATGGTGAATGATGCGGCCAAGGGTGGCACCCACCATGTACAGAGCCTCCTTCGTCATGATATCAGGCGGGAGGCAGAAGACCCCAACCCAAACTAGGATAAATATGATCGGAACCAGGGATGCATCCATTCGTCTGCGGTACAGAGCTAGGGAAAACATTGTTTTGCCGTAGAACCACGGCATTCCTTCCACGATATGTTTCCTATTCTCTGCATCATTGAATCTTAAAATATAGCGCACCCCATGAGCCCTAATTTGCAGTTTGTCCATGAGATTCCACCACGTAGCCATTGTTGCCATTAAAGCTTTGCGGATTATCTTCTTTTTCTAACACATAAGTTTGTGAACCGCATGCAAGTGTCCGAAAAAGGTGGGCGCACCTGCAGCGCCGAAGGATACTTGTTTGTTCTTTACGATATCGAGCGTCGCTGCTTGACGGACTACAGGAAATCTCGTCCTAGGTGAAGGAAACAACTCGTCACCTAAGACTTACTATTCGTCATCTATGTTCCGTCGTCTAAGTTGCGTCGCCTAAGTGTCGTGAGGTAGACACTTAGGCGACGGAAATGAAGTAAGTCGTCGACTAAGAGTGTTCCTACTCGACGAATATTTTCCTACCTTATTGACAAACTAGTTCGTCGATACCAATCTCTGTCGACGGAAAGTTTTTGTCGAAAGGATTCTTAGACGACAAATATGAAAATTGTCACGCTACGACCCATAATTTTTACCTTTATTACTGGCATGGTGGTAATAAGAATTTTACCGTGTTCGTCATTAAGTGTAAAATATAATTGATCCCCAGAGAGGTGTATGGGACGATTATTTTGTGGGATTATTCTAAGGAAGAAATTTTGACGACGGTAAAAATTGTAATTTTTGCTAGTAAAAATTAATTTTATTGGGGCAATATTTTTGGGGTGTTAAAGTTTTTGGATTGGGTATATGTGGAGTTGGTGGACCGGGTGGACTAAAGGCCCAAGTCTGTTTTTTTTTCCTTCTCCTTTCTTTCTCTTTCTCCCGTGTTTCTCCCTCTCCCCGACCCATTTCTGCCTGGAATTTTCCCGAGCCCGACCGCCGCCGTCCGACCGCCCCAGACCGCCGTGCCGGTCCCGATCGATCGGTGTCCGTCCCAGCTTCAATTATAGACCGGTGGCAGCCCTTCTAGCGTCGCCGTGAGGGAGAAAAGGCCGCCGAAAGGTCCGACTGCCGGGAAGAGTTTTCTCGCCGGAACTCCTTCCTCCGGCCGCCATAGCCGGCGAGCCGTAGCACAAAAGAAAGCCCTCCTCCAGTGCTTTAATCCTTCCAAATGGCTCGCTCCATCTCGAGATAGGTAAGGAGAAATCAAAATTTGAAATTCTAGGGTTTTTATGTGTGTTTTCGTTCAATTGGCATGGTTAGGCTTAGAATTGGAGTTTGTGATAGTTAGGAATGTTGTAGAGGAGGTTGAGAGGAAGATGCTGCCAAATTTTGGTGAGCATCGGAGGTAACCGGAGTTGGTCACTGGCCGCCGCCGCCGAGAAAATGTTTTTTGTGGGGAAAAATGTGAGAAGTTTAATGGAATAAGTTTTAGAATTTTTGGAGGAGTTTTGGATAAATTTGAGAATTGTTGAAGTTTGGTATTTTTGGCGGATTATTAAGTTAGAATCCGGCCATTGGTTTTTGTTTGGTGGAAGGTGATTTTTGAGGATGTCGGTAAAATTTATGGAGTTTTGAGGTTAGCAGTGGATTCAAGATTTTGGAGTGTTAGGCTTGGTTAAGCGCGCGAAGCATATTTAATTATGCATGTTTTGCTATAAGCGTCGGTGTTTTATTTAAGGTTTTATTTATTTGGAATAGGACGTGAGGAGGCTCGAGCGGAAGAGACCTCCGACCGACATCAAGCTTAGGCCTAACGTGTGAGTGGACCTTTGTTTTAATTAATGTGTTCAAAATGCTTTATCGGTTTGAATAATTTTCTGTTGTTGGATATTTCCCGAAATTGAAAATTTCGGTGATTATACTCTTATATGAGAATAGTATGTATATGATTAAATGCTAGCTAGCTATACTTATTTCCCCACATACCGATGTACAATTCCGGCATGGGGTGACGTGAGCGTTAGCCGCGAGCGTCGTAGCCCTGTGCGAATTTCTATTTTCGTATTCATTCATAGATTTCGTACAAAAAGTAAGCACGTATATATACCACTCGGGCGCTTCCCCCAGCCTGAGGTACAATTCCAGTGTGGGGTGACGTGAGCGTTAGACGCAAGCGTAGTAGCTTTGTATGATATTTATTTTTCAAGTCTTTCATAGATATCATACAAAGAGTTAGGCGAGTGTACATACATATAAAAATATATAATATCCTAGCCTGAGAGGCAATTTCTTAAAGTTTGGGAGTCTAGCCAGGCTGGACCCCAGTTCAGAATCTTTCCAATGGAGCTTTTGTTTTTGCCGCTGATGAAGCGTTTTCTTTGAAAGCATTTTTAGGGAAATATTTATTTGTTGTCGGAATCGTTTTGTCCACTCACTCTGACATGTTGAATATTTTCCCCTGGGCTCTTTGTTTTTAAAAATGCCCAGTCTGCAGAGTTCGCGTGAGGTCTAGCAGGAGACGTCGAGGCATAGTCACCCATCTATCCACTACATTTCGCCAGTAGGTTACCTGTTTAATCTACTAGGGGTTTGTTAGATTTCGCTGTGTATTATTTTATTTTTAGTAGCTTTGAATACTGTTGGAATTCTTCTGTGTAATTTATATTCTGGCTACTTTTGGATTGTAGCGGAAAATTTATTTTGGAGTAAAATGGTGGTTCTTAAATTCTTATAAGTTAGGGTTGTCCATTTTCGAGGGAGGTTTGCCGAGTCTTCGGTAAATTTTCCTTAGAGGTGGTCCCCGCAAGACTCATCTCGGGTTTCGGGGTGAAATTTGGGGTGGGTCTTGACAATTGGTATCAGAGCTCTAGGTTTCATTTTCTGTCTCCTATTCACTTTCGTATTTGCCTAAGTAGCCATAGTGTCTATAGAGTGATGATCCGACTGCGGCGGATTCATCAGCAGTTTTCTGCTTTTGATACTATGTGTTATTGGGTATGTGTGGTAGTTTCTGTTAGTCTTGTTTATAGACTACAAAAAGTCTTCCTCCTCAGTTACTATGCCTCCTAGATGCCGACCCCATGTGGCTACCTCGACCAACGCCAATGAGGGTGAGGAAGTGAGAGGTTTAGCGGATTCTATTGGGGCCATGTTGAGAGGTGTTCTAGATAGGGTTCAGCCCCCTCGATCTGTGAAGAAGAGAGATGTTGCTGATGCAGGGGCAGTAGAGTTCAAGGGTGCCAAGGGACCCCTTGATGCTTACTCTTGGATGGACAAGATGGAGATGGCTTTCGAGAGCATAGAACTGCTAGAAGAAAAGAAAGTGAAGATGACAATTTCTTTTCTGGACGATTCAACTCATCATTGGTGGACTCTCGCTAGGAGAAATAATGATGGTGCTCAGACTATGACTTGGGAGCAGTTTAAGGCGCTCTTCTTGGGTCAGTATTTCAACCATTCTCATCGTAGTAGGATCTAGTCAGACTTTCTGAATATGAAGAAGAGAAACGATGAGGGAGTCATTGAGTTTGAGCAGAGGTTCACCACTTTGAGCTATCATGTGCCCCATTTGATTCCTGATGAGAGGACCAAGATTGGTATGTTTGTTGATGCTCTTGGATGAGTGTTTGCAGACAAGATGGTCGGTGTTGTCTATCAGACATTCCTTGATGCAGTTGGGGCAGCTATGGCCATCGAGACCAGGGGGACTTATAGTGCTTGGCCTCGAGATTTCAGTGGTCTCAGTCAAGGACCATCTAAGAAGGCTGCTTCATCGTCCGCTTCTGGATCTTTAGCCGGCAGTGGCAGTAGTGGGGGATCGGGTTATGGTCCTTAGAGGAGGAATGGAGGGCATTTCAGGTAACCCTCTAGGAGCCAGTTGGGTAGGCAGCAGGCCGGTCAGTTTAGTGTTGGTGGTAGTTCCCAAGGGGGATCATTTGGTGGTTGTGAAGTGCTAGTAGAGGGATTTAATTTCAAGGCCGATTTGATTCCTCTAAATATGGTGGAGTTTAATGTGATCTTGGGGATGGACTTCTTAGAGTCTTATAGAGCTATGGTAGATTGTTTCCGAAAGAAAGTAGTGCTTCGAAGTCTGGATGGTTTTGAGGTTGTTTTTCAGGAGGAAAGAGATGTGATTTCGAGTTGTCTGATATCAGCTGTGGCCGCTGGAAAATTGTTAAATAAAGGTTGTCAGGCATTCTTAGCTCATGTTGTGGATACAAGTATAGGAGTATTGGAAGTGGGGGATATTCCTGTAGTAAGAGAGTTTCCAGACGTGTTTCCCGGGGATTTGCCTGGTTTGCCTCCTGTAAGGACGATAGACTTTTCTATCGAGTTTCTTCCTGGAACTATGCCTATCTCTCAGGCACCTTACAGAATGGCTCCAGCGGAATTGAAAGAGTTGAAGACTCAATTGCAGGAGTTGGTAAATAAGGGTTTTATTCGGCCTAGCATGTCTCCATGGGGTGCTCCGGTGTTGTTTGTTAAGAAGAAGGACGACACCATGAGATTATACATTGATTATAGGAAGCTGAATCAAGTCACAGTGAAGAATAAGTACCCGTTACCTCGCATTGATGATTTGTTTGATCAGTTGAGAGGTGCCTCGGTGTTCTCAAAGATTGATTTGAGATCTGGTTATCATCAGCTGCTGATTCAGGATAGTGACATAGCCAAGACTGCCTTTCGATCACGCTATGGTCATTATGAGTTTGTGGTGATGCCTTTTGGACTTACTAATGCACCCGCGACATTCATGGATCTCATGAATAGGGTGTTTAGTCCATATCTTGACCCCTTCGTGATCGTGTTCATAGATGATATTTTGGTGTACTCGAAAAGTGAGAAGGAGCATGTCAAACATCTAAGATTAATATTGCAGACTTTGAGGAATGCGCAGTTGTTTGCCAAGTTCAGCAAATGTGACTTTTGGCTAGATAAGGTGGGTTTTCTAGGTCATGTAGTTTCAGCTGAAGGTGTTAGTGTGGATCCCCAGAAGGTGGAAGCGATGTCCAATTGGAAAAGACCCACAACTGTGACTGAGATTCGTAGTTTCTTGGGGTTAGCAGGTTATTATCGGCGTTTTGTGCAAGACTTTTCAAAGATTACAGCTCCACTATCTGGATTGACCAAGAAGGGAGTGAAGTTTGAGTGGTCAGATCAGTGTGAGCAAAGTTTTCAAGAATTAAAGAACCGCTTGACTAGTGCTCCAGTGTTGGCACTCCCGGATGATAGCGGGGAGTATGTGGTGTTTTGTGATGCTTCTAGACGAGGTCTAGGTGGGGTTTTGATGCAGCATGATTGAGTGATTGCCTACGCTTCTAAGCAATTGAAGCCGCATGAGGTGAATTATCCCACTCATGATTTAGAGCTTGCAACTGTGGTTTTTACTCTCAAGTTGTGGAGACACTATCTTTATGGAGCCAAGTGTCAGATTTTTACCGATTACAAGAGTCTTCGGTATGTGTTCACACAAAGGGAGTTGATTATGAGGCAAAGAAGGTGGATGGAGTTGATTAGTGATTATGATTGCACTATAGAGTATCCTCCAGGAAAGGCTAATGTGGTAGCTAATGCTCTTAGTCGCGATCCCTCCGTGTCTTTGTTTCACTTAAGGATGGTTCAACTTCCACTTCTTTGTGAGCTGCGAGCTACATGGGTGGATTTAGCGGTGGATAAAGTGGGTGTTTTGGTAGCTAGTTTCCATGTGAGGCCAGTTTTGGTTGATAAAGTGCGAGAGGCACAGTATAATGATTCTTCCATAGTTCGGTTGATAGAGAGAACAGCGAATGGGGCGGCCGTAAATTTTTCTGTAAGAAGAGATGGGTCGTTGTTGTTCAAAAGTAGGCTTTGTGTGCCAAAGAGGAACAAAGAGTTGAAGTTTGAGCTAATGGAGGAAGCTCATAGTTCCGCTTATGCTGCTCACCCGGGGAGTACAAAGATGTATCGGACTCTGAAGGATTATTATTGGTGGTCAAACATGAAGAGGGAAATTGCAGCTTTTGTGAGTAGGTGTCTGATTTGTCAGCAGGTGAAAGCTGAAAGGCAGAAACCTTCAGGGTTGCTTGAGCCGTTGCCTATTCCAGTGTGGAAGTGGGACCACATCACCATGGATTTTGTCTTCAGTTTACCTCGTACCCATGAAGGGCATGACGGTATTTGGGTAATAGTGGATAGACTCACTAAATCTGCTCATTTCTTACAAGTGGGAAAGAAGTATTTGCTGGATAAATTGGCTGAGCTGTATGTGAATGAGATTGTCAGACTTCATGGCGTACCTGAATCCATAGTGTCAGATCGGGATCCTAGATTTGTTTCTAAATTTTAGGGAGCTCTTCAGGCAGCTTTAGGTACCCGACTACACTTCAGCACTGCTTTTCATCCTCAGACTGATGGGCAATCAGAGAGGACTATCCAAACTTTGGAGGATATGCTGAGAGCTTGTGCCTTGCAGTTTAGGGGGAGTTGGGATAAGAACCTTTCTTTGATGGAGTTTGCCTATAACAACAGCTTCCATTCGAGTATCGGTATGGCTCCCTTTGAGGCACTTTATGGGAGGCAGTGTTGTACGCCATTATGTTGGAATGAAGTGGGAGAAAGAGAGCTTTGTGGTCCTGAGATTATCCATGACACAAATGAGAAGATCAAGGTGGTCAGGGATAGACTCAAGGCTGCTCAGAGTAGGCAAAAGAGTTATGCAGATGTCCGCAGGAAGGACCTTGAGTTTCAAGTAGGTGATTGAGTGTTCCTGAAACTATCTCCTTGGAAAGGGGTAGTACGTTTTGGCAAGCGTGGGAAGCTTAGTCCGAGGTATATTGGGCCTTATGAGATAATAGAGCGAGTTGGCTCTCTTGCCTATCAGTTAGCTTTGCCTCCGGAGTTGTCTAGGATACATAATGTGTTCCATGTATCCATGCTTCGCAAGCATATTGCCGATCTTTCTCATATGCTAGAAGAGCAGCCGATTAGTCTGCAGAAGGATTTGTCCTATAAAGAGGAGCCGATTTAGATTCTAAACCGAAATAAGCAAGTGCTTAGGAGCAAGTCAATTCCGCTCGTCAAAGTGCTTTGGAGAAGCCACTGATTCGCGTATTTTCAAGCGTTAAATTAAACACTCAATCAAACACAAATACAATTAAAACCCTTCTTTGTAGATGTAGCATTGGTAAGTAGGGATCGTTCTTAACCGGGGATTGAGGGTGCTTGCATAACTATGCTAAGGTTGTTTAGGGGGGTGCAAGATTGTTTTAACTAATTTTCCTACAAAACGTGGCAATCAAACATATAGGAACCCTAGAATTCTAACATGCTTCACTCATAGACAAGCAAACAATCAAGAACCCTAAAATTACCAAACATGCATCATAGCCGAAAATAATACCTAAATCTAATATTTACAATATCAACTTATCAATTTACCTATCCTTTAATAACCTAACCAATTTCATGCAACCTATTTGGTCTCTAAGTCATTAGCTACGTTTTACATGCATAACTCATAATTAAGTGCCAAACTCGGGAATTGCCCGATATTCAACACATCATAATCTAAACCGGGAATTGCCCTGCATTCAAATTAAGCGTTAGGAACAAGTACGCATGAGTAACCAATTTCAAAGGACACCAAACAAGTCATACAAAACTAATTAGAATTATTTAACCAAAAGACTTCAAGAAACCAATCCATAATAATCATAAGTTTACACAAGGAAGAAGAATAAAGAGAAGAAGTCATTGTTACACTTTTTGAGTAAGGGAATTGCCCTATACTAATCCGTGCTTGATGCTTCTTCGATGGATGGAGGATGAAGACACCTTGGGATTGCCAAGCTATGCCTTCGGCCCTTGGATGTTGATGGAGGCGGATTGGTGAGGATAGGCGGCTTCCTTGGAGACTATGACGTTTTGGAGAGGCTTGAGAGGACTCTAGGGCAGGGGTTCGGCTCTTTGATAAGTGATCCTTTCTTCTGCCCTTTAAGTCATGCTTTATAGAAGAAAAACCCTAGAGAGGCCGACCACACAATCCTAAACCGAATTGGTTTAGGTTTCACTAGTTATTCAATTCGGCCCAATGACCTCTGTCTGATGATTTCGTCATAACTCCCTCTAGAAAATAGATATTGAGGTGATTTCAATTGATTTGGAAACTAGACTCCAGTAGCTTTCTATCCATATCTAGCATGTTTTCTGCTTCATTCTGAGCTGTCCTGGAGAGTCCGTTGAAGTTGTGATATGTGCACAGGAATTTCCCCGAATTAATTAGGAATCAAGACTTGGACATTCCTTGATATTCTGCCGAATTTAGATCTTCTTCTCCATATTGGACTTGGTTTGGACATCTCCTTCATGGACTAGACTTCATCAATGTCCATGCATCACTACTTGCTCCATATCACTTTTTGACTCCAATTCTTCTTTGGCCGAGAATACCATGTAATTGCACATATTTCGGTCCAAATCGCCTCCTTTATTATTTCTCCTTTATTTTCTACCTAAAAACATAAAACAAGTTAGAAACATATTTACTAAGCTCATAACAAAGCAAAATGTAGAGAGAAAGACATTAATAATCAAGCATAAAATGCGTAGATCAAATTCCCCCACACTTAGACTTTGCTAGTCCCTAGCAAATACAAAACAAAACATGGGCTCAAAAACAAAGAAAAACAATAAAGGGAAAAATAACAATGGGAAAAAAACGTCACAAAAACACTTAGAAGTCTCAACGTTTCAAAGCCGCAAATTTTCATGTTATCATGCTTGAAAACGTAAGAGATACTAAGTAAAACAACACTAAGCCCTTAGTCAAAATTTGTCTCAGAAATTTCTTAATGTATATGGCAATGGAATCACAATGTGTCAAGCATGAATGACCTTTGAATTCAATAGATAATAGAGGCATGATCACGCTATGAACAAGTAAGACATAGAGAAAACAATGGTGAGTTTAAGTATGTGCATGCTTCGAATGAAGTTCAAATCAACTCACATGGATGCTCTCATCATATTTCCACTCATGCAAAGATGATTTCACTCAAAGTGTTTAAATCAATGAATGGAATGAATTACTTGCTCAAATGAACCAAAACCATATGCTTACTCACGCAACTTACTCCACAGGTTGAAGGCTACTCATCTTAAAGATCAAAAAGGACTTTTAAGGGTTGTAATGGGGCTGAGGTTAAGGCATTCGAAATTTAGATATGTGGTGATTAAGAACATTCTAAAGACTTAGCCAAAGTACCAAAACTTGATCAAATTTAAGCTCCCATCTCGCCAAAAACGTCACCATGTATGACTTTGAAGTACAAGGGCCGGATTTCATCATGTTGGGCCCTATCTTCATTCTAAACTTCCCTTGAGCTCTGTGAACAGGACAAAGGCCGTATTTTGCATTATTGGGCCTTCTATTCGAAACAAACTCCAAACTCACAAGTACGGGGGACATTAATCCAAACTTTAGACACTTAGAACCTATTGCCGAAGAGCTTTTTGATCTTTCTTTTGTTCTTGCTCTCAAAATTTTCTTTTGTTTTTCGGCAATCATCTTTTTTAACAAGCTGTTTGAACAAGTCTATCCCCATACATACATTCCCTTACATGATTCTCACGCCATTTTCTTTGTTTTAGCTTCAAAAATCCCACCAAGTCTTTAGAACAAGGGTATGGATAATCTACACTAAGTTTAAGTGTTTAGATTCATATGACAATAAAAGAAAGGCTTAATGTAGGCTCAAATGGGCTCATCTAGGGGTGTCGCAACTCGTGCGCACATATGGGATACATGGCAATTTGGCAAAGTGGTGGAAAACCTAAGTGCCTTTAATCATATCCAAAATCAGGGTATGTAACAATTATAAGCTTTGCAAGTTGACATGAGTAAGTTCTAGTATTCTCTAGTTCATTAAGATCTATGGCAAGTGAGTGTATGAATGATTCTGAGACCTATCATATGTAATGCATAAAATTCACTCTCAAAGAAGTAGTGTTTAGGCTCAAAATCTCACTTTTAAGGCTTATATGATTCAAAACTTATTATAACATGCGAATTTCTGTACCAAGTTTTGCAAACCATATCTACTACATGTCATAACACTCAAAGATCTCTCAATTAGCACATGAATTCATTCTTGATGATTTCCAACGCCATATGTATGTTCTTTCGGTCCATTTTCATCATCGACTAACTAAGGGCATCCTAAGACTCTTTAAAACACTAAGTTAAACAAAAAGACTCAAAAGTTTTTTTTTTTTTTCCTAAAATTTTAGACATTTTTCAATTTTTATGAATTTTCAATAAATGACTCAATAAACATGTAAATCCTTCCCCCACACTTAAACTCTACATTGCCCTCAATGTAGAACAAAATATAGCATGCAACATAGAATAAAGCATGGAAACATGAATTCACAACAAAACAACATAAACAGAAACTAATTAGGAAAAAGCAAGAGTTGAAAGTTGAGAAAGCTCCCCCTTGTAGACATCCCATACTCACGGCCTTCGGGTAGGATTGAAATTTAGGCACCTGCTTCAAGGTACAAGACCTTGACCTTCAAATGAAAACTCCTTGCAATCGATACTTCAAAGTAGATGTAGGGTGTCCAGAGAGTAGAAAAACACTTGTGATTTCCGTGCAAATTCCTGACTTGAGTTCCTGCAAAGTCCATAAACTGCATTTCAAAAACAAGAGATTTATCCAACTTTCACAAACTGAAATGAATAAAAATAAAAATAAAAATAAGGAAAGAAAAATAAAGAAAAAGTTGTCCAAAAATAGTTGCAAAAAGGTGCAACAAAACACTAATAAGTCTAATACAATATCCAAAAACTTGAATAAAAAAAATAAAAAAAACAGAAAGTCTCAAAATTGCACAAATGTGCGACTTGATGTAGGGCTGCCTCCCTAGAGCGCTGCTTTTAACGTCCATTGGCTAGACGTATGACTCCTTTAGTCCTCATCCGCAAAGGCTTGTTTGGTGTCGAAATTGTCATCCCATCCTTGTGCGTGAAGATACTCATCCTCCCATGGTGAGCTTTGTGAAGTATATGACCTTGGTGAGTTTCCGTGGCTTCCATAGCTAAAGTTGGAGTCATTGTCTTCCCCCTTTTCACTATTTTCTTCGAGTTCTTCCTCTTCCTCACGTTCCAATTCTTGAGCTGCTTCCTCAAAATCAAGTTAAATATAAAAGTTAAACACGTTAGTCACATATAATTAGATTAGTGTGAAATCACACTTAGGTACGGGGACAGAGGACAATGATGTGCAATGGGCTGAGTCGCTACCCAAGTCAACGTCATGTTTAATCCCATATACCTTAGTGCGACAAAAACAGAGAAACTAATGATTAGCAAAAAAGCAATCACTAGCAAAAATAGGTTAAGTAAAATTAAACACAAAACTAACTATTCTAAGTTTTATGCCTCCTCAGATCCGCATCTTAAATTGTGAGTCAATGGTGACTGAAGCAATGACATCTAAACATAGGCAGCTCCGTGGTTTCAGAAGGCATGAATGGCCAGGTAGAAGTGTGAATCGTGCCGGTAGGGAATCGTTTGGTGGAGCCACGGGGGTCGAAGCCCCTATTATGCTTGCGCAAAGTCTGTGGTCCTTGAAACCCAATTGTTACTCCCGGACGCACTCAGCCTAGACACCATTCATATAGGCCCCTTACTCAGCTAAGAACTTCCCATATTGTCGACATCCACAAAAACTAAGTGTGGACCGCCCTCAACCTCGAAAGTTCTTCAAAAGAAACCAACGAAGGGTTAAGGTCCAAATCAGTTTTGTGTCTTCTTTCGTTCCAAAAATTCTCAAACTAAGATAAAAACCTGAAAAGACATAAACCAAACAATCCACTAGCAAATTCACACAGGACATATACAAATTCCAGAATCGCGCAAATTGCGCGCAGCTGCTTGCCGATTTTCTGCAGAATTACTGGTTAATCCGATGGGGCTGAAATTTTTCAGGCATAAACTAGACACATAACCAAACAATCGTGCAAAATTTCAGATTTTTATGAGTCCTCTAGCTACGTCAAACAATTTACCCAAAACTGGGCAGTGCACAGCCCTGCAAAACAGAAAGTTATTAACATAATGTACAAGCATAATCACACAATTCTTTTCAATCCCCGGCAACGGCGCCAAAAATTGATTCGCGTTTTTTTCAAGCGTTAAATTAAACACTCAATCAAACACAAATACAATTAAAACCCTTCTTTGTAGATGTAGCATTGGTAAGTAGGGATCGTTCTTAACCGGGGATTGAGGGTGCTTGCATAACTATGCTAAGGTTGTTTAGGGGGGTGCAAGATTGTTTTAACTAATTTTCCTACAAAACGTGGCAATCAAACATATAGGAACCCTAGAATTCTAACATGCTTCACTCATAGACAAGCAAACAATCAAGAACCCTAAAATTACCAAACATGCATCATAGCCGAAAATAATACCTAAATCTAATATTTACAATATCAACTTATCAATTTACCTATCCTTTAATAACCTAACCAATTTCATGCAACCTATTTGGTCTCTAAGTCATTAGCTACGTTTTACATGCATAACTCATAATTAAGTGCCAAACTCGGGAATTGCCCGATATTCAACACATCATAATCTAAACCGGGAATTGCCCTGCATTCAAATTAAGCGTTAGGAACAAGTACGCATGAGTAACCAATTTCAAAGGACAACAAACAAGTCATACAAAACTAATTAGAATTATTTAACCAAAAGACTTCAAGAAACCAATCCATAATAATCATAAGTTTACACAAGGAAGAAGAATAAAGAGAAGAAGTCATTGTTACACTTTTTGAGTAAGGGAATTGCCCTATACTAATCCGTGCTTGATGCTTCTTCGATGGATGGAGGATGAAGACACCTTGGGATTGCCAAGCTATGCCTTCGGCCCTTGGATGTTGATGGAGGCGGATTGGTGAGGATAGGCGGCTTCCTTGGAGACTATGACGTTTTGGAGAGGCTTGAGAGGACTCTAGGGCAGGGGTTCGGCTCTTTGATAAGTGATCCTTTCTTCTGCCCTTTAAGTCATGCTTTATAGAAGAAAAACCCTAGAGAGGCCGGCCACACAATCCTAAACCGAATTGGTTTAGGTTTCACTAGTTATTCAATTCGGCCCAATGACCTCTGTCTGATGATTTCGTCATAACTCCCTCTAGAAAATAGATATTGAGGTGATTTCAATTGATTTGGAAACTAGACTCCAGTAGCTTTCTATCCATATCTAGCACGTTTTCTGCTTCATTCTGAGCTGTCCTGGAGAGTCCGTTGAAGTTGTGATATGTGCACAGGAATTTCCCCGAATTAATTAGGAATCAAGACTTGGACATTCCTTGATATTCTGCCGAATTTAGATCTTCTTCTCCATATTGGACTTGGTTTGGACATCTCCTTCATGGACTAGACTTCATCAATGTCCATGCATCACTACTTGCTCCATATCACTTTTTGACTCCAATTCTTCTTTGGCCGAGAATACCATGTAATTGCACATATTTCGGTCCAAATCGCCTCCTTTATTATTTCTCCTTTATTTTCTACCTAAAAACATAAAACAAGTTAGAAACATATTTACTAAGCTCATAACAAAGCAAAATGTAGAGAGAAAGACATTAATAATCAAGCATAAAATGCGTAGATCAGCCACCAAGTAGAGGAAGCTACTTGGGAGTCAGAGGAGCAGATGAGGATGCAGTTTCCTTATCTCTTTGAGTAGCGAATTTGTAAATTTCGAGGACGAAATTTTTTTATAAGGAGGGGAGAATTGTCACGCCCCGACCCATAATTTTTACCTTTATTACTAGCATAGTGGTAATAAGAATTTTATCGTGTTCGTCAATAAGTGAAAAATATAATTGATCCCCAGAGAGGTGTAGGGGACGATTATTTTGTGGGATTATTCTAAGGAAGAAATTTTAACGACGGTAAAAAATGGTAATTTTTGCTAGTAAAAGGTAATTTTATTGGGGTATTATTTTAGGGTGTTGAATTTTTAGATGGTTAAAAATGGTGTTGGACCGGCTGGGTCGAGCCCAACCCATTTCTTCCTCTTTTCTTTCTCTCTCTTCCTCCCGATTTTCTTCCCCCGAGCCTCACTGCCAGAAAATCTTTCCGGCCGCCTTTCGCCGCCGTCCGGCCACCCCAGCCCGCCGCACCGGTCCCAAACTGTCGGTCTCCAACTCAGCTGCAATTCTAGACCTGTGGCAGCCCTCCTACCGCCGCCGTGAAGGAGGAATCCACGCCGAGAGCCCCGACTGCCGAAATCGTTTTTTCGCCGGAACTCCTTCCTCCGCCCGCCATAGCCGGCGAGCCTTAGCTCAAAAGGAAGCCCTCCTCCCATGCTTCAATCCCTCCAAAGGGCTCGCTCCGTCTTGAGCTAGGTAAGGAGAAATCGGAATTTGAAATTCTAGGGCTTTATTGTGTGTTTGTGTCTGATTGGCTTGGTTAGGCTTAGAATTGGAGTTTGTGGTAGTTAGGAATGTTGTAGAGGAGGTTGAGAGGAAGATGCTGCCAAATTTTGGTGACCATCGGAGGTCGCCGGAGTTGGTCGCCGGCCGAGAAAATGTTTTTGGTGGGGAAAAATGTGAGGAGTTTAATGGAATAAGTTTTAGAATTTTTGGAGGAGTTTTGGATAGGTTTGAGAATTGTTGAAGTTTGGTATTTTTGGCAGATTATTAATTTATAATCCGGCCATTGGATTTTTTTGGTGGAAGGTGATTTTGAGGATGTCGGTAAAATTTGTGGAGTTTTGAGTTTGGCAGTGGATTTATGATTTTGGAGTGTTAGGCTTGGTTGAGCGCAAAGCATATTTATTTATGCATGTTTTGCTGTAAGCGTCGGTATTTTATTGAAGGTTTTATTTATTTAGAACAGGACGTGAGATGGCTCGAGCGGAAGAGATATCCGACCGACATCAGGCTTAGGCCTAACCTGTGAGTGGACCTTTGTTTTAAATATTGTGTTCGAAATGCTTTATCGTTTTAAATGATTTTCTATTGTTAGATATTTCCCGAAATTGAGAATTTCGATGATTATACTCGTATATGAGAATAGTATGTATATGATTAAATGCTAGCTAGCTATACGTGATTTCCCCCATATGCGAGGTACAATTCCGGTATGGGTGATGTGAGCGTTAGACGCGAGCGTCGTAGCCCTGTGCGACTTTCTAATTTCGCATTTAATTATTCAAATATTTCGTACAAGGAGTAAGCACGTATGTATTACCACTCGGTCGCTTTCCCCCATATGCGAGGTACAATTTTGGTGGGGGGTGATGTGAGCGTTAGACGCAAGCATAGTAGCTTTGTATGATATCTACCTTATTTCAAGTTGTTCATAGATATCGTACAAAGGGTCAGGCGAGTGTGCATACATACTATATATATAATATACAGGCCTGAGAGGCAATTTCGTAAAGTTTGGGAGTCTAGCCAGGCTGGACCCCAGTTCAGAATCTTTCCAGTGGAGCTCTTGTTTTAGCCGCTGATGAAAGCATTTTTGGGAAAATATTTATTTGTTGTCGGAATCGCTTTGTCCACTTACTCTGACGTGTTGAATATTTTCCCCTAGAATCTTCATTTTTTTTAAAATGCCCAGTCTGCAGAGTTCGCGTGAGGTCTAGCAGGAGACGTCGAGGCGTAGTGACCCATCTATCAGCTACATTTCGCCAGTAGGTTACCTGTTTAATCTACTAGGGGTTTGTTAGCTTTCGCTGTATTTTATTTTATTTTTAGTAGCTCTAAATACTTTTGGAATTCTTTGGTGTAATTTTGTATTCTGGCTACTTTTGGATTGTAGCTGAAGATTTGTTTTGGAATAAAAAAGTGATTCTTAAATTCTTATAAGTTAGGGTTGTCCATTTTCGAGGGAGGTTTGCCGAGTCTTCGGTAAATTTTCCTTGGAGGTGGTACCCGCAGAACTCATCTCGGGTTTCGGGGTGAAATTCGGGGCGGATCTTGACAACTCCCCATTTTGCAACTCCACCATCCTCGAAATTAGCCCACGCCTCCCCAATTTCGAAACCCTAATCCCTAAACCAACTTGAAATCAAGGATTCATCTCCCCCATTCGAACCCTAATTAATCCCGACTTCTCATCATTTCTTTGAATTTCTATTTCAATCCAAATTTTGTTGTTCGCTCTCCCCTCTACCATCTAATCCCAATTTCATTCCCACCCTATCCCTAGCATGCCGCCATTGCAGAAGAAAAGGGCTAGGGAGATTGCATCTGTGAGATTAAGAATGGCTTATGCTACCTAATATGGATCCTGCACAACGGAAGATACGGCGGTGCCGACGGGAGATGTTGGTGGCCAGTATACGCCTCTAACTGGAGATGTTGTTCGTGAAATGATTCCACCTCCTCCACCAGTATCAATTGCCGAAACAACTCCGCCACTGGATGAGGACGAGATCGACGATGTCGCACCAGAAGATGAGGAGGTTGTGTCCGATGGTTGTAGTGTTCGACGTGGTACTAAAAAGTCCACTGGACCTCCCCCAAAACTCCGACAAGGGTTCGGCAACTTGGACAATGTGAAAAGAATTGTGAAATGTACTGGGAAGATCGAACCACTGTATGACGAGTTCATCAGAGGACCATCTTCATCATCAGTGAGCAGACTCCTGATCAATAGCATTGGTGCAATTATTCGATCCAAAGTCAAATTGTCGGCCGGAAACTGGGAATGCCTCGGTAACTTTGAGAAGAAGAAGTTGATAGACGGGCTTACGGTAAGAGTCATGTTTTCTCTTTTGGTGAATGAGTTGTTTTTATTCTTCATTATGTTATATGGTTATATGTTTAGTCAGTTGGTTAATTATGTCATTATGTCTAGTCAGTTGGTTATATGGTTACATGGTTATATGTTTAATGAGTTGGTGAATGTTTGTGTTGTAGCTGTATTTTAAAATTGATTTTGGGGATAAACGGATGTGGGCGTGGCTTGAAGATAAGGCGGGTACCATATATAGAGATTGAAATGGGGACTTTTCAAGGCACTATAAGTAGTATGGGAGAGGAACAATTCCACCATATTTGATACACAGACGGGATGAGTGGGATTAGCTTTGCTGGCACTTTGAGTTGGCTGATTTCAAAATAAATTTATTTTGCTGCCATTTTGATATTTATTTTGGCTAGAATGTGAATTTGTGAGATGAGTTGATATTTGTTAAAGAGTTGTAGAATGTATGACGGATGACAGTTCATGGTTAGAGTTGTAAAATGGTTAGATCGAATTGAATTTTTTTTTTTTTTGCTGAATGGTTAGAGTTCCTAAAATTTTGGATTTTGGTTAGAGTAGTAGTTTTTTTTTTTGATTTTGTGATTGCCATGCTAATTTCAGTTAGAGTAGTAATGTTAACACTTTAAGTCCTGTTATATAATAATCACTACCAGAAAATGGGTCTTGGGCGACGAAACAAAAAAAACCGGGCGACGATTTTTTTTTTCGTCGCCTAAGGAAAAAAAATCGTCGCCTAAAAATAAATTTCGTCGGCCAAGATAGAAACTAGGGCGACAAAACAATATTTCGTCGCCTAATATATTTATATTGTCACCTAAGTTTTTTATCCTTAGGCGACGAAACTCAAATATTTCGTCGCCCAAGAGTTTTTAATTCTTAGGCGACGAAACTCAAATATTTCGTCGCCCAAGATTCTTCTATATATTGAGAGGCCGGGATAGAAGAATGAGAACTTTGAAAATTTGAAACATAAATTTCTCTAGTTCTTCAAATCGTTCGGTGTTGTGGAAATCTGTCCATACATAGTTTGTGGAGCTACTCCCAGGTACGTACATATGCATATGCACATATATATATATGCATATATATATATTGATTTTCAGTTTTATTTGAGTTGAATTAATGATATATATATATATATATATATGCATAGAGTTTGTTCCAAGCTGAGTAAGGGGCCGTTCTGTCATAGATATGGTTCACAGGTTTGTTTAACTGGATCTCAAGATCACAAACTGACCACTCTTCTCGGTGAAGGGGTCGATAGGGGTTCGCCTCCGTGATCACAAACGAGTCCTGCCTGGTTCCTGTAGGGGGTTCGCCCTCCGTGACATTGACACTTGCCTTCTGAAACCACGGAATCCGCTCGAACTAGATATATATAATTAATAATTAGTATGTTGTATTACATTAATATATATATATATATAAAAGATATGTTCATTAAATATTGATATATATATATATGTGTGTTATTTTCAGGATATGGATAAGAGTTGGATTTCTCTTCCAAGATATCACAGAAAATATGCTGAAGAAGTTTGGGATTTTATGCAATATGCGCAGGCCAATGCTGACGGGAGTGGCATGTTCTATTGCCCGTGCAAGATGTGTAAGTGTCGCAGTGATATGCATCGATTTCCGTTTGATACAGTATGGGACCACCTGAAGAGTAACGGATTCTGGGAACGTTACACATGTTGGATATATCACGGTGAAACCTCATCACGCCCGCATGATCATGGACAGTTTTATGAGACGGGCAGTACATCCAACGATCCAACAACGGCCTTCATCAATGACATGTTTCCTCATGACAGCGGTGTATGCCCTGAACGACAGCACATTCCGCAGGCGCCGATGCAGGCCGTCCCTAGAGGTGTCAACACTGCCGGTATAGCCAAGTACAACAGACTTATTGCTTTCCAACAGACCCCTATGTGCCCAGGTCATGAGAAGACCGTTTTTCAGTGTGTGATGGAGGTGATGCATATCAAGGTTGACACAAAATCGACCGTGACGGCTGTTGATAGGTATCTACAGTACGCTGCTTCGCTCCTGCCCGACGGTCATCGTCATCCCACCACGCATCATAAGGTCCGTCGTATCTTGAGAGATCTCGGGCTTTCCTACATCAAGATCCATGCATGCAGATATGACTACGTTCTATTCTGGGGTAAAGATGCAGACGGTAATGACCTTGAAGGCCTTCATCGTTGTCCGGTATGTGGGACCGACAGGTATAAGCGGACTCCCGCAGGCAACAGGAAACCTGTTAAGGTACTTCGCTATTTCCCGTTGAGGGATAGGCTGGAGCGGTTGTACATGTCTTCAAAGACGGCCGAAGCTATGAGATGGCACGCTGTGAGGGAGGTGCATGACGAAGACCTCATGGTACACCCTGCTGACGGGGAGGCGTGGAAGCATATAGACAGGGAGTTTCCTTATTTTGCTTCAGAGGTGAGGAATGTGAGGCTCGGGCTGTCATCCGACGGGTTCAACCCTTTTGGGACCATGAGTCTTTCGTACAGTATATGGCCGGTCATTTTGGTGCCTTACAACCTTCCTCCATGGATGTGCATGAAGAAGGAATACAACATGTTGACCTTGTTGATTCCGGGGCCCGGTTATCCAGGTATCTACTTTCCCTTCATATTGTATATATTGCTGTTGGTTCAATTTTTTCTCCATTTATTGTTTTTGTTCTATATTGTTGGTCATATATAGTCGTTATCTGAATTTGTTGTGGTTGTTGTTGTTGTTGTTATCCAGGGAAGTGTGTCGATGTGTATATGAGACCGCTGATTGAAGAGTGTAAATTGCTTTGGGAGGTTGGTCATCCCACTTATGACTCCCACAAAAAGGAGATGTTCCAGATGCATGTCATGATTGTTGGTACCATCAGTGATTTTCCTGCACGTGGGATGTTGTCTGGCAACGTTGTTAGGGGATACAAGGCTTGTCCTGAGTGCCTTAGCTCCCAGGGGTGCAGCAATCATTGCAACAAGATAGTCCGGATGGGTCACCGTGCTTACCTACCACATGATCACCCCTGGCGGATAGATACCGGGGCATTTGATGGGACCGAAGAGAGAGGTGTGGAGCTGCATAGATGGTCGGGGGAAGAGATTTTAGCAGTGCTGGATGAGTATGATTTTGGGCAGCTCAGCAATCATCCCGATAATGTGGCCAGAATACCTGAAAGACCAGACAGGTACAAATTCTGGACACATAAGAGCATATTTTGGGAACTCCCGTACTGGAGTACGCTGTTGATCAGGCACTACCTAGATATGATGCACATAGAGAAGAATGTCTGCGACAGTGTGGTAGGTACAGTGCTCAACTTGGAGGGGAAGACGAAAGACGGTCCTAAGGCACGCGTTGATCTTAAGAAAATGGGAATCAGAAAACATCTTTGGCTGAAAGAGGGGAAGAAAAAGATGCCTTGGGCTCCTTACACCGTGAAGCCTGATCAGAAGACCCAGATCTTTAGGTGGATGAGTTGTGTGACGTATCCCTCAGGCGTTGCAGGAAATATAACCCAGTGTGTGAACTTGCGAGAGAATAAGATATACGGCTTGAAAAGTCATGACTGTCATATTCTGCTACAACGTCTCTTCCCTGTTTTCATTCGACCGTTCCTTCACCGTCAGGTAAATTTGTGGTTAAAATTACGGTTAACCTGTCGTTGTTGGATTTTATATTAAATTTGTGATGTGTGGTTGGCCAAGTTGTGGAGCCGTTAGTAGCGCTGTCAAGATTCTTCATGAAGTTATGCACAAGGGAAGTGAGAAAATCCGATCTCCGGGAAATGCAGGCAGACATCATATACATCATGTGTAAATTCGAGAGGATCTTTCCGCCAAATTTTTTCGATATCATGCCTCACCTGATGATCCATCTTCCCCAGCAATTGTTGCTTACCGGTCCAGTACACTTCACTTGGATGTATCCCATGGAAAGGTATGTTTTATTCACTTACATCTCCAGAATACATATATGTACGTACATGTTCAATAACCATAACGTATAGTTTGCAATCTTATATTTACAGGCAACTTGGTGAGTACAAAAATTATGTCACTAATAAATCCGCGCCTGAAGGATGTATAGCTGAAGCATATATTGCGCATGAATGCGTCACCTACATGAAGTTGTATTTAGGAGCGTCGTTGGGAGCTCCGCAAGCCATGGAGGAACATGCGCCGCGGTTCAATCTCTCTATAGTTTCCAGTGATGTCGAAGTTGGTGGAGCACGACTGTCCGCCGAGTATGCATTGTCGGATGAAGAGATAGCCATAGCACACTGGTGGGTACTAATCAATTGTGAAGAAGTTAAATATTGGAAAGAGTTGCACCTATCTTTTCCGGAAGTTGATGGTGATCTCGAGTACCACAACATGACGTTCGCAAATTATTTTCGCACCTGGGTAAGTAATTTAATCTTCCCTGTTATATATATATATATATATATATATATATATATATATATCTAATTATTTTCTATTGCATATATTTTCGGATATTTACAGTTCAATATCCGTTACAGATGGACATGATTAAATCTGATGATAATCCAAACTGGTCGCACGAACTATTACTTCTTGCGATGCAACCGCAACGGGCTAGAGTTTATCCCACTTGCACAGTGAATGGCGTCAAATTTGTATCTGAAGAGAGAGACAGCAGACGAAGAACACAGAATTCTGGGGTGATGGCGCTTGGTCATGGCCTTGACTATTACGGTGTTCTCCATTCAGTGGTCGAACTGGTTTATGCGGAAGGCATGAAAGTGCATCTGTTCAAGTGTAGATGGTTTGATACAGGCGCACAGAGCATGAAGATGGATCAGTACGGCAATTTATCGGTCAACACTGCTACAAGCGCCTACGAAGATGACCCGTTTGTTTTTGCGACATCGGTAAAACAAGTGTTTTATCTTGATGACCTTGCCAGGGGTGACGCGTGGAAAATAGCGAACATTGTGCATCCTCGAAACATTTACCGGGCGGCTACACTTGGAGTGACCATTCCAGGGCCAGAGGCTGATGCGTATCAGGAGCCGAACGCAGTAGGTATTCATGATGTGTCTACTATTCGCGAAAATAATGTTAAACATGGTCGAGTGCTTAGAATTCGTGACGAAGATTCAACCTTTATTGATGTTGATCCAAATGAAGAAACAGACGACGACTCTGACGACGAATTAAGGCATAGATTACCAGATATTAATTCTGATACTGAAGATGACTCAGATTACGAACCTTAGCTTAGTTATAATTGAGCCTTAGCTTTGTAATTGTTGTCCAAATTAATATAAAGATTTCTGGGCGTGTTTGTGAGCCTTCCATGGTAGGCTGGGTTCCAAACCCCTTAAAACAATATGTTTGTACTAAAAGAATATGTTTGTACTAAAATAAATAAAGCACATTTAAATTTCATTGTACAGGATTTTTTATTTTTACTCTTGGGCGACGAATTTAACAAATATCGTCGCCCAAGTATTATCTTGGCCGACGAATTACCCTACTTTCGTCGGCCAAGAGTAATCCGAATAATTAAAATAAAATAAAACACATTTAAATTTCATTGTACAGGATTTTTTATTTTTACTCTTGGGCGACGAATTTAACAAATATCGTCGCCCAAGTATTATCTTGGCCGACGAATTACCCTACTTTCGTCGGCCAAGAGTAATCCGAATAATTAAAATAAAATAAAACACATTTAAATTTCATTGTACATGATTTTTTATTTTTACTCTTGGGCGACAAATTTAACAAATATCGTCGCCCAAGTATTATCTTGGCCGACGAATTACCCTACTTTCGTCGGCCAAGAGTAATCCGAATAATTAAAATAAAATAAAACACATTTAAATTTCATTGTAGAGGATTTTTTATTTTTACTCTTGGGCGACGAATTTAACAAATATCGTCGCCCAAGTATTATCTTGGCCGACGAATTACCCTACTTTCGTCGGCCAAGAGTAATCCGAATAATTAAAATAAATAAAGCACATTTAAATTTCATTGTACAGGATTTTTAATTTTTACTCTTGGGCGACGAATTTTGACAAATATCGTCGCCCAAGTATTATCTTGGCCGACGAATTACCCTACTTTCGTCGGCCAAGAGTAATCCGAATAATTAAAATAAATAAAGCACATTTAAATTGTAAGGTAATGTTTTTTATTTTTATAGCCCCGTAAGAGTCTCGTCGATTGGAAACTATTCTCAGTTGAAGGTCCGGCCAGATTACGTGATTTGGAGGGTCGAATAGCCGTTTCCGTCCGTTTAGTGGGTTGACCGCGCCGATTGACCGGACGGATCGAGCCCTTATCTTTGTCAGATGGAGCTGAATTTTTTCCCACCTACGTAATTCGTTATGCTGGTCATATCTGACGGTCGGTTTTCAGTTCCTCTTCTCCGATCACCAAACTCACGATATTTGTACTAATGTTGTGTAACTTTTTTATACAAGTGTTGAGTTTAAGTTTCGTTTTGAAGACAACGTATACGTAGAGGCCTCAAACGCAAAAAAGTCGTGAAATAAGATATGACCGGAACGGTGAAATACGTCAACCCGTGAAAAATGAAGATATTTCGGTAAAATTTCGGTGCCGGTTGTTCCGGTCAACGAATTTCTCTTATTTCTACCTAGTGGTAGCCCTATCCCGGGTATTTATTTTTAAAAAAATTTTTATAGCCCCGTAAGAGTCTCGTCGATTGGAAACTATTCTCAGTTGAAGGTCCGGCCAGATTACGTGATTTGGAGGGTCGAATAGCCGTTTTCGTCCGTTTAGGGGTTTGACCGCGCCGATTGACCGGACGGATCGAGCCCTTATCTTTGTCAGATGGAGCTGAATTTTTTCCCACCTACGTAATTCGTTATGCTGGTCATATCTGACGGTCGGTTTTCAGTTCCTCTTCTCCGATCACCAAAATCACGATATTCTGAATTTTATGATAGAACTCTTGGCCGACGATTTTCTTCATCTTGGGCGACGAGATTTATAGTGAAGAACATCGTCGCCCAAGTAGACTATCTTGGCCGACGATTTTCAAAAAACAGGGCGACGAATTCAAAAATCGTCGGCCAAGATTATCTTGGCCGACGATTTTCAAAAAACAGGGCGACGATTTTTATATAATCGTCGCCCAAGAACGCCAATATAAAAGGCAAAAATTCGGAACCCTAACCATTCACGCAGCCGCTCACAAATCCTCTCTCTCTCTCTCCGAAAATCCACCGAAGCCCTCTCTCTCTCCCTCTCTCTGACCCCGACCCAGCCCTCTCTCTCTCCCTCTCTCAAACAATTTAAGGTATAACCCTAAAACCCTAAATTGGTTATGTTGATGAAAATTTTAATTGTTGTTGTTGTTGTTTGAAATTGTTTGAAATTGTTTGAAATTGTGAAATTGTTTGAAATTATTTGAAATTGTTGGTGAAATTATTGTTGTGTTGTGAAATTGTTGGTGAAATTATTGTTGTTGTTGTTGTAATTTAGGAAATTAATGGTAAATTAGGGTAAATTTGTGTAAATTATGGTAGGATTTTAGGGTAAATTATGGTAAATTGTGATGTAAATGATAATTGTAAAATATTAGGGTTTACGGTTTAGGGTTTAGGGTTTAGGATTTGTGGAAATAATTTGTAAATATATTGTAAATGATTAAATAATTTTTGATTAAATAATTAAATAATATAAATTATAATTGTAAATATATTGTGGAAATTTTGTAAAAAATAATTTATTATTTTTTAGTAAGGATGTAAATATTCGTAAATTAATTTTTGTGATGTAATAATTGCGAATTAATGTAAATAATTTGTTATGTGAATTAAAAAAATAATAAATCCTATAATAACTATTAATTTTTATTTGTGTTATTATTGTTGATAAATTTTTCGAAATTTATGGTTATTTTTTGTTAAATTAATTATAAGACGGTAAAATATTTTTAATAAATTTATGGTTATTTTAAACAGGATGGGCATGAGGAGAACTTCTGGACAACGTTCGGGTTCAAGGAGCCAATATTCCTCGGACGGTACCTCAAACAACCCGTCGGAATCACCGTCGGTCGGGTTTCCGTGGCAGTTGACGACCCGACATGCGGCGCTTAGGGGTGGCGCGAGCGGCTCGCGTTCTGCTGGGCAGTCAGGTCCCGCAGCGACGGCCCCTCGTCATCCAGAGATACTTCCCCGGTCGCGATCCCGCAGCGACGCCCCCACACAGTCGTCCCCGACCGACGGTGATGGCGGGTCATCCGGGGTCCCTATGGTGCCGTCCGGCCTCTTCCTTCCTCCAACGATACCAGCGATACCTCGCGTCGATGAGGAGGGTCGACCGATTCGGTAGCAGCTCCCGCATGTGGCACCGCACGAGGCCTATATCTACAGGGAGTTTCCCACGCCTCTTCATCCCGTGAGGGTCTCCGAGCAGGCGGACGGAGACGAATCTGTTGGCTCAGCCTCATCCTCAGGTAATTTATTATTACTTTTTTGTCGATTTTAATTTTTTTTTTTGTAAAAATGTATTATTAATATTAAATTTGATTCACAATGTCACAGCCGCCGGAACGAGAAGGCGGAACAGGAGAGGCACCGTCAGCAACAAGGGACTCGATAGGGCGGTCGAGTCCGCTGGACAGATCGCCATCCCGTTTTCCAACGGGAAACCGGTGGACGCCGCGTTGGGAAACCGGTACACGCGCGCCGCGGGAGGCACCATCCGCTCCAGACTCCCTATGTTGTGGGGAGTCTGGAGCCAGGTTCCTGATGGAGTGAAGGAGATGCTCCATCAGTCGATGTCGGTGAGTTTACTCGATCAATTACTATTTTTTTAACTAATAAATTATTTAATTATCGAAAAAAATACTAACAAATGGTAATGCAGCAATGGTTTGTGGTTCCCGAGGAGGGACGTGACTGGGCGGACAAGGCCCATAGGGAGAGGTACCTCTATTTAATAATTTATTAAATTTTATTTTTTTAATAATATATTTAATATTTTTTTTGTATATGTAGGTTCAAGGAGTGGAAGCACGACCTCCGGTTATACTGGAAGCAGTACGGGAGCGACCGTTCGGGTACCCCGAAGGAGTTCGAGTATCGGGAGTACGAGTGGCGGTGGCTTCTTGTCACGCAGTTCAACGACCCTCACAAACAGGTAATTCGTAAACAAATTTGAATTAATTTAATTAGTGAATTAATTATAATTGTATGTTTTTAAATATTTACTAACGATAATTTTTTTTTGAAGCACCTCGCCCGGGTGAACGCTGAGAACCGGCAACAGAACACAACCAACCATCGTGCCGGTTCGAGGCCGTTTTCGGCCATCATGGACGACGTGCGGCGAGAGCGGCCAGAGAAGAACCCTTATGTGGGGACCTTTCAGAGGGCATATCCTCATTCTGAGAAGGATCTTGTAAGTTCCTTATATTTTCTAATTTTTAATTTTAATTACATTTTATTAAATGTATATTAATATATTTTTATAATATATCCAATTAGGCGAGGGTGAGGGAGGCGGAGCAAGAGGTCATGAGAGGCATGGTGAACGACACATGGCCGGGCACGGCAGAGGATGACATGTCAGAGGCCATGTCCAGGATCGACACTTCAGATCCTACCGTTGGGGCGCGGATTATGGCCACTGCGTTCGCGCAGCGTTCTAACACCTACTACTGCCGGGGTATGGGAGACGCTGGAAAGGGGATCTTGAAGACGACGCTAGGATTTCAGCGCAAGGGAGCCGCCGGAGCCTCAAGCAGCAACAATCGGCTACAGGATCAGTTCGAAAGTCTACAGTCTGAGCTGGAAGCCCAAAGAGCGAGGGAGATGGCGGTGATGGCGGAATCATATGCAGCTTCCACGGCTGCGCATATGGAGCGGCTGAATGAAGTCACCAATGCCAACCAGGCGGCTATGGGACAGTGGATGACTG